>CM024246.1:22263734-23658833 GCA_013421045.1 Propylea japonica | reverse complement strand
AGAAAGTTATTGCATCAAATGCTGTTCAGAATATGATTGAGTTGTGTCAGTTGCAACTTCAGCTGAGGCTTTTACAAAAACGTTTGCTACAAGAGTTTGGATAAAAGCCAAAGGGGAAAGAACCTGTATTTTTGTTTATTTGGACGAGTCATCAGAAATTCCAGTTGTTAAAATAAAAGAGTATGTGTCTGAAGACTTAATGTACTATTTAACAATATTAAGGCAAAAAACTGGAATGTGATGATGCGGACTTAATATTGCCAGTTATACTGAAAAAAACACTATTTTCACTATCCATTATATTTCTTTTTTCTCAATAAATATCGAAAACCACGAAATTGGTACCTACTTGTGTTAACAACGATCCTACCTACCCAGAAAAACATAATTTTTCTTTTCTGTTGGAAAAAGAAATCTAAATTGACCAATAATTTTGTTTAAATTACATAGCGTAAATAAATACGGAATGGACTATCTTTGGTGACGTCACTCATTCTGTTTCATGCCCTTGTGTTCTAGTAAGGTAGTGCCCTAACGCCCGGTAATTTCCCGAAGTTGCAGTGAGTATTGACCCAAAAAAAATCGAGTTATGCTTGATTGTCGCCTCGGTTACTGCTGCATTTTGTTCGAGTTGAAGAAATATTCGAGTTACGGAAATTCGAATTATAGAGATATAAATACATGATGATGTGATGTTGTGAACACCATTTTGTTCCTGAAAAAAATTCGTCCTAGGGAAAACTTCGAGATAGGGAAATTCGAGTTAGGGGAGCCCATATGTTTGAATGTTCCACTGTATATCAAAATGATTAGATATGTTCAAAATGATCAGAGTAACCACATCCTTGTTAATAGATTTTGGTGAATTGTATTACGAAAAGAATCATTCGACACCCCCTTGGTCCCAAAATACTCGGAACGCTGAAACGGTCCAATATAAACGCACAAAAAATGAGCTGAATATGGAAATATTACAATTCTGTCGTATTTACATACCGTCCTCTCACAGCTGCCGAAAATTATTGACATTATTCATCATTCAATCGAGCAGAGTATATCGGAAAATATTTATTTTTATGGAACCTTCATCTGCTTGATTGATTTTCCTATCAACACTTCCCTCAGACGACCTTGAAAAACGATAACAGCGTTTCATTTATTTCATGTAAACATGAGGAAATTAAGTTTTCTGAGTATAAGGCTATTGAACTTTATCTGGAGCTGAATAAATCAAGAACCACGGCTGAAGCGTGTGCTTCTTGCTGGACTATTTAGCGCTGGATAACAGCTGACAGTGTTGCCGTTGCAGGTGTGAGTTTCTTCAAGTGGAAGATTATGCAACTATTCAACTGAGCACTTGTTTTCCTTTGATTTTCTGAGGAAAAGCATAATTAAATACCAATTTTATTCATCAAAGTTGAGATAAACGCAGTAGGTATGTGTCATAAATGACCACTAAAATTATCTATACTCCGTTCACGAAAGGTTGAGCCGTCGGTTGGTCATGGAAATTTGGCATATTTCACTGTGTATATTAAAATTTTAGGTTATGTTGTTTATTTTCTTGTCAGATTGATACGCAATGTTGTCAATGTTGCATAGAGTTCTCTGATAACTCGCAAGCTCTTCGGACGAGGCCGGGTACATTCGGCAACGTTGACTTTATTTTACTCTATGACAGTTAATGCTTCCAACTTCAGATAAATAAAGAAACGCCTACTATGTGCTCAACCTTTCGTGAACGGACTATATACAGTGTACATAGTGATTTTGAAAGTGCATAAAAAGTTACCGATAATTTTGCATGACAGCGTGTTGTCAAAAAACTGCATGAGTTCATTTTCATTTTGAAAAATGAAAATGACCGAATGCAGTTTTTCAATGATAACACGCTGGAATGCAAAATAATCTGGTTTTTTGATGCACTAGTGTTATTTGGAGGAATATTTCAGACTAACCTGTTAATTTTGACTCAGTGCACTGGAATCCTTTCATTCAATATAATTTTCTGTGTATGGTTGTGTACAGAAAGAAAATATCCCACTGCTATAATATACGATCCAATTAAGGTATACAACCAACGTCAATTGAATTGTATGGACGAGGGTGACTTATACATCAATAAATTATTTTCAACACAGATTTATTCATCATTTGGTTCGGTGAAAAGTATTATTGAGCTTATAGCATACAAGTTCACTTCAGAATATAATCTTATAAATTGTATGAACTGGATGGTCATGTAATGACGACATCTCATCTCAGTGTTCAACATCTTTATAATAGAATAAAATATAAAAGAAGTAATAGACAAAAAAAAACAAAGAAAGAATAGAGTATAATAAAATAAAATAGAATGGAGAAAAATAGAATAGAATACAAAGGAATGAAATATAATAAATAGAATAAATTAGGAGAGAATGTATCATAGAAAAAAGAGATTAGAATGAAATTGAAATAATTATAGGATAGGATAGAAAATAATAAAAGGATAATATAATATAGTTTTCGTGACAAAAAGCATATTTCCGAAGTTTGTTTCAAAGATGAGGTCACAAAAAATATAATCAATTTATATAGTAATCGAAGAAAACATAAAAGTTTGTGCAATATATTGTGATCGTTAATTTATTGATATACCTATTTCTGTATATTCCGTGATCGGATCCCAGAAAAGTATGAAATTTCTCAAGAACTTTCGTAGAATGTTTCAAGATATTGCCTCCGAAAATGAACTCTTATTGTTTTATATTTTGAAAGCTCTAGGGTTATTCGCATTCTATTGAATATCATGGCTGTAAAGTAGATATCGAGTAAAATGCTAATGACATTGGTAGAAAACTATAGTTACGAAATGATATAAACTCATTCTTCTGTTGAATTTCATCATCCTCTGCTGTTTTACTATTGCGATAATTTCATTTCAAAATGAGATCAAACAATTTCAATTATTGAATCTGCTTTTATTCATGGTTTTTTTCAAAGAGTTAAGTCAGACCTAGAAAACATACCTGCCTTGTATTTGATATTTGATTGATCAGTGTGTTTATTTTCAATATATTTACCCATGAAATTAGGTACCGAAATTTCAGCTATGGATTTTACTTTTCTCTAAGTGTTGATATTGTTTCTACTATCAGTCTGAAATACATGTTCGCAAAAGAGTTTTGAACAAGTTTTCAATGAAACTGGAACTTTCAATAAAACTAAAAACTCGACAAAAGTAATAGCAGAACTATGAACTACATAATTAAAATGAAATGGCAACTTCGCGTTATTTGCAATTTTGGAAATGTTATAATTATTTGTTGACCGCATGATAAAGTGACTCTTCGATGAACAGAATTGAAAGATATGCATTTAATGATTAATGAGTAAAGCCATTATCGATCAGTTCACAATTCCGTGAAATATCAGAAGAAAACACAGACCAGCCTGACAACACTGTTGTTAACCGAATTGCGTTGAGCGAAAATGAAATACTTACTATGATCCCATCAACTACTTGTTGATACGGCGTCCAGAAGCCAACAATAAACTGTTATCACTGTAATCAGTTTACCAGTCAGACGCCAATACTTTATCACTTTTTTATGCCGGATCGGACAAAAGCTATCGAACTATCTATCTATGTTTTCCTCCGATATACTAGTTGTGATATTGTAAACAGTTTCCATATCAGCCAGAGGTTTACTTTTTCAATACGCAAGCTTAATAGTGATCACGTGGTGCTATTTTAAACATTACATATTCGGACGGTGTACACCTTCCTTTTAGATCCGTTGGATTTTTCGATTGTTTAGAAATAGCTGTTTTATTAATTGTAGAGGATAGCATGTGTTTTGAAATTGAGGCCTGGACCTTGAACGATAAGGAAAGATGTTTATTAATAGTTCCATTTGTTGTTTGGACGAATGCCAGGGTCTCTTGAACAAACATGATGATGTCCACGCGGTTCTTGATTTCATTTAAATGAATGTTCCTTTTTTTTAAATTTCCACATTTTTGAACCGTTGTTCCCAACGGAATAGAAATTTTAGGTGGTAGGTTTCCTTCTTTTCTAAATGCAGTAACTGTAGTATTAAGACCACCATCTGGTGGATATCACATGTGTGTTAATTTTTACGTTTTTATGGCCAATAGGATCTAGAAGTCACTTTTAGATGTATTTTACTATTATTATTGTCTACTGAAAATTCAACATTGTACCAAAATGCATTAAAACTCTGTTTATCCACAAATATTGCAAAATCCGTCCATTTTACGTTTTTGTGCTCGGCCTTAATAATACCCTCGATAATACCCATCAATCACAAGGGAATGATGAGATTTTAATTCACTGCTGTCAGATGCTTCATAGATTTAGCTTTGAAATAATATTCTTTAAATTGGTATTTTTTCAGTATTCTTAAGTACTACAACTAACAAATATGGGCATACCTTGTCAATCGAGGGCAAAATCTACCTTCATTTTATCAATTTAAACTTTTTCATTAGAAAATATACAATGAAGTTCTCCAAAAATTTCTTATGTGTCAACTTGATTTTTTCCACGCTTGTCATAGAAGGGTCTTGTTGCGGTCGCCAAATGTTGAAATCTTCAATAAATATATTCAGTAGTCGTGGATAAGGTATAGTATGCTACTCGCGTAACATATAATGGCTGTTATTTACTTGGTAAACCTATAATATAATAATAGCTATCATTATACGCTCGTTGTATAATATATAATACTATTTTATTTCAGTTCAGATGTTATTTTTGTCAAATATCAACATATGAAATCAGAAAAAATTGCTTCGAGAAAGAAGCTCTATCGATTATAACTTACATTCGAAATATTTAAAATTTCTGTCATATTTTCAAAACGATGAGGGTGATTAAATCAAAAATTATACCACTGAATCACGGAAGTTTTCAATTTTCGATAGTAAATCAAAATCTGCGAATGATTGACCCATTTTGATGCATACTTTCTCCTATTTCAATATATGATTGTTATGGGCAACCAAACATGAGGTATTTAGAAGCAATTAAAGTAGGTAATAGATCAACTGTACTGAAACTGGGAGCAGATGACAGTTATTTAATCGGTTAGTTTATTATTCGCCAGATTAATGAACGAGTTTGGCTACAAGATTTGGCCGTCAACCACATTATGAGTTAAGTATAAATTATCGATTGAAATACATTTTTACTTCGATGAATTGGATCAAATATTAATTACTATGATTCTATTCTACAGTAGAGTTGTAACACTACTCGAATTACTTCTGAATACTTTATGTTTGGCTGCCTATGACAATTGAACATAAAAATAGTAGCAATTAAACAATAAAACGTGTTATAATTGATCAAATTCGTATACGTTGAACCCAACTTTTATTTCGAAGTCGATAAAAAATTTATATTATGTCAAGTATTCGTGTGAAAAAAAATATTTACTATCAATAATTTATTCTCAATTAATATTGCATTCCACGAGAAATCTTGTTATCAAATCGTTTGATGATCTACCTATTAGGTAATGGTACCGCTCCGCTCCACTTGTGACTTAAAATATTTCGTCCTCAGAATACAAAGTAAATTTCTATTTCTTACTCTGAGATTTCGACCAATAATTGCTGTCATTAGTGAACTAGTCAATGTCCTTAATTTTTTCGGCAGTCAGTATGCTTAACATGAATGAAAATTCTTCTCAGATTTCTCTCAGGATCTCAAATGATCAGAAAAATGAGAAAATGGCATTATCAAATCATTCTTCACCAAAACAAAAGAGTTTGTACGAAGATATTGACGCAAAACTACTCATTGACTTATTCTACTCATCTAAACATTTAATTATCCTGTTACCACCTGTTCTGAATGATTCAAGTCTTCAAGTTATTCAAGTTTAATTTCAAGTTTTATTTTATTTTGAATAAAGTGTTTCTCCACATAGTTTATTGAACAATATTCACAGCATTTCGAAACCATAACACAACATAAAGTTATTCCATATTCAAGCCATAATTCCTCTTTCTCCAAGGCATCGACAGCGTAACCCTACTCTCCGAAGAAAATAAGCTCTCGCAATGCGTGCCTTCTCGTCGCCTGGACCCCAACTTTCTAACGATCTCCAAAAATCCCTCACTTCCCCATAAATAGCTGACCGAAGGACCCAATATAAGACACCGATAGGTTTCCAGATCAGTATCAGATACAAAAGGAACTTGAAAAGGGCCAAATTTCCTAGGGACAATGGTGATAATACCATCCAGTGACTCCCTAAATATAGACCTAGCATAAGGAAGGGAGCCATGTAGAATAAGAACCTCATTATGAAAGAAGGATAATAATCGATTAAAAAGTGGAGGTCTTCGCAATACTTGTTCAGTCCGTAAACGAGAACAATGATAGCCACTGTGGAAGAAGCTATGGGTATCCTGGAAAGGATGTTTGGGATTTCATAAAAGGACTGTAGAAGTACCCAGATGTTACTCGAACATAACAGAATTCCCAAACTGGCGAACATTGTACAAACAGCTAAATTGAGAGCATATCGTATCTCTAGAAGTTGAGGAAACTGATCATATATACAGCAGATCACAGTTTGCACTAATGGAATTTGCGCATTCACACAAGAGAAAAATATCAGTGAGAAGAACAGAAAACACCAAAGCCTACCACCGCTTATTCTACCTAAGACTTCAGGAAATACAACAAACACATAACTGAAATCTTTCAAATTATACGGAAGCTCAGCTCCTATTCTTTCAGATTTCAAACTTGCCAAAAAAAGCCATACGATAACAGTAACTCCCAAAGACATTGAATAGTTTGTACAGATAATTCTGATGGAATCCTTATGAGTTTTATTTCTATGGAAGGCATAAGATCCGTATGCCATAAGCGTTCCTTGAGCAATACCCAACTGAAGAAGAACCACCTCTACAGCCGAGCACCATGTGGAAATTTTTCCCAAATGACTGAAGTTTGAAGTTGAAAAAAACTCCTTGAAACCATGAAAAGCTCCATGTAATTGCAGACTGATTGACAACAGAACCAAAAGAGAAAACACTGGAATGCCAATGAAAACCGGAAGTATCCTCTCCAGGCTTTGTATATTTTTGTACAAACCTACAAATACTACAAACCAAGAATAGGCGAAAGCCAAGCAATGTTGCCAAATGAACTTTCCAATATGGTAATGCCGAAGGTGCGATTCGGAATCTTCTTGCAAGATATGGTCGTAAAAATAATGCTGAGCAGGTGTATATTGGTGTTCCTCATGAGCACTCATTCTAGGAACACAAGTTCTGTTCTTATAGGTGTATTCGTCGCAGTCTGACCATGGTAGGACTGCATCAAAAGATCTAGAGAAGTAAATGACGGCATATATGGCGTAGGCGTTGTTATAGAAGGCTACAATCAGACTCAAGCATATGCTGGACAGACCTATACCTCTAGCAAGAGGCGCGCAGTCCCATACCTTCAGTGGTCCCAGTTGAGAGTATTGTCCTAGTGATATTTCCATGAAGTGTATTGGATACCCCAGGATTATTGTGAAGAGGGTATAGGGAATGAAGAAGGCAACTCCACCATGGCTGAAAGCATTTAAGATGTTATTTAAATTTTTACTCCATTCAATGAAGTTCACAAGGGGTGAAACCTCAGAGTAAAAGTAAACCTAGAGTTCCCTCCGCTCATTGGTTATGCAGCCAAGTAAAATCTGTTTATACGCTCGAACAAACTTCCGGCGTTGCGAAATCGTGCCGTATGTTTATTCCGTGTAGGGATAATTGGTTTACCGCTCCCCTATACTCTGATATTAATGGCTTGCATCTGTTACAGATAATTCTGTCAGTTCGGCAACATTGTCTGTTAGTTTTACATTTTCATTTCGATTTTTCGTTCATAAACTGAACGATGTCAATGGTTTGGTGGCAGTTTATTGTTGCTTAAGGCTATTCCGTTAAGTATAGCTAGGGCAACATTATGAAAATTCTGTAGGTATTACTATATATTCAGGAAATGGATAAATGCAAATCTAATTGTTCAACTTCACCTAGTGTGTATCTTGTACAGAATGAGAATGTATTTCAGTCAAGAATTCATTCACAATTCATATTGAGATCGTCGGTAAAATCCTATTCTCAACTCGGTTATTAATCGAGCTACTAATGTTCTCGAACTATTAACGCGTTCGTGATCATAAGTTGCTGTCTTCAATAACCTAGTTGATTAAATAACTATTTATTTTTTCAACCAATAACCATAATGCAATCTCTTGAAAATTGTTCAGAAACATATTTCATTCGATGTAATATGATTTTCATACAAATCTTTCTGAAGGGATCCTCCATCCCTATCTACACAATATCAAAAAAATCTTCGAATAGATTTTTCCTACCACGTTTTTCGTTTCCTTCCAAAATTTCAGGGCGAATAGCCACATAACCTAACCTAACCTATTCTACAATAAAATATATACTTCTTATGGTTTCAATACATAACAATCTCAAAATTCACCCTCTGGGAAAATGTTCAGAAACATATTTCATTCGATGTAATATGATTTTCATCCGAAGCTTTCTGGAAGGATCTTCCACCCCTATCTAGAATATTAAAAAAAATCTTCGAATAGATTTTTTCCTACCGCGTTTATCGTCTCGACCCAAGATTTTAGGGCGAATAGCCACATAACGTTCGTGTTCACAAGAAATGAATTGCTTGGGATATTAAAGTGAGCCAGACGATTGGCAAACAGGGTCGAACAACCCTCATCCCCTTCAATCTGGGTAGTAGACGCATGCAATTCCGGTATCGCGGCAATACCCAAGGAATCTTCGCAATTCAGCTTCGGGAAATGCTATTGAATATTTCTATGATCGCAGACATCCCATATTTCCTATATTAAAATACGCAGTGCTCCAATGAAAGGAAGGTTAAGTTCTCATAATGGTGTAACTAATAATACAAGTGGACACAAAAACCTTTCAAACTGAATTTTAGTTTAGAATAATCTTACTTACAAAAAATTTTGGATCATAAATTTTACAAGCTGCTACTGAGTGAATTTAGAAGCGAGCGAATTACCTTCTGGGATAGTGATGATTACAAAACTGTCTACTCGCTGAGTAGCCAACAATCTACCGATCCTCGTGAGATTTATGTTCCATGTTTCAATCTATGGATCTTTGATCGCAAGTATTTTTGCCTGAAAAATAGTGTATATACTAGCATTTTGGCCCGTACACACTAGTGTCGGCATCCATCTTTGTTTTAAAATCATCTATATACCATGTAACGGTATTTACTTTGACGTCTTGTGTAGTGTATTTCTTTTCCCATATCTCCTTCTCAAGTAACATCTTTTTTTATCATAACATCACTTGATAGGTTCGCTGATGAAATAAATGTATACTTGCTTAGAGAGGGCAAGGCTCTCTGACTTTTAATTCTGTTATTAGCTGTATTTTTCATGGATATTCTAATGATAGCCTCATGGGCTACCCTTCTGATCACAAGATGCAGAGGGTGAGATCTCTGATGACCTCAAGTGCTCAAGTCGGGCACGTTCTCAAAGCTTCAGTGATACAAACACCAGGCAAGCCTTTGTATCTTGTCAAGTATTTTCCTCATGCTTGAAAACCAGACTAATGCCCGTATGTTATTATTGGTCTTCAAATGATGGCGTACATAAAGGGTTTTCCAATAAGAGGTGTTATTTTGATATTCAATAATAATATTCGATATAAATGTTGATCGGGTGTTTACTTCATTATAAAGAAGAAGCTATGCCGTTAATAGTGGAAAATAAAATCAGGCAAATGACCTCCACGATCACATTTATAGCACCATATCCTTTTTATAAAAATTTTCCATAATCAAATCGCAAAATGGCAGCCCTATTACCCCGATAGCATCACGAATTCTACGTTTAAGGTCTTGAAGACCTTGTTTTTCACGCGGCCCCAAAGGAAGAAGTCGCAAGGTGTTAAATCACAAGATCTCGGTGGCCAATTGTGATCACCTCTTCGAGAGATAACACGGTCCGGAAACTTTTCCCGCAAAAGATCAATGCTTTCGTTGCTTCTGTGTCTTGTTGAAAGTAAACGTTGTTCAGATCAATACTATCCAATTTCGGCCATAAAAAATCATTGATCATCTCTCGATAGCGCAATTCATTCACCATCCATCCATTCGGCTACAGCAGCAATATTCTCGGCTTCTTCGAAAGATAACATGGTCCGGAAACTTTTCCGTCAAAAGATCAACGGTTTTTTGCTTGTGTGGCACGTAGCTTGAGTTCTTGTGTTAACTGAACTTCATAAGCCTTAGGTAACACCCAAACCTTTATGCAGATTAGGGTGTAATGACGTTTGTGGACTGCCTTATTCCAAAGGACGACGAGAAATGGACAAACCTGGGTTTTCTTCAACACTTTCCGCCATAGCAGTTATACTCTCGGCTGTTCTTGAGCGACATGCACAGGTTTTATTCTTCACATCACTAGCTTGTCCAAACAGCTCGAATCTTTCTACCAATTCATTTATTGCCAAATTTTCACTATTTTCATAGCGATTTAATGATTTCAATGCTTTCTTGAAACGTATATCGTTCCATTTTTATTAATGGCACAGTTTCTACTTGCCAAATGTCAAAAAATAACAGCTTCAAACGTGTCATCTACCGAAATAGCAGGCTATTCAAAATAATACCTCTTATTGGAAAATCATTTACATAGCAGTATTTTGAGGTTACAACCCTAAGAATAGTCTTTTGTATTTTCTTGAATCCTTCAGTAATTTATGATACGTAAGCTATGTAGTGAAATGGAAATCGAAAAAAAAATTACTCGAAACTTCACCTCTCTCCAGAAAACCACTCATTGAAATTTATGTCAGCTAAATATTATATACAGTGATATTTCACAGTCGATGTCGAAAAAAGGATCAGGATAACGCTTATACCTCAGGACTTTACGATTTAACGAGCACTGTCTATTTTCACAATAATTTCCGTTGCGGCACTTAGATGCAATAACGGCTTTTATAACGGAAATTGCTGTTATCTTCAAGCCCCATAATTCGATGATAACCATTTCGAGCAGGACGCTAATTATTCTGAAATATTCATTAAATTACGTTATTGGAAAGGTCGTTAGGGCTGATAATGTGTTTTGTAGACTCCTGTCGGAAAATTGAAATGCTGATTATACAGTGATTATTTAATTTTTCGTTGATCCAATTATGGACTTGTGATATAATCAAAGTATGGATTATTCTATTTCCATATTGATTTCTTGGTGATATACCGATGAACGACGATGAAACGTTAAGCATTAAATTTGCTGCCATAAAATTAGCTAATAAGCCTTGGATAGTTACTTCACACATTTCACAATATATTATGGACTAGATGATGTTTGAAACATTTTCCCACCTGTTGTCCAGTGATGATCTGAGAAAATTGATTATAAGATAGGGTGTCTACTGTCTATAAACACATGCGAGTCACCAAGGGAGATAATTCCCCGATGAAAATTAGCTGGGGTAGCTCATATAATTTTTTTTCGAAATCGACCTCCCTTTCAAGATACAGCCTTTGGAAGGCGATGACAAGTTGACAGTTTTGAATTTTTTTTAGGAGTCCTAAAAAACACTAAGTCATGAAACTATACATAATATGATTCATTCAGGGGATGTTATTCACACAATTTTTTTTGGTCTCACAACTTTATTATTGGGGGTTAAAAATAACAACCCCTTATGATTTTCCCTCAAAAATTGTTTTCGTTAGATAGATTTTCGAATAATAAAATTCTTTTACGGTTTCTCATTCCATGTTGATACTTTTTCTCGGAAAAAATAAAAGCAGTTATGATTACCGTTCATTTGAATTCATCGTATGTTTCATAAAATGAATATTGTGAGATATTATTTATGCTCAAAATTGGTTTTGTCAATTTTGCTTATTAATCGGAAGAAGGTTCTATTTGTGAAATTAAAATATAAAGGATATATTTTTCTGCCGGAAATTGGTAATTAAACTTTCAGAAAGATTTATAAAACATTTTCATCTCGTATCATAGACATACAATATCTTCATATCTTTCCATGGAACACTTATACGATGAAATGGTATGAACAGTGATCATAACTGCTTGTAAGTTTTTATTTTTTTCCGAGAAAAGTATCGACTTTATCGGAATTTTGCAGGAGACTCTCCAGAATTGAATTGGAGATCATAAGGTTATTTTATTTTTCGAAAATCTATCCCACGAAAACAACTTCTGAACGAAAATCATAAAGGGTTGTTAGTTCCAACCAACCCCTAATAATAAAGTTATGAGATCTTAAAAATTTGTGTGAGTAACATCTACTTAGTGCTTCATATTATGTATAGTTTCATGATTCGGTGTTGTTAAGAAGCCGTAAAAAAATTTAAAACTGTCAATTATTCGTCATCGCCTTCCAAAGGCTTTATCTTGGAAGGGGGGTCAATTTCGAAAAAAAATTATATGAACTACCCCTGCTTATTTTCATCGAGGAATCATCTCTCAAAGTCCCTCCCATTTATTTACAAATACCCTGTATAGACATGTCTCAAATCTATAGTGGAAATTTCGAGTCCGTTACTCTACCTCCAAGAGTTACAGTGATCATAAATTTGTCGGTTCGTTCTGCACAGGCAGAATATTTTTTTGATAATTTCCTAATGACACGAACACAAGAATATTAACAAAAGTTTGCACTTCAATATTTTGCGTCTAAGTGCCAAACTTCTTCATCAGCAAGTCCAACCAAATCGTTTGAGACCACTCCTAGCCCAAAAACTCGAATGATGTCAGATATTGGGAGTGGTATTCGAATACTACATAACACAGCGCAGTTATATTTTCACGTAAAAATCAGTATAAAAACTCCCATCAGATAAAATATTGATATTTCCTCTGAACGTTCAATTTTCTCGTTTCAAATCACAAACGGATTCAAAAATGAATAGAAAAACGCCGTTATTGGAGCCCCGACGAAATCTAAAAACCTATTCCTATTCGACTTGAGGCGATAAGCTGTCCAAATATCGCTGCAAAAGCGGCAGATTCAACCTCGTGAAAAACGAAGATACTGACGCTACAGAATCTAGCTACAACCAGACAAAATTCGTGTTTATAAAGCTTCCGAACCGAACGTATAGAATAGTTAGATATACATATACGCGGTTCTCGCCCCTGCGAATATGGATATTCACACTTATTTAGACGGCCTAACGTGCCACAAAGTAAGCCACAAAGTGTTATGCGGGTAGCCGACAATACGTCGTTCGATTCTTATACCTCATTAGGTCAGAGAAGTCGCTTGGGTTTGGAAGTACCTAAGGGAGAAAAAGGGTTTGAAGGGTTATTTTTAGCAAGGGTAGGATGGTTTTGTTCAGGAAGATTGGACGGAAGTAGCAGGAGTTATTCGGCTCGATCGCTACAAGGTGTCCGAAAAGGTTTTAAGGGTATTTGTTTACTTGATAGAAATAAAACAGCAATCAAATAAAATAGATAATTGCTGAAAATTGATTTTTAACACCCTGTATCTAGCTTAGCTTCGAAAACAGGCATGTGTCGTGAAGCGAAATACAAAAAGTTCTCTGAATTGGTGCCTTCGAGCTAGCTCCAGTTCATTGATGAAGCAATAAGGGTATTACCCCATTTTTTTTTATAGAACTCGGGTTTGATACTAAATAAACGAATGCAAAATCTCAACACAATTGAAATTATATTCTAGAAACGCGGCTGTTCCTAGAGTAAATGCCTTATGAGTGAGGTTGAAATTTTGCAGCCCCTATATAGGGTAATGAAGGCTGAGAAACGATGGACTGCCGGAATCAAATATATATTTCATGTTTTTGAACAGACGGAATGAAAAATGAATTGCATATTCTTTTTGAGTCTGTACTCCCCTTAAATATAAGCAAATAAAATGGTCACCTAAAATTTTGACATTTTGGACGAAAAATGGCTAAGGGGTTGCCCTCTTCCCCACTGAAACGCTACATTTCAGCATTTTGCAAAAATCCGATCCGAAGCGAAAATTCATTAATCAGACGCTCTCGAACGCAACTCGAAAATGAAAAATGCAAAATCTATAAATTGAATTCATTTGAAAATTATGGCAGACTTTGTTGTTCACTTTGGTATGTTTTTATAGGTTTTCGGGGTATCCGAATCAAAAAATTACTTTCGAATCGATATATGCAAGCGTTTAGAATTTATTCGTTCAAGAGGCATTTCTTCCAAAACTCGATATTTCAAACTTTCACAGTTTTCGTTTGAACAGCCAGAATTTATTATGAAGTGAATATTCTTTTTCAATATGTACCTAGTCCTTTTCAATATAAGCATATAAAATGACTATCTAAAATTTCGCAATATTAGGCAAAAAATGCATAATAAGGGGTTGACCCTCCTAAAACGCTTCTATTTTTGCAAAAATTCTGTAGGATCTGAAGAAATGGTTATTACTGATAATTATGAAGCTCGGACTGATAAATCGATTGACGTAAAAAATATATCGATTTGTAGCGCACTCCATTAGGCAGATGCTCTCGAACCCAACTCGAAAATGAAAAATGCAAAATCTATAAATTGAATTCAATTGAAAAGTAAAGCAAACTTTGTTGAATTCGGTATGTTTTCATATGTTTTCGGGGTAGCTGAATAAGAAGAAAATACTTTCGGATCGATATCTGAAGCGTTTAGAATTTGGTCGTTCAAATGGCATTTTCTAAAAACTCGATATTTAAAACTTTCATAATTTCCGTTTCAACAGCCGGAATAAAAAATAAGTTGCATATCTTTTTTTAGTCAGTAGTCCTCTACAATATGAGCACCTAGAATGATCATCTAAAATTTTGAAATGTTAGGGCCATTCGGACGGACGGCTTCCACGGACAGAATTGAATTTGATTACGGATTCGTAACCAGTGAATCAAACCTTATTGTTTGAGACTATTCTCGGGTCAAAATTCGAAAATAACAGACATTCGGCCAAAACGATATAGCACACGTAAGTAGAATGAGCGCTCAAAAAACGAATCTCCCGATTTCATTTAGACACCATATTCATTTGTCCAGTTTATGATGAAACATCCTGTACATGCATCAAAGAATCAGCACTTCTTCGAATCTTCGATAATGTATCAACTAATTATTCCTTTTGATATTATCATATTCCTAATAATATCCCAAAACCACTGTCGTGACGAAAAATAATTCAATTAACTGTATCTAATCGATGAAAATTTTTCTGAATCGTCATATTTTATTATCATGCCTTCAAGAGTTAAAATGTTCCAACCATTTTTTTCTTCCTCTACAAAAAGCTTGAGCGCTCAGTGTACTGCATACAAAATAATAAAAATAAGCGAATATGACTAATCATCGGGACAGATGTGAACGACGCGAAGAAGTTAGTCGTGCGGTGATAGCGGTGAGAGTAAACGGTGTTATCATTTCTTTAGCTTTCATTAGTGATTAGCGACAATAAGTGAAATACCATGATGAGTGAGCAATGTACCCCCTACAACTCACCATGGACGTTAGCATAACATAAGCGTAATTCGCCAAGTTGCAATACATCACTTTTTTTCCGTCCTCATAATAAAAGCTCAATTCAACGTTAACGAAATTGATCAATAGTGACCCACTTTATAGCTCAATTTCTACCATTTTAATGTGCAATTGTTATGGGCAACAGAACACAAAGGATTCAGAAGCCAGGCGAGTTATGTAACGATTCTGAAATATTAAAAAGCTTTGTGATGAAATAACTAATTCTTTCGACCTCAAAATGATAGTTAGGTATTTAATCAACATAATTGAAGACAGCGACTAGAGGTCAAGATAGTTCGAGACCATTAGTCGCTCGATTAATACCCGAGTTGAATACAAGATTTTTTCGACGATCCCAATATGAATTGTCGAATTGTGTATAAATTCTTGATTTACATACATTCTCATTTTGCAGAAGACATACATTTGACATAATGAAATTTCTATATTATTCCGGTAGAGTTTTGAAATTTCTCGTAGTGCTTCTGGATACTTTGTGTACGGTTGCCATAAGAATTGTACATTGAAATAGCAACTGAACATTAGAATGGGTCTTTAATGTTCAATTTCGTACACATTGAAATCACCTCTTGTTTTGAGGTCGGCGGAAATAGTTATTTAATCAACAAGTTTTTTAATATTTCAGAGTTGAAATATAATATAACTCATATGTCAAATGTAGGTCTTGTGCAAGTTGAGAATGCATTTAAATCAATAATTTATACACAATTCATATTGAGGTCGTCGAAAAAATCTTGTAATCAACTCGGTTATTAATCTAGCGACTAATGATTTCGAACTATCAACTTTCTTTACCATTAGTCGCTGTCTTTAATAACCTAGTTGATTAAATAACTATTACGTAATTCACGCATTATTTATTCTACATAATTATTTAGGTGCATATTGAAAAAACTGAATGTAATTCGTATGTTTTAACTTTGAGAATTACCATCGAATGACTCTTATATTTTGCTTACGTCCATTGTGAATTGGACATAAGCTTCTTTTTCTGTGAATTTCACATATTCAATGATGGGTAAGTAGATAGGGAAATATTGTTGTTTATCTTCTCGGCCTAGTTTTCTTGGAAACCCCTGTATAAGAAAGTTGTCTTTTATATTTCGCGATCAGGGAACAAAACAAAAAATAATCATCGAAAGTGAATTCATTGCTTTTCTGAATATTTCCTACGAAAATTGTGCGTTATTATTTTAGGTAGGGTACTTATTGTTTTCAATATTTTCAGAACTATGAAGGCCAACGCAATGAACATCATTCAGAATTCGATATATCTTTGGGAAGAAAGTATCAGAATATGTTTTTTTAAATTCATTTCCAGAATTTCAAAACCAAAAAACACCATATTTTGCAACTAAGTATATTTTTTAATTGAACGAGCTTATCATTATCTCGATATATCTACATATGCTTGAATTTTTCCCAAAAATAATTACTGAAAATTCATTTTGCCAATTGAAAAAATGAAAACAACCGAATCAAAGATTGAATATGGAATAATTTCGAATATATTTACGCTTTTTATAAAAGTTAACAAAGCACAGGTACCTGATATCATTGAATTTTATCTGAAGAAAAACAAATAGAAATATATTCTAATCACTAAAAAAATCGAATGGACATATATTGCGATTAAATTCTAATTAAATCATTTACATATTGAATGAAATAAGATAATAATTATAATTTATAATTAATTTTTTCAGGTTTCACGTCTCAAATTCAGTTCACTAAAGAAAAACCTTTTTTTTCAATCAAAATACACAAGTAACTCATATCGTTGATTTTGTGCCGTAAAATAACAAATGAAAATTAATTATATATATTGGAAAAATTCAATTAAATTGAAATAATTTGGAATTATATTTTAAATGTCAAGTGTCAGATATCAAATATGGGTTCCCTCGAAAAAAAGGAATCTTCAGAAATAAACGACACGCAGGTACCTCCTGTCACGTACCTATCTATTCAGAAACTAATTACCTGATAGAAATTAATTTTGATTTATATTTTTTGCTTGTATGCTTGTAAATACAAAATAATTTCAGTTCATTCATAACATACACTTTTTTCAATTACATATTTACCGAGAATTCCGAAATAATTTCAAAAATACTAAATATGTTATCATTCGAAATATTCCACCTTCCATGTGGAACAGCCTGTATATTTTCAACGGTCAGGAAAACACCGACTGCAGGAAAAGTTACATAATGAAATTACGTAAAATCATGAATAAGTGGTCAATGACTAGATCGAAACGGGGATGAATCAGTTTAACGCGAACAGGGGTCACGTACGGATCGTAGAATGTACCCCCTGAACAAGGAAAATTTTCGGAAAATATTTTGAGTTTTCGAGAGGTGTATAGCGGAATTGTGAAAGCAGTTTTTGTGCTATTGAATTTTCGGTAAGTGCTCAATTTGAAAAATGTACGGGTGTGATACGAAAAGTGCGCGATTCGAAATTTCCCGGGTGTGATTGAAAAAGTGCGTGATTGGAAATTTTACGGGTGTGATACGAAAAGTGCACAAGAGACAATTCAAATAGTGAGTGTGAAAATCGTACAGTGTATTGTGGCACTAAACCAGGAAGGATTTCTTCACAACAAAATAGGAAAAGAATTAGTGAGTTCATGTGCATAAAATATGAAAAAGAAAAGGTAGGTGGTATTTTTCATTTCAAAACAGACAAATTATAATTTTAATATTCACATTTCGGAAAAATTTATAACGTTCATAACATTACAAATTAAATATTTTGTTCAATATTTTCAATCTCGGCTTCATAGTTAGGATGATTATGAATTTTTGAACTGTTACTCAAAATTTACGGAATTCGGGGATTATAGTCAAAAATTTTTCGAATTCTTTGATTTAACCTAACATTCGGGCACACATTGGTTCAAAATTAGTCGAACTCTATTTTCCTTCTTCACCAAATTTTGGTATTTCTGTTTATATTTTGGACCCTACAATAATATCCTACAATAATATTGGAATGGAAACGAAATATTTTTTTATTATCCTCAATAGCGATTTAATATTCAGGGTGATTATGTATTTATAAACTATTAGTCAAAATATACCAGAATTATAGATTCTAGTCGAAATATATTCGAATTTTTCAATTCATAACAACCAAGGTTGGAAAACCCGTCGGCACAAAATTACTCGAAATCGATTTTTCATGTTAACTGTACTTGCCTGTACACATCGGAAATTCGTTAGAATTCAACGATTTCATCGATAGCTTGTTGAAAATATGGCTTTTATCTGCTTTTTCTAAATTCAATAAATTGGATTGTTATTTTTTGATTATCTTAAATATTCAAAAAAATGTAGATGATGATATTATTTTCTGGTGAACTTACATGTTGAAAATTCATTATGATATTCTGAAATTATCTCAAATATCTCAGTAATGATGACTGGACGGTAATATATTTAGGGGCTGTTTTTTATTTTCTGAATTTTTGTTTGTATTTCTCGAAATTGTAGTTTCAAGAAAGCTTCATCTGTTTTTTTAAGCTCTTTCTAATTATGCTATATCGTGCTATATAATTTTGCCCATATGCCTGTAATTTTCGAATTTTGAGCCAAAAATGGTTCCAAACTATAGGGTTAGACTTCCTGATGTTGAATTCGTGGTCAAATTCAATTCTGTACGTGGGGCCGTCCGATTGTCCGTCATGTCGAAGGGATTTTAATAAGGACTTTTTCAAGAATAGTTCAGTTCCCATATGCCGAGATTAAGTTCGTTAACCAGCCAAAGTGTACAGAGTGTACATAAAATATCTGTACGCTGCCTCTATGGATGCTGTATTTATTCTCTGGATCGAAAGTAAGTGGAATTCCATAACCATTTCATTAAAGGAATCATAGAGCACACTTCGTAATTTTTCAGCTTGTTCTACATAATTCAGAATTGAACTGTACCTAATGATTTTTTTTATAATCAATATGACTTTCCTTACTCTTCACTTGAAGTACTGTATGATGTCTGAATAATATGCCTTTCAACACAATAATGTATATCGCTATATGATTTCAATAATCCTTTCGCTACCTATATTATGTGCTCTACGGTATAAAGATGTCCGCCCAACGTGAAGTTCCCTTATTACTTATCTGTATGAGGTTTCTGAGTTTTAAGCTATTTCTTCCAGCATAAAAGGTGAATGCAGAATGTCATTACCAGAGTAAGTTATTTCGGGTGATACTTCAATGAAGAAAGTTAGCTTTCGGTGTGATCGAAATTGCAACAAAACTTTTTGACGGTGAATTGATAGTTTGAACATAAGGAGATATTGTTGAAGAGAAATGAAAGGATTTGTGAGGCTTGCTACATTTTCGGTCAAAATTGAAGAGCATTCTGATATTTTCACCTTCTGAACGATATCTAACAACTAATAATACCTACAGTTTGATGGCAGTGATTGCACCATTAAATGGATCTTGACTTTTATGTTTCTCTAGGCCAATTGGCACATATGGTTAACAGCACACAATCACCTAATGAGACAAGAGCTTTCCTGTTGTAGGCGCTTCGCTGACTAAAAGTTCTTGCCTCAATTGGTGATCGTGTGCGTTAATCATATGTACATTTTGGCCTGAAAGAACATGAAAGTCATGAACCATTTTATTGGTCCCATCACTGATATCGAACTGTAGATTTTATTACTTGTTTGATATCATTCAGAGAGAGAAAATATCAAAATGCTTTTCATTATTGACCTTAAATGTAGTTAGTCTCCCGATGCTTTTATCTCTTCTCTGCAATATCTCTTCATGCTCAAATTATCAATTCACCGTCAAATAGCTCTGTTACAAATTTGATCACTTCGAAAACTTACTTTCTTCGTTAAAGTATCACTTGAAATAACCTATTTTGTTTATGACATTCTGCCAACACCTTTTATCCTAAAAAAAATAGCATAACATCCAGAAACCTCATATAGATAAGTAATAAAAGGATTTTACGTTGGTTGGACAGCATTATACTGTAGAGCACAAAATTTAGTGGATAGATGATTGAAATCATATAGCGATAGTCATTTTTGTGTTGAAAGGCATGATATATACAGACATGATACAGTTTTGCAGGCTAGGAGCAAGAAAAGTCATTTTCTTTATTGGATAATCATTTGGTACAGCTAAATTCTGAATAATGTAGAACAAAATTAAATGTTAAAAAGTCGCATCTGTGATTCTTCAATGAATTGTTAATTGAATTTCACTTAATTACAAGCCAGATAATATTTACAGCAAACCTAATGCAATCACTTATTCGATAAGAACATCTAGTATACGCAAAGCCTTAAAGTGGAGAGGTCCTGTCTCAATAGGTAATTGTATGTGGATAATTACTCTTTCTTATTGTTATCACCGAAACTAAACTGTGAGTTTTATTGTTTGTTTGACATCATTTCGAATGTAAAGTATCAGAATATTGACTATAGTCCGTTCACGAAAGGTTGAGCCGTCGGTTGGCCATGACAGTTTGGCTTTAGCATATTTCACAGTGTAGGTATATTGAAATTTTAGGTTATGTTGATTATTTTCTTGTCAGATTGATACGCAATATTGTCAATACTGCGTAGACTTCTCTGATAACTCGCAAGCTCGTCGGACGAGGCCGGGTATATTCGGTAACGTTGACTTTATTTTAAGTTATGACAGCAAATGGTGCAAACTTCAGATAAATAAATAAACGCCTATACTGTGCGCTCAAACTTTCGTAAACGGACTATAGAAATCTTAACGGATTCTTTCGTTGTTTTTCCGTTATATTCCTATTTGGTTACCATTTTATTTTTATTATTACTACCGCAAATTTAAATACCCTAAAAAGCAACTTCTTCGAAAAATTAGCATGATTTTCACGAACCTTTTACATATACAGAGTCTGGCGAAAGTTCTTGAAAACATTAATATCTTTTGAACCAGTTACTTAAAATCTGAAACGCGTTAATCGATTTTGAATTAAAAGTTTTTTTAGAAATAAAAATGGATATTTTTCTTCAACCCCTTAGTTAGACTTTCACCCAACCCTGTAAACAATTATTAATTGAAGTATTCCACTCAAAAGTACAGAATCAAGTGAATAGATGATCAAAACTCATGAAGCAATATATTTCACCGCATTGATTGGCGTTATACCTAGAGAAATCATACAGCAATACAAGAGAAAACGAAGAAAAGCAAGAGTTTTTGCAGAAAGATGAAACCGATAGGGAAGCACTCTGTAAGATCCTTCCGGGAATGGATTATACCAAAAAGTTCTATGCCGGAACCATAAAACTACAAGGTACAAAAAGTACTCGGACCTCAAAAAGAATAAGGCTACGTTCAGATGATGAGCGCTCAACGCGCGTTAGCAAAACGCGCGTTAGCAAAACGCGCGTTGAGCGCTCATCATCTGAACGTACCCTTAGTATCGTCTCCTCACTGATTTCCTTACAGGACATTGTCGCTTTAGAAAGCATATGATGAGAATTGACTTAGCAGAAACTGATGAGTGTGGATTTTGTGGTGATGAGGAGGAAACTCCGGTTCAATTAGTTACAAAATGCCTCGGCATTGCAAGCCTGCGCAAGGAATGCCTTGGACAAGAGAATTATGGGAGAAGCGCGAGTCTAGTCCTCTCAGATATCATAGTTCAATATGGCTCTGGAACTATAGGGCGAGCTGTAGAGGAGACAGTTCTGATGAAGAAAACAATAGATTTCACGCTCACAGTGTAATAAAATCCCCTTAATAATCTACAATCTAAAAGGAGAGTAAACAACAGTTATGTCCATCATTGGAAAATCATTCGGTGCAGCCGCATAAATGATCAACAACAAGCTGAAAAGTCAAAAAGTCAGCTTTGTTATTTCCCGATAACTGAATTAAAATGAATTGTAGTGTAGGTTTCTTCAAATTTTCAAAGATAAAGATTAAAATGTTAACTCTTTGGTAGTTTTGTCCGAAAGGTAAATTGACCAGCCGACCTTGTGCCCCCTAATTCGTTTTTGCGCTGTACATATCAAGTAAACCTCGAAACTTGATAATACGTCGACCCGACACCCTCAGTAATGTAGGTCCACTTACTCTAATCGGACGCCGTCGCCATGGCATCCACTAGATGCTCGAACCGTCATCACAATCCCCATCAAGAGGAATCCTTATGTCAGTTGGAGAAACCCAAACGATCATTTTGCTCAGTTCAAAGGTTGCTAATCAACATCCACGAGCTGTTGGTTCATCTTCACGGCGTGTTTTCCAGCAACAAGTTTCCCTGAATATAAACTCAATTTCCTGGAACTCTATAACTTTTCAGCTTGTTCTACATAATTCAGAATTTAGATGTACCAAAAGATTTTCCGATAGTGAGCATGACTACATTTTTCTCTGTTGGTCTTCACTCGTAATACTGTATTATGTCTATATTTTATGCCATACAACACAATGATGACTATTCCTACATGATTTCAATCATCAATCATTTTATTTTCAGATAAGATTTTGTTCCACCAACTTGATATCCTTCCATTACTTATCGAAAACAGGGGTTTGGAAGTAATGCTAATTTCTCTGGTATAAAAGATTCAGGCAAAATGTCATAACCAAAATAAGTAAATTGCAGTAACACTTTGAAAAGGTTGAAGTTAGCTCCCGGGCTTCTTAAAATTTCAACAGAACCTTTCTAACAGTGAATTGTTAATTATAGGATGAGGAGATATTATAGAGAACAGTGAAATTCTTCATGAGGCTTACTACATTAACGGTCAATATTGAAGAGCATTCTGATATTTTCACCTTCTGAACGATATATAACAACTAATAATACCTACAGTTTGATGGCAGTGATAACACCATTAAATGGTTCTTGACTTTCATGTTTCTCTAGGCCAACAGGCACATATGGTTAACAGCACACAATCACTTAATGAGACAAGAACTTTTCTGTTGTAGGCGCTTCGCTGACTGAAAGTTATTGTCTCAATTGGTGATCGTGTGCGTTAATCATATGTGCATTTTGGCCTGAAGTACATGAAAGTCATGAACCATTTTATTGGTATCATCACTGATATCGAACTGTAGATTTTATTACTTGTTTGATGTCATTTAGAGAGAGAAAATTTTAAAATGATCTTTAATATTGGCCTTAAATGTAGTTAGCCTCCCTAAGCTTTTCATTTCTTCCCTGTAATATCTCTTCATGCTCAAATTATCAATTCACCGTCCAATAGTTCTGTTGCAATTTTAATCACTTCTTAAGCTTTGTTTTTCATTGAAGAACAACTTATTCTGCTTATGGAATTCTGCCCACATTTCTATTTATTAATCCCATGTTGATTTTTTCTCATGATCACGAGGTGTAGAGAATTAAACAACTGACCGAGTGCTCCCTAATTCGTTTCGCGCTGTTCCGGGTTTTTCACTATAATTTGACCCCCTCCCTTTGACTTTGTTACTGAAGGAGACACAAAAAATGTTTCTCATAAAAGTTTTACGAAATCAACAGAGGTTTTTTGATATGACTCCACAAACTGAAATATATACAGGGTAGCCAACATATTGATGGCAACTTCATTTTTTCAAATGAAACACCGTGTATATTTTTCCATATTTGGTTAGCTCTTTTTCCCCTGATTTCGAATATGTAGCATATGTTGGTCTATCTTTTTTATTTTAAGCACCACAGAGTTTCAAATTTCAATAACCTTCTGGCATAGCGTTTTGGAAGTTCGTGAATATGTAAGTGGCCAATTTGATGTCTAGATTGGTAATGGCGCACCCATTTTGTGGCCACCAAATAGTCCAGATTGAACACCTTAGGACACGTGTTTATAGCCGTTCTTGAAGGAAAAGATTTACTTCAGCAATAATGACAATTAATTAAGGCGGAGAATAATATTAATGATATAAAATCAATATTAAACCCATGATTCGGAACTAATCCCGTCAACGCACAAAGAATAATGATAATATTGAAATGATTAGAAACAAATTTTGAAGCTTTAATTTCTGACTTGAATCAGAGCCATAATAATGCTATCAAAAATAGTCTAAACAACTTGAGATAACTATATAAATTATGTGTATTGAATGAAGGTGGTCATTCTGAGCAATTTCTTTAGTTGATGTTATTCTTACCATACTAATATAGTTTATCATTTTTCATTGGTTAAGTAATTGTTAAGTATTCATTCTAAAATAATACTTTTAAGTAGATTGTTTGGATATAAATAATTTCTTAGGTATTTCACATATTTTTTTATTCGGTGTCATCATTTCAAAACTTTGAAACTCTGAAAATTGAAGAGACACATCCACATACGCATTTATATTCGAGACCAGGAGGAAAAAGCCTATCAAAAAAAGGAAGAATATACAGAACAGGTATCCCATTTGAAAAAATATAGTTGCATTCAATATTCTTCACCCTGTATATCTTCCCATTGACTCCAAAAATGAGCATTTTCAGTAAACGCACTCTGCCACTTGTGAAATGATTACAGATCTTGGCAGGTGGTTCTTAAAATTTGACACTATGTGGTTCTCAGAATAAAAGAGATAGACCAACATATGTTACATATTCAAAATCAGAGGACAAAGAGCTAGCCAAACATGGAAAAATATACAGGGTGTTCCATTTGAAAAAATGAAGTTGCCATCAATATGTTGGGCACCCTGTATATATTTAAGTTTCTGGACTCATATCAAAAAACCTCAGTTGATTCCGTGAAACTTAAAAAGCATTTGTTTGTATCCCCTTTAGTAACAAAGTTAAAGGGGGGGTCAAATTATAGTGAAAAACCCGGTACATATCAAGAAAACCTCGAAACTCGATTACACGCCAACCCGACACCCTCAGTAATGTAGTTCCACTCACTCTAGTCTAATGGCATCCACTAGATGCCTAAACCGTCATCACGATCCCCATCAAGAGGGATCCTCATGTCAGTTGGCGAAACCCAAACGATCATTTTGCTCAGTTCAAAGGTTGCTAATCAACATCCACGAGCTGTTGGTTCTTCGCCGCGTGTTTTCTATCAACAAGTTTCCCTGAATAAGTGAATAACTCAATTCCCTGGAACGACGCGGAGGTAACTGGCAACTGCGTCCAGTTTGGAAAACCAATTATTTCCTTTTCGCTAAGGTTGAATTTTGCTGGTTGTTTGAATGTTCTGGTCAGGTGGGTGATAATGAGTAAACTAGGATAAGGGAGCAAAGGCATGGTGCAGATGTACGACAAAGATTATAGTGAAAATCGCCAGCGAAGAATAACATTATGCTGAGCCACACGACAGAATATTATTTTTGGAAGAAGAAGAGTTTACAATGAAGTGCTATCATCTAGAGCTTTCGTAGATAGCTGTTTTGCCCTATTTTAGGGTTCATCAGTGTTAAGGAAAGCTGATTGATAGAGTTAATTTAAGGAACCTTTACCTTAAAACCTGGCACTTCTTCGGGTATTACTCGTACGAATACCAAAACAAAATGCCATCTTTGAAGATCCATACGAACGTTCAGTTCTGTTTGTTGGTTTTCTACTGAGAAACTGGAATTACTGCAATTTTAAAGAAAGCCGGAGCAATTTGAAGGAACGAGGCAAAAATAACAGAGCGTCCTGATAATTTCACCAGAAAAGCCCTATCGACCTGTTTTACTGGACCAGGAACCTTTTGTGACATAAGGCGAACACCAATCAAAAAGGACCTCTCGAAAAAAATAATCAGATAGGAATACCCACTTCACTCCAAAACATTTCTCGGAAATATTAATATTGAGTAATCAATGATTCTCCTATAGAGTTCAGTAAAAGCAAGCTACATACGCTAGCAGAAATGAACATGCCCCTACGCGTGAATAGTACATTACACTACCACACCGGAGTGAAGTGAACAATTGGTAAGATTTGCATTTCTCCAATTCCTGAATATAATACAACATTTTCGTAATTCTGCCCTAACTATAATCAACGAAATAGCACTAAGCAACAAAATGCCACCAAATCATTGAAATAATTCAGTTTATGAACGTCAAATTGTAATAAAAATGTAAACACATCGTATCAAGAAACTAAACACCAACAGACAATGTTGCCACACTTACAGATTTATCGGCAACAGACGCAAGCCGTTAGTATCAGAGTAGGGTAGCGGTAAACCAATTATCCCAATAAACATAAGGTACGATTTCGCAACGCCGGAATTTTGTTCGTGCGTATAAATAGATTCTACTAGGTTGCATAATAAATGCGTGAAGGCAACTCTAGGTTCACTTTTTAATCTGAGGGAGCCACCTTGTGAGACTAGGGCTACCAAATTTTTATGAGTGCAGATTTTGTGGGGAAAAAGAGGAAACTATAGAGTTGAATGCATACGAAAAAAAGAATAAATAGACAAATTTGAAATATAGCTACTATATCATTTTATACACTATATGCTTGTGTATCTGTTTGATGAATTCTTACTTTATAGAAGCCAGAGGACATCCGAAAATACCATGGAAGGATAAACATATTTGAATCATCGCAAGTATATAATAAAATCTTGATGAGAAATGCTCTCTATCATCCTGAAATCATAAAAGATACAATTGTTGACTTCGCCCTCACAGTTGAAGATCTTTCTCACCTCCCAGTCCAATAGTTGCACTTCTCTCACTATATCCTCCTTAGATTTCCTGAAAAAATGTTTCTTAATAATCAAACATCCCGAATCTGTGAATATCTCACGATATATCTGTAGATTTCGCTATATGTTGTCGATATTGGTCATTCTCAAAGTCTTTCATTTTTTTCCGATAGGAAAACTATAATAAATTCTGACAGGAATTGATTATACCGTCCTTATATAATGTCTGATTGAATGTCATTATTTTCGGAGGTAAAAGTGACAAGACACGTTAAACATTCAAGAAAAGCACTGAACAGGTGCTTCTTCTTCTTCTTCTTCTTTCTCAAACAGACTGTTCCACAACCAGCAGTGCCCCTGATTGAAGAGGTCTGAATATGGGCTCAGCCTATCAGAACAACAGGTGCTTTTGAGCGCTCGTTCATTGGTGGAGCGATGATGCTATTACCTCAAAATTTTGTACAGAACTCGAGATTAATGCTTTCTATATAAATGCAAAACCTCAGCACAATCGGGATTTTATTTTGAAACTTATTCAGAAAATGAACAATGTAAAAACCAAAAATTAAAAAAATGCATTCTATGGTTCGGATGATGCGATTTCCTTGGAAATCCGTGGACATTCACTATATCAATCTTCGTTCACAAAATAAATTTCACTCGAATCGGTAATTTTATCAATTCTTCTTGAACTTAAAGTGATAACGAAAAAAGGAACTTCCTTCTTCAATACTTTGTTACATCGTTTCAATACTGAATGTACAGTTCTGCAAAGTTCATGGCGTTTCTTGCGCATTTCTGCACAACACAATTTTATTTTGTCGATGAGAATCTTCCGAGTCTGAAAGCGAATTAGATATACCGTCTCTTTCAAAGTATTCTAGACATAAAAATCAAAAGGCGTTAGGTTGGGGTTCTTCGGTGGCCATCTGACCGTATCATCCAATCCATTTTAGAATAGATAAAATAGAAACAATAGTCGCACGAGGGTTTTCTCTCTGCCATACATGTTTTTTTCGTGAATTAATCAAACCCGATTTCATGAAAGCGGCCTCATCAGTCCATAATATCCTATAGCCCTTCACTCTCCTAAATTATTACGGTACCACCTAGAAAATGTCAGTCTGGTCTCAGAATCTACAGATAAGAGATGAATTGATTTCCATAAAATTAAATCATTTGAGAGGAAAAACTCGAAATATTTTGTGAATTCAGAAAAAATTTCGACCATGTGTTATATGACATTTTTTGTTGCCAATCACTCGTATAATCATCCCTTGAAGTTTTTCCACTTCGAAAGTAGACACCCTGTATATGGCTAGATCGCACGTCTGAATATGTTGAGTTGGTCCCAAATATACGAAAACTTGAAATAATAACAACAGTACTCGATATAATATCCCCTCGTTCAAAATGTTAAAATGAATCTGTGATGTGTTTGAGTTTGATACTCTCATTGCGAAATCTATCCCATCTACACACATAATACCGGCTGTTTGTATTATTTGATTAATTAGAAACACAGTTTGCACTATACGTAAATTTATTTGTAATGGATTTACCAGTACTTTAGAAATTTCTTAAAACAGATCAGAATACAATACGAATGTGGTATTCAAGCAGCCATTAATGATCTTCTCTACTGATGTGCGTGTGCGCAGTTCCGTTCACATATTCAAGTCTAAGGGAACGTTCAGAATATAATAGTAGATACTGACATATAAGACATCTTTCCCTTCCCTAATTGAAATTTTATAGATCAAGTTTTTCTGTTTTTTTGATAACCCTTCCATATTTGGTAATTTTCAGTGCATCACCTTCTTCTAACATTTCAGACTCAATACTTTGTTTACAATTATTCATTTCAGGACTTTCGATAGGTAAATTGGGCAACTCTTTGAATGTTCGACAACTGGAACACTTTCAACAGTAATATCATTTTTACAATATTCATTATTGGAATGTCTCAGATCAACTCGATTTCATCTCAACGTATTGCCCAACTCCGATGACATAATATCGAGGAGCGGTATATACACTTACAATCTTAGCTGGCTCCCAACATTTGGATAGGTAATTATACACTGTTACATTGTCATATTGTTTCAACGGCCACATATTCTTTCTATGAACATCGTAATATGTCTTATTGAGGTGTCTCTTAGCTTCAATTTTTTCACACATTTTCACAAGGTTCTGGCATTAACAATTCAAACGCAATTGGTTTGCGAGTAACACTGACGATACTATCTGGATGAATTTTCTACTCTTTGCTCCTTCAAATGAAGGACACCTCTGAAAGTAGTGATTAAAGTGAAGTCGCGCTGGCTTATTTCAAATTATAATTGGAAAAAGTTTCAGTCAGCATCACAGAATAACAATCTACGTGAAAAATACAAAATTCCTAATTAGATTCTTCTTTCTGCTAGCTTGTTCAGGCTCTGACTTCTGAATTGGAATATTTCTTTCTCTCTTAATCTGAAAAATAAATACCGACTGGATAATGGTAGGCGTTCTCACGAAAAATTAATTTAACTCTAGCCACTCGGCTTATTTTTTTCTCAGCGTTTTACTTAATTAAAAAGGGTGTTGAATTTTCGGTGTATCATTTATTTTTTCGAGGTAACCGAGCTTTGCAATCTAGAAACATTTTCGCGATCTGGTTGCTAGAGGAATAACATTATGGCATCGCTCCGTCCAAATATATTTATCTAAGTTTCGAATTTGAATCGAATGAATTGAATGATCGACTTTTTGTATTTTAGACAAATTTTATATTTAAATGCTCAATGGACAAAGAACGGCATTCACAAAATTTCGTGGAAATTCTCATTTCAGAGTATCACAAAAATATTCTATCCATGACTATTGTAAAATCTTTTCATTGTACGTCTCTGTGTTAGGCCATAATAAAACCCATTAATCACAAGAGAATAATGAGATATTAATCACTGCTGTTAGCTGCTTCATAGATTTAGCTTTGATACAATATTCTTTAAATTGGTATTTCTTCAGTATTCTAATGTACTCAAACTAATAAATATGGGTATACCTTGTCAGTCGAAGGCCAAATCTACTTTCATTCTCGCTTTCATTATATCGATGAAAGCATTTTTTATTACAAAATATACAATGACTAGTCCAAAATTTTCTCATGTGTCAACTTGACTTTTTCCACGCGTGTCATAGAAGGGTCTTGTCGCGGTCGCCCAATGTTAAAATCTTCAAGAAATATATTCATTCATATTCAGTAGTCGTGGATAAAGTATAGTAAGCTACTCGCGTATAATGGCTGTTATTCGCTCGGTGATTTGGGTCAAGAGCTGTAGGCGAGTGGTCTAAACTTCACCTCGTGATTAATAGCTATCATTATACGCTTGTTGCATAATATACTATTTCTCTAGTCCGATAATTTAGAAAAAGTTCTTCAAATGTTGGTTGAATTCGCAGTGTTAGGAACAGTTCAGTTCATTCAATTTATGTAGGCTCCACAAGGTACACATGAAATTTTGGTTAGTTGATTATCATTATTAAGCTTAAGTATTTTGAGTCTTGAACATTGTCAAAATTATAAATGGATCAAAGTCATTTTGACATAACTGTGTCACACTTTTTTAGCGTTATTACAAATTAGTATTCAATATTCAGGATGAAATACCACTGTTTAAATCTATGGGAAATGATTACCGTTCAGTAGGATCCTGTAGCGGCCTTAGAAGAACCGAAGATTAGAAAAACCATCACTTTTAAGGTCAGACCGGGTTCAAAACACCCTCCTGGCCAAAGAGCAAGAATGAAGTACTTATTTTGTATCTAAATATTGAAGGTACTCATTCAAGTCTTACGTTTCAATGTTGATAAACCGGCGATACAGGGTTTTTTCTAGTAAGGGTTTTCCCTGTGCTCTGGTATCATACGCCAGAATAGTTTGGTACCCCGTTTTGAACCAAACCCCAGCTAGGTACTTCTTTGTTTTATGTATTGTATTTTGTTAGATCTCAATTCAAAAGAACATATATGTATCGATAGTTTTAAAAGATCTGTCAAAGATGTTCAAAAGGAACTAAGCGTTGAGCGAGGAATCTATTTCAAAGTTGAAATTTGATTTTTGAGTGTTTTCCAGACGACACCGACGAATTGTAATGCTGGTCGATACGACGAACAGAACAAGTGAATATCAAGGAATAGGTCCAAATAATATATCAGTGAACGTACCGGGTGTCCTAAATTCGTTGTCTAATGAGAGGATCTCAGAAACCCGATAAGCTGGAACAAAATGTAATAAAGAAAAATTGATTACTTCAAAGAATTCTACTAAAAAATGTGCCTGTTTAATGTTTTAGTTTCATGTTTATAATTTCAGTAATAAAGAAGTTATGAGAACTTTTCATTTGAAGCTATTTTCCAATTTTCTCTAATAGCTCGAAAAGGGTTTGACATAGAAGGTTTCGGTTTTCACTAAATGAATTCTCTCAAAAATCGAGCCCGAAATGCCACTCATTTTTTTCTAGCTCATCGGGTTTCTGAGATCCCCTCACCAAACAACGAATTAAGGATACCCGGTACAATCATCAATAATTTCAGTCAGAAATAACCATCAACATTTAAACTTGTGAAATATGAGATTTTGTGTAACAAATAACTTTTATGGAACCATTGAAGTTTCAGTAGACCCCGAGTTCAATATGAATTCGTCATTCAACTGTTACAACCCCATGACTTTCCAAATATAGAAACAGTTATAGTTTTACAGTTAATCAAGTTTCGTCCAATACTGCACCTGTTGCATTTAATAAGAATAAAACCCACATAGAAACTCATGAACATTTCCGTATAGTTATCAAGTTTTGATATTTAAATAACCCAAGTTAGTATGAAACGTTATCGCTTTAGGTATAATAACTTTTGATTACCATCTATTAACTCAAACAACCTAGACTGCAATGAATTGAACCTCCGTGGGAACAATGAAAACTGAATTCAGTATTATCCTTTTCTATCCTTAAATATATCCCCCCTGAAAGCGGTACTTAAGGAATTTAGCACTCTCATAAATGGTTATCTGAAACAATCTCCTAGTTGTCCTAACTTCTTCAGTTTATGAGAGTTAATTTTCAGTTCTTCTATATATTCGGCGATAAAAGTAGTTCTATGGACGTTAAATTCCAATTAACTTTTACTCGGCGCAATGAAAAAGCAGCATTTGGGAATCCCGCGGAAGCGCGTCTTGTATTCAAGATTTGTAATTCAGTTTTACTTGGTTTTTTCATCAACAAGAACCTTGAAAGTATATGAATTCATTTGTCCCATTAATTATTGAGGTTATGGAATATTTGCATGCGCTAATATCGGTCTCTTTTGCTATTTCATAATTATTTTCTGATATACAGGGTATCTGTGAACAAATGCGAGGGACTTTGGGAGATGATTTCTCGATGAAAATAAGCAGGGGTAGTTCATATAATTTTTTTTTCGAAATCGACCCCCCTTCCAAGATACAGCCTTTGGAAGGCGATGATGAGTTGACAGTTTTTAATTTTTTTCAGGAGTCCTAAAAAACACTGAGTCATAAAACTACACTTAATATGATTCCTTAAGGAGATGTTACTCACACAATTTTTTGATCCCATACCTTTATTATTAGGGGTTGAAAATATTAACGATGACGAGTTGAAAGTTTTCAATTATTTATACGGCTTCTTAAAAATACGGAGTCATAAAACTATACATAATATGAAGCACTTAGTAGATGCTACTCACACAATTTTTTTAGATCTCACAACTTCATTATTAGGGATTGAAAATTAACAACCCCCAATGATTTTTTTTTTCAAAAATTGTTTTCGTGGGAAAGATTTTCGAAAAATAAAATTTTCTTATGGTTGCCTTCAATTCTAGAGAAAAAACTATCTTGTAAAATTTCGATATAGTCGATACTTTTCTCGGGAAAAATAAAAACTTACACGCAGTTATGGTCACTGTTCATTCCATTTCATCGTATGTTAAATAGAATTACCAATTTCGTCATATTTGATAGTCATTGACATACTTAGATAGTAGTTGACACTCAGTATGATAGTCATTGACATAATTTCATCTCACTTCTGCATCAATTTTTATTATGATATCATTCTGCTTTCTTTCACCCATACATTCTCATTATATGGGTCATTGAGACATTCATACTAAAAATAATAGAGAAAAAACAATTTTATTCCATATAAAAAAAGAAATAACAAAGAGTATCAGTGATCTTCACATATATACCGATGTAATAAACTTTTCGTGCTATCTAGGGTCTTTCACCTGTGTCCCCATGTTTCAGAATGTTTTATTTCTCTTTGAGTCCTCAGGTCATCATTCTGAAAACGACATCATTAAATATTTGGCGCGAGATTTTGCAGTAGTGTCAATAAGTGTAAATATTTGCTTGAGGATAGCGTCTGCACATAATGGCGTATATTTTCCGATTTTGTTCTGTATCACATTCGTTAGAATAGAAGTTTTCTATTGGTTGGAAGGTTCCAAGCAATATTTAATTGATGTAAGTTAACCCTTCAATGATATATATCAAGGTTAAAGCATTTGTCAATCACTGTTCGATGTAATATTATTGACACAATTATTGACATATGGTTTAAACTTAATATATTAATCATTGAGAGGTTGATTCACATCAACAAAATATTCCTTGGACCTTCCAACCAATAGAAAACTTCTAACGAATATAAAAAAATCGGAAAATACGCAATTGTATGCAGTCGCTTTTCCTAAGTGAACTGTATAACATATAGACTCATTGACACTACAGCATAATCTCACGCCAAATATCTAATGGTGCCGTTTTTATGATGATAACCTGAGGAAATTGAACTTGGCCCAAATAGAAATGAAACATTCTGAAATAAGTAGAGATAGATGAAAAATTTTGAGATAGCACCAATATTTTATTACTTCGGTATATATGTGCACAGTGTCAATCACTATCAGGGTGTCAACAACTTAACCTCTCACCCTATTTCAATTGTCTTCTAGGACACTTAATGTTCGAGAAGCGATTCATTGATAAGTATACAAGAAAATAATAAAATTATGACCTATCTACAGTTTGACGACAAAAAAATCATTCCACAATCAGAGATTCACTTGATGTTTCATTTCGATAACTTCTAGCTCCTCCTAGAAACCAACTCCACTTCAATAATACCCTCTCTGATCCCCGACACAGCCATCAAAACGACTGCTCGGCTCGAAAAAACTCGAGACATTTCAACGAGACCCACTCCTGCGTGATTTCGCTCCTCAGGGTTCCAACGGAAGAACCTTCCATTTCGTCCCCTAAAAGTTTAGGGCCGGAACGTGAGCAGTTCCTCATGAAATATTGCGCCTAAAACGCCACCGAAAGGGCGAGAGATTCTTGGGCCATTCTATTGAATTGTCGAACAGACAAAATCATTCATAATTCCGAACTGTAAGGGTGTGATCGGCATGCTAATCGCTACTGGAGAACGTGGGGGTTGAATCGCTCCAGAGAAGTTTTACTTTTTCGTAGGGCAGAGCTGTATTTTTTATGATTGAAGGTTTATATGCGAAGATGGGGAATATGATCTCGACTTTAAAACCTTATGGGCCGTAAGCTGTATTCTATAGAAATAAGGAATTTTAACCCTTTACTGGTATGGTGAGGTCCACCCATAGAGATAGGATAGTATAGAGTTTCCATCATTGAAATAAACGTGGTATCAGATCCGCCATTACTACTTCTTTACGTCAAATTTGACGGTCGATGAATTTTATGGAGGAATTGTGATTCTTGCGCCTTTTTCTATTCAAATTGTGATTTTTTTCTCCTTAATAATATACAATAAAATTGTATCGTGTGCTGTGAGGCTTTCTCTAAGCAGAAAAGAGACAGATAAGAAGAAAATATATACCACCCACAGATTCCTATAAAAGAGGTCGATAATACCTTCTTGGCAAGGTCGTCGGCCTTCTGGTTCATATTGATTTTTGCTTGTCTCGATATCCAAATCAAAAAGATTCTGTACTACCTGTCTGGTCAGATATTTCCTTCCATGTCATCTTTGCAGTAAAGATGTTAGGGATTAAACCAGGTCCTTAAGATTATTTGACTTTATTTCTCGAAATCACATGGGCTTAAGGTTGTTCTTCAGTTTCTACCATATCGAATGAAGAAACATAATATCGTGCGTTCAAAAAAATTCGTGGTCAAGTAAGCTGTGGATTCTATTTTTCCTAGGAGTCTATGAGGGAAAAAATAGAATCCACAGCTTACTCGACGACGAATTTTTTTGAACGCACGTTATTTATGTCATCAACATAACGTTCTAACCTCCATCAACTATTAATGAAAACCAAATTTCTCACTCGTGTACAAACAACGAACAACCTTTATAACGTCTGAATAAACATGGCACCCTTGTCCAAGTAACCACATGGTCCAGATATAAAGATTCCGGTTACCGGGTCAGTGGTATCGGTCGTTTAGCTGATTCGAACGCCCGGATTGTTCGCAACAGGATCGAATAATGCATTGGTATGTAAAATAATAGGGCGCGGGACAAGAAAAAGGGATAAGGGCAAAGCCACAGCTTTATGGATAACCACCAGTTGCTTTTGAAGCTGTTCGAATTGATCGAAACTGACCAATTCAAGATTGAACGAAAGGAGTGCGACCTGATGGTCTATTGTGGCTCCCATACCGAGAGCTGGATACGGTACTCTATCTATGGTTTGCTGTACAGTTTCGGAAATTAGAGTGGACTCAGGGATGAGCTATCTCCGTCCCTGATGATTTCCTCACCCAAATACTTTTTCCATTGGAAACTGATGACCGGGCATTCTAAAATGTTCCTACTCATCTCATCACAATTTGTAGTCGTCGTTTACAGCAACAACTAGTCTCACCAGGTGTTTCATGAGACGGCAGTAGCCTGTGAGGAACCCTGCGAAAAGGTGCAGTATATTCTAGTTGAATTCCAAGAAAGTTTGCTATCCTGTCGTATTAAACGTTCCGAGAAATTTCAAGGAGTGTTCTAGGCCTGTAAGGCTCTGCTGGAATACTTTTTTGTCTTCTTCCTTCCTTCTTGTGAATTTTTCACTCTATGCGGAAGATTCTCCCTATAAAGGGAGTCGATGATCCCTTCCTGGCAAGATCGTTGGCCTTCTCATTAACCTTGATTTTTGAGTGTCTAGATGTCAAAATCAAAAATATTCTATTACCGGAAGTATCTTGGAGTGAAAGTCAGAAGTGAAATACCTAGGAATCACAATGGATAGTGAACTCCTTAGGAATGTTGATACTGCTACTGGCAGCACTATGTTAGAAGGGCTCTAATGGCGTGCAGACGTCTATGCATCAAAAATACTGCGATGGATGTACGTCATGATTGTGAGATACATATGGGGCAGTAGCCTGGTTTGCCAAGGCAATTCAGGTAAGTACGAGGAAAAGGCTCGATAAAGTTTGGAGGCTTGCCTGTGTGTGCATCACTGGAGCTATGAAAACGTGCCCAACTAGAGCGCTTGAGGTCTTTACGGATCTCACACCTCTACATCTAGTGATTGATAGGGTAGCCCATGAGGCTATCCTCAGAATATCTAAGGAAGGTACAGGTTATGAGAGAATAAAGATCAGAGAGTCTGGTTCTCTCTGAACAACTACATCTCATCTGCCTAGCGATGTAATAATCAAGAAAGTTAGCACTGAGAAAAACTTCAGGATATTGCTATGTAAATGAGGGAATGGGAAGGCGAGCTGTAAAGGGTGTGGTCAGAACAACTCTGTAAAGGGGTAAAATAGACCTTGAGATCGCAGTGAACTGTAACCCCTTTTTAAACTATAACTATGACTACAAGGACTACCACCTGTCTGGTCAAATATTTCCTTTCATGCCATCCTTGTAGTAGAGGTGTTGGAGGTTAAACTAGGTACTTGAGATTATTTGGCTGTATTTCACGAAATCACATGGGCTTAAGGTACGAAGAAACATAATATTTATGTCATCAACATAACGCTCTAACCTCCATCAACTATTAATGGAAACCAAATTGCTCACTCGTGCACAAACAACGAACAACCTTCATAACGTCTGAATAAACATGGCACCCTTGTCCAAGTAACCACATGGTTAGAGATATAAAGATTCCGGTTACCGGGTCAGTCGGTATCGGTCGTTTAGCTGATTCGAACGCCCGGATTGCTCGCAACAGGATCGAATAATGCATTGGTATGTAAAATAATAGGGAGCGGGACAAGAAAAAGGGATAAGGGCAAAGCCACAGCTTTATGGATAACCACCAGTTGCTTTTGAAGCTGTTCGAATTGATCGAAACTGACCAATTCAAGATTGAACGAAAGGAGTGCGACCTGATGGTCTATTGTGGCTCCCATACCGAGAGCTGGATACGGTACTATATCTTCGGTTTGAAGTACAATTTGGGAAACCACAGCGGACTTATTAAAGATTTCCTTACCTAAATACCTTCTTCATCGGAAACTGATGACTGGACATTCTAAAATGTTCTGGAAAGTCCACTTGTCTCATCACAATTTGTAGTCGTCGTTTACAGCAACAACTAGTCTCACCAGGTGTTTCATGAGACGGCAGTAGCCTGTGAGGAACCCTGCGAAAAGGAGCAGTATACAGGGTGATTTTTTTAAGGGTTTCATTAGACGTTTTCGAAGAAGGAATTGTAATACAGATTCAAGATTTTGGATTTTCGTTTAAGAGTACATGAACTTTAATTGTAAAATATCTTCAAGGGGAATCTACTTCCGGTTTCACCGGAAACGAATGTAACTTCGTTATTTCAAATGCAACACCCTGTATATCTATACATATTCGAATTCTTCGTTAAATTCTACACTGATTTGATGTATGATATGTGCAACCACTCAAGCGGTTCTTGAATTATGGCCTGATTATCAAATTTTTCGAAAAAAAGGTTGTCACAAATTAGTGTCCATATCTTCAAAATCCCTCATTACAAGAACTTCTTTTTGCGAAAGTGGAACAGAAGAAAGTACGCTGATACTGTTTCTTGTATAACTTATGAGGAAAATTATACAGGATGTCTGAAAAAGGGCCCCAAAGTGAGCCTCAATAAAACTATAAAATCTCACTTTTTTCAAATGGCAACCCTATAATTTTGTAATTCCAATCGATGGCTCGTCAAAAACCAATTAGGGTGTCCCGTACATTTCATGTCTCTAAAATCAGTAGTTTTGCCGTTATTGAATAAAATTCGAATTTCAGGATTGAATCAAGGTTTCTTAGTCTAACCATAGATTTATTAGGATAGAAGTTTTCAAGAAGGCTATGTCTGTTGATTTATGATAAATGCATTTTAGAGAACTGTCATTTAAACTTTTTTGATTAATCGGGCACTATGCAAAATATGAATTACAGTAACAGTGATGTATTGAATATGTTCTTCATTTATGGTGAATGTAACAAAATATTAGAAAGGGCAGTCAGAACTTTTAACGAAAGAAATCCACATTTACCACCTTTAACAAAAAAAGTTAGTAGATGTGAATTTCGCTCGTTGAATTTCTAATTACCTTTTCTAGGAATTTGTTACATTTGTCGCACATAAAGAACATACCCTTGATATATCATTCCAGTGAAATTATTATCATTGCATGTTTTGCTTAGTGCTTGATCTGTAAGAAAAAGTAAGAATGACAGTTCCTAACATAGCCTACTTCAAAAATGCAAGCTTACAAACTGTGCGAAACCTGTCTTTAATCGTGAAATTCGAATTTTATTGAATAACGGCAAAAATACTGATTTTAGAGGCATGAAATGTTCGGGACACCATAACTGGTTTTTGACGAGCAATAGATTGGAATTACAAAATTATAGGGTTGCCATTTGAAAAAAGTGAGATTTCATAGTTTTATTGAGGTTCACTCTGGGACCCTTTTTCAGACACCCTGTATAATATTTCCTCATAAGTTATACAAGAAACAGTATCAGCCTACTTTCTTTTGTTCTACTTTCGCAAAAAGAAATTCTTGTAATGAGGGATTTTGAAGATATGGACAATAATTTGTGACAACTTTTTTTCAAAAAATTGATAATCAGGCAATAATTCAAGAACCGCTTGAGTGGTTGCACATATCATATCATACATCAAATCAGTGTAGAATTAAACTAAGAATTCGAATATGTATAAATATACAGGGTGTTGCATTTGAAATAACGAAGTTACATCCGTTTCCGGTGAAACCGGAAGTAGATTCTTCTTGAAAATATTTTACAATTAAAGTTCATGTACTCTAAAACGAAAATCCAAAATCTTGAATCTGTATTACAATTCCTTCCTCGAAAACGTCTAATGAAACACTTAAAAAAATCACCCTGTATACTAGTTGAATTCGTTCCGAGAAATTTCAAGGAGTGTTCTAGGCCTGTAAGGCTCTGCTGGAATACTTTTCTGTCTTCCTCCTTCCTTCTTGTGAATTTTTCATTCTAGGCGGAAGATTCTTCCTATAAAGGGAATCGATGATCCCTTCCTGGCAAGATCATCGGTCTTCTTGTTCACCTTGATTTTCGATTGTCTCGATGTCCATATCAAAAAGATTCTGTTACTACCTGTCTCGGAAATATCTTGGAGTGAAAGTCAGAAGTTAAATACCTAGGAATAACACTGGATAGTAAAATTCTGAGGAATAAGCATGTTGATACTGCTACTGGCAGAACTAGAAGGGCTCTAATGGCGTGCAGACGTCTATGCATCAAAAATACTGCGATGGATGTACGTCATGATTGTGAGATACATATGGGGCAGTAGCCTGGTTTGCCAAGGCCAGTGTAAGTACGAGGAAAAGGCTCGATAAAGCTTGAGGCTTGTCTGTGTGTGCATCACTGGAGCTTTGAGAACGTGCCCAACTAGAGTGCTTGAGGTCTTTACGGATCTCATACCTCTACATCTAGTGATTAATAGGGAAGCCAATGAAGCTATCCTCAGAAAATCTAAGGAAGGTACAGGTTATGAGAAAATAAAGAATCAGAGAGTCTGGTTCTATCTGAACAACTACATCTCATCTGCCAACATCACATGATGGAATGATCAAGGAAGTAAACACCGAGAAAAACTTGCTAAGTAAATGAGGGGAATGGGAAGGTGAGCTGTAAAGGGTGTGGTCAGAACAGCTCTATAAAGGGGAAAATAGACCTTGAAATCGCAGTGAACTGTAACTTCTTTTTGAACTATAACTACGACTACTAGGACTACCACCTGTCTGATCAGATATTTCCTTTCATGCCATTTTTGTAGTGAAGGTGTTGGAGGTTTAACTAGGTCCTTAAGATTATTTGGCTGTATTTCACGAAATCACCTGGGCTTAAGGTACAAAGAAACATAATATTTAAGTCATCAACATAACGTTCTAACCTCATTTACCTCCATCAACTATTGATGAAAACCAAATTGCTCACTCGTGCACAAACTACGAACAACCTTCATAACGTCTGAATAAACATGGCACCCTTGTCCAAGTAACCACACGGTTAGAGATATAAAGATTCCGGTTACCAGGTCAGTCGGTATCGGTCGTTTAGCTGATTCGAACGCCCGGATTGTTCGCAACAGGATCGAATAATGCATTGGTATGTAAAATAATTTGGGAGCGGGACAAGAAAAAGGAATAAGGGCAAAGCCACAGCTTCATGGATAACCACCTACAACAAGTCTCACCAGATATTTCATGAGACGGCAGGAGCCTGTGAGGAACCCTGCGAAAAGGTGCACTATATTCTAGTTGAATTCCAAGAAAGTTTGCTTTACTGTCGTATTAAACGTTCTAAAAAATTTCAAGGAGTGTTCTACGCCTGTAAGGCTCTGCTGGAATACTTTTCTGTCTTCATCCTCCCTTCTTGTGAATTTTATATTGTAGGCGGAAGATTCTTCCTATAGAGGGAGTCGATGATCCCTTCTTGGCAAGATCGTCGGTCTTCTTGATTTTTGAATGTGTCGATGTCCATATCAAGAAGATTCTTTTACTACCTGTCTCGGAAATATCTTGGAGTAAAAGTCAGAAGTTAAATACCTAGGAATAATACTGCATAGTAAACTTCTGAGGAATAAGCATGTTGATACTGCTACTGGCAGAACTAGAAGGGCTCTAATGGCGTGCAGACGTCTATGCATGAAAAATTAGGGTTGTAACCCAAAAATACTGCGATAGATGTACGTAATGATTGTGAGATACATATGGGGCAGTAGCCTGGTTTGTCAAGGCAAGTCAGGTAAGTACGAGGAAAAGGCTCGATAAAGTTTGGAGGCGTGCCTGTGTGTGCATCACTGGAGCTATGAGAACGTGCCCATCTAGAGCGCTTGTGGTCTTTACGGAACTCACACCTCTACATCTAGTGATTGATAGAGTAGCCCATAAGGCTATCCTCAGAATATGTAAGGAAGCTACAGGTTATGAGAGAATAAAGAATCAGAGAGTCTGGTTCTCTCTGAACAACAACATCTCATCTGCAAACATCCCTTGTGATGTAATGATCAAGAGAGTAAGCACTGAGAAAAACTTCAGGACATTGGCTAAGGGAATGCGAAGGCGAGCTGTAAAGGGTGTAGTCAGAACAGCTCAGTAAGGGGTAAAATAGACCTTGAGATTGCGGTGAACTGTAACCTCTTTTTAAACAATAACTACGACTACTAGGACTACCACCTTTCTGGTCAGATATTTCCTTTCATACCATCTTTGTAGTAAAGGTGTTGGAGGTTAAACTAGGTCCTTAAGATTTGGCTGTATTTCACGAAATCACATAGGCTCAAGGTACAAAGAAACATAAGATTTATGTCATCAACATAAAGTTTTAACCTCATTTACCTCCATCAACTATTAATGAACACAAAACTGCTCACTCGTGCACAAACTACGAACAACCTTCATAACGTCTGAATAAACATGGCACCCTTGTCCAAGTAACCACACGGTTAGAGATATAAAGATTCCGGTTACCGGGTCAGTCGGTATCGGTCGTTTAGCTGATTCGAACGCCCGGATTGTTCGTAACAGGATCGAATAATGCATTGGTATGTAAAATAATAGGGAGCGGGACAAGAAAAAGGGATAAGGGCAAAGCCACAGCTTTATGGATAACCACCAGTTGCTTTTGAAGCTGTTCGAATTGATCGAAGCTGACTGATTCCTTTGGGGGTTCATTAGATTTTCATGGATATTGTGCTTTTGAATTTTATTCCCCTTATCTGTTACTGTCATTCTGTCGTCTCGACGCGTTTTTTCCTTTGTTTCAGGGGTTGCGTTGTTTGAGGAGGGTCCAGTCAATTGAATAAATGTTTATTGAGTTGCTCGATTTGTGGATTAGGGTTCTTCTTCACTGGCAGTGCCTTGCATATACATACAGTCGCGGAAAGCGTTTTTTTCCTATTGTAAGATGGCTCTATTCATATATCTATGTCTTTATTGCACCGTTTTTGACAAAAGAATGTCAGAATATATGGGGTTAATTTCTCGTTTTTTTGTGGAGCAATAAGACTGTTACCTCGAAGTTTTATATGAGATTTCAGATTGACACCAAATATATAATTGCAGAATCTCAGCACAATTATGAAAATTATTCAAAATATGAAAAAATAAATAATTACAAGAATTAAATTCTTTAGTTCTGATGATGCGATTTACTAGCATGAACATTCAGTATAAGTAGTAGTTTTCATTCTCAAAATAATTTTCACTTGAATCGGATATTCTGTAATGGAAATATAGAAATTCTTCTGTCAATATTTCAATTGGTTCTGTCAACGATATGGCCACAAAATTTTGCATGAAGATTCACTATATCAATCTTTATTTAGAGAAAAAATTTCACTCGAATCGGATATCCTGTTATGGAAATATAAAGATTTGTCTTTTCAATATTCCAATTGGATTTTCTATGTTTCTGTTGAAATTATATGACCACGAAATCTGGGTGAACATTCAGTATATCGATCTCAATTCACAAAAAATTATTCCGAAAATTTTAAGTCTCTAGAATAAACCCTTCGAAAGTTATTATTCTAACGGACGGCCGTACGGCCTCACGAACAGAATTGAATTTGACCACGATTTCGTCATCATCAGAGAGTCTTACCCTATCGTTTGAGACCATTTTCGGCTCAAAATTTGCAAAAAACAGACATTTGGGCAAAACGATATATCACTCGTTTAAGAAGGACGAGCGCTCCAAAATAATTTACCGTCTATTTTAAAATATAAGCTGAGTTTAACTTATACGAAATTGATCAATAATGACCCAATGATTCGGTGATTTCTTTTATTTTTGTGAAATTGTCATGGGTAGTCCAACATAAGGTATTCGCAAGCAATACGAGTAATGTTGCAACTCTACTGAAACATAGCAATATGGAAATTTGTAATATGTCAAATGTATCTCTTTAATCAGGAATTAATTATGAATTCATAATGCTACCGACAAAACAATTTTTCAATAAATTTATTTACAACATAAGCGAATAATAATCTAAAGTATCAAATAAGTATTAATATAACGTATGAACCGAAATGATGTAGGATTATGGGGCTAAAAGCTTGTGCCCCACTGGCATAGCGAGTGCTACAATTCACAGAGGCAGTGAAAAGAATTTTTGTTCAAAATTGGTAATAATTAGTAAAAGTGGTTCCAGATAGCTGATATAAAAAAGACATACCTGAGTGCAAAAAAATGTTTGCACAATAAAGTTCAGAAACATTGTAACAATTTTGACAAATATATGAGCACTCTGAAGAGTTGACAAATTCAAGAAATATTTTTGGGATATTTCATACATTATAATTCGAATTCATATAAAAATATTTCATAGACCACTACTCAAAAGTAATGATGTAAGTGGTTAGTGAGGATATAGGACAAAATATGGTACATAACTTATATGACTACTAAACAAAAAAATCTCAATTCGAAAGGTGAGGCACTGACTTCGAACCATATTAATTTACTAAATTAGTAATGGCAGAAAAAAAAAGTGATTCACACCTGACGAAAGGCTTCAGAGAAGAAGCTTTAGCTTGATTAGTCCATTGAGATGAAAAGAACTTTTAATACCAACATAATATTATGTTATCTGTTATGAAATCAAATACCTATCCGCAGAAAATTCCATCATACCCAAAGGAAGGAACTTCGTTTTTACAGTAAAAACGGAATATCTACTGTCCGAAATTCCATCAGTTAAAATGACTGTGGTAGTGTAAAATAACTTACTCCACCTGAATTATCTGCCAGTGCCAGCTGACACGTGCCTGTTTTCGAATTTTAAACCGAGATTTTGTTCCTTCCAGGAATTAAATCCTAATAATAACCTGCGCGGAATTCTCAACATAACCTTGACTGCCGCAGGCTTCAACCTTCTCCTTCCAACCCCCCAATTCATTCATTTCGACCTTGAATCAGAAGTCGGCAAATCTCACCTGAGCACAAAAACGGGCTCGTAAATTATTTTCGCGAACACTCGAATTCAAACGTTTCCTTCCGTAACGATAATAAAGGTAATGAAAACCTTCAAAATAACCCCATAAATCCGCGTTTTTAATTTATAGCGCCCTATTTCCCGTGCCGCCATACACAAGCGCCCCCGCTTTCCTATATAATTGTTTCATTGTTCTGAACGACAAAGGAAATAATATGGTTCATCTATCAATATAAAGTGGTGGTGGTTTTTATTTTCGGCAATAATGTTCGATATAAACCCTTATGTCGTCGAATCAAAACGATATTATATTTTTCTGGTGTCGTAAAATAGGTCTAAAGCAAGTTTATTATGGTGTTAAAGCCTTATTTTGGAGATGACGATAGAGATAATATGTTGCTTGACTTGAGAATATTGCGAAAACTAAATCGAGGTACCTAACTCTAGAGAAAGTTAATTTATTGTGGTAACTAAGTGAATACAACGAATCCGTGGGGTGCGGTGGTTATGTCAATCGGTAGTCTAGCTCTTTGGATTTCAGTCGCTTTTCACCGTGCTAGAAGTTACCAAAAACGCGGCCATGAAATTTGAAAATAATTACGTAAAGTGCTTTTGAGCGTTAACTAAAAATATCAAAATTCTGTGATAACGATTTCACAATCCTTTTTCAAATTTCCATCCTCAAACTCGATTTCAATTAAATTTCTTCATGAAAATATAAGAATTTTTTTCGATGTTACTATAGATTTTTCAGCGGTTGTACTAACGTAATTTCCATAAAATTTTGCGTTCAATATCGAATTGGTATTGAACATTTCACGGCAAAATTTCAGCTCGACCGATTCGATAAATTCTGAATTGAATTGAAGAAATGGATCATTTGAAAAAAAAATTAAATTTTATGGTTCTATAATGAGATCCTTTTTGAATTTGGCATGAAAATTCAGAATTAGAATCTTTACCATTGTCATTCCATCCGAATCGGATATTTTGTAGTGAAATAGTTATTTAATCAACTAGGTTATTAAAGACAGCGATTAATGGTCAAGATATTTTAATGCGTGAGCAGAGCGAACGCGTTAATAGTTCGAGACCATTAGTCGCTAGATTAATAACCGTGTTGATTACAAAATTCTTCCGACGATCTCAATATAAATAGTGTCCAGTAGAGTTTTGACATTTCTCGTAGTGCTTCTGAATACTTTGTGTACGGTTGCCATGAGGATAGCACATTGAAATGTGCTAAAAAAAATGAGCATTAAAATGGGTCGTTAATGCTCAATTTCGTATATATTAAAATCACCCTCCATTTCGAGGTCGGCGGAAATAGTTATTTAAACAACTAGGTTTTTAATGGCAGCGACCTATGGTCAAGATATTTTAAAGCGTGAGCGGAGCGAACGCTTTAATAGTTCGAGACCATTAGTCGCTCGATTAATAACCGAGTTGATTACAAGATATTTCCGACGATCTCAATATGAATTCTGCATGAATTCTTGATTGAAATACATTCTCATTTTGCACGAGACTTACATTTGACATAATAAAATTTTATTGTATCTATGTTCCAGTAGAGTTTTGACATTTCTCGTAGTGCTTTTGAATACTTTGTGAACGGTTGCCATGAGGATTGCACATTGAAATGGACAAAAAAATTTAGCATTAAAATGGGTCATTGATGGTCAATTTCGTACACATTAAAATCACCTTTTATTTCGAGGTCGGCGGAAAATATTATTTAATTTTCCGATTGCTTTTTCTATGGATCTGCTAACGCTATGGCCACAAAACTAGTAAGAGTCTTCTTATGTGTATTTTTGCATGTGGCCACAAAATTTCATTTCGATCGATTCTGTTCTCTTTGAGGCGTTCAGGAACCGGACATAGCCTGAATATTCCAAGTGTTCTAGGACAATATTTTTCAGAGTAAGCGTTTTCGGTTCCAAATTGGAAGATTTCAGACATTAGGCCAAAACGATATAGCATTCGGTTGAGTTGAAGGAGCTCTCAAAAACGGTTATATGATTTAATTGATACTTGCAAACAATTAAGTACATAATGCCCTAGCATTATACCATTTCGCTTAAAATGTTGTCAATATAACTTAGAGTCCTCTGATAACTTGGCAGCTTGTCGGACGAGGCCGGGTATATTCGGCAACGTTGACTTTGTTCATCGTTATGATAGCAAATACTGCCAATCTTAGATAAATGAATAAACGCTTACTTTGCTCTCCATAATATGTGAACAAAGTATACTGATTTTTCAACTTTAAAATGTCTAACCACATCTTACCGACTGTGAGCATACTCTATGGACGAATAAGAACCTATTGAATATTAGTATTAAGTGTTCCGTTACAGTCCCTTCCTATGATTGCGGTCAATGTTTTCAGAAAATATTTTTCGGAAATAATTTACCCAAAATGATTTTCAAAATATTTCCATACTCTTTCAACCGCATATTTCCTGATAAAATAATATAATTGAGTATTCATTCATATCGCCAACTGGTTCCAGATCCAGAATAGTTTACAATCCCGACAGAAAGCAATAAGGTAGCCCAGAAATATAGATCTATAAATTATGCATTACGGGTTACACGCAGGAAGCTAAAGAGCATCATCCCTTTTTTGATGAGGTTATAATGCAGGATTTACCCAAACTGAGTGCTAGCACATCTGTGATGCTCTATGAACGAGCATGTAGCAGGAACTTTAAAATTAGTTATAACCGTGTAACTCTTGAAGGGGATTAAGCTTTTTATAATTGGCATACTTCATTTCACACAGTGAAACTTGGACGATGGAGTAAGTTTGCTGCAATAAAAGTAGTTCTTCGATTCAACACATTTGTTCTCAGAACTCAGTTTGATGATATATTGTGGCGCCTATAATTATATTTAGCGGTAATGAATACAGGGTGATTTTTTTAAGTGTTCGGGACACCATAACTGGTTTTTGACGAGCAATCGATTGGAATTATAAAATTATAGGGTTGCCATTTGAAAAAAGTGAGATTTCATAGTTTTATTGAGGCTCACTTTGGGGCCCTTTTTCAGACACCCTGTATAATATTTCGTCATGAGTTATACAAGAAACAGTATCAGCGTTTTTTTTTTCACTTTCGCAAAAAGAAATTCTTGTAATGAGGGATTTTGAAGATACGGACACTAATTTGTGACAACCTTTTTTTCAAAAAATTTGATAATCGGGCTATAATTCAAGAACCGCTTGAGTGGTTGCACATATCATACATCAAATCAGTGTACAATTGAACGAAGAATAAGGATATGTATAAATATACAGAGTGCTGCATTTGAAATAACGAAGTTACATTCGTTTCCGGTGAAACCGGAAGTAGATTCCTCTTGAAAATATTTTACAATTAAAGTTCATATACTCTGAAACAAAAATCCAAAATCTTGAATCTGTATTACAGTTCCTTCCTCGAAAACGTCTAATGAAATACTTAAAAAAATCACCCTGTATACGGGGTATCCGGGAAAAAAGTTTCATGTATAGTGCCACGTGATATAGGTCCATTAAATATGAAAAAAGGTCCCATGAATATATGTCCGAAATTGCTTCCTTTTTATTTGTGTTTTTTTAATAACTTTGGACAAAGAGGTAAGAATTGAACAAAATGTGATATTAGGGCGTTTGGTAAGATGCAGAATCCAAATACCTATTAGTTTTTAGGTTACTAATAAGGGCCCCACATACAGAATTCCTCCACATTTAAATCAACTCTTACTATTTTGCCTTACGCAGTATGTTATTCTGGACTAGAAAAAGCTATTCCTTTATCTTTTTTCCTTCAAACAGGTATAGGTACCTTGTTGAAGTCGGTAGGACCAAAGGTTTCCGGTAAAACATCGAAAAGTTATGATGCACGCTAATTGTTCAGAAGCGCCAAAGGAATCTACTCACAATTACAAGGACAAAACACTGCAATAATTAAATTTAACAACAGAAAAAGACTGATTAATCAACAAAAAATATTCAGTATATAGAAGATGTTCGAATTGTTGGCCTTCTGCTGAAATTAACCACTTTTCCACTCTTTGCGTCGTTGATTGACATCTGTGAAATACAATAAACTTCAACACCCTGTATTTCTTAAAGGAATCAGTTCCGTACAAATATTCATGGGACCTTCTTTTCATTTTTTATGGCCCTCTATCGCGTGGCACTATGCATGGTACTCTTTTCCCTGACATCCTGTATAGGGACAGTTGGAATTATTCATACTATTTATAACAATTCTTGTCCTGGTACGGGACCATCTAGATTCAGATAGAAATTATTGATCGAAAACTATGAAAAATTTTTTGTAGTTTTGGACCTTACCACTTTACATTTTGAATATATTATTTTTCAATGGGAAAAAACCGAAAAAATGTGAATTATAGTTTCTGAAACAATGCTTTTTTATTCCTCTTATTTTCATTTCGAGCATTTTCAAGAAATTCTAAATAAGTCGTTGTATCGTTATTCAGCAGCTTCAAACAGATTAGATTCATTGTAAAAAAGTTCAAAAAGAATTCCGATTCAATTCAAGAGAACTCCTCTTTCAAAATCACAGAAATTCAGACAGAATTATGAATCACTGTTTTCCAAAAAAACGAAAATCAAAGTGAACTTTATCACCACAGTTTCCATACAACGCGAAATTTCCCAGGTTTCAGCAAAATTCGACATTTATTTGTCAATTCCATAAAAGATGAACAAACGTACGAATACAAAACTGGAAAAAATCTACTGATACTTTTCATTTCCATTTTTAAATTCAACCACGTTGTCCTCTGGGTATGTATGGTTTTTCAACCAATTATTCCGAACACTTTTTCCATGAGAAACAAGGAATAGGGCAAATAACATCGATATCTAAAACAGTCGAAATCTGTCAAATGCAGAGCCTCCATTTTTCCAATTTTTTCAGTCCCAAAAATAGACACGATCTCTTCTCAATAATACCGAACGAATTGAAAACTCGCTTATGAATAAAATGTTGAATGCTGCACATCCATAAAAACCTCCAATGATCCAGACCCGAAAGATGAAAATCAGCATTTCTGAATGAAATTGTATGGAACAACCATGAAAAAAAAACCAATTAAAACTTGGTTCAAGATTTTCATCCATATTATTAACAAAATGAAAAGGTTGTCGGGAATGTGGACTTTATTTACTGCCAAATTACAGAAAGATTGCCAACGTTTCGAGGAACTTTCTCCTCTTTTTTAAAGGCTGCAAAAAAAATTCAAGTTCAAGGCAAACGATATACAAGAATATTAAACTGTTATTACCAATATTCTGCTACTTTTGAATGCAGTCAAGAATTAAAAAACTCGTGAACATCTATTTTAATTTTGTTCCTCAACAAGCACATGTAGAATGTAGAAGGGAACTATACAATTAACCTAACAATTTTACAATTTTAAGGTGCAGTGGGTTAGACCACTGAACTTCAACAAACAACAAACACTGAACAACACACAAGAAGAAGACATGTAAACAATTATAAATTAACATTATTACATGGAACAATTTGTTCGATCTTATCCTGTACAATTAAAACCAAGCTATGTTATATCTAACAGGAAATCGTAAACCAAGCTAAGGTTCTTGACATCATCTCTGAAATTTACTGAGTTGTTTAATTTTATATGTAACATTTCGCTGATGTTGCGTTTTTGTGTGAACTTTTCTCTGTCAAGAATCGTGGTATTGTCGAAGTCGAAGTGGTGTTTTTCTTTAATTGCATGGTTTGTGAGAGCTGTTTTGTCAACGTTACGTGTATTTCTCAAATCTGATTTATGTTGTTTAATTCTTTCCTTCACATATTGTCTAGTTTGTCCTATGTAACATTTTTCACAATCACCGCACGGGATCTTGTATACTACCTCCGTTTGTAAACTTGGGGGGGTTGGATCCTTGAGAGGAGTAAAAAACTTTTTGGTCGTATTTAAATTATAGAAAGCACAACGGCAATTGTATTCATTAAAAATCTTTTGGATCTTATAAGACAGGTCGGGTATGAAGGGGAACAGTGGCGCAGCCAGGATTTTGTTTTGGGGGGGGGCTGAACTGAACAATTCTTGATGATACAATAATACGAAAGTCGCAAAAAAAGAAAGGAATAACGAAAAATAATTAATTTTTGGGGGGGCTGCAGCCCCAAAGCCCCCCCCTGGCTGCGCCAGTGAAGGGGAACTTACAGTATCTAATCATATTTATTTCAACATCTAATCTAACACTAGAACCATCATTCACATTTGACAACTGTTCTACAACTCGATTTATAATCTTATTGGTAAAGTATGCTGGGTAGTTATTATCTGACAGGATTCTTTTTACGATTTTCAAATTTCCAGTATGAAAACTAGGGTCATTAAGGGTTAACGATTTTCTAATCAAATTATAGGCTATATTTGTTCTTTGGGATATACTGTGATTACTGTAGTAGTTGAGTAGGCGGTTGGAATTTGTTGGCTTATAATACCAATTGGACAAAAGTCTACCATTACTGTTAATGATGTTAATATCGAGGAAGGGAAGACACATTTGATTTTCTACTTCCATGGTGAACTTAATGGAAGTGTGGTATGAATTGAGCAATTGTAGTACAAAAATACAACTATTTTTGGGGATCAATGCGATGGTATCATCTACATATAGTTTTAAAAGGGGTATAACAAATGGAATTTGGCTAATCACGAACTCTAATAGATCCTCCATCACAACATATCATAACATTCTCCATATGGAGAAATAGCCTAAAAGTTTGTTCAATATCCAACATTAATGCTTTTCATTGAACAAGAACAAGAACTGTACAAATTCGATATTCGAAAAACATCTTTTGTTCCATTCAAGATTTATGGTGGTGTTCTGCTTTTCATCTGTAAGTTTCGATACTGTAGCGTACGATTGATCTGTAACTGGCCGACTTACAGATTCGTAAATAATGCAATTCTGAAATGGTTCCTTACGAGTAGTTACAGTGTCACTTCTGAACTACTTATCGATAAACATAACCTTCAATCGTGGGTTTTGATCATTGAAATTTTATGTATTATGAATAAATGATTTTGATTTGAATTTGAAAATATTTCATTTTATAAACTGAAAACAGAAAAGAAAAAAAATTCTTGGTTGAAATTGCTGTAGAGCATTTATTAAGTTATTAAGTGGTATTCCAATCTGAACATCTTCACTTACCTACTGGGCATTCGGCATTTCTTCAATCTGAACATTTTCTGGGCATTTCAAATGGATTCATTTGATCACGCAACCTTTTCCTTCCAATTCTCATAAAGCTTCTACTTTAGAAAAGGAATGATTTTCAGGTCATGTATATTATGAAACAATGTTTTATCTGTTATGATTTTCTTCCCATAAAGATCCAATGAACATAGCCATATTATTTTTATTCATAATGAATTTCTTATATTAAAACGTTGGTGTTCGTCCTAAACTAATAAAACCATTCAACGTTACCTTAATATGTCATTCAATAATGCTTCTGATCACTCGTCGAGTACTCGTACATATTTATCGATTTCTGTAAGCTACAGATCCCTTAAAAGATGTCGAGAATTGCAATTTTCCTGTAAACTTATGAAAACTTACAGATTGGCTCACAGATGAAAGCAGAATACCACCATTAACCTCAGATTCCCACGGTTATAAATGATTTCCAAACCAATTATTTCCACCGACTTTTCCATGGAAAAAAATCATCGAACGTAGTAGAATATTTTTTTTTGTGAAAAGAGATCATCCTGCTCAGTAACAAAATATTAAAACCAGCTGAATTCTCTCGAATGCTGTACCCATAAAGAGCCTCCAATTTTCCAATTATTCCAGACCCATTTCTGAATAAAATATCCTCTGTGTAGACAATACGGAATACAGAACGAAACTCAAAACTCGCATATGTAGGTACTGAATAAACTCTTGCCACGTCTTCAGCCTTATGAGAGGGCATTTTTTACCTGAATTCTCCCCGACATAGCACGAAATTCGTGAATGCATTAGACCTGGCTGGCTCGGATGCTTTCTTCGGGAAATTGATATTAAAAACGCCCCTCCTTATTGAAATAGACCGTATTTCATACGGAAAATGTACCAGTTTTTCCGGTATTCGGCTCATCGATGGCGTCATTATTTTCCAGCGGCAATGTGGTGCATCATTGTCGGGAAATGGCACGTCGTATCCAATTTTGCCGCAGGCATAAATCATTCAAGATGCTGAGATTGAATGGAGACAGAGCTCCTTGGCGATAGACTGAAAAGTTTTCTCCGTGCTGAATGAGGTTTTGGAATCATTTCAGAATATGCTCAATCGATAAAAGTGGGCCAACAGTGAGCAGCATGAATGGTAATGAATGGAAAGAATTCTCAGGTGTTGTGGAAAGTCGGATAATAGCACTATACAAGGTGTTCGTAAAGTTTTTTTAGCGCTACTTGAAGGAGTGATATATCGTTTTGCCCTAAATGTCTGTAATTTTCGAATTTTGAGCCAAAAATGGCCTGAAACGAAAGGGTTAGACTCCCAGATTCGTGGTCAAATTCATTTCTGTCCGTCTGGCCGTCCAGCCGTTACCACAATAACTTTCGAATATATTGTTCTAGAGACTTGGAATTTTCAGGATGAGTTCAGGTTCCAAATGCCTCGGTTGTGTTCGTTAACCAGCTAAATCGTACAGGTGTTCCATAACTATGGACATTCAAAATTTTTATTCCTCAAAATCTCAGAAAACACGAAATCAATCGGAATGAAATGTTACGACCAAATGCCAGATGCTGATAACAATCCTCATGCAAAATTGTGGCCATGGTGTGAGCAGAACCATAGAAAATTCAATTGGAACATTGAAAAAAACAAACTTCATATTTCCATAAAAAAATCCGGTTCGAGTGAATTTTATTTTTGAATGGAGATCGATATTCTGAATGTTCATCCAAAATTTTGTGGCCTTAGTTCTAACAGAATCATGGAAAACTCAATTGGAATATTGAAAAGAAACATCTCAATATTTCCATAACAGGATGGGTGATTCGAGTGAAATTTTTTCTGTGAATAAAGATTGATCCACTGAATCTTCATGCGGAATATTGTGGCCATAGTGTTAACAGGGCCATAGAAGATTCAGTTGGAATATTGAAAGAAGAGTCTTTATATTTTCATAACAGAATATCCGATTCAAATGAAATTTATTTTGAGAGCTCGTTCTACTAAACGGGTGCTATATCGTTTTACTAAAAGTTTCAAATTTCTAGTCGAAAATGGTATCAAACGATAAGGTACTCAGTGATGACGAATAGTCAAACTCTTATCTGTCCGTGGCCGTCGCTAAACACGATAATTCTCGAAAAGATTGTCCTAGAGATTTGAGATTTTCAGGATAGGGTCGATTCTTAAATACCGCGTTGTGTTCGTAAACCACCAAAATCTTACAGGGTGTCATGTGAAAATTTTCTCCATCGATTTCTCAGACAAAAAAAATCCGATCGAAATGAAAATTGCTGTCACATGCAACTCATAACAAGCTTCATCAATTTCGTGATAAAAAAACAATAGAAAATTCAATATTGGCGTATTGAAAATAAAAATCCAAATATTTCTACAACAAAATATCCGATTCGAGTCATATTAACTGGATCGATCAGACATTGATTGAAAATAATTTAGCCATTCTTTCGGCTATTTATGCCGAGACATTTTTGAGATTTCTGTGAAAGACACTTTTTTTGAATTTATTATTTTTTAGAGTGGAATCCCAAATTATCGCATAATGATTATTTTTTTTTAATCTTCAACATTAAAGGAACAGACTTATCATTTTGTCCAATTAATTTCTGGCAAAAAATCGAGTCTAAAAAAAATTAAATAAAACTAAAGTCGTTTGTTTTTCGCTATTCTCAAAAAAGTGTCCACCTTCATTGCCTTTTCCCATTTTTAAAATTTGTGGAAATATTTCGAATAGAAATTAAACCTGTTTATGTTTTGGACAATCATCGAAACACTATCAAGGAAATTGCAGAGGTTGTCAGCATATAATTTGACTAATGACATGCATTTTCTCTATCTTTTGGCATGAAACTTGTGGCATGTACTAGCTGCACCAGCTCAGACATCAACGCTTGTTTGTATTTTTGGCCCAAAATGAACAACGAAATCATACTTCAACTACCGTATTCAACAAATTTGGCTCTATATGTCTTTTCCTATACCCAAAACTAAAGAAACCAATGAATGAAAAGCGTTTTGCCTCAATTGCTGAGATAATAACAAAATTGAGAAACGAACTGATGGCCTTACCGACAAGCGCATTTCAGAAATGCTTTGAGCATTGGCACTGGCATAAGTGCATTATATTTGAAGCAGGGTACAAAAAGATATTGGTGAATAAATAACTACTCCTCAAAACAATTCAAAATTCATCTTTTCTTTCGAACAAACCTCGTAAATTACGGCTTACACGCCAAAGAAAAAAAATTTCAACAGAAATTCCGCGAATTTTTCACGTCATTACAAATACGGATACGACAATTTTTCATATCGATTTCGTTCATCCGCAGTCGGCAGGATACCGTAAAAAACATCCATCGTAACGGAAGAACATGATGACATATCCAATTTTTCGAATACCTGAGTTGTGAAAGGACCATCAGAATAAAGTCCCGAATTTATTACTCCAATTCTACCCCTAAAGTATCCGCCCCGATTGATTCCCCCAATCATGTGGCGTACACTGCCATCACTCTATGGCCTCGGACCGTTTTAAGAAAATTACACGTTTATCAGTTCTTCATTTCTCTTTTCTTCGTGGGTTGAGAGTGTTAAGATTGATAAAAGAAGACGTTTATTCGGTTGATTCGATCTTTGAGATCAAAAGAGTCTCCAATTGAGTTTTTCACTGAGGGCAGGAAAATCAGATCTACTTTGTTTTAAGGTTGATAAAAAGATCTAAATTACATATAGGAGGTTAAGGGAATAAGAGACTCACATTGGAGCAAGAAAATCCAGAGAAGTTACTGAAAGTTTCAAGATGAAAATCATTTTCACGTCATAATTTCAAAGTCTTTCAAGATGCATGGAAATAAGAGAAATAAACTGAGTAATCATGACCAAGTATTGCCTTTTTTGAATTTGAATATAAGAATCCCAAAACCCCTTACTTGAAATCAGAAGCTTCGGCCATCCGGACCATATTGAAAAACCTGTAGTTGAAATTTATATGAACTGATGGTTATTCATTCAATTGAATGATCTGAAGCGGAAGAAAGAGTCATACTTCAGAGTTAGTCTTCATAGAATCTTCAAATTTCGAATGAAACAAGCTGCAGAGTTTGGCTTTGACAAGATATTTGTTGATTTTCATTGATTAAAATTATTCTTCGCTTTTATGAAAGGTTTTCCAATAAGACGTGTTATTTTAAATAGTCCGCTATTTCGGTAGATGTCACGTTTGAAGCTGTCATTTTTTGACATTCGACAAATAGATACTACGCCATTAATGAAAATTGAACAATACACGTTTCAAGAACGCATTGAAATCATCAAAAATGACTTTTAAAATGGTGAAGATTTGGCAGAGACGTTTCGTGAAACTCGAACATTTTTGTGTCGTCGTGAAGCACCTTGTCGAATCGCAATAAAAAAACTGGTTGAAAAATTTGATTTTTTGGGACAAGTTAAGAATAAAACCCGTGCACGTCGCTCAAGAACAGTGTAAGGGTACGTTCAGATGATGAGCGCTCAACGCGCGTTTTGCTAACGCGCGTTTACAACTACATGTATTTTCATCTGAACGTTCAGATGATGGGCGTTCAAAATACATGTAGTTGTAAACGCGCGTTAGCAAAACGCGCGTTGAACGCTCATCATCTGAACGTAGCCTAAAAGAAAACCCAGGTTTGTCCATTCCTCGTCGTTCTTTGGAATTAGGTATTCCACAAATGTCATTACACCGTATTTTCCATAAAGATTTGAGTTAACACAAGAACTCAAGCCAGCCGGTCATCAATAATATCGGACCGTGTTATCTCTCGAAGAGGTGATCACAATTGGCCACCGAGATCTTGTGATTTAACACCTTGCGACTTCTTCCTTTGGGGCCACGTGAAAGAGAAGGTCTATGCCAATAGCCCAGCGTCGATTCAAGACCTTAAAGATGGAATTCGTGAGGCAATCGAGGACAAAGGGCAGCCGCTTTGCGATTTGGTTATGGAAAATTTCATTGAAAGGATATGGTCCTGTAAGCGTGGTCGTGGTGGTCATTTGCCTGATGTTATTTTCCACTATTAACAGATAGCTTCTTCTTTGGAATGAAATGGATATCTGATCATTTATATTGAAAAATAGCATTTTTCTTTGAATATCGAAATAAAAGTTTTTTCTGAAAAACCCTTTATATCCACACGATCATATATCATCGGGGTAGCAAGATGAAACAAATGTTGCAAAATGGCGAGGCAACCGGCCCCCCAATATCCGCTCAACCTGAAAAGGGTCGAGAAATATTTTCTGAAAATATGGAAAGCATCTTTTTCGTGAACTTCTAAATAGGAGCTTAGTTGAACGTTCACAAAATTGATCACTTATGACCTATTTCGATTCATAATTTTTCCTATTTCAATGATTTTTAATGATTTTCATGGACAACATAAAGTATTCAGAAGCAATACGGGTTATGTTACATCTCTGATGAAATATGAAAATTCATTTTATGTCAAAGGTAGGTATCTCTTGTGCGGAATATAATATATTTCAATTAAACATTTATTATCAATTCATAATGCGATCGAGAAAATCTTTTATTCAATTCGATTATTGATCTTGCTATAAATGTTCAGAAGTGATTGTTAAAATATCTCGAATTTTTATCGTAGTCATTAATAAACTGGTTGATCAAATAATTATTAAGAATTTGGATGCTAGTTCGCACCGCTTATCTAGCGGCATGATCATAAATAAACAGCCGAACCAATGAGTTCGGTTATAAGCAATAATGAAATATTTTCAACCCTTTCCTGTTAGAATAATAGCCGAGACCAGACCCTCCACCATTTTGCAACTTCACCTCCTCATTTCCCCTCGAAGACGCTTTCAACAATTTTTATACACAAATTCAGGCTGCTAACGCTCCCTTTGCATCATTCATATCCAATCCTTGAAAAATCAAAATAGTAACCAACACCAATAACTCACAATACGTAATTGAATTTATATCATGACATATCCCGAAAAGTATGTTATACAAAAGCAGGATGCAATGCATTGTATTACAATCTTTATGATCACAAATTAACAGTCATTCAATGAGTACGGTTATCAAAATTGAAGAAATATTTTTCGATCCTTCACTGGTATCAAACACCATTCCTCCACCATTTTGCAACATTGTTTTTCTCGGAACAGCTTTCAACAATGTTGATACAAAAATACAAGTTGATGAAGCTTTTTGAAATCCATCATTCTCATCCAATTCTCGAAAAATGAAAAAACAAAAAACTCATACACTCTAGACGTAGACTTTCCAAGATACACACTTGAATTTCCTGAATGAAAACATTTTCAGACGCCCAGAAAAAAATTGAAATTCAAGAGTTTCGACTCCAGCCGCAGTCAACAAAAAGCAGAAATCTCACAGCAATGTGCGAAACCGCTAGAACACTTATTTTTCTTTCTGTTGGACGAAAACATACTTGTCCGGATTATCCTAAGCCGTGCCGAGAATGACTACCAAAAGTGCTCCTTCATAGACGCAAGAGCGGCCGCAGCAATCTCGCCACATGGTGGTTAATAAATAATGTAACATTCCATAAATAAACCCATGACTGAAAGGAGTATACCGGTTCTTGCCAGCTTTCCCGTTTCGTTCCTTGTAATATAAATCACTGCATTTGCAACAAGATCATACAGCTGTTTGGTTTACGGTTTTCCCGATTCTTTATGTGTTTTTTATGGCACTCTAATTCGCTAAGATTAGGTCGTAAAGATCAGATGTGTGCTCGATTTCGGCGATGTTTCTTTGTTTTCGGCGGTAATTGAATTTATTTAGTCACGAGATGCTCTTCCCGCATATTTGAAACACATCAGAAACATTCGGTGTTGATGAAGAACGGAAAAGAAAGAAAAATATGATTCTAGCACGGAATTTGCAGGAATGTGCTTGAATAGCGTCTATGTATGCGTATCAGAAATGATATCTGTAACAGAAATGATATCTGTTCACTCAGATTGAGTGATACCAATGATTTATTGCCTCAGACTCACGTGGTTTATCAATAACAGCAAGATCGAAAATACATTCAAATCGATCATATGTATAGTCCGTTCATGAAAGTTTAAGCCGTCGGTTGGTTACGGAAATTTAAAATTTGGCATATTCACTGTGTATATTAAAATTTTAGGTTATTACCTATGTTTATTTTCTTGTTAGATTGATACGAAATGTTGTCAACATTACATAGAGTTCTCTTATAACTCGCAAGTTCGTCGGACGAGGCCGGGTACATTCGGCAACGTTGACTTTATTTTACGTTATGACAGCAAATAATGCCAACTTCAGATAAATAAACAAACGCCTACTATGCGCTCAAACTTTCGTGAACGGGCTATACTTAACATCTCAGGACAACTAACATCCAATCCAGAATTTAGTCGAGAACACCTCCATCACTTCAAAAACTTTTTTTTGGTAATTGGTGTATCAGTTAGGATATTTATGTACGTATGAAAAACGATATGTGCCAAATAGTGCCCTCTAGCAATTCTACAGACGTTCACTCTTTTGTTGAAATATTCAATAACATTTTGACATATCGAGGCTATATCTCTTTGTTATGGAAATATGAATATTCTTTCTTTCAATAGAAAGGGTTTTCGACTGAAAATTTTAAATTCAAGATCCTTTTTTGGGCCAGCAGTCGATGTCAATTTTATAAGTACTCTCTTTTTTCCTTTCAACTCGAGCTTTCAGCTTTACTCTGAGCCTTCATAAGGAGACATCAACTCGGTTAACTATTCAACAATATCACCTTCGTAAGATGTATACTATATAACTAATAATCACTTACATTTCTGAGTGAAAAGGAAAAAAGAGTGTACTTATTGAATTGACCTCGACTGCTGACCCAAATGAAGTTATGGAAAATATTCTTTTTTTCAATATTCCTATATGTAGGACAATCCCTTCGAAAGTCATGATGCTAACGGCCGGACGTCCCCACGGACAGAATTGAATTTGACAACGAATTCGTCATAGGGAGTAAAACCCTATCGTTTGGGACTATTTTCGGTTCAAATTTCGAAAATTACAGACGTTTGGGTAAAACGATATAACAATAGTTTAAGTAGAACGAAAGCTCAATGAAAAGGATAACAGAAGTGGACCTAGATGAGGGCCCTGAGGAACACCGGAGGAAATTCTAATTTACGTACAAATAATGAAATATCCGTTCAGAGAAGTTAAGGGTTTTCCAATAAGAGGTGCTTTTTTGAATAGCCCGCTATTTCGGTAGATGTCACGTCTGTCATTTTTTGACATTTGACTAGTGAAAACTACGCCATTCATATAAATGGAACGATACATTTTTCAAGAACGCATTGAAATTATTAAAATTCACTATAAAAATGGTGAAAATTTCGCACAGACGGTTCGAAAAACTCGAACAATTTTGGGGCGTCGTGAAGAACCTTGTCCGACCGCTATGAAGAAATTGGTGGAAAAATTCGAGCAGCCGAGAATATTGCTGCTGTAGCCAAAAGTGTTGAAGAAAACCCAGGTTTGTCCATTCCTCGTCGTTCTTTGGAATTAGGCATTCCACAAACCTCATTACACCGTAGTTTGCATGAGGATTGTGCGTCCTTAGGCTTATAAACTTCAGTTAACACAAGAACTCAAGCCGGCCGATCATCAACAACGTCGTGTCTATGCTGATTGGGTCGTTGGAATGCATGAAAATGATACGCAATTCCATCGAAAAATCATCTTGAGTAATGAGGCCCATTTCCACCTCGGTGGCTTCGTCAACAAGCAAAATTGTCGCATCTGGAGTTCGAAAAACACAAGAGTTATTGTTGAAAAATCTCTCTGTCCTCAACGTGTTTGGTGCGGTTTATGGTCCGCCAGAGTCATTGGATCTTACTTTCTTGAAAATGAGGCTGGAGCAACAGTAACGATGAATGGATTGCGCTATCGAGAGATGATTCGTGATTTTTTATGGCCGAAATTGGATAGTATTGATCTGGACAATGTTTACTTTCAATTATCTTTTGCGGGAAAAATTTCCGGACCGTGTTATCTTGTGATTTAACACCTTGCGACTTCTTTCTTTGGGGCTAGTGAAAGAGGAGAACTACGCCAATAGCTCAGCGTCGATTCAAGACCTCAAAGATGGAATTCGTGAGGCTATCGACGACATATGGTAGCCACTTTGCGATTAGGTTATGGAAAATTTCATTAAAAGGATATGTTCCTGTAAGCGTGGTCGTGGTGGTCATTTGCCTGATGATATTTTCCACTATTAACCGCATAGCTTCTTCTTTATAATGAAATAAACATCCGATCATTCAAATTGAAAAATGGCATTATTCCTTGAACATCAAAATAACACTCCTCATTGGAAAACCCTCTATATTCTGAATTCCTAGAAATATTTCCTTTGCTATTCGAAACGGAACAAACTGGACTGTCAACTTCCGTTTTCTGCCTGTTTTCTGCTGACCTGAAAAGGAAGAATCACTTAGAATTGGAAGTTGAGAGCATGTTTAATTCGGGTCGCCTATTTTGTATTCAGTCCTACGTTGCTTCCGTTGTTTTTTGTCGAGATAATCGGGTTTCGAACACGCAGATCGCATTGTTGGATTGTCGTTTTTATCGTCGCAAGGGAAATTGTTTCACATGCCAGAATACCGAAATTGTTTCGTTTCTGCCGCTTTGTACTCGGTTTTCACTCTGGTTTTTTATGGATGGGGAAACTTTATGAACTAAAGATATGTAGGGGGAAGTCAGATAGATTAATATATGGAAAATGTAATCCTGTTCTTTATTGGAGAGTTGGGTCTAATAAAGAGGTTTTGAATATTTCCTTTGCTGTATCGATTAGCACTGATGCCCAGAAGTTACGGAAGTTTTTAACTAACCAACAAAGGAGGGTACACTGAATATCAAGGCCACAGTGCACGATACCCTTAAAAGTTAATCTCAACTGAAAGTATGGCGTTTAAGTTTAAACCGAAAAAAAATTGTTTCTTCTTAATATCTCATTTTTGAATTTATCTTTTTGAAAAGTTGAGACTCGTGCATTTTTGAAATGAAGTTGGAATATAGTCCAACATGAAAAAAAATATTGCAATTGAAAATGAATTTCCAAGAAAAATCAAATAATCCAAACTTAAAAAATATTCTTTTATTCAGTTCTGTAACACCATTTTTTCATTTTCATCATTCAAATGATGTTTAGTTGAGCCCTTCGAGATAGGAGATTTAATGGACTGTATAAATACTCAACTATAGGTGTTGTGGAAATAAAGTGAAAGAAATAGAGTGAAATAAAGCAGTCTCAACACAAAGTGATCTTTCATAAAATTTCTCGAGAGTACTCTCGGGCGTGGGTCGATAATCTGCAATACTTCAATAATAGAGAAACACTATGTTCAATCACCAAGAAATTAACAAAAAATAGCAAAATATACAATTTATAGAGAAAGCGGTGACATATCTGTCCTAAGTAACTGACGATCCTCCGACTGCTTAGTGCATGAATACTATTTGAAAAAGATTCAGATAAAACTATGGAATTGAGGCAAAGGACTGATATTTCCACGAAAGTATGTTCATAAGATTTTCAGATAATTGTAGGTATGTTTGTTCTTAATCAATTACTGGTTTCAAATTCCAAGAAAACCCGGCGTACGTTATTTTATATAGGGTTAATCAAAATATCTTTTTTCACCCTAAACTTAGAATCACTTCTGGTGTCTTTCAGTTGTTACACCGTGTGATTCCTCATGCCATAATCAAGAAACATCTTCTCTGTACAATTTGATAATTCATTTATGACCATAGTTCAATTTTTGTTGAAGATACAGGGTTTTCAGTAAAAAATTATATTTCACTAAGGCTTCAACAGTACTTCAACCAATTGAACCTAAAATTTCGACCAAATAAAAAAAAATTGAAAATTATGTCAAAAACATAATGTGTTTTCCGCTCAGACGCGGATAACAGGTACAATTCGTCTTGGCGTGTCCTCATTAAGGTTTTAAATCAATGAGAGCATCACTGAGCTGCTGCAAATTTTCAGGAGTGGTACGCGAGATCGAATTTTCTTCCCAAAAGCATCCAAACATGTCCAATTGGGTTCAAATCTGGGCTCAGAGCAGGCCCTCTGCTGAATACTCCTTGACAATCCTAGCCACATGCGGTTGGGAATTATGAAGCATTTGCACGAAATCGTCTCCAATAAACGGTCCATACGGAACAACATGTCGCGCTAAAACTTTTTTTTATGTTTGCATTGAGTTTTCAGTTTTTTTTCGTAACGTTCGGATTAAAGGTTAAGTCAGTGAATGTACTTTCAAAGCCATAGCGAAATTGTGGAGTTTCATGTTGCTCTGAAAACCCAGTATCTTTAACAAGAAATGAGCTATTGTTATGGGCGAATGATTAAATTGTCAAGAGAAAATGTGTCTTAATGATGAAATAAGAAATCACACGGCAGAATAACTAGAACTCACCAGGGGTGATTCTAAAGGGAGGGAAAAAACAAATTTTGTTTCATCCTGTATAAAATGACGTAGGCTAAATTTTCTTGGAATCCAAAACTGACGATTGATTGAAGATGAACATACCTAAAATTAAAAAAAAAGTCAATCGAATTGTACTTGAAATAACATATTGAAGAATTAACAAACTTCATCGATTTGTTGAGTGGATCGATTATTTTGCCGGTGAGTGTATTAAAATGCATCATCTTGAAAAGCTAGCTTCACCCTGTATAAAAGCACAGTTACCAACATAAAACTTGTCAAATACCAACTCTATATCCCGACTTCTTCCCAAACAAAATTTTCATTAATAGAGCCAGAAGGCATTGTCCCATTTGGCTTCGTCTGCAATTGAAACACTATGGCGGGCACACATAGAGAAATTGCCACCGTTGGTCCTGATAAACAACATCGTTGAACAGTCGAGGCACGTCTGCGGTCTACAAGTTCCACATCCTATGTTTACATCCAGGTGTGAGAATTGGCCGTATGCCACCTTCAAATTAATTGACAATGTGTTAATTGTGTATCCAAGTTAGCGCCGTGGAACAAAGGGCCGCCTAGATTATGTAGAATGAGCGATATGTGGCAGAGTACTCTGCACATGATTAGTTTTTGTCAGGACTAGGAAATCCTACAATGAGTTGTGATGGTAATCAGGCTTTTCGTATTATGCACTTTGTGGATGTGGTGGAATTCAGTGGCGGTTCGTGAGATTTCTATCAGAGGAGGTCTGAGACCACGCAAACAAAAAAATAGTTTATTTCGAAGTGAGTTTTCTGTCAGCCACTGGCATTTATTATACCATTCTACGCAGAACGAACGATTATGAGCAGAATTAATAATTAAATTTGGCACTGCTGGTCGAAGTGTCTTAATCACGTGAGTTATGAAAATTTTAACATCGAACGGCATTTTACTGAATTTATTATTCAAAATAAAATCTACAGGATCTTGCGTTTCTTTAAGTTCACTACTTGCATAATAATTTTCACTTTTTGTTCTCGTTTCCATCTTTCTTGCTTGAATATTGAAATCTTACCTACAAACTTCTCCCAAAAATGTCACATAACCTCACACCGCACGCTAAGAGGATTAATACTTCGTTAATAAAATAGGAGGGAATCCACGATCGCCGAGGTTGATTCGGGCCTATCGGACGTTCAGTTTCCGCTAAGCTCGTTCGCCTAGGAGAGAAAATAATGCCGCGGAGCCAGGCCTCCGACACCTGATCTACAGCTTGGATTTTGAATGGTCCCCACACCGTTCATTTGAAGAAGTTTGAAATGTTACAGTTTTACGAATTCCGACACTTTAGAGGCGAGCGTCCTTCGCTAGCTTTTTGCCTGCTATCCGTTACGCTGTATTGTGTGTTGCGGATAATGAATGAACGTTTTGGGTCGATGAGTAATAAACATGTATTTATGCTGTGCTTCCTCTTTTTTCCATCGTGCTAAGTATAATAATAATCTACGTCAAGTCCTAGATTTTCTGCAGCTGAGTTTTATCGAGAATCAGTTTCGGTTACATAGTTCTTTGGTAGGTACAGCAATTAGACTATTACCTGAAAATTTTATATGGCATTTTAGATTTATACCAAATATATAAATGAAGAATCTCAGCACAATCGGAATTATATTCTAGAAATTATTCAAAAAATGAAATACGTAAAAATAAATAATTACACAAATTGAATTCTATAGTTCTGATGATGCGATCCTTTTGAAATTCTGCATGAATATTCAGTAGATAAGTTTTGATCTACAAAATAAATATCACTTGAATCGGTTATCCTGTTATGGAATATAGAGATTCTTCTTTTCAATATTTCAATTAAATTTTCTATGGTTTTGTTGACACTATGGCCACAAAATTTTGCATGAAAATCCAGTATAACAGTCTTCATTCACAAAAAAAGTCATGTGAATCGGATATTCTGTTATGTCCATTCAAAGATTCGTCATTTCAATATTTCAATTGAATTTCCTATGGTTCCGTTAACACTACGGCCACAAAATTCTGCATGAACATTCAGTGTATCAATATTTATCTATAAATTGATTTCATTCGAATTGGATATTCTTTATGGAATAATGAAGTTTCTTCTTGTCAATATTCCAATTGACCTTTTTAATGCTCTGTTCACACTATGGCTACAAAATTTTTCATGAAGGTTATTATGAGCATCTTGCATATGACCGCAACATTTCATTTCAACGGGTTTCGTTTTGTCTGAGATATTGAGGAACGAAAAACGGCCATATTTTATGAAACACACTGTAGAACTTGGTTGGTTAACGATCTTAACCGAACACACCCTGAAAATTTCAAGTCCTTTCGAAAGTGTGCTTATGGACGGACGGCCCCACGGACAGAATTGAATTTGACCACGAACTCGTCATCAGGGAGTGGAACCTTATCGTTTGAAACCATTTTTGGCTCGAAATTCAAAAATTACAGACATTTGGGCAAATGTTCTCTAAAAGTTGGTGTTAATCCAATAAATCGTTTGAGATATACCTACATATTTTCACTACACAGTCGTTTTGAAGCTTACCAGCGTCGATCGGTACCGGGGACCGGTAAGCAGGTTATCAGTTTCCACTGTGTTTTTACCCTATGGGTATGCTCGAACCTTCTCATTTTCTTTGCACTTGATTTTCCGATTCATCATAGTGAGCTACAGGAGTAAGTTATTATAACTCTCAATGAACATTTTGTCAGTGTAACCTGAACATTTCTAGTCTTGTGCTCATTCTTCTCGAGAATTTTCACCGAGTTAAGAATATTCCCGGCTCATAATTCTGAACTAACAGACGCTTGGTCAGCTGTCCCAAAGAGAACAAGCGCACAATGCAGAATAAAACTGATTTCACGTCCATCCATCCTGCAAATACGGATATCCAGGTCAACATTTTCCCGACTTTACGATGAAGTACCACCAACCTCTGTGACAACGATCAGCTGACGGACGTCTATGACTCAACCCCCTGTTAAGTCGGACGTATGACCTATCAATCGGGGATTCTATGTTCTTGAGCGCTTCGGTGCTTCTTCCTTTTTGCATCGTGCTCATTATAATCATAATCTACGTCAAGTCCTAGATTTTCCGCAGCTGAGTTTTATCGGGAATCAGTTTGGTCACCTAGTAGGAAAATTCGTTATATTTGTAATTCATTTTGATATACCTCGTATATACGTACCATCACCTTCAAAAGCCTATTGGTTAGCTCAAACGTTCTCCTGCAGTATCCTCATTGATTGATTATGAACAAACAAACTAACAAATCTCTTTATTCCACAATAGTCTCAGTTAATACAAAAAAAAACATGAAACAAGTTGGAACAACGTCACAGTGCATACCGCCTCAATTGGAGCAACATCCCGACTCTGACATAGAGTAGGGCTCCAATTCCAGCAACATCTTGTATATTCTTCGCTTGAATATCTTTGGATCTTCCATTCTCTGAACACCCGATGGCAAATCATTAAAAAGTTTGACACATCGATATTCTAACTGTTTTTAATGAAATTGCAAGCTTACTTATTAAACTTCAAGAAAGTTGTTGAGTCTTTATTTTTACAAAAGTGCTTTTATAATGTGAATGAGTATTTTAATGATAAGTTTGATAACGTCTGAATTATCTTTGTATTTGTGACTTGTCCTATACGTACATTGTTATGTCCTACAGGATTAATAAATTATTATTATTACATCTAGGCAATATATAATCATTACTTCTTCTACTGTATGGATTTTCATTTTTGAGATGTTCAAATAGATGTTTATTTTTATGTTAAAAAAGTAGACACTCTTGAATATACAGACCATATAGAGTCAGGATACCGGTCTTCCTAAACCACCCCCTACAGGACTGCCTAAAACACAGATTTCAGCATTCTGACTGTTTTTTTTTTTGAAGAACGAACAATGGATCCAAATTTCCAGCTCCATAAAATATCAAGTCAAAACGCAATCTGGATTCAATAATTGCACTGTATACTGTCTTCAAGGTATCTTTACTTAAATATTCAGCCACCATTCTGAAACCGTATAGTGAAGTCCCAATTTGTCTGATAATTTTTGTATGTGGAATTTTCATTTCAGGATTTACATTTCCAGGGGTATCTTGTGATTCTGTGGGTTGAAACAGCATAATATTTGTTTTTTGTTTACCATTGAATTATTGTCATTGAACCATCTTTCTGTCAATCCAAATGTGATCTCAGCCAGTCTCTCAATTCAGGTCAAAGGTCTCCCACTACAAGTAAGCTGGTATCATCAGCATAGTGAACATTTGTTTGATGTACTAGTTCGTCTATGTTTCCATAGTCACTCGAATAGATTTAAAAGAACAATTCATATGGTGAGTTATAGGAGTGAGTTATTATAACCCGCTTTGAATACTTTGGTCGGTGTGATCCCTATCTACCCTCTTAAATACTACTGTTTAGCGTATGGGTATTCTCGAACCTTCTCATTTTCTTTGCACTTGATTTTCCGATTCATCATAGTGAGTTACAGGAGTAAGTTACGTTTGGTCAAATATACGGCAAGCTGCCCTCCAAGGACCAAGCGCAAAATGCAGAATAAAACAGATTTCACGTCAATCCATCCTGCAAATACGGATATCCAGGTCAACATTTTCCCGACTTTACGATGAAGCACCACCAACCTCTGTGACAACGATCAGCTGAGGGACGTCTATCACTCAACCCCCTGTTAAGTCGGACGTATGACCTGTCATTCGGGGATTCTATGCCCTTGAGCGCTTCGATGCTTCCTCCTTTTTGCATCGTGCTCAGTAAAATCATAATCTACGTTGTGTCCTAGATTTTCCGCAGCTTAGTTTTATCGGGAATCGGTTTGTTCACATGGTAGGAAAATTCGTTTCATTTTGAGACACCTCGTATAGTCCGTTCACGAAAGTTTGAACGCATAGTAGACGTTTGTTTTATTCATCTGAAGTTGGCAGTTCATAACGTGAAATAAAGTCAACGTTGCCGAATGTACCCGCCCGCGTTCGACGAGCTTGCGAGTTATCAGAAAACTCTATGCAATATTGACAATATTGCGTATCAATCTGACAAGAAAATAAACATAACCTAAAATTTTTATATACACAGTAGAATATGTCAAACTGTCATGACCAACCGACGGCTCAAACTCTCGTGAACAGACTATACATAAGTACCATCACTTTGTAAAGCTTATTGGTTAGCTCCAACCTTCTCGTTTACTCTGCAGTATTCTCATTGATTTATTATAGAGAGTTATAGGAGTGAGTTATTATAACCCGCAATAGTTTCTAGCGTATGGGTATGTTCGAACCTTCTCATTTCATTTGCACTTGATTTTTCGATTCATCATAGTAAGTTACAGGACTCATGGTGGTATTCTGCTTTTCATCTGTAAGTTACGATGCTGAAGCGTATGATTTTTCTGTAACTGACCGACTTACAAATTCGTAAATAATGCAATTCCGGAATGATTCCCGTAACTTTTTTATTTACTGTGGCATTTTTGAACTACTCATCGAAAACCTAACCTTCAATCGTAAGATTTGATCATGGAACTTTATATATTATGATTAAATGGTTTTGAATTGAATTTGAAAACATATGTAGTTTGCTTTTGTTTCCTTCATCTTATGAATTGAAAACAGGAAAGAAAAAATTTCTTGGTTAAAATTGCTGGGGAGCATTCATTAAGTTTATAGTACACTGGTTCTTCAATCGAACATGTTGACAAGCTGGGCATTCGGCATTTCTTCAATCTGAGCATTTTCTGGGCATCCGGCATTTCAAATGGATTCATTTGATCACGCAACCTTTTCCTTCCAATTCTCATAAAAAAGAATGATTTTCAGGTCATGTATATTTATGAACAATATTTCACCTGTTATGATTTTCTTCCGATAACAATCCAATAAACAAAGCCATATTATTTTTATTCATCATGAATCTCTAATATTAAAAAGTTGGCGTTCGTCCTAAAATAAACAAACCATTCAACGTAACCTCACAGTATGTCATTCCATAATGCTTTCGATCACCCGTCGAATACTCTTAAATATTTGATGGTTTCTGTAAGCAACAGATCCCTTAAAGAGATCCAGAATTACAATTTTCCTGTAAGCATATGAAAAGTTCCAGATTGACTTAAAGATGAAGGCAGAATACCACCATAACACTCAATCAACAATTTGTCAGTGTACCTTCTTATCTATCCTGAAAATTTCCAGTCTTCTGCTCATTCTTTTCGAGAATTTTCACCGATTTAAGATAATTTCCGTCTAGTAATTCTGAACAAACAGACGTTTGGTCAAATATACGGCAAGCTGTCCCCAAAGGAACAAACGCACAATGCAGAATAAAACAGATTTCACGTCCATCCGTCCTGCAGATACGGATATCCAGGTCAACATTTTCCCGACTTTACGATGAAGCACCACCAACCTCTGTGACAACGATCAGCTGAGAGACGTCTATCACTCAACCCCCTGTTAAGTCGGACGTATGACCTGTCATTCGGGGGTACTATGCCCTTGAGCGCTTCTATGCTTCCTCTTTTTTGCATTGTGCTCAGTAAAATCATAATCTACGTTGTGTCCTAGATTTTCCACAGCTGAGTTTTATCGGGAATCAGTTTGTTCACATGGTGGGAAAATTCGTTTCATTTTGAGATACCTCGTATAGTCCGTTCACGAAAGTTTGAACGCATAGTAGGCGTTTGTTTTATTCATCTGATATCTGAAGTTGGCAGTTTATAACGTGAAATAAAGTCAACGTTGCCGAATGTACCCGCCCGCGTTCGACGAGATTGCGAGTTATCAGAGAACTATAAGCAATATTGACAACATTGCGTATCAATCTGACAAGAAAATAACATAACCTAAAATTTTTATATACACAGTAGAATATGCCAAACTGTCATGGCCAACCGACGGCTCAAACTCTCGTGAACAGACTTTACATACGTACCATCACTTTCTGAAGCTTATTGGTTAGCTCCAACCTTCTCGTTTACTCTGCAGTATCCTCATTGATTTATTATAGTGAGTTATAGGAGTGAGTTATTATAACCCGCAATGAATATTTTGGTCGGTGTGACCAAATCTACCTGTACAATACCCTGTACAATACTAGTTTATAGGGTATGGGTATGCTCGAACCTTCTCATTTTATTTGCACTTGATTTTTCGATTCATCATAGTAAGTTACAGGACTCATGGTGGTATTCTGCTTTTCATCTGTAAGTTACGATGCTGTAGCGTATGATTTTTCTGTAACTGACCGACTTACAAATTCGTAAATAATACAATTCCGGAATGATGCCGTAACTTTTTTATTTACCGTGGCACTTTTGAACTACTCATCGAAAAACATAGCCTTCAATCGTAAGATTTGATCATGGAACTTTATGTATTATGATTAAATGGAATAATTTGAAAATACATTTATCTGAATGAAGTTTGCTTTTGTTTCCTTCATCTTATGAATTGAAAACAGGAAAGAGAAAAATTTCTTGATTAAAATTGCTGGGGAGCATTTATTAAGTTTATAGTAAACTGGTTCTTCAATCGAACATGTTGACAAACTGGGCATTCGGCATCTCTTCAATCTGAGCATTTTCTGAGCATCCGGCATTTCAAATGGATTCATTTGATCACGAAACCTTTTCCTTCAAATCCTCATAAAAAAAGAATGATTTTCAGGTCATGTATATTTATGAACAATGTTTTACCTGTTATGATTTTCTTCCGATAACAATTCAATAAACAAAGCCATATTATTTTTATACATCATGAATCTCTTATATTGAAAAGTTGGTGTTCGTCCTAAAATAAACAAACCATTCAACGTAACCTCACAATATGTCATTCGATAATTTTGCGACATGTCACAATGACATGTTTTCCTTATAGAATTTCATTATGTCATCAAAATTGAGTGACATAACGTTGTCATTATGACATGCCATCAGATAAAAATATTTTATGATTTCTGTAAGCTACAGATCCCTTAAAGAGGTCCAGAATTGCAATTTTCCTGTAAGTTAATGAAAAGTTACAGATTGACTCATAGATGAAGGCAGAATACCACCATAACACTCAATGAACATTTTGTCAGTGTATCTTCTTATCTATCCTGAAAATTTCTAGTCATAATTATAAACTAACAGGCGTTTGGTCAAATATACGGCAAGCTCTCCCCCAAGGAACAAACGCACAATGCAGAATAAAACAGATCTGATATCCATCCATCCTGATGCAGATACGGATATCCAGGTCAACATTTTCCCGACTTTACGATGAAGAACCACCAACCTCTGTGACAACGATCAGCTGAGGGACGTCTATCATTCAACCCCCTGTTAAGTCGGACGTATGACCTGTCATTCGGGGATTCTATGCCCTTGAGCGCTTCGATGCTTCCTCCTTTTTGCATCGTGCTCAGTGAGCTCGAACAGAGGCCTGGTAAAAACAACACTCTTCAAAGAACAATTTCACAGGAAAATACGTTAACGAGAAGAGTGGGTTCTTTAATGATCAATCATTTTTTGCCGACGGCTGCTGCGCCAGGCGGATAGTGGCTCTGTTGCTGGTTAGGTTTTTCCCCCGACGGTGTAGTTGAGGGTTGATAACCGGTCGTTAGGGGGAACATTATTAATCTATTTTATTGCTGCTATTTTAATACGGTCGATGCAGGATTGTTCTATTTTTCCGAGTTTTTTTTGCTGTAAGGTTTCATTGTTTTCATTGTATTATGAAAGATTCGTTAGTCAATTATCTCCACAAATGAAATAATTTTTCATGGTATCGTAATAGTCTGTCTTTCACAAAGTATTAAGCTGGGCGAGCAGAAACTGTTTAAAATGTATGCGAGATATTTGCTACTGTAACATATTTCATGCGATGAGTACCTATTAGTTGAAAATCAAGATTAATCGTTGCACTGAAACAATTAAAATTAATAAAGGGTTTTTTTATTTCGGTAGATGTCACGTTTGAAACTGACATTTTTTGACATTTGACAAGTAGAAACTAGGCCATTGATAAAAAAGAACGCATTAAAATTATTAAAATTCACTAAAAAAATGGTTAAAATTTGGCAGAGACAGTTGGTAAAACTCGAACATTTTAGGGTCGTCGTGAGGCACCTTGTCGGACCGCATTGAAGAAATTGGTGAAAAATTCGAGCTGTTGGGAGTTAGTGATGTGAAGAATAAAACCCGTGCACGTCACTCAAAACAGTCGAGAAAATTGCTGCTGTAGCCGAAAGTGTTGCAGCAACAGTTACGGTGAATGGATTGCGCTATCGAGAGATAATAAATAATTTTTTATGTCCGAAATTGGACAGTATTGATCTGGAAAACGATTACTTTCAACAAGACGGTGGTACGTGCCACACAAGCAACGAAACCATTGATCTTTTGCGCGGAAAGTCTCCGGACCGTGTTATCTCTCAAAGAGGTTATCACAATTGGCTTCTTTTTCCTTTGGAGCCACGTGAAAGAGAAGGTCTACGCCAATAGCCCAGTGTCGATTCAAGACCTCAGGGATAGAATTCGTGAGGCTATCGAGGACATAGGGCAGCCACTTTGCAATTTGGTTATGGAAAATTTCGTTGAAAGGATATGGTCCTGCAAGCGTGGTCGTGGTGGTCATTTGCGGATTTTATTTTCCACTATTAACGGCATAGCTTTTTCTTTATAATTAAATAAACATCTGATCATTTGTATTGAAAAATGGCATTTTTCTTTGAATATCAAAATAACACCTCTTATTGGAAAACCCTTCAGTAGGAAAAAGAAGGAGGAAAAAAAGATTAAATTCAAATAAAAGTAAGTTATGAATAGCAGAACCGATTCAAAGAGATGAAAAATATGCAAATGATGGGAAAATTTATGAGGAGTAATGAAGTTTCTGCTGTAGTACATGACGTGGTAAATCCACAGTTTTCATAATGTGAAATTAGCCTGAGAATCCGAGTATCTGAATTGAATGAAATGATTTGGCAAAAATAAAAATGTATGGAATTCTATAGCATTTATTTTTATGAATATGTATCAATTTTCAACATAACCTATAGCTTGTCAACATACCTGTTAAGTGTGGTAGCGTCTGAATTGTAAAAACTCAATGTCTCTCAATTAATCGAATCAAGAAACATAAAATATGAGGTCAACAAGGATGTACTGATACATCAAACCTTGATCAACATAATTTGAAAGAAGACCATGTAAAGCTTCCACAATATCGAGGAAAATTAAGGAAAGCAGCTTTCATGTCAATTACTGAAAATCTCCACAATCAGTCGTCTGTTGGTCTCAAAACAATCTAGGCTCAAATAAAAGAGTTCAAATTCAAATAGTTATTTATGTACCAAGTGTGTTATATGGATCCTAACGCCCGGAGGGAAACATTCGGCCCGAGGGCCTTTGGCCCGAGGGATGAATGTTGGCCGATGGGCGTTAGGATCTAATAACGCTCGTGGTGCATACAACATTTATTTTTCACGAATATATCAATTAATTACAATAAAATTCGATTGCTCCTATGTTTTTTTTCCATTTAACTTTCAGTAGTAACCATGGCATTTGGTAATATTTTGGAGTACGTTATTGCTGTCATCATTTTATTAAGTGAATGTCATTACTGTTTTCGTTGTGAGCGGGCGTTATGATCCATAATGCTAAAACGCTAAAATGCCCACGGGCATAATGAGTGTATTTATAGCAACCGTTTCTAAGGTAAAATAAACATATAATGTACAAGTGAAAAATAAAAGATCTAATGAACTCTTCGCTGATGATTCAATCATAAAGAGAACAAATTAATCGATGATAATTTTCTGAGAACTGTCAATAAATACGAACATTTTCGAGGAGTTACGATAGTATTTTTTCTAATTTGCAATTTTTGAGTGTTTTTCTGACTATAATTGAGGGATCGAGCCAAAACGGTGAACACAAAAGCCATAATGAGATACTTATAGCCCGAATAATATTTCAACGAATATTCCATCATCCGGAATTTCACGTCACCAATGATGACTAATGTTTCGTTATTTATTGGCAATTATTTATTAAAATATGTAGCATAAGTTCGATGCATGCATTTAAAATGAGTGAAACTCGAATATGATGTCTCTTAGTTATAAAAAGTAAAAAATAAATTATGAAAAATGCTAATGAACAAATGTCAAAACAGCTTCAACATAAACTGTAGTCAGTTCACGAAAGTTTGAGCCGCCGGTTGGTCATAGAAATTTGGCAGATTCCATTGTGTATATTAAAATTTTAGGTTATGTTGTTTATTCTCTTGTCAGATTGAAAAGCAATGATGTGAAAATTGCATAGAGTTCTGTGATAACTCGCAAGCTTGTCGGACGAGGCCTGGTATATTCGGCAACATTGATTTTATTTTACGTTATGACAGCAATTACTGCCAACTTCAGATAAATAAACAAACGCCTACTATGCGCTCAAACTTTCGTGAACGGACTATATATTATCTCAACCCACAGAAAAGTGTGTACAAGTGTAATGCTGCTTTTTTCCTGCGGTGGTGAAATAGAATGATTTGTTATTGGGATATCCAAATCGAAAAAACGTTGACAAGTGTCCATTACATTTTTCACGTCGAAAAGGGCGCCCTCAACTAATGGCTAGAATGATGGGGCCATATTTTGTTAGTATGCCACTACCAACCTAATAATATGTCAATTTCGGAGTGCGTCGAACGAAAAGGGAAAAGAAGACGAGAAATTGGATTTCATCGGTTTTCCAGGATGTGAGGAAAATTTCCGCTATAGTGAGAATGACGCTTTATTCGAACACTTCAATCTATTCACGGACGAAATGCAATTATATTTTATGCAATTATTTTGAGCGGAGAAGAGAGTGGCTGAAAATGAACAAACATAGCAAGTGTTGGAGAAATATATGACTTCCAAAATTCATGTTGAAAGTGATCGAAATGATTAGAGTAAAAGTGTTAGTTTTTAGTTTTATTCATTGAATAATAATTTCTCATCTACATTTTAGTTTGTATTGAATGTTTATTTCGTATGTATAACATCTTTTGGTTGATTTCGGAAGTTATGAATATCAAAAAAATTCAAGTGATGTATTTTTGAATTAGTTACATTATAAATTTGATTAATTTCTATGAATTCTAAATGATTTGTGAGACTATTTCATACCTTAATATTAAGAATATTATGATTTTGGAGCACTCGTTCTACCCAGTGCTATATCTTTTGTCTAAATGTCTGTAATTTTCAAATTCTGAGCCGAAAATAGTCTCAAACGAAAGGATTCAACTTTCTGATGACGAATCCGTAGTCAAATTTAATTCCGTCCGGACGGAAGCACGATAACTTTCGAAGGGATGGTCCTAAGGACTTCAGGTTTTCAGCCAAATCATACAGGTCGTTTCATAAAATATAGCTATTCATTATTTTAGTTCTCTAATATCTCAGACAGAGCGTAACCAATCGAAATGAAATTTTACGGCAAGATGCTCATATAAGTCTCAAGCAAAATTTGTGTAAACACTAACTAAAGAAAAATCAATCGGAATATTGGGAAACAGAATCTTTATATTTCCATTACAAGATTGAAATTTAGTTTGTGGATGGAAATCGATATATTGTACGTTCATGCAAAATTTCAAGAGGATTGTATCATCAGAACCAAAGAAATGAATTTTTTTCTAATTACTGATTCTTGACATATTTTTTTTTGAAAAATTTCCAGAATGAAATTCGTGCTGAGATCTTGCAGTCATATACATAACATGAATCTTAAGGCCTATGCAAAATTGAGGTCCACCAATGTACGAGCGCTAAAAAGTACCTGCTTAGGGCTTCCTCTCAATTTTGATCCATCAACATCTTCATTATTATGAAAGAAAAACTCATTGAATTCGAACCATATCTTTATTCACGAAATGAAAGGTTGGTTCTACGCATCTTAATATTTTCGATAGCAATTAAAATATTTCGATTATCTCTATGCACACCTGTAGATCTTGATTGACCCCACTTCTCTTCAGTCTTGTTAAAATACCAACAACTTATCCGGAAAATATATATCCCTTCATGAAATCTATGCATATTCTCCACATCCTGAACCACTTCTGAAAATCCTTTCCTTCTTATCTAAGATTATATCCCGGCTCCCACAACAAGGCTTGCTGTTTTATTTTATAGTTTCATAACTAGGCACTGCATTTCAAATTCATATCCGCCAAAGTGTCTTCTACGAAACACTTCTTGACCTCTCAACCCAAGTAATAATTTCTCAGAAACCCAACGAGCACTCATAAAGAAAGCAAATCTTATAATTTCTTAAACGCATCATTTTTAATTCAAATTTCATAATATAATTTTTGTAACCTGTAGAATGTAGATCTTGATTTATACGGCTGCTTTCTTCAATATACCGAGGAACTAATCGAATAATATACTGCACCTTCATGAAATCTATGCATATCCTCCACATCCTCCACCACTTCCGGAAATCCTTTCCGTCTTATCTAAGATTATATCCCGGCTCTCACAACAATGCTCTGCTGTTTTATTTTATAGGTTCATAACTAGGCCCTGCATTTCAAATTCATATTCCCCAAAGTGTCTCCTACGAAATTCTTTTTAACTTCTCAACCAAGTAATAATTTCTTAAAAACCCATCGATCACTCACAAAGAAAGCGACTCTTGTAATCTCTCAAACGAATCATTTGTAATTCGAATTTCATAATGTGAATTTTGAAACCTGAAGATCTTGATTGATACAGCTGCTCTCTAGTTTCGTTCAAATGCCGAGAAATTCATCGAATAATATACTGCACCTTCCTGAAATCTATGCATAACCTCCACATCCTGAACCACTTCTGAAAATCCTTTCCTCCTTATTTAAGATTATAGCCCGGCTCCCACAACAACGCTTGCTGTTTTATTTTATAGGTTCATAACTAGGCCCTGCATTTCAAATTCATATCCCCTAAAGTGTCTTTTGCGAAACCCTGCTTAACCTCTCAACCCAAGTAATTATTTCTCAAAAACCCATTGAGAACTCAAAAAGAAAGCGAATCTTGTGATTTCTTGAACGTAATTTTTAATACGAATTTCATAATGTAATTTTTGAAACCTGTAGATTGTGACTGATAAGGCTGCTTTCTAGTTTCATCCAAATACAAAGAAACCAACCGAATAATATTCCTGAACCACTTCTGATAATCCAGGCTTGCTGTTTTATTTTACAGGTTCATAATTAGGCCCTGCATTTCAAATGCATATAACCCAAAGTGTCTTCTGCGAAACCCTGCTTAACCTCTCAACCCAAGTAATTTTTTCTGAGAAACCCATTGAGAACTCAAAAAGAAAGCGAATCTTGTAATTTCTTACACGTACCATTTTCAATACGAATTTCATAATGTAATTTTTGAAACCTGTAGATCTTGATTGATACGGCTGCTTTCTACTTTCGTTCAAATACCGAGAAATTCACCGAATAATATACTGCACCTTCCTGAAATCTATGCATAACCTCCACATCCTGAACCACTTCTGAAAATGTTTTCCTTCTTAACTAAGATTATAGCCCGGCTCCCACAACAAGGCCTTGCTGTTTTATTTTATAGGTTCATAACTAGGCCCTGCATTTCAAATTCATATCCCCAAAGTGTCTTCTGCGAAACCTTGCTTAACCTCTCAACCCAAGTAATTATTTTTCAAAAACCCATCGAGCACTCACAAAGAAAGCGAATCTTGAAAATTCCTAAACTTATCATTTTTGATTCGAATTTCATAATGTAATTTTTGAAACCTGTAGATCTTGATTGATACGAGTGCTTTCTAGTTTCGTTCAAATACAGAGAAATTCACCGAAAAATATACTGCACCTTCTGAAATCTATGCAAATCCTCCACATAATGAACCACTTCTGAAAATCCTTTCCTTCTTATCTAAGACTATAGCCCAGCTGCCACAACAAGCCATTGCTGTTTTATTTTATAGGTTCATAACTAGGCCCTGCATTTCAAATTCATATCCCCAAAGTGTCTTCTGCGAAACCCTGCTTAACCTCTCAACCCAAGTAATTATTTCTCAAAAACCCATTGAGCACTTCCACAGAATGCGACACTTGTAAATCCTGCAGAGAGCAGAAAAGATTACCAAAGTTCGGAAAGTTCACCTTCCAGAGAAAGCAAGGGGGTTTTTGATGTATTATATCTCGGAAATGGGGCAAATGGGCTTTAAGATAGAGTTCGCTGAAAGGGACTGAAATGTTTTAGGCAGGACATCAGACTGATCCCCTTTTGTAATCAATTTACATGAGAGTCGGTTGGGATATCTAGCAAGAAAAGTATAGATACGAACTTCTTTGGATGGACCAAATGGAGATTTATTTGTTTTGGCCGAGATTCTCATCGATTTTTAAGCGTAAACTTCTAGGTGGTTTGAAACAGAAGTTTGCTAGGCACAGATTTTGTTATTGTTATTTTGTGGGAAGGATACAGTGACCAGAAGCTAGGGGCATTGCACGTTCTTAGTTTTTTTTTATATTTTGAGCGCTCGTTTTACTTCAAGGAGGGTTATATCGTTTTGCCTGAATGCCTGTAATTTCAGAATTTTGAGCCTTAAATGTTCTCAAACGATAAGGTTCGACTCAGTGGTAACGAATCCGTGGTAAAATTCAATTTTCTTTGTGGGACCGACCGTGCTACCGACCGTAGACACTCAAACATTTTTGTTTCTCAATATCTCCGACAAAACAAAACCGATTGAAATGTTCAATACCGATTAAAAGCAGTTGGCAAAAATTTGTGAGAGAATTTTGATATTTTTAGGTATCGAATTCTTACATCTTTTACTTTTTTAGTAATTTCAAGAATATAATTTCGATCCCGCAAAAATTTTGAGTTCATATCGAAATTCATATATTCAATATCCATCTCAACTCCTATACAATATTTTGATTAAATAGCTTTATCGCAATAACCCAAAAGAGCGAACGCTCAGAAATACCTATCCAGGGATTTTCTTAATTTTTTTAAAGATGACCTCAACTAGAAAACTTATCTTCCTCATATCCATTTTGAACGCATGAAATAAGCACAACACTTTATGATAATAGAACGATATCGAAATTCAGATGCAAAGTACTCACTTTTTTTTCATTTTATCTTCTCTACAGGGTGTCAAGGAAATTAGTATCTACCATACATAGTGCCATGCGATAGAGGACCATAAAATATAAAAAAAGGTACCGTGAATATATGTCCGAAGCTGCCCCCCTTTGAGAAAAAAAAGGTGTTGAAGTTTATTTTTTCATTTCGTTTTTTTTTAAACAAAGAGGTAACAATTAAACAAAATGGGGTATGCAGGGGTTTTGTATGATGTAGAATCCAAATATCCTATTAGTTTTTAGATCACTTATATCTACAGGTTTTTATTGTAACTATTAAACTATTAGGATATTTGGATTCTGCATCATATAAAACCCCCGCATATCACAATTCGTTCAACTCTTACCTTTTCGTCCAAAGTTATTAAAAAAACAAATAAACTTCAACACGCTCTATTTCTTGAAGGAAGCAGTTCCAGACCTATATTCATGGGACCTTTTTTTATATTTTATGACCCTCTATCGCGTGGTACTTTTTTCTTTGACACCCTGTATATGAGCTCTAACGGCTCTATCATATCTTCGGAAAATTTGAGCGAACATTTATGTATTTTTTCGAAGTTTTTTATCGATTATTTCTCTCAACAATAACTCAAATAAAGGGTTTTCATATAAGAGGTGTTATTTTGAATATCCCGCTATTTCGGTAGATGTCACGTTTGAATATGTCATTTTTTGACATTTGACAAGTGGAAACTGCGCCATTAATAAAAATGGAACGATACACGCTCCAAGAAATTATTAAAATAAACTATAAAAATGGTGAAAATTTGGCTGAGACGGTTCGTAAAACTGAAGCATTTTTGGGTCGTCGTGAATCACCTTGTCAAACCGCAATAAAGAAATTGGTGGAAAAATTCGAGCTGTTGGGACAGGTTTGTGATGCGAAGAATAAAACTCGGCACGTCGCTTAAGAATAGCTGAGAATATTGCTGCTGTAGCCGAAAATGTTGAAGGAAGCCCAGGTTTGTTACGGTGAATGGATTGCGCTATCGAGAGGTGATTAGTGATTTTTTATGGCCGAAATTGGATAGTATTGATCTGGACAACGTTAACTTTCCACAAGTCGGCGCTACGTGCCATACAAGCAACGACAACCATTGATCTCTTGCAGGAAAAGTTCCCAGACCGTGTTATCTCTCGAAGAGGTGATCACAATTGGCCACAGAGATCTTGTAATTTAACACCTTGCGACTTCTACCTTTGAGGCCACGTGAAAGAGAAGGTTTACGCCAAGAGCCCAGCGTCGATTCAAGACCTTAAAGATGAAAGTCGTTAGGCTATCGAGGACATAGGGCAGCCACTTTGCGATTAGGTTATGGAAAATTTCATTAGAAGGATATTGTCCTGTGAGCCTGGTCATTGTGGTAATTTGCCTGATGTTATTTTCCAATAGTTAACGGCATAACTTCTTCTTTATACTGAAATGAACATCAGATCATTCATATCGAAAAATGGCATTTTCTTTGAATATCAAAATAACACCTCTTATTGGAAAACTCTTTATAAGCCAAGGTGGTGGAGAGTTGGTCGGCTGAGAACCCAAAAATATTGCGAACTTTCCACCCTGCTGGTAGTTTAATGGTGGCTCGTTAAAACAAACAATAACGGAAGCTGTGGAGCTTTCTCCATTATGAATATATTCGTGATAGCTTCGGTATGAATAATGCAGCTTTCAATAATGAGTGCGAATGACGCTTATGAAATATTTTATGGATATATTCACTAAATTCGGTATTGGAAAGTTGATGAGGAGGCTTAAATTAATTTAAACCCATATTGAAGGACTCTGTTGTTGTTCGATAACTAAGGGTAGTGAGGGTACGTTAATTCAGTCTATTCAATTATGGATTACCAAATAAACGTTTTTCGATAAACTTGTGACATACTGCTCCACTATACGAGTAAGTGTGGTATAGATATTAAAGGGAATTAATTTGAATACAGTATTTCTATGAATTTTGTTGTAAGTTAATTTTCTGAAGGGTTATTTCGGAAGATGTCATGTTTGAAGCTGTTATTTTTCAACATTTGACGAGTAGAAACTACGCCATTAATAAAAATAGAACGATACACGCTTCAAGAACGCATTGAAATTATCAAAATTTATTATAAAAATGTTGAGAATTTGGCAGCGACGGTTCGTAAAATATTTTTGGTTCGTCGTGAAGCACCTTGTCAAGCAAAATTTTCGCATCTGGGGCTCGTAAAAACCAAGAGTTATGGTTGAAAAGCCTCTCTATCCTCAAAGTGTGACTGTTTGGTGCGGTTTATGGTAGGGCGGAGTCATTGGACCTTATTTGTTAGAAAATGAGGCTGGAGCAATAGCTACGGTGAATGGATTGCGCTATCGAAAGATGATTAATGATTTTTATGGCCGAAATTGGATAGTATTGATCTGGACAACGTTTACTTTCAACGAGACGGCGCTACATGCCACACAAACAACGGAACCATTGATCTTTTGCGAAAAAAGTTTCTGGGCCACCAAGATCTGGTGATTTAGCACCTTGCGACTTCTTTCTTTGGGGCCACGTGATAGGGAAGGTGTATGACAATAGCCCAGCGTCGATTCAACACCTTAAAAAATGTAATCCGTGAGGCTACCAAGGAAATAGGGCAGCCACTCTGCGATTTGGTTATGGAAAATTCCTTTAATTCATATGGTCCTGTAAGTGTGGTTGAGCTGGTCATTTGCCTGATATTTTTTCCATTATTAACGGCATAGCTTCTTCTCCATTATGAAATAAATATCCCATCATTTATAATGGAGCATGGCATTTTTTTTATGTCAAAATAACACCTCTTATTCGAAAACATTCATAAGGAAATGCAATGAAGAACATATTTACACCACGTTTCGAGCCAAATTATTCTTTCCCAGTACACGTTTTCAGAGTGCTACGTTTGAGGAAAACATAATTTCTTTCGGGGAGACATGTTTGGATTACAAACTGTAACTCACTGATTTGTTACTGCCTACCTCACTCTGGCGACTCTAACTTTATTCCTGTTCAGTGGGTTCAAGGAATTGCTTCAACTAAGATTTCTTGTCCGCTTTTCTGATAAGATATTTTCCGATAAGTTTATGTCATATATTTAGGGAATTTCGAGAAAATTGGGGATCTGGTCCATGAACGTTATTGTTGAAGATTTTTGAGGGGCATACCTTTCACAGCGATCTTTATGTCTATTGCGCCGTTTCAGCAACTGTAATACACAACGCCCTCTAGTTCCAGAGCCACAATGAACTACAATATCTGAGAGGGCTTCATGGGGGCTAGATCCTTTACTCTCCTATAATTTTCATATTCAAGAAATTCTTTACAGAGGCTCACAATGGCGAGGCATTCTGGAACTAAGTAAACAGGAGATTCAATCGAAGAGAAAGATTCTGGTCCTACAAAAGGAGTTAGATGATTCCCTTCTGGCGAAATCATTCATCTTGATTTTTGAGTATCTCAAATCTAGCAGAATCTGTAACTATCTATTTGTGCAGATATTTTAACACCATCTTTATAATAATGGTGCTGGAGATCAGTGGAACTCATCAGCATATTATAGATTATTTAACAGTGTTTCAAGCAACTGAATGGGTCATCAGGTATGATAATTTCTTTTGAGTCATGGGATGACAAACTCGAATCAACCATTTTCACCTCATTATCACCATACTTCTCAAATTCCTGAGTATATCTCGCCAACCGAATCAACATTTCTTCATGCTGTCGAAACAGCCGCATAGCATTATTCTAGGCCTGAATTGATCGACCCTCTATTCGCCTGGAATTGGCCATGTAACAAATGTAATCGAGTCAAGTACCGTTTGTGGGATTCCGACGGAGTTGTTGACACGAAATGCTGGAACAATGATACAGCAATGAAAATGTTATACATTGTTTGGCGTTCGACCTCTGCTTTTGAACCATGACAGCATACAGGCCGGACTAGTGTTGTATTCGTTAATGATACTCATAGACAGACGATACATATTCGATTGTTGAGCTATGCTGGGTGTTGTGTAATTGAAATCTTGGCCTAAACTGACATGGCGTTTGGTTTTTAATCAGTCTACTTAGCAAGCTCGAAACTTATGTATCAGCTGTAGCTGTTGAAAACTTTTCAACTGCAACTCCACATCAGAGTAGTAATATCTACGAGTTTTGTGTTATCAATATCATTTGATTTCAGCTTTGAATATTTAATTACGAGTAAAGCTTCAATAGGATCACTTCAGGAGGCTTTCTTGCGATGTGAGAGAATGATTTGCCTCTTTATCAGCCAGAAATGCGGAAATATTCAAAAGGAATAAATCAGCAACTTGTTTATACTTTATAGATTCAAGACTTTAGTATGATACTTGAATCGTGAATCGTCCTTCATACCCCTCATTTGGCAGAATGCAGCACTAGAATTCCAATTTTCCTTACCACTGCACTTAGTTGCAGAACAAAACAAAACGTTTTGTTTTGTTCCATTCACCTCACTTGAAAATCTTCTGAATTTTCAAAGCTTTGACAAATATGTCAGACGGTCGATATTTCTGGCCTGTTGGAAATATATGACGGGACTGCTGCATCTCGTCTTGTTACTTGGCTCCCGAAAATGGTGATGTATTAACTCACCGAACCTATTCGAGCGGGCGTGTTTTTTGCAGTCTGATTAAATAAATAAGTTCTCACCAAAAAGAACGCGTAAACTTATCCTCTCCTCATCAATATGGTGAACGCCTAAGGGTTTAAAGAAGTTACCAAAAAGTGAGGATATGTTCATAAAATGTTCCAGAACCTCTCTAGTTCTACCTACTCAGGTATAAGTAATCATTTGTGGACCGTTGTGGCAATGGTCTCAAAAATTACATATTCGTTCTTGTCAAATGCTGTAATGATTTCTGTGCATACAAAACGAAATACACCCCCATCCCATAAAATGATTGAAACAAAAAAATTCTTTTGATATCCATTTGTCATTCAACACACCTAACACGCAACTCTCCTCCAGCCAATGTTTTCCACTCATCTTCTGAAACTTTCCTCCTAGCCTTCTATCTCTAATTCTTCCCTACATATTCCACGTCGGCGTCAATCTCATTTCGTCGAAAAAGTGTCGCTAGGAGGCACCGGCAGCAACGCACGGTAATACAAACCCACACCACAGTGCCATCGATTTCATTCCTGCAAGGCACCAAAAAGTGAGGTTATGGTCATAAACTGTTCCAGAAACCCCAAGTTACAACTACTCAGGTATAAGTAATTAGTTGTGGTTAGGCAGTTATGGCAATGGTCTAAAAATTACATATTCATTCTTGTCAAATGTTTAAATGACTTCTGTGGATGCGAAACGGAATAAATTTCTGGCAGCAGTAAAAATTTGCGCTTTGTAACTCATTGGACCTCTGAGACATGCTCATATACCTATCATTTTGTGATCTGTTTATGTTTAGGGTTTTTAGTTGAAGTATTGTGTTCTGAGAATTGAAGTTTATTAAGCAGTATTTTTATAATCCCCAAATACAAACACAACAAGTTTCTCAACTGGATATCTAAAAATAAGGTTAAATATCATGATATGTCAGATTTGTTAATCACTCAGCGAAGCGTTCAGAAAATTTTCATCCGCTGAAACTCAACTGTACTCAACTGATTTTTGCTTCATGCCAACAGTTGAGTGTTGCTGATCGTATCCAATAAGTTCTGTGCATGAGAAACGAAATACACCTCCATCCTATAATGATCGAAACAAAAAAAAATTCTTTTTAATATCCATTTGTCATTCAACACACCTAGCACGTAACTCTCCTCCAACCAATTTTTTTCTCTCATCTTCTGAAACTTTCCTCCTAGCCTTCTATCTCTAATTCTTCCCAACATATTCCACGTCGGCGTCAATCTCATTTCTTTGAAAAAGTGTCGGTAGACGGCGTCGTCAACAACGGTCAGTAATACAAACTCACTCCACGGCACCATCGATCGACCGCCAGGCTCCAAAAAGTAAGGTTATGGTCGTAAAGTGTTCCAGAACCCCCTAGTTACCACTACTCAGGTATAAGTAATTAGTTGTGGTTAGGACAGTTATGTCAATGGTCTCAAAAATTACATATTCGTTCTTGTCAAATGCTGTAATGATTTCTGTGTATACAAAACGAAATACACCCCCATCCCATAAAGTGATTGAGACAAACAAAAATTCTTTTGATATCCATTTGTCATTCAACACACCTAACACACAACTCTCCTTCAACCAATTTTTTCCTCTCATCTTCTGAAACTTTCCTTCTATCTCTAATTCTTCCCAACATATTCCACGTCGGCGTCAATCTCATTTCGTCGAAAAAGAATCGCTAGACGGCGTCGGCAGCAACGCTCTCAAAAGTTTTCTTTCATTCCTCTCGACTAATTTGGGAACACCTAAGTCCCTTGCATTGTTCCCCGAACGAAGGAGAAACTGGAGGGCTGTTATTTATTTTCAGGAAACAATTCCTGGGAAAAAACTTATATGTCGTCCGCAGACGCTGCGACATCAGCGCAGAATTTGAATTCTCCTTTGTTATATTTAGTTTTATTGCGTGTTTTTGGGGGTACGTTCGCTGGCATCGTTAATTATATTTCCAGTGTTCGTGATTTTGAGAGGACGACGAGAGGAGCTGGAGGAAATTGAGGAAATTCTGGATGTTTTTTTCAGATTTAGGCCTCGTTTGTTTTGAGTTGGGATTATTGTGAGATTGTAGGAAGAATGAGTACCTCTCGTGCTGCCATTATGTTGTCTTAATGCCTGCTTTAGTCGAAGAAAGTATTGGAGTCTTTTTTTCAATGTCTGCAGAAAGTACGTAAGGGTCTTGCCTTCACGCATTCGTTATGCAGCCGAGTAGAATCTGCTTATACGCGCGAACAAACTTCCGGCGTTTGCGAAATCGTGCCGTATGTTTATACTCTGATACTAACGGCTTGCGTCTGTTGCAGATAATTCTGTCAGTGTGGCAACATTTTCTGTTAGTATTTAGTCTCTTGATACGGTGTGTTAACAATTTCATTTAGATTTGACTTTCATAAACTAAATTATTTCAATGATTTGGTGAGAGTTTATCGTTGCTTAAGACTATTTCGTTAATTGTAGCTGGGGCAAAATTACTAAAATGTTGTATTATATTCAGGAATTGGATGCAAACCTAATTAATTGTTTACTAAACCCCAGTGTGGAAGTGAAATACTTTCCATCTCACTCTAATGCTTGGTTGATTACAATGCAGTACTACGCTTAGGGGCATCCCTATGTTTATTTCTCACTCTGAGGTTTACACCAAATTAAGTTGAAAAAGGTGGACCAGTGGAAGCGACGAACGTTATCCCATAGGGTCTTGGAAAAGATGCTCCAAGATGAATTATGAAAGTTCATTATATTCTGGAAATCATTCAAAAAATGAAATATGTACAAAACCGGTGAAAAAATATCAACATTTTTTGACTCTTATTTCACAGTCATTTCGAAAATTTGCATGATCATTCAATTCGCCAATTTACATCCCAAAACTCCTTTCCATTTTGATCGAAAGTTTTTTCTTGAAATATTATAATTTTTTTCGAAATTGCTGAAGACTTTTTATGGTTGTATTAAAACAACTCCCACAATTTTTTGAGTACTGCTTTGAATTGCAAAATTTCAGCTCGATTGAAATTGACAAATTCCCAATTATTCGAAAAAATAGATTATTCAAGAAAAAATAATTGCTATGGTTCTGATTATTTCATCCTCTGAGATTTGCATGAATTTTCAGTAAAAAATCTTCACGTTCGGAATAAATTCCATTTGAATCGTCTGTTTTATTGTGGAAATGGAAATTTTTAATTGATTTTTCTATGGTTCTGTCAAAACTATTGCCACCAAATTTGAAGGTTTCTTATGAGTATCTTGCAAGTGTCTGCAAAACTTAATCTCGTAATTTGTTATCTCCGAGATATCAAAAATTTTGAATGGCCTTATTTTATGGTACGATTTCGGCTGTTAACGATATTAACCACGACTTAACTGAACATAACCTGTAAAGTCCCTAGGACAATAGTTTGGGCAGTAATCGTTTTCACGAACGGTCTCCCGGACATAATTGAATTTGGCCAAGGATTCGTCGTAAGTGAATCGAACCTTATCGTTTGAAGTCATTTTCAGCTCAAAATTCGAAAATTCCTATTATCACGAGCACTTAAAATTGAATGAAGTAATAGATAGCACGCGAATCAGTTAGGAATAGTTATATTCACGATATTTGAATTTTCTAAAATACATAAATTGCTGTCTGAAATAATTACTTACTTATTATTATTATCTCAATTGAGCTTTATTGAACAGCCGAGATGATATCTTTTCTGACCAGGTACCTAAAGTATGCTGATAAAAAATCCAAATATAATATTTGAATGACGAATAATCTATAATGTTGGTTCATTCTGAATATGATAAACTGAATTTGTGTGAATAGTAAACCCAACATACAAAACACATTTCCTTCCATATCACCTCAGAAGTAATCCTTCAAATAAGAAACACGTCTTCTTATTCCACCTCTTCAACACCTTCTAAAATATATTTTTCCATTTCCAAGGTTCGAACCCACCTAAATCCGGTACTTGATCATTCTCCAAAGACATACAGCGAGAAGGAACGAGCTCCCATATTATACTCCTACCTCTGCTTGTATTAGCCAGATTTTCTCAACGCCCTGCATGAAAAAATACCTTATTCACTCCGAGATCTCTCATATCCCTTCGTACGACTGAAGGAACAGGCAGAAAGACTTTTATTGTCTGCTCATAAGGACAGAGAAGCTGGGAATGATTTGATTATTCCCTTCCGACAAGGCAGCATGTGTTTTATAATCAACGCAAATTCTCGCGTAGCACTGGGTTGATTGAATTTTCTTTATGCATGGGAAAGATGGAAGGTGAAGTGTCAACATATTTTGTTAGTTTCGGGAAAATCATTGAGAGTCTGGGTATACTCTGAATTATTGTTGGATTTGTGAGATGCACGTGGCTCAACGGCTTTAGGCTTGATGAAAAAAGACATTGACAGTGCTCTTCTCTGCTGTTGAGTTATAAAAATATATTTATGCACCCATCTTTTTCAGCGAAACACCTAAAGGAAGAGATGATTTTAATCCATCAAAACTTGGTAAGTCAATTTAAAGCAGTATGAAACAAACTTTTATGAAATGTAAGAAGTACAAACAATTATGACGTTAACTCATACAAATCCCATTTATATAAGAGATATTAAAGATATTGGCTTGAACTATTGTTGACTTTTCCCTGGAGATACCTCTTTATTATGCCTTTTCCCTTGTTCTTAGTTCTTAGTTTGTTTGAATCGCAAACTTACGTATTGAAAAATTTCAGGACAAAATCTTTGGTGGTCAGCTGGGAAGATTCTACCATGTGCTCTTGGACAAGAGGTTGTTTGCACGTCTGGACAAGTAACTGTTGTGAAAGTTGTACTTCTGGAATGATTCAAGATTATCATGGACAAAAAATACACAAGTAGGTAAGGATAAAGAGCGATGGCAAAGTTAGTATAGATTCACTCACTGTACACAAAGCTATAAAAGCATGTTTAGAATATTCCAGAACATAATGACACAGTTATTTATTTTTTTCATTTAGCGTATGGCAATATCACAGGTAGTTACATAACAAGAATAATAAACTGCTTATGCCATCTATATTGAGTTGGCAGACTCGTGTACATAAGTTCCGAGTTTCCTTGTCAAGTTGGTCCTTAGAAGAATAGTTTAATGTCATGATTTGTTGTGCCTGTGATCCTTTTGTCAGGAGATCTAAAGATAAAGTGAAGATTGTCTGGCGCCTCTTGTGTTAGTTCATTTAACGGTACCCAGGCAGTGGCGGCTTGTCCTATGAGGCAGGTGAGGCAGTGCCTCACCAAATAAATTACGGAAATCACAAATAATATCAAGCGAATTAATCCAGTATTTTATTAATCAATTTCATCATCCCATTATGTTCTTCAGTCTCAATTTTTTGTACGATACTGCACTCGTCTTCCATAATATCCGAGCTCAATCTCAAGCCGGGTACAGCTACAGACGTTTGTAACATTACACGTTACTGACGTTACGATGAATGCACAAAAATCGGACCGTAACGTTACATGTTTTGTACATTCATCTCACTTCCTCTTCAAGGCGTAAACGGTGAGGTGAGGCTTGCCTCACGCGCTTCCTTGTCTAGCGCGTTATTCACATCGACGTGACGAGATCATGAACCTCCCCTTCGTAGTTTATCTATTGCGGCTTCTAAGGTGAACTTGAGGCTAGCCTCAGTAACAACTTTTATAGCATTTGAAGCGTTTTATCTCAGAAACGGTGCCTCGTAGGGAAAAAAGTATTGAAACATTTTTTGAAGATAATTTTAACATCTACATTGATGATGAATTACTTTTTTATGAAACTCACAGTTTTGCTGAAAATCGAGGAAAACTCATTTTTCGACCTTTGAACTTTTTTTTTTGTCCATCCTCCGGAATGATTGGGAACTTTTATGTATTATTTATTATTATGTTTTGAACAATTTTACCGATTTTCAGCTTGTTGGGATTTTATGTAACTTCACCCTAATTTTTTGGTCTGGATTGACCGGACTATCTACCCTTGATCCGTGATCGTTTCGTTTCATCGGCAAACTGCACATATATTCGGTTTAATCGTGAAGCGGAAGATAGTGAAATTTCACTCTGGTTTGGGTTTATTGGGTTTGTGCAGTACTCGTGATATTGCAGAGTTTTCAATAAAACAGAAACAGTTTTTGAGTCATTCGTATGAGTATAAAATATGTACAACCTATTCCAAATCTTGACTATCGGTGCGGTAGGAAAATCAAATCGGAGGTTTCAAAATGAGAGTACTACTGGCAGTGTAACTCTAATCAAATTATTTTTGGCAGTGTTAATAATACATATTCTGATAGGGTTCAGTGAAAAACTGGTTGAAGCGAGTTGAAAAACTCATCTCAGGGCAATTACCACCCAATAAAACGCTATAGAATCATTGGAGCATTAATACCGAAGGATTTTTTCATAATGATAAGTATGCAGCTGACAAAAAAGAGTTTATAAGATTAATATTTTTTTTTGATGTGCCTCATCACTTTATTCTGTCACAAGCCGCCACTGTACCCAGGGTGTACCACGTGGAGACGAACTAACACTACAGAGTTATTATACTATGGAAGTAATTGAAGAAGGCTACTTTGGCAGCTTTCTGTCCAGCAAGTTGTCTGATTTTTCTCACTATAGCTATGGATAGTTTTGTCTTCATATCCTCTTTACTTGATCATTCGTCAAAGGCAGACAGTGCGAACGAACGAGTTCCCATATTATACTAGCCCTTCTTGTATTAGCCAGATTTTCCCAACGCCCTGCATGAAAAAATACCTTATTCACTCCGAGATCTCTCATATCCCTTCGTACGACTGAAGGAACAGGCAGATAGACTTTTATTGTCTGCTCATAAGGACAGAGAAGCTGGGAATGATTTGATTATTCCTCTCCGACAAGGCAGGATGTGTTTTATAATCAACGCAAATTCTCGCGTAGCACTGGCTTGATTGAATTTTCTTTATGCATGGCGTGAAAGATGAAAGGTGAAGTGTCAACATATTTTGTTAGTTCGGGGAAAATCATTGAGAGTGTGGGTATACTCAGAATTATTGTAGGATTTGTGAAATCAAGTTGCTCAACGGCTTTAGGCTTGATGAAAAAAATTAAAATTGACTATGCTATTTTCTGTTGTTGAGTTATGAAAATATATTTATTTACCCCTCTTTCTCAGTGAAACAGGTACAAAAAGAGATGATTTTAATCCATCAAAACTTGGTGAGTCAATTAAAAGCAATCTTAAACAAACTTTCTTGAAATGTAAGAAGTACAAACAATAATTACGTAAACTCATAAAAGCCCATCTATATCACAGATTTAAAAGATACTCCCTTGAACTGTTGTGGACTTTTCCCTGGATATACCTCTTTATGATGTGTTTCCAAGGGTTCCTAGTCTCAGTTGTTTAAATCGCAAACTTAAGTATTGAAAATTTTCAGGACAATATGTTTGGTGGTCAGCTGAGAAGACTCTACCCTGTGCTCTTAGACGACAGGTGTTTGCATGTCTGGCGAAGTAACTGTTGTGGAAGTTTTACTGCTGGAATGATCCAAGATTATCATGGACAAAGAACACACAGGTAGTTAAGGATTGGGAGCGACGGCAAAGTTAGTATAGAATCACTCACGAGAAAAGCTCTACTGCTATCCGGACTCCCCACTCCACACAAAGCTATAAAAGCATGTTTCTGCTTTTGAATATTTCAGCTGCAGATAGACTTTCTCCATAACATAATGTCAAAGTTCGAATACTGTGGAAGTAACTGAAGTAGGCTACTTCGATAGTTTTCTGTCCAGCAAGTTGTCTGATTTTTCCCACTATAAATATGGATAGTTTTGTCTTCATATTCTTTTTACTTGATCATCCTTTGAAGGCAGACAGCGCGAACGAACGAGTTCCCATATTATACTCCTAGCCCTTCTTGTATTAGCCAGATTTTCTCAACGCTCTGCATGAAAAAAATACGTTATTCACTCCGAGATCTCTCATATGCCTTCGTACGATTGAAGGAACAGGCAGATAGACTTTTATTGTCTGCTCATAAGGATAGAGAAGCTGGGAATGATTTGATTATTCCCTTCCGACAAGGCAGCATGTGTTTTATAATCGACGCAAATTCTCGCGTAGCACTGGGTTGATTGAATTTTCTTTATGCATGGCGTGAAAGACGAAAGGTCAAGTGTCAATATATTTTGTTAGTTCGGGGAAAAACATTGAGGGTGTGGGTATACTTTGAATTATTGTTGGATTTGTGGAATTCAAGTGGATCAACGGCTTTAGGTTTGATGAAAAAAGAACATGGACAGTACTTTTCTCTGCTGTTGAGTTATAAAATTAATTGTTTAGTTGCTCTACGAGGTATATTTCACTATGGAGTGATTGAATATTATTGCACCAATTGGTTCTGTAATGAGATATGAAGAGGGCGTGTAAAAAAATAATGATTGATAATAATTCATTCGGCATTGAAATATATCGCTCTATGTTATTTCTCGGTAGAACGATCATCAAAAAATATTATCATGAGTCTTTGATTCCTTAATTTGTGAATGAATAGAATATGGAAATTTCAAATGCGAACTTTAGATTAACTTCTTTGCACGGTATGGGAAGTCAGCTATGTCTCCGAACGAGGTCGTCGGAATTATCAACGCGATTGTCGACCAAAGCATAATGTTTTAATTTTCACCTTTTTCTAAAATTTCCGAAACTAAAGAGAAGCTTCAACTCCTTCTTTCCATAAAAACGGGAGCATTAAGACGCTACGAGCAAATCATCATTAAAACCATGTCTTCTCAGTGGAAATAAATCTTTTTCCAGTTCACCTCGCATGCGTTTCTTCCGTGGAATGAAAATGCATTGTACTTCAAGCAACAAGTGCAAATCTACACAGTTGACTAGTCTGCGAAGTTAATGGAACAGCTCCTTAATGGATTGAGCGTCAGAACTGTATAGAAGCCACGGGAATCTACAGCGTACATTATCCCCATTTCTTGCTCCTGTTAATGAAAGCGCTCCTTATCAATACAATTACATCTACGTGTCCTTGCTGGCTGCTGTTGCCATTCGCCTTTTTTATAGAAAAAAGAATGGTGAGATTCATTAGGATCCATTTTCGCGATGGCTTTTGACCTGAAAGTCAGTCGAGAACTAAGAATATTCCACTTTGTGCTCTTACGTATTGAAGTGATTGTAGATGAGAGTTCTGCTCGTGAGATTTCGGTGCTCGAAATAGTTTTCATTGAAATATTGGTCTAATCGATCTTCCATAAGGTGTTGAATTACACTGCGCAAAGAAATTAACTTGCATACATTCTGAAAATCTCAATTTTAATGAAAGTTAGCTCTACATTGAACAAAATACATTAAATGGAAGAAAAATTCAGGATTTCACCGAATCTTATGTGAAAGAAGAGAAATAAACAATTTTCAAAATACTGGAATGCTGATAAGTGATTTTATACTAGGTATTTCCACCCTTTGCGTTAATAACAGCTTGGCAACAACAGTTCTTACTCGAAATGAGTGATCTTAAAATGTTCTGAGCTAATCTTTCTCAGAATTCTCTGAGTTGGATTCCTAAGTCATTAAGAGTAGCTGGATGATTTTCTGAACTTCTCAGCCTCCTATTGAGGTTGTCCCAAACCTGTTCAATCGGATTGGGATTTGGACTTCTTGCTGGCTATTCCATTCGAGAGACTTCAACCTGTTCAGGGTACTCCTGAACGATGCGCACACGATGGGATCTGGCATTATCGTCCATAAAAATGAAATTTTCACCAATGTATGGGGCAAATGGCATTACATGCTCTTCAAGAATGTTCCCTATATACCTATCAGCATTCATAGCTCCATTATCAACTACCACTAGGTATGTGCGAGCAGTCAAAGATATTCCACCCCATACCATAATCGATCCTCCCCCGAAACCAGTAGTATTCAGGAAATTGCACTGAGGATATCTTTCATGTGGACGTCTGTATACAAGGAAACGTCGACCACGATGGTAGAGGCACAATCTAGACTCCTCTGTGAAGAGAACGCTTTCCCAATCAGCCTCTTTCCAATGGATATGCTCTCTCGCAACATCCAAACGCGCCCCTTGATGGGCAGGGGTAAGAGCTGGGCCTCTTGCCGCGACACGAGGCCTTAAATCATATTCTCTGAGGCGATTTCTTATTGTCTGAGTGCTAATTTGCACCCCATGAGTTTGCTCCAGCTGATTTTGGAGAAGGCGAGCGGCTGCAAACCGTTGTATCAACGAAGAAACTCTCAAGCAACGTTCTTGAATGGCAGTTGTTACCCATGGTCTACCCTGTCCTGGTCTTTGGATATTCATACCTGTCTCCCTGAATCGCTGCAACATTCTGGAGACATTTGTATGGGAAACTCCAAACCTTTCTGCAATTCATATGTGTGTCCACCCTTCTTCTCGCAAAACTACCGCTTGGGCACATTCCTCTTGAGTAATATTGCGTGTTTCGCGTTGCATAGCGATCGAGTGTAGAAAATCAAACAAAACATTCAAAATCTCATAATCTCATCTTCTTTATTCCTGCTGGAAAAAAACATCTGTATTGAAGAAAACCGTTGAAAGTGGATAACATATGCATTCATAATTGTGATAATTATCATTGAGAACATCTTCAGTTGTAGAATAAATTTGAGATTTCCATAATGTGCATTAAGTTTTGCGCAGTGTATTTCAAGCACCATGACAAAACAATGTCTTGCGCTTTTTGACAAATCCATCTTTCCACCCTGAACTCTCGAAAACAACCGTCACGCACAACCAAACTCATCTCCTACACTAAATCCCTCAACCCAACATGTCATCATCGAATCCTCCCGGAATTCCCGTTGACATCACTTCCTGCCAACTCCTGAAATAAGCGAAATACTGCATTCCCCAACAGAATATAATTAAAGTAAGCAAGTCGGTGAAAAACGGAACCGGGCGTAATTCAATCACGCCCGTCACACGTGCGCGGCCGGGGGCGACACTAGACGGTCCAAAAGGAGATTTAGGGTGTCGTCTGCCTCGGGATGTGTTTACAGGTCGTGCTAATCACGATGAGCGTCCCGACGATAACGGGACGTCGCAACGGGATCCTGATTATCCATACAGTTCGGTATTCCGTGACGTATTAGGTTGATTTCGGTTTTGTATATTCCGGGATTGATCTGACATAGATCGGTGCTCAAGGCACGTGAGCCGCTTGGGGGCCCTGGGATCAATTAGAGACTGTCGGTGAAAGGCATATGGGTTTAACAGGGGATCTTCTAGAGCGGGTTCCAATGAGAACGCCAGATTTGAATTGAGCGTCATTTTGACATTCAAAATGTCTTATGATTATGACGTGACTGAAAGAAAGTTGACTGAAAAGAGTTAGTTGACATATTCCAGGAACAAGTTTCTTTTCTGTAATCTGTGTTAGTGTTAGTCATACTGTGTCATCATTATGATGTGGCAGTTCGAATGTTGACAGAATGTTATTTAATGGGTCGATTACATTGAGATACTCTACAAGCTGCTACTAAGCGAGTGAATTAGCTTGTGAGATTGTGATGATTACACACAAAACTGTCTACTCGCCGAGTAGCCAACAATCTAGCGATCTACGTGAGTTTTATGTTTGTATCGTTATCATAGATCTAAAATGAATGTCGAATACGTTTTCAAATTTAAGAACCAGGAACCACCGAGTAGATAAGAACTCACAGATTGTTAAGTAGTAAATGTGATTACACACGGCTTGTTAACATACCAACAAGCCAAAACGCCAGCGATTTAGCGAGTAAAGTAGCCCAAGGCCTGTATTCTCGACAAGTGATCTTTCGAAACGAATACGAACTTCATTGCACTAGTCCATCTTCCACCTGCAAAAATGCACACCGCGTAATGAAGTAAGTATTCGCTTCGAAATATCACTTGTCGAGAATACCAGGCAAGGTTTCAACTTTACTCGCAGCTTTTTTACAATCTAATTGTTGGCTTGTGAACACGACTACACTGAGCGAATTCACAACCAACTACTAAATTCGCTCAGTAGCAGCTTTTGAAGTTTCTCAATGTAATTTCATAGAGCATTTTACGAGAAATCAATGCATCCTGATTACTTATGCTCTCAGGAATGTATTGAAATGAACCTCTAGGTGGCGCGTGTTTCTTTACCACAGACAACCAAGCTATGCTGAGAAACCTGGCATCAAATTGCTACGAGTTTCTGCTGACCTAAAAGTTGTGTAACACCATGAAGCAACTGACAAGAGGCAATAAAGAGACTTTACTTGGTACCAGGGCATTGTGGTGCTGTCGGAAATGCAAACTTGCACAAAGTAAATCACGGTTAACACTTTCTGGATCTGAGCCTTTCTGTGGGCTGCGAAAGACCAATATAAGTCAGCGGTCACGCAATAAATAACACAATAACACTCGTGGACTCACCCAGGCTAAAAAATTCGTAATGATTCCCCCTACCTTTACCAGAAAACTGCTAAAGCTTTGTGGAGCAGAAGCAGGAACTTATGAAAATGTGGGGAAACTATACCCAAGAGGAAACATCTCAGGCTCTTGAGGAGGTTCTCGGTTTTATCAACGCTTTTGACGACTTCTCTAGGGTTCCATGAATGAATAGGGTAGAGAACAAAAGAATTACATAGCTGCAGTTCCCAGAAGGCATACCTAGCCATTACGACCCCAGTTCTAATAATCATAATGAAGAAGTCAACATAGAGCATTACAGGAGAAAATAACCCGTCCTAATTGTCGAAAAATCATCATCTGTAAAGTCCAAGGACGATAACAGGATGTCGCAACGGGATCCTGATGATAAGGTTCGGTATTCCGTTACGTATTATGTTGATTTCGGTTTTGTATATTCCGGGATTGATCTGACATAGATCGGTGCTCAAGGCACGTGAGTCCCTTGGGAACCCTGGGATCAATTAGAGACTGTCGGTGAAAGGCATATGTGGATAACAGGGGTCTTCTAGAGTGTGTTCCAATGAGAACGACATATTTGAATTGATCGCCATTTTGAAATTCAAAATGTCATATTATTGTGACGTGACAGAACGAAAGTTGCCTGAGCTCTGCGATATTGTGTGGTGAATTGTGATCAGACGAAAGGTAATTCGAATAAGTATTTCTTTGTTCCTTTAATGATTTCCAACTTAACCTCTACATATTCAGCGTGGCTACTTTGTCGGATAGATATTATGGATTGAAAATGACCATCGGGACCTGTATTATATTCAGAGGTATTATTTAGACTTCTCTTAATGAGATAATACATATTATAGTCTATTCACGAAAGTTTGAGCGCATAGTAGGCGTTTGTTTGTTTATCTGAAGTTGGCAGTATTTGCTGTTATAACGTGAAATAAAGTCAACGTTGCCGAATGAACCGACGAGCTTGCGAGTTATCAGAGAATTCTATGCAATATTGACAATATTGTGTATCAATCTGACAAGAAAATGAACAACATAACCTAAAATTTTAACATACACAGTGGAATATGCCAAAATGTCATGGCCAATCGATGGCTCAGACTTTCGTGAACGGACCATATATTTTGGAATATATGTTTGTTCAGCAAACGGTGTTCGACTTCGTACACTGTTCAGGTCATATTGTCTGCGTTTATAGCCTTTTGTCTGGCCACAATCCCGGACTTTCATTTAGTTTTTATTTATATTTCCCGCTTATAATTGATTTAATCAATGTGTATGGTCTGAAGTCACTCTAGCCCTCTCATAATTCAGATTTGCTTTTTACCTTAGACTTCTTTTATCTTTTGGAATATATTTCTGCTCGGTGTGAGTAAATCTGAATTGACTGCTTTTATTTAGCCACCGATAGATTTTTTTCATAAGTTAATCTGAATCGCCTTTTTTATTTAGTCATCAGTAGTTACTTAAATTAGTTAGTTAAATTTTAGTCTGTTCGTCAACTTTTGTTCAGAGATGTTTTCAAAAATGAATCGTTCTCTATTTTACCTGAATTTTGCCCAGTATGAACACTGGTGAGTTACTTTTGAATATTTTTATAATATATAATATATAATATATAATTATCATTATAATATATAATTATGCAGTCCACTGATATTGAATTGCGTCTATCAGAAAGATTTTTTTTAAATTGACTTTTCTGTATGTTATATGTTACAGAATATGTACTGCTCATGAATTTATTCCATAGAACTGTAATCTCATTAGGAAGCTCTATATTTAGTCAAATTTGTTAAGTTGAACGATTTTCAATACTCGTAAAAGATACTAAAATTCAATGAACACACTAAAATTTTCTTGTATGTCGTCCATGCAGCTAGATGATAGGGAAGTTTTATTATTACATAGATATGTATTTTCTTGGTGGTCACAATGTGAAGTTCGGAAAAACAAAGCAGAGAAAAACGACATAACCGCCAACGTACAAACAAACATTGTTGATGTCAGCTCGCTTCGATTGAAGTTTTCCAGAGTACAAAACTGGACATTATCCAGTTTAGCGACCGTCCCATTTTCAGGAATTGAATTGAAACGGCAAAACTTTCTGATATAATCGGTTACCTATCAAACATCCGAGTTTGAACACATTTCAGTTTATTCTGTCAACACTGCTCGTTCCAGTTACAACTTGGTTTGGGAAATAGCTTCAAAACGAAATTGGGGTGTATTGTATAGAGGTATTTCAGTTATCAATGTTGTTATATCTTTTGTCAAAAAACTTTTTTAATTTACCATTTTTATATTTGGCTCGGGTGAAAAACTCAATGTATTATACCGGGCGACAATTTGAAAACTTACCAGGGCATTGTCACGCCAAGGATGATTTCAGAATAAATACCGAAACAGGTCAATTTCTATTCCAAGGGGGACATATTTTGAGTAGAATTGTAAGCTACAATCTCCTCAATCCATGATGTAGGGGCTATCACTCATGAATTCTTAATAGGTAATAGCGGGTGAGGTATACCTAAATTGAAATATCAATTGTCCCTTTACATTGATACTGCGGTTTGCAAATTTGCATTAAGTCCTTGAAGTAGTTACAAAGGCCGACAATTTGAAAGCTTGCCAGGTCAATATTTATTCGGAGAGGGATATGTTTCTAGCAGAATTGTTGACATCCCATCAATCGTACGTGAAGGGGTTGTCACCCTTTAATTCTTAATAGGGAACGTATGGCAGTCATGAAGCAATTAAATCGATTCATTCAGGAAGTTCATTCTGATTTTTTCGAAATGATCTCCAAAATATATTCATCTAACAGCACTGCAGAGAAGAGCACTCTGAATGTTCAGTTATTCATTGAGAATTAAGCCGTTGAGTATATCATAAAAACCAATTTTGGACAATGATAGGTTCAAGAGGGAATTTTTAGGACAAATAGATTTATAAGGTCATAAAAGTATATTATTCAACGAGCGTATAATGATAGCTTTAATTCACCAGGTGAAGTTTAAGCCACAAGCCGTAAGCGAGTGGCCCAAATCACCGTGTGAATAACAGCCATAATATGCGAGTAGCATACTTTACCTTATCCACGACTACTGAATATATTTCTAAAAGATTTAAAAATTTGGCGACCGCGCCAAGACCCTTCTATGAGAAGCATGGAAAAAGTTAAGTTGACACATGAGAAATTTCTGGAAAACTGGTCATTGTATATTCTGTAATAAATGCTTTAATTGATATAAAAAAAGTAGATTTGGCCCTCGATTGACAAGGCTTACGCATATTTGCTAGTTGAAGTACTTCAGAATACTGAAGAAATACAAATTTAAAGAATATAATATCAAAGCTAAATCTATAAAGCATCTAACAGCAGTGAATTATAATCTCATTATTCCCTTGAGATTAATGGGCACAGAGACGTACAATGGACGGATTTCACAATAGTCGTGGATAAACACATATAATATTGAATGTGAAAGTGGAAAATAGTATTAATCAGCAGAAATGAATGTTTGCGAATATTTTTCTGTGTGATACGTGTATATGACAAACTATAGGACTCTTTTATTAACGTTCTAGTGTATTGCTTCTGCTACTACGAGTATAACAGAAACTACGCCATCTCGGGGAATCTTAACGAATAAACCACCTGAATGAAACTCAATTGTATTATGAAGATTTTTTTCCATTGTCGTTAAGATAAATGGAGGATTGCTATCTGTAATTATTCAAACCTTAGCAATTGTACCAAAATTCAACCAATAGAATAGTACGGGGTTGTCATTACCCCGTAGGGTATAAGACCATAAATCCTCAAAACTTCAAAATGGTTAACAACCCAGTACATTCCCAACAGTGATATAAACCTCATCAAAATAACTGAAAATGAATTATTTGTGTTGATCTCAGACGCAAGGCCTTCTCCCATCGGTAATCTTTCCTGCTCCGAGTTTGCTCTTGGATAATCCAGCTATCAAGGTCCTGCGGAGTTCTTCGGAAAATAGAAATTCAAGACAATCGCTGTACAATATTGCGAGTGGAGTTTGTAATTTGAATTTATCGGTCGTTTGGTTTTTACGATTGCGAGTGTGTTTTTCTGCTTTTTCGCTGTACGAATGGAAGGTTTTTCCACAATAAAATTGTCGATAAGTCTGAATTACTGCCGAAGGATTAGAAGGAATAAAACCAGACCAGCGCCCTTTTCAATGGGACAGATGTGACAGAGGGAAACAATCGGGAAATTTCCATTCGAACTTTTTTTAACGAGTTTGTGTTATGACCAGAGTTTAGAGAAAGAGATATAGTATGAATACGAATCACGAATCGTATCCGTGATTTTCAGCTTTGTCGGGGATAGAATGAATATTGAGAAGAATTTGTTCATGAAAAATGACTTCGAAAATGATATTTCAGCGTTTGACTAAGTTCAAAATATTCTGAACCAAAAGCAAAAGGTAACTGAAAAATGAATTTTCATATTTTTAATAGTGGTATTCTGCTTTTTAATATGTAAGTTATGATACTGTAGCGTGAGATTGATCTGTAACTGGCCGATTTACAGATTCGTATGTTAAATAATGCAATTCTGGAATGGTTCCTGCAACTTTCTTATTCACGGTCTTACTTTCGAAATACTCATCGAAAAATAACTTTCAATCGTGAGATTTGATCATGGAACTTTATGTATTATAGGTATGAGTATATGGTTTTGATTTGAATTTGAAAATACATTTATCTGAATGCAGTTTGCGTTTCTTTCTTTCATCTAATGAATTGAAAACAGGAAAGAAAAAAATGTCTGGTTAAAACTGCTGTGGAGCATTTGTTGAGTTGATAGTACACTGGTTCTTAAATCAGAACATTTTCACAAACTGGGCATTCGGCATTTCCTCAATATGAACATCTTCTGCGCATCCGGAATTTCAAATGGGTTTATTTGATCACGCAAACTTTTCCTTCCAATTCTCATAAAGTTCCTACTTTAAAAGAGAATTATTTTCAGGTCATGCATATTATCGAACCATAAAAACAATTCTTTCAGGAATTGGACCTCAAAGCGTTAAAAAGTTGATCACACAATTAAAAACATAAAGAAACTCCATACATTACAATTAGAAGAACACCTTCAAAAATGATAGATCTTAGAGAATGTTTGTTAGATTGAGATACATTCGAGCCTTGATAAAGGATCAACTGGATCCGAAACCTTGGTAAAGATGTGAAGAAAATTTAACCAAAAACAATTAAGTCCAAATTCCTGAAATTTTATTGACAACATAGACGAAAATCCTGATACACATTATTGAACAATGTTTTACCTGTTATAATTTTCTTCCGATTAAAATCCAATAAACAAAGCCATATTATTTTTATTCATCATGAATTACTTATATTTAAATGTTAGTGTTCGTCCTAAAATGAACAAACCATTCAAGGTAAGCTCAAAATATGTCATTCGATAATGCTTCCGATCACCCGTCGAATACTCTTAAATATTCAACGATTTCTGTGAGCAACCCTTGAAGAGGTCCAGAGCTGCAATTTTCCTGTGAGCTTATGAAAAGTAACAGATTTGCTTACAGATGAAAGTAGAATACCCCCATAAGGTCTTGAAATCTCCAACATGTTCGATCTTATACGAAAAAAAATTATGAATTACATTCATGACAACTTTCTATACTCTCGCTATTCCAGCTCATTCATTTTCACGAAAAACTTCATCGAGACACAGTTGATTTTCACTAAAATGATGATGCACCTTCGTGTTTTCAGCTCATGTGTTTTTTCCATAAAACCAACACTGAATTGTAACGGACAATCCTGAAGAAATATCGTATATAAACATATCACGTCACTAGACGCCAGTCTGCTGAACTGTTCACAATGTTTTTATTACGAGTTTCACAATGAGAAAACGTCGATTCGCTCCCAAGGGAACCAAATAACTTCCTTGGAAAATTCATTCAAACCAGACTTTACTAAGGTCACGAAATCTCCAACATTCTCGGCCTTATAAGGAAAGGAATAATAAATTACAGAAAAATTGCTCCACGATGATTTCCGCTCCTGATATCGCCCAGGAAAAATCGGAGGATTCCGAAGGAATTTCTCGATTATATATGAGCTTTCAATACGTATCAGAGAACTTTGTCGATCCATCTGAGCTCAACGGAACGAGAACTTCGGGCACTGGCTGCCTTTTTCAGGTATCATAAATTCTTAGTGTTGGATTGATAGACACATGACAGTAGTTCGACGTCAAAATGGATTGAACGTTCCTTCGCTACTGAAAGCGCTAAAACCCAGAGTTTTATACCTGCTACAAAAGTTGCTCTTATCACAATACCGGCGTTGTTGTGATATCGCACATTTAGTTGGTTTTCCAATAATAGGTGTTATTTTGATATTCAGAGGAAAATGCCATTTTTTCGATATAAATTATCGGATGTTTATATTATTATGAGAAAAGGCTATGCCGTTAAAAGTGGAAAGTAACATCAGGCAAATGACCACCACGACCATGCTTACAAGACGATATCCTTCTAATGACATCTTCCCAAACCAAAGCCCAAAGTGGCTGCCCTATGTGCTGGTTAGCTTCACGAATTCCATCTATCAGGTCTTGAATCGACGCTGGGCTAGTGGCATAGACCTTCTCTTTCACGTGGCTCCAAAGGAAGAAGTCGCAAGGTGTTGAATCACAAGAATTCGGTGGCCTATTGTGATCACCTCTTCGAGAGATAACACTGTCCCGAAACTTTCGCGCAAAACATCAATGGTTTCGTTGCTTGTATGGCACAAAGCGCCGTTTTGTTGAAAGTAAACGTTTTCCAGATCGATACTATCCAATTTGGGCCATAAAAAATCATTAATCATCTCTCGATAGCGCAATCAACATTTTCAACACTTTCGGCTAAAGCAACAATATTCTTGGCTGTTCTTGAGCGACATGCACGAGTTTTATTATTCACATCACTAACTTGTCCCAACAACTCAAATGCTTCCACCAATTTCTTTATAACGGTCCGACAAAATGCTTCACGACGACACAAACATGTTTTTACGAACCGTCTCTGTCAAGTTTTCACCATTTTTATAGTGAATTTCAATAATTTCAACGTGTTCTTGAAGCTTGTATCTTTCCATTTTCATTAATGGCGTTGTTTCTTCTTGTCAAATGTCAAAAAAATGACAGCTTCAAACGTGACATTTACCAAAATAGCGGGCTATTCAAAATAACACCTCTTATTGGAAAACACTTAACCACCGAGTTTCTGTGCTTGATATTTCCTAATGAACATTTTGAATTGTACAGGGTGTTCCATCTTAGACGGGTATATTTCTGATCCCATAGTGATTGGAAAAATTTCCTGAAACTCGTCGACTGATTTTATTTGGGGGACATCTTATGACGAGTTGACTTCCTTAAGGAAATCATTCCGAAACTACTATTGCAGTGCTTTGATTCCATAACTCAATGAATTTTCTTACAAGAACAAAAACAAATGACCAATCGAAAAATTTTAACCAGCAAAAGTTTTTGAATTTAGTGCATACCTACCTTCATTTCAATGGTTCAATTTCGATCCTTTCATGTATTGCTGCATTCAATATTTGACTTTGTTTCATTTGTGTTCTAATCGTCCCGAAAAACTATTCGAAGACATTAGCGTTGTTCTCAATTCTGTTTATTCTTCTTAATTATTTTTTGTTAACATCAAATAAAAACAAAAAAATGGTTACTTGGTTTATTTGAACAAACGAGCGGGATGTCTAATTATAGGCCTAAATCTTATCAAGAGTAAAGAGTGAGTGCTGCAGAAAATTTTTCACAGATGAGGAAACACCTTGAGACCAAGTTATTTGCCCACGGCAAAATGTACAGTAATTAATTCACCCAAAACTCATTTGAAACAGGCCGTGCACCCTTTGTAAATTTATAAAGGGTATTCAGTCAACTGAATTTTTCGGCAATGGCGTTTCCATATTTCTTCCATTGAATAAATGTGGATTACGAGAGATGTTTCTAAATGAAAAAGTCAAAAAGTGAAAACATGACATAGATGTTTCGTTTTTTTGATAATCCATAACAAAAAATACTAGAAGGAGCATTTTAGAACTAGATGAACTTTTTCGAAATTAAATTTGTACCTTTGCACTAAAAAAAGACTGAAGCCAGTTGATAAAATCATTATAATTAGGGTGCAAATATGATTTAGTTTGTGATGCATGAACTGATTTGAAATAAAGTAGAATGTTCAGATGGCGGGGCTAGTAAAGGAACTACGACCAAATGCACGTTTATTGGAATTTGAAGTTTCCAGTTCTTGCGAAAATTGGAAGAATTCTCTGCAAAAAAAATCCAATTTGATAATGCTAATGCATATTCACCTGGCTTATTCAAAATAGGTACTGCCAACTTATTCTCCATTACCATATCAACCCACATTTTGAGATATCGGATTTAATTGCACGTTTCTATGAAATGAAAGAAGCGTCATCCAGATATCGATTGAAATATAAGCTGGAAGGATTCTGTGTTTCTCCCAGCCTCTGAAACAGAAATAATTAAAAATTTTTAAATTATTTCTGTTTCAGAAACAATTAAAAATTTTTAAATTATTTCTGTTTCAGAGACTGAGAGTGAAAACCTACAATTTTTTTCAGAAAAGAGTCATCTAATTTTAATATTTTGAAGAGAACATATAACATATTCTTTTTCATTTCAGTTTTTTTTTGTTTCACCCTAAAATCAATTCAAATATTCTTCTAGCCATTCCAAGAAAAAAAATTATGTAAGCTAGATATATTATGAGACACGAGTGGTAAAATTTTTGGCAAAAAATATTTCCTTCATGAAGAATGGCAGTGCAGGTATTTTTTCTGCATCAAGGCACATTAAAATATTTAGTTTCTTTCTTGAAATTTCTTCAAGCATCGTCACAACAAATATTAGCATATCATAGAGGAACATCCTGTAACTACAGGGTCTCTATAAATGATTGTAACAGCGTAGTTGGCTTTGGATTATGCAAACCACAGAATTCTGTGATCATGCTATGCTCTGATTGGTTAGAGATTGGTATTCTGCAATCCAAAGCCAACTGCGCTGTTACAATCATTTACAGAGACCCTGTATATGTTTATTGACGCAGCATTCAATTTTATTTCTATTCAGAAATTCATGGTTACCTTTAGTTGAAATTGTTACCATGTGGATAACATCTGAAAACTCATAAATTTGTCTAAATAATTCGAACTTGAGAAAGACTACATTTCAAAAATCATTGAAAAAATTAGGAGTATGTTGGCCCCAGTAAATAAACATTTGTGTCTGAATAAATCAGCCAGAAACCAAAATATTCAAAGTTCAATTCCTGAAAATCTCAGGAATCTCATTCAAAACATTCCCAAATTCATATGGGATCTTAAGGTAACCGTAAGTATTTTTCAATTGCATTTCCATGGGTATTTTTTCAAGTAAACGGCAAAAACGTTGGGAATTTTCGGAAAACTGGTTGAACGTAGAAATGATTTCTTTATAATACAAATGCTTATCTACAGAAAATATTGTCACAATTTGAATTTAATATAATTTCAATATATAACATATGGAAGTCATAAGATTTTCGAAACCTGATGGCCATGAAAAGAATTACAATATAAAAATAAATAAACATAGCAAGGTTTTATTGAGGCTGTGATAATAATATAGCTGATGAAAGCTGTAATGTTGAGTAACTCTTCGTTCGAATAGATTTAGGACCAAAATGTGAGAAATTCAATTTCTGAAAATCTCAGAAATCTCATTCAGAACAGTCCCGAATTTATATGGGATCTTCAGGTAACCGTATTTTCCGACGATTGCATTTCCATATTTATTCAAGTAAACGGTAAAAACGCGGCACACAAAAAGTTCGGAAAATTCCAAAAGAAGAGGCTATGCCAATGTCACATTGACTTAAACATTGTCCACTTTGGTCAATATTCAATAAAGCTTTTTTCCGCTGACCTCGAAATAAAAGGACTTACTTAATTTACACACAATTCATTATGAGATCAGCGGAAAAACCTTGAAATCAACTCGGTTTTTAATCTAGCGACTAATGGTCTCGAACTATTGAAGCGTTCGCTACGCTCACGATTTAAAATATCTCGACCATTAGTCGCTGTCTTCAATAACCTAGTTGATTAAATAACCATTAAAAATCGAAATTTATTAATTACAAACATAAATAATGCTTATTTGAAATTATTTCTGAGAATTATTCTGAGAATTGCCACCTCACATTCAAGCATATCATGTAGGATAATCCTGTTTATAATGACAACATTTGAACAGCTGGGAAATTTCGGAAAATTGGTTGGACATAGAAGTGATTTCTATTTTGAATAAAAGCTTATTTACAGAAAATATTGTCACCATTTAAATACATAACATCTGAAAGTCATGATTGTCAAAACATGTTGGAAATGAAAAGAAATACTTTTTATGGAAACTAATGAACAAAGCAAGGTTTGTTGAATAAATATAGCTGAAAGCTATAAAATGAAGTAACCTTTCGGTCAAATAAATCGGTTAGGAACCAAAATATGCGAAATTCAATTCCTGAAAATCTCAGAAATCTCATTCAAAACAGTCCCGAATTTATATGGGATCTCCAGGTAACCGTATTTTCCGACGATTGCATTTCCATATTTATTCAAGTAAACGGTAAAAACGCGGCACACAAAAAGTTCGGAGAATTCCATAAAGAAAAGGCTATGGCAATGTCACATTAAACAGGTCACAGAGCCACGAAAATGGGGGCGCAAGCGCTTCTTCGGATGCATGTGTGTTCAACCGGGCTTTCACTTGGTCCTGCCAGTCGGCAGCGTCTTGCGGATGCTGTGGAAAGCTCACCACGAGCGGGGTTTTCCAGGAGAGCGGCGAATTTTCCGAGAGCGGGAATTTTCCGAGCGCGTGAATTTTCACCGGCGTATTTCGAGTTTTCCGCGGGGTTTCGGCATTGAGGATTGTTCTTTGTGAATATTAAGTTGGTTCTTCTGACTGTTTATTGGTGTTTTGTAGTATGTAGTTTGATGTAATTACTGTTGTATGTTAGTTGAGGTGGTAAAAGTTTTGTGGATTTTTTGGGGAATTTTGACTATGGTGACTGTGCGGGAGTAATTGTTTCGAAAGAAAATATTGGTGAGTTCATTTAACGGCTCTTATTTTGGATTTTGGATGTTGAAAATTCTTCACGAAATAAGTCATTCGTATTTGTACACCTGTTATTGCAATGCACAATAGCATTTTCTGCCAATATCTTCGAGTGTAAGTTGTTAATTTTCGACCAGAAAATTCTTTATAACTATTCAAAAATTGTGAGAATTCAATAAAAAGTGTTTTCACATCGTCTATGAATATTATCGATATTCAAATTGGAGAACTGGAAAGTATTAGATAAGATCAATTTATGAATAGAATACAATTATCCATTCAGATACATTTGAAATAGGTATCATAAATTTAAATTGAATATTATGTAAATTATTAACTTCAAAGTTGATTAGGAACCTTGAATACAATCTGGATTGAGTTTGTTCTCAGTTTCGAAAAAGTTTTCATGGGAAAATCAGAAGAAGCACTTAAGGGAAGGCAAGAGCTTCTGCGCTCTTCTTAATGATCCCATTCACGCAAGATGTCTACATAGCGGGCATTTAGCCATTGAATTTTTTTCTTCTCTTTGTCATTATCTCTCAATTTCTCCGCGATTATATGTGAACATCAAAAAATTAAGTGAATTGAACTAGTTTGGCTAATGTAAGGGAACTAATAGAAACATCTTGATGACTGTAGCACTAAAGTTTTTCATCCAATTTGACCGAAATTTGTTTAGAAAAAAAAGAAGGTTGAAAAATCATTTCATTAATGCAGATAAGTGATGTAAAGAATTTAAAAAATGAATGAAGAGTATGTTCAATAACTTCTGCCGTTTAAATAATACGCTTATACCGTGAATAATCTGCAAAAGCATTATTTCCAGTTGGTTGTTTTACTATATCTACATTATTTTTTTACACCTACAGCATGATTTATCTGATCCAATGCTCAACTGTTCTTCATTTGGTTTTTTCTTGGTTTATAGTTTGAAATCTAAGACAATTTTCTAGAGATATTTGGAAAATTCAAATCATTATCTTCTATCCACCCAAATAACTTTTGAATTCGAGAAAGGGATAACCAACCTGTCATGTATGGGATTCGGCTAGTTGAAAACCTATCCTTATCACAACTACCTCTTGTGGAATTATGGGGCTAACTTCAGAAAAAATAATCCATGAAAACATTAAACAAAATTGCTCACTTTGGCATGAACTTTTCTGACTAATTTCATACCACTTGTGTCAATATTGATATAGTTCGCTTTTTCAGGGACATTTTCCATGGAAATTAACGTAACCCATAGCCATGCGAAAATATTTCGGTCGCAATTTTGCTCACAAAAATCGAACTGTGAATACAATCAAAATGCTTCCATGACAGTATGGCAGTTGGTTAACAGAATATCAATTGAATATGATCATTATTTCAATAACAAAAACTAATCATTCTCCAAATCTATTATGACTTTTTCATATTAAATGTCATGTCGAATACCACTTGAGGTGAAATTTTTCACCTGCTCGTGATTATGATGTAGGTTGGTCAGAGGTTGACACCTTGATAGTGATTGACATTGTGCACATATATACTGATGTAATGAACTATTGGTGCTATCTAAGGTTTTTTCATCTATCTCTACCTATTTAAGAACGTTTTATTTCTATTTGGGTCAAGTTCAGGTTCCTCAGGTTATCATCCTGAAAACGGCATAATTAGATTTTTGGGGTGAAATTTTGCAGTAGTGTCAATAAGTGTATATGTTTACTCAAGGATAGCGACCGCATACAATTGCGGACATTTTCCGATTTTTTATGTTTCATATTCGTTAGAATTTTTCTATTGTTTGGAAGGTTCCAAGGAATATTTAATTAATGTAAGTAAACCTTTCAATGATTAATATATATATAATATATATATTTACGCAATAGAAAACAGAGATTCTATTGGCGAAGAGAGTGGTCTAGTGATGAGGAGATGAAGATGGGAGTCCCGCAGGGTTCAATTTTGGGGCCCCTTCTTTTTATTATTTTCATTAATGACCTGGGCCTTCTGGAGGTTTTATGGTATGCGGACGATGGCTCGTTCTTGAAGCGATGCGGTACACGGGCAGTACTTGATGAGGAAGTGACCAAGAAAATTCGAAGATTGAACAACTGGTATGCGGCCAATCGTTTCATTTTAAATGAAAAAAAAACTCAAACCATCAGTTTTTCGAAGTCCTTGGGGTTTTGCTGGACTCGATGTTGAGTTGGCGAGATCATATCGATTCCATGAAGAAGAGACTAAATGGGTCAATATTCGCAATTAGGCAAATGAAAAAAACATCCACTCACCTGTCAGCTAGAGTAGCGTATTTTTCCTTCTTCCATAGCATAATATCCTTCGCTATAATACTAAGTTTAGACCACATGACAATAACTATGTCAACAATATTACATCGGACAGTGATTGACATAGGCTTTAACCTTAATATATAAATAATTGAAGGGTTTACTTACATCAATTAAATATTCCTTGGAACCTTCTAACCAACCTTCTAACGAATATGAAACAGAACAAGATCGGAAAATATACGCAATTAATGTGCAGTCGCTATCCTTAAGTAAACATATACATGAAATCTTTACCATCAATAGTTTCCATAATAATCTAATAGGCCACTCACCTCGGGGCACCAGATAGTAGCAGAGAAACAGCTTCAACTAGCTGTCCTTGTCAGCCAAGTCTGAATTCAACCCAAGGTTTATTTTGTCAAATACCCCAATTCATAATGTAACGAAGTTATCGTGACAAGCTAGCAGCAAACTCCGCGCAAACTTCCGAATAAACCACGAATACAATCATTTCAGTTCTCTCATATTTTCCGTTGTTTTACACTCAATATCAGACAGAAACTTTCAAAATTATGTCGAATACCACTTGAGGTGAAATTTTTCACCTGCTCGTGATTTTGATATAGAGTGAGAGGTTCAGTTGTTGACACCGTGATAGTGATTGACAGTGTGCACATATATACCGATGTATTGAACTATTAGTGTTATCTGAGATTTTTTCATCTGTCTCTACCTATTTCAGAATGTTTCATTTCCATTTGGGTCAAGTTCAGTTTCCTCAGATTATCATTCTGAAAACAGCATCATTAAATATTTGGCTTGAGATTTTGAAGTAGTGTCAATAAGTGCATATTTTAGAGTTTACTTGAGGATAGCGGCTGCATACAATTGCGTACTTTTTCCGATTTTTATGTTTCATATTCGTTAAAAGTTTTCTATTGTTTGGAAGGTTTCAAGAAATATTTAATTGATATAAGTGAGCCTCTTAATGATTACTATACTGAGTTTAAACAATATGACAATAACTGTGTCGATAATATTACATCGAACAGTGATTGACATAGGCTTTAACCTTAATACATAAATCATTGAAGGGTTTACTTATACTTATCAATTAAATATTCCTTGGAACCTTCCAACCAATAGAAAACTTCTAACGAATATGAAAGAGAACAAAATGTGCAGTCGCTATCCTTAAGTAAACAAATACATGAAATCTTTCCATCAATAGTTTCCATAATAATCTATTAGGCCACCCACCTTGGGACAGTCGATGGTAGCAGAGAAACAGCTTCAACTAAATGTTTTTGTCAACCAAGTCTGAATTCAACCCAATGTTTATTTTGTCAAATTCCCCAATTCATAATGTAACGAAGTTATCGTGACAAGCTAGCAGCAAACTCCGCGCAAACTTCCGAATAAACCTCGAATACAATCATTTCAGTTCTATCATATTTTCCGTTGTTTTACACTCAATATCAGACAGAAACTTTCATGGGGTCTCGCTCGAACTCACACCTCAAAACCTCTCGGCGCCATTCACAGAACCCTCGTTTCTGGGATGTGACCTTCAAGGCTCGTACATAAATTTGCGAGAGTTGTTGATTTCATAGCGGGAGTAATTATTCATAGGGTCCCGAATCTGTGTCGTGATTTCTCTCGTTAATTGAACAAACACTCGAATTTGCTTTTAACAACCCAAAGAAATTCTCGCCAAGTTGAGAATACGAAACAGAACAAAATCGGAAAATATACGCTGTTATGTGCAGTCGCTATCCTTAAGTAGACATATTACATGAAATCTTTACGATTAATAGTTTCCATAATAATCTAATAGGTCACTCACCATGGAACACCCGATCGTAGCAGAGAAACAGCTTCAAATAGATGTCTTTGTCAGCCAAGTCTGAATTCAACCCAAGGTTTATTTTGTCAAATTCCCCAATTCATAATGTAACGAAGTTATCTTGACAAGCTAGAAGCAAACTCCGCGCAAACTTCCGAATAAACCACGAATACAATCATTTCAGTTCTCTCATATTTTCCGTTGTTTTACACTCAATATCAGACAGAAACTTTCATGGGGTCTCGCTCGAACTCACACCTCAAAACCTCTCGGCGCCATTCACAGAACCCTCGTTTCTGGGATGTGACCTTCAAGGCTCATACATAAATTTGCGAAAGTTGTTGATTTCATAGTGGGAGTAATTATTCATAGGGTCCCGAATCTGTGTCGTGATTTCTCTCGTTAATTGAACAAACACTTGAATTCGCAATTAACATCCCAAAGAAATTCTCGCCAAGTTGAGAAAATGGAGTGATTTTTCTTCCAACGAGTCATTTGACATAGGCTTTAACCTTAATATATAAACCTTTGAAGGGTTTACTTACACCAATAAAATATTTCTTTGAACCTTCCAACCAATAGAAAATTCTTAACGTATACGAAACAGAACAAAATCGGAAAATATACGCAATTATGTGCAGTCACTATCCTTAAGAAAACATATACATGAAATCTCTACCATCAATAGTTTCCATAATAATCTAACAGGCCACTCACCTTGAGGCACTCGATCGTAGCAGAGAAACAGTTTCAACTATATGTCTTTGTCAGCCAAGTCTGAATTCAACCTAAGGTTTACCTATTTTGTCAAATTCCCCAATTCATAATGTAACGAAGTTATCGTGACAAGCTAGCAGCAAACTCCGCGCAAACTTCCGAATGAACCACAAATACAATCATTTCAGTTCTCTCATATTTTCCGTTGTTTTACACTCAATATTAGACAGAAACTTTCATAAGGTCTCGCTCGAACTCACACCTCAAAATCTCTCGGCGCCATTCACAGAACCCTCGTTTCTGGGATGTGACCTTCAAGGCTCATACATAAATTTGCGAAAGTTGTTGATTTCATAGCGGGAGTAATTATTCATAGGGTCCCGAATCTGTGTCGTGATTTCTCTCGTTAATTGAACAAACACCTGAATTCGTAATTAACAACCCAAAGAAATTCTCGCCAAGTTGAGGAAATGGAGTGATTTTTCTTCCAACGAGTCATTTGACGTAGGCTTTAACCTTAATATATAAATCATTGAAGGGTTTACTTACACCAATAAAATATTTCTTCGAACCTTCCAACCAACCTTCTGACGAATATGAAACAGAACAAAATCGGAAAATATACGCAATTATAGGCAGTCGCTATCCTTAAGTAAACTTATACATGAAATCTTTACCATCGATAATTTCCATAATAATCTAATAGGCCACTCACCTTGGGGTACTTGATCGTAGCAGAGAAATAACTTCAAATAGATGTCTTTGTCAACCAAGTCTGAATTCAACCCAAGGTTTATTTCGTCAAATTCTCCAATTCATAATGTAACGAAGTTATCGTGACAAGCTAGCAGCAAACTCCGCGCAAACTTCCGAATAAACCACGAATACAATCATTTCAGTTCTCTCATATTTTCCGTTGTTTTACACTCAATATCAGACAGAAACTTTCATGGGGTCTCGCTCGAACTCACACCTCAAAACCTCTCGGCGCCATTCACAGAACCCTCGTTTCTGGGATGTGACCTTCAAGGCTCATACATAAATTTGCGAAAGTTGTTGATTTCATAGCGAGAGTAATTATTCATAGGGTCCCGAATCTGTGTCGTGATTTCTCGCGTTAATTGAACAAACACTTGAATTCGCAATTAACACCCCAAAGAAATTCTCGCCAAGTTGAGGAAATGGAGTGATTGTTCTTCCAACGAGTCATTTTTTCGAGAGGGGTGACATTTAAGGGATGTCGAAAAAATGTTCAGAAGTTTCCGACAAGTATCCATGGTTGATTTGGGGATCTGTAAACTGGTGTAATTGATCTTTGTGAAAAAAAAGGAGATGACAATAAAATATCAGATTCAGACGTTGAAATATTCACAACTATTAATTGGTTAATGTGTTTCGTCCCAGCTTCTCGTCGAAAGATTCTTCAGTATATGGCTTATCCGTTTGGGAAACATAGTATTTAACGTGCAAATCTCCGAGAGCTCTGAATCCAATGAAACAATACAATAATCGAAACATCAGTGCGATTCCATATGGAAAACACAAAAAAATTCAAATAATGAAAAGGTATTTTGGTGGTCAATCAATTCAGGAAACAGTAAACTCATTTATTGTCTCCTGAATTTATTATTCTGCAGTGGAATGGTTATTGTTATAACGTTATGAGGTGAGAACAAGTCAAAAAATTTTACCATTTCATTTTGAACACGAGTCATCGTTTTCCTGGAATAGAAAACATAACCCATCAGTATTTAAGTTATTGCTCTAGAAATAAAAAGCAACTGAGTATTCATGTGCGTAACAAGTACCCTAAAAAAGTTTTCATATTTTCCAGAGAATCAACGGAAGATGAAACTCTCTATCCATGTTAATTGAAAACACACAAACCGTGATCAAAACTTCCTGGAGAAATATATTTCGGAACTAATTAGATAGTTCGATGTGTTTACTGAGGAAGAGTTTCTCGCAAAATTGATGACTTCCTCGAAACGAACTAAAAAAGTATATGAACGTCTCACGAAGACAAGTTTAATTTGGAATACTCTGATATCTTTGCATCAGCCACTTCTTCATATTTTGATTTTTGAGGAGTAACTACTTCTCCATCAAATAAAATGAGATGAGACAAGACCAACAACGACTGTAAAGTTTTAAAATTCATTGCGAGAATGGTGAAACTTTTGCTGCCCCAGTTCGCAAAACGCGATTGTGGGTAGTTGTAAGCACTTTCTCGACTGGCAATACAAAAAATGTTTGAAAATTCAAGCTGTCGATATGGTGCATTGTATTGAACCAGCAGTTTGAGTTACATTTGCTTTTGCCCATTGAATTCGACGAAAAGATTCGTTTATTTCGAGTGTGGTGAGATGAAAAGGTACTGGTTCAATAGGTATCACATAGATGATGATAGGTATTTATTGCAATTCCATTATTCTCAGTGCGTTGGTAGTTCTTTCAACCTTGAATATGATTATGATGATGATCTGGAACCAAAGCAGAAAATTCAAAGAGACTTGTAATTAAAGAACGATAGTTTAGTGAAGGTCCCAAATATAATTGTGTTAAATTTTAGGTGACAATATTGAAACTAACCCTAACTTTCAGTCTCTCAATGTTGCAATGCAAGAACCAAACATCATTTCGATGTGACAAGTAGAATCATCCATGGTGAATTTCAAGAAGATTTCAAAGTTATTGTTTGAAACTTATTTCACATGTAACAGAATTATAAGTAGATAAATGCATCCACTGCAACGGCCCCATAAAAATACAAATGATCAGCAAACTTAATGTAGAACACACACACACATCATTTCGATCTGGCAGATGAAACCATACATGTTTGAATTCTAAATTAGCTGAATATTATTCTTTGAAACCAATTTCAGCTCCAAACTATCCAACAAAATCATTCAGAGTAGATGAATGCATCCTGCAACGACCTCATAAAAAGTTCAAATAATCAGCAAACTTAATTGAACTACTATTTCAATATTATGATAACCCTAGAGGAACTCCTAACCACTACTGCAACCAGCAATGGCCCGCACGAGCGACTTCTACATTCAGCATAAATTGAAACCTTGCAAAAACCGAATTCATTAAGACCTGAGTGGCCGAACAGAAGCAACAAATGAAATTGAAGCTCTGGTAAAGCGACCAAAACCCTTTATGTGCTAGGTATGCTTAACCTCATCCAATTCTGTTAGTTCGTATTACAATAGAAGGTAAAACAGAGAAATAATCATGCAATCTGGATGGCGTATTCTCAAACTGAATCTATGATCAGCCCTGTGTTCATGCTTGTCATTCGTTTAATTTAACGTAAACATTTTTTAATTTTTGAAATTTTGAAACTGAACGCTACCACTAGTTTTTCAATGTTGAAATGCACGAAACACACACCATTTTCATGTGGCAAGTAAAACCATCCATAGGGGTTAGATGTTATCATCTGAAACTTATTTCAGCTCAAAGCTATCCAACAAAATTATGAGTCTAAAAATGTATCCTCTACAACAACGTCATAAAAATTCAAATGATCAGCAAACACACACATCCTTTCGATCTGGCGTGTAAAATCATACGTGCTCGAATACGAAATGAGCTGAATGTTATTTTTTGAAACCAATTTCAGCTCCAAACTATCCAACAAAATCATTTAGAGTAGATGAATGCATCCTGCAACGACGTCGTAAAAAGTTCAAATGATCATCAAACTTAATTAATTGGATAACTATTTCAATATTATGATAACCTAAGAAAAACTCACAGCCCCTATTGAAACCAGCCATGGCTAGAACTAGCGACCTCTACATTCAGCATAAATTGAAAACTCGCAAAAAACCGAATTCATTGAGACCTACGTGACCGAACAGAATCAACAAATGAAATTGAAGCTCTGGTTAAGCCACCAAAACCCTTCATATGCTAGGTATGCTTAACCTCATCCAATTCTGTTAATTCGTATGTCAATATAAGGTAAAACGGAGAAATATTTATGCAAGGTAGGTGACGTATTTGAATTCAAGTGAATCCAGGGACTATATTTATAGTATTCATTTTGAAGAGTTTCGAGCTCCTGACCTGTACCAGTGCTTGTTCGCAGCCAATAGCAAACCGTATTTCGAGCTTTTGAGTTTCTCAGGAGCACAAAACTCTTCAAAACGAATAGGCTAATTGTGAACATAGACAAAGAGAATGAACTAGGCAATATCCGCCTGAAAGTATCACTAATCAGAGAAAGAGAGGATGCGATATCGCAGTCATTACCTGTCTCTTTTTTGTGGATTTGTGGTGACATAAAAAAGACAACTATTGGCTGCGAATTGGTTTTATCTCTTTCCCATATCAGTCATATTTTCTATGAAGCTGAATAGGGATGATCAGTACATTTCTCTATGTATATGATTGACGATAACTCAAACTGAATCTGTGATCAGCCCTGTGTCCATGCTTGTCATTCGTTTAATTCAACGCCAACGTTAGCATTTGTTAATTTTTGTCATTTCAAAACTGAACGCTACCACTAGTCTTTCAATATTGAAGTGCATGAAACATACGCCATTTTTATGGGGCAGGTAAAATAATCCATGGTTGAGTTCGAAAAGAGTTAAATGCTATTATTCTCTGAAACTTATTTCAGCTCAAAGCTATCCAACAAAATTATGACGCTAGAAATGTATATCCTCTGCGAAGACGTCATAAAAATTCAAATGATCAGCAAACACACACATCCTTTCAATCTGGCAGCTAAAATCATACGTGTTCGAATACAAAATGAGCTGAATGTTATTTTTTGAACCCATATCAGCTCGAAACTATCCAACAACAATATCATTAAGCGTAGAGATGAACTACGTCGTATAAAGTTGATCATCAAACTTAATTGATTGGATTACTTTTTCAATATTATGATAACCTTAGAAAAACTCACAGGTTTTATTGAAACCACACATGGCTAGCACTCTACATTCAGCATAAATTGAAAAGTCGCAAAAACCCAAATTCATTGAGACCTTCGTGTTCGAACAGAATCAACAAATGAAATTGAAGCTCTGGTTAAGCCACCAAAACCCTTCATGTGCTAGGTATGCTTAACCTCATCCAATTCTGCTAATTCGTATGTCAATAGAAGGTAAAACGGAGAAATATTTATGCAAGGTAGGTGACGTATTTAAATTCAACTCGTGCAAGTCGAGCGACAACACACTGCAAATCAGCAGATAATCTAATTTTCATCGTTCAATTTTCATCATAGATGAGGGATTTGCTGGGTCCAGAGGATGATGGGATGAATAAATAAATGTTGTTCTTGGGATGGCGAACACGTTACCGATTGTACATCAACTGGGGAATGACAATGGACGCGGAAATATTGTGTGGTTGAATGAATTTTTGACGTTATCGTCATGTTCGGGGTGCTTTAACTACTTGTTGGTGTGTGATTCCTGATGTTGGAAATGGTATTTCGGCATTATTGGAGCGATTTTGATTACGCACTGATATTGTTGATGGTGAGTCGACAAAATATCGCTAGTTGTCTTCGAGACCCAAATTGAGAACTTTTCGTTTTTCTGTCGATGATAATTGTTGGTTTTCTTTTGTGTTCTTCTAAAATTTCTGTAGATGTTTCTAGATTCTATTGTTCTGAGAGATGTTCCAATCAATTTCAATACATCTTCACTGAATTTCATGTCATAGATTATTTGAGCTCAGATATGTAGCAATGTTATGAAAGTGAAAGAACCTGTTTCGAAAGAATTGAAAACCATTGAATTATTCGAATGAATTAAATAAAAACTGAGACTAAAGAGAAACAAAACTTAAACTTGGATATAAATGTGTAAAGTCATAAGCTGGTGATTCATATGCTGTTCATTTTTCTCTATATACTAACAAAGATAAAACTGTTGATTTATATTGTCATGAAGATTTTTCGAAGACATAACAAATAACTGATTGGGTTTATAACTTAGATGAAAAAATCTGGGTGAAGATCCTTTCTCACAAAGAAATATGAAGTGGTTTTGCAGTTCTGATATTATTTACTATGCAGTGATCAACAACAAGGTGCAGTGCTATTCCAACCATAACACAATCTGATTTATGTCACCGCTAGATTCGTTGTTGGTTTCATGAGAAATCTAGAGGGAAAACTATGAGAACCGAGTACAATTGACGCAGACACAAAAAAAAGGGTTAATCTTTTACTCAAAAAAGGGAGTCTACAGAGAAAGGGAGCAACTCTAGAGAGGAAAACCACCCCTATACATTCTTTGCTTTTTCAACACTGAAAGAAGCACTGGATAATATATAAGGTGTGAAGTTATATGACGAAGAGGTCAGCCATATTCGGATCATAAAACGAAACTGTCCCCAAACCTTATCTAAATTCAGCTATTCTCTTTCGAATTTCCATCGAGTGAAGATTTCTGAAAGATTCCTCGTCACCAAACTTTTAGACTCCAGCCATATAATCCCCATTTATTTTATGAACTCTGCAAAGCTTCAACCCACCCTTCAAACCATACCGAAAACACACTCAAATACCCAGGAGATATCCAGAATTCAGCTCCTGGCTCAATTTTAGAGGCAATTGTGCTGATTAAATATGATGGTTGGCGCTGACCTACTGCGACCTGGCCAGAAAATCGAGCCCCTGGAGAGGGGCAGTAAGAGGTAGTAGAAGATATTACCAACATGCCCCGACCAAAAATTCTGGTAAGATATCTACCAGCCAGCCAAAACGTCTTTATCCATTCGATTATGTAACTGTTAGAGGCACAGAAAGACCTTGAAGTAAGGAGTTAAAAGGGCTTCAGAAGAAACCCTTCGGGTTCCGGTCTACGAAATAGGCCTCCATTGATACCTCAACAATGAAAAATATCGGAACGAACAAGTGGAGAATCAACTATGAGTTTGGCTTCGTTAGGTTCCTTAGCAAAGGCAAAGGAAGAACGGATTCTGGTTCAACAGAGTCTAGAGACCCGAGTGCCATGAACGTGGACACCAAAAGAGGAAGGGTTACATCTGGCATCCAAAAAAAGGGACTACGGGAAATAGTAAGAGGAAACTCTTCCTGTTTTAATCCCTACTCAAATATCCTGTGGCAAGAGAGACCAACCAATAGAAAACAATATCGAAAGTGCGTTCCATGTTTTCCGATACTGAAGGAAGGAGTGGATAATATATAAGGTGTGAAACCGTATAGACGACAGGTCTGTCATCCTCGGATCATAAAACGAAATTGTCCCAACCTTTCCTTACATTCAACTATTCTCTTCCGTATTTCTATCGCAAAAAGACTACCTCGTCATCAAACTTGCAGACTCCAGCCGCATAATCCCCCATTTATGAACTCTACAAAGCTTCAACCCACCCTTATTGCCATCTTCGAATCTCAGCGTAAAAACCATACCGAAAACACACTCTCGAGCTCCCGAAGAAGGATCGGTTGAAGGTAGTAGAAGATATTAACATGCTTCGACCAAAAATTCTGGTAAGATATCTACCAGCCAGCCAAGACATCTCTATCGATTCGATTCGATTTTTCTGTTTTAATCTCTACTCAAATATCCTGTGGAAACAGGGACCAACCAATAGAAAACCGTATCTAAAGAGCGTTTCATGATTTCCGATACTGAAGGAAGGAATGGATAATATATCAGGTGTGAAACCATATAGACGACCGGTCAGTCATCCTAGGATCATAAAACGAAATTGTCCCCAACCCTTACTTGCATTCAACTATTCTCTTCCGAATTTCCATCGCATGAAGACCTCGTCATCAAACTTGCAGACGTCAGCCACATAATCCCCCATTTATGAACTCTACAAAGCTTCCACCCACCCTTATTGCCATCTTCGAATCTCAGCGTAAAAACCATACCGAAAACACTCTCAAATACCCAAGATTCGACTAGACATCCATAATCCAGCTCCTGGCTCACTTTTAGAGGTAACTGTGCTGATTAAATATGATTGGTTGGCGCTGACCTACTGCGACAGGCAAACAGCTGATTGGATAAAAATTTGGGCAGAAAATCGAGCCCCTAGAGAGGGGTCAGTTAGAGGTAGTAGAAGATATTAACAACATGCCTCGACCAAAAATTCTAGTTAGATATCTACCAGCCAGCCAAGACGTCTCTATCGATTCGATTATGCAACTAATAGAGGCCCAGAATGACCCTAAGGTAAGGAGTTAGAGGGCATTGAGAAGAAACCCTCCAGGTTCCGGTTCAGAAATTACCGTCTCCGTTGATACCTTGATGATAAAAAATATCGAAGCGAACAAGTTGAGAATCAACTTTGAGTTTGGCTTCGTTCAGTTCCTTAGGAAAGGCAAAGGAAAAACATATTTTGCTTCAACAGAGTCTAGTGACCCGAGTGCCATGGACGTGGCCAACAAAAAAAGAAAGGGTTTCATCTGGCACCCAAAAAGAAGGGACTACGGGAAAGAGACTACCTCGTAAGAGGAAACTCTTTCTGTTTTAATCCCTACTGAAATATCCTGTGGGAAGAGAGACCAACCAATAGAAAACAGTATCGAAAGAGCGTTCCACGTTCTCCGATACTAGAGGAAGGAATGGATAATATATAAGGTGTGAAACCGTATAGACGACGGGTCAGTCATCCTCGGATCATAAAACGAAACTGTCCCCAACCCTTACTCACATTCAACTATTCTCTTTCGAATTTCCATCCAGACTTCCTCGTCATCAAACTTGCAGACTTCAGCCGCATAATCCCCCATTTATGAACTCTACAAAGCTTCCACCCACCCTTATTGCCATCTTCGAATCTCAGCGTAAAAACCATACCGAAAACACTCTCAAATACCCAAGATTCGACTAGACATCCATAATCCAGCTTCCTGGCTGAATTTTAGAGGTTACAGTGTGTTTAAATATTATTGGCTGGTGCTTACTCACTGCAACAGACAATCAGCTGATTGGATGAAAACCTGAGCAGAAAATCGAGCCCCTGGAGAAGGGTCAGGTGAGACTAGTAAAAGATAAGAACATGCCTCGACCAGAAATTCTGGTAAGATATCTACCAGCTAACCAAGACGTCTCTATCGATTCAATTATGGAACTGATAGGGGCACAAAATAACCTCAAAGCGAGGAGTTGGAAGGACTTAAGGAAGAACCAATAGAGTTTCAGTCTACCTTTCGTTTGATCCCTCGACGATGGAAACACGCAAATCGAACAAGTTGAAAATCGACTATGATTTTCGGATCTCTTCAGTTCCTCAGCAAATGCAAGACGTAGATGGAATTTGCTTCAGCAGAGCTCAGTGATTCGAGTGCTACGGACGGGTATACCAGAAGAGAAAGGGTTTCATTTGGCACCCAGAAAGAAGGGACTTCGGGAAACAGACTACTTCGTAAGAGAAAACTTTTCCTTTTTTATTTCCTACTCAAATATCCTGTAGGAAGAGACACTGACCAACAGAAAAGAGTATCGAAAGAGCATTTTATGTTCTCCGATACTGAAGGAAGGAATGGATAATATATAAGGTGTGAAACCATATAAACGACAGGTCAGTCATCCTCGAATCATAAAACGAAATTGTCCCCAACCCTTACTTACATTCTATTCTCTTCCGAATTTCCATCGCATAAAGTCTTCCTCGTCATAATACTTGCAAACTCCAGCCGCATAATCCCCCATTTATGAACTCTACAAAGCTTCCACCCACCCTTATTGCCATCTTCGAATCTCGGAGTGAAAATCATACCGAAAACACCCAAGATTTGACTAGACATCTATAATCCAGCTTCCTGGCTCAATTTCAGAGGTAACTATGCTGATAAAATATAATTAGTTGGCGCTGACCCACTACGACAGGAAAACAGCTGATTGGATAAAAACCTGGGCAGAAAATCGAGCCCATGGAGAGGGATCAATTGGAGGTGGAAGAAGATAAGAACATGCCGTGACCAGAAATTTTGGTTATATATGTACCAGCCAGCAAAGATGTCTCTATCGATTTGACTATAGAACCAAAGAAAAGATTTTCAACTAGCACTCCGAAATAAGGAACTACGGAAAAGAGACTACCTCGAAAGAGAAACCTCTTCCTGTTTCAATCCGCACTCAAATATCCTATGGAAAAATAGACCAACCAATAGAAAACCATATCGAAAGAGCGTTCCACATTCTCCGATACTAGACGAAGGAATGGATAATATATCAGGTGTGAAACCATATAGACGACCGGTCAGTCATCCTCGGATCATAAAACGAAATTGTCCTCAACCCTTACTTGCATTCAACTATTCTCTTCCGAATTTCCATCGCATAAAGTCTTCCTCGTCATCAAACTTACAGACTCCAGCAGCATAATCCCCCATTTATGAACTCTACAAAGCTTCCACCCACCCTTATTGCCATCTTCGAATCTCAGCGTAAAAACCATACCGAAAACACTCTCAAATACCCAAGATTCGACTAGACATCCATAATTCAGGGGCCTATTGCACCAAAATACTTTGCAACTTTTCACTTCGCACTTTGCAATCTGACAAATTTCAAAAGTGAAAATTAGTTATGTTGCACAACATTTCTCCCAACATTTAATTTCTGCGGAGTACTTTTCACTATGCACTTGAGTTTTCACATTGTATTTTTCAATTATGAATGCGTTTCGTGCAACTTAATTCATTTGAAAAGTGAAAAGTTCAAAGTGAAAAGTTGCAAAGTATTTGGTATAATTAGACCCTGGTTAGATATCTACCAGCCAGCCAAGACGTCTCTATTGATTCGATTATGGAACTGATAGAGGCACATAATGACCTTAAAGTAAGGAGTTAGAAGGTTACCGTCTCCGCTGATACCTTGATGATGAAAAATATCGAAGCGAACAAGTTGATAATCAACTATGAGTTTGGCTTCGTTTAGTTCCTTAGCAAAGACGAAGGAAAAACGTATTCTGCTTCAACAAAAGTCTAGTGACCCGAATGACATGGACGTTTACACCAAAACAGAAAGGTTTTATCTGACAACCAGGAAGAAGGGACTACGGGAAAGGTACATCGTAAGAGGAAACTCTTCCTATTTAAATCCATACTAAATTATCCTGTGGGAAGAGCGACGAACTAATAGAAAACAATAGAAAACAGTATCGAAAGGGCGTTCTATGTTCTCTGATACTAGAGGAAGGAATGGATAATATATAAGGTATGAAACCGTATATACGACAGGTCAGTCATCCTCGGATTATAAAACAAAATTGTCCCAAACCCTTACTTACATTCAACTATTCTTTTCCGAATTTCCATCGCATAAAGACTTCCTCGTCATCAAACTTGCAGACTCCAGCCACATAATCCTCCATTTATGAACTCTACAAAGCTTCAACCCACCCTTATTGCCATCTTCGAATCTCAGCGTAAAAACCATACCGAAAACACTCTCAAATGCCGAAGATTCGACTAGGCATCCATAATCCAGCTCTCGGCTAACTTTTTGTGTTTACTGCGACAGCAGACAGCTCATTGGATGAAAACCTGGGCAGAAAATGGAGCCCCTGGAGAGAGGTCAGATGAGGCTTGTGAAGGATAAAAACATGCTTCGACCAGAAATTCAGGTTAGATATCTACCAGACGTCTCTAACGGTTCAATCGAACTGATAGAGGCACAAAATGACCTCAAAGCAAGGAGGAGGAGGAGGAAACAATCTGGTTTCAGTCTAGAATTCACCCTTTCGGTTGATCCTTTGACGATGGAAACACACGAAGCGAACAAGTTGAAAATCGACTCTGAGTTTGGCTCCGTCCAGATCTGTAGCAAAAGCAAGGGGAAAAAGGGTTTTGCTTCAGCCTCGACCAGAAGTTCTGGTTGGAGCCACTTGTCTCTAACGATTCGATGTTCGAACTGTTTGAGACACAAAATAATAATAATAATAATAATAATAATCTTTATTGGTGATAATACAAATACAACATTGTTTTCACAGGTCACAAATAGAAATGATTGAATTATTTAAAGATCATAAAATCCGAGCTCACACAAAGTCAAGGTCATCCAGAGTCGAATGAAAATACTCGTCAACAGAATAAAACCCTTTTGCTGCTAGCATTCTCTTTATTTTGGCCTTGAACTCAGCCATAGCCAAATTCTTCACCCCACCAGGAAGTTCATTATAGAGAGACACTGCACTGAAATCGGGGCCACGTTGAGATCTACTCAGTCTTAGAAAATCTTTCCTAATGAGTGATTTATTTCTGGTGTCATAACTATGGACATCCGACTGCAGCAGATAGCTGTGTTTATTCTCCTGTACATAAACAAGGTTTTCCAAAATAAACAGTGATGGAAAAGTTAGTATGCCCAAAACTTTAAATGTACTTCTGCAGCAGTCTCGATAGCCCAAACCCCCCAGAACTCTGATGGCACGTCTCTGCAGTCTAAAAACCGTCTCACGGTATGCGCAATTACCCCAGAGCGTCACACCGTATCTCAAATGAGATTCAATCATTGCAAAATATACAGAACGCAACACACTTCTAGAAAGGGAAAAAGACAAAGTTCTTAGCGCAAAAATATTTCGGCTTAATTTGGCCATAAGACAATCGACGTGTGACTTCCACGTGAGCGCGGCGTCCACATGTACACCGAGGTACCTAACCGAATCGTTGCTACCGTAATAATCTTCGTCAGTTTTCCTGAGAGTCATTAGCAAATTATGGGTTTTACTTTCGTTTATGACCAAACCATTGGAAGTAAACCAGTCGACAATTTTCAACCGCGCCGCTTCCGACAGAACAAGCAGTGCCTGTAGATTAGACGCTCTGACTGCAATGGTTGTGTCATCCGCAAATAGGGTGGTCTCGATCTCCGGGACATAATCCGGCAAGTCGTTCATGAAAATTAAAAACAAAACAGGACCCAATATTGAACCCTGAACCACGCCGGTATCAATAGAGCTCATACCAGAGTATTCGTTGCCTACAGAGACAACCTGGCTCCTTCTACTCAAAAAGGATTCAATCATACTCATTGCCACCTCATCAAAACCATATTTTTTTAACTTTATCAGGAGTTTGTCATGCGCCACGCAGTCAAAGGCCTTTGTCAAATCGAGAAAAGATGCAAGACGAAAATCCTTGTTTTCGGAGTCAACGAGGGTAGCATTGACAAAATCTATTATGGCTTGGATAGTGCTTCTGTTCTTTCGGAACCCAAACTGACGGTCAGTCAGCAGATTATTGGACTCGACATAGCTAATGATTTGTGAGCACATAATTTTTTCCAGTAGCTTTGAGAAGATTGGCACAAGTGAGATAGGCCGGTAATTATTGATATCTTCTTTGTCCCCTTTCTTGAACACTGGTATTACTTTTGAAATTTTTAGGCAATTGGGAAATTTACCAGTACGCAAGCACTCGTTTATTAGTTTGGTTAATGGGGAAATGATTGAATCGATGTTTCTTTTGATTATTTTAATTGAGAGCCCATAATAATCTGTGGAGTTGCTGTTCTTCATATTGCGTACTATGTCCCTAATAGTGTTATGACCTATTTCATGAAAGCTAAATTTAGCATGTACTGGAATATGCTTTTTAAAAGTTTGTTCGGGGGCGATGTTAAACTGTGGTAGGTTCATTAAGGCATTCTGTGCTACAGTAGAAAAATGTGTATTATAACTATCCGCGTCGATATTGGCCGGCTGGTAAGTACGGTTGTCTTTGATGTGGTTATAAATTATATTCCAGGCTGTTTTTTGTTTACAAGCAGAGTTATTTATTTTGTGATCGAAATAGTTGGCCTTAGCTTCCCTTATAGATTTTCTGTAGTGCAGCCGCGTACGGTTTCTGAGAATTCGCAGATGTGGAGTTGCATGACGACGATACATAGAGTTTATGAGTTGTAATTTTTCTCTAATGCATCTTAGTTCATTACCAAACCAACCCCTATAGGTGTGTGGACCATGCGCTCTAGATTTTATCTCAGGAAAAGATTCGCGGTAAACATCAACAAAGCTCTGCTGGAAACGCTCAAAACGTGTGTCAATATCCAAATTATGGTCATCTATAAATTCCCAATTAATGATCTGGAGAAGATTATGCATTCTGAAAAACCCTCTACAGGTTAGGGGTCTTGTTTTTTTATAGTTGTACAGTCTACACTCTTGGGGTAGTACAACATTCAATACCTGGGCATCGTGATCCGAAAACGTAGTTGGTAGAACACATGTGTACTCGCTCCGGACGTCAAAATTGCTAAAAATATTGTCTAAGCAATTATTGTACCTGGTGGGCTGAAAAACTTTTTGTTTGAAACCAAAGGACGACACGAGACTCTGAAACACCCTAGATTCTGTATCCGATACAACATTTGATACAGTATCAAATTTAACATTGAAATCGCCACACAATAAAACTTTATCATGACAAACATCGACAACATTCAGTAGAGACTCAATACAATCAATAAACAGATTAAAATTTCTGGATGGTGAGGAATATACACATATAACAATAATATTGATATTATCTAATTTTATCTTCACAGCGGCTATCTCACAGTGTACCTCCAGTGACAAATTGCGAATGCGGTCTATTGTGGAACATTCAAGAACAGTTCTTGTGTTTTTCACTAATATCATAGAACCACCTCTTGACAGGCTCTGCCTAGTGTAAGCATGTCCCAAATACCAGCCGTTTACACATAGACCATCAGCTTCAGTTTTAGTTAACCAATGTTCTGTTAAACATAGAACATCGAATTCGGCAGGTTGTGAGTATATTAGGCCCTCGAGATCATTTATTTTATTTTTCATAGTCTGAATATTGAGATGAAATATATTGACAGATATGTTACCTTTATGCTCAATTTGATTGATCTTCTTTTGTTGCCTGGTTAGTACTGGGCTTTCCGATTGTGCTCCTACGAAAAAATTTGGAAATATGTGCCCCATTGGGCCAAGAATTGGAGTTTTTCGCTCTAGTTAAATTTTTAGCGGCAATAGTTGTTTTGAAGGAACTGTATATATTAGGATGTTTGGATGGTAGCTTTTCACATTTGGCCTCTGGAAATGTTCCTTGTACCATACGTGTGAAGTCCTCGAGATTTGTATCAGCCGATATTCTTGAAACAAAAAGTGTAACTTCCTTGTCGATAGCCTTAACTGGATTTTCAGTCGATGCTCCAGTTATTTTCCAAAAATTATTTCTTTCCTCCTCAAGATTTCGCACGCCACTCGAGGTTTCCATGTGTTTGGTTCCATTTGTTCTATTTTTCTTCTTATAGGACTTTCTTCTGTGAACCGTTTTGAATTCACTGGTATCCGCTATCACTCTCTCCGATGATTGATCATATGATTGCAGCGGTTCCGTATGACTAACAGGTGAAGTTTTATCGGGCATATCGGGCTGAACACAAAGCAAGGTAAAGAAGGCATTGAGAAGGAATCTATCAGATTTCGGTCTAGAATTTAACGTTTCGGTTGAAAACCTTGACAATGGAAACACTCGAAGCTGACAAGTTGAAAATCAACTATGAGTTTGGAGCCTTTAAGTTCCTCAACAAAGGCAAGAGGTAAAAGTAATTTCTTCAGCAGAGCTCAGTGATCCGAGTGCTACGGACGGATACACCATAAAAGAAAGGGTTCCATCTGGTACCCAGAAAAAAGACACTTCGGGAAAGAGAGTGTCTCGTGAGAGAAAACTTTTTCTTTTTATTTCCTACTCAAATATCCTGTGGGAAGAGAGACCAACCAATGGAAAACAGTATCGAAAGAGCGTTCCATGTTCTCCGATACTGGAAGGAGGAATGGATAATATATAAGGTGTGAAACCGTATAGACGACAGGTCAGTCATCCTCGGATCATAAAACGAAATTGTCCCAAACCCTTACTTACATTCAACTATTCTCCTCCGAATTTCCATCGCATAAAGACTTCCTAGTCATCAAACTTGCAGACTCCAGCCACATGCATAATCCCCCATTTATGAACTCTACAAAGCTTCCACCCACCCTTATTGCCATCTTCGAATCTCAGCGTAAAAACCATACCGAAAACACTCTCAAATACCCAAGATTCGACTAGACATCCATAATCCAGCTTCCTGGCTGACTTTTAGAGGTAACAGTGCTGATTAAATATTTGCTGAAAGCGTTATTCCACTGCGACTCGTTGTCAGCATGTCTTGTTCGCGTTGAAGTTTTTGTTCGTTCCACTTTGACTTTGGGATATTAAATTCGCCGCCGTTTTAGGACGGAAATGATATTATGTAATTTCGGAGGAAATACGTCGTTTTCAATTGGAGTGACATGTGGAGAATCCTATTTTTACGAGTGCAGATGCGGGGGCTGAGTTGTATCCTTTCATTTCACGGAAGAGGGTAAAAAGGGTCTTTTTATATCAGTGTTTGTTTCAATTTGTACGGGGTATTTCAGTGGGTTGGATCGTTGAACAATTGGATTCGTTGGAATTGAACTCATAAGAAAAGAAGCTGACTTTCTACTGTGCATTTACTCGGATTATGCTTATATGTACTCCAGAACTTGCAGTCAACTCAAAAGCACCCTTTTTATGCTTTATTGAAGTTATTTCATTCTTCAGTACAATTTATTAATATTATCTCATCTGAACTGTGGTTGATAGTTAAACCATTCTTCAAATTATGGTTTAACGAATATGTTTAAGCGTGCTAAACTTCTGGATTCTCTGACCTTCAAAAAACAAATTGATTTGGATAATATCAGTGATATTGAAAAGTCATAAAGAGTATTGATTGATGCAAGTATCACCTTAAGATAAAAAATTGCCGATCTTGAATTATATTTAAGATGAAACGCTGTTCCCTAGGAACAAGCGCTCAAAAAGTATTGTACTTTGAACTAAAATATCTATTACTGCAAGGGTATGTTTTCCAGGTGCCAATGTATGAAGATGAAAATTTTAGAAAAGCACGTTAAGCAGCGTCCACACTATGCCGGAGTATGCCGGGCGAGGCCGAGCGGGCTGACCCGGGCGGCCCAAGCCGGGCGGGTTCGTTCGGGCCGGCACGACGTCCACACCGAAAACGAGGCCGCCCGGGTTATATCTACCTATATTCGACAATTCAATTGTAACTAAAGCCGCCCGGTGCCGCTCGGCACGTCCCCACTACATATTTTCGTTCGGCTCGGGCCGGCATCCTTTGATCTGTACCTACTTTCTGCGGGTTGGGATCGGCTCGGCTCGGGCCGGCTTTTTAAGCCGCCCGGGGCGTCCACACCAACCCGGCTTAGGCCGCCCGGGTCAGCCCGCTCGGCCTCGCCCGGCATAGTGTGGACGCTGCTTTACAGGAGCTTTTGAGCGCTCCTTCTTTGGTGGAGCAATGAGACTATTACCGCAAAATTTTATATGGGATTTGTGATTGATATCAAATATATAGTTATGAGATCATCTTCTTTAGGAACTGTAGATGTCAACACCTCGGTCCATCCCAGGAATTGTACACGAAAGTGTCGACATGCAATTTCTAGGTGTATGAACTTTCAGCTTTCTTTTAAGAGTTAGTTCAGTTAGGAAGTAGCTTTCACTAGACTCACTTCAAATCTTAATCTGTTAAACTTATCAATTCTTTATCTGTGAAGTTGTAATTGATATTTTGGAAAATAATAAATCTTTTCGAAAAGAGACTTTGAGAAACGGAAATCATAATTATAAAAATGCAGAATTTCAGCACAATCGGAATCATATTCTGGAAATTATTCAAAAAATAAGATATGTAAAAACTTAAATTTTATGGTTTCGATGATGCGACCCTCTAAAAATTCAGCATGGACATTCAGTATATCAGTTTGATTCACACAATAAATTTCATTTGTATCGGTTATTCTGTTATGAAAATATAAAGATTCTTCTTTTCAATATTCCAATTGAATTTTTTATGGTTCTATGAACCCTATGGCTACAGCATTTTTCATGATCATTCAGTGTATCAATAGTTATTTATGAAATGAATTTCATCCGAATCGGATATTTTTTATGGAAATATGAAATTTTTTCTTTTCAATATTCCAATTGAATTTTCTATGGTTCTGTTTACACCATGGCCAAAAAATTTTTCATGAAGCTAATTATGACCTTCTGGCATATGGCCGCAATATTTCATTTCGATGGGTTTCCTTTTGTCTAAGGTATTGAGGAACAAAATGGCCATCTTTTATGGAACACACTGTACGATTTGGCTGGTAAACAAACTCAACCGAGTCATTTGGGAACCAAACTCACCCTGCAAATTTGAAATCACTAGGACAATCCCTTTGAAAGTTATTGTGCTAACGGACGGCCCCACAGACTCAAAATTCGAAAATTACAGACATTGTGGCAAACCGATATAGCACTTGTTTAAGTAGAAGGAGCGCTCTTCAATATATTCAGAAAAAGTTGATTCCGATTTCAGACTTCAATGAACTAGAACTTTTATACCTTCCAATTACGAGCAAATTAACATGAGCATACTCCCCTAGCCAAGAAGTTAACTGCTCAGGCATTCATATAACTCGATCCATAAAACTGTAACACCTTGTTCCAACAGGAGGGTAGAATTTATATGGCACCTTTGCAGGGATCATTATGAATTTTAAACCCACTTCCTACTCGAGTGAGGTCCCATTCAACGTGAAAGCTATTCATCTCATTAGTTTTTTCTCTTGATTTAAATTTTGCTTATTTATATGAAACAATTTCGACATGAGCGAAGGGAATAATGTGAAAATTTTTATTCTATCCTTTCCGGATCAACAATTTTTGTTGTCAGGCGTTATTTTTTTCTCCTAAGTGAAACATATCAGATGAAGTTGTTGAGTTTGAGACTATAAGGAATTTCATAGAATTTTTTACGAGCTTTAAAGCTTTACCTCTGAAGGATTTGGCCTGGCAGTACTAATTAAAAACTTCAGTCAATATGATCGAAGATAATATACTTAATGCTTAATCATGGGAAATTGAGAAAAACTTCAGCACCAGGTACCTGTAGATTGATCGCCAGCTGAAGTTAGCAGGTGAGCATGCGCTAAAAGTACATACTAACTCAAATTTATCCTATACAATATATAATACACAAAAAAGATTAACGCGAATAACGCCAAAACAAAAAAAAATTCTGTGTTACATATATAGAGGGTGTAAACTAATGCGATGGACTTTTATAGTGATGATTCATCGATGAAAACAAACAGGGGTAGTTCATAAAAACTTTTTCCGAAATCAACCTTCCTTCCAAAATACAGCCTCCGAAAGGCGATGACGAGTTGACAGTTTTTAATTTTTATTTTGAGTCTTAAAAACTACTGAGTCATAAAATTATACATAATATGATTCATTAAGGAGATGTTACTGACACAATTTTTTTGATCACATAACTTTATTATTAGGGGTTGAAAATAACCATCCCTGATTTTCCTTCTGAGAATTGTTTTCTCGGGATAGATTTTCTGAAAATAAAATTTCTTTATGGTTTCCCATTCAATTTTGGAGAAAAGAAGTCAATTGCACAATTTCGATACATTCGATACTTTCCTCGGAAAAATAAAAACTAACATGCAGTTATGAACAATGTTCATTCTATTTCATCGTATTTTCCATAGAATGAATAGTCTAAGATATTGTTTATGCTCAAAATTGATTTTGACAAAAGGAAAAAGTTTTTCTATGATTCTTCCTACAGAGTAGTGAGTTCTATTTTTTATCCGAAAAAATTATGGACTGTATCGAAATTTTGCAGCATTTTTTTCTCCAGAATTGAATGGGAAACCATAAGAGAAATTTACTTTTCGGAAATCTATCCCACGAAAACTATTTTCGAACGAGAATCATAGGGGGGTTGTTATTTTCAACCACCAATAATAAAGTTATGAGATCTATCAAATATTTGTAACATCTACTTAGTGCATCATTTTTTATAGTGATATGACTCAGTGTTTTTAAGAAGCCGAAAAAAATTGAAGAATGTCAACTCGTCATCGTCTTCCAAAGGCTGTATCTTTGGTCGATTTCGGGAGAAATTCATATGAAGTACCCCTTCTTATTTTCATCGAGAAATCATCTCCCTAATTTCCTTGCATTTGTTCATAGACACCCTGTGTAATGAAATTATAAAATGAAAACTGGAAATATCAACTTTGGAAGTAGAAGAACGTTAATCGATTAACCCGTATTTAACTCGGAGCTTGTCTCATCAACGTTCAAGAATCATATAAGAAGGTAATATCTCATATTATTTTCTACTTTCAGAGTCAACTTCATCCTATAAATTTTGTATGCGAAAGTAAGTGCAACCTGTCAACTTTGGGATATTGTACTACTTAGAACCTAATAATTGTCTGCAATTCACAAACTCTATTATCTGAACGAAAACGTTTACTCCGATACCTAAGGACTAATAAGGATCTACCCAGCTCATCAACAAGTTTAAGTCGATTATGTCAACTTTGTTGGGAAAATAACCCCAAGAGCTCTCACTTTCAATGTTTATAAAACCATTCCCTTGGCAAATATATTTATACCTCTATCCTTGGATTCAGGCTAGAACAAACTTCAACCCCGCTAGCAAGGTAGGCAGTTGGGATAAAGTTGCCAAGAACAACAAGAAGTTCGTCATGCATCTTAGCTGGAGAAGTTCGTATTATTACTAAACGAACGTATTACTCCCAACAACTTACGTTAGTTCTGGAGAGGCTCTCATTGATCTATGGACTGAGTGGAAACGGGAATGGGAGATCTTATCTGTGCAAGAACTGGTGTTTCGTAATGTTCTCGATTTGGGGAGGATAAAAGTTATATTGTCTAACGGCTTAATGAAAGATAGATGTCAGGAAATTTGTTGACCGTATGTTATGATTAACGTACGGACATGCGATTTATCCCTGACTTACTGTTATTCCAACAAAACATAAAAGTGACCTTGAATTATTAAGAAGCAGGCAAGAACAAGGTTTTTAGTCTGGGATCCTTGTCACGTTGTCGCTGAAGTTTTTGAAGTAAATGATAGCCTTTCCATTTCCTTCATTCATTTGACACAGTAGCAAGAAAAGGAACACAAACGCAACTCAGTAACCAAAAACCCTATAAAACTTTTGAGAAAAGCCTTGAGCAGGTGCTTTTGAGCGATCATTCATTGGTGGAGCCTTAGATTAAAGAAAGAGTATTTTGTCTAAGGGTAGAGCAATCATTCTGTCACCTCAACATTTTGTGTAGGACTTGAGATTCATGTTAAGTATATGAAGGCAAAATGGGGATTATAATCCCCTTTTATTTATATAATTATATTCTAGGAATTATTCCAAAAATTATTAAAATAAAAAATAATAATTAATTATATTTCGATTGGTTTAGTTTTGTCTGAGATATTGAGAAACAAGAGTTTTGAATGGCCATATTTTATGGAACACTCTGTACGATGTGGTCAGTTAACGAACTAAACCGCTGCATTCACTCTGAAAATCTTAAGTCTCTAGGACAATCCCTTCGAAAGTATTGTGAATCGAGTTTGACCACGGATTCGTCTTCAGGGAGTCCAACGCTATCGTTCGAGACCATTTTCGGCTCAAAATTATAAAATTAAAGACATTTGCACAAAACTAATTAGCGCTTGTTCAAGTAAAACGAGCTCTCAAAAAGAGTTTTCTGGAGAAAGAATTAATTGAATGTGAATCAGTCTGGAGAAATCTTCTGGGAGATGTCAAACGAGTATTTGGATCTCAGTAAGAATGAGCTACGCCATCTCACAAGCTTTCTATCAGAAGATTGTTGCCTTGGAAAGCGAATGGACTTAACAGAAACTGACAAATGGAGATTCTGTGGGTAGAAACAGAACACTCCTATTCACTGAGTTATAGAATGCCTCGCAATTGCGAACCTGCAAAAAATGGCTTGAATAGAATACTTATGGGAAAAAATGGATGAAGACCTTAAAATTTTTGGAGTTCATTGAGTCTCTGGAAACACTGTACATGCTGTAGCGCAGCTGCGAGAACAGCTCTGATCGGGGGCACAAGAGGTCAAGAATCTATCAACTCTTTCTTACCGGACCTGATTTTTTTTGTGAACATTCTGAAGGGTTTGATTTATGTGTATCGGATTTAATCGAGATTGTTGGTGTAGAGTTGAAGTTTCAGCTCTGATAGAGAACACAATAGGTTTCGAAGCCGTAGAGGAATATTACACTCTCTGCAATCTATTTATTCTAGAACAACAAGAAGTTCGTCATACATCTTAGCTGTAGAAGTTCGTATTATTACTAAACGAACGTATTACTTCCAACAACTTACGTTAGTTCTGGAGAAGCTCTCATTGATCTACGGACAGAGTGGAAACGGGAATGGGAGATCTTATCTGTGCAAGAACTGGTGTTTCGTAATGTTCTCGATTTGGGGAGGATATAAAAGTTGAAAAGTTATATTACCTAACCCTAACGGCTTAATAAAAGATGGATGTCAGGAAATTTGTTGACCGTATATTATGTTTAACGTACTGATCTCTAACTCATTGTTATTTCAACAGAACATAAAAGTGACCTTACATTTTTAAGAAGTAAGCAAGAACTGGGTTCCTTGTCATGTTGTCACTGGATTATTTGACGGAAATGTTAGCCTCCTCATTTCCTTCAATTATTTTACACATTAGCAAGAAAGCGAGCACAATTACGCAGCTTAGTAGCTAAAACCCTTTTGTGATAATGGCAAATGCACCTATAAATATTTTGACAAAAGCCCTGCGTTAACTCAAAAATGTATTTTATAGGCCTTGAGATTCATGCAAAGTACGAGTATATGGATGCAAAATCTCAGCACAATCCGGATGATATTCTGGGAGTTATTCGAAAAATTATTATTATATTTCGATTGGTTTCGTTTTGTCTGAGATATTGAGGAACAAAAATTTCGAATGGCCATATTGTATGAAACACGCTAAACGATTTTACCGGTTAACGAAATCAACCACTGCATTCGTCAACGGATCTCGCGCTGAAAATCTCTAGGACAATCCTTTCGAAAGTATCGTGAATCGAATTTGACCATCGAAAGTAAATTAGTCTGGAGAAATCTTCTGAGAAATGTCCAAAAAGTATTTGGATCTCAGTAAGAATGAGTTACGCCGCTTCACAAGCTTTTTATCAGAACATTGTTGCCTTGGAAAGCGAATTGACAAAAACTGACGAGTGGAGGTTCTGTGGATAAAAACAGAAAACTTCTGTTCACTGTGGTACAGAATGCCTCTCAATTGCGAACCTGCAAAAAATGGCTTGAATAGAAAGAAGACCCTTTTTTAACTCTAAGTTTATGGAACAGCCTGCTAGACTATTTTACCCAATCTCTATATGTTAGAACTGGACGTTGGACGTACACAAACATCCATACCCTCACCGGGTTTCGAACAACCCAGGACCACCGGCACCACGGTTACGAGTTATACCCACCAGACCACCAGGGTCGGTATTTGAAGACTTATGAGAAATATGGATGAAAAATATTGGTTTATTGGGTCTCTTGAAACACTGGGTGAGCTGTAGCGCAGCTGCAAGAACAGCTCTTATCAGGGGCACAATAGCTCAACATTCTATCAACTCTTTCTTATTTTTTTTCAACATGCTGAAGGGTTGGATTTTAGTACATCGGATTTCATCAAGAGTGTTGGTGTAGAGTTGAAGTTTCAGCTCTGTTGGATAACACAATAGGTTTCAAAGCCGTAGTGGAATATAACAGTCCCTGCAATATGTCTATTTTAGAATAACAAGAGATTTGTCATGCATCTTAGCTGGAGAAGTTCGTATTATTGCTAAACGAACGTATTACTCCCAACAACTTACGTTAGTTCTGGAGAGGCTCTTATTGATCTATGGACTGAGTGGAAACAAGAATGGAAGATCTTATCTGTGCAAGAACTGGTGTTTCGTAATGTTCTCGATTTGGGGAGGACAAAAGTTGAAAAGTTATATCATCTAACGGCTTAATAAAAGATAGATTTCAGGAAATTTGTTGACCGTATGTTAGGATTAAAGTATGGACATGCGATTTATCTCTGACTTACTGTTATACCAACAATACATAAAAGTGACCTTGCATTATTAAGAAGTAAGCAAGAACAAAGTTTTCAGTCTGGGTTCCTTGTCAAGTTGTCACTGAAGTAATTGAAAAAAAAGATAGCCTCCCCATTTCCTTCAATTTTTTGAAACACAAGCAAGAAAAGGAGCACGAACGAAACTTAGTACCTAAAAAATCTTATGCGATAATGGCAAATGCATCTTTAAAACATTTGAGAGAAGCCCTGAGCAGGGCTTTTGAGCGATCCTTCATTAGTGGAGTATCAGACTAAAGAAAGAGTTTTTAGTCTGAGGGTGGAGCAATGATGCTCCTACCCCAAAATTTCGTATAGGATTCGAGATTCATGATAAGTAAATGAATGCAAAATCTCAGTACGATCGGGATTTTATTCTATGAGTTATTCGAAAAATTATTATATTTCGATAGGTTTCGTTACGTCTCAGATATTGAGAAACAAGAATTTTGAATGGACATATTTTATGGAACACTCTGAACGATTTGGCCGATTAACGAACTTTACCTCTGCATTCACCCTGATAATCTCATATCTCTAGGACAAACCCTTCGGAAGTATTGTGAATCAAATTTAATCACGGATTTGTCATCTGTAAGTCCAACGCTATCATTTGAGTCCATTTTCGGGTCCGAATTCGAAAATTACAGACATTTCGGCAAAACGATATAGCATTCGTTTAAGCAGAACGAGCTCTCAAAAAGAGTTCTTGGAGAAGGAATAAATCGAAAGTCAGTCTGGAGAAATCTTCTAAGGAAGGTCTAAAAAGTATTTGGATCTCAGTAAGAACAAGTTACGCCTCATCACAAGTTTTCTTTCAGAACATTGTTGCCTTGGAAAACATATGATGCGAATTGACTTAACAGAAACTGACGAGTGAAGATTCTGCGGCTAAAACAAAAAACTCCTGTTCAATGAGTTACAAAACGCCTCGCAATTGCGAACCTGAAAAAAATGGCTTGAATAGAAGATTTTGGAGTTCATTAGATCTCTTGAAACACTAGGCAAGTTGAAGCGCAGTTGTGAGAACAGCTCTGATCGGGACAAAATAGGTCAACTTAACAATCTATCAACTTATTCTGACCGGACCTGATTTTTTTGTGAATATTCTGAAGGGTTGATTTTTATATATCGGATTTCATCAAAACTGTTGGTGTAGAGTTAAAGTTTCAGCTCTGATCGAGAACACAATAGGTTTCAAAGCCGTAGTGGAATATTACACTCTCTGTAATCTATATATTCTAGAACAACAAGAAGTTTGTCATGTATCTCAGCTGGAGAAGTTCGTATTATTACTAAACGAACGTATTACTCCCAACAACTTACGTTAGTTCTGGAGAGGCTCTCATTGATCTATGGACTGAGTGGAAACGGGAATGGGAGATCTTATCTTTGCAAGAACTGGTGTTTCGTAATGTTCTCGATTTGGGGAGGATAAAAGTTGAAAAGTTATATCTAACGGCTTAATAAAAGATGGATGTCAGGAAATTTGTTGACCGTATATTATGTTTAACGTTCGGACATGCGATTTATCTCTGATTTACTGTTATTCCAAGAAAACATAAAAGTAACCTTAAATTATTGAGGAGTAAGCAAGAACAAGGTCTTCAGTCTGGGTTCCTTGTCACTTTGTCACTGAAGTAATTGAAGAAAATGATAGCCTCATTATTTCCTCAAATTATTTGACACACAAGCAAGAAAAGGAGCACAAACGTAACTTAGTACCTAAAAATTCTTATGCGATAATGGCAAATGCACTCCTGTTCACTGAGGTACAGAATGCCTTGCAATTGCAAACCTGCGAAAAAATGGCTTGAATAGAAGACCTATGAGGGACATGTGATTGAAGACTTGAAGACTTTTCAAATATAGGAGTTCATTGGGTCTACTCGTTCTACTTGAACGAGTGCTATAACGTTAAGCCCAAATGTCTGTAATTTTCGAATTTGAGCCACGAATGGTCTCAAACGATAGGGTTTTACCCTCTGATATGAATTCGTGGTCAAATTCAATTCTGTCTGTGAGGCCGTTCGGCCATCCGTTAGCTCAATAACTTCCGGAAGGATTGGCCTAGAGACTTGAAATTTTCAGGATGAGTTCGGGTCCCAAATGGCTCGTTAACCAGCCAAATCGTACAGGGTGTTCTATAAAATATGGCCATTCAAAATTTTTGTTCCTCAATATCTCAAAAAATACGAAACCAATCGAAATGGAATGTAACGGTTACATGCAAGATGCTGATAAGAAACCTCATGCTTAGTTTTGTGGGCATAGTGTGAATAGAATTTAGGATTGGATATTTACAATAAACTCGATGATTCTATCAAGTGTGCAAGATCACTGCTTGTATTCAAGAAAAAATTGAAAACCTTTCGTGTTAAAAGAGAGCTTTTATAGCATCGATGAATTCCTTTCATATGGCAAAGAACATTCCGTGTGACCATATGTTAGATGTTAGTTTTTTCCTTTTGTTTTGACTTTTTCCATAATGTATGTATACATTCAAAGGAAATAAAGGTTATTATTATTATTATTATTATTATAAAACCATAGAAAATTCAATTGCCATATTGAAAAAATGAAACTTCACATTTTCATGAAAAGACATCCGAATCGAGTGAACATCTTTTGTGAATGGAGATATTCTGAATGTTCATCCAAAAGTTCGTGCCCATAGTTTTAACAGAACCATAGAAGGTTCAATTGGAATATTGAAAAAAAAACTTTATATTTCCATAACGGGATGTCCGATTCGAGTGATTTTTTTTCTGTGAATAATGATGATTGATAGACTGAATCTTCATGCAAAGTTTCGTGGCCATAGTATTAATAGAATAAAAGAAAATTCAATTCGAATATTGAAAAAAGAATCTTTATATTTTCATAACAGAATATCCGATTCGGGTGAAATTTATTTCGAAGGGATCGCATCATCAGGACCATGGAATTAAATTTTTGTAATTATTCGTTTTTCACACATTCCATTTGCTAAATATTTTTCAGAATATTATTTCGATTGTGCTGAGATTCTGCATTTATATATTTGGTATCAATCTCAAATCCCATGAGAAAATTTTGAGGTAATAGTTTTATTGCTCCACCAAAAAACGAGCGCTCAAAAGCTCTTGCTCAGGGCTTTTCTTAAATTATTGTATATGGCATTTCATCAAGACTGTTGGTGTTGAGTTGAAGTTTCAGCTCTGTTCGATAACACAATAGGTTTCAAAGCCGTAGTGGAATATTACACTCTCTGCTATCTATCTATTCTAGAATAACAAGAAGTTTGTCATGCATCTCAGCTGCAGAAGTTCGTATTATTACTGAACGAACGTATTACTTCCGAAAAGTTACGTTAGTTCTGGCTGAAGATGCTCTCATTGATCTATGGACTGAGTGGAAGCGAGAATGGGAGATCTTATCTGTGCAAGAACTGGTGTTCCTCCAATAAAAGTTATATCCTCTAACGTCTCAACAAAAGATAGATATCAGTGAATTTATGGACCGTGTGCTAGGATTAACATAGTACCGCTATTCCTATAACTCATAGAAGTGAAAGAGTACACAAGATCTGCAATTATTAGAACATCAACCATAAAAACCCTGTATTATACAAACGCTAATCAGTTTATCCAAATATTTCAGTTACCGACCAATGGCGTTTGCGCTAATGATTCATCCGATCTTATGTTCTTTGTTTGATCTTTTCTCAAAAATCAAACATTTTGATTATCTGAAATAGTCTCTTTTCCTTTCAGTTCAGATAATTGAGTCTCAATTGTACATCAAGACAAGAAAAACAAGGTCTTCAGTCTGGGATCCTGGTCTTTTAGGAGCCAAGGAATGTAAGAGTCTTAGACACTAGCCAGAAAGAGAACACAAAGGCCACAAACTAGATCAGAACTCTTCTGTGGTAAAGGCTGATGCAATTATGACAAAAGTTTTTCTAAAAGAAAGAAACTGAAAGAGAAGCACTCGAGATAAATCTTTCGGGAATGGATCATCTCGAAAAGTTCCTTCGGAACTTGAAACTGCAAGGTTAAAAAACCATTTGGATCTCATTTAAAATATGCGAATGATTATTATTCCTCACTAAAATAAATAATGACAAGTATTTATTTATTTATTTTTCCGGATTGAGAGCTAACAAAATACAATACATTACACAAAAGAGTCCCTAGCTGGGGTTAGTGGGTACAATACTATACCTTTTCAACTTCAAATTGAGACTAATCACATTCATATTGGGATTAAACAAACTCAAAATGACATTAAGCAACTTCAAAATGGTAAACACAATCGAATTGAGAATAAACACATTCAAAATGGGACTAATCAATCTCATATTGGGAATAGACATATCCATTTGAATTTGATACTGATTTACAGGATGCGTAAGATTTGAGGGGGTGATTTCTCAGATCGTTTTATAAAAAAAATTCCCATAAATGTAGGTCCTGAAATGCATTTTTTCTAAGACAAATGGTGTTGAAGTTTTACTTGAAAACTGAATAAAATAAGTGTACACCACTGAAATATTTCTTACGATTATTTTTGAATTCTGCGTTCAATTGGTAGTAAAACCTTTTTTTGGTGCGAGCGCCGTTTTTATGTAAGAATATAAAACATCGTATTATAACCATATTATGAACAGCGTATTTTTCGGCACTTTAACACATAGTATGTGGGGCTCAACCTTGAGATGTTTTATTTTTTCTCATCCCACAGGAAAAAAAGGCAAAAAAGATTTTTTGTCACAAATTGAACGAATGATTCCAATATAATTGTTAGTTTGAAATATCCCAGTGGCGTACCACTTTTTCGGTCAGTTTTCAAGTGAAATTTCAACACCCTGTATCTTGGAAACAATGCATTTCTGGACCTACATTTGCTAGAACTTTCCATTAAATGATCTGAGAAATCAACCCTTAAACCTTTTGCATCTATTCAAAACACCCTTAAATAGTCAAAATTATTTGTATACAGCATAAATCTGATATTAAACGTTCGCAGCTTCCGATCCTTTTATGTTACGCGACATACAAACACACGAAATTATCTGATGAATAGCTTTATTATTCGACAATATTTTTGGAGTATCAAAGTCAAGTGGAAATGTCAGTTCCCAATATGATATTGATTAGTCCCATTTTGAATGTGTTTATTCCCAATAAGATTGTGTTTACCATTTTGAAGTTGCTTAATGTCATTTTGAATTTGTTTAATCCCAATTTGAATGTGCTTAGTCTCAATTTGAAGTTGAAAAGGTATAGTCTGCGTATGATTCCAGAGCTCAGGAAAAAAACCTCAGTAGAAAAAACCCTGTCTCGGCGATACAAAATACTTAATTCTTGCTCTCGGGCCAGGAGGGAGTTTTAAACCAGGTCTGGCCTTCCAAGTGAAGGGTAATCATCTCCCATAGATTCAAACAGTGGTATTTTATTCTGAATATCGAATTCAATTTCGGAATAATGGTGAAAAATGGGTGACAAACTTATGTAAAAAAATGACAAGAATGAGGGATAGCCATAAAACGCAAAAAAATATATATGAAAGTAAGCTGAATAAATCAGCAGAAAGTGAACTTCAAGTAGTATATATATACATATATAATCTTCAAAGTTTGCCGAACCATCCATACAGCAGGTTTCTGAAAGTATTTATTATCTGTAATGACATCACCTCAGCAGGGAGTCGATTTCCAGTATCGAATAATCGTTAGGGAATAAAATGGCTCCTCGGAGTCATCCTGAAATTTTCCTTGGTAAGTATCTAGCAATGTCCGTCTGAATACTCTCTTCTGGTTGAGTGGAAAGAGGTAGGTCATGTCTGTGCCGAAAAGAGAATAGAGTGCTCGATAGGTAATAATCGAACCACCCCTTCTCCTGCGGTCTGAAAAGGAATCGCAGCCTTGACTGGTAATCTGGGCAATTTCTGTCAAAAAGGTGGGGGGTATTTCACCGCTGCATCGACTCTAGAAGTTCTTAGTCACCTCTCAAACTTACCCACTAAACAAGACTGGCGTATTCTAGAAAAGTACGCATATAGGTAGTATAATGTGTACTTCTTGTGTCTACATCGCACCTGGCAAGATTTATAGATTGCTGGTAGAAAAGCAGTTTATCTCTAGACACTGCAGTTGGAATGTTTTTAGACCAACCCAAGTCAAACAAACTCAATGAGGTAGGCAAAAAAATAACGTCTTTTTAATCTGGGTTTCAGGCTACTCGGGAATCAAAGGAAACGAAGAGGCCAATATATTTGCCAACGAGGGCGCACGAATGTTACTCATTGGCCCAGAACCCTTCTGTGGTATATGTAAATGTACCTATAAGATGGAGTTCCTGGAGAAGGAGAAAGTCGAGAGGAAAAAAGTCTGGCGAAATCTCTCAGGGATGAATCTTTCCACTGAGTTCCTTCGGAACTTTGAGACAGCGGGATCAAAAAGATATCTGGATCTTGGTAAGAAGCAAATACACCCCCTCCTTGGCTTTCTTACAGAAGTGTAGGTTTTGTGGGGAGGGAAAAGAAACCCTCATTCATCTTGTAACAAAATGCCTTGGCATTGCGAGCCTAAGTAAAGAATGTCTTGGGCAAGAAACTTGAATGCCAAGCTGCAGTGCAGTTGTGAAAACAGCTCTGATGGTGGCAGATAGGGGTCTAGGTAAAATGGAGTACCCTTAAAAATCTAAATCCACTAAGAACAATAAGAAATTCATCATGCATTTAAGCTGGAGGAGTTCGTATTATTACAAAACGAACATTTTACTCCCCTCAAGTTACGTTAGTGCTGGTCGAAGACGCTCTCATTGATCTATGGACTGAGTGGAAACGAGAATGCGAGATCTTATCTGTGCAAGAACTGGTGTTTCGTAATGTTCTCGATTTTGGGGAGAATGGCAGCAATAAAAGTTATATCCTCTAACGGTCCAACAAAAGAGAGATATTATGAGGAAATTTATGGACCGTGTGTTATGATTAATATAATGGAGGGACGAATGTAATGAAGAAATGTATGGACACGCGATTTCCTCCTAATTTATTGCTAATCTAGCAAAACATTAAAGTGAACTTAATACATCGAAATGATCCCAGATGTACCTGGTCATTTGATACTTCATTAAATGAAATTTATCTCTGCATAAAGATGTTGTAGGTACGGAAGTTTGATTCCCATAGACATTTTCTCAATTTTTCTGATTATTGTGTTGATAACAGTGATGGTTTCATGATACATGCAGCAAAGGTTTTCATACTGAGGAAATGTTTTGCAGAATATATTTTTCTATTTCTGGACTTAAAAACGACGTGTGTGTAGTTCTGTAATAGCTATCCGGTTATTTTCTTACAGTCATTGATTTTCGGAAATATAACGTATTCATTCTGGGAAGGGTTATCAGTTGTCTAAATATTTCGATTTCTGTATCTTTCTGTTTTCTTTATATTGGCGAATATAACCATTTTTTATTGAATTTATTAATTTTTTTATGTCAAAAATCTTAGCCCAACGCAGCTGATGGTGCTTATTTGCCTGTATCACTGAACAAACATTATTCGCAGTGATGTAACCTCTTTCAGAAAATCAATCACATTTTTGAGGAACTATGCTGGTCCCTGCGAAGAAACCATAGAATCAATTCACACGAAAATCCAGTATAATCAAGAGTAAAAAGTAATGGAGATAAATGAGTATACTCATTTAGGTTTGTGCAATGATTGCAATGATTGAAATGTTTCAAAACGTCTTAAACCAACTACGTTTGCACACTGCACACCAATGCGATGATTGGAATTAATTGTGTACACCATCGTCAAGTTTTCTCATTTCTTCAATAACATTTCCAATATCCAATTCAAACGACAGTCCCAGAGGAAAATAAAAGTTTTGCTTTATTTATAAATCCCGTCAATTCCAAACTCAAATTCAAATTTCCACTTATAAAAGAACGAATCCCTATAAATCCAACTTTCAATTATAAATTCTATTCCTTCCTGGTGTCAAGTAAATCTCGTCAATAAAACTTCGACTGGGGATCGTTTGAATATCAATCGATGTCGGAATGAAAACCAACGGATTTCAATTTACAAACTAAGATTGAGTGTTCCATTTTGGTCAAAAACAGAAAACTGTACGTTGGCCAGGGATTGGAAATCGGGAAAAAGGGCCGACGGGAAAATATTACCTCGGCCCTGACAAAGGTTCTATTGTTTCTTGGCATGATGAACGGTGTCAACGGCTATGGTGTTCGGTTATTTCCAGGGCTGGATTTCGACGAAATGTTGGAGCATTTTGAATTGGCTATTATTCGTTTATCAGTCATAGATGAATAGTTGTTTGATCAACTAGGTTATTGAAGACAAAAAGTCAAGAAATTTTAACGCGTGAGCGCAGCGAACGCGTTAATAGTTCGAAATCATTAGTCGCTCGAATTATAACCGAGTTGATTACAAGATTTTTTCGACGATCTCAATATGAATTGTGTATGAATTCTTGTTAGAAATATTTTCAATTTGCACAAGACTTACATTTGACATAATAAAATTTCTATGTATCTATGTTCCAGTAGAGTTTTGACTTTTTTCGTTGTGCTTCTGAATACTTTGTGTACTGTTGCCATGAGGATTGCACATTAAAATAGCAGAAATTGAGGATTAAAATGGGTCATTAATGATCAATTTCGTACATATTGAAATCACCTTTTACTTTGAGATCCACAGAAAAGTATATTCTTCTTCAGTTTTTGGGATTATGAAGCAACCCCTGAACTATAACAATCAATTATGATAATAGGCCAGGCACTTTTCTATATCTCTGATAATTCTGCTTCTTCCTCGTTCTGCCACTAGATGTTTAAAACGGTTAAGTATGTGGCTGCTAACAAGAACATCATAGTGATACTTGTAAGTTAATTGAAGAGAATATATTACAATTATTACTGGAAAGGAATCAGAATGAAACACTCGGAGGAATTATTAGGTGAAAATGGTATATGAGAAACGGAGAAATAAGAAAAAAGAATCGAGGATCTTTTCGTAAAACTGGTACACAGGTTCAAGAAAAACGAAAAACGCGAAAACAGCAGTATGAGAAGTCACTGAAATGTGAAAACGAACACACTAGAATAATAAGAGGGCTTGAAATTATGTGTTCCGTCGATCTCAAAATAAAAGGTGATATTAATTCATGCTATTTTGATGTGCTATCCTCATGGCGCTCACTTCAGTTCATCATAACAATAACATAACCTAACATTTTGGTAGAAGTTTACAATTTACTTCTAAACATAACAGAAAGTAATATACCTACTCGATTTTTATTGCTAGTTATGAATAATTGATATTACTTTTAGAATTCCCTTTTTTTTTGAGACTATGATTTCAAACCTTATCGTTTTGTTGATTATCATCCGAAAAAGGCATGTTCTTTTTGTCGAAATCACTTCCAACTGAAGTGATTTCGATTAAAATTCGAGATAGGTCAATTTTTCCGTCGACCGTATTATGGATTGAGTATAAATTCATGATTGAATTGCTTTCTCATTTTGCGCGAGACATAAATTTGACATAATATAAATTTCTATGTTTCTATATGTTCCAGTAGATATGTGACATTACTTGTATTGCTTCCGAATACTTAGTGTTTAGTTGCACATAGTTATAGTAAGTTAGTTGATAGTTTTAAAAGGGGTTACAGTTCACTGCGACCTCAAATTCCATTGTGTCCCCTTACATAGCTGTTCTGACAACACCCTTCACAGCTGGCCTTCCAGTTCTAGAGATCTGGACATATTGCACCAAAATACTTTGCAACTTTTCACTTTGCACTCCGCATTCTGACAAATTTGCAAATTGAAAATTTATTATGTTGCCTAACATTTCTCCCAAGATTTAATTTCTGCGGAGTGTTTTTCACGTTGAACTGCGTTTTCACATTGCACTTTTCAACTATGAATGCGTTTCGCGCAACATAATTCTTTTGAAAAATGACAACTGCAAAGTGGAAAGTTGCAAAGTATTTGTTGCAATAGGCCCTTGATGAAATCTAATATCTGTGAATGCTTCAACGCTGCTAGTTCCTCACTCTCACAAGTTTCTCGCCTAGAGCATTCTCTCCTTAGGCTCGCAATGCCATAGCATTCCGTGACTAGGTGAATAAGGGTTTCATCCCCCTACACTCGCCAGTGTCCGACAATCCCATCCTCGACAGGTGCCTCCTGAGGCGACAGTTGCCTGTTAAGAACGCCAGTGAGGAGGTTCAATTGTTTCCTACTAAGATCCAGATATTATCTTCTGGATCTTGCTGTTTTAAATTTCTGAAGGAACTTTGTGGAATGATCCATACCTGGGAAATACCGCCAGAGTGTTTACCTCTTGGCTTTCTCCTTCTCCAGAAACTCCTTTTATAAGTACATTGGCAAGTATATTGGCCTTTTCGTTTCCTTTGATTCCCGAACGGCGAGGAACCTAGATTAAAGATACCATATTTTTCTTGCCTACCTCATTGAATTTGTTCCGGCACTCCCAGAACATTTTTGAGTCGATGACGTAGGAGCTCAGTGCTTTAATAGCAGCTCGGTTACGCATAACAATTGCACATTAAAATAGCATGACTTGAACAATAAAATAGGTCATTATTGTTCATTTCCATTTACATTAAACTCACTCCTTATTTTGAGATCAACGGAATACTGTGCTTTTATTTCAAGGTATAGAAAATAATATAATGTTATGATTTATCAGATTATTCAGATTGCAAAAATTATTCTTCAATTATTGGCATTAAATCGAATTCCAGAAGGCTACAGCCGGACCTGTCCACCCAGAAAGTGATCAATAATGAAAGTTCTGAGAGTGCGAACGTTAATGAACAGTTTTTCGACCGAACGTTCGGTCACACCAGCGCCTGTCAGATTTGAATCGGCAACATTCTTCATCTAATAAAATGAATTGTATCAACTTTTTTCGTTTGCCTTTGTGCCGAGATGGAAAAAGCAGCCGGTGATGGATCGATGCGAATAATGATTTCCACCTGATTGAAAACAGAAAGTTTTCAATTTCCATTCTCGTTATCATTCTATCCGCTTTATTCCCCATTTTTCCCACATCAAGGCTACGCTTCAAACGCCCGAGAAATAGTTCATCACTGTGCTTCATCTACGAACAGGAAAAGTTTGGAAATTATTCAATTATCGGAAAAACTGTCTTTTGGAGTTTGTGGAGCCTGGTGAAATTAGCTATTTCCGACGGGAAATTGAAAATTTTTTAGTGTTGTTTGTCTAACTCAAAATTCGAGGAAAAGTTTAAGTACCATTATAATTTATGTACTTAATTGTTTATCTTAAGTTCAAAAATGATATTCCTGAAATAAAGATCATATGCTATATGTTTTCGACAAATCAGAGTTCCGTTCTGCAAGCAGAATGAAGTTGCGTTTTTCTCGGAAATCGTTCGAAATTCGACCGACTAATTTTGAAAAAATCGCGAATGATTTTATTTACAATTAGCTGGCCCGGCTGACGCGTTTTTGCATTTTTTACTACATTATTTGTAGAGAGTACTTCTTTGCTCTGCGTCTGTCGACTACGAATCTGCGCCCTACTCCTAGTTCAAATCTTCTTCTTTTCATTTATTGCCTTTTGCGATTGCGTTGAACGTACTTAACTGTGCCATGTTAACACGCACATCTGCATTTTTCTGTTGGATTTGTTCGCCTGATCTTTGTGCTCTTCTATCTTGAAAGATTATAGAATGGTCTACGATTCAAATTTGCCACGTTGCGTTTTGCTGGTATTTTGACTTCACAAATGAATCCATACTACACTCACTTACGATTGCTTCTATACTTTATCTTCGGTTCTTTCAGGAGAATTCCAAATTTCAAATTTCACAATAGTTATCAATCATAATTATTCAAGTGACTTTCATTGTAGCTCATCCTAGTATATGGCCAACGTTCTGGTTTGTGTGACCAAGATGGAATTTCTTTCGCCTTTTAAACCTTCTCTACACCCGCACGAACATTTCAAGGCCAAGATCAGATAAATCCTTCTAACCGTTCTCGAGCTTAAGCGAGACTAACGAAGAGTATTTGATATTTATGTACAGGGTGTCTGTAAGCAAATGCGAGGGACTTAGGGAGATGATTGCTCGATGGAAATGAGTAGGGGTAGTTCATATAATTTTTTTAATCGATACAGCTTTTGGAAAACGATGACGAGTTGACAGTTTTTAATTCCTAAAAAACACTGAGTCATAAAACTATACATAATATGATTCATTGAGGAAATGTTATTTACACAATTTTTTTATTCCATAACTTTATAATTAGGGGTTGAAAATAACAACTCTTCATGATTCTCCTTCAAAAATTGTTTTCGTGGAATAAATTTTTGAAAAATGAAATTCTCTCCTAATCAAATGGTTGGGCTCATTGTAGAGGATTTAACTTATGCTATACCAAATATTTGAATATTTCACATTCACTCCTTATCTATTTTTCATAGTTTACATTTGGATCAATAAAACACTAGGTATCACATGCAAATGTTTGATTTTAAATTGCCATCTAGTGATGACAGATTGGACAACATAGTTTTTAGGGCATGAATTCAGATCAAAAACAAAGAGTTTTGTACATTGGGGAGAGGCAGGCAAGATGGCATACAATCTTTTGAAAATCGATATCTCTTATGTGGAAAAAAAAATAGAGCACAGCATTAGTTGAATCTCTAGTCAATCAAGTTAGCTATCAATTTTTGAAGAAAGATATGAATAAAAAAAATTATAGACAAAAAAAAATCACGATAATCTGTAACATCCAAAAAACCATTTTGCCCCACAGTGTCGGGCAAGATGGCATATCATATAATATGATATATTTTGTAGTGAAAAAAACAAAATTCCAATAAATAACATATCATACAAGAAATTGAAATTTATTTATATTCATGTAAAGTATAAACAAAAAAAATCATATTTATATAAATAAAAAAAGGTACATTGAATGTTTTACTAGCAAGGGCCTATCCCATTCGTTTTTTTCTTACTGCTTCCAATGCTTTTAACATATTATTCTCATCCCACTCTCCTCTGTTGGTTTTCCTTCGATAATTGAAGACCATCTGAAAAAATATTTTATTGTTAATAAAAAGTACCATGCCATTTTACCCAGCCTCTATGTATGTCAACTTGCCCTAACCACGTGTCAAAAAAACGAATATTAAATCAACGTTTTTGTGACATCTTTTTGTCAAGGTAAATACATGAAAAGGATCACAATAAAGGTACAATTCTACTCGGATATAAAAAAGTTAGTGAAATAATCTGTACTTACAGTAATATAGACGAGAAGAGAGAGCTTACGCCGAAGTTGTACAGGCTCATACCCCTTTTTCACGATTAACTCATCAACTACCGTAACAGATCCCTTGAAACAACGTTCGTACACTGTTGCCAACTAATTCGAACATTTGCACTGAGTTCTAGGATTCCACTCGCAGTGGATTCTTCAGTAAATATGGTATGCCATTTGGCCCTACTATGCCATCTTGCCTGCCTTTCCCCTTCAACTGTCCAAAATTAGGCGACTTTCCTCTAGATTTAAAAATCGATTCGAAAATTTCAGCGAACTAATCATTGAGAGGAAGCATCATCATTGATAGAAGCCATTTATTGTCACTTTTAAGAATTTATATTCGAAATTCATGTTCCATGATTTTTTTCTAGATCTGTCTAAGGTACAAAATATCAGAAAATAGTGATAGCGTAAGCTCAAATAAAAATTTAAATGAAATGAAAATATCAGGTATCCTTTTATTTGGTTTTCCCATTTCGCACAAAAAAACCAAATGAAACGACGCAGAACTCGATGGTCGAAGAACCGTTATTTATTAAAATCCAACGTTTTTATGGGGATCCCATATTCCCAACACACAGAGGTAAACTCACATTCGACCCAGTAAACAAAAAATCAACTCACATCAATCCTCCGCTCTAAAATTTGCCCTAAAACCCCCCAGCCTTCTATAAATTCACAATAATACTGTCTGGTATGTGTGATTCGGTTGAATTCCGATTTTCCTCCATTAATAATATCCGCCAGGAGAAATGGACCTCCTCTCTCGATCGAAATATCCATGCTGCGGATCTCGGAGCCCTAATTTTGAATACCCTATCCAAAATAAGGAACCTAGTGTCCTTGCAGAAATTACAAACGTAACATTCATCTCAAGTGGCGTTGATAGCAATTTTCATATTTTCATAATCCATTTTTTACGGTCCTTTCTTAGGCATTTTCAACAGAAAAAAAAAGTAAAACCAAGTTCCAAATTTTGTATATCCAATTATGGGCTACCTTCTCTATCCAAATCTAGGCAAGTTTCATGTTTTAGGTTCTGTGGTTGAATTAGAAAAGATCCTTGGCATAAATGATGAATAAGATGGTTGGGTTGGACACATTGTAAAGAAATTTAACCTATTTCTCTATACGTACTAAATTTAAATATTTCACATCCACCACTTATCTATTTTTTTTAGTTTACAGTTGGAGCAATAAACACCAGGTATCACATTCAAACGTTAAATTTTAAATAGCCTTTTAGTGATGATAGATAGGACTACAAAGTTTACAGGGCATGAATTTAGATCAAAAATAAATAGTCTGCTGCATTCAATGTCAGAAAACTCCTGTGTTAGAATTCGGAGTGATGCAGTATCCAAAATTGAGCGACTGTCCAAAATTAGGCGACTTTCCTCTAGATATAGAAATGGATTCGAAATTATCATTGAGAAAAAGCATCATTATTGATAGAAACCATTAACTGTCGTTTTAAGAATTCACATTCAAATTTATTATTCCATGATTTTTTCCAGATCTGTAAAAGGTAAAAATAATTTTCATTGAGAAACTCTCTGAAAACAAAACGACCAACATAAAAAAATGATGGCAAAATATTTGGTTTTCCAATTTCGCAAAAAAAAACAAATGAAACGACGCAGAACGCGATGGTCGAGGAAGGGTTGTTTATTAAAATCCAACTTTTTTATGGGGATCCCATATTCCCAGCACACAGAGGTAAACTCGCATTCGAGCCAGTAAACAAAAAATCAACTCACATCAATTCTCCGCTCTAAAATTTGTGCTAAAACCCCCCAGCCTTCTATAAATTCACAATAATACTGTCTGGTATGTGTGATTCGGTTGAATCCCGATTTCCCTCCATCAATAATATCCGCCAGGAGAAATGGACCTCCTCTTTCGATCGAAATATCCATGCTGCGGATCTCGGAGCCCTGAGGGGAACGATCACGGTCTGGAGTTGCGGTCGCTTTGCTCCGTTCTAATCTCCTCGGTGCCTTGAGCAGAAAATTCCTACATCCAGATGTGTAATCTCCACCTTGATGACTTTAGAGATCGAAATTCTGCGGCTGTTCATTATCAGGTGTTGATTAAAGGTCAGTGAAGGAATGTCACTGCAGTATATGTGTTATTCTATACTCTTCCACTCATAGACCGAGAGCTAGCCATAAAATTAAGGAAAGCCCCGAGCAGGAGCTTTTGAGCGCTCGTTGTTTGGGTTGAACAATAAGGCTATAACCACCAAATTTTATATGGTGTTTGAGATTGATACCAAATATATAAATGCAGAATCTCAGCACAATCGAAATTATATCTGGAAAATTATTATTATAATCACCAAAATTAAATTCTTTGGTTCAGATGATGCGTCTCCTTCTGAAATTTTGTATATGAACCTTCAGTACTGTAGTTTTCATTTTCAAAATGAAACCTTCAGTACTGTAGTTTTCATTTTCAAAATGAATTTCACTCGAATCTGATATTCTGTTATGGAAATATAAACATTCTTCTTTAAATATTCCAATTGAATTTTCTTTAGTTCTGTTAACACTTTGGCCACAAAATTTGGCATAAAGATTCAATATATCAATTTTTATTCACAGAGAAAATTTCACGCGATTCCGATATCCTGTTATGGACATAATATGAAGTTTTTTTTCAATATTCCGATTGAACTAAACATGGTTATGTTAGAACTATGGCCACAAATTTTGGATGAACATTCAGAATATCATCGATCTTAATTAACAAAAAATTCCACTCGAGTTGGATATCTTTTTATGGAAATAAGTTTCTTTTTTTCAATATTCCAATTGAATTTTCTATGGTTCTGTTCACACTATGACCCCAAGTTTCTGCATGAGTCTTGTTATCATCATCTTGCATTAGGTCGTAACATTTCATTTCGATTGATTTCGTATTTTTCACGATATTGAGGAACAAAAATTTTGAATGGCCATATTTTATGGAACACCCGGTACGATTTAGCTGGTTAACAAACTAAGCCGAGCCATTTAGGACTCGAACTCATCCTGAAAATTTCATGTCTCTAGGACAATCCCTTCGAAACTTATTTTGCTAACGGACGGCCGACGGCCCCACGGACAGAATTGAATTTGACCACGAATTCGTCATCAGAGAGTTTAGCCCCATCGTATGAGAACTTTTTTGGCTCAAAATTCGAAAATAACATACACACCTACCTATACCAGAAAGCTTCTGAAGCTGTTACGACCTGAGCTTCGCGTCTTGGTGAACTGCTGATGGGGTACTGTCGGTACAAATATCAGTTTTACTCTATACAGGATCTGTGGGGTCAGAAGCAGAAACGGCTGAGCACATGGTATACAAATGTCTACACCTGTCTGGCCTAATCATTAATTAATATGGGGAACTGAATACCCAAAAGATAACGATCAAGGATCCTAAAGAGACTGTCAGATTCATCAACGCCATTGAAGATCTGCTTGGGTTTCCATGAATGAGTAGGGTAGAGAATAAAGGATCCACATGGTTGCAGTGCCCAGCTAGTCATAAATTAATATATCTACTTGAAGTGATATGATGTGGATATTAAGTGTGAAATTCCATCTTAGGTGATCCCTGATATTTTGTCACTGAAAAATGTTGAATATTTGAAATATTTCTTAACCCTAAATTAACTTATTTCTTTCGTTTTGGAAAGAGTTTCAATTCTTAAACTGTATGTTGAATGCCTTCAATAAACTCTCATCCTATTTTTTAAGAAACAATAAAGCGCGGAACAAAATGAGGTATTAAAAAACTATAATAATAATCACTACTAAAACACAAAATGTCATCCAAGATTTCTGTTCATTTCCACTCAATATGAATTTCTCTAAACGTGAGCGTTTTATTGCAAAATACTTCACCAGCGTTTTATCGAATTTTTTCCAACCAGCTCAGTTGAGGATGCAATCAAACATCTCTACAACCAATTAACTGAACATCCAGCTTTATGTTGCAGCGTTCCAGGGGCCATTCAGTTCCTTTCCACGTTTTCATCACGCCGCGTCCATTTTTAATCATTCGGGTGCAATAGGAAAGGATTCTCGGGAAAGAAATGAACAAAGTAGTCTTTTTCAGACGTATTCAAAAAGGGTATCAATAATTGATTCATGATTTGAATTACCTTGTGTTTACCAATACGAAACAGAAAGATAATTCCTGTTTTGCTTTCATTAAACTGTGAATCTTTGATTGTATCTTCACTTGACGGAAATTCATCATATTGAGATATAAGTAGATCACCTAATTTCCGCTCAAATTTGTTTGTGTGCACAACAGTTGTTAAATTGTGTCGTCCAATTATTGACTTCATACTGACTAATAATACTAACTTATCTTACAACATCGTTTGCCTTAAGTACATAGTGAACAGAAAATATGTTTACGCCTTAGACAAAGGTTTACGCCAACCTTTTTCTGTTCACTATACTATACATTCAAGGCAAACGATGTCTCAAGATCAGTTATAGTCAATTTTGAAGAAAGAATAGTCGTGTCCATAAATAACAAATTTCACTTTGCATTTTTCGATTTGTTTCACAAAAAAAAGAATATGCTTATATACTCCGTTCACACATTATTGAGCGCAAAGTAGGCGTAGTAGGTATTTGCTGTCATAACGATGAACAAAGTTAACGTTGCCGAATGAACCCGTTCTGAGTTATCAGTGAACTCTATGTTAAAGGGCCCACTCACTAAGAGGGAAGCGCGAAGACTTGAATGCGCGTTGTACGGGGTACAGTTAAAACAGTGTGTGTAAGGCGTAAATTTGGAATGCACAACTATCTCCGTCGGAATCAAGATAGTTTTGATTTTTGGCGTGTGCATTGTTCACCGTACGTGGAAGAATAACCAAAAACTACTGTGTATGGGCAACAAGTCTGTGCACGTTTCATGTTTTTAGCAATACAGTGTCGGGTTCCCTATTTATCCATTGGACATTTTTTCCTAAATAACAAAAACACGCCACTGCCATTAACATCAGACCTTTTTTCGACGTCATCTCACGCTTGTCGCACATCCCAACCAACACGCAAAAGTGTATGTGTGTGGGAAATATGAATGCACACGTTTGCTTTACAGCAAACGTGCAGATACTTAACTGCGCATTCTTTCTTCTTAGTGAGTGGGCCCCTTTATATTAACAACATTGCGTATCAATCTGACAAGAAAATAAACAACATAACCTAAAACTTTAATATACACAGTGAAATATGGTAAATTGTCATGGCCAACCAACAGCGCAAAGTTTCGTGAACGGACTATAAATAGAATTTGGCAAAATATTTATCAGTGACAATATATTCCGCATGCATCATGTGAAGGTATTAATTTGACAAGAACTGTCAAATTATTCCGTGAAAAAACTGCTGATAGCTTCGGCAATACAGTTTCATCTAGAAACCATTAGTAATTCAAAATTGCGCGTTTCTGAGTGGTCCAAATTGAAACCGAGGAGATAGTCAAAAAAATAATACAGAAGGAGTATTTTGATCATATGTTATATCCGTCATATCAATGGAATAAAACACATATCGGTATTGTTTTCCATCACAAAAAATCCTATGAATTTTCGACAGAAGAGATACCGATCTGTCTCTTCCTGGATATATTTCATGTTTTCCCTCGCAATTTTTCTATTACTTCCAGGCCAGAAACCATACGCTTTATGTGCCTCCTCATGTGGATATTATGCGAATACATTATTTATATAGGAATTTATTCAAGACATCCCACGATTCTGCTTGGTTCGAGCATGTGATATTTTATATGAATCCATCTTTCGCCGTGAGGTGTTCTGAAGAAACTGTTGTGAAATTCAATACCTTCGATTTATGGTGATTTTTTGTGGGCCTAGATGCCTTTGCAGGGTAGGCAGGAGACATATGCCTTTCTATATTTCATTGTAAAGCGCAGATGCACTTTCGAATATGGTAATCGAAGTTTTTTATTGTACGAGATGCTTTCAAGAGAGGTGAGCGTCTTTGGAAGAGTGTAGACTCATTGAAATAAATAATTAAATGGCCCAACTTAAAGTCAAAAGATTTCACTCTTTTGATCATATTGAAAGAACGATTCAAGATTGTTAAGGAGCCTATACATTCGACTGCGACCTTAAAGGTTGACGCTCACTTGGACGAGAGGAAGCGAAGAGTTGTTATCCGCAGGCACGATTTGCACTGAATCAAATGGGTAGATGCTCACTTGGGAGGCGCGAAGCGAAGATCAGAATCGTTCAATTCAGTGCAAATCGTGCCTGCGGAAAACAACTCTTCGCTTCGTCTCGTCTCGTCTCGTCCAAGTGAGCGTCAACCTTAAGGGTCGATTTATCCGGTTGATATACATGTAATTTGTTTCAGCCTTTCGGAATTGAGTTCGATATTTAGGGTTAGATACTCCTGTCTGAATTTATGGGAATTGACTTCCCAGTACTATGTAGATCCAGACCTGCTTGGATGAACCTTTTTGGCTCACTATCATCAGCTTTCTCGAAAATCGAATGAATTCCACGGAAACGTTCAATTTGATCTATACCATTGAGTTTAAAAATAATAATTATGTCTATACTATACTCAGTTTCTGTTGAGCCAAATCTCATTATATGCTTTCTTAGGCGGCAATGTCCTGTTAAAAGGGCAATCAGGAAACTTAACCTATTTTCGCGTGAATCCAAATATTTTGGGACATTGCAGTTTTAAGGTTCCGAAGTTTGAATGATACAGAGTGCTTCTTTTTCAGTTTCTTTTCCCTCCAAAAACTGCATTTGCCTTTACCACATAAAGGACCTGGGCCAGTAAGTGGTGTTTGTACTTCTTTTCTAGCTGAAATGTTAAAGCCTCTTCTTTTTCTTTTTCCCGGGAACCCAAAGTAAAAAGAACTTGTTCTTCTTACCTATTTTATTGAGTTTTCTTTGGCACCCTCATATTACACTACTACTATTAGATGCGTCATCCTAAATATCATATGTCATGTCATGTCGAAAAGTCATCTATACTCCGTTCACATATTATTGAGCGCAAAATAGGCGTTTGTTTATTTATTTGAGATTGGCATTGTTTGCTGTCATAACGACGAATAAAGTCAACGTTGCCAAATGTACCCGGTCTCGTCCGACGAGCTTCCGAGTTATCAGAGAACTCTATGACCTATTGACAACATTGCGTATCAAGAAAATAAACAACATAACCTAAAATTTCAATATGAACAGTGGAACATGCCAAATTGTCATAACCAAACGACAGCTCAAAGTTTCGTGAACGAAATATACAGGTTTGGAAATTCACCTCTGAAACAAACGATATACAATGCATCAGACAGAGAATTCTTTCGTTCAGTTGCACAGATGAATAGTCGAGATAATCACATGCTATAACACACTGAATTCCGTTGTCTTATTGCAATATTCTAATCTTGTCTCTCTCTTTTCGTTGGGAGGAGCATATTTCATTTAGTATGGTAGGCAACAGTAAAAACTTGAATCGAGTATAACGGGCAGCCTGACAAATTAAATAATTATATACGTGTACTGCAGGTTCCCTACCATAATGCGATAAGAGAGAGACAAGACTAGGTTATTGCAATAGGTCAACGGAATTCATTCAGTTACAGCACGTGATTATCTCGACTATTCATCTGTGCAACTAGACGGAAGAATGCACTGTTTGATGCATTGTATCATATATCGTATGTTTTATATGTGAATTTTCAAATCTGTATATTCAAGTTCTACTGCACTGCAGCTTCCGACGAAAATTTCGCAATGTTTCAATACTTCGACTTCTAACCTGTCTCCTTCAACAAACAGCATATTTGATGCCCACACTCTTCTCCTATTCAATATCCTATTTACATGAAGCTGCGACGAGACCCGATGCGTCGAAACAACACTAAACATAATCATAAAACTTTAATAATACTTCAATATTCCACTCTCCCCGTCGTAATCATACGCAATTAAAAACTTTCGCAATTTAGCCCCCCTCGCTGCGACAAAAAAGGCTGATTCCGATTGCACAAAACTTATAATTATTTTGGCAAGTTGCAGCAGGGCACTCTCTACAGGCCGCGAAATTTTCCAGGCTCTCTCCGCCCGATTATATCGATTCTTGAAGTTTTGAGAGCGAGACCGTAAATCCGCAATATCATCCAAGGAGCAGGAAATTACCCTCGTTGAGTTTGATAAATGAAGTTAGACGCGAGCCGTTGGAATTTTATAGGAATGCGGTTTTATGCGGTGGAGTTGTGGCTTCACTTTTGAGGTCATACGAAGTGTTTGGGGAAGCCTCAAGTATTGTGCGCTGACAAAGTCACCTAACTGTCATTGTCCGTTATAAACTGAAGATCAACTCTTGCCATTTTTTTTGAGAAACAACGGAGAATGGAAATAGCTAGGGCGACGAAAGCACTTTGCAGGTTATGTGAAGGTTTTCTGACGGACAGAACGATGACAAGCGGATACGTGACACGTAGGACAACAAGAGGTTGCCCACAAGGATCTCGCCTTGGTTTCATGCAGGGTTGGTTCGAAAGGATGGACTGAACAGACGGAATATGGAGAACGGACAAAGCTAAAAGAGGAGACATCGACTTAGAGTACACAGACCCGCTAGCGACTTTTCTAGCGTTTGCAGTCGACGAATGCATATTAATAAAAGGAAACTCTGCAAAAAAATTGAGAAAAAATGGACATATATATGGCCCCGACAATTAAAAGAGACGAAAATACAGTGAGACAATAAAACACCTAGAACTGATCATCGACAAACAAATGACTTACGTATACCATTTAAAAGACACCAGACAAAAACAAACAAAATATCTATGATACTGGCTTTGGACAAAAAGAACAAGATACGGACACATCAAAGACTCAATAAAACAGATTGCGATTGCGAATGCGAATGCAACGGACAGGACGAAGACGCCAGACACATAAGAACACAATGCACAATAGAAAGAAGACTCAAAATAGGACAGAAAATAACAAAAAACTACTGAAACAAGACACTTCAGTTGAAGCAGTTGGGCACACGACGATATGGACAATACAGTGCAGCATGACACCTGGCTGCTGTGTGGACATATAAACTTATGCCGAAAGGCGGGAAGTCCACACAGCACAATGTAGGGGATATTCTTCAACCCGAAATACTTTCCTCCAAAAAAGGAGTCAATTAAGATTATATTGGCTACTCTTAACTTTAGGCCTTTTTGAAACCCTTCAAAATCTATGAAGTTTGTGCTTCTTCGAGTAAATAAACCATTGTGTGTTATGTAGACTTTGGTACTGTGTTCTTACGTCATCTCATGTAAATCACCGTTACGTCTTGACTAAGCAGTGCATGGGGGCTGTTTACTTCTAGAACATGTCTCTTCTGATCGGCAATTGTGATCTCAAAAGATAAGGAAAATAAAATATGACAGCAGAATTCAGGCGCCTACATATATTCATTTTCTTCTGTTCTGGACTGAGAACCTTTCCAAGCACCTCTTACGTTGGAAAACAAGATGTTTCCCTGCTACACCCAGTCTTATCAGGGTTTTCAGAGAAAGCAATAATGGCCTACAAAAAACCCTATGAGAATTTGCAGCCAATTTTTCTGATTAAGATTCCTCGAATTTTTTTGTTACCTGGCTGCCTCTCTCTTTCTCCTAAATTTGATAGGTACCGTTTTTCATGATCCAGAAAGGTTTCGGTCTTATAAAAAAAGTTGATAACGCCAAGATCATTACCTTGATTCCTGAATGTGCTAGTATCGACAGGATTATTTCTGAAGTTCTTCCTTGGTTTCAAACATCGATTACTCGTATGGAATGTCATTTTTACGTTCTGATAGAAAGTCGGCAGTAGGCCGGGCGTAAACACGTTAACTTCCAGTAGAAACGACTCTAAAACATGAAATTTCTAGGTTGTCTTTGAGATTTTAATGAAAAAGTTGAATTCGGAAATAAATAGGATGTACCCAACAGTTTCCATAACTCTCAGGATATTGAAACTTGAATCATCGTTTTCCAATATGAGCTAGCATTCCAACATATGGTGGAACAAAATAATTATACACGAATCAGATGTATCACATAAAATTACATTAAAAAAATTATTTCATTCTACGAATAATGTAAAAAAACAATGAACATCGCTCACATTTAAATTAATGTTTTTCTGTTTTTTTTTACATTATTTGTGTAATGAAATAAGTTTTTTTCAATGTTAATTTTTGTAATACATCTGAAAACACATAATATTTCCGAAACAGTTGAAGATAGGGTATGGTACATCGCACCTGAATTATGTCTAGAATTTTCTGAAGATTCCAAGAAAAAAAGAATATACAGGGGGTTGTAGATTTAAAATGAGAAAGTTGGTACCCACCACTGTCACATGACACGCCCTATATAATTATTTTTTTGAGAAAAATGCGCATCTAAAAATACAAACCGACGTGTCCAAGCGTATTTTCCAAACACGCTCTCATTTATTCGTTATCGAAATTATTTTATTTGGCTGTTCCACACTGTATATCATCCAAATATATAAACGAAATTAAACTGTTCATTCCAATACTAAAACGGCATAACCTCCATTAAAGCGTAAATGAAAATTTTCCATAATCGCTACCTATATTGCTTTCCTCGAAATTCATTTATGCGGTCATTCCAAATTCGACTTGCATTGATTCGAACTGGACCGCAACAATATTCAATATTTCAATCCAAATAACCGTTTATTGTCCGAGGGCCGTGTCAATACGAATCCCCGCATTAATTCATGCATTCTCCCGTTTAAATCCAACTTTATGACATCCAGATTAAATTGGGATAGGAACCAAGATCGTTCGGGTTCTATAATTATGTATAGCTGCGAAATTATGGACGTACAACGTCGATAAATGGGCGGGACTTGCGTTTGCATCAATGGACGCAATGGACTGGTTGTCGATGAAGGTTTTTGGTTTAGTTTAGTTTAAAAAAGGTTTACAGTTCACTGCGACCATAAGGTCTATTGTGCCCCCTTACAGAGCTGTTCGGACCATACCCTCACAGCTCGCCTTCCTGTTCCAGAGATCTGATAAAATCCAATATCTGTGAAGGCTTCAACGTGGCTAGTTCCTCACTCTTACAAGTTTCTCGCCCATGACATTCTCTCTTTAGGCTCGCAATACCAAATCATTCTGTGACCAGGTGAATGGACGTTTCCTCCTCATCCTTAAAGAACCTACACTCGTCAGTTTCCGACAATCCCATCCTCAACAGGTGCCTCCTAAGATGAGAGTGTCTAGTAAGAAGGCCAGTGAGAAGGTGTTATTATTTCTTACTAAGATACAGATATCTTTTGCATCTTGCTGTTTCGAATTTCCGAAGGAACTTAGTGGAATGATCCATCCTTGGTAGATTCCCCCAGAGTTTTTCTTCTCGGTTTTCTCCTTCTCCAGAAACTCCTCCTTATAGATAATTTACCTATACCACAGAAGGTTTCTGGGCCACTGAGTGACATTCGTGCGCCCTCTCTGGCTAGTGTATTGGCCTCTTCGTTTCCTTTGATTCCCGAATGGCTGGGAACCCAGATTAAAAGACCTTATTTTTCTTGCCTACCTCATTGAGTTTGTTGGGGCATCCCCAGATCATTTTTTAGTCCACGACGTAGGATTTCAGTGCTTTAATAGCAGCTTGACTATTTGAGCGTATGGCTTTATCGAACTTCTGACAGTTTCTTTCTAGATTTATATCTAGACATCTTTCAATAGCTAAGATTTCCGCTTGAAAGACGCTCATACAGGAGGCTAGCGATAGTCAATGAAGGTACAGGTACCTACAATTTGATTATACGTATACGTGGTGAAAACTGATAGAACTGCTTACAGAAGTCAGGAACGGTCCAAAGAAAAATTTTTGGAGGGGTGGGAAACTTCCGAAAATTTGCCATCTGAGTATTGAAGGATTAGAAAAACGATGGTGAAGGGGTGGTTATTCTCGTTGGTGATAGATTTATCTTTCTAGAGTATTAAAAATAATTAAAATATGTGTAGTGCACAGCAGGCTTGTACTGTAACCAATCCCTTACGTATTTCATGGATTTTGGAAAATATCAGAGGCTTTTCGATACAAAAATGGAAAGGCTTTTATCCACGACTATTTGGAAATCAGTCCATTTTATTTCTCTGTGCTCGGCCTTAATACCCATTTATCACCAGGAAATAATGAGATTATAAATCACTGCTGTCAGATGCTTCATAGATTTAGCATTGATATCATGTTCTTCAACTTGATGTTTGTTCAGTATTCTAAAGTACTCCAACAAACGAATATGGGCATACCTTGTCAATCGAGGGCCAAATCTACTTTCTTTATATCAATTAAGGATTTTTTTGTTACAAAATATACAATGACCAGTTCTCCAAAAGTTTTAATTTTTTTCAACCAAATATTGTTCGTCGCTTGAGTGCACTATCGGCATAGAGTTCGACAATTACAGAAATTTCGACACAAAGATTAGATACTGTTTTATTAGGAGAATACTCGCAAAAGAGAATTGAATAAATTGTCCTTGAATTGTGCGCTATTGCTCTTTTGTTTCTTTGACTCTCAATAACTGTATTTCATTTTATTGTTCTCATCCTGGTCACTCCGGGATTCACGGCAATGAAGCGGCAGACCGACTGGCCAGGGAAGGAGGGACAACCCCCTTCACTGGACCAGAACCGTTTTGCGGCTTCCCAGCCAGTCATCAGGCAATGGCTATTAAGGACTGGGAACAAAAGAGGAAGCTTATGTCCTGGCGTACGACCAATGGTCAAAAGCAAGCTAAGTCACTTCTCTCTCACTCGACGAGCTGGACCAAGAAAGTCCTCTCACTCAGCAAATTGGAACTGAGGAAACTGACGGGCGCTCTCACTGGGCACTGTCCTGTGAGGTATCACTTAAAAAACATGGGAAAAGCGCCCGATAGTACATGTCGCTTCTGTCAAGAAGCCACCGAGACAGCTAGACACCTGCTATGTGAGTGTGAAGCTGTTCACCAGAAACGGTTACGGCATCTTGGCTCCAGGTTCCTAAAGCCTGAACAAGTAATGGATGTGGCCCCCAGAAAGGTGGTGAAGTTCATTGAGACTTTGCTGCCGGACTGGTAAACAGCGCGGGGATGCACAATAGATCTTAAGGTCAAGGTGCTCGCAAGGTCGGTTTTGATCTGTCGCCCCTCCTCTAATCTAATCTAATCTAAATTGCTCTCATCATTTTTTATGATTAGTTGCATTTTTTTATAAGTTCATGTATTAATGAATTCTCTATGTATTGTATTTCACACGTAATATCATACAGATTATATTATTGACATTCGATTTTATTTTCTGTCTGTATTGTTATGTTGTGTGATCTCTACCAGCAGGTTGAACTGACTTGCGAAAGAATTTCATGTAACTGCGTTTTCCACCAATTAACTCCCTCTTCCTTTTTCTCAATAAAAAACTAGAAATGCCTATTACCGCAAGCCACAATTCCCATACGAAAAACTTCACCCTCCTCGGAGGATCCTCAATTATTCTAGTCCGCTTCTGTTTGCAGGACGCCAAGGTGGGCGCAATGAAATTGTAATCGGTAATAGTTTGCTCCTCGTTCGTCTGGAAACGTAACGACCGATCCGAAGTGCCCTTTGGCATGAAATCGGCGAATTAAAGCACTAGCGCCTAACTTCCAGGACGAGGTCCTCGATTCTGAGCCGAGTGGTTCTTGTGGATAAAGGATCTGCTGCATTGCTTCGTGATGGCGGTAACGAGGAGGGAATTTCGCACCTTTGGAGTGAAAGGGAACGCTTTCAAAGGAAAAGGACTCGTTTTTTACTTTATGTGTTTCGTAATGAGGCTTTGGGTTTTGCGGGTTCATCGACTTATGGTATTATGGTTTCATTCCAAGGATTTTTGTGTGCGATATTGGAAAGAATGCAACTTCAAAAGATCAGGAATCTTAAAGGAAATTCTTGTTAACATTTACCACCTAGAGTTTTGACATACAGAGCCAAAATCTGAAAATTGAACGATTCTACAGAGCATATTTGGCTAGTTTCCGTTCATTAAATGAGACTTCAACACTATTTTTTGGATGTGTATTGCTATTTTATCAAAGTGTCAAACACAGAAGCTTAGCAGGTTATTTTTAATAAGTTGATTACATTGAGATACTTTACAAGCTGCTACAGAGCGAATTTAGAAGTGAGTGAATAAGTTTGTGAGATTGTGATGATTACACGCAAAACTGTCTACTCGCTGAGTAGCCAACAATTTAGCGATCCACGTGAGGTTTATGTTTGTATACTGTATAGTTGTCAAGGATCTAAGATAAATGTCAAATATGTTTTCAAATTAAAGAACTAGGAACTACTGAATAGACGAGAACTCACAGATTGTTTAGAAGCAATTGTGATTACACACGGCTTGTTCACATGATTACACTGAGCGAAATTACAATAAGCTACTAAATTCAGTAGGAGCTTGTAGAGTATCTTAGTGTAATCGACCCATAACGAAGGGTCAGCCACTCATTCGAAATAAAGTTCGAATACCATGCAACATTTTTCACCGTGGTTAAAATTTCGAAGTACCCATATACTAAGTACATATTTAGAAGTTCAGTTTATTCTAAATTACCTCAATGAATTCTGAGGTTTTATTCCAACCAATGTTCAATGAAGCCATATTCACATTAACAGGAAACCCCTATTTTACAATTCACTTTTCACCACTTTACGTTTCGCCTTCACTTGAATTATGAGAAAATAAAGTTAACGATCATTGAATTACCACCACTAGCTCCTAAATTTCAGGATGAGGTCCTCGATTCTGCGGCGAGTGGTTCTTGTGGATAAAGCATCTGCTGCATTGCTTCGTGATGGCGGTAACGAGGAGCGAATTTCGCACCTTTGGAGTGGGAGGAAACGCTTTCAGAGGAAAAGGACTCGTTTTTTACATTATGTGTTTCGTAATGAGGCTTTGGGTTCTGCGGGTTCATCGACTTATGGTCTTATGGTTTCATTCCAAGGATTTTTGTGTGTGATAGTGGAACGAATGAAACTTCAAAAGATCAGGAATCTTAGAGGCGATTCTTGTTAACATTTACCACTTAGAGTTTTGACATACAGAGCCAAAATCTGAAAATTCTAGAAGGTCTATTGGCTAGTTTCCGTTCATTAGATGAGATTTCAACACTATATTTTTAGGATGTGTATTGTTATTTTATCAAATTGTCAAACCCAGAAGCTTAATTTATTTTTAATGGGTCGATTACATTGGGATACTTTACAAGCTGCTACTGAGCGAATTCAGAAGCGAGTGAATTAGCTTGTGAGATTGTGATGATTACACATAAAACTGTCTACTCGCTGAGTAGCCAACAATCCAGCCATCCACGTGAGGTTTATGTTTGTATCGTTGTCAAGGATCTAAGACCAATGACAAAAAATACGGTTTCAAATTTAGGAACCAGGAACCACGGAATAGATGAGAACTCACAGATTGTTTGGTAGCTACTGTGATTACACACGGCTTGTTTACATGCCAACAAGCCAAAACGCCAGCGATTTCGCGTGTAAAGTAGACCAGCTTTCAACTTTAGTCACAGTTTTTTACAATCAGTTGTAACTGGCTTCTGAACACGATTTGACGATCAGCTGCTAAATTCACTCAGTGGCAGCCTGTAAAGTATCTCAATGTAATCGACTCATAACGAAGGGTCAGCCAGTCATTCGAAATAAAGTTCGAATCCCTTGCAACATTTTTTCATCGTGGTTGAAATTTCGAAGTATGTACCAAGTACATATTTAGAAGTTCAGTTTATTCGAAATTACCTCAATAAATTCTGAGTTTTTTTCCAACCAATGTTCGATGAAGCCATATTCACATTGACAGGAAAACTCTATTTTACAATTTACTTTTCACCACTGTACGTTTCGCCTTCACTTGAATTATGAAATTTATTTTCTCATAACTCATTGAATTACCACCACTAGCTCCTAAGTTTCAGGACGAGGTCCTCGATTCTGCGGCGAGTGGTTCTTGTGGATAAAGGATCTGCTGCATTGCTTCGTGATGGTAATAATGAGAAGGGAATTTCGCACTTTTGGAGTGAAAGGGAAAGCTCTCAAAGGAGAAGGACTTGTTTTCTACTTTGCGTCTTTCGGAATGTATGCTGGCAGGGGTGCCGTAATGAAGTGGTGGATTTCGTGGGTTCGTCGACTTATGGTTTTATCCCAAGGATTTTTGTGTGATAAAGTGCAAAGGGTGAAACTTCAGAGAGGTGGAAATAATGGGGAAAATGCTATTCGTAGTGCCGAAAGCCAAATAGTGGTAGATGAAGATTTTTAACCCATTCTAGTTTTATTCTGTGGTTTGAACAGAATTTCCATAAAATTTTATAACAGCGCAGATGGCCATGGATTATTACAAATTTTTATAGTCCATTCACAAAAGGTTGAGCCATCGGTTGTCCATGGAAATTTGACATATTCCACTGTGTATATTGAAATTTTAGGTTATGTTGTTTAATTTTTTGTCAGATAGATACGCAATGTTGTCAATATTGCATAGAGTTCTCAGTTCTCTGATAATTAGCAAGCTCCTCGAACGAGGTCTGGTTCATTCGGTAACGTTGACTTTATTTTAGCTTATGACAGCAAATACTGCCAACTTCAGATAAATCAAAAAACGCCTACTATGCGCTAAAACTTTCGTGAACGGGCAATATATTAGATGTAAACTGTAATTTGAACAAATTATACTATGTGAGTTTAGGCTGATAATTCCAAAAGAAATCGAATAATAAGAAACGATTAGATAAAAACCTTCTAAAGCAACCTAAAAATTCAGCTAGCTTCCGTTTATTGAATGACGCTTCAGCACTAACGTGCATATGTGTATTGGTATCTTATTGTCAAATCCAGAAGCTTGTCAAGATATTTTGAATGAAGGGTCAGCCAGTTACTCTGAGTAAGGTTTGAATAGACTGCCACATTTTTCATCATTGTTCAGATTTTGGAAGATTCTGAAATAACCTCAATAAATTCTGACGTTTCAATAGAGAAAATGCTTCTTCACGTTTTCTATCAGAAGTTTTGACGTATACTGCAGGAAGCCGAAAAGTAAACGATTCTACAGAGCGTATTCGGTATATGAGGTTCTTTGAGTCAGAATATCTCGATTTCGTGGATTTGCAATGCTTTTTTTATGAAACTGTCAATACCAAAACATTGCAAGGTATTTTGAACAAGGGGTTAGTATCATTAGTTTGGATACTTTGCGACATTTTTTCGCTATCGTTTATATTTCTGAGCATGTTTATTTGAAATCACTTCAATTGATTTTTACGTTTTTATTGTCAACCACTGCGATAAAGCCATAAAGTACAGATTTTGTGGGAAGAAGAAGAAAACTCCTATTGTCTCAGTTACAGAATGCCTCGCTAATGCTACACAAAAAAAATTGAACAGACCTCCGTGAAGCCTCTCAGATATTGTAGTTTATTGATGTGCTGGAACTGGAGGGCAAGCTATGAAGCAGTTAAAAAAACAGCTCTGTTGGGGGCATAATAAACCTCAAGGTCACAGTTGAATGTAACCCTCTCAACAATCTACAATAATACTCGATTCACCCCCGTATTTTCTTAATCCCGAAATTCCCCTCATTAATTCAGATCCACGTGGAAGCTACAAACAAATTTTACACCCTGTTTTCTTCGCTTTACGCTCATCCCCAACGTGGGCTCGTAATCTACGTAACTAGGACAGCTCGAATAAACACAATCGTCACGCTCAGTCTCCTTCGATCGCAGCGCGTTTGTTCCGGCATTTTATCCGGAATCTCTTTCGATATTCACCCTCGAATTGTTTACCTGAAAACAGAGATCAACCCTCGTCGGATCGGTTCGTATATGTACTAGCACGTTTACTCCCTTATTCCCCTTTCGATGACACAGCGAGTATTTTGGGAGTAAATAGAATGGATATTCAGGAAATAGACGGAGCACAATGTAATAATTCATTCGGAAAGGATTGTGTCGAATAGTGGAATATAGACAAATATCAAATACGGATGTAGATGGTTATTTTGAACGGTTAAAATCATACAATAAAAATTGTTGATTGTAGATTATTAAGGGGTGCACTGCGACCTAAACTTGTATTTTTTCCACATAAGAGCTGTTTTGGCAACTGCACTTCAGCTCGAGTTTCAGTTCCAGAGCCGTAATGTACTCAGGAATCTATAATTCTCCTGTCCGAACTCCACTCTGTAACTGAGTTGACAGGAGCTTACTCCTCTTACCCACAGAATCTATAGGCGTTTTGGGAAATTCAGGGTTACTTACTCGATCCATTGGGTCACGTGATGGATCCACTCAGATAACGGACCCGGATTCACCCGAGTACCTTACCACATATGTATATAGGAAATTGTGGAACTCGTGAACGGCTCTACCGCCGTGAGGAGGCGTTGTGAGTGTTGTTGGGGGCGGCAGGGGCGAATGTATTCCAAAAATATTTTTATCAGGAATTCTGCCACCTTGAAATTTTGGGAATTAGTTACTTGTGGGTAGAGAATGAAAATGTAAAACTCCGTTTCAAATATCCGGCCGTCAGAGAGGCGGTGCAGGATGGGGCGGAGGTGTTCAAGCAATATTTTTACTAGGAATCCTGCCACCTTGGAATTTTGGGAATTGATTACTTATGGGTAGAGAACGATAATGTAATACTCGGTTTCAAATATCCCACCGTCAGAGAGGCGGTGGAGGCGGGGGTGTTCCAGCAATAAGTGACCAATTCCCAAAATCTCAAGGTGGCAGGATTTCTAGTAGAAATATTGCTGGGACGCCCCCGCCTCCACCGCCTCTCTGACGGCCGGATATTTGAAACCGTGTATTACATTATCATTCTCTACCCATAAGTAACCAATTCCCAAAATTTCAAGGTGGCAGAATTCCTAGTAAAAATATTGCTCAAACTCCTCCGCCCCCGCGTCTCTGACGGCCGGATATTTGAAACGGAATATCACATTTTCATTCTCTACCCACAAGTAACTAATTCCCAAAATTTCAAGGTGGCAGGATTCCTGATAAAAATATTTTTGGAATACATTCGCCCCTGCCGCCCCCAACAACACTCACAACGCCTCCTCACGGCGGTAGAGCCGTTCCCGAGTTCCACAATTTCCTATATTATGCATAAAAAATAATTTTTTGAATCATGGAGTTCACAGAAGGAAGAAACAGAATATTGCTGATATTTATTGCTAAAGGTACTCGGGTCATATCAATAACATAACAAAATATTTTATGGATTTATTTTTTCAGTCCACGTTTATTTTCGGATTTTCTTCAGCTTTGGTTGGATGTTCGGGTTAGGTAAACGAACGCGAAGGTTAGGGATCGAGTTGACCCTAGTAAGTATTCGAAAACGCCTTATACTCGTCAGTTTCTGTTCATCCCAGTGTGATCATATGTACTTTATTTATACTTTTGAATTGAGAGCTAACAAAATACAATGCAAAACGGGGTACCATACTATTCAGGCGTATGATGCCAAAGTACAGGGAAAAACCTCAGTAGAAAAAACCCTGCCTCGCCGTTTTTACAAAATGAATCTTAATACTATCAAATAAAAAACAAAATACTTAATTCATGCTCTTGGACCAGGAGGATGTTTCAAACCAGGTCTGGCGTTCCAAGTGATGATTTTTCGAATCTCCTGTTTTTCTAAGACCGCTACAGGATCCTATTAGTGAACCGAATCATCTCCTTTAGATTTAAATAGTGGTATTTTTAACCTGAATATCGAATTCAATTTCGGAATAATGATAAAAAACGTGTGACAAACTTATGTACTGTTAGAAAGCCAGTGAATAGGCGTAACTTATTCTTACTGAGTTTCGAATAGTTTTTGGGCCTTGTTGCTCCAAAGTTCAGAAGAAACTTTTCGGAATTATTCATTCGCAGCCTTTTTCCCTGAAGTGCTTTTCTTTCAGATTCTTCCTTCTACAAAATTCTTCCTGATGTTCTTCCAGAATTTTGTGTTTTCGTGCCAAAAACACTGTTTTTCAGACTCACTACAAAAATTACTAGTTACTCGAAATCCCCATGTTTTGTTCTCATGATAATCTAAAATTCATCCATCAGTTCCTCAGAATATGAAGAAGAATTCAACTCTTATTAAGATATTCGCTAAAACAGAAGAGCTCTACCTATTGGTAATAATCAATCTTACTTCAAATCCCATTCACCAAAATAATTTTCATGCCATTTCAAACCCACCTCGCCCGAAAACACTTCTATTGCAAGAGGCTGCATAAGAGAAAAACTTCGGAAAGTTAAATCCCATCAACTCTACATCAAACTGCCTTCACCGAAGAACTTCGTGCATAAACTTATCCGTTGAACAAGGTTGAGTAAATCCGAAGTCAGCCGAGTTTCGAAACTCCCAATAGAGAAGGACTTACACAACTGCTATAACGGAGATCCGCTAAACGCAGCGAAGGATATAAAGGGAGGAGTCTCAACCAATTAGGAATCATCAGGAAATCATTAGACCCGGTTATTATAGAAATTAGGATTAAGGTTTTAAGTTGGTGATCTTGGTTTGGAAGCAATGTTCAAGTCGGTAGGTTCCTTCAACTTTGAGAGTTCTTGAACTTCTGAAAATAAACGAGGATAAAGACAGAGTACGTCATTTTAGGTGGCCGCAAGATTTCGTGACGGCTGTCGAGGTTTGGGATATACTTCAACATGTACCAGGTGCCCTGAATTCGTTGTCTCAGAAACCTTTTGTGCTAGAACAAAATTAGTGGCACATTTTTGGGCTCGATTTTTGAGATTATTCATTTGTTAAAAACCTCAACCTACTAAATCAAACCGTTCTCGAGCTATTAGAGAACATAGGAAAATGGCGTCAAATGGGGAGTTCTCTTAACTTCTTCATTACTGATGAAGTTATAAACATGAAACTGAAACATTATGAAGGCACTTCTGTCAGAAGAATTCAATGAATTCATCATTTTTTCTGCATAAAATATTTTGAAGCTTATCGGGTTTCTGAGATTCCCTCACTAGACAACGAATTTAGAACACCCGGTACATACGATAACGCTTTTTTTCATTTTTGTGGTGAATCTTTTCGTTTCGCTATACAGCAGAATCTTTCGAGAATATGTTATTACATGTTGGTTGTTGTCCATAAGATATAGTAAATCAATTCAGAAAGAACTATCAAGGCTGTGACATATTGATCCAATCTGATCTTGCTGCTATTAAGTCATGGAAATCCTATGTTATCGACTCAAAGCTTAAATAGAAATACTGAAGAAAACTCAATAAAGTTGGTAATAACAACATGATCTATTTAGTTTGGGTTCCTTTGTCACTAAGAAATCAAAAGAAAGGAAGAGCCTAACACACTGGCTAAAAAGGGAGTACAGGGTATCCCATTTTGGGCACTTTCACGGGATATCTCCGTTATCTTTAACGTTAGCGGGATGCGGTTTTCGCGACAGTGTGCTACTTTTTTATGAAACTGAAGATGGCGCAATCAGTTTTTGCATAGCCCTCTTAGTTTTTGCTATACAGGGCTGAAATGAAAAGTATCACTTTTTAATCACCCCCCGTATCTCAGTTGTGCTTGAACGTGGAGAAATGGTTGAAACGCATTCCTATACATTTTTTTCCGTAGAATCCAGTGGCGTAGTCAGTTTTTCATTCAAACTTTCCGTTTTTGAGTCATTGAGCAAACATATGTTTTTTAAATTGGAAACCCTGTATATTATTTTTTCTTCTTATTAAGCACAATCTCAGCTTTTCAAAAACATATTATTTTATGCATTTATTTTCGAAACCAACCTCAGAATTCAAGATTTTGTAATTCAATTGTCAATAACTAAGTAGTAGGCTATGACTGTTTATTAAAAACAAAAAATAAATGTCAAGATTTCGTTAGAAATCGAAAATAATGTTAACATAATATCTAGATCACAAACAGGCATGTCATATTTCTCGTAATTTTCGTAAGCAGCCGTTATGAGAAAAACTTAAAACTGAATCATTAATACAATATAATAAATAATAAAACTGAGAAAACTGTAAACTTTTCAACCGACCGACAAAGCTTTGACTTTTTTAGTTTTTAATAAACAGTCATAGAGCCTACTACTTAGTTATTGACAATTGAATTACAAAATCTTGTATTCTGAGCTTGGTTTTGGAAATAAATGCATAAAATAATATGTTTCTGGAAAGCTGAGATTGTGCTTATCAAAAATAAAAAATAATATACAGGGTGTCCAATTTAAAAAACATATGTTTGCTCAATAACTCAAAAACGGAAAGTTTAATTGGAAAACTGACTACGCCACTGGATTCTACGGAAAAAAATCTATAGGAATGCGTTTCAACCATGCCTCCAAGTTAAAGCACAACTGAGATACGGGGGTGATTAAAAAGTGATGATTTTTATTTCCGCACTGTATAGCAAAAACTAAGAGAGCCATAGAAAAACTGATTTCGCCATCTTTAGTTTCACAGAAAAGTAGCACACTGTCGCGAAAACCGCATCCCGCTAACGTTAAAAATAACGGAGATATCCCGTAAAAGTGCCCAAAATGGGATACCCTGTACAAACGCCACTTACTGGCCCAAAATCTATCTGATGAATAAACGAATGCATCTATGAGAAAGAGTTTTTGGAGAAGGAACAACCTGAGAGATAAACACTCCGAAGGAATCATCCGGAAACGGATCGTTCTAAAAAGTTTCTTCGGAAATTTGAAACTACCAAGTCAAAAAAGTTATCAGACCTCAGTAAGAATAAGTTACGTCTCTTTTCTTCACTTCAATATCAAATTTTGGATCCATCAGATTATATGGTTTCCGAAATAACAGAAAGAGTAACAAGTAAGAATAACTCCGAAACTACTTTACCCATTTGGCTTACATGTTTTACTTCAACTGGAAGTGATGGAAATATAATATCTTAACCGCATAAAATCATATGAATTCCTCACAGGAATGATAAAAGAGGTTCAGATAGGCATTTACCGACGGCGTAGGGATAAATTTTATTGATGTTGCCCTTCTTCTAACTTTCCTCCTGAACCGACCGCATCCTATTTGCATACAGTGGGGACGCCAGCTTTTGAAAAAATGAAGAATTTGTACACTTAACTTTCGTTCCACATAGACCAGATTTCAGGGATGACCAGCAGAAGCTTAGGGTGGGGCCTGGACCACCCTGGCCCCTGGCGTCTGCTTAATTTTGCTTTCCTTTCAATTTTTCATATCCGAAATCACCATTCAATACAATAAGTCCATTACTATAGGAGAAAAACAATATAAGAAAGGACGAGTTTATATCGAGAACAAGATAAATCATTAACATTTTTCCTATAAAGAAAAGAGTGCAGAAGCTTCTGACTTGAATGATAATATTCTTGATAAAAATTTGGTTTTCCCGAATAAAATCTATTGTCATTGTTTTCTTATACATTTTTGTGGGAAAATAAAAAGTATTCATTCCTATTCTTCATTTTCAGAGCTATGAAGGCCTCCAAATACACCCAGGCCAGTAGCCCTATAGACAACGAGTACCGGGACTACCAGAACATAGAATCCACACGCACTATCGAGGAACGCAACAAAAACATCCTCATCTACCCCAGAGACGAAATCATAGTCGAAGGCACCACTCACTGCCACAACGCCAACACCAGCTCCGAGTTCCTCCTAAAGAGCAACTATGATCCCTTCAAAACTCCAGAAAACGATCGCTCCAGGTTCGAAGGGAACGCAAACGCTCATCCCACCGAAGACCTGGAAATGGTGTGCAATTGTGCCATAAAAGACGTCGTTTTTCCCCTAAAAAACAGGTTTAGGGACTCGAACAGCGAGCAGAACCTGGTGTTAAATAGGTCTTTCACCTCGATTCCGAAGTTGGAGAGCGGCAATCTCAGCCAGTACAGTCTGGATAGAAGGACAGGGAAATTTCAGGGGAACCGGAAGCATCTGTATGGTAATGAACGAGAGTATGGTCAGAAATTTCCTCAAAGATTTCACGACCGGAATGTTATGACGATGAAAAGGATCCACTCGCCGGAGATCATCAATATACATAGGGGACCGAATAGTTCTATCGTTTATGACGGTTATGAGAGTGAACATTGTTCGATCAAGTCGTGCGGTCGCGAAAAAGACGTGGGGTGTGACGAGTATGGGTTTCAGAGGCAGAGGAGTTTCAGGGCACCATCAAGGTATGATCTTATTTTTTTTATTGACAACAAGGTATGAGATATTCCGATAAAATGAGATTGGTTGGTACACCCATAACACAAGAACAGTTCAAGAGTAGACACTGCATCGTAATGTCCCTTTAAAGAATTTCGTATTCATACTGGATGAATGAGAGTTCTTATCACATATTTTATATTGGGCAAAATATAAAGAACCTTAAATAGAAATTGGAACTCTCTTAGCATTTCTCTTTCTCTATTATATTATTGGAGATGGATTTCCTTCTTTATATCAGAATGTCTCATATTGTATTTATAAAATCATTTGGGTTATGCATCTAGAAAAAACTACTAATCGATATTTTCAATTCTGTCGAAAAAATTCACAACCTTGCAAAACAACTATATTATCTGAAAGGTTCTTTGAAACCTGAAACTTCCTGTCTTCATGTCGTCATGAAATCATATCAATAAAAGAGTAACTGATAGAAAACGTAATAATATTGAATGAGTTTTGGATCTCGAAAAGACTTTCCAGGTGGACTGAATTGATTTGATGGACTCCTAATGAAATACCCTTTTCCTAGTGCATAGGAATGTTTCACAAGGATATTTATCAACAAAAACATCACAGTTTCAATCATCACAAATCGAAATTGTTCCAAAGTGTACCAATGATCTTTTTTTGAGTGGGTTTAATGAACTTTTTATTGATTTCAGAAACCTATCTCTGTTCCCTGCCATATTACTTTTTGATATATACCAAACCAATGAAGCTAACTTTTATTCTTCACAATCATGTAAGTTCTTAACACTCATTCAATTCAGTTGAATTTTACCAAGTAAAGGTTTTCATCAACTTTGCTTAACATAACCTCACCTAACCTAAAACATTGACAATAAAATAGTAGTCAAAATACCAATATAAATTAGGTTTCTTTACAATCTTTTAAGTATTCATTTACAGTATAGTAGCATTTTTTTAACAATAAGTTCTTAATGTTTCTCTCGAACTCGTTGTGATTAAGAATTTCAAAGCTATAAGACAGATGATTATAAAGTTTTATGGACTGGTACAGATATTTAAAATTAAGCAGTCCTATGTTTAGGAAAATGTAGCAATGCCACATTTCTACTATTATACTCATGAAAGCCCAATAGCTTAATAATGCTTTGTTCGTTTTTTTTACATACAAAAGACATTTAAAAATAAAGATGGAAGATAAGGTCAGTATACCACCTTCCACAAACAACTGCCTGACTGTCGCGGAGGTACATTGTATATCATACGCAAATTTCGCTTCTGCAAAATAAAAGCCCTGCCAACATCCGAAGAATTTCCCCAGAGAAGAACATTATACGACAAATGGCTGTAGACCAAACTATAATAGAGATTTTTGAGAGGTTCTGGGGAAAGGAGATCTCTTGCCGTACCTATTGCAAAATGAAACCATTTTAGCCTGCTACACAATGAATCGGTGTGAGTGGACCACCTCAATCCGCTGTCCAAGTAGATGCCAAGAAATTTTGCACTCTCTTTGGATATTATGTTTTCATTCAACTGATGAATTGGGAGCTTCAGATTACTTTGACATAATGTGAAATACATACACTCAGTTTTACCAATGTTTATCATCAAATTGTTCTCATGACACCAGTCCACGAAGCAACCAACAAGAACACGACAAAGCTCTTGTAGCTACCCAAACGATGAAGCTCTTATTACCACCAAAGCATCATCAGCGAATAGGGTCAATATATATTTTATCAGAGAAGTATCACGATGGAAAGCTGGTTCTCGCTTATATTCGAATATAAAGGATCTTTCAAGCATTGCAGTTCCACATAAAAATCATTGCAAGGTCTTAACACTACGTCATTGCTAGTCGACGCAAAGACGACTAGACCCATGCAATCTTGAATAATCCCAGAAAATAGCAGCATTATTTAGTGTTATTCTCCGCAAGTAACCCAAAATCTCACTCCGTACACAGCTTTCTCCAAGTTTTTCATCAACATAAAACCTCCCCTTGATTAAGCATCATCCAGAAGGATGCATTCAGCGTAATCCTCGCAGAACCTTCAGCGCCACCTTCAACCTTCCTATTTTATCGTTTCTCCCACCATTAAAGCCGGTCTCATTCCGGCTGAAATGGCAGCAGCAGCGAAATATTTCCCGATTTACTCCGTTGAACTGCGCTATCCCATAATGCAATTTCACAGGCAGCAGGGCGCCTAAAAATTCCACATTGAAAGGACCAGGAGATGAAATATTCGTGAAAGTAGACCGTCACTGGCTGCCATTTTTTTCATAATTACCGAAAGCTGTTACGGATCCTTATAAATTGTTTCATTAAACATGCTGCAGGGTAATCAACAGCCCAGGAGTCCGTATTGTGGCGATGGCTAGAAATCACCAAACCGAATACTAGAATATTATTATTATTAAAAAAAGAATGAAAGCGGAGAATAATGTAAATCGATTGAAATCAACCAATATTAAACTTATACTTTACAGCTCATCTCGTACTCGTTCAAAGCAAAATGCAAGGAAGTGGTATCAGAGCACCTACAGATGACCATTTCGTCCTTATTAGGACTCTGAATGATTCAAGGTATTTCTTGAAACTTAAAGCAAAATGGCACCTCCTTTCAGGTACCAATATACTGAAGACGCCATCTCCAGTTACAAACGAACAACCTTCTTCCATAGCATGAACCTTGAACAAACTAGTGAGATGTTTTCCATTTGTCGCATTGACCGAAGCGTACTTGCATTTCGCAAATTTAACAGTCCACGACGTGGTGCGCTTAGGGTAACGTCAGTTGATACCGTAGTAGAAAATAAACACAGGTGCATTTCAATCTATCAATATTATTATCTGCTTTAATTATTTTTGACTCATGGTGATGTTACGCGTTGAACCTCTGTTTATTTTTCACTACGGTGTCAACTGACGTTCAATGTTACAAAAGGTAAACATCTCGCTACTTCGTTCACGGTTCATGCTATGGAAGAAGGTTTTTCGTATGGAACTAGATATGGCGTCTTCGGTATACTTTTACCTGAAACAAGGTCCATTTCGTTTTAAGTTCCAAGAAAACCTTGTATCATTCAGAGCTATCCTGTGCTGAAGAGTCCTAATGGGGACGAAATGGTCATCTATGGGTTCTCTGTTTGATACTACGTCCTTGCATTATGTCTAGAACGAGGACGTGATCAGCTCCAAAGTATCAATAAGATATTGGTTGATTCCATTCGATTCATATTTTTCTCTGCTTCAATTTTTTTTTTTTATTATTATTACCGTTATGAGTAGGTTGGCCTCCCAAAAACTGCAACCATGTGGGTCTTTCATTCTTTACCCTACTAATTCATGGAAACCCAAGATGGACGACAATGACTGACAACCTCTTCAGGAGCCTAGGCCGTTACCTTTTGGTTATCCACGACCGCTCCTATAAATTGTTTTCAGGCAAACTGTTTCTGCTTCCAATAAACTGGCCCGAAAATATTATGTGTTGACTTTTTCATACAGTACAATGATGTCTGTATCGACAGTGGCTTGTCAGCAGTTCCACCATCACCTGAAGCTCAGCTCATGACCTCAGGATCTTTCTGGTGAAGCTAGATGAAATCATCACGAGTTTTTTCTGTTTCCCAACTTCCGTTGCTGGATCACTGCCTTATAATGGTCTTTTCCAACCTCTTTTTTATTGTTTCTCTCGCCATTTAAGTAATTCATGCGGAATAGACAGCAGCAGCAAAATATTTCTTGATTCTGCGCCATCCCATAATGCAATTTCATAGGCAGCAGGGCGCATCAAAATTCCATATTGCAAAAGACCAGGAGATAAAATATTCGCGAGAGTAGACCGTCACTGCTTGTGACTTCATCTCCTGTTTTTTTTTTATAATTACCGAAAACTGCTACGGATCCTTATAAATTGTTTTATTAAACATGCTGCAGAGGAATCAACGGGCCAGGAGTCCGCATTGTGGCGATGGCAAGAAATCACCAAAGCGTATACCAGAATATTATTCTATACATATACTAAAAGGATAAGGGATCACAGACGGGGTTCACAGAAATGTTGAGGTGTTTTAGGGGTGTTTTTGTTGATTTATTGTGGGTTTGAGGGGTGAATTTTTGCGAGGCCGCAGGCCTCGCTCGAAAGAGAAAGGACGGAAGTTTCTTTAGAGACGTCCGACGCCGCGAAGCGGCGTCGGGAACATTTTTAAAAAAATTCCCGAAAAGGGTCAATTTAGTCAATTTTGCGAAAAAGCGTCCCCATAGGCCCCCACGTAATCCGAAGCGAGGGCCTCTCCAAGGTAGCAGTCGCTGTCGATCCGATGTCGAATAACGTAGGTACCGCCCACTCAAGAAATCGTTTCTCTAGACCGTCTGCAAGATATCGAAAAGAAAATGTTGAATTTTTTGACGTTTCATAAAATCGATTTATTTATGACAACGGAAAATTAGACCAGATCTACATGAAACAAGGTATGAATATCCTTTTTCAATCGTTTTATAACGTTTATTACTAAAGTTTTTTGTTCCAGGAACGATGTAAATTACTTTAAAAATCAAATGATCGTACACCCATCCAAGTACTAACCGCGCCGAGCACAGCTTAATAAAAAATTTTTGAATAACAGTATGTACATGAAATTTGCATTTATTGATCTGTTTAAAAAGGCGAATCTACTTAAAAAGAGAGATCTATTCGCAAAACTAGTTATTATTAAAAGGAAATGAAAGCACAGAATAATATTAATCGATTGAAATAAACTAATATTAAACTCAAACTTTGGAGCTATTCTCGTCCTCGTTCAAGGCAAAATGCAATGAAGTGATATCAATTGAATCACCTATGGAAGGCCATTTCGTCCTTATTATGACTCATCAGCACCGAAGATACGAACAGCCTTCTTCCAGGAGATGAAATATCGCGAAAGTAGACCGTCACTGCTTATGACTTCATCTCTTGTTTTTTTTTATAATTACCGAAAACTGCTACGGATCCTTATAAATTGTTTTATTAAACATGCTGCAGAGGAATCAACGGGCCAGGAGTCCGCATTGTGGCGATAGCAAGAAATCACCAACACGAAAACCAGGATAATAAATCAGGTCAGGCTCGCCTGCTACTGCTTTGGAGGGGAAGAAGGAGGAAGCAACAACAAAGGCCAGTCAGCTAGCGTTGATGGGTTCTTTTTTTATAGAAATCCGAAAATGATGTTCATAATACGTTTACCTGCGATGTTATTATGAATTTTCCAATTATGTTCTGATAGGACGATGTCATGAAAGTTTTTGCTGGTAATGAATGCTATTATATGGTTTTGATGCGGCTCAGGAAGGATGTTTCTTATGAGAAAAAAGTCGAAGATTTCTTTTCCATAGGCGATGTTTCAGAGGCCTACTAATGGTGAAATTAATGAGATTCGTACCCATGTTTCTTCAATCGTTGCCCTATTAGGAATATGCTGTTTTTAATATTCACACCCTAGATGTGAAATATTAAGATTTATTTTTTATATTGGGTATGAAAAATCACAGACAATAAATTGAAAAAAAACATCAATAGAACAAATTGAATACTATACCTGTAAACAAATGCGAAGGACTTAGGGAGATGATTCCTCGATGAAAATAAGCAGGGGTACTTCATATGAAATTTTTCCGAAATTGACTTTCGTTTCAAATTTTTCATTTCTCTGATAACTCATTATTAGGGGTTGGAATCACAACCCCCCCATGATTTACGTTCAAAAATTGTTTTTGTGGAATAGATTTTCGGAATTGAATTCTGGAAAAAAATCTCCAGCAAAATTTCGATACAGTCGATACTTTTCTCGGAAAAAATAAAAACTTACAAGCAGTCCTAAAAAACATTGAGTCAGAAAACTTTACATGATATGATTCATTAAGTAGATGTTACTCACACTGTTTTTGACATAACTTTATTATTTGGGGTTGAAAATGACAACTTCTCATGATTTTCCTTCAAGAATTGTTTTTGTGGAATAGATTTTCGAAAAATGAAATCCCAGTATGGGTTTTCACTCAATTCTGGAGAAAAAAGTCTCCTGCAAAATTTTGATACATTCGATACTTTTCTAGGAAAAATATAGTTTCAATTGTGAAATATTATAACATATCATATAACATCATCATAAAAAATAACTACAGGCATCGATCTACAATATCCATATGTAATACATTACTATAACTAATTGGGGTACTTAATCATAATTTCAATACATAAGTTTCAAATATCTAGGCAGCATAAGACTTCCTTATGTAATTTGAACAGGAATATTAGGAAAGAATTGCAGAAACCATACGATTGAAATTTGTTTCGGATATAAACATGGACACAAACAATGAACAACTCATGTGAAAATTTCACTGAAACGATTACAAAATGTGGGTAAAGATAAGAATTTTCAACATTGAACTTTAAAATTCTGCTAGCACTCTGGTTCACCTTGGATTTATTGTCATTTATTTTCACATTGAACCTTTCGATTTGTAGGTGACAATATACAGACTTTCTAAAAAAAACTTCAGAGCTGTATATTGAGAATCAACAATTGTATTTCAAATTCTTAAAATGTATATCTGAAATATCAAGAATATTTGAGATTGTTGTCAACAATTCATTCAATATCAAGAATATTTGTTTGAACTTTTTCCAGAGAATGCAGATTAGTTAAAATTATGTCAGTAACAGCTAAGTGTATAACTAGGTACCTACCTACTTACCTAAGTTTTGAACGTGCGATTTCAAATTTATTTTTGTACGAGTAAACATTATTGGGGTGATTTCCATCATCAGAAACATCCATATTAGATAACTCGGACCTAATTGAGCAATATATTCAAAGTTACTTACATGCATTTCGTATTTCACCTAGAGAGTTTGAAGTTTCCATTCATAAGATAATTCTGATGAATCATCGGTACAAAAATATCCTATTTTGAACTAAGGGAAGCACCTTTACCCACAGCTGCACCTCTCCTCTCGAACTCTCGACTCGAAAACGCGTCGAACGGCAAGGCTACGTTCACGAAAGTCCTGGCATCGTTGCATTGGAAATTGCAAATTATTCTTCATACTGCCAACCTAAGAAAATGAAACTTTGTGCTCAATAATATGTGAACGGAGTATATGTAGTTTCATTTCAAAGGATGATTATTGCTCGAGTGAATCATGTAAGCGAAGTACTGCCGATGAGTGCTCATAAACTAAGGAATTAGTGCTTGAGGTTCCGGAGCACTTTCCAATAGGATTTAGTGCTTTATGCATTTATTCCTAGTGCTCAACACAGCTCATCTGTTATGTATGAAGAAATGTAGATATCCCGAACATCCACGTATCCTAAATTCCCATGAACTAGCCATAAATCAGCATCACAGTCTCATCAAGGTGTACACAAGAGCCAGGACTGGATGCATGTCCAAACCTGCACGCAATGTCAACGTGAACGCAATAAATATAGAGTTGGCACGCCTGCATTTCCTCCGTCCATCGGGGCGTGAATATTTAATTCGAAATTTCACTGAGGTATCATAAATTCGGTCCATGGTCATCTATGAGCGCGTATGTGAAATCCTACCGGTTTGCTGTAAATCAGGACTGAAAATGATTAGCACGATTCGGTGGTATCCGCCATTTTGGGCTCGTTTAAATACCGTGGTAAGCACGACACGGTCCACTATTATTGTAAAACGATGTTTTTGTCGAAAAAAATCGGCGGTACCCAAATCTGGGTATTAACAGGGTGGATGGACGTGTTGGGTTTAGGTTCAGAGTGAATAACGTTGTATAAGTGGGTAATTTTATTGTTAAATAATCTGCAAAACAGTGGTTCAGGCTTTTAACCCCCGGGTCTATTAGACCCCAGCTAATTTAGAAATGCATACTGAACTTCACATATTTCTGGCGCAAGCAGAAAACGTCATGTAAATTAGGCATAACCATGGAAGTAAAGGAAGTAGAGGGAGCCTAACGTTTGATAAGTGTCACGTAAATAAAACAACACAAAATAAACGACCACGAATTTTTTAAACGTTGAATTTTATTATTTGTGCCTCATTTCTTTTTCATTTTCTCTACACTTTGTAGCAGAAAGATGTTAATTTTTAGTTAAAAGTGGTTTTTTATTCAGTGAATGGGTGCTTTGATGAATCCAAAAAATTCCCGCCACGAAGTTGCCCATACCAATATGGCCGAACTATGTGACATTTTTGGAACAAAGGAAATATATGGATATGCTCCCTCCCCTTCCTTTACCTCCATGGGCATACCTCTTCTACTATAGGCGAATTTTGGCGATTTAACTACAGCTTACCATAGTTACATAGTTGACAGTTAATACACGTACTTTCTGTCAAATCACGCAACCATAGTTAGATAGTAAGATGTAACCACAGCTCGCCAAAATTCGCCCTATCATTATATTGCGAAGTGGTTGTGGGTTCAAGTATTTCGGTGACGATCGATCAAAGAGGTTCCGGGGTTTACTAGACCCCAATGTGTGTTTAACGTACGCTCTTTTTACCGTTTGTTTTTTTGTTTCTTGAATACTATTAAAGGTTAGATAAAAAATAATACTTGACCTCCTTGACCTCCATAGAAAATTCAGTTTGATTGAAATTAATTGGACTCTACCATCGAGATATAACAGAGGAGAGACGCTATGACATACAATTGAGTAAGGAAAATAGTACCATTGGGCGGGGCTAAGTCGGGGACCAATATGGCGGAAAGTTCAGGGTTGAATTAAGTTGCCAGTTTTTTCTGTTTAAAAATTTCACCCAAAAAATAAATGCATCTTTAGGAATCCTGTTCAAATAAGGTCAATGGAATGTCAAATAAACAATTTTTTCAGGTGATAATTACAAATATAAAAAGATATCAGATTACCAAGACACTAGCAAACATTTCGAATGCGGATCTGTTCAGTATTCATCCCTACCTGTGATATGTTTTTCCTCTAATTTTCTTTTTATCTGTCTTTTCTCTGCTTGAAGAAAGCCTTACAGTACACGATACCATTTAATTCTATATTATTAAGCAGAAAAAATTATACAGTTTAACTAGAAACAGGCGCAAGAATCACAATTCCTCCAGAAAATTCAACGATTGTCAATTTTGACGTTAGGTGGTAGTATAATATAGCGCATCTGATACGACGTTTATTTCAATGATGGCAACTCATTGCTCTCCTTATATTATGAGGAGAGGATAATTATATGTCTTATTCTTGGTGGGAACTTATTTATTTAATCAGACTACATTTTGTTTTCAGTCACCTCCCTTTAAAAAACTTTTTAAATTTTCAAAGTTTTGAACTTGAATTTTAATTGTAACAGTATGAATTTATGTTGACAAATATGAATGACGGTCGATTTTTCTGCCCTGTTAAAAAGCTTTGACAAGACTGCTGCATCTCGTCTTGTTACTTGGCTCCCAAAAATGGTAATGTATTAACTCACCGAAACCAGTCGAGCGGACGTGTTTTTGGCAGTCTGATTAAATAAATAAGTTCTCACCAAAAATAAGGCATATAATTATCCTTTCCTCATCAATATGTTGAACGCCAAAGGGATTAAAGAAGTTATGAACTCTATACTATCCTATTTCTATGGACTCTACCTGCAATTCTTTTATCCGCGTGAAAAACCCAATAGTTTTCAATTTCTTTTTGTGACTGTTGCTTGGTGCAATTTTTCAAACCGAAAGTCGACTTTCTCAGTAAGATTCTCCTGTAGAAACTCTTCAAACGATAAGAAGCTTCTGATCCTTCCTTAGCACCTCATTTTCATTCCTAAATTACACCTATATCAACTCCATGAATATTTCCAGTCTAGAGATAAAATGAAAACTGCAAAAGTTTACCGTGGCAATAGGCAGCTCTCTGTTATCTTTGTAAGTGCAGTTGCACGACTAGTTGATATTCATAGTAATAAAGGAAGAGTATAAGAAATACAAAGTACCCACAAAAACAAACTTCAGAATTTATTGCTATAACTTTCATCGTTACACCAGTCTGAGAAGCAACAGCTGTAAGAGCATCGAAGTATTAAAGGAACATAGCTCCCAGAAGATCGATTCAACCATAGTTTTACGAGAAATTGGGTATTCGATAATTTTACATTTCATCGAACAACAAACTTTGATAGGAAGTAATTTGGGCTAATTTTCATTATTACGCATTCATTTTTGTAGATTTTATACTGCATTCCAGGAAGTCTTCGTTGGGTGTTGAATTTCAGGATTGGGTTTCGATTACAAACGAAAATGCAGAATTCGATATCAAGTTCTGAATTCATGACGAGTTATTTTGAAAAAAAAAATACAAGCACAGTTGGCGTTGGACTATTATAAATATTTATATCCTGATGTGAACTAATTTAAACAAATGATACTTTGAGTTTAGGCTGCTAATTTCGAAAGAAATTGAATAATGAATATAAATAAATTTGTAGGGAATTTGTAATAAGAGATAAAAATTTTACAAAGCAACCTACGATGTAACAATCATTTATAAAGACCCCGTATTTTAATACTTGCCAGAGTAACTTCGAACCTTCCAAATTCGCTAGAAAGTAGAGTCGCTGATTATACCCACTCCGTGATTTAAAGGGTTTTCCAATGAGGGGTGTTATTTTGATATTCACAAAAAATGTCACCTTTTCAATATAAATGATCGAATGTTCATTTCATTATAAAAAAGAAGCTATGCTATGCGTTAATAGTGGAAAATAACATGAGGCAAATGACCACCACGACCACGCTTACAGGACCATGCCCTTTTATGAAATTTTCCATAACCGAATCGCGAAGTTGCCCTATGTCCTCGGTAGCCTCACGAATTCCATCTTTGAGGTCTTAAATCGAAGCTGGACGTAGACCTTCTCTTTCAAGTGGCCCCAAAGGAAGAAGTCGCAAGGAGTTAAATCAAAAGATCTCGGTGGCTAATTGTGATCACCTCTTCGAGAGATAACGCGGCCCGGAAACTTTTCCCGCAAAAGATCAATGGTTTCGTTGCTTGTGTGGCACGTAGCGCAGTCTTGTTGAAAGTAAACGTGGTCCGGATCATTACTATCCAATTTCGGCCATAAAAAAACATTGATCATCTTTAGATAGCGCAATCCATTTACCGTAACTGTTGTTCCACTTTTGGCTACAGCAGCAATATTCTCAGCTGTTTTCGAGCGACGTGCCCAAGTTTTATTAATTCCATCACTAACTCGTCGAAACCGCTCGAATTTTTCCACCAATTTCTTTATAGTGGTCTGATAAAGTACTTCACGATGACCCAAAAATGTTCGAGTGTTAAGAACCGTCTCTGCCAAATTTTCACCATCTTTTTAGTGAATTTTAATATTTCCAATGCGTTCCTAGAGCGTGTATCGTTCCATTTTCACTAATGGCGTAGTTTCTACTTGTCAAATGTCAATAAACGACAGCTCCAAACGTGACATCTGCCGAAATAGCGGGCTATTCAAAATAACACCTCTTATTGGAAAACCCTTTACTATCAATTCACTATACTCATATCTGAATTAGAATTTCGGAAAAGCTAAATGCGACACTCCCTGAAAAAGTTCGTCATATTTATTACTCATTGATTACTTTGATCTACTTTTGATTAAGTTATTTGTCAACTAATTGATTTGATCCTTTTCAAAGTTGGATCTCATCAGTGGAGACCAGATTTTGAGATCAACAGTAGATTGAATAAAGGGATTTTCGGAAATTGACATTACAGCAGCTTCCTCTCATTTTCTGCTTTTCAGGTTTTCTTCTTTTGATATCATTCGAGCTTCAGATCGTAAAATCCTATGTTGTTTATTCAGAGGATGCTGAACAAGCTTCCCAAACGACACACTCACATCTAAATGACATCTAATAGATATTAAAAGTGATCTGAAGCCATCTTGCTCTGAAATCTGATTGAAAAAAGATTATCTAATTGAGATGTTTTCTATACATAATGTCTAGAAGACATCCTTTAGATGCATTATCTAAGACCTGAAACAATTTTATATCCTGCAGATATCCAAAAATTTATACCTTTTGATCACACCTCCAAAAGCCGTATATTAAATATCGAAGTTTTAAAATCGTGGAGGAGGTATTTTATTTAACGTTTAAAGGACATCTTTTGTTTTACGTCTATTAGACATCAACATTTGGCTCTTTTTTGTCATCTAAAATACATCGATAAAACATCTAACTCATATGGCCATAAAACAGTAGATTGATTGACATTTTTTAGATATATACTGTATATATTGTCTTTAAACGTACGGTTTTGTATGTCTCAAATATGTCGATAATTGTATTTCAATTCGACCACACGTTTTTGAAATGTTTATAAGACATCTAATTGATACTAGCGAAAAAAGAATAACGTTTCGACGTATAATAGATATGCCATGCCATTCATCGAAATAAGACATCATTATTCGACAATATTTAGTCATCTAGAATACATAAATAAAATATCTAACTTTAAAAGTCAAAGAATTGTGAATTGATTTTCATCCTTAAGAGTATTATTTATATAAAGTCTCCCAACCAAAGATTATGAATGTTTTTAAGATGTCCATGGAAATATTGCATTTCGACTATATATGTTTTCAAAATGTTTATAGAATATTCATTTCATGCAATAGAGAAGTGAGCAATTTTTTGATGTTTTTCAGATATGCTATGCAACAGTTTTAATACCAAAAACCATATGGAAAATAATAATTTATTTAGGTATGAATTCGACTAGCAGATACGCATAGACATACAGGTTGTTTTTAAATTCATGCGACAAAATTAAGCATGTGAAATTTAAGATGAGTCTTCTCTACAACAAAATTTTCTCATCCATCCCTTATCGAGATATCACCCCTAAAAGGTAGTGACAAAAAAATCCTTGAACTTGCACGGCAATCCATGACACGTAAACAACGTTCACATACCTAATTTGGCTGGAGGTTGTTGTTTCCAGCATTCAGTATTCATTATGAATCGTATGACATTTTAAATATTTCCTACCCAACTTAATAAAAAAAAAATATGAATTATGGTCCTTTTCATTCTCTTCAACAATTGGATGAAATGGAGTAAGGACCCTCAATTTTCATGCTAGAGGGTTTTTTGTTTTCTTAAATAAGTACTTAAACAAAGATTTATTGAGTTTTCCACGAAAATGCTCATTTTTTCCGTTGTTTTATGATACTGGAAACAACAAACATTTTCAATGATTGAAATAGACACGGGGTGTTTTTATGAATGAAAACATTCCATGTTTTTTGTTTCTCGTATCATGCTTCTTTGGTGTGCGGCCTGACAAAGAGCTATACCGGCTGTCAACGGAATATGGAAACGCGGTATATAAGGTATCGACTTCGTTTTTTTTTATTCAACAAAGAGAAGATTTTTGAAGTACATTGGTTATACCGGAAATGATTTTTTTCAAATGGCGCAGTAGGTGTATTTCTTCATATTTTTATTGTAAATATCGATTTCAGTACAAATATGTGTCACTTGTTAACATATAAGTTTAGTATTAGTGATTTTTTTTTAATTATTTCAGTTTCGTCCTAGATGAGTGAAAATGTCATCGTTGAATTTTCATTCCAACATCAGGGAAAAATTGACACCCCAAAAAAAGTCTAAGATTCCCTAGTTTTATCAGCCTGCAATATATTCGGAATGTTAATCTTTTTCTTGAGATGTAAATGCCTTGGAAAAAAGTATTATTAGAAAGGCATTTTTTCTGATCAATTCGATACATAATAGATAAAAATCGAATTAATAATTATGAAGATACAATACTCTAAATCTGGCAATTTGGTCAGGTGACGCATATTGTGCTCTGGAAGTAAGATATAAATACAAATTCTAATATTTCGGAACGACCGGAAGTACTTCAAACAATAAATCTAAGTTAAATTTGAAAAAACGAAATCGATAACTTGAATACCACCTATTGAAATAAGAGCGTTTTTCCATATTCCGTTAATATAAATATAAAATATAAAATCAAAAATAGGTGATCTATGCGATCACGATGAGCGAAATGCGAACTCCTATATCGGGCTCGGTCACGTGGTTACGAACCGCCGAACCGCCAAATGTTAAAATTCAAAGGGATAGCGGGTAGGGTTATAGACAGAAAGACATTCGAACTTGATCATTTCGTTAGAACACTGCTTCGTCAAAAGGTCAAGTCAAATATCGAGTGATTGTTTTTGCTTTAGCCTTAGCTTAGTGAATATACTATTTAGTGATTAGTGCTGTCACAATTAAAGAAGGTGAGTGCAAATGTTGCTTATGGTACCTAGTTCTAGTAAGTACAATTTCAATTTCTCCATAATATAGCTTTTCAAACGTAGCTGGTTCAGGTCTGGGCTCACTGTTATAAAAATGAGATTTATTTATAATTTTCAAAAACGAATCTGCATCTTTGGATAAAAGCAGAATAGGTATTATGAAAATATCTTTTACAGATGGATCATCTATTAAGATCTATTGAATGATGTTTTTAGATAACCGTTCAAAAGTGAATATTATGTAATGTTGAATTATATAGGAACCTACTATTCCCGGTGTAGTAGGTACCTAAAATGTGTTCCTCCGAATAATGTGGTGGCACTAAGATATGCTAATTAATATAAAATTGGAGATTTGTTATCTTTCATGGTCCGATGATCTAGAAAAGTCGATTGAATGATATCTTTCAGATGACTAACTAACACTAGTGATTAACTTTTGATTAGGTACTACTTCCTGTAAATTATACCTATAACATTTGTTCTACTGGAGAATATGTTGATTAATTATTGTAAATTAGGTAGGTATATTGTAAGTAGAAATTTGAAACCTTTCATATAATGATCATCTGAAGCAGTCTATCGAATGATATCTTTTGAATAACCGTTCTATTGAACTGTTATGTCTGTTATCACTATTCTGAATACTCTGTTTATTTAGATATTATCCCAGGTACCAGGTACCTGAAATTCGCTCTTTTTAAAAATATGTTTTTAATTTACACGATGATCGGTTTTGGAATCTTTCTTTCAAATATTTAAGGATAAATATTTCAAGATCATCTGAAATTTCAAATTATAGAATTTCATAATTTGCGTTTGAGATTTCGTAGGGCTCAAATTGTTACAGTATCTATTATAGAATTAACATTTTTCTGAATAAACTTGGTAGGTATATCATCAAAGAAGTCAATTGATAGACCTCTTTGAGATATTGATTTAGTAATGAATAATACTCAACCACTCGACTTGAAAAACTTGCTGAAAAATATTATCATTAGTCAAAAAGTCGAGCACAAAATAGATTCAATCAGGATTTGAAGAATAATTGAATGTCTTGAGCTTGAAATCTTCTAGAAAATGTTAAGATGTTTTTCAGATCATCTTAGATGAATTATAGCAGGAGGTATAAGCGTTTTCCATTTCTATTTAGAATGTTGTTTTTTTCAGCTATCGTTTCAAAAAATGATATTTATTCAGTATACAATGTCAAAAAAATTAGCATTTATATAAAATATAGATTTAATTAACAATTTTGCAATTTTATCGATTTTGGAATTATCAATTGACATTTCTTGATCACCTTGAATTCAAAATATCATTTATTATCTTTCTGATGTTGTATTCGAATTAGTCGAAATCTCAAAAAAAGGAAATTTTCATAGCAAGCCTTGAATCCTTTGGAAAAATATGAGTGAGAAGCCTAATTCATTCACTAATTTTTCCATTTCTAAAAGTTTTTTCGACAACTCAAGCATTTACAAAAAAACATAAACAAAATGTGTTCCAAGCTCTTATTAAATAGCATTTTATTGAACAACAGCCAACAAAATTAAAATGCATCGAAATTGTTTTCTCGTGAATGATTGAGTTTTCGAAAAGAATTGTAGAAATAAAAGAGTAAGTATATGAATTGGGCTTTTCAGCCATGTTTTTTTAAAAGTAAAATTCTCATAAAGAAAGTTGTAAAAAAAATTGTTTCCGTTAATCTTTGGAAGGGTGTAACCTTCATTTTCACCATAGCATCACCTCTCAAATTTTCTCGGTGTTACCCTGTATTCATAAACTTTCAATTATTTCTATTTCTCAGAAAAAAAACTGAACGCAATATAAAAGTACATTTTATAGTTTGAAAAAAATTTTTTCATAATTTTCTGCAAAACTTTGATATTCTTTTAATCTCTGTTGAGATTGTTTTTTAAAGTTGTACTTAATTGCGAAAAAAAATCACTTATTTTGATTTGTGTTGGTTCCAGAGGCTGTTTATAATCTGTTCGAGAGTGAAATCCTGGCAGATCTCAACGACACGACCCTAATAAGCCCCATTTCGCACCAAGCCAGTCCAGACCAGTCGAGTCAAGTCAAGTCGGATTGGAACTATTAACTTCGTTTAAAATCGTTTAAAACAAATGCAATGTGAAATCTAGTTTCACACTAGGTCCTAGTGTGAAACTAGATTTCACATTGCATTTGTTTTAAACGATTTTAAACGAAGTTAATAGTTCCAATCCGACTTGACTTGACTCGACTGGTCTGGACTGGCTTGGTGCGAAATGGGGCTAAGGCAATTCAAGACTGGTTACGCCTTGCAAACCAACGATACAAATATGAGAAAACGAAAAGCAAATCCTCACAAAGTGCCGATGCCTATGACATTCTTATTTATTTTTTTAATTGAACAAATTGTCTCGACTACATTGGTCATTGACACAATTTATATTTTTGATACATTTGAATTGTGTTTATTTATGTTTTTATATTATGAATATACCTATTTATTTTTTCATATCAGAACTTGTTTTTGCTTTCCTAACTGCTATGAGAGATTTCAACTGTGTAGATAAAATATATTATATCTGATAATTTGCTGGGCCGCACACCACAGAAACATGAAAGGAGAAGCATAAAACAGTTTTCATTGATAAAATAAGACTCAAGGTGTTTTTATGAATGAAAATGCATACTTTTGAAGTCTCTCACCAAATCTCCTTAGGATAAACATGATCTTGAAACTAGCAAATGTCAATTTTCTTTGAATTTTTTACCATACAACCCTTCTTCGAAAAATCTAATGGAATAAATCAGTAATTTATGAAAATTGTTGGTGATATTGTATACGTATATAAGATGACATAAGATAAACCTTTGTTCAATGTCCCTAAAAAATCTTTGCATTGTATAATTTTTGACATCTTACTATTGTCAATTCCAAAACAATATTGATATCGTGCGTTCAAAAAAATTCGTGGTCAAGTGAGCTGTGGATTCTATATTTCCTGAGAGTCTATGAGGAGAAAAATAGAATCCACAGCTTACTTGACCACGAATTTTTTTGAACGCACGTTATCAATATTGTTTTGGAATTGACAATAGTAAGATGTCAAAAATTATACAATGCAAAGATTTTTTAGGGACATTGAACAAAGGTTTATCTTATGTCATCTTATATACGTATACAATATCACCAACAATTTTCATAAATAATATTCCGCTTAATAGACGTCCAATTTCGATCATGACGGCAATGCTCCAAAAAACCTCTACTATGTTATATATTTAAGAGGTTATGAGTGTGGATGTTTTTCGGATCATCTATATATTATCAGATTATTGATCAAGAAAAACGACAAAAATCTAATGATATATAGACATTAGAGAGTCATCACAATAACATAAATCCTCAAACATCTATTACATGTCAAACGTGATACTAAGTTAGGATAAACTAAAAAAAAACAGAAATTTCACTTGTTATAGAAAGACTTACTTTGACGTGAAATAGATGTCTAAAAAAGTAGTATTTTTCAACGTAAATCTCGCGGACATTTTTACGTCGAATCTAGGTTAGAAATTCAATACATTTTGATGTTTTATAGATCATCTAATAATCTATTTTATATAGTCTATAAAATGTTTAAAAGATGTGTGTGTGTTGTTTGGGTTTGACTTATTACCATTTGGCTAATTTTTTGTGTTCTTTGGTTCCACCACTTGGGGGACTTTTAGTTTCTTTAATATATTTTGAAGAACCTTGTGATTGTAGTAGTGCTTACACCTACTAGATAAACTAAAGATCCTTCAAATATTCGAATCAAAGAACATAAAATTTCAGCTCAACAGAGAGATGCCGATAAGTCACAGCTTGTTCAACGTGATTTAAATGATGACCACACAATTTTATGGATTGAAGCTTTCATAATATCAAAAGAGAAAAACTGTAACGTAAAATTTAAAAGGAGGCATTTTTTATGTGAATGTTCGAAAATCTTAATAGTCAATTGTCCGTTGATCTCAAAACAACCTGAGTCTAATAAGATGTAAATGGAAAAAACATCAAATGAATCGTTTGACAACTGACTCAATCAAAAATACATCCTAGTTGTAGATGATTGTTCTCTGAGAATGGCCAAAAATGACAAATATCCTAGAAGAGGAACAAAAGTTGAGTTTCTAAAAGTAGCCAGTCTTAAATGTATTTCCAACACTTGTCTTGACTCTGTCAGAAAAATTTTTTTTCGACTATTCGAGAGAGAAGGCATATGAAACTAATGTCCATAAGAGGTCTGTTGTATGGATGTTCAAAATAGTCTTTCTTTTATCTTTACGTGACGAAAAGAAGTACCAACTCTCAGAGTAAGAAAAATAAATACTCTGAGTACCAACTACTCGAATCTTAAATGTACATTATTAGTCAGAAGATGAAACCCGCCGTAGCTCTGCAAAGAATTCGGTAGCAATTTTCAATTCTGTACATTTCTCCACTTCAGCTCCTCAAAAAAACTCAATTATAAAGAAATCTTAAATTCTGAATAATTAATTTCGCACTGAATCAATTAAAGTAGAGCTTACAAGGGAACAAAAAAGTTTCCAGATAACTCTTTGCCGGTACGTCCGCATAACCCTCTCAAGTCCTACACTTTAATCACTGGCACTTTTCAGTCGGAAAGAACTGAAAGAAGAATCTTGCACCTCATTACCATTTCGCTCGAGGATGACTCTGTCATTTTCTTTTTTTCAATACTAAATTGCCCTACGCGAATATTCAAATTAACGGATTGCACTTATTATTCCTTTTTCTGGACAGAAGTTCTTGCGACAGCGGCATTATTGAGTCGGATGCTGGAAACCACCCCTGTAAACTTGAATTAAGATTGGATTCAGGGTGCTGGAAATTAGTTTCAATGCTCGGGCCATTAAATTGTCATCAGGCATTTCAGTGACTGTCCTGACGTTTCAGTCGATGTAATCTGGCTTAATGGAGAATCAATTCGTCTGTGCGCATTCGGTTTAAATAAGAATGGGAGAGGTGAAAGCTCGCAATTAGATTTATTTGGTTGGGCAATCAGAAAGGTATACAAATTACCTCTTTGTGAGACAGTTTGGTTCTCATTGATTCGACCATTTGAATGTTTACATGGTGCAGAAAAAGATTCATACATAGATACGAAAGAAATTGAAAGAAGCACTGGAAGTCGTTACATTTGCGTGCTTGTTCAGAGTGCGAAAGAAATAATTCAAGTTGAAACATCTCGATAAAAATAAGTTCATTTCATTCATTCACGCAAATATTAAAATTTCATTTTCAAATTATGTGAGATTATGATTCCTAAAGGTTTCAAAATTTAATTACAGATCAAGTATGAGTTCTAGAATGATAATTTGGCTTTTTCGGTATTTCTGGATCAAAAGGATCGAATATCTATCATTCGGATTGAAATCTCCTACATTTATTAATTACACTTTCAGATTCAAGCTTTGATGTCCGCAAAAGCTTCGTTACGGAGAGATACAGGGTGTTGAAATTTCCAAAAAAATTGGTGTTTTCTTCATAACTCTGCAGATCTTGAGATAGTCAATCCAAATTTGGAATGCGAGTCTTTTTCAACAGTCTCCATCATTGCACGTTCTGAATCTTAACTAGAATCTACAAGGTGTTTTCTTTTCCGGATCCATGTTCCCTATTTCTCTCTCAAACTTTTTTTGGTATGCCACTGAACAGCATAAATTCAATTTTTGATATTTTAGTTCAATTTAGAAACTTTTTTTACCCTTGTAATTTTTTCGTATCTCTAACCGTTTTCGAGTAAAAAATTATTGAACGATTGTATTTGCAAGTTTTGGGCATAGGTACCTTTCGAGTATTTCTATTATTCTTTTATTCAGCGGATAACATTCAATCGTTTAATAATTTTTTTGTCGAAAACGGTTCGAGAAAATTACAGGGAGTTTTCAATTTGAACGAAGATATCAAAAATTGAATTTACGCTGACCAGTGGCGTACCGCAAAAAAGTTTGAGAGGGAAAAAGGCGACATAGCTCCAGAACAGAAAACACCCTGTGGATTCTAGTTGAAATTCAGGACGTGCAATGATGGAGACTGTTGAGATTAGCTCGCATTCCAAATTTCGACTGAATATTTCAAAAACTGCAGGAGTTATGAAGAAAAAACTAATTTTTTGGAAATTTCAACACCCTGTAGCTCCGTAAAGAAGCTTTTACAGGCCCACGTTTTTATAATTTTTTTTTCTGGAAATTACATATAGCTTCAACCCTTCAAGTTGTGACATACTATTGAGTAACACCCTTTATAATTACAAATTTGAACTCGATCAGATATCTAGCTTCGAAAATATTGAAACAACATATTTCAAGAGTAAGTACTGTCGCAAAACAGGATGATTTTGATCTTGGAGTCCAACGGAGAAGATGAAGATATCTCTCGGCTCGAAATTTTAAACTAACCTTCATATTTACATAAATATACCATGTTATTGCTTCAGGATCAAACTCTTAAAATTCAACACAACAAATACAATAACCATTATTTTAACATCAATTTCGAGCAGATCAACTCCCAACCCCTCCAGACTCCCGAGACTAACAAAACCATCTATCCCGCTGTTCTAGTCCTGTCAAATCCACGTATACAATAATTACGCCCAACACCATCACTCTTCTGAACATCCCCAATTTCTTCCGCCATAAATCCTCCTTATCTCCACCTTCAACCCCCTCCGTACCTTAAGCTGATTTTTTTGATCAATCCTGTATAACTGACAACTATGATTCAAAAGCAGTGACATAGATCAGACCCATATCTAATGACTTGTCAAATTCCTGACTTTAATCTCAAATATTGAGTGAACTAGAGTCATTTTCGTAACACGCCAATTTGATCTAGACTTTCTTAAAATAATTAATAAATCAAAAACCGTAAATAATAGGTATTGAAAGTAGGAGTCAATAGATTGATTATTTTATGGAGTATCATAAGAAATACCGGTGTCCCATTTAAAATAACAAAGTTTGTTGCCAAATTATCGTACATCCGGCAATACTGAAAATGTGGAATTTTTTTCGAAATGTACCTTACATGGCCAAATATCGCTCCACAAAATTTGAAATATTTACCATCAATAGTTTCCATAACAATCTAATAGACCACTCACCTTGGGACACCCGATATACCATGTCATCCCTTCCGAATAAAACACTCAAAATTCAAGACAACAAATACAATAACCATCATTTCAATATCAATTTCGAGCAGATCAACTTTTTTCCTCCCAATCCCTCCAGACTCCAGAGACGAACAAAACCATCCATCCCGCTGTTCTAGTCCTGTCAAATCCACGTACACAATAATTACGCCCAACACCATCACTCTTCTGAACATCCCCAATTTCTTCCGCCATAAATCCTGCTTATCTCCACCCCCGACACCCTCCGCTACCTTAAGCTGGCGATTCTGAGACGTGACACTCGGCTAATTCCGCAGGTCCGATGTCAATCACGCTGGCACCGCCGGCCACCCTAGGCGGCCTCCTGGGGACGGCATGGTCCAAGAAACTGACGACCCGGAGCACCTGTTTGGACTGGCGGAGCAGCTGGCGGAGTGCCATTGCCCCTACGAGAGGATGCTGTACACCCCTGGCTTCACGACGTGCTTGCAGGTGAGTCGAAATTGTATTGTGGTGGTATAAAAAAATTCTCTTCTATTACATGGAAAATTTCTCTAGTCGAAGACATAAAATTAAAATGATAAATATATAAACGATTTACTGACTAGATGACAGATGTACAAACACCACAGGCATGCGTCACTTATGAGCCGCATGGAAATATACAGAACATAAATATTAAATAATCTATTTTTTGGGGTATTTTTTCTAGATGAACATCTTAAAAATATTGTTATATAACGGAAACTCTTTCACATCATTTACAAGGTTGCTGTCATCCTTTCTTCACAAAATTTCTAGTTGTTCAAGAAGGGTTAAACGATAAAAGAAGAATACTGAGATTATGAATTTAAGTTGTACGGTTGTTATTGATGAGGTTTAAATTGAATTATTTATAATTTGGTTGCTTCATTCTTGGTATTTATTAATTTCAGGTCTGCCCTTCCACGTTTAATGTTATTTTTGAGTACCTATGTTGAAGAATTAGAGAATATATTTTTTCAGTTCCAGTTTATCTACTGATTTTCTTTAGCTTTGCTTGGATTTATTGGCTTCTGTGGAATCTTTCTTATAATTTCTAGTGTGCCCTCGCATGTTCAATGTTTTCTTTGAGTTCCTGAATTAAATCAGTGAAGAACGCTTCAGCTTTAACGCAGAAAAATCTGCATACAAAGTCATGAAAAAGTTGCCGTGCGCATGCGGTGATTCTACGATCCTGCTCTCGTGTAGGGTTACGGTAGATCAACCTGAGTCAGTGATCGAGTTATTAGCACCGTACTTTCCGAACACGGGCTAGATGTTCGGGTTATGTAAACGAACGCGAAGGTAAGGGATCGAGTTAACCCAAGTAATTATCCGAAGACGCACATAGGTATCATCCGGAGATGTCTAAGGTATAGCTAGCCGTCCATTTCGAGAGAAAGTATTGATGAATTCAAGGAACTGGTGAGGTTTCAGGTATAGGATATCTTCATTGCTGATAATCCTCTTACCAAGGCACTTCCTTAGTTGAGTACAGAAGATTTTTCCTCTACAGAATTTTATCTCATTGTTAACAACTACACACAGTTTCATCAGGTTTTTCCTGAGATACCTGTGACCTTGAAACCTGTGAGAAATCTTATAAGATTGTGACTGTCTCTTCTATTATCGGATATAAACATGGAGATTCCCTCACACGTGAAAAGTACTTACTGCATTATAATCAACCAAGCATTAGAGTGAGATGAAGAGCATTTCAATGCCGCACTGAGGTGAAGTAAACTGGTTAGACTTTCATTTCTTCAATTCCTGAATAAAATACAACATTTTCGTAATTTCGTCATAGCTCTAATAACCGCAAAACGCTTAAGCAACAGTAAACTGTCACCAAATCAGTAAATTAATTCAATTCATGAACGTCAAATCGAAATGAAATTTAAATACATCAAATCAAGAAACTAAATACTAATAGACGATGTTGCCAAATTGACAGAATTGTCTGTAACAGACGCAAGCCGTTAGTATCAGAGTAGGGGAGCGGTAGACCAATTATACCAATACGGTATGAACATACTGCCCGAGTTCGCAACGCCGGAATTTTGTTCGAGTGCACAAACAGATTCTACTTGACTGCATAACAAATGCGCCAAGGCACTCCTAGGTTTTACTCTGAGAAAAACTCATTTTCGTAGGCTTTGCAACAGTTCCTCAAAAGCAATTATTGACCCCTTCCTTATGAAGTCATAAGACTAATCGTCTCCGATTTTTGAGTGTCTTCGAATCCAGATCAAGATGACTCTGTTGTGCTTTTCTGTTTCATTTACTTTTACTTAGTTAGTTTGCTTGAGTAACACTTTAAGCAGCAATTAGTTTCCTTCTTTAAACAGAGATGTTGGTTGTGGTGTCTTTATGTAATGAACATTCTATAGGTCTACCAAGAACATAAATTAGTTCTATGACCAAGTTTGCTTTTGGGTTTTCCTTAAAAACATCATAGATGGTTGACGCATTGTCAAGTTCTCTTCATTTGAACAATCTTTTTGATACAATAAAAAAACGAAAATTTCATACCAACAAATTCAATTATGAAATTCACATCTTCAAGAGGAAAGAGGAAATTTATTGAAACACATATGAATCTGCGAATACAATTCAAAATAATCACCAGGACGTTACCCAACCTCTAAACGTCATTTTCCTCCAGAAACCCATTGTCCCGACCTCCGTTGATGAATTGAAATTGTTTACAGGCAATTTTCTCGGCATGACGAATCAATTCTGGCCTGAACGTTTTGCGGGTCGGCATTTCTAACGGCTGTATGGCCACATCATTGAATCCGGGATGGTTGTCGTAAATTTGGCAGGATCCGGACTGGTCCGGGCAGGGCGACACGGGCTTTTGTGCGTAGTCGCCGATGTGATGGTATATGTAATTGTCCATTATTTTGCAGAAGCTTTTGTTGTTTATGGCGTCTGTGTCGAGGTTTGTTGGGTGGAGGTCTGGAAAGCAGAATAATTGAATCGTTTTGCGAGAAAAAGGTTAAATTATGGGCTTATGTGAAAAAATGTGGAAAAATGCTGTAAAGAAGTTTTGCAAATATTTGTGAACAAGTTTGCCTTTTATAAAGGGTTTTCCAATAAGACTGGTTATTTTGAATAGGCCGCTATTTTTGTAGATGTTACGTTTGAAAATTCACTAACAAAATGGTGAAAATTTGGCAGAGATGGTTAATAAAACTCGAACATTTTTGGGTCGTCGTGAAGCACCTTGTCGGGCCGTAATAACGAAATTGGTGGAAAAATTCGAGCTGTTGGGACAAGTTATGTAGAGAATGAAACAGCCGAGAATATTGCCGATGTAGCCGAAAGTGTTGAAGAAAACCCAGGTTTGTCCATTCCTCGTCGTTCTTTGGAATTAGGCATTCCACAAACGCCATTACACCGCATTTTGCATAAAAATTTGGGTCTTAAGGCTTATAAAGTTCAGTTAACACAAGAACTCAAGCTGGTCGATCATTAACAACGAAACCATTGATCTTTTGTGGGAAAAGTTTCCGCACCGCCGAGATCTTATGATTTGACACCTTGCGACTTCTTCCTTTGGGGCCACATGAAAGAGAAGGTCTACGCCAGTAGCCCAGCATCGATTCAAGACCTCCAGGATGTAATTCGTGAGGATATCTAGGACATAGGGCAACCACTTTTTGATTTTGGTTATGAAAAATTTTTATTGAAGAGATTTGGTATTGTAAGCGTGGTCGTGGTGGTCATTTGCCTGATGTTATTTTCCACTATTAACGGCATAGCTTCTTGTTTATGATGAAATAAACATCCGATCGTTTATATTGAAAAATGACAACTTTCTTTGAAAATCAAAAGGAAACTTTCTATTGGAAAACCCTTCATTTATGGATTGAACAATCCTAGCTGGCAATATATAGGTTTAACCTCAAGTTTTACATTTTCGAGGATGAGCGTACAAAACAGTTACCGCTAATTGTGTTGTCAACAGTAGTAAGTCATAAGGAAAATACCAAGAATGTTTGACAACAGCACTTATCCAAAAAAAGACCACTTTCATTAATTAATGTTTTCTGAAAACAGTAAAAATTGATAAAAATTTTCAAATGATGAGGAAAATTGCGTCTGTAGAAGTTGAGAATAGAAAGTGGTTTTTTTGACAACGAGATATTGAAATATTGAGAAAGGCAGCACACATTAGCAGAATCGTTTTCGGGTTGATCCAGAATGATCAGATTTTTAGAATTAACATCAATTAGAAGCAACTAGGTATCTTACTGCGATGTTATTAGAAAGCTTTGATGTTATTCAAAGACTCTGTTTGTTCTGGAATAAAAATCATCAAAAAATAAGAACTGAGAAGTGTTAAATTTCATTTTACAATTTTTAATGCATATCTGTCCAAACCGTGAAGAGTTAATTTTACTGATATTATTTCTGTATGGTAAAATAGGGTATACTGCATTCTGAATTATGCAATATCATCACTCCACAAAATTGAAATTAAATATTCAATAACAAAATGATGTAGAATGTTATTAATCCATCACCTGAAATAGAACGGTCCACAACAATTCAAAATATAAAATCAGTTGCCTCTGTTCATGGAAGCTGAATATTGTGGCCGATATTGACAAGGAATTCTTTCAATATATATGTATTTAAATTTTACTCTCGATATGAGCTCACATAATTCGACAGTTTCACATACAGGAGATGATTGAAATATTACCGTTAAAGCTCGTGAATTCATTTCCCATTGGAATTTGCAGCTTTATGTTGAATTCTTCCGACATCAAATAGTTGTGGTTCTGAATTCCATCGATATTAGCGTACCTCAAGTCTTTGAGCTGAAATAAATGAGGTAAATTAGGTAATAATTCAATTGACAACAATTTACTTCCATAAACACTGTTTTTTTACCCTAACTTTAAGAGCACCCCTAGTGTGTCCCAATTTTTGCACCATGTGATTTCTTATCCCATCATCAAGACACATTTTCTCTTCATTCATAACTAAAGCTCAATTTTTTTTGACGATACAAGGTTTTTAGTAAAATATCAAATTTCGCGTAGGGTGCAATGGTACTTCAACAATTCAACCTAAAATTCTGACCTAATGAAAACAAACTGAAAACTTAGTCAAAAACATAACGTGTTTTTCGCCCGGATACAGATAACAGGTGTAATTCGTCTCGGCATGTCCTCCTTAAAGTTTTGAATCAATTAGATCACATCACTGAGCTGCTGTAAAATTTCAGGAGTTGGTACGCGAGATCGCATTTTTCTTCCAAGAGCATCCAACAATGCTCAATTGGGTTCAAATCTGGCCAGTTGAATTTTTGGATATCAACTCTGCTAAATACTCCCTGGCAATCCTAGCCGCATGCGGTTGATGCGGTCGGTCATTAGAAAGCATTAGCACGAAATCCTCTCAAATGAACGGTGCATACCGAACAACATGTCACCCTAAAATTTCTCTTGTTTTATGTGTTCACTCAATTTTCAGTTTATTTTCATGAAGTTCGGATTCAAGGTTGAATCTGTGAAACTACTTTCATAGCCATAGCGAAATTGGTGAGTTTAATGTTGCTCTGAAAACCTTGTATCTGTATTCAACAAAATTGAGCTATTGTTAAGAATGAAAATTTGAATTGTCAAAAGAAGATGTGTCTTGATGAAGAAATTATAAATCCCACGGTGGAACAACTGGAACACACCAGGTGTGGTTCTAAAGTTAGAGTAAAAAACAGATTTTGTTTTACCCTGAATAAAATGACGGCAAATTTTCTTAAAATTCGAAACGAGTGATTGATCGAGGATGAACATACCTACAGTAAAAAAAAAAACCAATCAAATCGGACTAGAAATACCAAATTTATAATAAATTTTTTATAAGTATGAATTAACATCGGTTTTCTGAGTGGACCGATCATTGTCATCATTATAATATTTTCATTCTGACGAATAAATCAACTGTTCTAATCAATTTACGAGTAGTTTCGTGTCTCCACACTATAATATGCCATTCCGACCGCTGTTCATTTCAATATCGATTCGATTAGTTCTGAATAACCTGCGGAAAATGCATTTTCGACTGTAACAACCCACAACGTAAACAAATGACCCTTTCGCGATGTCAGAAAAACCGGAATCATCATCCACTATCCCTATTTCAACTATGCGTGTGCCTAGCATCAAAGGACATAAATTGCTATTAATCGCCTATGAGGTTGTTGATCGCTTCATACCACAGAGAGGTTTAATGCAATATCAATTTGTTACTCACGTATATCGATTTGGCATGCTGGAAATAGAACGTTACAATCACAGTCAGCAAAATGTAAATATAGGAGAATAGGCTCACGCTTGGTGGACACCTGCAGCACATCTTCTCATGCTTCATTAATGGTGTCCCAGAAATCGACTGATGTTGAATACTGATATTGCTGTAATTATTTGGTGGTTGCACGCATAATTGCGAGGGTTATTAAGGAATTGAGATGATTTGCTGATTTTTTTTATTGATAATTCAATTGAGTTTAGTTCATATCATTAGGAAAACATTGAAAATTGAAACTCAATAATGAGGAGTTAGGTAAGTAGGGAGTATTTGCATTTGAACAACTTGTTCTATTTCGAGCAACTCATATTCCAGTGTATTTGTGCTTAAAAAAAACCATAGCGGGAAAGTTTTGAGGTAGTTTTGATATCTTCCATTTTTTTATGTTTTTTGGGGTATTGAATCCGAATCTGAGGTTTGTTAACAAAATTTCGTGATGGAACATAAAAAATACAAAAAAAGAATGAAAAGCTCATTCTTGGTCAGTTTTTTGCTCATTACAACTTTTTGTGAAAAATCTTTCCATACAAAATGAAAGTACATAAAATTTCCTACAAATTGTACTACAGCAGTTTTTTCTGCGACAACCCATTCTGGCTAAAATTATGTTTGAAAATGAGATATTTTCTATGACTCAATAAATGAGAAAAAAATTATATTCCATGATGCGATCCTCTTGAAATTTTGCATGAACATTCAGTAAATCAGTCTCGATTGACAAAATAAATTTCACTCGAATTGAATATCTTGTTATGGAAATATAAAAATTCAATTGTAATATTGAAAAAAAAATCTTTATATTTCCATAACAAGATATCCGATCCCAGTGAAATTTATTTTGTGAATTGAGACTATTATACAAATGTTCTTGCAAAATTTCTAGAGCATCATTTTAATTTTTATTAGATAGATTTAAATTGTCTTCATTCATCGAGTCATAGAAAATACCTTATATTCAACTATTATTAGAGTCAGAACGGATTGTCGCAGAACAAGCTGTGATAGTACAATTTGTGGGAAATTTTGTGTATATTCATTTTGTATGGAAAGGTTTTTCATGAGAAGTTTCCGAGTAATAAGGAAAAAACTAACTGAGAATAAGATTTTCATTATTTTTTGTATTTTTTCTATGTTTCGTCACGAAATTTTGTTAGCAAACCTCAAATTAAGCACTCCAAAAAACATAAAAAATTAAAAAATCAAAACTACCCCAAAACTTTTCTGCTGAAGGCACAATCCGACTGTATTCTTTGTGAAATAAACAAATCAATAAGTTCTCTAAAGTCTGGGTTGCCGGTCAATCGGGAATCAAAGGAAATGAAGAGGCCAATACACTAGCCATGAAGGGAGCACAAAAAATGTCACTCCCTGTCCCAGAACCTTTCTGTGGCATAGGCAAATGGACCTACAAAAAGGAGTTTCTGGAGAAGAAAAAAATCGATAGAGAAGCATTCTGGAGGAATCTTCCGGCAAGAAGTTGCTTGGGGACTTTAATACTGCAAGGTCCAAAAAGTACTTGGATCAGTTAGAACAGGCTACGCCACCTAACTGGCTTCCTAAAAGCACATTGTTGCTTTGGAAAGCATATGATGAGAATTGACCTAGCATAAACTGGTCAGTATGAATGGATTCTTTGATTAGTAGGAGGAAACACCGGTTCACTTAGCTACAGAATACCTCGGCATTGTAAGCCTGTGCAAAGAATGTGCTGGTCCAGAGACATACGAAATAAGCGAAAATCTAGTCGTCTTGTAGCCCTCTCGAGCATGAGAATTCATTACGGCTCTGCAACTGGAAGGAGAGCTATAAAGTAACAGTAGCAAACAACAGCTCAACGGGGGATACAATATATCTCACGTTCGCAGTATAATGCAACCCCCTTAATAATGTACAATATATTTGGAGTTGTTTTTGACAGTTAAAAGCTTCGGCATCTGTTTAATATACAATTTGTTACTCACGTCTATCGATTTGGCATGTTGGAAATAGAATGTTACAACCAACGTCAGCAAAATGTAAACATAGGAGCATAAGCTCAAGCTTGGTGGACACCTGCAGCAACACATCTTCTAATGATTTGATTTGCACTAATGACGTACCACAAATCGACTGATGTTGAATGCTGATATTGCTGTAATAACTTGGTGGTTGCACATCTAATTGCTTGGGATATTAGAGAATTGGGATTATGTGCAGAATTTCCATTTATAAAAGAAGGAACTTCAATTGAAATTAGTTCATGTCATCAGGAAAACGTTTGAATCTCAATAATGAGAAATTAAATGCACAATTATACATTTGTTCACTATTTCAACTATATGGAGTTGTTTTTCGACAGTTGAAAGCTTTGGTATCCTTCTAAGAATTTATTTGCTCAATTAAAAATGATGATACTCATTCAAATTCAATGAAATCTGAAATCTTATATTCTATTGTGGTATGTTTTTTTGGGGTGTTTTAGACCTGACAGGCTTTGTCATAGTGCGTTTCTGCCTGCCTCTTCTGTTCTGGAGCATTCCGAATCAAAAAATGCCATAAATAAAAAATCTAAAACAGATATTGAAAAATTAATGAAATATATACGTATTGTAGAATTGTTATTCAATTATTGATGTATGGATTTTGATGCAAGTGGGTGTGCATAGGATGTGTTGTTAATATTTCACAGCTATATTAGATCATCAAATATTTCAAGCCATCATTTCGATACCGATTGAAATACCCATTGCCGAAAAAACGCGAAAATAGAACTAACCAAACTACGTTCAAGAAATAAACGTAACACATTATAAAAAAGATTTGATTGCCCAATTCATGCAGATGAACGTGCAGTAAAATTGCATGTGGAAGCATTAATCAAAATTATTGTCGTACATCGGTCAATTTCACAGAGCGACACTTTTCATGATGTCCGAATCAAAAATTACTGGTTGTTTTATTGACTAGCTTATCACAGATCACGTGTCCATTCGTTGCATACTAACAATCCCAAACCACGGCCTGTCCGAACAATTCGTTATCTGGAATTAATTAAACAATGAGTGACCTTCAACAGCTTCGATATTATAAGTTCATATTCTAATTTAACTGAAAGTTTACAGCTACAATCAGCTCACCAGATCTTTCCTGAGACGGCAGTGACCCGTGAGAATCCCTGTGGGGAGGTGGAGCTTATTCTTGTTGGGTTCCAAAAGAGTTTGAAAAATTCCCATATGGAGCATTCTTTCATATTTTTTGGTGTGTTTTAGACCTGGGACGCTTTGTCTTAGTGAATTTTTGTCTGCATCCTCTATTCTAGTGCATTCCGACTCAAAAATGCCGTAAATAAGAAATCTAAAAGCGATATTACAAAACTTATGGAATATATACGCATTATGCGGCGTTCCCACGAGGCGTTATTCACGACAGTGAACCACGCTTTCGTGAAATACACTTCTGTGTGAACGCATAGTCGTTAAACTTGCTTTCGTGAGGAATGCGTTCACACAGAAGTGTATTTCACGAAAGCGTGGTTCACTGTCATGAATAACGCCTTGTGGGAACGCCGCATTATAAAATTCTTATTTAAGTATTGATGTATGGATTATGATACAAGAGGGTATGCATAGGGAGTGTTGTTAATATTCCACAGTTAGATTGGATCATCACATATTCCAAACCATCATTTCCATATCGAATGAATTACCCATTGTCGAAAAAACGTGAAAATAAAACTAACCAAACTACGTTCAAGAAATAAACGTAACACATTATAAAACTGATTTGATAGTCCAATTCATGCAGATGAACGTGCAGCAAAATTGCATGCGGAAGCATTAATCAAAATTATTGTCGTACATCGGTCAATTTCACAGAGCGACACTTTTCATGATGTCCGAATCAAAAATTACTGGTTGTTTTATTGACTAGCTTATCACAGATCACGTGTCCATTCGTTGCATACTAACAATCCCAAACCACGGCCTGTCCGGACAATTCGTTATCTGGAATTAATTAAACAATGAGCGACCTTTAATAGCTTCGATATTATCTGTTCACGTTCTAATTTAACTAACTGAATGTTTACAATGGTTGGATATGTTCATAATGGAATTGCATTATATAATATATCGAACATTCCCGAATTCCTGATTAATATTTTGCCGTTACAATTCCTAACGACGATTATGAGTTTTTTGCATCAAAATTTGAATGGGCTGGCAGTTATTGTTCTAGCTTTATTGTTGCCAAAATCGGACCATATTATCGAACTGATAGGGTGAAAGAATGAAACAGGTCATGTTCATATGAATAGACTCTGCTAATTGGTTTTGAGGTATAATGTTCTCGAACTGAAATAAAACTTCGAAAATAACAATAATTCAGTTTGCAGTTAATCATATTGTACCTAAACATTAGTGTCATGTTCGCTACTGTAGTGTTTTATGTGTGTCTGCTGTATCTTTCCTTGGAAATTATTTATTTTTGGGTGAACTTCATTCTGGACTTGATGAAAGTCTGAATGTAAGGGTAAGTCTGTATTATTCTGATTATGGCTTTCATTTCAGTTGAAAAGTGGGGCGGGTAAAATCAGTCTTACAATGAAAAATGAAAAAATTTAAATGATCTAATTACGAGAAAAAAACGTTCGGTACTGTAGTATTATCTTTGTTATTCGTACCTGTTGATGAAAGTTGTTTATTTTTGGATAAACTTCAATTTGAACATGATGGAATCAAAAGATGAAGGTGAGTTAGTATTACTCAAATGCATTTTTTCAACATTGATATTGTAAATATTCTAGAAAAATGACAATGATATAACAAGAAAAATTGTATATCCGAGTTCTTATTTGAAAGAAATAGTTCTAACTCAAAGAAACGATAAATCAAGAATATTTAGTCCCATCCTCTACATACATTCATGAGATCCTACAGCCGACTGCAAAAAATTTTTCGTGATGTGCTTTGAATTGGTATCGACCATTAAAGTGCAAAATTTCAGCTCGATCAATTTGTAGAATTATGAACTGAGAAAAAATGGAAGAAAATCAGGGGAAAATTCTGGAAGTTTTTGAAAACGCTAGTAGCAATTCAAGAGTCGTGGAAGTCCTTGGGTATAGTCAAAAAAATATTCTAAGCTTTCCAACTTCATTCAAAATAATCCCCTCTTCAACAGAAGAAAAGAGAAAACAAGATATTTATGAGTATCTTGCATGCGTCCACAAAACTACATTTCGATCTGTACGGTTCTATCTGACATAATGAGGAACAAAAATTTGAATAGCCCTATTTTATGGACGATATTACTCGTTAACAAACTTAACAGCGGCATTTAGGAACCGAACCTTCCATGAAAATAACAAGTCTCTAGTACAATCTTCTCGTGTTTATGGACTGCCAACCTCACAGACAAAATTCAATTTGATGGATTCGTCAACAGGCAGTAGAACATTATCGTTCAATAAGGGTTCAGAAGAAAATGTATTTTTGAGTATAATAATTTATTCTTGTCGAGCTGGTAGATCGCTTTCGGCTGATTAGCCATCCTCAGTACCGTTGTCCTGAAAAAGTCAATAAATAAAACATAAAGGCTCTACAGAGTGTAATATCGCACGTACATTGGGTCTGGAAACTGAAAAAGAAATATAAAAACGAGCCAGTCATTCATACATAGAAAACACAGCCACCAAACCCGTATAATATTAACGTTCAAGATTCTTTTTTTTACTCAAATTTAAAAAATAAGAGACATTTGAGCTCAACGATATAGTACTCATTTTAGTAGAATGGGCGCTCAAAAATGGTAATTATGTAAATTCGAAAAAGAAGTATTGAGCAATAGAAATTAATAGAAGGTGAGTACTTTATAATTCATTAATTTTGAATCCAAAAAAATACAAAATTATTATTCATAATTCGTATGTTAATTATTCTCATCAAACATATTCTATATAACATGCACAGATATTCATTTCATTCACGATTGAAATTTCGTGTGCAAAGAACATAAAAATCAATTTAAAATGCCAGAACTGCATTCCATAAAATAATACCGAATAAAGAAAGCAACCTATCCGTGACGTCGAGCTCGCAGAAGAGCTCAAAGACGATACCCGTTTGTTTTCATATTCTATTCTTGAACGGTGGGGTAATTTTGTTTGTTCGAGATAATATTGTATGTCATCAAACGAAAATTGGATTGTGTGTATTCGAGGGGAATATATTCAACTGAATGCGAATATAAGATAGGATTTTTCTCGTTATATTTTCTGGTGAGTAGATTTTCGAGTGTCTGTAAGTATAGAATTAGAGTCAAATTATTTCAGTTTTAGTTCGCGCGTTCTACTTGAACGCGGGTTTTATCATTTTGTTCAAATGTTTTTTTACAATTCAGGATTTCTCGAGTCGATCGAACTCGAATTTTACAGAAGGATATTCAATATTCAACGCAGTACCTACACAGTAAATTTCGATTCAAATAAAATCGACTTTGACAATGTACCTGTATTAGCGAAATTAATGAAATTTTCGAAAGGATTGGGAAATCGGAAGCATAAAATTTTGATAGTTTCAGTTGATGGTATTTTCATATAACCTAAAAGTGAGTGATATCATTTAGGGCATCTACAGACAGCTGTTTCTCTCTATTGGGGCTCAGCAGTATGGAAAATTTTGATTTATAATTAATTAAGTCATTCTAGGACCCTATATTTTACGTACGTACGTACGTATATACGTATTTTACGTATTGCTTCTGGTACTATAACCGAAACAACGCCATCTCTTGGAAAATATTACGAATTCACATCTCCTATAGCATGAACCTTAAACGAATTATCGAGAAGTATTTCTCATTGTTACTGAAACAAGAGAGACGTGGTGAATACACATAATGTTGAAACGCAAGTTGAAATATGGGAGAAGAGAATAATATTGATGAATAAAATTTAACTAAGTCAAAATTTAAGAAAAGCCCTGAGCAGAAGCTTTTAGCGATCGTTCTTTGGCGAAGCAATAAGACGTTCACTTCAAAATTTTATATGGGACTTGAGATTTATACCGAATATATAAATTCAGAATCTCGAAACAATCGGAATGATATTCTGGAAATTATTCACAAAATTAAATTTGTGAAAAATTAATAATTAAAAAAATTAATTCTATGGTTCTGATGATCCGATTCTCTTGAAATCTTGCAAGAACACTTAGTATGTCAGTATTGATTGACAAAATAAATTGCACTCAAATAGGATATCCGGTTATGAAAATATAAAGATTCTTTTTTTCAATATTTCAATTAAATTTTCTCCTGAATATTGTGGCCATAGTATAAACAGAACCATAGTAAACTCAGTTGGAATATTGAAGGGAAGAAACTTCATATTTCCATAAAAAGATATTCGATTTAAATGAAATTCATTTCATAAATAGAAATTGATATACTGAATGTTCATGCAGAATTTTGTGAACGGTCAACAAAATGATAAAAAATTCAATTGGAATATTAAAAAAAAGAATCTCTTTATTTCCATAATATAATAACTGATATGAGTGAAATTTATTTTGTGAATCAAGACTGATATACTGAATGTTCATGCAAACTTGAATAACAGAAACATTGAATTTAATTTTTACTATTATTTCTTTTTTGAAAAATTTCCGAAATATGATTCAGATTGTTTTGAGATTAATATATTTGTTATCAATTTCAAATCTTATATAAAATTTTGAAGTAATATTCTTATTGCTCCACCAAGAACGAGCGCTCAAAAGCTCCTGCTCAGGACTTTTCTTGATTTTTTTCTCATTTCTTTCGTCACTAATTTTTTTCAGAAATCTCTGCCTCGTCATTCATCAAAATTGTTACGAAAATGAATGACGCAGAACATATGGGATAGCATTGTCTCTCAAAAATGAACTCTGAATAAATTATCAGACCTGAATCAACGCCAGAAAATAGTTTTCTCAAGTTTGTTTCGTTCTACAATTGTACACTGAACGACTGACGACTGGATAAAAATATGTTTGACTTCGCATTATTAATCATTAAGCTCTTACCAAGTTGCTCGAAACCATTTCATTCTATTCAGCATTCACCAATTGCAGATATTCATTTATTAAGGCCTTCCTTCAGCATTACCTAAGTTCTTTTTCAGTGAACAGGCAAAATAATCCTTTCCATTCAGTTTCATCCCACGCGAACAAAGTTGTATCTTCAGCAAGAAGATCAAATGGATCACGTAGAGCCCAGCAGTTGGCGTTGACAAAACAAATTTCTTATCCTAACAATTTCATTCAGTATTCTACCCTTTGAAGCCGGACTCCATAAAGAAAATTCCTCATTTTGACGTAACAGATTCATCCTCCTTCCAATGCGACGCAATGTTCATAAAATAGATGAAAGTTTTAATTATTCAAGAATTCCCAGTGACGAAATTAGAAAACCTTGTGTCTGTTAAAATTTCGGCGAGACAGGAACGCTATCAAAGATTCAAGTATCGCCATTTCAGACAAAGAAATGCCTTTTGTCAAATCATTCGACGTTTCGTGCTGCGTCCCTTTGAACATCTTCGGCGTGTTTTCTCAAGTGGAGCATAAATTATGGATGAAGCATCATTCCAGGTTGGTGGCTTGATGGCATATGATGTGGAAGTTTAACACCAATTGAATGGGCTGCCGTTTGAAATAGACCGTGGAAGGAGATAAAAGTTTTCTTCGATTCAGCCGACTTTCAGGAATGGGTCTGGATAGTGCTGCATTTCAGGAATGCTCAGGGAAATGAAAAAATGATAACGTCAGTAGACAAAAGCCAAAATATCTGACGCGCCTGTAATACATAGTCTGCTGTATAAATACTTATTATATTAGATTTTTTTAAACTTCGCTTCAACCACAAGGGTTATTAGCGATGGAGTAATTAAATAATACATAATGTGTACCTACATTTAAACAATATTAATTATATTTTTTCGATCAAATGTATACTGTTGAGAAAGTTCATGATATTTTTCACTTCACACTTTTCCACCAAAATGTCTTTTAAAGTCCCTGTTATGAAATTTCTTGTTCTTGCCTCCTGGTATTTTGGACACTCACACAAGATTGACAGACAGTTTGTTTAATAACCTTACACGTATCACAGGTAACATCATGGGTTCAGGTAATGAGATGTTCGTGTGTTTTAGATTCAATGGAACAAAAGCACAGGGAAACCCACCTCATAGAAAAAACTTTGTCTCTCCGTATGAGTGTAGCTACTGGATTCGAATGAGCTATTTTCTGTACTGGAGAGCTCTCCCTACCTGAAATATATAGAAAGTCATTCTGAATATTGAAAAAAAAACCTTTATTTATCCAACAAAACAACCGATTAGAGTGGAATTTATTGTATGGGTTAAATTCTTATACCGAATATTCACAAAAAATTTCAAGAGAATCTCATCATCAGAACCATATAATTATTCATTTTCACTATTAAATCAGAATTGGTCTATTCGATCGAGCTAAATTTTTGCAGTAAAATCATATACTTTAACTAATAGAATTATGTGAGTAAAATGTACAATACCCATCAACGCACTACCAAAAAAATTTTGAGAATTGCGTTAATTAATGCAGTCATAGGAAAGTCTATCGTAATATCTAAAAAAATTTTAATATTATCTCATAAAACTTTCGTTTGAAATGTTAGTTTGTTGGAGTGAATGATCATGCAAATATTCTGAAGAGTTTTACAATCCGAACCATAGGATTTTGATATTTTCAGTTATCGATTTCCCTTTTCCACATATTTTTTTTCCAGAATACAGGGTGTAAATAAATAAGTAAAGAAAATTCAAGGAGGTGATTCCTCATCGAAAAAAAGATAGGAACTTTCATATGAAGAAACTTCATTGGAGCATCCCTTGTTAAGATACAGCCCCTCAAAGGGAGTACATAAAATTTGAATTACAATTTTTTTCACAAGGACCAAAAAAGTTACAATATTGAAATCAACCTGACGTTCCTGCTAGCAAAAAGACACTTATCAAGTTATTTATTTGGTTTACCCCATGGTTGTAAGGGTGGGAAACGCAACACCTAAAGTTTATTTCCAATGTAACTTTTTGTCTTATTATTTGTTTACCATTTAAAAATTCATTTCCGATAGCCTGTTTCATTCTGAACAAAAAATTTCTTTTGAGTTTTTTGCCCAAAGTAAACCAGTTCGCAGTAAAAAATTATTTTACGAACAACTACAGAGATAGATCGTCATAAATGCGAAACTAATCTATCTAGTAGGATACTTTTAGCGATAGTGTCAATTGAATTGGTATAACGCTGTCAGTTTATGACGATCTATCTCTGTAGTTGTTCGTAAAATAATTTTTTACTGCAAACTGGTTTACTTTAGGCAAAAAACTCAAGAGACATTTTTTGTTTAGAATGAAACAGGCTACCGGAAGTATATTTTTAAATGGTAAAAAAATAATGAGACAAAAAGTTACATTGGAAATAAGCTTTAGGGGTTGCGTTTTCCACCCTTACAACCATGGGGTAAACTAAATGAATAACTGAATAAGTGTCTTTTTGCTAGTAAGAAACGTCAGGTTAATTTCAATATTGTAACTTTTTTGGTGCTTGTGAAAAAAATTGTTATACAAATTTTATGTACTCCCTTTGAGGGGCTGTATCTTAACAAGGGATGCTCCAATGAAGTTTCCTTATATAAAAGATCCTATCTTTTTTCGATGAGGAATCACCTCCTTAAATATTTCACACTTATTTAGTTACACCCTGTATAATTCCTTCCAGTGCATTTGAATTTGAATATATTTACCATCAATTTCGAGACCTATAAAAATTTTTGAGATAATAGTCTCATTGCTCCACCAATGAACGATTGTTGGATAGCACCTGGTCAGAGATTTTTTCAAATTTTTCTGAAGAAAATTTAAATATCACCTCAGGTACTCGACACAAAAAACAATCAGAAGATATCTGAAATGAATCCATATTGGAGGTTATCGTTCAGTATCAAATTTAAGTTCAACCCACAATAACTATAACTTTATACATTACGTTCAACATAATTTCCATTTATTATCCCCATGAAAAATCTACTAAACTTCAAACTTCCTGGACCAACACGAAATTCTGCCACGTTTCCATTGTTTCTAATGAAAAAAATCCATCGAATAGAGTCCTCGTCAAAATATCCACAACAAATTATCATCTCCCCGTCGTCAGTTCCAGTGTTTTTCAAATGTAACGAACCTTGCTGAACAAGTTAAACGGATTTTCCTCTCAAAACTCCCTTCAATTCCATTAAAAAGTCAGCTGGAAAATTATCAGACCGGCAGTGAAATTTTTTCGTGCGCCATCAGGCCCTAACGAAGGCGAAAGTTTCATAATTAATTATCACATCCCTTGCGGATTAACAGGCTAATTTATGAAATCCGTTCAGAACTTATCGTTTGGTTGGTTGGTTTTCATTTTTGACTATTCATCATTTCAGATTAGGCGGTAAATATGAAAAAATATGAATTAGGTTCTATAAGCGATGATATGGCATTAGGTTTCCTGAACTGTGTGTATATTTCAGGTGGATATGATGAATTTGCAAGACTTATCGAATTCTTCAATGTGTACCGGGTTATTCACTACAATTTGACCCCCTCTTTAGCTTTGGAGATACAAAAAAATGTTTCGTATAAAAGTTTCACGTAATCAACTGAGGTTTTTTGATATGAGTCCAGAAACTGAAATATATACAGGGTGGCCAACATATTGATGGAAACTTCATTTTTTCGAATGGAATACCCTGTATATTTTTCCATGTTTGGCTAGTTCTTTTTTCCCTGATTTGGAATATGTATTATATGTTGTTCTATCTCTTTTATTCTGAAAACCACAGAGTTTTAAATTTTAAGAACCTCCTGCCAAGATCTGTAATCATTTTACAAGTGGCAGAGTGCGTTTACTGAAAATGCTCATTTGTAGAGTTATAATAACATCAATGGAAAAATATACAGGGTGAACAACATTGAATGCACTTTATTTTTTTCAAATGGGATACCCTGTACTGTATATTCTTCCTTTTTTTGATAGGCTTTTTCCTCCTGATCTCGAATATAAATGCGTATGTGGATGAGTCTCTTCAATTTTCAGAGTTTCAAAGTTTTGAAATAATGACACCGAATAAAAAAATATGTGAAATAGCTATGAAATTTTTTATATCCAAACAATCTACTCAAAAGTATTATTTCAGAATGAATACTTAAGAATTACTCAACCAATGAATAACGATAAACTATGGTAGTATGGTAAGAATAACATCAACTAAAGGAATTTTTCAAAATGACCACCTTCATTCAATACATATAGTTCATATAGTTGTCTCAAGTTGTTTAGACTATTTTTGATAGCATTATTATGGCTCTGATTCAAGTCAGAAATCAAATCTTCAAAATTTGTTTCTAATCAGTACAATATTATCATTACCTATTCTTTGTGCGTTGATTAGTTCCGAATTGTCGGTTTAATATTGGTTGATTTTATATCATTAATATTATTCTCCGCTTTCATCGATTATTATTATTGCTGAAGTAATTTTTTTCCTTCAGGAACGGCTACAAAAACGTGTCCAACGGTGTTAAATCGGGACTATTTGGTGGCCATAAAATGGATGCGCCATTACCAAACTATAGATCAAATTGGCCTCTTAAATATTTACGAACTTCCAGAACGCTATGCCAGATGGTTATTGAAATTTGAAACTCTGCTAAAAATAAGAAAGATAGACCAACATATGTTACATATTCAAATCAGGGGAAAAAGAGCTAGACAAACATGGAAAAATATACTATGTGTTCCATTTGAAAAATGAAGTTGCCATCAATATGTTGGTCACCCTGTATGTATTTCAGTTTTTGGACTGATATAAAAAAACCTCAGTTGATTTCGTGAAACTTTTATACGAAACATTTTTTTTTATCTCCTTCAGTTACAAAGTTAAAGGGGGGGGTCAAATTATAGTGAAAAACCCGGTACATGGTGGACAGAATTGTGATCCCCGAACTACAACTTTTTAACTCTATGAGATAGAAAAAAATGAATGGCACATTGCGGTAATATTTTCCAGAGAAACTGATTATAATGTATAACGCATTGTTTTTTTTTTGTTTTCGATTTATGAGCCAAAATCGACATAAGGGTATTCTTAACTTTGATCATAATCTTCGTTTCTGTGTGTGCGATAATCTTGGGACAAAAATATCACATAAACACTTCTCCAAAAAAATCCGTATTTTCCTGTGGTGTTTCCCTCCAGATTCATTACATAAAATTTTGTTTTTCTCATAGAAACAAAATTTATTTCCTCTCAAAAATAATCACTGATTTTAATATTTTACCGTTGAGTCCACAAAAGGGTCGAATTCTCTAGAACAACAGAATTAAAGAAGATGAATTTATCGATCGTGGACTTACTTAACGTCTGGAGAACAAATTCCTTACAAAAATTCCATTTCAAACATATTCTCGAAGTAGTCAATCTTCTTTCTTGCTGCTTTTTCTGACTGTGGTGATACGCACTGATGTGCCTCAATAATCACAACACGGTTAATGTTTCCAATGAAACAATTGCCGACACGGGCATAAAACAATTACTTGATGCGACTAATGACACGAAAAATTCTATCGAATTCAAAGTTATAGCGAGATGCGTAGCTGATATTTGCCGAAATTAGGTATTACGTTGATGCCTCTGCTCTTGCACACTTGTTAGTATTGAAAAAACAATAATTCAAATTTCAATATCTCCAGACAGATCAACCTGTCATCATTAAGGTAATACCAATTGCCTCTTCATTGGTGAATCATGTCCTCAAACGCAGTTATAAACTAATTAATATTACGATCCCCATGAGTCCTGCAAAGGAGGAGATCGGTCCGCCATAGCATGAGCAATCTTCTCATCAAACAAAATGAAGTAATCCATTTCGAGAGCAATTCTCTCATTCTCCAGAGAGATTAAAATTCGGCAATGGCAGTTCGCCAACAATCCCAGCAAAAACTCCGAATGTATCGGTCTGCATACCGACGGGTACACGGATGGATAGAAATGAATCTCCACTTCTTTAACTTTATTGCCTGTTTGAAAACAAGATGAATGCAGCCCGGGCCGATAGCCAATACCGTTAAATGAAACCTCAAATACTTAACGTGAAAAATAGAAGAACTTTTTATACCGTCGATTGCAATGTCTTTCCTAATTGAACCGGGATTATCCGTCGATAGCAGGGTCGTTTATCTCGCCCTTTTTTTTCCGGAAAATCCCCCTATTTTCAGTTTTCCGAACTGATAGTTGCATTGAACCTTGAATCGAGCATTGTATTAGTGTAATGTAATGGAAACCGTTGTTTTCTTACACTATTGTTGTAAGGGGCTAATGGACCATAAGCGAGTGAAATATTGGAGCAGAAATATATCTTGCTCCTAATGGTTTTTATTGCCGTTTAGTAACATGCTTCATACATGTAGGGATATAAAGAAGTTACGAACTTTATTTCAAGTTAGGGAATGTGTAGCGGGAATATGAAGTTACGAAGTTAGATCTTTATCTACTTATTTCTTTCTTTCTCACTTTGGGGTATGTTCATTTATTGATATTCAAATAATGATATAAGAATTGGATAACAAGCGTTCGTTATGAAAGCTTTGTATCAAAGATGACAGATCTCTAGTGTTAGCTCTGAATAAAACAATGTTAAAACCCTTGTTGGAATTATGATAGGCCACAACAGGCTTGAATCTCATTTGCACATAATCTGACACGTTCAAAATCAGAATTTACCTATGTGTTTAAATCAAAATTAGTGTCTAAATTTCTTAAAATTAATATTACCAAATAAAAAAGATTATATTAAAATTCTGGCTCAGTCCGGGTCAGGTCAGGGTACCTTATCCCATAGATTACTATGTGGCAATAGTGAAAAGTGCTTCGTTAATTGGTTTATTTGAATACAACCCAAATTATCAATATATCAATGTGAATTAACAATATATAAAACTAGATAAAGATAAGAATCGAAATTTTCAAAATGGCTACATTTATTCAATGTCAAAAAAAACAACAAATAACTCGAACTCGAAGAACGTCCCCCCCCAATGGGCCTCGACCATCTAATATTTTGCTGACGAGGGACATACTAAACGTAAAATAACTACAGGACGGGCAAAAATTTAATTTGACCCAATTTCTGAAAAGAGTTTTCATTGGGGCTACTCAATTTAGTCAATTCAACATTGCCTAATATACCAGTACTTTTCAATTTTTGTTGAATATCTAAAAGTTCCTCTATGCATCTGAGAGTGTCCACCAGTGGATTGAAACAGATTAAAAGCCTTTGAATTACGAGGCTGTTTAAAATGTAAAGTGAAATTTTGATTTTCGCTGGCTGTGTACATTCTATTATTGATTTTATGTTATAGATATGTTGGTACACATATGAACCCCGTCAGGAACTTTAGGTACCATTCAATCCAGATTATTTATCCCTATCAAATTGCGGACCAAAGCAATATCACCTTCTCATGAATGCGGATCAGTTCCCAATATTTGATTATTTTCCAACAATCGACCCATGTCATTGTATCATGGAAAAACGTAGGTATTCTATAAGTCCTCTTTGGTTGCAGTGCCAAAAGAGTGTAAATGTGTCAATCGATTACAAATAAATAATTGTACTGATAATGATAGTGAATGATTTCGACCTTTTTGCTGATGAGAGACTGTTTTAGATTTGCATCAGTTCATTATGAAAACAGGTGCATTTGATTCCAGTTTCAGACAGCTTTCATTAAATTACGAAAACAAGAGGCTTCTGTTAAAAACGCCATAAAGTGAGTTACTGAGCTTCAATATTTGTGCAGAAATGATGGGGACTAAAGAAGCAAGTCGAAAGAACTAGAAAAATATGTCAGACTCTGACAACGCCTTCCTGGCAAATACCAATCCAAGAAATTATTTGGAACCTTCGTGCGGGAAGATCAGGAACTTTCTTTCGAGACAAGAACGACGGGCTTTTTACCGGGCCATTGGTGTCTAAGGAATTGCCTCAAGAGACTGGGTATAGCCGAAAACGATGTGTGCAGATTCGGTGGAAAGGATGTGGAAACTTCGTAACATCTCGCAACGAACTTTTAAAACCATTGGTTCTCAACGAAAGCAGTGTCTGGATAAGGTAACCCACAGAGTTGCGGACATCTCATTCCTGAAATCACTCCAGTCTCTAAATTTCAGCAAATTCATATCTATAATAATTGGCTTCTGCAGGTGTCATTTTCTATTTCGTTGACCAGAATTTGGATGCTTTTGCTATTAAATGCCATTGGACTTCTGGCAGTAGAGTTATCTGAAATCATGAGTTTGTGCCAAAATGCTTTAAACCATTAAAGCATTGAATATCGAAATAAGACGCTGTGTAAACGAAATATCTTATATGATCTCTAGTTGCAAATATGAGTATATAAGGTATAACCGGTCAAACTTCAAAGCTTCGCTTACCCATTTAATGAATTCGTTGTGCGAAATGTTGATGTTGTGAAGTGGACGAACACCTAACAGTGTCTCACCTGAAATCCGCGAATATTCACATCACAAAGTACCAATGTTTGCCAGTATTCCAATTTCTCTGGATCCAAGCTATCCCAACATAATTATTTACAACCCCTTGGGTGCATTCCCTTATCTTCGGTATTGAGTACCCAAAGAGAAAAAAAATCCGATCCTGCCGGCTTCGGCTCGTTATTTCCTATTCGTTTTTCCCCGTCGTTATTCACTTCCGAAAGAACGATTTACGGCGGGAGATCTCATATAGGAGGATCAGAGCACGTCTGTCATCCCTATGAAATAACCGTTACTACAGAGGACTCCGCCTATTTGAATACATTGGAATTTCGATTACCCTTTTTTCTATCGAAAGCGAGTATATTCTCTCTTTGGGATTATTCATATTCCTCCAGATTGGGTAAGAGTTTGATGACATGGGTCACTTGTTGGGAGATAATCGGATATTGGATCCTGATCCGAATCCCTAAGGAAGCGATATTGCTTTGCTGGGTCCACATATTGATGGGGATAAATAATCTGAGTCGAGTGATGAAGTTCCTGAAGGAGTTTATATGGTTTTTCATGATCTAAATTTTCGTATATTTTCTCTTGGAGATTATTCATATTCCTCAAGATTGTGTAAGAGTTCAATGACATGGGTCGTTTGTTGGGAAATAATCGAATATTAGGGACTGATCCGCATTCATGCGAAGGTGATATTGCTTTGTTGGGTCTACAGTTTAATGAGAATAAATATTCTGGGTTCGATAGGGGAGTTTCTGAAAGAGTTCATATGGTTTTATAGGTTTTCAAGATCTAAATTTCCGTAATTCTCACTTCAGGATTATTTCTATTCTTCAAGATTGTTCTTTGACAAAATTAGAGTTTGCTGACACTTATCTTTTGGAAGTGGAATCACCCAATGAAGCTTACAGCTCCATAAATGCACAAAAAGCCGGATAAGAATCCTGACGGGAGACATCTAGCCGACAGATATACAGCTGCCGTGAAAACAGCGAGACAGCACCTGCCGCTGAAAGGCGTCTCGAGTATAATCCAGATTTTCCAACATACTCAACACCTTCAGTCTCGTAAAACAAACCCAGGCACTGCAAATGATTTTTTTTCCGCTTTCGGAGTAGGATTCCCGAACCCGTAATTTACTTCTGTGATGAATGGCGCCATTCGCGAAGCTTGTCGAACGTCACGTCTCGGTGTAGCAAATACGAAACGAAAGACAAATAATTCCTCCGAAGTTTATTATTTTGCCACCTTGCATTTTGTTGTAAACTTCGGAACGCGAACTGTGAACTACACAACTACTGGATTTAGTGTTGTTCGGGAGATCTTCTGTGCGTTATTATACAATAGCTTTTTTCCAAAAGTGTAACTTCCTTGGCAACGTATTACTTTCCTGAAAGATTTCGATTTTATGTCAGCATGGTGTCATACTACCTAGTAGAGTAGATCTGGTTTGAGTCAACATATTGCATCGGCATTATATGTGCTCGATGGTTTTTGTGGCCGATCTACGTGACTTACATATTTGGGAGTTTTCCTTGCTGATTTTGTGAATGTGGTATCTCACGATACAATGAACTCGGAGAAACTTAATTATTAATTTTTTGACAAAGTTCGGTCTTCTTGAAATTTTTCTTCTAAAGTGAAATCAGCCTTCTTGCTTGGCTTTAGCCTGGTGTATCATTTCAGTTAAAGTGCTTCTCTCTGCGACTTCATTTTTGAAGAGAAACTCTTCTCATTTCATACTTGATTAATGTTCGCAAACAGAAAGCTCCTCATTTTTCCATTTCCACCAGCCCATTTCACCAAACCCGATGAAGCTTACCAGCTCCGCAAATGCACAAAAAGCCGGATAAGAATCCTGATGCGAGACATCTAGCCGACAGATATACAGCTGCCGTGAAAACAGCGCGACAGCACCTGCCGCTGAAAGGCGTCTCGAGTATAATCCAGATTTTCCACCATACTCAACACCTTCAGTCTCGTAAAACAAACCCAGGCACTGCAAGTGATCTTTTTCCGCTCTCAGTGTAGGATTCCCGAACTCGTAATTTACTTTTGTGATGAATGGCGCCATTCGCGGAGTATGTCGAACGTCACGTCTCGGTGTAGCAAATACGAAACGAAAGACAAATAATTCCTTCGAAGTTTATTATTTTGCCACCTTGCGTTTTGTTGTAAACTTCGGAATGCGAACTGTAAACTACACAACAGCTGTGTTGTATACCTAATGGATTCAGTGTTGTTTTGGAGATCTTCTGTGCGTTATCATACGATAACCTTTTTATTTGTTTCTCATTTGTAAACGCCAGTTTCCAAAAACACAATATTGATCAAGGAAGTTTATTTTTTCAAGTCACTAACTTGTAAAATTGACAGTTAACTTGTAAAACTTTTACAAGTTAGTATAGTATTATTTACATTGAAAGTTGTCAAGTACTTACTTCTTATTTAATTTATTCTTCTAATCTCAGAGTTCCTGGAACAAATGTATTTCTCAATAAACGTTCTCAAACTATTCAAAAACGATATTCGTACCTTGTTATATTCGTATCTATTCGCTTTCCTTTTCACGTACTTCCTTCAATTTCATTTATCCTTCTAATTTCATCGTTCCTGGAACAAATATTTTTAGTAATAAATGTTATAAAAGTATTTAAAAACGATATGCATACCTTGTTTCATTTGGATCTGGCCTTTTTCGTCAGAAATCAGCAAATATTCTCGAACGACTTCCCTCTCGTAAAGCCACTGACAGTTGTCATAATTTTCCGATGTCATAAATAATCATAAATAGCTTACAACATTTGCGACAAATTATTGAGATTTTTTTGGAATTTATCCCACCTTTTTACAAACGATAAACAAATAAAATATAAAACAATACACGCAAGGTAACGGGTTTTACTGGCTCAAGGAGGTAACTGACTCGCCTGCGGCTCGTCAATTATATCCTCCATTCGCCAGTAAAAACCCTCTTACCTTGCTAGTAATGTTATATACTATTCCAATCATGTTACTTCCTTGGCAACGTATTACTTTCCTGAAATATTTCGATTTTATGTCAGCAAGGTGTCATACTTCCTAGTAGAGTAGATCTGGTTTGCGTCAACATATTGCATCGGCATTATATGTGCTCGATGGTTTTTGTGGCCGATCTACGTGACTTAGAGATTTGGCAGTTTTCCTGGCTGATTTTGTGAATGTGGGATCTCACGATACAATGACCTCATAGAAACTTAATTATTAATTTTTTGACAGAGTTCGATCTTCTTGAAATTTTTCTTCTGAAGTGAAATCAGCCTTCTTGCTTGGCTTTGGCCTCGTGTATCATTTCAGTTAAAGTGCTTCTCTCTGCGACTTCATTTTTGAAGAGAAACTCTTCTTATTCCATACTTGATTAATGTTCGCAAACAGAAAGCTCCTCATTTTTCCATTTCCACCAGTCCATTTCACCAAACCCGATGAAGCTTACCAGCTCCGCAAATGCACAAAAAGCCGGATAAGAATCCTGGCGCGAGACATCTAGCCGACAGATATACAGCTGCCGCGAAAACAGCGCGACAGCACCTGCCGCTGAAAGGCGTCTCGAGTATAATCCAGATTTTCCACCATACTCAACACCTTCAGTCTCGTAAAACAAACCCAGGCACTGCAAGTGATTTTTTTTCCGCTCTCAGTGTAGGATTCTCAAACCCGTAATTTACTTCTGTGATGAATGGCGCCATTCGCGGAGCCTGTCGAACGTCACGTCTCGGTGTAGCAAATGCGAAACGAAAGACAAATAATTCCTCCGAAGTTTATTATTTTGCCACCTTGCGTTTTGTTGTAAACTTCGGAACGCGAACTGTGAACTACATAACAGCTGTGCTGAACTGGATTTAGTGTTGTTCGGGAAGAAAATAAGAACGTAAGGACGGATGAAGCATCATTCTGCTGTGTGGGTTAAATATAAGCTCCGAATGTAAAAACTCTGTTCTATTTGCGTAGTGAGCAGAAACCTCAACAGAAATCCGTTGATAGAGATTCACTTCGATAACACTTACATGATCATACAAGTTATCAGAAAATCAAGTGCGAGCCGTCCGTTGGCCATGGAAATTTGGCATATTCCACTAAGTAAATTAAAATTTTAGGTTATGTTGTTTATCCTCTAGTCAGATTGATACGCAATGTTGTCAATATTGCATAGAGTTCTCTGATAACATGTTTGGTATCACCAATGCTGATTGGGGCGGATGTCGATGATTGGAAAACACTTTAAGTGAATGAAAACACCAGGTGCCGTATTCTCGAGAGGTGATATTCGAAAACGTAGGTATACGAACTTCATTTCGTGAGTCCCTGTTTTACCTGCTAAAATGCGCCCGCGCAATGAAGTTCGTATACGTTTTCGAATATCGCTTCTCGAGAATACGGCACCTGGTCAAGGACAAGCATAGGGGCGAATTGCACCTTCAAAATAGAAAGCTCAACAATCTCAATTTCAGTCAAAAAAAGTTTAGGCTGCTCGAGATATGACCTGCACAAGATCGGTAAAGAAAACTTCGATATCTGTAGGTTATATTGTTCAGCGACAACAATCACCGATCACATTTTATGCCAATGCAATGTTTTGTCGCAAACTAGACTTGCTTCATTGAAAGGGGCGACTTCGACGCCCCCTGACGTAAGAGCGAAGTCTTCAAGAAAAATAATCAACTTCGAGAAGGAGGTTGCATCCATTTATCTTCATGGAGCTCTAGTATCATAACTCAAAAAATACCTCAATGATCGCAGGTAATTACGACCACAATCTAATCAACCAATCAATCTATAGATAATAGAACAACTAGAATTATACCTATTGATGCACAAATGCCAACGGTTCATTTCCAATACTTCTATAAAAGTTCTGATAAGGAGGTCTCTGCTGAAACCTTCCATCGTAAAGGTATTATCTTCTTTCTACTTCTCACCGACAGCGGTGTCACCACAAATAACGTAACTGACAGTGACTAATTTCCGCATCAGTCGAAACAATTCCCCGTCTTCTGTCATGTTCGTATCGAAACCAATACCCAAAGCCCTCGGAAAAATCAAGACGAATCTCAAATAGAAGACCGATAAGCCGCACCTGAGCCAGATAACCACTTCTGTCGATAACTCGACAGAGCACAAATATACAGGCAAAAAGAGGAAAAAACTACTTCCTTCGCCGGACCAGTGCCCTCATGTTTGGTATCACCAATAGTGATTGGGGCGAAGTTCCATGATTGAAAAACACTCCTAGTGAATAAAATACCAGGCCAAAGATAAGCAAAAAGACTAATTGCACTTGTCAAAAAACAAGTATGGGCTGCTTGGGATATCCCCTGCACAAGATCAGTAAAGAAAACTTCGATATCTGTAGGTTATATTATTCGGTGACAGCAATCACCTGGCACGTTTTATGCCAATGTAATTTATTGTCGCAAACCAGACTTGCTTTACTGAAATAAGCGACTCCAACGCCCGCTGACGTAAGTTCGAAGTCTTCTAGAAAAATAATCAACTTCGAGAAGGAGGTTGCATTCATTATCTTCATGGAGCTCTAGTATGGTAACGCATAAAATACCTCAATGGTCGCAGGTAATTACTACCACCATCTAATCAACCAGTCAATCTATACATAATAAAACTACTTGAATGGTACTTATTGGTGCTCAAACGCCAATGTTTCATTTCCAATATTTCTCTAAAAGTGCTGAAACCTTTCATCGTAAAGGTATTATCTTCTTTCTCCTTCTCAACGCCAGCAGTGTCACCACAAATAACGTAACTGACAGTGACTAATTTCCGCATCAGTCGAAACAATTCCCCGTCTTCTGTCATGTTCGTATCGAAACCAATACCCAAAGCCCTCGGAAAAATTAAGACGAATCTCAAATAGAAGACTGATAAGCCGCACCTGAGCCAGATAACCACTTCTGTCGATAACTCGACAGAGCACAAATAAACAGCCAAAAAATGGAATTAGTGCCCTCATGTTTGGTATCACTAACAATGGTTGGGGCAAAGGTCGATGTTCGGAAAGCATTCTTAGTGAAAAAACACCAGGTCAATGACATGCATAGAAACTGACAGCACCTTCAAAATAAAAAGCTCAACAATATCAATATTTGTCAAAAACAATCGAAGTCTTCTAGAATGATAATCAACTTAGAGAGGGAGGTTGCATTCCATTTATCTTCATGGAGCTCTAGCATGGTAACTCACAGAATACCTCAATGGTCGCAGGTAATTACGACCACAATCTAATCATCAATCAAACGAGAAAGAATAAATAACTTGAATGGTACTTATTGATGCACAAATTCCAATGTTCCAGTTCCAATATTTATATAAAGGTTTTGATGAGTTCTCTGCTGAAACCTTCCATCTTAAAGGTAAGGTGAAGTGGGGTAAATGTGATAATGGGGCAATTGTGATAACGGACTATATATTCAGATCAAATTCATTAATACTGCTGCAATCTATCAAACACGTCTTCAAACTTTCAAGCGATCCACCAAAACACTAGAACGAACGAAATTACTAGTCAGTATGGTTGTAAGGCACGTGAATGTTATTTCTCATAACGTAACCTTAAATTTCAGGTAGGTACGTCTCTACTTTATTTGGTGTAAATTTTTTAATTGATGAGGTAAGTCTGTTTTATTATTTCCAGACTTATTATTAACAGTTTTATAATGTGTTTTTAAATACTTTTAACTCATAAATTGCGCTGGTGATTTCTTTTTGTATATATCACATTTGCCCCGCACGAAATGCTTTTTGGGGTAAATGTGACATATACATTTGAGGCAATTGTGATATATGTATTACAACTGAAAAAAAACGAAAGATTTCCTCAAGCAGTGATGATGTTGACCCAGAGTCGCCTCCATATATTGATTCTGACAACTCCGAAGAATATTTGCAATTGCAAGAAGTTGAAAATCTTTCTAGGGATGAAGCTGAACAGGTTGATCAGAATGTCACTCTGAATTCCTGGGGTTTAGTTAAATATCCCACGAAGAAGGATATCAAGCATTTTGTTGGAATGGTTACAGAGGCATGTGATGATGGTTGGATAGTTAAGTTCGCAAAAATGACAAACAACACATTTTCGTGGCCAAAAATTGAGGACGTGGACACTATTCAGCAAGATGATATTATCTTGGTTTTACCAAACCCAATTATCTTAATGATGGAAAAATAAAGTTTAATTAAAATATAACGTTTATTATAGATATAGTTGTTTCTGCTTAGTTTGTTTTTACTTCCTTTTTGTTCAGAAGCTGAAGTTAATTTCACATTTTTTTGCGTCAACTGAAATAAGGTCATCAATTTTTCATTAAGTGAAATATTTTATTTTTGTAAAAAACAAAGTATTCAATAATGTAAGATTTTTAAACATTTACCCCAATCCTTTCCAAATAACTTAGTCATAGGAATCTGAAAGTTTTTAACACATTTACCCCAAATTCTGGGGCAATTGTGATTTACCGGCATCATTTTTTTTAAATTACCCAACATTTCTCAGAAAAGATTTCAAAGAGTAACCAAAATACAATCAATAGAGAACTATATTGTGATCATACTTGCATTTTTTGGAATGTTCAGCTTTATTCAAACTGTTACTTATAACACTTTGTTTATGAACTAATCAAATACTATATCACATTTACCCCACTTCACCTTATTATCTTCTTTCTCCTTCTCAACGCTAGCAGTATCACCACAAATAACGTAACTGACAGTGACTAATTTCCGCATCAGTCGAAACAATTCTCCGTCTTCTGCCATGTTCGTATAGAAACCAATACCCAAAGCCCTCGGAAAAATTAAGACGAATCTCAAATAGAAGATCGATAAGCCGCACCTGAGCCAGATAACCACTTCTGTCGATAACTCGACAGAGCACAAAGATACAGCTAAAAAATGGAAAAAAAAACACTTCCTTTGCCGGACCAGTGCCGACATGTTTGGTATCACAACACTGATTGAGGCAAAGGTCGATGATTGGAAAACACTCTTAGTGAATAAAAACACCAGGTCAACGAGAAGCATAGAGACTGAAAGCATCTTCGAAATAGAAAGCGCAACAATCTCAATATTCGTCAAAAGAAGATCGAACTCTTCCAGAAAAATGGTCAACATTGAGAATGAAGTTGCATTTCATTTATCTTCATGGAGTTAAAGTATGGTAATTCACAAAATACCTGAATGATCACAGGTAATTACTACTACAATCTAATCAACCAATCAATCCATAGATAATAAAACAATTTGAATGGTACTTATTGATGCACAAATGCCAACGTTTCATTTCCAATACTTCTATAAATGTTCTGATAAGGAGTTCTCTGCTGAAACCTTTCATCGTAAAGGTTTTATCTTCTTTCTCCTTCTCAACGCCAGCAGTGTCACCACAAATAACGTAACTGACAGTGACTAATTTCTCATCATGTTCGTATCGAAACCAATACCCAAAGCCCTCGGAAAAATTAAGACGAATCTCAAATAGAAGACCGATAAGCCGAACCTGAGCCAGATAACCACTTCTGTCAAAAACTCGACAGAGCACAAATATAGGTACACGCAAAAAGAGGAAAAAACCACTTCCTTCGCCGGACCAGTGCCCTCATGTTTGGTATCACCAATAGTGATTGGGGCGAAGTTCCATGATTGAAAAACACTCCTAGTGAATAAAACACCAGGTCAAAGAGAAGCAAAGAGACTAATTGCATCTTCAAAATAGAAAGCTCAACAATCTCAATATTAGTCAAAAAACAAGTAGAGGCTGCTTGGGATATCCCCTGCACAAGATCAGTAAAGAAAACTTCGATATCTGTAGGTTATATTATTCGGTGACAGCAATCACCTAGCACGTTTTATGCTAATGTAATTTATTGTCGCAAACCAGACTTGCTTTACTGAAATATGCGACTCCAACGCCCGCTGACGTAAGTTCGAAGTCTTCTAGAAAAATAATCAACTTCGAAAAGGAGGTTGCATTCCATTTATCTTCATGGAGCTCTATTAACGTAACCCACAAAATAACTCAATGGTCGCAGGTAATTACTACCACCATCTAATCAACCAATCAATCTATACATAATAATATTACTTGAATGGTACTTGTTGATGCACAAATGCCAATGTTCCATTTCAATATTTCTCTAAAAGTGCTGAAACCTTTCATCGTAAAGGTATTATCTTCTTTCTCCTTCTCAACGCCAGCAGTGTCACCACAAATAACGTAACTGACAGTGACTAATTTCCGCATCAGTCGAAACAATTCCCCGTCTTCTGTCATGTTCGTATCGAAACCAATACCCAAAGCCCTCGGAAAAATTAAGACGAATCTCAAATAGAAGACTGATAAGCTGCACCTGAGCCAGATAACCACTTCTGTCGATAACTCGACAGAGCAAAAATATACAGGCAAAAAAAGGAAAAAAACTCTTTCCTTCGCTGGACCAGTGTCCTCATGTTTGGTATCACCAATACTGATTGGGGCGAAGTTCGATGATTGAAAAACACACTAAGTAAACAAAAAACAAGGTCAAAGACAAGCATAAAGACTGATTTTACCTTCAAAATAGAAAGCTCAACAATCTCAATATTAGTCAAAAAAGTTGAGGCTGATTGAGATATCACCTGCGCAAGATCAGTTAAGAAAACTTCGATATCTCTAGGTTATATTGTTTGGCGACAGCAATCACCTATCACGTTTTATGCCAATGGAATGTGTTGTCGCAAACCAGACTTGCTTTACTGAAATGAGCGTTTTCGACACCCGCTGACGTAAGATCGAAGTCTTCTAGAAAAATAATCAACTTCGAGTAGGAGGTTGCATTCCATTTATCTTCATGGAGCTCTAGTAGGGTAACTCACAAAATACCTCAATGGTGCAACAACTTGAATGGTAATTATTGAAGCACAAATGCCAACGTTACATTTCCAATACTTCTATAAAAGTTATCTGCTGAAACCTTCCATCGTAAAGGTATTATCTTCTTTCTCCTCCTCAACGCCAGCTCAGTGTCACCACAAATAACGTAACTGACAGTGACTAATTTCCGCATCAGTCGAAACAATTCCCCGTCTTCTGTCATGTTCGTATCGAAACCAATACCCAAAGCCCTCGGAAAAATTAAGACGAATCTCAAATAGAAGACCGATAAGCCGCACCTGAGCCAGATAACCACTTCTGTCGATAACTCGACAGAGCACATAAGTACAGGCAAAAAAAAAGGAAAAAAAGACTTCTTTCGCTGGACCATTGCCCTAATGTTTGGTACCACCAATACTGATTGAGGTGAAGGTCGATGATTGGAAAACACTCTTAGTGGATAAAAACACCAGATCAATGACAAGCATAGAGACTGATTGCACCTTCAAAATAGAAAGCTTAACAATCTCAATATTAAAAAAAAAAGTTGAGGCTGCTTGTGATATCACCTGCACAAGATCGGTAAAGAAAACTTCAATATCTGTAGGTTATATGGTTTGGTGACAGCAATCACCGATCACGTTTTATGCCAATGCAATGAATTGTCGCAAACCAGACTTGCTTTACTGTTATGAGCGACTTCGACACCCGCTGACGTAAGATTGAAGTCTTCCGGAATAATCAACTTCGAGAAGGAGGTTGCATTCCGTTTATCTTCATGAAGCTCTAGTATGGTGATTCACAAAATACCTCAATGGTCGCATTAAATTACGACTACAATCTAATCAACCAATCAATCTATAAATAATAAAACAGCTTGAATGGTACTCATTGATACACAAATGCCAATGTTTTATTTCCAATGTTTCCATAAAAGTTCTCTGCTGAAACCTTCCATCGTAAAGGTATTATCTTCTTTTTCCTCTAACCAACAGCGGTGTCACCACAAATAATGTAACTGACAGTGACTAATTTCCGCATCAGTCGAAACAATTCCCCGTCTTCTGTCATGTTCGTATCGAAACCAATACTCAAAGCCCTCGGAAAAATTAAGACGAATCTCAAATAGAAGACCGATAAGCCGAACCTGAGCCAGATAACCACTTCTGTCGATAACTCGACAGAGCACAAACGTACAGGCACCGTCCAAATTCAATTTATATCCCCATATCAAATTGTATTGTATCGAATTGAACGGAATCCGTCTCCGAAACAGTAAAACCTTTTACGTAGAGCTTCTAATTCCGTGAATTGCCTTCCTTCGCAGCGGTCGAAGCGTAAAAGCGGGGAATATGCGTTTCCAGCAGCTCGTCTTGAGCCATTTCACTCTCTCGATGTTCCGAGCCTCAGCCTGGAGGTTTTACGGCTACGCAGATGCATGCCAATTACTGCTCCTAATCTGGAAATTTCCAGGGGGATTTCTGCTGTTTGCGAAAATTCGGGCTGATGAACCTTGGGGATATCGAGGATTTATTCATAAAGAGGAGTTTTCATATTGGAATGGTGCTTGAGGAATAACCACATATCTTTACCCTCTTTACAGGGACTAATATCGTTATTCATGCTTTCTGCAATCTTCCTTTATGACCTCCTTGATGTCTGGATTGTACGTTGGTCGGGATTTGGCAACGAGAAGTGCTTCTGATGGAACGTCATACTAAATAGTTATAGTTATGGTTTAAAAAGGGGTTACAGTTCACTGTGACCTCAAGGTCTATTGTGCACCCTTACGGAGCTGTTCTGACCACATCTTTCACAGCTCGACTTCCAGTTCCAGAGATCTGATGAAATCCAATATCTGTAAAGACTTCAAAGAGGCTAGTTTCACACTGTTACAAGTTCATCCTTAGGCTCGCAATGCCAAAGTATTCCGTGACTAGGTGAATGGGGTTTTCTTCCCCCTCCCCACAGTACCTACACTCGTCAGTGTCTGATAATCCCATCCTCAATAGGTGCTTCCTGAGGCGACAGTGTCCTGGAAGACAGTAAGAAGGTGTTATGGTTTCTCACCAAGATCCAGATAATTTTTGGATCTTGCTGTTTCAGAGTTCCGAAGAAACTTAGTGGAATGATCCATCCCTGAGAGATTCCGCCAGAGTTTTGCCATCTCGTCTTTCTTCTTCTGCAGAAACTCCTTTTTACATTTACCACAGAAATGGCAAATAGCAAATGTATTGGCCTCTTCGCTTCCTTCGATTCCCGAATGGCCAGAAACCCAGATCATACTGAATAAGAAGGAATAAGGATTTTTTCGTTGATTGATTTTTAAAATGACCCAATTCAGAATAGATTTGTTGAGTTTCAATCGAAATGAAGAGATTATTTGCATAAATAAGGCTCATTGATTTTTTGCTTGAGAAATGGAGGTGTACAGAAAATAGAAAGAGTTTCAACATATACTACATGGATCATTAAGTCCCGAGACTAACCCAGACATGGCGCTCGTAGTGAACCAGTAACAACGTCTTTCTAGAGTACTAACCTTGAAACGTGTCAAAATTTTAAATCGATCGGACCAGAAACAGCTGAATAATCGAGGTTGGAGTAGTGTCGTTTTGTAGTCTGTTTAAAAAATGGAAAAAACCAAGTTTCGTGTTTTGATAAAACATTGTTTTTTAGTAGGTAAAAACACCGTGCAAGCAAAACAATGAACTGAAAAATGTGACCCGGACTCTTGTCCATCAAAAGCAACGATTTGTCGGTGATTTGCCGAGTTTAAACGTGGTCGTACTGATACAAATGAAGCGGAACTCTTGGGCAGACCTGTGGAAGACCTTACACCGAAAAATGTGAGGAAAGTGACAAAAATTATAATGAAAGATCGTAAAGTGAAGCTCCGTGAGATTGCTGAGATGACACAGATATCATATGGAAGTGTATTTAGTGTCCTTCATGAAAATTGAGCATGAAAAAGGTTTTTCCCAAGTGGGTGCCGCGATTGCTTTCGATGGGACAAAAACGGCAATGAGTCGATGATTCAGAAAGCTGTTTATCGCTATTTACTCGCAACAAAAAAGATTTCTTGTGTCGTTACGTGACCATGGACGAAACATGGATACATCACTACACTCCAGAGTCGAAGCGGCAGTCATCTGAGTGGCGCACAGATGGCGAAAGCCGCCCGAAGCGTCCGAAAACGCAGCAGTCATCTGGCAAAGTCATGGCGTCAGTTTTTTGGGATTTTCCTTGACTACCTCGAAAAAGGTAAATCGATCAACAGTGATTATTATATTGACATATTGCTGGTGCGTTTGAAGGAGGAAATCACAAAAAAAAGACCGCACATGCAGAGAAAAAAAAATCGTTCACCAAGACAATGCATCCTGTCACAAGTCGATGAAAACAATGGAAAAATTGAACGAATTGGGCTTTGATCTGCTTTCCCAGCCGCATACTCGCCAGATTTAGCCAGCAGTGACTACTGGCTCTTTGCTTATCTTAAAAAAAATGCTTCAGGGAAAAAGTTTTGGCTCAAATGAGGAGGTCATCGCTGAAACTGAAGCTTATTTTGAAGCGAAAGATAATTTTTTTTATAAACATGGTATTGAAAAATTGGAAAAGCGTTGGAACGATTGTATACCCTAAAAGGTAATTATGGTGATGAATAAAAAAAAATTTTACAGAAAAAATGTTGTTTTCATTGTTAGTCTCGGGACTTATTGATCCATGTGTTACAATATATAAAAATTTTAACATTAAATTTGTGTGAAACTGGAGTATTTCCGCCAGATTCTGCTACTTAAGGTTAATGGTATTTCTGCATCCTTCTAGGGGATATTTGTCGAAAATATAACTTTCAATTACCGTCCTATAAAAATTTCTGAGATCCCAAAAATTTTAACGAATTCTGTTTCTCTCTACTGTATGCATAATAACGAAAGCGAACAGCATACACTCGCAATAATGACATCAAAATGGAGTGCTCCATATTCGAAATTATTATGACTTCAAACTCCGCCCACGTCCATGAAAGCCAAAATGAACAAAAACTGTATATTATCCTGCCTAGAAGCCATGCTGCTATGAAAATCCTGCTCGGATACGAGCGCCTTGGGTCATCGGAGTTGAGATTATCAAATTACACTCTCCTAACAGGCAGGATACACGCTGCAACTTGTTATTAACGAGATCAAATTAGTTCTACAAAGATTAACAAAATGGATACCATCAGAACGAAGCACCAAATCCTGCACTATTTGACCTATGCTTCAAGTTAAACGTTGAGCGATAAAACATACGAGAGGGGAATTAGTGATGTTTGCATGGAAAGTTTCTCTGAGTTACTGTTGAACATTTAGTGATTGAGGAACAGCAACAAATATTAATTATCGAAAATCGCTTCATTTTCTTCGAAAATTTTCCTCATAAAGATCTGAATACTTCTGCATACGTTTGAGATTATCAAATTACGCTCCCCTAACAGACAGGATACACACTGCAACTTTAATACAAATTTATTTTCAGTCTTTCTTCCAGTTATACAGCTAATAATTCCTTTCATAATGTTAATAATTTCTGTAACAGGAGGTATGCTGCATTACTGGGAGATGTCATGTTATAAGATCCGTTTAATTAATCCTATTTAAATTAATAAGAACACGATTTTCTTTCAATGTTTTTCATATTGCTTATGTCTTAATTCGAGTTCTCCAAAAAATGAATTTAGTTCTTGTCAATCGTAGCCATCGCAGAGTTAAGAATGAAAGTTTTGACGAGCAGTGAGGTTGAGAACCAGCATTTTTCAAATTTCTGGTAGATGATTTAATTTTACTGTTGAGGCATCAGACAATCAAATTTGGATAGCCTAGTCGGACTTTATTCCATTTTTTTCGAAGCTGCAGTTAATTAATAATTCTCGACTACGAAGATAAGTTACACTGTCATCAGTGCAAATGCAATTTAGAAGTAGCATATCATTTTTTTTTCTCATTTTATTCTCAGATTTTTTATGGTGATTTTACATCTGGAAGTAGTGAAATATTTTTCGAGTTCTACACGGGAATTTTGGATTGAATGGTGCATATAGTCCGTTCACGAAAGTTTGAGCGCATAGTAGGCGTTTGTTTATTTATCTGAAGTTGGCAGTATTTGCTGTCAAAACGTAAAATAAAGTCAACGTTGCCGAATGTACTCGGCCTCGCCCGACGAGCTTGCTAGTTATCAGAGAACTCTAAGCAATATTGACAACACTGCGTATGAATCTGACAAGAAATAAACAACATAACCTAAAATTTTAATAAACACAGTGGAATATGCCAAATTTCCATGGCCAACCGACAGCTCAACCTTTCGTGAACGGACTATACCTCCTGGAATAAATTGGTTCCATGGTTAATAGCTGAATCTACAGGAAAACCCTCACATCATACTTTTTCATTTATGGTAAAACCCTGGTGCTTGGGAGAGAAGAATTAGAAACATTTGCATGAAAAGCTATGATGAATTACTACCAGAGTGGCCTTCTGCATGACAGTAATAGAATAGAATAGAATAGAATTTATTTGCCTATAAATTAAATTATCCTTCATAATCTCTCAAGTTGCTTCAAATTAAAAACATTCAAAAAAAGTTGATAAAATAAATATTATTCACCACATCACAACAATAAGTTAATAGAGAATAACTACAGATATTAATTATCGAAAATCGCTTTATTGTTTCTCGAAATATTCCTTATGAAAATCCCAGGACTTCTGCAGGCGTTCGAGATAATAAAATTACACTTTCCTTACAGGCAGGATACATGCTGCAACTTGTAATTAACGAGATCTAATTAGTTCTACAAAGATTAACAGAATGGATAACTTTAGAACGAAGCAGTAAATCCTGCACTATTTGAACCATGTTTCAAGATGAACGTTGAGCGATATAACACACGTGAAGGGAGTTAAAATTATTCGCATGAGAAGTTTCTAGGAGTTGACTTTTCGGTATTGGCGAACAATAACAAAAATTGATTATCGAAAATTGCTTCATTGTTTGCAAAGATATCTCATCACGGAGATCTTTATATGCGTTTCTAACCAATTGTTGAAAAATATTTTTCAATTATACTGAGTTAGCGTGCATCTAAATACATTTACTATACCTAGCTTCTTGAGTTGTTGAGAAATTATAACACTCTCCTAACAGACAGAATATAACATCTAACTTGTTATTAGCCAGATCAAATTAGTTTTACAAACATTAACAAAGGAGATTATATCAGAACGTAGCACAGAACCGTGCACTATTTGAACTATGTTTCAAATTGAATGTTGGGCGATATAACATATAGTCTGTTCACAAAATTTTGAGCGCATATTAGGCGTTTGTTTATTTATCGGAAGTTGGCAGTATTTACTGTCATAACGTAAAATAAAATCAACGTTGCCGAATGTACCCGGCCTCGTCCTAGTTTTCAGAGAACTCTATTTTATATTGACAACCTTGCGTATCAATCTGACAAGAAAATAAACAACATAACCTAAAATTTTAATATACACAGTGAAATAGGTATGCCAATTTTGCATGGCCAACCGCCAGCTCAACCTTTCGTGAACGGACTATACATAAAGAGAATTCATTTGCTTTCTGTATTTCATGTTGAAGAATTGAGAATGAAAGTAAAATTTGATAATAAATATAAGGATATTCAAATTTTCATTAAAATTTTCTCGATAGAAACAAGCGTTAAAAATCTGCTGATTTCAAAACAGAGCTTCCCTATATTCAGTCAGGCAATTTGACATTTATAATAATCCAATTATGACATATACCGAAAGAAAATTGAATGAGCTTTTCAACAATTGATCGTCAGATATAAAAACATGGTATAAGTCAAAGTCAAATTGGGAAGAATAAAGCTCTACTCAACATTCAATTTTATGAACATCTGTTGAATTATTCTACAAACATTCCTAAAAATCTCGAAATAAATCAAAAACATCATCACCTTCCATCTCTCCGAGTTCAAACTCCACTCCACAAAGAATATAACCCTAATGCAGGACCTCAGAGCATGCAAACCCATTTATCTCCTAATATTATCAGACATAAAAAGCGCTTCCTGCATCCCCGAATACGGAATTTCAATCTGCTCCTTATCAAAATTCCAAACCACGGACCTTCTCCACGATTTCAGGCGAACTGAAAATTGCCATGATCTGAATTTCAATCCAACCAAACGCGTTATGTGAGACATGATAACCCTCGTCACAAAGGTATAATCAGTCAGTTCATTGATATATGGACTCGCGTCTGTTCTTGCCACCCATGTCTGGATACGGATAAGGATTCTCTATCTTATCCTGAAGGAACTTTCGCATATAAGTTGTCTCTAATGCATCCTGAGTTAGTTCTGGATATCGCTCGTCGTGTAACGTGAGAGATAGTTGGTTCGATTTGATTCTGTTTGCTAAACTTCGAATGACTGATTCTATTCTGTTTCTACATGGATGAAGGTTTCCTAAGACGACACCTGTGTCGAGGAATATCTTCGAAAGAATTGTTGTCATTCTTTTTGAAATTACAACCATTTTATGAATATTCGAAAATGAGTTATTTGGAGTTGAAACTGTTTCTACTTAACCCTTGTCACAAAGGTATAAACAGTAAGTTCATTGATATATGGAATCGAGTCTGTTCTTTCCACCCATGTCTGGATACGGATAAGGATTGCCTATATTATCCTGTAGGAACTTTCGCATATAAGTTGTCTCTAATGCATCCTGAGTTAGTTCTGGATATCACTCGTCGTGTAACGTTAGAGATAGTTGGTTTGATTTCATCCTGTTTGTATTGCTAAACTTCGAATGACTGATTCTACTACTCTGTTTCTACATGGCTGAAGGTTTCTTAAGACGACACCTGTGTCGTGGGAGATCTTGGAAACAATTATAGTCATTCTTATTGCAATTACTAACATTAAATGAATAGACTAAAATAAGTTATATAGAGTTGAAACCTCTTATAACTCTAGTTGATGTATGAACTCGAGTCTGTTTTTGCCATCCATGTCTGGATACGGATGAAGATTTTCTATCATATCCTGAAGGAACTTTCGCTCGTCGTGTAACGTGAGAGATAGTTGGTTTGATTTGATCTTGTTTGTATCGCTAAACTTCGAATGACTGATTCTATTCTGTTTCTACATGGATGAAGGTTTCTTAAGACGATACCTGTCGTGGGGGATCTTGGAGAGAATTGTAGTCATTCTTATTGAACTTACAACCATCAAATGGATAGTCAAAAATAAAAGATTTACAGTTGAAAATATTTATAACTCTCGTCACAAAGGTAAAATCAGTCAGTTCATTGATATATGGACTCGCGTCTGTTCTTGCCACCCATGTCTGGATGCGGATAAGGATTGCCTATCTTATCCTGAAGGAACTTTCGCATATAAGTTGTCTCTAATACATCCTGAGTTAGTTCTGGATATCGCTCGTCGTGTAACATGAGAGATAGTTGGTTTGATTTGATCCTGTTTGCTAAACTTCGAATGACTGATTCTATTGTGTTTCTACATTGATGAAGGTTTCTCAAGACGACACCTGTGTCGTGGGAGATATTGGATAGAATTGTAGTCATTCTTATTGAAATAACAACCATTATATGAATTTTCAAAAAAAAGTGATTCGTATTGTATCTGTAAACACTTCGATTAGTGTGAGCATTAGGTAAAATGTAGGAAACAAGAACATACTGAAATGTATGATTTATAGTCTATTGGCTATCGATTTCGGCAATTAGCCATCATCAGGCCAGCGTCGTATTACGAAATAACAAGGACAAGATACATTCTTCGAGTATTTTGACAATTCTCATAAAGTCATAGGATACAGGATATTATTACGTTTATTCTATCACAATTAATCTAAAATTCAATAAAAGTTTCAAAACAATGGTGTTCAATATAGTACATAGAGATCTTCTAATTTGATATTTTCTATATCAGTCATTGACTGGATGCAATCTAATGTTCAGGAACTTCGGGATAACATCATGATATGATGATGGATGTCGCTTATAGTGTCGTAGTGAGAGATATTAGTGCTGGATATGATCCTGTTTGTATTGTTAAACTTAGTATGACTAATTCTATTTTGTCTATACGCGAATGAAGGTTTCTTGAGACGACACCAATGTCTTGGGCGAACTTGGGAAGATGGAAGAGTTGTCATTCTGATCGAGAGTGATAGTGAAGTACCAACCTTCAATTTCAATATGCAAGACGAGTAAAATGTCAGTTATCAGGTTGAAAGCTTGAGTGATCTCATCTTTCGATATTCTATCATCAAGGTCTCTATGGATTTTTCAGACTGAAGAAGAATTCTATTGATTATCCTTCTACTTACCATTTCGACGGATATATTCAGATCTGGACTATATCCTAAAAATTAAGGTTTCGACCTCTTCTAGTTCAAAGTTTATGGGTGTTCAGAATCAGACTAGTAGACCGGGCTCAAATTTATATTTATCTGATAATCCACCACTAATTAGAAAATTCATCACAATGATGCGATTCACTGTCTTAGCTACCTATGTTTTTTAACATTTATCAGATGTGTTATTTCGGTAATATTGAAAAATCAGAAGTACAAAGTTTAATTGACAGTATCTCTAACACTGATCAACCTATTATGCCTTTCTACGAAAGCAAAACCTAACTAGTTCGCGAGCTTGAAAGACCAGAAATGGAACAGACCAGATATAGTTTTTTCATCTTTGCTTTTGAGTGATAAATTTCGAATTGATACAATTCATGGTTTCAGAAATACTTTCTGGAAAAATAGTGAAAAATTTCCCATTGCAATAACTCGGAAAATAACACATATTTGGTCAAAACAATAGCTTGCAGTTCCCATAGGAGTAAGCGCACAAAAACGGAACCAACATCATTTCCTGATTTCCAACCACGGTGACGGAACAAATCGGTCCCAGAAGAAATTATACAATTGTCCAACTCGGCAGATACAACAAATTTGTTCGTAGATATTTTAAATCTCCGTTCGCAAGTCGACTCTGGCTGGTTTATATTTCATACGAATTTACATACAGACGCCATTTTTAATCCGATAATCCGCTTCGGACTTGAATTATCTCCGTATCATGAATAGTTATGAACGGATTTGCGTATCTCGGTTTGGTTAGCATAAAGACCTAATTGGAGGACAACGTCAATCAAAATTCATTGGATTAAGTGTGACCTCCATTCTTGATCTTATTAATCAGTCACCCTTTAGTGAATGGAGGTTGATGCGATTATTGAAGCACTTTATAATTTTAAAATATGGCAAAAAATAATACAGGCTGCCAATTTGAATGGGACGATGTATTTATGTATTCTTTTGAATTGAGAGCTAACAAAATACAATACATGAAACAAAAAGTCCCTAGCTGAGGTTGGTGCAAAACGAGGAACCATTTTATTTTAGCGTATGATACCAAAGCACAGAGAAAAACCTCAGTAGAAAAAACACTGTCTCGCCGTTTTTACAAAATTGAAACTTAAAACTATTCGAATAAATACCTTCAATATTTATATACCAAATATTATATCATGCTCTTGGGCCAGGAGGGTGTTTAAAACCAGGTCTGGCATTCCAAGTGATGATTTTTCCAATCTCCTGTTCTTCTAAGACCGCTACAGGAACCTATTGAAGGGTAATCATCTCCCATAGATTCAAATGAAATACCCCTGGTATTTCATCCTAAATATTGAATTCAATTTCGGAATAATGATAAAAAGTGTGACAAACTAATGTCAAAATGACTAATAATGAGACGATAAACATTTAATTGTACAATATTATGAATAATAGAATTGATAGAGAAGGTTGGAATCAATCCATTCATTTAATTGTAAAAACAATTCAATTTGCGTTCGAAATGAAAAACCGCAATTATTGATGAATATGATTATTAAAGCATAGTAATTGCGAGCTGCTGGTAAAAACAATATTATATTTCGAAGCACTGAAGCGATGAGAACGTGCCCAACTAGGAGTCTTGAGGTTATGACGGATCTCACACCTCTATATTTAGTGATTGATAGGGTAGCCCATAAGGCTATCCTCAAAACATCTAGGGAAGGTACAGGTAATGGAAGAATAAAGAATCAGACAGTCTGGTCATCTCTGAAAAACTACATCTCATCTTCGAACCTCCCTAGTAATGTAATAATCAAGAAAGTAAGCACTCACAAAAACTTCAGGACATTGCTAAGTAAAAGAGAGGAATCAGAACGAAAATACATCGACTTAAACCTCAAAGAAAATACCGTGAATTGGTATATAGATGATTCTAAAACCTCTACATGAGCTGGCGCTGGGATATACGTGCCAAGTACCAAGTGATATGTGGAAAGCTCAGCTATTGAAAGATGTCTGAATATAAATCTAAAAACAAACTATCAGAAGTGCGATATAGCCATATACTCAGATAGTCAAGCTTGTATCAAAGCACTGGCTCCTACGTCAACGACTCAAAAATGATCTGGGAGTGCCGGAACAAACTCAATGAGGTAGGCAAGAAAAATAAGGTATTTTGAATCTGGGTTTTCGGCCATTCGGGAATCAAAGGGAACGAAGAGGCCAATACACTTGGCAAAGAAGGCGCACGAATGTCACTCATTGGCCCAGAAACCTTCTGTAGTATAGATAAATTTATATATAAGAAGGAGTTTCTGGAGGAGGAGAAAGCCGAGAGGGAAAAACTCTGGCGGAATATACCAGGGGTGAATCATTCCACCAAGTTCCTTCGAAACTTTGAAACAGCAAGATCCAAAAGATATCTAGATCTGGGTAAGAAACAATTACATCTCCTCACTGGATACTGTCGCCTCAGAAATCTCCTGCTGGGGATGAGATTATTGGACACTGACGAGTGTAGGTTCTGTGGGGAGGAGAGAGAAATCTTCATTCACCTAGTCACGGAATCCTTCGGCATTGCGAGCCTAAGTAAAAATGCCTTGGGCGAGAAACTTGCAAGAGTGAGTAACTAGCCTCGTTGAAGCCTTCACAGATAGTAGATTTGATCAGATCTCCGGAACTGGAAGGCGATCTGTGAAGGGTGTGGCCAGAACAGCTCTATGAGGGGGAACAATAGACCTTGTGGTCGCAGTGAACTGTAACCCCTTTTCAAGGGCGGATGTACGGGGGGGGGGTAATGGGGGTAATTACCCCCCCCATGAATATCGAAAACCTTAGAAAAAGTTACGCAACGTGGTGCACATATTTTCATTTGTTTGTTTTTTTACTACTATTACTTTACTACTATTTTTTCTTATTATATTATTCCTCCTAAATATTTGATTAAATTTTTTTCAAGTTTTGAACCTGATTTATCGATCTTGAATCATTACTACCCCCCCCCCATGAAAAAAAGCTATATCCGTCCTTGCCCCTTTTCAAACTGAACTAACTAACTTAACTAAGGCAAGAAAAGAAAACTTCTTCATTTTTAGTCAGACGAGGAAAAAACATCACAACATCTTCCGGTTCCAGTGCTCCACTATTCTTTGCTTGAAATCATCAAGAGTTTGTACATAATTAACTGCTACTATTAAAGCGATATCAAATGTTTTCCGACAATTTGACGACCATCATTATCCTAATTCAAATTCTTTAAGCTGCAGCTACAGCTTCAAAAGCTTCTGAACGTTATTTTAAACATGCCAAAATCAAAAGACTCAATTGAATCACACCACAAACTGATGGAGACCATCACTGGAAAGCATCTCAGTTCTTTCCCAACTAAAATGTAGAAAAAACAGACTACGTAATGAAATGATACCGCTTCCATTTCCGAAACGATTGGGCAAAAACAAACTGTTTTACGCCAGTCACGACCTCACCAAAGGAATATATGCATTTATGGTTTACTCTGGCACTGGATCTGTTTACTTGCCTAACACAGAACTAATTTCTATTCGAATTCATTGCTCTATCTAAATGCAAAACCGGAATCACAAAGGTCGCAGTATAGAGAGGTAGTCCATTAGTTACAAACTGGCATCTGAACTATATGCATAGTAATCCGCAAAAAGCAGATACGCTTTCTAGATGGAGAACGAGCTGTGGCCCTTAATGCCCATTGTTTTTTGCTGAAAGCCTATTCGATCCCTGTAATGGACATGAAATTGATTTAGTTTATTTTTCATGATTTCTGTAGTACACGTTTTAATGGCTTATTTTCGGAAACTGAATTAATGTGGTTTGACATAAAACAAAGAATGTAACATTCACAAACAAATAAAATCTGCAAAGCTTAATGAAAAGTTCATTCACAGTTCATAGAATTCTATAACGACAGTATGCTTTTGGAACTACATTAATTCAGCTCCCGAAGATAATCCATTAGAACGTGTATTTTAATTCAGCACTATTCTACTGGAAATTTTTGTTGGTTTGTGGGGGTATACTAGACCCCACCTTACCAAAAGTCATGTCAAGTTTGGCACGAAAGCTAATGCGAGCGGATGATCCACGGTTTGAAGAATGATAATTTCAGAACTTGGATGCCCTGGAAAGCGTTTCCCCCATATGTAGAGATGAATAGAAATAAGTATCTTCCTAAGATTCTAACACAGAACACTTTTTCAATTCTCAGAAGCTGAAGGAATTATATCGAATGCATTAGAAAAGGGAGTCAGATGCGCTTAATGTTCACACGAGTAAGACATAAAGACTTGGTAACATGTGGCGTTTTCCATTTTCCAGTATGGCACTTGTGGATGAAGCATCTGAGAAGACTGCTGAGTAAAACTCTTGTAGTTTTTCATTAAATATCACAGAAATGTTGTTATATTTGAATTTATTTTTCGACTCTTCAGAAACACATCATTTGAATTTTTCCGAATTATGAGAAATCCGGAACTTTGACATTTTTCAGTTCTTTTCGCATCCAGATTCATTTATTTTGAATGAAATTATTATTTTCTGAGTGTTCAATTTATATAATTCACACTGTGCTTTCAGAAATACCTAAACATTCATACCATACCTATAGAGAGTCAATAGTTTAATGAAAACACATATATTTCGTGAAAAAAGTTTGGGGTCTGACTGACCCACATTACTGAAAACGTACCAGGAAACATACCATACCAGTTAAGGATTAAATCTCGAATTTCGAAATAAAAAAAATGAATGTAGTCACATTATTGAGTCTAAGCTCACAACTACTTTTGTTGTGTGCAGTGTGTTCGATTTAATGCTCTGAATACAACTGAGTTATTATTCAAAACCGTTTTACCCTCTCTGAAGTGTTAAACAATGACAGCAAAAATTCCATTGAAACCCACGCCTAATGCGAAAGCGAATAGTGGGGTAGCAAATGAGAAAATAATTTATTTAACCATTATCAAAAACGTTGAGGATACAATTATGGTAGTGTAAACGCAGGCTCTGTGACGGTCTGAAAAGAGTAATTATAAATAAACATTCGACTCCAACATTTCTGAAACAGATGAGAGGCGTTTTAGCAACTTTTAATGAGAAACTAATTCATTTTTATGGAGTATTGGAATTATTCTTGAACTATTTATGCTTCGGAATTGAGATAACACAATGTGAAATCATTTGTGTTTGCATATTATAACGATCATCTGTAAAACCCTATTCACAGGGTGAGTCAAATTAGTGATCCCTCAACTACAACTTTTCAATATTCAGGGATAGAGAAAAATGAATGATACCTACATAAAGGTACAATTTTTCGAGAAATTTTGAATGCTGTCGACTGCACTGTTCTTATCTCATATATATTTATACCGGGGAAGTTCATATCTGATCATGGCATTTCCACATTTTTTTCACAATATTCAATCCACATTTTAGAGAAATGTACTAACTGATCATGAAACTGCTATACACAAGAGATTCCGTTTGAATTAAATTTTTTTTTGATAAAACATAGATAGTTTAACAAAGAGTAAATGATTCAAAAAATTGAAACAAAAACGAATGGTTTACAATTCTTTAATTTTTGTTTCAATAACGTGTTCATCCACTGCAATCATCGATGCATTTTTCAACACATTTTGGCATTGATGCAATAGGGTGGTCTATTTCTTCTTGGGGATACTGTCCCAAGACAGCTGTAGTTCATGTCTCAGATCCTTCCAAGTCCGTGAGGGCTGGAGTTAATTTCCAATCCTTTTAACCATGATGTTCCAAACATGCTCTATGACGAAAGATCGGAAGATTTTGGCCGCCATGGCAAGAGAATTACATGGGTCACTTCAAAAAAGTTCGAACTAACTTTGGCGTCATGAGGTCGAACAATATCTTGCGCTTAAGGTGAGGGAGAACAAATACCTCCACGGAATCTTGCAGGTAACGCAGCGCTGTCATTACCTCGAACAGAGACTGAAGGTGACTTGCATGTACAATAGCATCCCATACCATAACGCCTACTGCCGAGTGTACATGAGGCTAAACTGATCGTTCTCCCTGACGTGAATCCAGATACATCAGAAAAAATGTCCTTCTGACATTCCAAATTCCAATGTTATCGTTCTCTACACAACTGTATTAGTCTAAGAGCCTGTGAACCCCGGACCTTCGTTATTACACAGGTAAGAACGATGGACCATTATGAATTTTGGGTTACCCTGGCTTTGGCAGGTTAACGGTATTAAAGGGGTGTAAAATACTCATCTAATTTCGTCAAATTATAAAGTGTGATTTTTTGATATTACTTTCAGAATATCATTAAAAATCATAAATTGCCAGACACTTACTATAGTGGCAATCCCTTGCCAGACACCCTTAATGTTCATAAAATTATATGTAATTCTACTTACGTTATAGTATAAAAGCTGATTTTAATATATGATACTTGGGTAATAATAAGGTAATATTTCTTCATTAGCCAGACATTTTTGATAGTGCCAACCTTTTGCCAGACAAGCTTGTAGTTTAGCTGCAGGTGCGAGTGAGTCGGCATCATTATAATGACTTATGCAAATACATTTTTTGGTACAGATTTATATAACTAATCATTTAAGTGAATCTCAAAAACATCTGAAGGAAAAACATTCGATGCTACAACTAAATTAAATTGTTAATAGAATAAATTGAAATTTTTAACAATTTTATTTAGTTGTAGCATCGGATGTCTTTTCTTCAGATGTTTTTCGGATTCACTTAAATGATTAGTTATATAAATCTGTACCAAAAAATGTATTCGCATAAGTCATTATAATCATGCCGTCTCACTCGCACCCACTCTTAAATATTGTCTCGCGCTCTCACCTGCAGCTAAACTACAAGCTTGTCAGGCAAAGGGTTGGCACTATCAAAAATGACTGGCTAATGAGAAAACATTATCTTATTATTGCCCAAGTATCATATATAAAAATCAGCTTTTATACTATAACGTAAGTAGAATTACATATAATTTTATGAACATTAATGGTGTCTGGCAAGGGGTTGCCACTCTAGTAAGTGTCTGGCAATTAATGACGTGATTTTTAATGATATTTTGAAGGTAATATCGAAAAATCACACTTTATAATTTGACGAAATTAGATCAGTATTTTACACCCCTTTAATACCTTTTACCTGCCAAAGCCAGGGTAACCCAAACTTCATAATGGTCCATCATTCTTACCTGAGTTGGGAGCATGCGTAGACACGTTTTCAGCTTTTTTAAAATAACGAAGGTCTGGCGTTCACGAGCTCTTGCTCTATATTCGTTGAAGCCGATATTTTGTGATAATGCTGCAGTTCAAAAACCTCATTCGGCGCAGAACCGTTCGGAAAATTATAGGCTGGCGTTGTTCTCCTAATCACTCATCAGTCAAAGATCTAGTTGTCGCAAATCGGCTCATGATAACCATAAGTCTCAGACGTCGATCCTGAACATCATTTGTGCCCTTTCGTTGTCCTGTGGGACATCCTCGATTTTGGGCATTATCAAACCACGCTAGATAACGTCTCATAACAGTATTCGGATTTCTGTTCATACGGTGAACGATTTCTCGATATGACAACCCCGCCTCCTACAGACCAATAATTCGACCTCTTTCAAATTCACTCAGCTGGCCATAAATTTCGTGTACACGTGCTCTAAGAGTTTCAACCTCAACTAGACATCGACTTTGGATCTCTCCGAACAGCTGGTTTGTTGTGTTGTGAAATTCAAAAAATTTGCAAAAACGACTGCAATATTAAACTCATAAAAATGTTTACATGTAAAAACCTTTACGATCGTTTCACTAAAAAAAAATTTGAAATTTAAACAGCTCCTTCTGGGTGTAGCAGTTTCTTTGTCAACTAGAAGGTATATTCCTTGAGGCCATTAAACGTGAATCTCGCAGTTATACTTCTCGCAACTCCTAAACAGAAATCTACAAAATCTATAAATCAGACGTTAGCCTTCCTCAACCCGCTCTCTCCTAAACCTTCAGCTACCTGCGGGCCAGACGGAATTCGATTTCACTTACCCCAACGAAACGATCATTATGCCCTTCACTTATGCCAAACCGTGCTGATTTATCACAGGTTGGAACGTAGCCCTCCAACTTCATTGTTGAATGTCTGCCCCGAAATGCAATAATCTAGACTTCTGGAGCAGTTAACTCCGGTGCTCCGGTAAAATACGGCCTTCCACTTTCTACCCGGTTAATTCTATTTGAGCCCCCGGCACTGTGCAACCATTTTAGGGCCGCGAAAACCGTTCTTAAAGACTGCAAATAGCTGCTGTACCTCCGAGGATGTTTGATTATCTCGCACGCGTGAATTGTCACATCTTTGCGGAAATTTGAACGAATCGTGTGAGCTCGAAATAGAACGCGAGAAGGTTATTAGAATGTGAAAGGAAGCGCGTTGGCTGAGTTTACTTCAGATAGCTAGTCTCTCAGTCTCCTTTGTCTAAGGCTAGTCTAGTAGAGGATCTATCAGTGGGATCCTAATCGAATTTATAATTCGGAGCAAGAATTAGGCAAGTCCTGGAGTTTTTCATTATTTCTCAACATTTCATGAAAACGAATTTACCCGGTTGTTGCTTTAAGGTCTTGAATTGCTGATAGTGAAGCAATAATGGAATTCAGAAGACTGTCCAGTAAAACTTAGGAGTGTGGACACTTACAGCAAACACTAAGTGCAAATTTTAGGCGGTAAAGATGGACTACCTAAAAAGAATCAAGGATAAATCGAAAATAGAGACAAGAAAAATGACGAAATACAACAAATTATGAAAGCAAAGGAGTGAAATGCAATAATCTAGACTTCTGTAGCAGTTAACTCCGGTGCTCCGGTAAAATACGGCCTTCCACTTTCAACCCGATTAATTCTATTCGAGCCCACGCACTCTGCGACCATTTAAAGGGCCCCACTCACTTCGTTCTTCTCCGCCGTTTTTACCCGACGGTTAAAAACGTCAAGAGAACCGACGAAAATCAGGCCTCGTCTGAAATTTGCAACGTCGGGTAAGTGCGCCGTTTTTAGCCCATACACTTCGTTTCTGCGGCAGTTTTACCCGACCGTTTTTAAACCGTCGGGTAAAAACGGCGGAGAAGAACGAAGTGAGTGGGGCCCATTAGGGCCTCGAAAACATTTTTTAAAGACTGCAAATAGCCGCTGTACCTCCGAGGAGGTTTGAGTATCTCGCACGCGTGAATTGTCACATCTTTGTGGAAATTTGAACGAATCGTGTGAGCTCGAAGTAGAACGCGAGAAAGTTATTAGAATGTGGAAGGAGGCGTGTTGGCTGAGTTTACTTTTGATAGCTAGTCTAGTAGGGGATCTATCAGTGAAATTGCTACATAATGTTTAACTTCAAGACATCCTTATATTGATTTCAAGCTCAACATTGCCAACTGCAATGATACACAGTTTTTCATATCTGTACAATGATTGATCTACTGAGAATTTGAAGTCTTGGGAAGTACCCAAGACAGTGATTTTCTGTGGAATGGGCATGTTGAAATTGCTGATTGTAAAGCAATAAAGGTTTCAATGGAATTCAAAAGACTATTCAGTAAAACTTAGGAGCTGTGGACACTTACAGCAAACACTAAGAGGAAAATTCAGGCTGTAAAGATGGACAACCTCAGAAGGAGCGACGAAAAATAGAAAATGGAGACAAGAAAAACTTACAAAGTATAACATATTATGAAAGCAAAGGAGTGAAATGCAATAATCTAGACTTCTGGAGCAGTTACCTCCGGTACTCTGGTAAAATATGGCGTTCCACTTTCTAATTCTATTTGAGCAACCGGCACTCTGCAACCATTTTAGGGTCGCGAAAACCGTTCTTAAGACTGCAAATAGCTGCTGTACCTCCGAGGATGTTTGATCATCTCGCACGCGTGAATTGTCACATCTTTGCGGATATTTGAACGAATCGTGTGAGCTTGAAATAGAACGCGAGAAGGTTATTAGAATGCGAAAGGAAGCGTGTTTGCTGAGTTTGCTTCTGAAAGGTAGTCTAGTAGGAGATCTATCAGTGGAATTGCTACATAATGTAAAACTTCAAGATATCTTTTTATTTATTTCCAGCTCAACATTGCCAACTGCGATGATACACAGTTTTTCATATCTGTACAATGATAGATCTACTGAGAATCTGAAGTCTTGGGAAGTACCCGAGGCAGTAATCTATTGTGGAATATGCATGTTGAAATTGCTGATAGTGAAGCAATAAAGGCTTTAGTGGAATTCAGAAGACAATCCAGTGAAATTTAGGAGTTGTGGACACTTACAGCAGACACTAAAAGGAAAATTCAGGAGGTAAATATGGACTACCTAAGTGGAAGCGAGAATAAATCGAAAATGTAGATAGAAAAAAATGACAAAATATAACATATTATGAAAGGAAGGAGTGTGATGAAATAATCTAAACTTCTGGAGCAGTTAACTCCGGTGCTCCGGTAAAATACGGCCTTCCACTTTCTACCCAGTGGGATTGCTACATAATGTTCAAACTTCAACTTCAAGACATCCTTATATTGATGTCCAGCTCAACATTGCCAACTGCGATGATACACAGTTTCTCATATCTTCACAATGATTGATCTACTAAGAATCTAAAGTCGTGGGATGTACCCAAGACAGTGATCTTCTGTAGAATAGGCTTTTTGAAATTGCTGATAGTGAAGCAATAAAGGCTTTAAAGGAATTCAGAAGGCTATCAAGTAAAACTTAGGAGCTGTGGACACTTACAGCACACACTAAGAGGAACATTCATGCTACCTAAAAAGAATCAAGGATGAATCGAAAAAATAGAAAAGAAAAATGACGAAATACAACAAGTTATGAAAGCAGAGGAGTGAAATGCAAGAATCTAGACTTCTTGAGCAGTTAACTCCAGTGCTCCGGTAAAATACGACCTTCCACTTTCTATCCGGTTAATTCTATCTGAGCCCCTGCTCTCTGCGACCATTTTAGGGCCGCGAAAACCGTTCTTAAGGACTGCAAATAGCTGCTGTACCTCCGAGGATGTTTGATTATCTCGCACGCGTGAATTGTCACATCTTTGCGGAAATTTGAACGAATCGTGTGAGCTCGAAGTTTGGAACTGGTTGGGTAGGGCGATAGAAGGTTATTAGAATGTGGGGGAAATCGTGTTCACTTCCGAGAACTGGTCTAGTGACACACATTCTGCTTCAAAAGGATTCATATCGCTTTTGTCGGGATAATGTTGAAAAAATTATAGGAGAGGGTGTCTAAAGAAACAGCATTCTGAATCTTTTCAGACTGCAGCAGATAATGAAGAGAAAGATTTTAGTCAACTCAAGAAATCCATTTTGCTTTTAAAGATCTTAATGAAATTTAGTGCTCAATATCGGGATAATACTCTGGGACACCGAAAAATAAAATGGTTGATTATGAAAGCAGAGAAGATCATTCTACAAAAATTGAAAACAAGAAAATGGAGTACTTTGGACATGTGCTTCGGATGCAAAAAGTTAGTTACCAAAACAAGTTTTCCAATGAGCTCTTGTGGAAAGAAAAAAACCGGGTAGACCAAAGAAATCCTGAAACCACACTTCGAAACAAATGATGCAAGCCCATCAAATACAAGTTGAAGAAAGAGAGGTGTGGAGATGGTTAACAGGGAGACAGAAACAGGCTGTATTCAGTGTATGTTTCATGTTGTGATTTTATCCTGTGAAAAGAGGAGGAAAAAGTTTGATTTGTTTGGAAAGGACGATTGGTTGATTGGAACTGAAATATGTATAACAAAACCTTCAGATATTCAGGAAACATATCGATAATTCTAATATTTTATCGCAACCATTAAACTAGGTGTCAACCTTACGGCATTATTTCTGTTCATTTTACCTAAGCCTCTAACATCCACAACTTTTTCAGGTCGCGAAACTCCATTGTCTGTTTGATTATCTCGCACGCGTGAATTGTCACATCTTGGCGGAAATTTGAACGAATCGTGTGAGCTCGAAGTTTGCAGACTTGTTGGAAGTAGGCCGGGAGAAGGTTATTAGAATGTTAGAGCAAGCGCGTTGCCAGAATTCACTTCCGATAGCTGGTATCAATAGGATTTCTACATGGTGTTCAACATTGAAACATTCCATAATGTTCTGTGTATTTCGAGGTAAATGTGAGGAAAACCTCATTAGAACATTATGTTATTTAGTGCTCAGACATATTTGGGAGTTGAAGGTATTACATCTTGAAGGATATTCACAGTAGATTCAAAGATTATGATGAAAGTTTTTTCATGAATTGATTAATTGAAGTAGTGAATTTGCTATAATTCTGTATGGTTATAACATTTCCGGCTGAATATTATTAAATTGAACAGTTTCCACACAGTTTCTCATATCTCAATATTGATAGATCTGCAATGAAAAAACGATTTAAAAGCCTATATTCGGTTGATATAAACACTTATGCTCATTGTCACCTCTTCTGATACAATACTCAAGTAATTGAAGGTAAATCACCCTAGAGGAGATGCTTTACTGACAAAAGTGAGCTAATCAGGTTTAAATGAAAATCTTCCTAGAAGCTTTATTGACTGCAGAAATTGTAAACCTCTAGAACTGTCACTATGTAAAACCAAAGAACCCTATTGCGGCAGATTCATATTCATATCGTATATGGCAATAAAGGCCGAAAGTCTCGTTAATTTTTTCAAATTCATATTGATATCCTTAATTTGAAAACTCGAATCTTTCATGAGGTCATTAGTAATAGGAGATCATGAGAATAGTGTATACAGAATGGCCGGACGATTGACGTCCAAAAGAAAAAAAAAACAGGTCCCTTGTGTCATGGGGTATTCGATTCACCCCCATGTATGTTATGCGATTTTTCACGTTTTCCGAGTTATGAATTTTTTTATGAACTTTTGCGACCATATTAAAAAAGAAATTAAAAGAAAAGTAGAAGAGTTTTCTGATATATTTTTTCTGTAAATGAATTGCCATGAAATGTTCTTTCATACAAAAAATAACCAGAATCGTAAATTTGAAAAAAATTATAGAAATGTTGGTCTCAAGTGAAAAACTTACGTATTTTGGATCATGATCTAAATTTTCAAACTTAAATTAAAAAAGTAAACAGGCTACTTCATGGTTTCTTAGTAGGCTTTAAAACTGCGCTCAACACTCAGCTTTCAGAATCATTAATAAAAAGTAGAACTCAACAGTCCACTTTTGCTAGAATTGGCCTTCAAATTCAGCGAGGTGGAAAAAATCAAAGAACTAGACGTTTACTCAAAAATTATTTTTGCCTTTTTAAGATTTTTCTGAACAAGTATAACAAAAAATGCTGAAAATTTGCTTTAGGAGAAAAGTTTTGGATAAGAAAAAGAAAAAGGTATGGCAATAAATCACACATCATATAAATTAAAAAAATTTATTTTTAAAAATTACAATAAAAAAAATAAATGAATAAATAAATTTTGCGAAGGTGTAAAATGTGTATTGAGGCTGGCGGTGGCCTTATTGAAAACCTATTGTAAATTTTATACATAAATTTATTTTTATCTACATGATGTGTGATTTATTGCCATACAGTTTTTCTTTTTCTTTTCTAAAACGTTTCTTCTAATGCTAATTTTCATTAATTTTCAGCATTTTATATCATAACTTGATCAGGAAAATCTTAAAAAGACAAAAATTAATTCTTGAGTAAATGTCTAGTTCTTTGATTTTTTCCACCTCGCTGACTTTGAAGGCTAATTCTAGCAGAAGAAGACTGTTGAGTACCATTTTTTACTTATGATTCTGAAAGCTGAGTGTTGAGCGCAGTTTTTAAGCCTACTGAGAAACCATGAAGTAGTCTGTTTACATTTTCAATTTAAATTTGAAAATTCAGATCATAATCCAAAATACGTAACTTTTTCACTTGAGACCAACATTTCTATATTTTTATCAAATTTACGACGCTGGTTATTTTATGTATAAGAGTAAATTTCATGGCGATTTATTCACAGAAAAAATATATCAGAAAACTCTTGTACTTTTTTTAATGTCATTTCAAATATGGTCGAGTTGAAAATTCTCAAAGGTTCATAAAAAAATTCATAACTCGGAAACCGTGAAAAATCGCATAACATACATGGGGTGATTCGAATTCCCCATGAGACGAGGGATCTGTTTTTTCTTTTGGACGTCAATCGTCCGGCCACCCTGTATATTCTTAATTGCGAGGAGCTGTAAAACACCATGATAGCTTTCGCTTCACTGAAACTGCATGGAACGTTGACTTCCCGCAGCTGCAGCTCTCGTTCTGTGTAGTTAATTCTCTCCCAGGATTTACGGCATGCAAATCAGGCGATCACTGTTTCATATAGTTAAGGTTCCGTAGTTTTGCTGGAAGTTACTTCGGAGCTTTCGTTTCATATCGTAGTTCTGATGCTTTGATGGAATTTATCTTTACTGTAATTGTTTTAATGAAGTGCTTCGCTACTGAAGTTCGAAATTGATATTTATGTTGTCTTTGAACTGATTTGAACTCTTAGTTAGTAGATGATAGTGATTGTTTTATATTTTCAAAATGAGGATGAGTATTTTGAGTTTGTTTCAATAGAAAAAGGCATAAGCTTATATAATAGATTCGAAGAAAAGCCACCATGATGAAATCTGATTGGACCACTGGATTCCTTTCAAGATGTGTTTTTTTATAATAACTATATGTATTATGAGTTCAAAGCATAAGCGGAAATAACAGCCAATGTTGAAATTGCCCAAACGTTCTTTTTGCCTCATAACTCAAAGAGTTAAAAAGAAGGAGAAGTGTTCAAAGTTGTAGATTGTTCAGGTGGTTACATTCCACCGCAACTCTTAGGCTTATTGTACTTCCATCAGAGCTATTTTCTTAACTGCACCACAGCTCGCCTTTAAGTTCCAGAGCTCCAATGAACCCCAGTATCTGAGAGGACCTCAAGGAGGCTAAATTTGCACTTCTCCAATAATTTTGGCACAGGCTTGCAATGGCGAAGCATTCTTCATTTGAGTGAACAAGAGTTTAATCTTCATCCCCACAGAATCTACCCTCGGTATTTCTCAACATATGCTACCACTAACGTTCTCAAGGAACTTAATGCAATACATTTCTGGAAGATTCCTATAGGGTGCTGCTGTCTCAGTTTCTTCCTTTTCCAAGAACTCTTGCTAATATGTAGGTACATTTACCACAGAATTGTTCTGAGTTTCTAGTATCCCAGATAAAAGAGACCTTGTTGTTTTTTGCTACTTCATTGTGTTTACTTCGGCACTTCCATATTAGCTTTGAGTCGGTGATCTAGAAGTTTAGTGCTCATGGTTGGTAAAAAAGTTTGAGAAAAGCCCTGAGCAGTGAGCAGGAGCATTTGCGTGCTCGTCTTTGGTGGAGCAATAAGACTATTACATTTACATTACATTTTGTATGGGATTTAAGATTGATAACAAATACATAAATGCATAATCCCAGGACAATCGGAATTATATTCTGGAAATTCTTCAAAAAATTAAATATATGAAAAAAAAATAATTACAAAAATTAATTTCTATAGTACTGATAATGCGATCTTCTTGAGATTCTGTATGAACATTCTGTATATCAGTTTTGATTCACAAAATAAAATTCACTTCGATCTGTTATTCTGTTATGGAAACATAAGGATTCCTCTTTTCAATATTCCAATTGAATTTTCTATGGTTCTGTTGCCACTATGGCCACACAATTTCGCGTGAAGAAATAGTATAACATTCTTCTTTCACCAAAAAGCTCACTCGAATCGGATATTCTGTTATGGAAATTTAAAGATTCTTTTTTTCCATATTCCAATTGAATTTTTTATGGTTCTGTTAACACTATGGCCACAAATTTCTGCATGAACAGTATATTAATTTTCATTTATAAAATAAATTTCATTCGAGTCGGATATTTTTTCATGGAAATATGAAGTTTGTTCTATTCAATATTTCAATTGAATTTTCTAAAGTTTTGTTTTTACTATGATACAAAATTTTGCATTAAGCTTATTATGACCAGCTTGCATATGGCCACAACATTCCATTTCGATGAGTTTCGTTTTGTCTGAGATATTGAGAAAAAAAATTGAAATGGCCCTGTACGATTTGTCTGGTTGACGAACTTAACCGAGCCATTTGGAAACCGAACTCACCGTGAAAATTTCAAGCCTTCCTTCGAAAGTTATTGTGCTAACAGACGGCCCCAAGGACAGAATTGAATTTGACCACGAATTCGACATCAGGGAATCTAACCCTTTCGTTTGAGACCATTTCGACTCAAAATTCGAAAATTACAGACATTTGGGCAAAACGATATAGCACTTGTTTAAGTAAAACAAGCGCTCAAAAACAAATATAGCTTTTAAAAATACATACTGAAATAGTTCTCAGGATTTCTATGTCAGAACAATTGTTCTTGAGTTCAAACTAGAATATTTTCATCCTAGATCTATTCTGGAAGTTCTTGTCCTTTTGCTGATCCAAAGTCTCCATTCTTCTACCACGGGTGACAGACTAAACCGAATTTACCCGAAGTTTCTCCTGAAATCTGACACCCCATTTCAACAGGGAACCCAAATTCACCTTCCCAGTATTACTCTCGAAAACAGATGTCGGAATAATAGATTCCAGTCTCATAAAATATTCATTAAGTCGAAAAATTCCCAAATCACTTTTTACCCGGGGAATTTCAAATAACCTTAGAGTGAAGGTCCGGGAGTGGTTTTCCGATACGATTCTTTGTTTTTCCAGCTACCCTTTCTCTACATTCCTTGATAACATTCCGAATTACATCCCCGGTTAAAAAATACCCTCCGAAAGGAATTGGTTTTATATTTGACATGCAGGTTCACAGTGTTTGGGTAGGTTGAAACAGTTGAAAAGTCCAATTCGGCTGTTTCAGGCCGACGACTGTTATTTGCTTATTTGTCGAGGGTTGGTTATTTAGATAGTGTAATGAATAATCTTGGTGGAAATGGAGAAACTAGTTCAACTGAAAATTGGTGAATAATTTATCTGGTCTAGAGATAAATTGATTCGAAAATATTCGAAAAAGTCAATTTTGGTTGTTTTGTTTATTGTGGACAACTAGAAAGTCTCGTCATAGTATGTTCTGCAAAGTTTTGAATTTTCAGAAGAGTGAATCTAAGAATCTGCATTAAATTTTGACTTGAAAATGAAATGAAATTTTCCAATGTTGACTGTGGAATGTGGAATTCGGCGGGTACACTCTGTTTATAAGTGGTACTAGAGCTTTACAGAAGACTGCGAAGGTTAATGACGACGAACGTCTTAGAGTTATAATCCAGGAACTTTATTGGAGGGATCATTTATTAAATCTTTGTTTTGAATATTACATGTGTTCCAATCGGATTGCCAAATTGCTTTATCGCTTTCATTCGAGGTCAGAAATTAATTGGACCAAAATGATTTACGTGATTTTATTCGAGGAATCTTATTATCTGGAGAATAGGAAAGTATTTGACATGAATTTGTAGAACAAGTGAAATTATTCGAAATTTACAAAGTTAGGGCTAGCCTGCGGATATGTGGAGGAGCGGTGTTTGAAAGAACTGATAACCATGGTCTTGGTGTTGATCTTACTGTTCCTGTTACTATTCTCAAAGAAAATTTTATTTGTGCATAAATCGTGTGTACATGGGCACCGTTGAGCCAAACAGGGCAACAGTATTCGGCAGTACACTAAGGCTAGAGCTGCCGTACGAAAAGTTGTGTCAGCACCCCATGAAGTACCGGATAATTTTTGAATAATATTATTTCTAGTTTTCAATCTCATACGTAAATCATCCAAATGGATTGCGAAATTCAGAGAAAAATCTAGTTTAACACCTAGATATTTTGGACTGAAATTAAAGAGAAGAGATGGTAGGACTGATCCTCGTGGAGGACCAGTATTCAATGTTTAAAAATTGCTACTATTATCGTCAACAAAAACACGGAACCTTCTGCCTGACAGCATATTTTCTATCAATTTGACTATTCTTCCACATTTTAGATGACTATATAAACTTTGAAAATAAAAAAATCTTTTCAAACAGTATCATATGCAGCAGATAAACCCACACAAGCTCAATAAAACAACCTAAAAAATCCAAATGCTTGATGGAAGCTGTGAATTTTTTTCAATGAACCTACTTCAAAACATTATAATTCATGATGAGTTTAGTGAACATCCGAGCAAAGTTCCGTGAAATATTTTGGAATGATCCATTCCCGAAAGATTCTTATGGAGGGCTTTTTTTCCATATAAGCATTGTGTCGATGACATACATAATAGCAGTTAGACTATCAGAATCGGTCACTTTATATACTCTTGGTGGATTGTGATTATTTATGCTAGAAAAACACTCGAATAATAGATAAGGTCCACTTAACTTTCGTTACTTCTGAAAACACCTATTTAAAAATTCTTTATAATCGATCATCAACATATTATCGAAGAAAAGATGTTTTTGAAATCTACAAATAGGTACCTAGTTGAAATTTGATTTCCTTAAAATGTGATTATTTTTTGGTAATTTGATTTTTGTTAGCATCTTTTTCAATTGATGAATTCATGTATATCACTAAGATAATTGGACCGAAAATAGAACCTTGGGGTATTCCAGTAGTAAGAGAGGTAAAATAGAGTAACGAATTCTCAGTCACCAACTTCATCCGTTCAAAAAACTTTTAAATCAATTCAGTTTTATCATAACTGAACTATTTTTCTGAGCGATTCAATTCGAATTTTCTTTAAGATGTCATAATTCAAGAGTTAAAATGCGTTATCATTGAGCCTTAACTTCTATATCGGATTTATCGTATGCTCATATACATATAATCGCATTGGAATTCAGAGAACAACACATAAATCATGAGAATCGAATCACGTTATTATTGACATTCAAGGGGGAAGCTTTAGGTCGTTGCAGCGAATATATGCCAGGAACTTCGAGCATACCATTATCATTAATTTCATATCATCTTCCGGATCAGGTCTGTCAGTTGTCTGCTGGATATCATAACTCGAAGAAGTTCTATAGATACAGAATAATATGGGTTGTATTGGTTATATGTATATAGAGTGAATCTTTGCGGTTCTCGTGAATTTTCGTCACATTATAACGGGTGTTTTTTTAAGAGGTTGCCGATTTTATTTTTGAATAAAACACATATAAAATTATGAAATGACCAAATTTTTTTTTTATTTGGTAGATAATTTTTTGGCATTTAACATTTAAACACAATTTGTGGCATATGGCCACCACGACTATTTTTCACAAATGTCATTCTGGAGCTCCAATTTTCGACCACCTTTTCAAGCATTTGGGGGCGTATGTCACCAATGACACGTTGAATATTGGTTTCCAAAGCGTCAATCGATTGAGGTTTATCCACATAAACCAATGACTTTACGTATCCCCACAAAAAGTAATCGAGTGGCGTCGAATCGCACGAACGCGGAGGCCAATTCACCGGACCATTTCTCGAAATAATGTTGTCGTTGGAAGTTTCTTTCAATAAGTCGATTGTTTCACGTGCTGTATGGCAAGTGGCACCATCTTGTTGAAACCACAATTCATCCATATCCATTTCTTCAAGATTTGGCAGCAAAAACTCATTGATCATGGTTCTGTATCGATTTCCATTCACGGTAACGCGTCGTCCTTCCTCATTTTTAAAGAAATATGGACCGATGATCCCACCAGCCCATAGACCGCACCAAACAGTAACTATCGGTGGGTTGGCATCCAAAATTGTGAATGTAGACTGAAATTTGGTAATTACGTTCTTTATGGTGGTCTCTGACGGACGATTATGTGCATCATAAAATTCACGAAGTGCTCTATAAACATTTTTAATTGAACACTGATTTTGAAAAAAAATTTCCACGATTTGAAAACGTTGTTCTGGAGTTAACCTATTCATAATGATTTGCCAAACAATACTGAGTAGAAATGCCACTTTGAGCTGTCAAAACAACTGTCATAAAATAAAACGACATCTATCGGAAAAACAAACCTCCTAAAAAAACACCCGTTATAACACACTTTCATTTCCCTTCATAAATTAGGTTCATGTAAGAACTTCTGAAAAACTGACGCTGCAATCAATGGTGAACACACATTATTCAACCATAAGAGAAATGATGTTGTAAATGAGATATATGGTATATCAAGGAAGTGGAATTTGTGCAAATTATACTAAGAGAAGTATACTCGTATGGTACTATTTTCACATTTTCTCTGAGATACATTATGCGGTAAATAGGTTTCGTGAGGCTGGTGTTTATAAATTAGAGCTTCTAAGTTCGGTTGACATTTTTGTGAGACTTAACCGTGGGTTTCACAAAGCTTGATTGGGCAATCAAATCCTTGATTTTGAATTAAGTCGATGGTTTATGTCAAAAATGAACTGAAAATTGCACAGAAATGATGACATTTCAATAATCAAGGTGATTGGAGTTTTGTGAAACCCGGCTTTAGGATTGGCTCTGCTAAGTAAATTTGACCAGACCTGATAATTATTAGAATTCACGTATGACATTTCTTCACTCGGTGATTCTCATTGGTCCAAGTTCCTACCACCGAATCGAGTCATTGTGCGAGTGGAGCAATGAGATCAGGTCAGGTAAGGATTTGAAGGGTACTAGTACGCCCTCGACTTAAGTGAGGAAGGAGGTGGAATCGAAGAGACATAGCTAGAATAGCGTCGCAAGATCCGAGTGAGAAAACGCGGGAGTTGAGAGATAGAAGTCGATCAATGTTCAGAGATGAAGTCGGGAATTTTAGTAATCTAAATCAACAGTATAGAAATCCTCTTAAAGAGACGAGAATATCAGCAGTTGTAGAATGCACTGTGAAAGTGTTACCGTATTTTTCGAGTTGGTGTGTAAATAAATTGTACACAGTTACACAGTATTTCACAAAAACAAACTTCCAATAATACCCTTAAGACATTAATTAAGAAAATACTATATGTATGTGATAACTTGTTATGAATTAATTGAAACTATTGCTTGTAAAAGTAGGTCTGCTAACAACTTGAAGAAGGTCCCTAAAGGTTGACGCTCACTTGGACGAGACGAAACGAAGAGTTGTTTTCCGCAGGCACGATTTGCACTAAATCAAATGGGTAGACGCTCACTTGGGAGGCGCGAAGCGAAGATCAGAATCGTTTGATTCAGTGCAAATCGTGCCTGCGGAAAACAACTCTTGGCTTCGTCTCGTCCAAGTGAGCGTCAACCTTAATGCTTCTTTGATTCGTTAATCGAAAAGGCAATTGAAATGATCATCAGATTAAGTGAACATAGGAAATATCGAAAAGATCGAAAAACAACAAATATCATCTTTGCCTCAACAATCACTTACCGAACAATATCCAACAATGTCAATTTCCTGTATGCTTTCCAACAAGATTATACGAAACAATTAGCTGAACATCCTGACCTGTTTACATAACCAGAAAGTTCGCGATGCAAGGAGGCTCTTGTAGTTCGGTTCTCCGCCAGTCTCTTGTCTGTTTTATTGCCATTTCTATTGAATCGTAAACTCAATAAACATTACGCTTTGACGGTGATGAAGATCAATATTTCCACCGGGAGCTTAACGCCGCAGTGGAACTGGAGGCAAATAGGGCCTCGACGGATTTATGAAAGCGTTTCCGCAAACATCCAATTCCGAAAGCGAACAAATCTCTACATGTTGTCCCTCATGATAGTTAGTATCAATACTTGAGGCTTTCGCTGGTGGTTCAGACTTTCGGGGAACAGTATTGAATTCGACGATTGAATGTAAACATCTTTTGTTGACTTACTTATAAGTGTTGGTTATACTAAGTTCCTTCCTGAGAACTGGGGATATTACAGTTTGCAGTAGTTTATGAACTATCTACATCTCCGTCTGGGAGCAAAGAGTTTTTATGTTTTGGGAGCTGATGAGACTTCAAAATGCGTGAAAAGTTTCATATTATCAATCGCAAATAAGTTAGCTGTCTTGAAGAAGTGATATCATCAAGTGTTAGTTGAACTATTTGTGCAACCAAAACTATATTTGATTTGATATCAAGGCAAAAACAACAAGGTTTTTTCAGTCTGGGTTCATGATCACTCAGAAATGAAACATTCTGTTTTTATATGACATTCAGGTACTTTCTTGAAGTATTTTCCATTTCGAAAGCGAACAAATCTCTACATGTTGTCCCTCATGATAGTTAGTATCAATACTTGAGGTTTTTGCTGGTGGTTCAGACTTTCGGGGAACAGTATTGAATTCGACGATTGAATGTAAACATCTTTTGTTGACTTACTTATAAGTGTTGGTTATACTAAGTTCCTTCCTGAGAACTGGGGATATTACAGTTTGCAGTAGTTTATGAACTATCTACATCTCTGTCTGGGAGCAAAGAGTTTTCATGTTTTGGGAGCTGATGAGACTTCAAAATGCGTGAAAAGTTTCATATAAAAAATCGCAAATAAGTTAGCTGTCTTGAAGAAGTGATATCATCAAGTGTTAGTTGAACTATTTGTGCAACCAAAACGATATTTGATTTGATATCACGGCAAGAACAACAAGGTCTCTTTAGTCTGGGTTCATGATCACTCAGAAATCAAACATTTGGTTTTTATATGACATTCAGGTAATTTCTTGAAGTATTTTCCATTTCGAAAGCGAACAAATCTCTAAATCTAGTCCCTCATGATAGTAAGTATCAATACTTGAGGCTTTCGCTGGTGGTTTAGACTTTCGGGAAACAGTATTTTTGTTGGCTTACTTAAAAGTTTTGGTTATACTAAGTTCTATTCTGAGAACGGAGAATATTACAGTTTACAGTTTAGATTCATGCTATTTAGTCCGGTCTATTTAGACCAAAAAATGAGAGTGAAGTTACATAAAGTCCCAACAAGGGGACTTTATGTAACTTCGAATGTCTGAATAGACCGGACAAATTTTTGAACTATCTACATTTCTGTTGGGTGAGTTTCCAAGTAATACGTCTACCGAGTGTTCAACAGCAAAGTTTCAATAGTTTGAGAGTTGATTAAAGACCACAAAATAAGTTAATGCTTCATTCAAAAACCTTAAAGAAAAAAACCATCAAGGGTGTGACATAGTGATTCATTCTGATGAGCAGCTATTGAAGCACTGAACTCCTATGTCATCAACTTAGAGCTAATAAGGGAGTGCCGAAAAAACCCAACGAAAAAGGCAAGAACAACAATGTCTATTTAGTCTGGTCACTGAGGAATCGAAGAGGCTAACACTAGTCAGAAATGAGGCAAACGCCACTTAATGCAGAACACTTCTGACGTATAGGCGAAGGCACTCATAAGAAAGAGTGGTTGGAAAAAGAAGAAACTGAAAGAGAAGCGCTTCGGTTGAATCTCCCGGGAAAAGATCATTCCAAAAAATCCTTCGGAACTGTAAAAAGTATTTGGATCTCAGAAAACATAAGTAACAGCTTCTGACTATTTGTCTAACAGTCACCCTAGGAAGCACATGTTGAGAATTAGCTCAACAAAAACCAACGAGTGTGGAATCTGTGGGGAAGAGGAGAAAACTCCTGTTCTTTGAACTCAGATTTCTATTAATTTCAAGTCACTTCATTGAATGATATTCACACCTCCCATTGAACATTTGGTTTTCATATGATTCTTGGGTACATTTATCGAGTATTTCCTTTCCGAAAGCGAACAAATCTCTACATGTTGTCCCTCATGATAGTTAGTATCCATACTTGAGGCTTTCGCTGGTGGTTCAGACTTTCGAAGAACAGTATTGAATTCGACGATTGAATGTAAACCTCTTTTGTTGACTTACTTATAAGTGTTGGTTATACTAAGTTCCTTCCTGAGAACTGGGGATATTACAGTTTGCAGTAGTTTATGAACTATCTACATCTCCGTCTGGGAGCAAAGAGTTTTTATGTTTTGGGAGCTGATGGGACTTCAAAATGCGTGAAAAGTTTCATATAAACAATCACAAATAAGTTAGCTGTCTTGAAGAAGTGATATCATCAAGTGTTAGTTGAACTATTTGTGCAACCAAAACGATATTTGATTTGATATCAAGGCAAGAACAACAAGGTCTCTTCAGTCTGGGTTCATGATCACTCAGAAATCAAACATTTGGTTTTTATATGACATTCAGGTACTTTCTTGAAGTATTTTCCATTTCGAAATCGAACAAATCTCTACATGTTGTCCCTCATGATAGTTAGTATCAATACTTGAGGCTTTCGCTGGTGGTTCAGAGTGTTCAGACTTTCGGGAAACAGTATTGAATTCGACGATTGAATGTAAACATTTTTTGTTGACTTACTTAGAAGTGTTGGTTATACTGAGTTTCTATTCTGAGAACTGGGTATATTACAGTTTACAGTTTAGGTTCATGCTATTTTTGAACTATCTACATTTCTGTTGGGTGAGTTTCCAAGTAATACGTCTACCGAGTGTTCAACAGCAAAGTTTCAATAGTTTGAGAGTTGATTAAAGACCACAAAATAAGTTAATGCTTCATTCAAAAATGATTCTGCAGATAAGTCTACACTATCGTAAGAATACTTGCAATCAGAAGAAGCATCAATAGAAACCTGTAAGAAAAAACCATCAAGGGCGTGACATAGTGATTCATTCTGATGAGCAGCTATTGAAGCACTGAACTCCTATGTCCTCAACTTAGAGCTAATAAGGGAGTGCCGAAAAAACTCAACGAAAAGGGCAAGAACAGCAATGTCTCTTTAGTCTGGTCACTGAGGAATCGAAGGGACCGAAGAGGCTAACACACTAGTCAGAACTGAAGCAAATGCCACTTAATACAGAACACTTCTATCTGAGGTATAGGCAAAGGCATCTATAAGAAAGAGTTGTTGGAAAAAGAAGAAATTGAAAGAGAAGCACTTCGATTGAATCTCCCAGAAATAGATCATTCCAAAAAATTCTTCAGAAATGCAAACAGTATTTGGATCTCAGAAAACATAAGTAACAGCTTCTGACTATTTGTCTAACAGTCAACCTAGGAAGCACATGTTGAGAATTAGCTCAACAAGAACCAGATTTTTATTACTTTCAAGTCATTTCATTGAATTATATTCACACCTCCCATTGAACATTTGGTTTTCATATGATTCTTGGGTACATTTATCGAGTATTTCCTATCAGAAAGCGAACAAATCTCTACATGTTGTCCCTCATGATAGTTAGTATCAATACTTGAGGCTTTCGCTGGTAGTTCAGACTTTCGGAGAACAGTATTGAATTCGACGATTGAATGTAAACATCTTTTGTTTACTTACTTATAAGTGTTGGTTATACTAAGTTCGTTGCTGAGAACTGGGGATATTACAGTTTGCAGTTTAATGCTACGAGTAGCTCTGAACTATCCACATAACTATTCGATTAGTTTCAATTCAGGTATATTGAATAATTAATGCAGAAACATCGGAATTCTAGAGGCACCACATAGCTACAAATTCTAACTAGATTTTCGATGTTTCTGCATTAATTATTGAATAAATCTGAAATGAAACTATTCGAATAGTTATTTAAATGTTCAAAGGTGATTTATAGACTGAATTAGAGTAGTGAATTTGTGGTTTTATGATGAAAAAAGGCGACGTGAAGATGGAACATTTTCGAAACTGTGAAGGTCTATATTTTCTAAATTGAGACAGACCGCCACCTGTTAGTTTTAATAATGTTGTTCAGGAAGACTCAATGAATACAACGACACTAAAATCTGGTCGATATCTGCTGGTCACCGATATTCGATATTTACCCAATTTCTTAACGTAAATCATATTGGGTTGTTATTTTCAATCCCTTAATAATGAAGTTTTGAGATCTAAAAAATGTGTGTGAGTAACATCTACTTAGTGCTGAATATTATGTACCTATAGCTTAATGACTCGGTGTTTTTAAAAACCAGTAAAAAAATTGAAAACTGTCAACTCGTCATCGCCTCCCAAAGTAGATTTCGAAAGAAAATTATATGAAGAACCCCTGCTTATTTTCGTCGAGGAATCATCTCGCATTTGTTTACAGACATCCTGTATAATCTTTATCATGCGAACAAGCTGGATGGTACAATAAACCACGAGCAAATTAGAGAATCGCAATTCCCAAATTGCCAAAAAGATACAGAGCTGTGAACTCTTGATTTGGCCACTCGTTTCATAACTTACAATTTCGTCCAATTCCCTTTGACCTCGTTCAACACATATTTTGCCACGGCATTTCCCAAACACTTAATAAACGCAAATTCACAACGCTCTACACAAGTATGCAAATTCTGCAATTTGTTAATGGAACGTTTGCGCTCCAAATTTGAAATTCCAAGTAGATGTTTTTCGTTAGGATGGTTAAGATTCATCCCATGTAAATAGATACAGGCAATTAGATGTGAATAGGGCGATGCCATGGAATGACTTGCTCGTTGAGATTTTATACATCATTAGACTTATTTCACTGCAAGAGGAGGACAGTTTGGCTGGTATGTTACACTCGTATTTTGAGCTGAATGGTGAACAGTTGAATGGCCTGTTCGTGACCTAGTCGTTGAATGTATTATTGTGCCGCCTGCTGTTCTATTCCCTCATCTTGAAGCCGTTTTTTTTCGTACAAGTTATCAGAATTACCGATAATTTTGCATGCCATGGTGTTGTCAAAAAACTACATGAGTTAATTTTCAGTTTTCGAGAAAGAGCCCGACACCGAAGATGAAGGGCTCTTTCTTGAAAAATGAAAATGACCGAATGCAGTTTTTCAATGACAAATACGCTTGAATGCGAAATTATTTCGTCATATTGATGCACCAGTGTAACTCGGGGGATTATTTCCCGACTCACCTGTCAAATTTGACATAGTGCAATTATCATCTTAATCAGTGGCGGCTTGTGACATTTCAATCAGAGGAGGCAACCAACAAAATAATATAGTTCGAACTGGGCTTTCTATCAGCCACTGGCTGACACTTATGAGGAGAATTAATGATTAAATTTGGCATTGCTGGTCGAGGTGTCTTAATTACTTGAGCCATGAAAATTTTATCATCGTAAAGGCATTTTACTGAATTTGTTATTCAAAATAAAATCAACAGGATCTTGAGTTTCTTTAAGTTCACAACTTGCATTATAATTCTCACTTCTTGTTTCCGTTTCCATCTTTCTTGCTGAAATATTAGAATCTTGCCTACAAACTTTTCCGAAAATGTCACAAAAACAGAAACCTCATTCTGAGAGGATTAATACTTCGTTAATAAAAGAGAGAGAATCAAAACAACAGCTGATCTCCATCCGCGATCGCCGGGGTTGATCCGGACTGATCGGAAGTTCAGTTTCGGCTAAGCTCGTTCGCCTAGCGAAAATAATGCCGCGGAGCCGGGCCTCCGTGACGTGATCTACAGCTTGAATTTTGAGTGGTTCCCGCACCATTCATTTGAAGAAGTTTGAAATGTTACATTCTAACGAGTAATGAACATATATTTATTACTTTGAGATTTGGATTGTAGATAGAATGATGAAAATAATATAGATATGGAAAAGTAATTATTTTTTATTAGAAGTTGAAGTGAAATTAGGGGAGGCCCGGCCTCCTCTGCCTCCTCTGAGCAGCCGCCACTGATCTTAATTAAATTTTTTTTTGATATTTCTGTTTCAGAGACTGGGGTGAAAACCTTAAAAGTTCTTTAGAAATACAAAATCCTTCCAGATTATATTTCAATCGATGTTTTCCTTTTGCAAAGAATTTTTGACATAAGGAAAATATTCAGGATAACAGCTTAAAGTTGTTTAGATTTTTAGGAATGACCTGAAACGTCCTGATTAGACTGCTAAAGATTAAGCCGAGGTATGAAGCAATTGTGTCTGCACGTTCATAAGCACTATGACTTTCGAACTGAATGATATAGAGACTTGGAGTGTTGAGTCAAATCATTCAAATGGTTCCTTAGCTATTATGATTTGAATGTCTGATGCAAGTTTGATATTTGGCCATTTTATAGGTTTTTCCGGATAATTACTTGGGTTAACTCGATCCCTAACCTCCGCGTTCATTTAGTTAACCCGAATATCGTATGGAGCAATTAACTCGATCAGTGACCCAGGTCATGCTCACTGCAGTTCAATTTTGTATTTGAAAAAGGCGGAAATGAGTTTTCTACTCTTGTCTTAGAAATTTTGTATATTTTTTCCTGAAAATCATGGGAAGACAAGATAATTATGCTCAGTGTAAAATGTGTGGTTCCATGAGCCGAGAAAATAATGTGAAACAATTTATTCATAACTTTGCATGTAGATCTTTCTGCGTTAAAGCTAAAGCCTTCTCTATTATGGGTACTCGAAGATAACATTGAACATGCGAGGGCTCACCAGAAACTATTAGAAAGATTTTACTGAAGCCGATAAATCCAAGCAGAGCTAGCTCAAACAGTGAATAAACTGGAACTGAAAAAATAAATTCTCTACTTCTTTAACATAGGCACTCAAAAATAACACTAAACATAGAAGGGCATTCCAGAAATTATAGGAAATATTTCACAAAACCAATAAATGCAAGCAAAGCTAGAGACAATCCGAAAACGAACTGGGACTGAAAAAAATCAATTCATAAAATATTTCGCTATGTTATTGATAGGACTGTCACTTCAAATCCTAAACCTCATGTGTTCGTAAACTTAGAACCCGTGTCCGTGATCCGAGTAGATCCGTCACGTGAACCGATGGATCGAGTTACTAGTTAGTAACCCTGAGTGAGTTTCCGAAAACGCCAAATGTCGATACAATGATTTGTGTAGAATTAGTGGAGAATCCTAATGATAAAAAATAGAAGAAAATAGAGAAATTCAGTTGACGTTATTCTCGTATTTCGAAAAAAAAATACTGTAATTTGTCATTTATTCCTTCTTATCTCTCAAAGGTAAAAAACTGTACCAGTAATCTTGCTTACTCTGTAACCAACAAGCAGTACAAGCTTAATGAGGTTAGTTTTTGTTAACGGATGGCCTCGAGAATGATATTTCCATTATTTTGTTTCCACAGCCTTCAAAGTTATGCTGCAGTCGATTTTTCACTACTTAACTACGAGGCGATGAAAGCTGGTTGCATTCTATCAATTTTTTTCCCATTTTGCATCAGAGTTCGATTTAATCTCCATCCTTCAAACACGAAGCCATCCGAACATCAGCAGCCGCATTGTGCCAAAGCGGTTTTAAAATTTCATCAACAGAAAATCTGGCTATTGTTTCATATCAGTATTCCAGGATATTCTCGTCTCTAACGAATCCTTTCATAAATCACGTTTTTATCCTTTCGCCTAGCAAGTTAATTTCATTCTATCTCCTGGCATTTTTTCCGCATTAGCCCTGTTTTTGAGCCCGTGGACTAACCGATATCAGACTCATCAACGAGTGATTGATCACTCTCTAAACCGCCACTTGTTCCAGGGAAATTGGAGGGAAAAGAGGGGGTAAAAACCCCCGAGGGATGTGTACGAAGCTATTTTTAAATTGTGATTAAGTGGTGTGTATTCCGCGTCCTGCTTTTCGAGAGCTGCTGAATTATTTATAAATTCGAGCGGAGATTGGCATGTGAAGGAATACTTTTTGTCAGCAGGTCGATAGATTTTGGTTTACACGGGGATGGGTCGTTTTTCGACTGAAGGGTTGATTGAGATTTTGTGGATTGGCGTGTTGAAAATGTGAGATGTATGACGAGATCTTGAGACTGCTTAATTGAGATGTCTGGCTAAATTGGAAACTGCCTTGTTATTCGAAGAATTTTTTTCAGTATATCATAGTGGAAATTTCGACTTAAATTCAATATCCAATCAATATGGAACCAACTCTTTATTTAAGTTATATGAATTATAACAAGTGATCAGACCATATACTGATTTGAGAAGTTGTTTGAGTTATATCTATGATAAAGTTCATAGTGGGTCTGTTTATAAGTGAGAGAATTCAGAAACATAGGATTCTTTATTGTTCATGTTCATTTGGATGAAATGAATTGAAAATAAATCACAGGGAATTGAATTGTTTCTTAATAAATTTCACTTGCAGCATCGCCGACGTGTCGAAACGGTTTGTTCCTTCTTCAAGGCTCTTTGTTTGGAATTTCAAAATACTTGAATAAAAGTGATTCATCTAGTTGTAACTTGAATTGAGAGTTTTGAACTGGAGGAATGTGTAGTAATACCTTTCAGGTGTTAACAGCGAGATGATTATAAAACTATTTCTCACGTCGTAATTTCCTACAAATAGAAACTCGCAATTTTGATTTACAAATGGTTTCTATAGTCCGTTCACGAAAGCTTGAGCGCATGGTAGACGTTTGTTTATTTCTCCGAAGTTGGCAGTATTGGCTGTCATAACGTAAAATAAAGTCAACGTTTCCGAATGTACCCGGCCTCGTCCGACGAGCTTGCGAGTTATCAGAGAATTCTATGCAATATTGAAAACATTGCGTATCAATCTGACGAGAAAATAAACAACAAAACCTAAAATTTCAATATACACATTGGAATATGCCAAATTTCCATGGCCAACCGACGGCTCAACCTTTCGTGAATGGAGTATAGGTGGAAAAACTGACAGGAGCTGTGAGCAAATTATTCGAGTTTACCCGCGGCAAAACTTGACAGTTGTTGTCACCAAATATTACTCAATGCATGCAAAATAACCTGTCACTCATTAAATAGTCTTAGCATATAACTTTTCTCGTAAGAAAATCCGAAAAACACAATGCAAAGTGATATTTGTAATCAAAAAGCATTCTCGCAGTGCAGAAATCCTCGTCTACGACTCAGATTTTTGTTGACACTTGTTTTTCCGATTTTTTTCGAAAAAATTAGATGTCCCTATGATATTGCTACGAATAATTCCCCCATATGTGCAATATTCTATAGTTCCTCGAGTAATCAGAACTTGCAGCTTAACATTTTCCTTGTCAATTCTATTTATGTAAACGAACAACCGTTCACGGAAGGTTGATGATGTTTAGAGAATGAGAATATCTGCTGATGTTCACAAATAATAATAATCTATCTAATTATACACCAAAACCGATTGAGCATTCCCCCAGTTTCAATCAATTCGTGTAAAGCTGTACCCGCAGAGAGTTTAATTTCGCATCATATGAGTTCGGTTTCAACAGAAACAATTTCCTGATATTGGAATATCACGCTCCACCAGATTGAATTTCATTTACTTGACAACGATATATATTATTTCACAGTAAAACCACGGGATTACATACATCAGAGTTGTCTGAATTTGATCAAAGGTTTAATTTGTATATAATTTATTTTTGTTGCAATCAGCACACATGCAGCTTGTTCAAATATTACTTAGAAACGTATTTATTTGATTTTTTCCGAAAATTGGATGCACTAACAATAATACTCATGAATATTCAGTTTTTAATTAATCGATTTACAGAGAAAAATTAGTATTTGCCATGAAAAATGATGTTAAATGGGGTGTTCAAAGGTGAATAATATTACAGCCAGTAAGGGATGCAAATTCCTAGGGGTTGGAAGAGCATCTGAGAAATATACATATATTGAAATGGAAATCGAAAAGTTGGAGCATTTTAGAGAAACCGTATTCTGTAGGTACAGTTTTTTATCAGGAACCAAAGTAAAATGAAAATGAACCACATAAATACCCCACACAAAATACAAAACACGAAACAACCGAATGAACTTGTACGCGAAGTAAAAATTGTCGCGCACTTGATTATTTCGGTAAAATGATAACTCTAAAAAATTTAATCGCAATCCAATAATGAATTCCAACATTAAATACAGAGAAAAGAAGTTATCACTACGTGTTATAATTGATTAAACTTCCCATCTTTCCTTCTTTATATCGATTTTCAATTAGTATGCGTTTTTTTCCCGCAGTTGCTGGCGACATTCGAATTTATGGTCTACGAAACTTTTTCTGTTTTAGATAGATTTGCGTACTGAATTTGTATAAATATATTCATATTCCTAATTTTTTTTCTGAATGAATGGACAGTTGCTATCAGTATACTTCGTATCGACTTTCTGCATTGAAAAAAATGTTGTTTGCTGCAAAGCTGAATTGACAGATATTCATTCAGGAATGTCAAAATTTTCTTTTGATTAGTCGAAAAACGTTCAAATACGCGTCAACTCACTTCATGAAGGCTTCAGCGTCATTATCTTACAAAAATTTCATTGAAATAATTCGGAGTAATGATTTTGAGAAAGAAAATTGGGAAAATAATCTGTATCCCTTAGTGAAATATAAGTTCGGGTTTACTTATATACAGGGTGTCTACTTTTGAAGTGATCAAACTTCAAGAGGATATTATACGAGTGATTTGCAACAAAAAAATTTTATAACATATATGGTTCAATTTAAAATTTCTTGGTTTCCCGAAATATTTCGAGTTTGCTCTCTAAAATGATTATTATTCAAATGTCCAGGTAGTCTCATCTAATTCGACTACATATTCAGAAAGAGCAATACATTTGATACTAGATAAGACAAAATTATCCCTTATCTTCCAATGGTTTTTACTTTACTTTTCAGTAAAAAATATTTCGTTTAGCGTACTCTCGAATTACATATCAACTTTTATTTTAGCTGCTCACCCTTCGCCATAATATCATGGCTTACATGATACCAACGAAAAAGTCTAAACATTCTGAACCTAAATTTGCTCTATTTGGAAGCTCTCCGTAATTTTATGGAAATCATCAATTTATCTGTTACCTGTAGATGCCGTGATTCACGAGGTTATCTGCTTTGAATGGCTATCAAACACCAACTGCATAACGTAGCTTGCTCAAAATTTGACAGTTGCCCAATAATAGATTACAGTTGACGGCAGCACTTTTGCATTTGGAATAACTATGCGGGAAATTCAAAAAGACACTGACTCATCAAACTGCCCTCGTATATTCGAAATTAACAAGTTTATACCCTATTCTAGAAATCATAAAAACGTGTGACTAAATTCTATCCAATTTTCAATTTCTTTAGATAATTCACATTCATCATAACGTGACGCATTCAATTCCGATTTCCCATGGCAGCATTGAAATACGAAGAACGAACGAAACCGAAATTACGAGGATTTCTCTCCAACGCGAAACGAACCAATATGAAAACTCTATAAGATTTTTCACATGAATACTTCAGGATCGAATCCAGAAAACAAATAATTCAGGAAGCCAATATGTTCGCGATGCAAATTCCTCGCTGTAACGGAAAATGGGGCCTTGCAAGCTCCCAAGATGGTCTAGTCGACAGAAATGGGACCAGGGAGATAATACGGAAAGATGAGGGAGTGTGATTACGGATTTCGGTACACTGCATTGCACTTTCTCAGGCATTCTCTGTTGGTTTATGCATTTCTGAAGCATGCAGACTGTCCTCTGTCATATGCAAGTGGGAAATTTATTAACAATGCTCGAAAATGCATGTTTTTATAGACGTAATTTGCAAGAATATCTTTCAAGCATCGTATCTATATATTCTGTTGAAGTTTGAACTAACAAAATACAATATTCTGGCATATGATACCGGAGCACAGGGAAAAACTTCAGTACAAAAAACCCTATCTCGCCGTTTTTACAGAATTGAAACTGAAAACTATTCGAATAAATACCTTCAATATTTTAATACAAAATACTTAATTCATGCTCTTGGTCTAGAAGGGTCTTTTGAACCAGGTTTAGCATTCCAAGTGATGATTTTTCGAATCTCCTGTACTTCTAAGACCGCTACAGGACCCTATTGAAGGCTAATCATCTATACTAATATTATAAAGAGGTAAAGTTTGTGTGTTTGTATATTTGTATATTTGTATATTTGTAAATGGAAAGGGCTAATCTCGGGATTTACTGAACCGATTTTGAAAATTCTTTCACCAATAGAAAGCCACATTATTCAAGAGTGCCATAGGCTATATAAAACACCAAAAAATAAGAAGGCTTTCACGTGGTAGTCGGTTTTGCAAAGTGAATCGGGTAAAAATCGTATGAAAGCCAGCCAAATCAGCGGAAGACGCGCCAGGGCTTCGGTTTAATTCGGTTTGCGATCGTGCTTGCTTCGGGAGAAGGGGGCGTGGCCTTTTACATCTGATCGCGTGATCGCAGCTCAGTGCCTCAGTCACAGTCGCGTCGCGTTTCCTTACGCAGGCGCAGAGGACGTCATCGGAATTGAATTCTTCGAAACAGAATTAGCACACTTTCGATATTCGGCCACATAAGAATGAAACGGACATACTACTACTGATACGTTCGTAGGATACCAATGAGTTGTCAGTTTTTATTAATGAAAATGTACCGAAATTAGTTAAAGGCCAGAAACAAGCTTTTGATGCACAAAATTCACTGTGTGCTTAATAACAGACGTTTAACTTCTTTCTTGACGCCTCGGGAGGCACTGGCAAATCGTTTCAGCAAATTTGGTATTGGCAAAAGAAATATAATCCGGGAGAAATGGACTAGCTGTTGCCTCTTCGGGGATTGCCGCTACTCTGTTAAATGATGGGAAAACAGCACACTCCACCTTTAAGCTACCTCTGACAGTCTAACTAGAGCAACAGTCAGTTTGTTCCATTCCTAAAAATGGGCCACTCGGGAAACTTTTTCGAAAAACATCTTTAATTATATGGGACAAATGTACTATCAAATACCTCAGAAACTCTGATGCTGTAATGGGTGGTGTTACTTTTGTTTTTGCGGGCGATTTTCGGCAAACACTGCCTGTAGTAACAAAATGAACACGCGCCGATATCATCAGAGCATGCTTAAAATCATCTCACTTAGTACGGAGTTTGGTTGCATTGCATCTCTCAATTTACGAACAAACATGAGAGCCCATGTGAGCGACAACGACGATGACGACTTTCCGCGTAAACTACTCAATCTTAGCGAAGAAAAAATTGTCTCTTCTAACACCAACAGCAATGACGTAAAAACTTGACGGGACATTAGGATACATATTGCAGAAGTTGGAACATCTTACTGATGCAATATATCCCGGTCTTGAAAATTTATTGGAGATTATCATTTGCTTTGTTCTAGGGCAATATTGTCACCCAGAAACGATACAGTGAATGAAACAAATAAACTCATTTCAGAGAAAATGCCCGCTCAGGTCAATCACTATAAGTCTATCCCCAAAAATTTTTAAATTCTTTGAACCCTTCTAGCTTACTTCCTCACGAAAGTTGGCATTCCTATCATGCTATTAAGAAACTTGAGCCCCCCCAGCATGTGTAATGAGAAAATGCTGCTTACAAAACAGTTACGGGACAGTATAATCGTGGCGACCATTATCAGGGCCACCAGTGAGACAACTGGCCTATATTCCGCGGATACCCATGATTCCCACTGATTTACCCATACCGTTCAAAAGGCTTCAGTTTCCTCCAGTGAAGATTTCTTTTGCCCTCACTATTAACAAGTCCCAAGGTGACACATTTTCTCTCTGGTGGGCCTTGACCAGAGAAACCGTGTTTTTCCCATTGGCAGTTACATGTTGGCTTATCTCGGGTTAGAACTCCTGACAGACAATATATTTTGCTACCAAATGATAACATTATATCCAATATTGTTTACAGAGAAGTTTTGAACAATTAAAATTACCATTACCAAACTAACTTTACCCACGACTTGGTCCTCCTGGAATTCGTTTATCGCAAATCCCTCAAATGTTTTTTTAGGACAGAGTTACTTTCCAATTTTGTATTAGCATGCAAATACAAAAAATACCTGCGTATAAACCTCCTTTTTGGCAGTTAGAAATCAAAACATAACACTCTGTACTAATGAAGGATTATTAACATTATGCCCAACGGAGTGGGCACGGGTCAGCTAGTCTCATATATATTTAAATAGTCTTATTTCATTCTACATATCGAATTTAATTTCGGAATAATGATAATACGGAAGAATGAAGGAGTGTGATTACGGATTTCGGTACATTGCGTTGCACTTTCCCAGGCGTTCTTTGTTGGTTTTTGCATTTCTGAAGCTGCAGACTGTCCTCTGTCATATGCAAGTGAGAAATTCATTAACAATGCTCGCCAATTCATGTTTTTTTAGACGTCATTTGCTAGAGAATCTTTCAAGCATCGTACTGATTGGTTACCGAAGGTCTATGATGTTTTCTTAGTTTTCCTTTATTATCTACTGAAAATAACTAACACTGTGGTTCCAAGTAAGCTACGATTTTACGATTCGCTGCGGTCTAATGATCTACGGTGTCCTTTGTCATATGCAAGTGGGAAATATATTAACAATGCTCGCCAATGCATGTTTTTATAGACGTAATTTGCAAGAGTATCTTTCAAGCATCGTATAGATATATTCTTCTGAATTTTGAGCTAACAAAATACAATATTCTGGCATATGATATCGGAGCACAGGGAAAAACCTCAGTAGAAAAAACCCTGTCTTGCCGTTTTCACAAAATTGAAACTATTCGAATAAATACCTTCAATATTTTTATCCAAAATACTTAATTCATGCTCTTGGGCTAGGAGGGTGTTTTAAACCAGGTCTGGCATTCCAAGTGATGATTTTTCGAATCTCCTGTTCTTCTAAGACCGCTACAGGACCATTGGGTTTCAATAGTGAAGGGAAATCTCTCGTAGATTTAAAAAGTTGTATTGTATCCTACATATCGAATTCAATTTCGAAATGATGATAATACGGAAAGATGAAGGAGTGTGATTACGTTTTTGGTACATTGCATTGCACTTTCCCAGGCGTTCTTTGTTGGTTTATGCATTTTTGAAGCAGGCAGACTGTCCTCTGTCATATGCAAGTAGAAATTCATTAACAATGCGCGCCAATTCATGTTTTTGTAGACGTCAATCGCTAGAGGATCTTTCAAGCATCGTACTGATTGGTTACCGAAAGTCTGTGATGTTTTCTTAGTTTTCATTTATTTATCTACTGAAAATAAGTAATACTGTGGTTCCAGTAGGCTACGATTTTACGATTGAGCTGTATACAGTACTCGCCATTTATTTCAAGAATCTTGATGAACCTTAGAACTTGAAGCGGTTTCAGGGATAATATATCTCTGTCCCAGATCATTTCTTCATTCAAAACTTTGAGAACTGAGGGCCAAACATCCATTTTCGGAATTACCTCCTTATCAAGATTCGAGATATTCCCTTAATGAACGTTTCCGAAAACAAAAATCCCTAACTGAGGTTAGTGCAACAACGGGGTACCATACTATTTTTTCTTACGACACCAGAGCTCAGGGAAAAACCCCAGTGGAAAAAACCCTGTCTCGCCGCTCTAACAAAAATAATTCAATTAAAAACGATTCGAATTTTGAAGGATTTCTTCTTTATTTAGTCCAACCGATAACCCTCTCCAAGATTTCTTCGGAATTCTGAATCGGAAACGAGAAAGCAGGAAAAAGAAAAAGAAAAACAAAATGTTTGAAACTCTATTAAATCGATTTAAAATTAATAACCCAATTCAAAAACGAGTCTGTAACTTCATGTGTAGCCCTTAAGCCACCCTGAAATTTAAATATGCGACAATTTTTTATTAGATGTTTTATAGTCTCCTCTGCTTCTCCGCATTCACAACTAGGACCTCAACTGAATTTCACTTGAAAACATGCTATTACAACGGCCTTGACCTGTTCAAATCCAGGAACTTTATTAGAGGGGCCAGTTATTAAATCTTTGTTTGGAATATTACATGTGTTCCACTCGCATTGCCAAATTGCTTTATCGCTTTCATTCGAGGTCAGAAAATACTTGGACCAGAATGGTTTACGTGATTTCAATTAGGAAATCTTATTATCTGGAATGAATCTGTAGAAAAATTTAATTCATTCCAAATTTTCAAAGCCTGCGGATATGTGTAGGAACAATGTTTGGAAGAACTGGTAACCATGGTGTTGGTGTCGATTTTATTGTTCCAGTTAGTATTCTCATGAAAAAAATTTAATTGGCTCTGTCACAATGCCTTTCTGTCCGCCTTCTATCTTCTCGTGAAGTTCTTTTTGTAGGTTGTCTCCTTTATGGTACCAAAGAGTTCTGGTCATATGAAAGGAGTTGGTGACCTCAAGTTAGATGGGATTTGCGATTTTATTCAAAACTATAACTTTCTATGAGCAAGTGGTCGAATTCTTCCTATTATAGATGAGCCCAAAGAATTCTTTAGATAGGCTAATGCTGAGATATCGCAGAACCTGCTTGAACTTAACTTGAACTTGAACTTAACTTCACGGAATATTGCCGTTTCAGTAGGCAACTTGTAGCACTTTGACTTGCAGACATTGATGAGTGTCGAATCTATTCGGCAAAGATGAAAACTTCGGAGCATCTATATTAGCGAGTGTCTCGCCATCGGCCATAACCCAAAAAGTAATTCTTTCAATAAGTCAAGATGTAGACATTCCATTCCTGAACTTGTCCTAGTTGCTTTGGTTCATAAAGACTGTAGATGAGTGCCGAACGCCTAGGAAATACTACGAACTGGTTCAAACCGAGCCGCTTCATCTCATCTCGAATTAATCAAGAAAAAGGATTTCTATCTCATATAAACCTTTCAACGACTCAAAGTGCTATCCTTGTAGAAACAATAAGTCACCCCAACAAAAAAGTTCAGAAGATACCTTTCAAATACATCTTTAGATCTCAGTAAATTACTAGTGTTTGAAGTGGAAACAAAAATTCACATCAATACAATTCTCTAGCAATAAAAAGCCGATGAACTATTGAATACCTTTCGAATCTTAATTACCAAAACGCTTTCAATACGACTCGGTAAAGATCAGGAGAATTGGACGAAATTGAAACAGAACACCCATCGCCTATAAACTTCATTATCAATTGCAGTTCGCCAAACACAATGACAGACTCTGTTACGTCAAACAGAATTAATGAAAATGTTATGCCTCGTAGTTCGATATGTTGGGATGAAGACTATCCATTTTTGAATTGTTCTTGTTGTTAAGGTTCATAACTACTGTAGATAAGTGTTGAATGCCTCCTAAATTCTACTAATTGGTTCAACCTGATGTTGCAAGGACTTAAGCTAGCCGCTTCATTTCATCTCGAATGAATGAAGAAAAAGGTTTTTTATCTTACAGCAAGCAGTTAACTTATTTTCCTGAGTTTTTTATGATAAACCTTTCGATCACTCGAAGTGCTATCCTTGAAGAAACAAGTCGCCCCAAGACAAAGAAGTTGAAGCTACCTTGCAGATACCTTCTTTGGTCTCACTCAGTAAATTACCAATATTTGAAATGAAGAACAAAATTCACATCAATACAATTCTCTAGCAATAAAAAGCCGATAAACCATAGAATACCTTTCCGATCTAAATTCCCAAAATGCTTTCAATACGACTCGGTAAAGATCAGGAGAATTGGACGAAATTGAAACAGAACACCAATCGCCTATCAACTTCACTATCAATTGCAGTTCGCCAAACACAGAGCTAGACTCTGCTACGTCAAACAGAATTAATGAAAATGTTATGTCTTGCCCTTAGTATTCTATGATAAACCTTTCAATCACTCAAAGTGCTTTCCTTGAAGAAACAAGTCGCCCCAACATAAAGAAGTTGAAGCTACCTTGCAAATACCTTCTTAGGTCTCAGTAAATTACCAACGTTTGAAGTAAAGAACAAAATTCACATCAATACAATTCTCCAGCAATAAAAAGCCGATAAACCATCGAATACCTTTCCAATCTAAATTCCCAAAACGCTTTCAATACGACTCGGTAAAAATCAGGAGAATTGGACGAAATTGAAACAGAACACCAATCGCCTATCAACTTCACTATCAATTGCAGTTCGCCAAACACAATGCCAGACTCAGTAACGTCAATGAACAGAATGAATGAAAATTTTATGCCTCGTAGTTTTCAATCAGCGCCTTTCGCGTTCCTTCGCTCCATGATAGCTGCCTAACGCGTTTATGTCAGGATATCTGGAATCGAACGTTCGCGAAAAATAAATCTACCAATTAGGTTAATACTCGACTAATTGAAGCGTAGGCGAGTTTTGGATTAGCAATCAGCGTTCCAACGCATTTAGCTCCGTCTTTCGGAGTGACTGCAATGTTTAACAGATCAGTCGATGGATTATGCACCTCGATGCTCTTACCGAATGATTCACGTGTTGTTTTCTCTTTTGGTTATTGATTGCTGGGGACTGAGCGAGTAACGTAATGATGTCATTAGGATATCGATGATTATAGTGAGGGCCTGATTGAGTTTTGTACAGGGTGGGCTAAATTGGCGATCCCTCAACAACAACTTTTCAATCAAGAGAATTGGAAACGTCCCTGGGACAAGGCAAAACAGTGCACGGATTGGTGAATCATCAACACAAGTTCTGAAGTGAAGAACTATGGCACAAATGAGTGGCTTCAAAAGGAACGTTGTCTCTCTTTTTAGTATTTCGAAAATATCGTTAACGAATCATCTTTTCCTTCAGCCATCTTTCTTTCAGTGTTGGAAATGGGCGTTTTACCATTTCTTTCATGCCCCTTTGTCTTTTGCTGTCCTATGCTTCTTTTAGTTTCCCGAGGTTTCCAAAATGTCACTCTTTATGACCATTCCTTTACATTTTGTCTTGCTACGTGTGAAACCCATTGCCATTTGAGTTCCGCTATTTGATCCATGACGTCGGAATTTTGTCTCTCAATCTGATACTTTCAATTGTTCTGCCACTTTTTTCGTTATTGCCAATTTCCCGAACCATAACTTGCCAACAGTGAAATAAATCTCTTGTACGTTTTCCGCTTCAAGTGTAATGACTTTTGAAGATAAAACTCAGGTTACCAAATGCTATTCATGTGAAGCCAATTCTTTTTTAAATTTCGAATGTTTTTTTTCCACTTTCTATGTTATGTCTTTAATATGTATTGTTTCTATATTGTTTTACGCTATTTATGCTTTAGTTATCTATAATAATTTCTTCTTAGCTGTGGCGCAACATTTTTGTTATGTCAAGATTCATCTTCGATCCTAGTTCATTTGACTCTCCTTAAGGTTACAGCATTTGTTTTACTCATTGATATCAATACTGCAAATTACGAATGACGTCAAGTATCCCTTTCCAACTCAATGAGGTAAGCAAGAAAAATGAGGTCTTTTAACCTGGGTTCCGTCCATTCGGGAATCAAAGGAAACGAAGAGGCCAATACACTTGCCAAAGAAGGCGCACGAATGTCACTCATTGGCTCAGAACCCTTCTGTGGTATATATGAATGTACCTATAAGGAGGAGTTTCTGGAGAAGGAGAAAGCCGAGATGAAATAACTCTGGCGAAATTTGCCACGGACGGATTATTCCATTAAGTTCCTTCGGAACTTTGAAACAGCAAGATATCTGGATCTTGGCAAGAAATAATTACACCCTCCACTGTCGCCTTAGAAAGCACCTGTTGAGGATGAGATTGTCGGACACTGACGAGTGTAGGTTCTGTGGGAAGGAGGAAGAAACCCCCATTCACCTAATCACGGAATGCTTTGGTGTTGCGAGCCTAAGGAGAGAATTCCTTGGCGAGAAACTTGTAAGACTGAGGAACTGATGAAGCCTTCACAGATATTGGATTTCATCAGATCTCTGGAACTGAAAGGCGAGCTGTGAAGGATGTGGTCAGAGCATCTCTGTAAGGGGGCGTAATAGACTTTGAGATCTCAGTGAACTGTAACTTCTTTTTCAACTATAAACTATACCTTTTCAAGGAATACGTAGAAATACCAAACATTTTGCAGATATTCTTGAGAGAAACAGAAGAAAATCTACCCAAAAATAGCCAACGCTGGAAAAACTCGGACTAACATGGCACATAAAGCTCCGAAAGGAAACTTTAACAACAAAGAGAACGATTATTCAAATGAACAGTTCTATAATGAGACAAGGGTATTATGTGTTATTCAATCTCTGCGTGCTCACAATCCTGAAACCAGGGCTGATTACAAACAATCGCAAAGCGTTGTGTCGAATTTCAGTATCAGAATCCAATACGACCTCTATGATAAGCGTGGCAATCTGACATACCGAACAACACAGCCTCCCCTTTCAAAACCGATATCAGAGATTCACTTTACGGCCGTATTGGTTAATATCTATATTTCATGGTAGGATACGAGCAAGACAATCTCGTAATCATAGCTCAGCCAGAGTTCAGCTTTAATCAGGCCTATTCTCTGTGGACTTCATAGCATAGAATGAGATAAGCTGATAAGCGTTGTAGTTCCTCGGATAAACTTCAGAGTTATCTCACGTATCTCAAATATCTCACGTATGAATTAACTATGGTTGCACCCACTTACCTAACAATCATAGCGTCATTATTTGTCCCGCAAATACGATGTCGGGGTCCTTATTTTGGAGGGTTATGACGGTCGCAGTAGGCTTAACCATGTTGACTGTGATATTCTGTAAATAGATAAAGACCTAACGACCGGGAAGAAAATCTAGGAGAGAGTGATACAATTTCCTTTAAATACCTTGGGATGAAAAGGGATCAAAAATCGATGGCGCTCATCTCAAGTTATGGCGATTTTTCAATTCTTTCGAAATTTTCTCCTTCGTTATCGGAGTAGATTATTCCATGGAAATTACTTGACCCTATTCAATGAATATTTTTTTCGAAGCTGTTTTCATGAATCGTAAGCTTTTAAAGAAGTTACATTAACGAAACAGGTAACAGACTTTTTCGAGTCATTCAGATATCCTCTATTTCACTCGATTGATGGAACCATAGCCCTCTTTCGAATCGTGAGTGGAATAGAGGATATCTGAGTGACTGAAAACGTCTCTCACTTGCTGCTTTCCTTGTCATATTTTTCAATTGGATGAAGGAATTATTGATGTATGCACTTTTTTGAAAAGCTTAAGAAACAGAAACGTTTCTCCTCACATATCAGCACCCAGTTCATGATACTTTTTGCAAGTAATTCTCAATTCTTTCATCAAGATTTTATGAAGAAAACAACAATTTATCACCCTATAGGTAAACCTCGATTTATCTGAATTTTTAATGAATACGTTTTCGCAATGAATGAGGACCATTCCCTCAGCTCTGAAGAAACAAAGGGTTTTCCAATAAGAGGTGTTATTTTGAATAGCCCGCTATTGCGATAGATGTCACCGTTGAAGTTGTCATTTTTGACATTTGACAAGAAGAAACTACGCCATTAATAGAAATGGAACGCATTGAAATTATTGAAATTAGCCATAAAAATAGTGAAAAATTTGGCATAGACAGTTCGTAAAACACGAAAATTTTTGGGTCGTCGTGAAGCACCTTGTCAGACCCCAATATGAAAACTGGTGAAAAAATTCGAGCTGTTGAGACAAGTTAGTGATGTGAAGAATAAAACTCGTGCACGTCGCTCAAGAACAGCCGACAATATTGCTGCTGTAGCCGAAAGTGTTGAGGAAAACCCGGTTTGTTCATTCCTCGTAGTTAGGCATTTCACAAATGTCATTACACCGTATTTCGCATAAAGATTTCGATCTTAAGGCTTATAAAGTTCCGTTAACACAAGAATTCAAGCTGGCCGATCATCAACAACAAACTATTGATATTTCACTAAAAAAGTTTCCGGATCGTGTATGTATCTCAGTAAGAGTGAGATTACGAAAAATTTCGTTACTACTAGTATAAAAATCACACCATATATCCTCGAGAAAGGTAATAAACATTACCGAAAGTTTAGATAATATATAAGTGTATCACTAATCCTTTGGCAGAGAGATCCAAATTAATATTCACTTTACTAACAATTACGGTCGATAACTTATTTCCATAAGCCTAATTGTTCTACTCAAAACACTACCTTACAATCAAAATAATACATAATATTATCATTGCACAAATTAGTTTTCCTTCCCAAAATTACCTTATTTTCACAGACACAATAACATAATTTTGCGTGAGGTACATAATTATGAATATTGATATAATCCATTTATCATTAGGGATTACATTATTAGGTTTGAAGAGAGTTATCAATTATGCAAAGGCATAATCAGTTTATTTGCAGGCCACTTTACCTGCTAATTAAATCAATTGATTATGCAGGAACTATCAAGCAAATTAATGATTATCGATAATTGGAGCATCACGTTCAATATTCATCTAATTTGAGTTGTGAATACCAAATATCGGTTTTCATTTCCATAAGGTTCTCGAGATGATGTTTACGTCCATTCAGGCATATGAAATTTACATGAAATCTGAATTTATTCCCTGATCAGGTGACTTTCAAGTGATCCGTATAAATTTTCTAGAAAATACTAATTTAATTCATGTACGCAAATTTATTTGGAACACAATTTGTCTCTGAATAATTATTTTTTGATTTGCCGGATTTCAGTGGAATTTTGGGTGAATATAATGGAGACCTTTTTTTAGTAGCAGAAAAATTATCTATATATAATATACAAGGGAAGCCGAGTAAAAAGCAATATTTTTAATCATTGCCTTTGGTGCTGTTAAAAAATTTAACTTTTAATTAATATTTTTATTTTTTTTTTGAGAATATTGAGAAAGCATCTGAAAAGAATCTTTGAAAAAAATTTTGAAAAACTTTGGAATTTGTATTTAAGATGCATTTTTTTTGGAAACTCTGTTCAATATAATATTTCCATACAGCGTAGTGGGGGTTTCGTTGAACAACAAATTAACAGAGCAACAGGTACAATTGGGGAAACTATGGAAACGCCCCAACATAATGAAATAATAAAAATTTTCAATAATTTTACGAGAAATTGTTGTTAAAATTACCTCCTTGATTTTCTACAATAGATTTAAGTCTTCGGCGCCATTGTCCAATTGGCTTATTATAATTTCTTGATCATATTAATAAACAGGAAACAATTCTCATCGATAGTATTGATGAAAATGTTTTTATAAATTTGTTCTTCTAATGTTCTTCGAATGTTATAATCAATAGGGTTTTTAACTCCGTACTATTTGGAGGTCTCATGTTTAGTTAAATAAAGTAAGGACAATTTTCCTGCAGTTATCTTAAAATACTTCTTGATGTATGGCTTGGTGTATGGTAATATTACACTTAAAAGAGTTTTCGAAAGAAATAGTTTTTTAAGTACAAACCTAAAGTTTTTCGAAACATTTTTTTTAAGATTGTTTTCCGATGGTTCCTTAATATTTTCAAATAGTATTTGTAGTTTTAGAGTGAAAAACTGAATTTTGCAACAGCCCTACAACCTACAAGCAATGATGCTCTACTCTTGATTCCCTCTGTATATATTGATCAAATAATTTTTCAACGATGAAGAAAAAGTCCCCCTAATATTCACAAAAATTTTTACCGAAATCCGGCAGATCAAAAGATAATTATTCAGAGACATATTGGGTTCCAAAATAAATTTTTTCCACGGTGTATATAACTGTTCTTTCAAAATATTTCATTACTTTGTATAATAAGGTTCAAAATTAAAACCCGATCGAAGAAACCCTATCTCTCTATCGATTAGGCCCATACTCTTATGGAGTATTCAGACTAGTATTAATGTACGAATTCAATTTCTTTGTTGAGACATTGATTTTCCACGGAATGTATACATATAGATTAGTTTGTGGAATAAAAGTCGAAATATATGAGAAGTTTCAGCGGACTAAATACGCGATGCAGGGATGGTCCAGATGAAAGGCTTCCGCAACTAGTACGCTGTTACAACTCGAAAACTTTTTGTACCAGAGATACATGAGTTGTGGTACTATAATATATTGATATGGGTTTCGTGAGGGTCGTTTTGAGCTTTCACATTGGGTTCGCAAATTCTTGGCTCTAAAAAGTGAATTTCAACCGTTCTTACAATTTTTCGAATTTATATCATTTCTGTGAATATTTCTTCTGTCGAATTTAAAAGGTTCTCCGAGTGGAAAATCATCATCTGGAAGACAAATTAAGTGTGTAACCGTAAACTTAATTCGAATTGGTGTGGAAGTAATAATACAGTGTTTCACGAATACAAACTTCCAATCATACCCATTCAGACAAATTGAATTATAAAAATCACACATTCAGTATACCTTAGAAAAATTTAAATTTCCAGTTCACTACTTTCTGCAGATATGTTGTTTACGATAAGACCAGAGCCAGGCAAAACTCAGTCCGAACTCAACTGTCATATTTAAATCAATGCATTCAAAAGAGAATGTATCAGACGCGCAATAGATAATAGTATATTATGCAACGAGCGTATAATGAAAGCTATTATTCCCGAGGTGAAGTTAAGGGCACGAGCCGTAGGTGAGTGGCCCAAATTATCGAGTGAATTACAGCCATTATACGCGATTAGCTTACTATACTTTCCACGACTGCTGAATATATTAGTTAAAGATTTTAACATTTTGCGACCGCGGCAAGACCCTTCTAAAACAAGCATGGAAAAAGTCAAGTTGACACATGAGAAATTTTTGGAGAACTGTTCATTGTATATTTTGTAATAAAAAATGCTTTAATTCATATAATAAACGTAGAATCGGCCCTCAATTGACAAAGTATACCCTTATTTGTTAGTTGGAGTACTTTAGAATGCTTAAGAAATAACAATAAATAACAAATTTAAGGACTATTATATTAACGCTTAATCTATGAATAATCTGACAGCAGTGATAAATATCTCATTATTCCTTTGTGATTAATGGTATTATTACGGCTGATCACAGAGACGTACAATGGACGGATTTCACAATAGTCGCAGGTAAAATGTTTTCTGTACAATACTATGAGGAGTTCGAGCCTTGTTCATATTGAAAAAACGATCAATCAAATTCGAATATCCTGAGACTATTGGTTTCATTGGCTCCTGAATTCTCCTCAGAGATTTCTCGAATTTTATTCATTAAAAAAGCACAATGTTTCAAGAGAAGTCATGGAATATTTGCCACGTTTTGAATTTTAAAAAGATCATCCTCCAAACCTCCAGAAAAACATGTCCGTCATTAAATTCGACTGAAAAAAATATGGAAATTCCATTAAATTAAACGGATCAAGTCCGGGATTTATTCAAAATTCCCACAATTTCCCTCATAATCCAGAGCTGAAATTTTCTCATGAATATTCATACTCGACGTCACTCTCCTAAATGACATATCCAACCAGGTCGATTGCTTCTGAAGTGCAGGAGAAAGACAAAGTACGGGAGAATGGGTATTTATGAAGTATTCAGGGGCTCAAGACGTGGAAAAAATATACATGAAATTTTACCCACAATAGGCATCTCCTGGTGAATTTCATTACTCTCTTGGGAAAATTATATGCATTATCAGGCAGCCCCGAGTTCAAGAGGGACAACGACCACTCATACATTATGCATGAGTCCCCGTTTTTTACAGGGTGATCTTACAGAGATAAACAGCGTTTTCCATTCAATATGGAGTTATATGTTGTCTCCATATTCGTGTTATCATAAAGTTGGGGAGAATTATTTTTAGAACGTTGGTGTTTGTACATATTGTGTGCTTCCTAGGTCATTTTGTGACAGTGTATTGGGATAGGAGTGAGTTTGATGTAAATTTTGAATTTTTGGTGCTTAGTTTATCTAAATATATTATTTCGTTGAAGAGGAAGGTTAAGGACGAATAATTTTGTATACTAGTCACCACAACATGTCATCTGGCACTTGGCACTGAAGAAACTATGCTCCAAAAGTATGTATAAAGAAAGAACATAAACCTTATCAATTATTAAAGGACTGAACACAAGTTTATTGACCTTCAATGTCAGAAGTTTTCTCTTCGAAGGTGTTATCAGTTGTTTATCACTCAAATACAATTACTGGTATTATCATTGTTTTTTTTTCTTTACAATAGGCATCTCTTAGTGAATTTCATTACTCTCTTGGGAAAATTATATGCATTATTAGGCAGTTCCGGTTCAAGAGGGACAACGACTACTCATACATTATGCATGAGTCCCAGTTTTTTACTCTTACAGAGATAAACAGCGTTTTCCATTCAACATGGTGTTATATTTTGTCTCCATTTTCAAGTTATCATAAAGTTGGGAAGCATTTTTTTTGAGAACGTTGGTGTTTATACAAATTGTTTGTTTCCTAGGTCATTTTGTGACAGCGTATTCGGATAGGAGTGAGTTTAATGTGAACCTTGAATTTTCGATATTTATTTTATCTAAATTTATCATTTCGTTGAGAGGAAGGTTAAGGACAAATAATTTTGTATGCTAGTCTCCACATGTCATCTGGCACTTTGCACTGAACAAACAATGCGATAATACCTAGTATATTATGCAACGAGCGTTTAATGATAGCTATTACTCGCGAAGTTTAGGCTTCGAGCCGTAGGCGAGTGGCCAAATCACCGAGTGAATAACAGCCATACTGTAGCATACTATACTTCATCCACGACTTCTGATTATATTTTTCGTAGATTTTAACATTTGGCGACCGTGACAAGTCTTTTATATTGCAAGTGTGGAAAAGTCAAGTCGACACATAAGAATTTTTTGGAGAACTTGTTATTGTATATTTTGTAATAAAAATCGCATTAATTGATGTAGGGAAGAGCGGGGCAAAGTGGGTTACCTAACACTTAAGTGTACGTACAAAAAATATATTCGTGATTAAACAGCCAATTTTAGTCAAAATCCGTGTTTAACTCATTACGAATGACTATACATATTTTTGTCTCTCTTTTCACGAGAAATAAACGAAATATGAGGTTTAAATGTCAGATGGCATTTTGTCCCGCTTTGCCCCATATATAGGGGTAAAGCGGGGTACGTAATGGGGCATTGTGGGGTAGCTATAATGAGTTATTTAGGAATATGAACTTCGAACTCAATAGTCTTTACTAACACGAAAAAAATAGAATACGAATCTTTGGCCTATATATTATCATTATAATCTTATAAACATGCATATTTATATAAGAACAATAACATCAACCTAACGAAATGAAAATAATGATAATATCCATTCATCAGCACACTTCACACATATATTAGTGCTTTCGTCATCGAATTTTTACATATTTCAGTTTTGAATAATTTCCAAAATATCATTCCGATCGTTCTGAGATTTTGGATTTACATATTTAGTATCAATCTCAAGTCCAATACAAAATTTTGAGGTAATAGCTTCATTGCTCCACCAATGAACGAGCGCTCAAAAGTTCAAACTTAGGGCTTTCTTATTTTTCTTCAGTGTAGTTCAGGGAAAGTTGTCTACTCTTTTTTTGTTGTTGTCCATTTCTCCCGACACAACATTTTGAAGCGTTTTTTTCATTGCTTCCATTGACCAGAAATGCTGTTCTGTAGTCCTTTTATACGTTTGAACCATATTTACTGATAATAAGTTACTTTAGTTAATGAAGGAAATTTATATTTGAGGTATTTCAAAAAGGGGCAAAGTGGGGTATTGTTTGAACGGTACCCCACTTCGCCCCTTTCAATGTATCCCACTATGCCCCAATGTGACTTCAAGTACTAAACATGAACTGAAAATATTTAACTTTTTCGGGATCTCTCTTGAATTTTCAATAATTGATTCTATATGGAATCTCTATAAAAAGAAATAAAAAACACAATTATTCGAGCTCAGGATTTCGTAAAAACTGAAGTTCAATACTGAAGATTTTATTAACAAACTCACTCGTTGCAGTTTTTCAGTCATACTGAATAAATTAATTTAGAAGTGGCGTGTTAAGCATATGAAGACCACGTGCTGATCGATTACCAATGAAATCGAGCTATTTGAAACTGTGCTCAAAAATTCGTTTGGCTGTAATGAGGAAATTCCGCTTTGCCCCGCTAGCCCACTATGCCCCGCTCTCCCCTAATAAAGTGAACTTGGCGCTCCATTGACTATTTGCTAGATGGAGTACTTTAAAATACTGAAGAAATATCTATTCAAAAAATATAATCTCAAATCCGAATATATGAAGCATCTCCCAGCAGTGAATAATAACTCATTATCCATTTGTGATTAATGGGTATTATTATGGATGTGCAAACTGACGTATAATGGGTGAATTATTAAATAATCGTGAATAAAAGTATGTATAAAGAGAGAACAGAAACCTTATCAACTTAAAGACTGATCACAAGTTTATTGATTATTTATAACTCAAATAAAATTACTGGTATTATCATAGTTTTTTTCTTTACAGGTAACTTTTGGTCTCCATCTTAATTTGGATTTGTTTGAGATGACGTATGCACCAGTGAGTATAAAGTTTTTTTTTGCAGTAAAAATATTGATTCGAGAGAATAAAAACTAAACCATCTTGAGTTCATGGAGGTGAATAATTTCGAGTTAATGAATAATTTAACTATATTTGCTTAGTCTGAAAATATGATCTGCGGAGCGAGCAAGGTTATCTGTGACGTCATGACATTTGTTGTAGAGTGAAAATAATAAAAGAACGCTCAGGAGCAAAGGCTTGTCAAGTCAAAGAATTCGTAACCTCAAAATTATTATTTGCTGTCTTTCGCTCTGAAACGGTGTCTCTGCTTTCGCGGTACCACATATTGTAACAACAAAATTAGTTTCATCTTCCGTTAAAACATCCAGAACATAAATAACTAACCTAAACTGTCCTAAACTAACTTTTAGGTTAGAAATAAATGACATTTGGAAGAGCTCTCGCTTTTGAGCGGGAGCAAATATATCTGATCTTCTTGCTCGCTCTGAAATAAAAGATCACGATGCAGAGTGAAGTGAGCGAAGAGAGCTCAATAAAAGACCAGCTGAGAGAAAGAAGTGCACGCCGAGCAGAATATTCAGACTAAGCAATTGTGTAGATCCAAAATTTCCATTATATCCACATTCGTTTTTCAGCGAATATAAAACTCTTTATTCAATTTTATATCTTAATCAACACACAAAAACTTGTACATTGTTTCGAGTCATTGTCATTTTCTGAAGATAGACAAAGTCGAAACTATGGACCAAATGTAATCATGGAATGATTGTTTTGTTTATGATCTATTATCTTATAGTAACGGCCAGAACAGTTCAACATTAAATCACTAGTTGGCGAAATGGACAATGTGGTGTCAAAGGGAACAGTTCCTAATAGCCTTCCGTAGCCAAGTGACAATAAAAGACTTGTGGAAATAACAGTAGCTAACAGGGCTGCAAATGCAATAAAACGTTATCATTAAGATCTCTCCATGAAGAGGGTTTTTTATGGAATCACATGGGGTTTTGCGCCTATTTCTACAACTATATGATGTAACAGTTAACCATCTAAAGTGGTGGTTTCTGCTTCGGGTCAAAGTTTCCATTGAATGATCTCAGTTGAAACTGAATTGTTTTGTCGAATGTATGAATATTTTTCACAATTCCGCTATTGAATGAGCAAAATCTCAGATCAATTCAGGAAAATATTAATAGTACGAGAATGATACCACATAGCTTCAATATTTATTCTTCTTACAAGATTTATACATTGAAACTTCGTTTCATGGACCACCTCTAGGTACTCAACAACAATGATCCAACAGTCTGTGAAAACTTGAATTGATTCATTATTAATGTTGAGGGATTGATCGAACTTTGTGCGCTTTTAGTCGCCAGGAAGTTCACTCGAGGTTATATTGAGGTCAGCTTTTACACGTCTACCACGTGTACTGTGACTTTTTTTCAACAAGGCGACCCCAGTTTCGGAGTTGTATTGTCATTGAATGTTAAAGCCTATATGGACACTGCAATATAATGAAAAATAAATTAAACCTTTCTTCAATGTTAATCAACATATCGCAAACTGACCTTTGCCTCTCATTTTGAATAATATTATAGTCCGTTCACGAAATTTTGAGCACATAGTAGGCGCTTGTTATTTATCTGAAGTTAGCAGTATTTGCCAATAACGTGAAATAAAGTCAACGTTGCCGAATGTACCCGGCCTCGTCCGACGAGCTTGCTAGTTATCAGAGAACTCTATGCAAAATCGACAACATTGCTTATCAATCTGACAAGAAAATAAACAACATAACCTAAAATTCAATATACACAGTGGAATATGCCAAACTTCTATGGCCAACCGATGGTTCAAACTTTCGTGTACGGACTATAAGTACTTGGGATGGTTTCATCATTTAGCATACCTATCAGTAATCGAATCAGGTCTTTGAACAAGCGCCAATCTGGTATCGAATCAATAAGAAAACTGAAATCTCAAGAAAATTAGATATTATTCTAATTCACTGATCGAATAATTGAAGCCAGTCCAAAATAAAATGATGGAATATTTTTTCCTGTCAAAAATTCTCTGTGAATGAAGTTCAGTTGTCTCAAAATTACAGCGATAAATCATTTTAGTGAGCGAAAGAGCCTAGCGATGATAATTGCACAGTAAAAAAATCGATGGTTGAGTCGGTTGATTGGTCCTGAATGGGCATCCGTCTTTTGTTTCGTTTTCAGGTTTTCGAGAAAAAACTATTGGATTCGACGAAATGAGCTAGCGAGTTCAAACGATCAGAATTGGCAGATGAGTGTAACTTACACGTTTGAATTCATTTAATTGGTTGAATGTTGAATCACAATTTATAACGATGCCAACTGGTCACTCTGTTGTGAATCGTCATCTACACTAAATATGCTGGCTCCTAACCCAAAGAAAAAACCTAACCTAACCTCACCCAACCTAACCTAACCCTAAGCTAACCCTAAGGAAAAAATATCTGCCAAAATGGGTATTCGAACTGAATGGCACCAGTTTAGACGGTATTCAGCTTCATCAATCAGTCGCAAAAAGTATATTATGCAACGAGCGTATAATGATAGCTATTATTCAAGAGGTGAAGTTTAGGCCATGAGCTGTAGGTGAGTGGTTGAAATCACCGAGTCAATAACAGCCATTATACGCGAGTAGCATACTATACTTTATCCACAACTACTGAATATATTTCCTGAAGATTTTAAAATTTGTCGACCGCGACAAGACTCTTCTATGACAAGCGTGGAAAAAGTCAAGTTGTCACATGATAAATTTTTGCAGAACTGGTCATTGTATATTTTGTACTCAATAGAAAATGCTTTAATTGATATAATAAAAGTAGATTTGGCTCTCGATTGACAATTTGAATTGAAATTTTTATTTGTTTCTATGTTCTTTTCTGCCACTAAAATATTTTTCGATTCAAATTTCTTCTGATGAAGTTGCAAAGAACTTCGAATTATAGGTACAAGTCATAAACAATTCCCTAGATGTCGCTAGGAAGCCTCAAAAATGAGATTTACAAGAGGATTGTCCTATACTGAGTATTTTAAATACTATGTCTCAATTCTATGCACCGTTTTTCAAAACGTATATCATAGGACCATCTGCTTTAAACTATGATAACTTCATAAAGAATTATGAGGTCATGCACCACTGATCGTTCCTATTATAATGAACCATTAAATGCTTTCCGACAATATTGATAAATAGTGAGTACCTTTAAAATACTGACATCGCTACAAGAATCACTGTGCGTAAAACATCTCTGACCTATCTCCTATAACAAACTATAATCGGAGTGAACCTCCATCCATTGTGCATTCTGGCCGTCCCATTGTTCCCTGCACTGAATCAGAAAACTGTCAAACGCTTGTTCATTCAGCGAATCGATCCGCCATTCGTTAATGAGTGACTTTCGACTCTTACAATACTTTTAATTTCGGCATCGCCTTTATGACTACAGTCGGCTGAATAATTGCCTGAATTTCAATGGTCTAATTTCGGCTGATTTCAGTTAATTAATTCCAGCGACTGAGTATTTTATCGTGCCTAGTCAGGATTCGGTTCCGCGAACGCTGAAAACCCGTTCGTTCATTATTTATCATTTAATTGGCGTCGAATCTACACGTTTCTGTTTACGTGAAGGCGGCAGGGAGCATAGCCTGATTAAGAGAGTTAATGAAAACTAAATATTAACTCACCGAGTGACATCGTATGGAATCAAATATGCTTCAAGTTAGTATTAAATTTGGAGATTTCGTTGATTCAAACATACATCTAATCTCATCTTGAAACTGACAACTTTGATTAACATTTAGGTGATTAATAATTATGATGCTCCGTTTGGGGTGGCCTGTACCTTCCTCAGATATTTCAAGAACAGTTCTCGGGACCAAGTACCTACCTCTCATTTGCGAACCTACCTAGTGAGGTTATGATCAAATTAGAAATAACTTTAAAGCGATACCTTGGGAGAAGGAGGCTAAAAAAACCGTACCAATATCTCAATAAGTGGCCACAAACTTGACAACTTCATGATGTTAATCATTTTCGAGCTGCCCGTCAAACTTTTCTTCGGATTTCTATGAAAAAATCTCAGGTTTCTGTGAAGCAACATCAGAAGCAGGGCAAGACCCAAAACATTTCAGAAAACTATGGTAAATTTCGATTCCAAAAAGTTATCGGTCCAGAACAATAGCAGAATGAATACGCTTTCAACTTGGCCGTAAAGATTCGCCATGTCGTTATTCTCTGTAAATCCAAAATTCATATCTGATGAAACCTCAATACTCAAATTCACCTGACAATTCAATCAGCTAAGGAAAATAGTGCTGCCATGATATTAATTAACTTAGTTAACTTCCCCCAAAAAACTACCAACTCTACTATATGTAGTCACAAATACTTCAATTCCATTAGTGGCCACAAACTCAACAACTTCATCAGCTTTCTCATCTTCGAGCTACCCGTCAAACTTTCCGTTGGATCTTTACAAAAAAAAAGGCAGGTTTATTTTGTGGAGCAACATCAGAGGCAGAGCGAAACCCAAAATCATTTCAGAAAACTCTTGGTAACTTTCGACTCCAAAAAGTTCTCGGTCGGTTACAACATGGCCGTAATGATTCGCCATGTCACCATTCTCAATGAGAAAAAAATAATGTTGGAATACCATATCAGATTCATAGAGATTGTTTCAATATTTTCTGCGACGAAAAGATGCCCTGACGTTTTCAAGAAGAAGAATTTCTGTTGATGGTGACGCCATCTACTTAGAATCTCAATTCTGTCGAAAGTATTTTTTTATTAGGTTAGGCTAGGTAAGCTGATATTAGGAATGATTTAGAGGAAAACAGTGCTTATGTTATAGTTTTCATGATCATGTTTGATTATTATATGTTTGATTTCGAATTAATTTCCATATACATCAATTCAGTGACACAGAAAACTGTTCAGCCAACTCACGTCTTTCAATGCAAAAACCATTGAACAATATTCATGAAAATATCCAATTATTTCATTATTAAATCAATTAATTTGATATAACAATGTGCATTAGTTGTATAGTGGGCTCATTATCTTATTTGTTCATCGAAACGAATTTCTGAAAAAACGTCACGTCGGCCTGCCTTGTATCAGAAATAACAATCAGCTACGGCTGGAAAAATTATACGCTTTCAAACGTAATAATATCTACGAAGCATCAATATTTCACTGATTTAATATAATAATTTATAATCAAGATTGAAAAATACCTGCCTCCACAAAATTACGTACAATAACCAAAAAAATAAAAACCGCCAAATATATTATCTAATTTCCTCCTCTCTCTCATTCGGAAATTCGGAATTCAGCCATCCATTTGTAAAACAGAACAATTCCCTAAACTGAGACCGACAATAAACTCCCTGTTCCCAAAAGAGATGAATAATAAAGGCAGCCAAATGGCAACACGTCGATACTCCGTTTCCTAGATTGAGAAACCGCCGTAAAGAATTTTATCTAAGCTACCAAAAATCGCACATGAAAACTTTATTCGCTTATCGCTGCAAACGAAATTTACTGCGACGACATGGCGGATCTTTACGGCCAAGTTGAAAGCGTATTCATCCTGCTATTGTTGCGGACCGAGAACTTTTTGGAGTCGAAAGTTACCGGGAGTTTTCTGGAATGTTTTTGGGTCTCGCCCTGCTTCTGATGTTGCTTCACAAAAACCTGAGATTTTCTTGCAGAGATCCGAAGGAAAGTTTGACGGGCAGCTCGAAGATGAGAAAGCTGATGAAGTTGTTGAGTTTGTGGCCACTAATGGAATTGAGGTATTGGTGACTACATAGTAGAGTTGGTAGTTTTTTGGGGAAGTTAACTAAGTTGATTAATATCATGGCAGCACGATTTTCCTCAGCTGAATGAATTATCAGGTGAATGTGAGTATTAGCGTTATCGTCAGGTATGAATTAATGTTTGTAGGAATTTGGTAGAGCTATAGATTAAATTTACAATAACAAAGGGGCAAGGAAAGAATATGTTCTTTTCTTCTAACGATATCATCTAAATTCATCTCTGCAGATGATATTTTAACTTTGATTTTGAATACGCAGAGAAAAGCGACATGGAGAATCTTCACGGCCAAGTAGAAAGCGAATTCATCCTGCTATGTTGTTATCGTAGATTTCTGAAATGTTTTTGGGTCTTGCCCTGCTTCTGATGTTGCTTCACAAAAATCTGAGATTTTCTTGCAGAGATCCGAAGGAAAGTAATAATATATACATATAATACATAATAATACATTTATCGGTTTTTTATTTTTTTGGTTATTGTACGTAATTTTGTGAATGCAGGTATTTTTCATTCTTGATTATGAATTATTACATTCAATTATTGGAATATTGATGTTTCGTATATATTATTACGTTGGAAAGAGGATTTTTTCCAGACGTAGCTAATTTTTATTCATAATACGAGTGTAGGCTGCAGTGATATTTTTTCAGAAATTCTATTGAATAGACAAATAGGATAATGAGCCCACTATACAACTTATGCACATTGTTATATCCAATTCATTGATTCAATAATGAAATAAGTGGATATTTTCATAAATGTCATTCAATGATTTCTACATTGAAAGGTGTGAGTTGGCTGAACATTTTATCTGTTTCACTGAATAGATGTATATGGAAATAAATTCGAAATCCAACATACATATAATAATCAAACATGATCATGAAAACTATATCATGAGCACTGTTTTGCTCTAATTCATTCGTAATATAAGCTAACCTAGCCTAACCTAATAGAAAATAATTTCGATTGAATTGAGATTCTAAGTAGATAGCGCCACCATCAACCGAAATTCTTCTTTTTGAAAACGTCAGGCCATCTTTCTGTCGCAGAAAATATTCAAACTTTGTAGCGCAGGAATTCTGCTTACGAAGCCCGTCACGAATCTACTACCACTAGTTATTTTGAATACAATGCCTATGAATCTGATTCAATTAATAATATTCTAATATTAATTTTTTGTCATTGAGAATGGTGACATGGCGAATCATTACGGCCATTTTGTAACCGACCAAGAACTTTTTGGAGTCGAAAGTTACCAGGAGTTTTCTGGAATGATTTTGGGTTTTGCCCTGCCTCTGATGTTGCTCCACAAAAACCTGACATTTTTCTGTAAAGATCCAACGGAAAGTTTGACGGGCAGCTCGAAGATGAAGCCGATGAAGTTGTTGAGTTTGTGGACACTAATGGAATTGAAGTATTGGTGACTACATAGTAGAGTTGGTCGTTTTTTGGGAAATGTTAACTAAGTTGATTAATATCGAGGCATCACCATGTTTTTAAGCTTATAGAATTATCAGGTATATTCGAGTGGTTGACATAGCAATCAGACATGAATGGGTGTTTCTTGGAAATTCTTGTGGGGCTGTAAATTAACAATAACAGAAAACAAATTTGTTCGTTCATTATAATAATTTCATCTTTCCACAACATTTTAACAGAAATTCATCTATGCAGATGATATGCTCACTCTGATGTTGGATTGATTGAGAATGGCAACATGGCGCATCTTCACGGCCAAGTTGAACGCGTAATCTATTTATTATGCTGTGTATACAAGATATCGCATCGTCAAAAAAACTTCCCTAAAGCCATGAAAGTCAGTTTTATCAGTGACAATTCGAATACTTTTTATTCGTCAAAACAATTGCATGAACTCTAATAATAGTAATAATTTATTTTACCCAACAGGAAATTTCACAATAGCAGGTTACTTATTGACTATGAAAAATATGAAACAATTATTCAAACAAAATATACCTTCAATGATACAACAATGAATAATAACTGCCCCGAATTAAAAAAACAAATTAAACTCAAGCTCACCAGCAGTCTTACACAATCGATAGACCGGAGCTTGCTCAAGATATTAGTCCGAGGTTTTGGGAGTCGAAAAGTTGATGTGGTCCTCGCTTCAATTCTTGGTACACGAATGTCAATCCTGGACAGTAGATGAGGTGAATGAATTCTTCCAGCTACTAGCTTTTGCGCAAATTTGGCACACTGTCGTTTCTGTGTTTTCTGCAACGTTGAAATTCGCATTTCCCGACAAGTCCGCACCACGTTCAGGATACCTGCCGGTCCCTTTTTATTCAGCACACTTCAAGAATTTTCGATGAATTCGTTCAAGTTATGTTATGTTTGAACTGTATATCGGAAAACATACCAAGTTGGCATGGCATACTCTAGTTTGCTGACGATACGAGAAAAATAGAGAATTGTGAGGATTGAAACATTAGGGAATTCCCAGGAACTCCGGAACACAAGGCCCAAAGATCAACTAGCCGAAGAACAAAGCTCTTCGATATGAGGAACAAAGTTGAAGGTCGAATCAAGTAACAACCCCAAATCGCGAAACCAATCTCTACTAGCAATAAGACAACTAATAGAATGAGACATCCTGATAGTGTGGGGATGTAAGCTTCTTGTGAAAGTCACATTGAAACACTTTGTATAATGTATATTCAAAAAGAGTCCATTGCCACGAGCACCAAACATGAACCAACTCCAAGCTGCACTAGAGCAGCTCCAAATCAGAGATTCCGCGTATCCTCAGCTAAAGTTTGAAATAATCTCCTTAGGCCAAGGCTAAGCAACTCTAAAAACAGATGCGGAAAGGTCAACTCCACAATTCTGCCATCCATAAATTTAAAACATTTCATCACGCAAAATTTACCTTGTTGTCACAATCTTCTCTATTTGTTGAAAATTAAGGGTCATTCGTTGTTTGACACAATCCATACATAAACCCAGCGAAACCTTCGTTCCTCTTCCAACTCCGGTAGTTTGACCCACTGCCAGTCAGGTAAAATTATCTCTCACTGTTTCGACTCCAAAATTGCCTAAACAACGTTGATCAATCCAACTATCCGACGAATTCGAGCAATTCCTGCTTTCTGATAACTGCCAAATCGAGTTGTCGTTGTCGCAATTACCGGAAATTCCGGATTCAGATTTATGGATCATTCAGAAATGTCATTAGAGCTTAACTCTAGCAAAGTTCGTCAAAGCCGCGGCTGGTTTCAGGTGCTGGGCTGTTTCTATGTCTGATGACCGCAATATAACTTCAGAGAAGTCTGATAATTTCAGTTTTGATCGCAATGGTTTGTTGAACAGATGAGGACGAGGAATTTCAGGAATTACGACGGAAGCACGGATCAGACCACCATGTAATAAGCGGAGAGCGAATCTGGAATTGAAATAGAATGACAGAATATTATTATTACCAATCGAAAATATTCTTTTCTTGCCCATCCACGAATGATTGAAGAAGCAGCTTTTTTCTGGTTTCAAGACGTAGCGTCCATGGTTGCACAAGAGGTGCAATAGGGGAATCATATAATTCAATCAAATCATAAATCTTCTATTTTTCAGAAAACAGTTTCATTAAAACGGAATAACTACATAAAGAAAATGAGACAACCATTATTTTCATCAAAGTACAATACATACGTAATAAAACTAAGAAAGATGATTTTTACCACGATTTTAGGGGGTGTTTCGAATTGTGCGGTTTTTGGATCACTGAACTCGTCGGGGTATTTCGACAATTGAGAAGTGTGATGTATGACATTCATAGAAATAGCTTTGTAGGTACACTATACAAAACCGCGTTCAAATCGTTGAATAATTTTATGAAAATCAACGTTCTGAGGAGAGTGCTTTCAGAAAATTACTTGAATTTTATGGTTTATATAATCGTTCAAACGAGCATTAAATTATATTCCTGATAAAAGAAAAAGAGGAAGACCTGGTTTGACATGAAAGAAATCTGCTGTAATGAGAGATAGAGCCATTGAACAAGAAGCATGGAGAGGTAGGAAAGGCTGGTGTTTAAAATGCGGGATGCGGCAAAGGCTGTAGGACCCTCGCTTGTAAAAAAAAATAATCGTTCATCTGATAATACTATTGGTCGAATCATTAGAAAATTTCAAAACACTGGTTCGGTGGAAGATCAAACAAGTGAAAAATACTGTCGTAGCGGTTGTCACAGAAGAAAGAAAGATAAGAAATGGAGCGACTACGATCATGTTAGCGCCATCTATGTGTCAGGAGTAAGCACTAGAATTGAGGAGAATGGATAAAATCACAGATTGCAGAGGTCATTTTGAGCAAAACAAGGACATTTGAATACATTGCCATGATTGTACGTGGGTAAATTGTACGTGGCTTTTTTTCAGTTGCGTTTTGTGTTAGGTTTATGTTTTTCCATTTTGTTTGTGCATCTTTTGAAAGTCAAAATGGTTTATGGAGCATTATTGTATGGTGATGAACTGCGAAATAATAAAAAGGCCAATCCTGAACCAATCTTGAACCTGAAAAAATGGAAATATAGGTATTGAAACTCTGTTGAAATTTTCATTGTTTTTCAATTTCATCTGCAAATTGTGGTTTAGTTTTAATTGTATTGATAATTCGGTAACTGACATATAAGAAAATTTTTGCTTTGTATTTCTTTATTACATTTTTTGTGAATAATGATTTCTATAATAAGGGTATAGCGATGCAATATCGCATTTCATCAAAATCAGTTAATTTCAAACAATATTGAGATGAAAAAATCATCCTGATCACGAAGCGAAGTACTATGGTCTGTTCACGGAAGTTTGAGCGCATAGAAAGCGTTTGTTTATTTATCTGAAGTTGACAGTTTTTGCTGTCAAAACGTAAAATAAAGTCAATGGTCGGCCCCGTGGCGCAGCGGTAACGCATTGGCCTGGGATGCCAGGGGTCCCGGGTTCGAATCCCGTCAAGTACATGGATGTTTGTGGGTGTCAACGTCCAGTTCAAAGAACGATGAGATTGGGAGATATAGCCTAAGTTGGCTGTCCCATAAGGGGGGGAATGAAAAATGAAGTCAATGTTGCCGAATGTACCCAACCTCGTTCGACGAGCTTGCTAGTTACCAGAGAACTCTATGCAGTATTGACAACATTGCGTATCAATCTGACAAGAAAATAAACAACATAACCTAAAATTTTAATATACACAGTGGATTATGCCAAATTTTCAGGGCCAACTGATGGCTCAACCTTTCGTGAACGGACTAAAGCTTTGTTTTATCGATCAGGATGTTTCGGGCTCGACGTCTAAATTTAATGTAATATACGTAGGAATAATTTGATTCGAATTTGGCGCCCGTCATAACAGTTTTCTGTATTGAAAAATGTATTCTTTTCAGCGCCATCTGTGTCTCAGAATCAATTAACTAACAAAAACACGTCGTAGTCGAACTTTAGTACTAGAGTTGGCGGGGCGTTTCTTATCTTTCACTCCTGAATCTTTGGTATTCATCTTTAAAAAAAACGCGCAATTTTGAAGACCCTTCAGAACTTGTTAATGAAGAAATCAACTAAAACTATTAAGTTTTAATGTATCTCAACATCGTCATTGGGAAAATCTCAAATGGATAGAACTTAAATCAAACAAAACATTATTCCTAACAATTTCTTACCACTTTATATAAATGCTGTCTGATCTCTATCTGACTGTTATGTCAGAATCTTAAAGCTAATTTAATCTATGCTAACAACATGTAGGAGCAAGTCAAAACGATATACCGTTTGCTCCATATTACACCTATATTCGGGCCATAAGCGCCTGAATATTCGGAGTCTAATGAGTATACCCTCATTATTCCCGCTTTATTAGTTCAACTCGCATTCATGATCCTTTTAGTGCCTTTAATCAATGTTATTTCATGTCAATTTGAACAAACGTTGTCAGCTTTAATTACAGGAATGGAGCCAAAGCTGTTGATTATGAATGTGTTTACATGAATGGTAAAAAGTGTTTTAGATGTGATTAGTAGGATGTTTTCTTGATAAGATAATCTATTTTCTAGAATAACAGGCTTTGATTGAGTGGTTTCGATGCAAATCTGGAGTACATTTTTGCGGTTGATGTTAAGGTTTTGAAGATGCAGCAGTTCGAAAAATCTTTGCTGCCAGACAATTCTGGCAGCAAAGATGTAGTAGGATACATCAATATGTATCCTACTACAATTAAGAATGTACAGATCAAAAACTGAAAAATCTAGTTTGGATTATTCTGAAATGAATAATTGATAACAGTCGTAGCTGATAAATGAGGAGAACTTCTCAATAAAACAATATTTTTTTCTCGATATTGAATATGCGATAATCACTTTTTATTATTAGAAATTCAATTGTTTCCTTCTTTTTCCTAACTATTTCGAGATTCATCTTTCAAATACAAAATTGCGTTATTTCCCTTTGTTCATTGAAGTATAGATATCATAAATATGATTTGAGTCACAGCAGCAGCATTATTCGTTTCCACTAAATAATTGATAATATCACATACATTTGAAATAAGCCACATTTGATTGATCAATTTTTTTGCTTTCGATAAGGGTGAGGGTGAAGCTACGCAATGTTATTTTTCTACTTATCGTCCTTGATAACTATCATCTGAACTTAATAGATGCGAAAGATTTAAGGGGATGATACCTCAGAATATTTTATGAAGGAAAGTTTCGATAAATTTAGTTCCAGGAATGCATTGTTTTCAAGATAAAGGGTGTTGAAGTTTTACTTAAAAACTGACTGAAAAAGTGGTACGCCACTGAGATATTTTGAACTAACAATTATTTTTGAATTCTTCGTTCAACTTGTAGGAAAAAAATTGTTTCTGCTCTCTTTTGATGTGGGTGCCGTTTTTATTCAAGAAAATTAAACATCGCAACGCGTATTTGTCGTAACATCAACACATTATGTTGTAGGGATACTACACGTCAAGATGTTTTATTTTTTTACATAAAAATGGAGCCCCACGCGAAAAAAAACGCTTGAGAGATTTGTCGTCATAAATTAAACGAATAATTCAAAAATGATTGTAGGTTCAAAAAATCTCAGTGGCGTATCAATTTTTCAGTCAGTTCAACATCCTGTATCTTGGAAACAATGCATTTCCGGAACTACATTTATAGGACCTTTCTTCTATGAAATATTCTGAGGAATAATCCTCTCAAATATTTCGCATCAATTCAGAAACATCCTGTATATTCACAAAGATAAACCATTTTGTTTCACCTCCAATGTACGCCAAATGTCAAACGTAAACGAAACCAATTGGAATGACCTACCGATAGAAACGACCACTGTTTTAATAACTGACAAAATAGTTCAGCTGGCTCACAAGTCACAAACATGGAAATAAATTGACAACAATCGAAAAATAAACTATCTATAAGAGTCAGGAAAGAATGCAATAGATGAACAGCCAACAGCGAACCAAGCAGAATTCGTAAATTATCCCAAAACATATCGGTGCACATAAATCCTTCAGAGATATACAACCCCAAATATTTTCCCCAGATCCCAACAGCACGATTCAGGCGACCTCCCAACCCTCTTCGCACGCTTGCACATTAGTAAACCGACAAAGCGGGAGCAGGTTGTTAACTGCACGGTACGGCAGAAGAACTCGAGCGGTTGTCGAAATACGCCATTACTCATCTTTTATTGCCTCTGCTGATAGTTATGTGTAGCAATGCCTTCCACCCAGCCGTACTTCTTGACTTATTCTTTTTCCAGGCCCGATATCTTCTATACTAACAGTTCAATAAAGTGAACTGCCGCTATCCTGGTAGAATGGCGCGGAGCATGAATGGAGAGGGTGAAAAAGGCAAAATGGAACGCGCCGCAAAAGAGGAAGCGAGGTTGGAGACGATATCTTGGGGGCAGAGATGGATCTTTTCAAAGTTCACCCTGTTTTGCATTGGGGAAGCATTAATTTCTTTGTGGGTTCCTGACCTTTTGGCCTTACGTTCTGAGGGAATTGATGTTTTTGTTGGCATTGCGGTCAGCGAGTTTATTGGAGTTTGTGTTGATTTTTTGTACAGTTCCAGAAATCAGAGGTATCACATGGGATGAATAGTTTATTCAGTTTTTCTTCAAATCGCGTTACTCATTTCGAAAGAATATAAGCTACCGTGACAAGACGAAATCAAGATCAAATCTCTGCCGAGTTATTCATCCAATTTTTGTTCAACTTAATTTACTCTGTAAATTGAACAAATATACAGATCGTTTCATATCTTGGAAATCACTATGGATGTCGGAATATGGCACTATTGTGTCAATAAGTGTATTCAGAAGTATCTTCAATACTAGCTCAACTCGAGTGGTTGTCAAAATACGCCATTACTCATCTTTTATTGCCTCTGCTGATAGTTATGTGTAGCAATGCCTTCCACCTAGCCATACTTTTTGACTTATTCGCTTTTCAGACCTCATGTCTTCTAGCTATACTAACAGTTCAATAAAGTGAACTGGCGCTATCCTGGTAGAATGGCGTAGAGCATGAATGGAGAGGGTGAAAAAGGCAAAATCGAACGCGCCGCAAAAGAGGAAGCGAGGTTGGTGTCGATATCTTGGGGGTAGAGATGGATCTTTTCAAAGTTCGCCCTGTTTTGCATTGGGGAAGCATTAATTTCTTTGAGGGTTTCTGACCTCTTGGCCTTACGTTCTGAGGGAATTGATGTTTTTGTTGGCATTGCGGTCAGCGATCAGAGTGTATTGAAGTTTGTGTTGGTTTATTTGTACGGTTGTTGAGGGTGAGGGTGAGGGTGATCCAAAAATTTGAGTTATCACATAGAATGAGAAGTTCATTTATTTTTTAATGGCATTGTATCGAATGCCAGTGAATATACAAATTAAAACTGTGAAACTTTTGGATGACGTGTATATCTGCCAAGTTATTCATAAGATATCAACTCAATCCACTTTGTAAAATAAACAAATTTGCATATCGGCCAAATTTCTTTATTCTATTTAATATCGAAAATTCCAGAACGTTTTTTTTTGTAAAATTCTAATGCTTTCATCTGGTCGGTAGAATTTTTCGCCGTTCGAGTGCTGAAGAGAAAAGTTTGTGTTTTTTTAATGGAATACCCTATATTTTTCATCATTGCTTCTAAGCTGCAGATTTACCAAGTATAATTCTTAAACAATATATTTGAATCAGATCTTCGAAAAACCGTTTACAGGATGATACTCGGTAAATCTGCGGCTAAGAAGCAATAATGAAAAATATAGGGTATCCCTTTCAAAAAACAATCTTTTCTCTCCATCAATTGAAAGGCGAATAATTTGTCGGATCAGATGGAAGGAGCGTATAGGCAAAAAAATTACAAAAAGATCCGTTTCGAATTTTTCAGAACAGAAAACAGAAATAGCGCAATATTTTAAACAACAATTTTTTCAGAAACGTTCTGTAACTCGAGAACCAATTTGCATATTTGGGATATGTCTGCTAGCAATTGATTATTTTGAAAAACGTATCGGGAGACCTTGAATATTATTTCTCTAACTCTTATGGTTCTCGAGATGCTCTCAGTGATCATCGTTATTTGGGGTGTATTTATTCAGAATATCGAATAAGACTTTCATAGTCGAAAAAATATATTGAACAAATTTTCGTGCGATATCGTGAAATACTGGAATCCTAGATTACCTCATATCATTCAGAGTACTGAAGAGATGCAATAGCTAAAAACAGCTTACTGTACTATAGATGCTCTGGATCATGTAATGACGTTTGTGGAATGCCCTTTTCCAAAGAACGACTAGGAATGGACCAACCTGAGTTTTCTTCAACACTTTCGGCTACAGCAACAATATTCTCGGTTGCTCTTGAGCGACATGTTCGAGTTTCATTCTTCACATCACTCACTTGTGCCAACAGCTTGAATTTTTCCTCCAATTTCTTTATTGCAGTCCGGAAAGGTGCTTCACGACGACTCAAAAATATTAGAGTTTTACGAACCGTCTCTACCAATTTTTCACCATATTTATAGTGAATTTTGATAACTTCAATGCGTTCTTGAAGCGTGTATCGTTCCATTTTCATTAATGGCGTAGGTTCTGGTTGTCAAATATCAAAAAATAACAGCTTCAAACGTGACATCTACCGAAATAGCGGGCTATTAAAAATAAAACTTTTTATTGGAAAACCCTTTCTCTTATTTTTCGAGTCGAGTTTTCACATTCAATCATTCTTTTCAAAATACTGTATGAACAATAAAGTTACAAGTAAACCTAAAATTGAAAATTATTCGAGCGTGCGGAAGTCAAATTATAAAGATCATTCCATAATTCCAATAAGCCTGCGTTTAATTTTCCACAACGAAAATACCTCACAGCAACATTCAGCAAATTACTCACTTCCCACTCAAAACTCCAGAAATATGAACAATCAACTCTAAACGCAAAAGCGATATCCGGATAATCAAAAACCGTTCAACCATAGAATCCTCCCCATCGAAAACAAACCGAAACACGGAAAACTCCTTATCCCGTCCGGGATATCAATTAATTAACATCCGTAATAAATTGGTTATCTTTCCGATTCGTCGCAATCAGCAGTTCATCTGCAACATTACGTTTGTGGTTCGACAACTTCAGCGTTCTGTGAATTCGCGCTGAAGAGAAAAGTTTGTGTTGTTTAAATGAAGTACCCTATATTTCTCATTACTGCTTTTTAGCCGCAAATTCACCGAGTATCATCTTGTAACAATATCTTTGAAACGCATCGGATTTTTGAAAAACCGCTTACAGGATTATACAACAATGATGAAAAATATAGGGTATCCGATTAAAAAAACACAAATTTTTCTCTCCAGCACTTGAACAGCGACCAATTTTTCAGATCAGATGAAAGCAGCGTATAGACAATAAAAATCTCGAGGAGATACAATTCGCAATTTTCGTGATATCTTCAAACGAAAACGACATATAGCGAAATATTTGAAAAAGCATTTTTTCAGAAACTCGAGAACCAACTCACATATCTGGGATCTATTTGCTGGCAATTTATTATTTCGAAAAAAGAGATCGGGAAACCTTGACCATTTTTTCTCTAAACCTTATGGTTCTCGAGATGCTCTCAGAGATCATCGAATTTGGAACACCCTGTATTGATACAGATAATCCAATAAAACTCTACAAAGCAAAAAAATATGTTCTATTAATTTGCGTGCAATATCGTGAATTACCGGAATCCTAGGTTGTCTCATATCATTCAGAATACTGAAGAGACGCAATAGATAGAAACAGCTTACTGTGCAGTATATGCTCTGGATGATATTACCTCCGTGGAGGTATTTGAACACTGAAGACACCAGCTCCCAAAACGAGGTGGATATTTGTTTATTTTTTTCGATTATGTTATTATTAACGAGAATATACTATATTTTGAGTCGAGTTTGCACATTTGGTCATTCTGGTCAAAATACTGTCTGAAAAATAAAGTTACAAGTTTACCTGAAATTGAAAATTATTCAAGCGTATAGAAGTCAAATTATAAAGATCATTCCATAATTGCAATTATCCAGAGTTTAATTTTCCACAACGAAAATACCCCACAGCAACTTACTCACTCAAAACTCCAGAAATATGAACAATCAACTCTCAACGCAAAAACGATATCCGGATCATCAAAAACCTTTCAACCATAGAATACACCCCATCGAAAACAAACCGAAACACGGAAAACTCCTTATCCCGTCCGGGATATCAATTAATTAACATCCGTAATAAATTGGTTATCTTTCCGATTCGTCGCAATCAGCAGTTCATCTGCAACATTACGTTTGTGGTTCGACAACTTCAGCGTTCTGTGAATTCGCGCTGAATCGCACTTCTAAAAGTGTCCCTGTTCAACCCGGCTCATCGCCCATGGACTGAGCCTAATGAATTCGACATTTCGGGAATTGTTGGGAAGCAGGGAAAGTTGCCAGTTCGATTCGGGAACTTTGGTTCGTGTCTATGCATGTGTGGTTGGAGAAGAATGGGGTGAATTTGGTAGTAATGGAATGTCAATGTCAGTTGGGAGTCTCCTATGATGTTTTTAAGCAATACAGTGAGTCACAAAACATGAATGAATGAACAAAAAATGAAATTAGCCCTAGAAATGAATGTAGCTGCAAAATGGCGAAGGATCCGGTAGTCATAAGTGATGTCGAAAATTCATTTCAGTTCATTGAATTTGAACCGTTTTTTTTATTTACCACCTTTTGTTGAGCAATCGGCAATCTTCTATAGAATTAAGAATGTTTTCAGAGTATCTAAACATTTCGACAATGAAACCTAAAATTTAAGATTGATTTAACTTCAAGCATTTCAATAGTGACACATGGAAATGCTATTACATACTGAAATTTTCTTCGTTCTCGAACGATTTTAAATTTGCCGGCATATGTTTCCGGTGTCTCTTCCATTTTGCGACGACGCCTGTAATTTTGAGCTAGATAGACTTTGATATATTATTATTCAAAATCATGAAGAATTTCAGCAACCAATGCTGTTCGTGAGCTTTTTACAATTATATTAAATGAGAATCATTTATGATACAAATTGTAAAATGACTATCTAACCTGAAAATTTCAGCAAAAATAACAGATCAGATTGTGTGAATGTCTGTGAACAAATGCGAGGGAATTTGAGGGATGATTCCTCGATAAGAATGAGCAGCGTTATTATAATTTTTTTTCGATATCGACCCCCCGCCCTAGATACAGCCTTCGTAAGGCGATGACGAGTTGACAGTTTTTACTTTTTTATGGCTTCTTAAGAAAACTGAGTCATAAAATTATACATAATATGAAGCACTAAGTTCTGTGAATTCGCGCTGAATCATACTTCTAAAAATGTCCCTGTTCAACCCGGCTCAAGGCCCATGGATTGAGCCTAATGAATTCGACATTTCTGGAATTGTTGGGAAGCAGGGAAAGTTGCCAGTTCGATTCGCGAACTTTGGTTCGTGAGTATGCATGAGTGGTTGTAGAAGAATGGGGTGAATTTGGTAGTAATGGAATGTCACTGTCAGTTGGGAATCTTCTATGATGTTTTAAGGGAATACAGTGAGTCACAAAACATGAATGAATGAACAAAAAATGAACTTAGCCCTAGAAATAAATGCTGCTGCAAAATGGCGAAGGATCCGGTACCGATAAGTCATATCGAAAATTCATTTCAGAGAACACCGCTCTGAATGAAATTATTACAATGGTTTAACATCAGTTCAGTCCATTTGAACCGTTTATTCTCATTATTCACCACCATTCGATATTCGAGCAATCGACAATTTTCTCCAGAATTTAGAAAGTTTTCATTGTCTAAACATTTTGAAAATGAAACCAAAGTTCTTAGGATAATTTATGAAGACAGCTAAAGTATACTTGTTGAAACTAACATTTCAATATTGATACATGGAAATACTATGACGTTCTCAAATTTTGTTCGTTTTCAAACGATTTTAAATTTGCCGGCATATATTTTTGACGCATTCGCCATTTTGCAACGGCGCATGTATTTTTGAGCTAGATTGCAAGCCCTTTGATATTTTGATTGCGACAAACCCCTAGATATAATGATTTTGTTCGCTCGAAATATGTCCCACAACGTGTTTTAATATTATATACCATTATCAAGAATTTAAGGTCGACAAGGGTATATTTCAGTATATCAGGTGTCCCAAGGTGAGTGGCCTATTAGATTTTGTAACTTGGCAAATGATGGTTATTTTTGTCCATTCTGTATAACTGACAACTATAATTCAAAAGCAGTGACATAGATGAAATAGGAAAAGCCACTTTTCTGGACTCGACTTAGAAACCTTCATAGTCGCCCAGGAATGTCAGGCTTTTGTTACTCGGTAACCAATACGAGTATACTATTATTTAATCTACTGTTTCATTAATGACAGCAATGTATGGTCATGATATCTTCTACGTTCTGTGAATTCGCGCTGAATCGCACTTCTAAAAGTGTCCCTGTTCAACCCGGCTCATCGCCCATGGTGAGCCTAATGAATTCGACATTTCAGGAATTGTTAGGAACCAGGGAAAGTTGCCAGTTCGATTCGGGTCTATGCATGAGTGGTTTGAGAATAATGGAGTGAATTTGGTAGTTCAGGAATGTCAATGTCAGTTGGGAGTCTCCTATAAAGTTTTGTGGGAATATAGTGAATCACAAAACACATAAATGAATTTTTCCCTAGAGAGAATGTAGATGCAAAATGGCGAAGGATCCTGTACTCATAAGTGATGTCGAAAATTAATTTCAGAGAACACCGTTCGAAAGAAAACTTTACAATGATTTTCAATCAGTTCAGTGAATTTGAACCGTTTATCTTTTTTATTTACCACCTGTCGTTGAGCAATCGACAATCTTCTATAGCATTTAGAAAGTTTTCCGAGTATCCAAACATTTCGAAAATGAAACCTAAAATTTAAAATTGATTTATAAAGACAGCTGAATTTTCCTTGTAGCAACTTCAAGCATTTCAAAAGTGACACATTGAAATGCTATTATATACTAAAATTTTCTTCGTTTTCAAACGATTTTAAATTTGCCGGCATATGTTTCCGGCGTCTCTTCCATTTTGCGACGACACCTGTAATTTTGAGCTAGATAGACTTTGATATATTATTATTCAAAATCAGGAACAATTTCAGCAACCAATGCTGTCCGTGAGCTTTTTACAATCTCATTAAACGAGAATCGTTTATGAAACAAATTGTAAGATGACTAACCTGACAATTTTAGCAAAAATAACTCATAAGGTTGGCGGCTTGTTTCACCATTTGCTGTTAAGTAACTGATAGCTATCTAGCATACGCGTTATTATAATTTTTTTTCGGAATCGACCCCCCTTTCCAAGATATAGGCTTTCTAAGGCGATGAGGAGTTGACAGTTTTTGATTTTTTTTATGGCTTCTTAAGAAAACTGAGTCATAAAATTATATATAATAAAGCACTAAGTAGATGTTACTCACCCAATTTTTTTAGATCTCCTTACTTTATTATTAGGGGTTGTATATAACAACCACCCATTATTTTTGTTCAAAAATTATTTTCGTGGGATATAATTTCGAAAAATAAAACTATCATATGGTTTTCCATTAAATTCTAGAGAAACACAATTTCCTGGAAAATTTCGTTGAAGTCGATATTTTTCTCGGAAAAAATAAAAACTTACAAGCATTTATGATGGGGTAGGTGCCGATTTGGATAGCGCTTCGAATATAAGCGCCTAGCATATTATGTCCAAGTTCCTTCAGCCAAACCGTAGCTGAAGTGCATATCTACCAAATGCAAATTCGAACAAACTACCATTTTTATAACTGAGTAATTAATTTTATAACTACAAAGTATCTATCAAAAAAAATCGAACTATGCCGAAACTGAAAATTGTAGCCAGAGTCATAAAAAACCTTTTTTCTTCTGTCAAAACCAATTTTGAGCATACCTAAACAATATCTTAGAATATTCATTGCATCGAAATTTTGAACCACGAAAACAATTTTTGAAGGAAGACCATAAGAAATTGTAATTTTCAACTCCTAATAATAAAGTTAGGGGATCAAACAAAATTGTTTGAGCAACATTTTTTCATTGCTTCATATTATGTATAGTTTTATGATTCAGTGTTTTTTAGGACCCCTAAAAAAAATTGCCAACTCGCCATCGCCTTCCAAAAAGCAAAGACTTTTTTACAGTAAGGAAATAAAACATCAACATATTTTCTCACAACTGGAGAGTTCAACACAAAACATTCTTGTGCCTTTTAGGATTTTCATCTTGATTTCTATTGGAGCAGTATCCACTGTTTCAACTACCTCTGAAAGGGTCTCAGGAATAGGTTTGTCATCATATCTCATTATTTCACTTCGGAAATACTAGGCAATTAAATTTATAAGCGTCATGTTTGACCATTTAAACTTTATACGTTGCCATTGTAACCCAAGTGATTCTGGTGCGAATTTTAAAGCACCATTTATTTGTGAAAAGAATTATTCTCGATATTCTCAAAATTAAATAGAAAAAGCCACATTCCTGGACTCTATGCTACAAAGTCTTTGCTCACGCCTCGACTTAGCAATCTTCACAGTCGCCCAAGAATGTTAGGTAGGCTATGGCTACTCGGTTACTAATATACTATTATTTAATCTACTGTTTCATTAAAGACAGCAATGAATCATGATATCTTCTACGTTCTGTGAAATCGCGCTGAATCGCACTTCTAAAAGTGTCCCTGTTCAACCCGGCATTTCGACATTTCAGGAATTGTTAGGAACCAGGGAAAGTTGCCAGTTCGATTTGGGTCTATGCATGAGTGGTTTGAGAAGAATGGGGTGAATTTGGAAGTTCAGGAATGTCAATGTCAGACGTGTTGGAAGTCTCCTATAATGTTTCTGGGGAAATACAGTGAGTCTATGAGGCTCAGCAATGCCAGATATCCATACTAATATTATAAATGCGAAAGTAACTCTGTCTGTCTGTCTGTTACTCTTTCACGCCTAAACGGCTGAACGAATTTTGATGAAATTTGGTATGGTGATAGATGTTAACCTAGAATTTGTCATAGGCTATAAATAATCGCGCCATCGTTCTTAGGGGGTAGGCAGTAGGCAGATAACTAAATTGAGTTAGTGATTTTTAGTCGTTTTTGTTGGGACTTGCTCTTTCACGTCTAAACGGCTGAACAGATTTTGATGAAATTTAGTAAGGTAATAGATGGTTACCTAAAAACGGATCTAATATCAAAATGATCACGTCATCATACTTAGGGGGTAGGAAATAGGCAGCAAACTGAATTGAGTTAGTGATTTTTTTATGGTTTTTGCTGGGAGTTTTGCTCTATCATGCCTAAACGGCTGAACGGATTTTTATAAGACTTGGTTAATATAATGATAGGATCCTAGGCACGGACACAGGCTACTTTTCACGGCGGGAAAATACCTCATTCCCGCGGAAATCTAGCGTGGTCGTGCCAAGAAGTGCATGACGCCATAGTTACTGAAATGATTTTGATGTTTTTTTTTAACTGAGTGTTATTAAGACTTCAAGTTAGTATTTGATCACTTTTCTAACTTAGAGGGTCGGTAGGCGCCATAATTTAGTACTTATTACGCAGACGATGTTGCGGATGTCACACTGTCTAACATCGGGGGTTGGCAGATAGGTAGTTAGTAGTATTTTAAACCGATTTACATTATTTACTTTTTATATTTACATTCGGAGCTATCCATTATGTAGCTCAGGTTGCTTTTGAACAAATTTTGATGTGAAGTTGAGGACTGGAACACGATAGTGGGACTTACAGCCCGGAGAAAACAAAGAAACTTATGCGGACGAAGTCGCGGGTAAAAACTATAATAGCATTCAATATTTGGGATTTGACGAATGCTAAAACTAAGATTCTGCCGACTTTGGTTCACCTTATTCCGGATAATACTGAACTTCCTGAAAGAAAACCAAAAGCAAGGAATTGAATTGATAAAGTTCGGAACATGGAAATAGGGATATTATACAATAAGTTTATAGCTCATATAAAAACCTAAAATCTCAGTTTTCGATCACGTATTAGTACAATGATATTATCAATTGTTTTTCTCTAACACTCTTGTTGAATACAACATAATGTGTGAGTTAAAACTTTGTGGTGATATCTCAGTTCAACACAGATTTCATAGTTATACAATGAAAATCGTTTGAACAAAAAATTGAATGAATAAATGTAGCTGCAAAATGGCGAAGGATCCTGCACCGATCAGTGATTCGAAAATTTATTTCAAAAAACACTGCTCGAAAGAAAATTGTTACAATGATTTTACCATCAGTTCAGTCTATTTGAATCGTTTATCTTCATTATTCACCACCTTTCGGTGAGCAATCAACAATCTTCTTCAGAATTTAGGAAGTTTTCAGAGTGTCCAAACATTTTAAAAATGATACCAAAATTTTAGGATGATTTATGAAGACAGCTGGAGTTTACTTGTTGAAACTTTGAGCATTAGAATAGTATTACATGGAAATGCTATGACTACTCAAATTCTGTTCGTTTTCTAACGATTTCGAAGGCATATGTTCTCGGCGCACTCGCCATTTTGCAACGACCCATATATTTTTGAGCTAGATTGCTAACACTTTGCTATTTTGATTGCAAAAAACTACAAGATATAATTATTTTAATTGCTCGAAATAGATACCAGAAACTGTTCTAATATTAATCACCATCATGAAGAATTTCAGGTCGACAAGCGTATACCTATTTCAGTATCTACCAATGCTGTTTGTGATGAGTTTTTCACAATCCTATTCAATGAGAATCGTTTCTAATACAAATTGTGAGATAAGACAATGAGACAATTTTAGAAAAAAAACTCATAAGGTTGGAGGCCTATTTCCCCACTTGCTGTTAAGTAACTGATAGCTATCTAGCGGATTGTTTGAATGAATAGACAGGGTGTCTGTGAACAAATGAGAGAAAATTTGGGAGATGATTCCTGGATAGAAATAAGCAATAGTAGTTCATATAAATGAGTTCGAAATCGATCCTCCTTCCAAAAAACAGCTTTCGGAAGGCGATGACAAGTTGACAGTTTTTAATATTTTTAGGGCTTCTTAGAAGCACTGAGTCATAAAACTTTACATAATAAAAAAACACTTAATAGATTTTACTTACACAAGTTCTTCAGATCTCATAACTTTATTATTATTAGTAGAAAATAACAACCTCCTATGATTTTCGTTCAAAAATTGTTTTCGTCGGATAGATTTTCTAAAAATACAATTCTCTTACGGTTTCCCATTCAATTCTGGAAAACAAAGTCTCCTGCGAAATTTCCATACAGTCGATACTTTTATCGGAAAAAATACAAACATACAAGCAATTATGATCACTGTTCATTATATTTCATCGTACAAGTGAAGAGAATCAATATTCCAAGATATTGTAGGTATGTCTATGACAGGAGATAAAAGCAAAAGTGCATAAATGCCAAATTAAAATTCCAATAAGCTTCCATTTTTATGAATGAGTTATTTATTTTACTATTGCAAAGTAGTTATTAAAAAAATCGAACTCTTCTAAAACTGAAAATTTTAGGAAGAATTACAGAAAATCTCTTTTCTTTTTTCAAAACCCATTTTGAGCATAAAACATATCTTAGAATATTCATTCTGTGAAACATACGATCATTTTATGTATAGTTTTATGACTCAGTATTTGTTTGCAGACACCTGGTATATCCTTTTCCATTAAAATTTAAACTTTTTGAAGTCAATATTTGTCCTGGTCGGTTAATAAAGTAAGAATGTTTCTTTTTTTCCAAGTGCGGCAGCTTCCTTATTTAAATTTCATGTGAATCAATACCTGGATCGTCAAAAATTGGTGCTTTTCAGCGAATAACTGACTGCATAGGATTAAACCCAGAAGCATAATATTATGTCACTTGTAGTGAAAAACTATAAGATCGTCGCGTCCACTACGTATGCTTCGTCAAAAAATAAAAAAGTGGTCATTTTATTTGCCAGTACGGACATTATACTGAGTAAAACGAACAAACGTGGAAGAGTGGAAATGGATGTACAGAAGTTGCAGTTTCAATTTGAATATTACATTCGTTGTTATGTTTTTAGTCGGGTGAGTACGAGAGATATTTTTTTATTTTTCATGGTGCATGTGAATTGCTGCAGGCCCATGGGCGGTTTAGTTTTTTCGTTGCTTTAAATTCTGAGTTGTGATTTTTCTAGATTCAAGTGAATTATATTTCGTGCAGAACTGAATACAGTACCTATTATCATGTTGTTATATCGGCTTAAAAACTATTTTGCAAACAATGCACCTGCATTGAAATGTATGAAATATCTTCTGTGAAATACGTAAAGTCAAATTCGAATATATTTCGAAATTTATCGTATTTTATTGTTATCAAATATACAGGGTGTTTCCTCATAAACTGGACAAACATATATTTTCGTGTAGAGGACATCGGGAGAATCATTTTTGCCTTATACAATATATCCCGTTTTCGAAGCATAAGCGAGATACTGGGTGTCAAACGTCATTTTTGAGCAAGATTCTTATGAGTGTGGTCAGTTATGTATAACACTTAAAGTAACGGTTTTTAGTCAAATCTCAGTATTTTTGGGTCCTCTATTCAGAAAAGTTGACGAACTCCGAAAAAAATTTACAAAATGGCAGAAGACCTGCAATGTTCCAAATATTTTTTAGCGGTTGTCAAATTGACTTTTATTTTCTGAATGAACACAATTTTCTGAGAATTTCTGTGAAAATTTTTTTTCAAAAATCGAACACAAATTTTTTTTACATGTCTACAGCGATGAAAAAATTTCACTCGAAATGGATGAAATTTTGTACAATGGTACTTCTTGAATTATCAATCACGAATATGAAAACAGAATTGTAAAATATCGAACGGTTTCGTTACTACAGTCATTCAAATGTTTCGTTCAGACCTCTGAAATAATGAAAAAAAATTTGTATTGAGTTCTAGAGTCAAAATAATTAAATTATTGACATGTCCAAACATTCTAGACGAATGTATACAAAAAAAATCAGTGAAACTTAGTTGGGACTCGAACCGACGTAGGTATTAAATAGATAAATGGCACTGTTCTAAGGATATTAATATTCGTTGCCAGGCAACGGTAATTAGTAGTTCATAGAGTTGGACATTTATTTGAATTTCAGTGAATATAATTTAGCCAGTAGTCAAGCTCTATGAACTACGAACTAACGTTGCCTGGCAACGAATATTATTATCCTTAGAACAATGCCATTTCCCTATTTAATACCTACGTCGGTTCGAGTCCCAACTAAGTTTCACTGATTTTTTTTGTATACATTCGTCTAGAATGTTTGGACATGTCAATAATTTAATCATTTTGAGTCTAGAACTCAATACAAATTTTTTTTCATTATTTCAGAGGTCTGAACGAAACATTTGAATGACTGTAGTAACGAAACCGTTCATCCATTTCGAGTGAAATTTTTTCATCGCTGTAGACATGTAAAAAAAAATTTGTGTTCGATTTTTGAAAAAAAATTTTCACAGAAATTCTTAGAAAATTGTGTTCATTCAGAAAATAAAAGTCAATTTGACAACCGCTAAAAAAAATTTGGAACATTGCAGGTCTTCCGCCATTTTGTAAATTTTTTTTCGGAGTTCGTCAACTTTTCTGAATAGAGGACCCAAAAATACTGAGATTTGACTAAAAACCGTTACTTTAAGTGTTATACATAACTGACCACACTCATAAGAATCTTGCTCAAAAATGACGTTTGACACCCTGTATCTCGCTTATGCTTCGAAAACGGGATATATTGTATAAGGCAAAAATGATTCTCCCGATGTCCTCTACACGAAAATATATGTTTGTCCAGTTTATGATGAAACACCCTGTATATGTGAAACCTCTAGAATTAGCCCCAAAATTATCCAAACGTTTTTTTAACGACCGATAGAAATTTCTGAATATAAAATAAGTTCGTATGAAGAAATAAGGAAAGAATAACTGAAGACATCAGGCATTCATTAAAAATAAAGCTAGAAACCACTCAGATTTCTGTCTCGGATACGACAATTACCAATCATGAGAATATAAAGTTCACGAACGAATTTTCTTCGAATTACTCATTTGAAATTGATGGCTTATTTCAATAAATATGGTTTTTTGACTTTTGGTTCGAAAATATTCCTATAATGAAAACTGTAAATCCACAAAAAAAAATTCGTTATGAAGAAATTTCGTTTTGCAGAAAATTTGTTCCTAGTTCTAGTCGATAATGTCGCGGTTGACTTCACTGATAACTTTAAGTTTATCATTCAAACTTAAGCACTTCCTTTCAGAAATTTTCGCACAACTATTCACACAGCGTAATGGTTAGATTGAAAACAAACAGCCAGGATTATATTTAAAAGTGTTTCAGAAGGATCTCTCTGCCCGCCGTAATGATTTATTTAAAGGTCGCGATTCATTACGTAGGTCCGGAAAAATTTCAGAAAAAACCCACCCTACACCTTCTTACCAATATCCATTCAAAGAGTGATGTTCCTTGAATACTCGTTTTTCATTATAGAGAGAATTAACTTCCTTTTAGAGGGTGTTTTTAACATGGATTTCGGATTCAATGCAAAATCTTGACAATGCTGTGAATTTATGATATTTTCAAAGGATTTTACTCTGAAAATTGAGGCACTAATTCACCAAAGAATAAAAGGAAGTAAATTTTTTCCTCTTATTTCCCAGTAACTGTTCACCAAATGATTATTTTCAATTCAGAGCACAAATTGTAGCAATCTGTCCAACATTCATCGGTGAACCTAACATCCGGTTTTGGAATCAACAAAAACAAGATTCCTGTTAAGCAATTCGTTGTTATCAATTATTCCCGATTCAAGGCAAACAGAACATTATGATGATTTATGTCCGTCCTGCCCTGAGCTATCGCCAAACCACTAAAGTCTCTTTGTCGACTCCTACATTCAGTTGAGTAATGACGTTCTGACAATGCGAAATATTTCGACTCTGTTATCTCTCGTCCAACAGGCTGATGCAGTAAGAACTGGAAATCAATTTTGAAATTGCAAATGAGTCAGGTAATTGATTTCTGTTTCAATAGATTAATACCTACTCTTATGTCATTAAATTTGTCACACGTTTATTTCATTATTCCGAAATTGAATTCGATATTTAGAATGAAATACCACTGTTTAAATCTATGGGAGTTGAATACCCTCCAGTAGTGTCCTGTAGCGGCCTTAGAAGAACAGAAGATTCGAAAATCATCGCTCAGATGGCCAGACCTGGGTAACAACACCATTCTGGTCCGAGATCAAGAATAAGGTATTTTGTATCTAAATATTGAAGACATTTATTCAAAAAGTTTCAGGTTTAAATTTTGTTAAAACGGTGAGACAGGGTTTTTCCTACTGAGGTTTTTCCCTGAGCTCTGGTATCATACGCAGACTAGTATGGTACCCCGTTTTGCACTAACATCAGCTAGGAAATTTTTTGTTTCATGTATTGTATTTTGTTAGCTCTCATATCGAAGGAACATAAGAAAATAAAGAGTAATATAATAATAATAAATAAAGAATACTGTTCTTCATTGTCCAACAATAAGTGTCTTTTCATACTTGTTAGCTTGAAAATGAAAAAGGAGCTTCATGAATTGATTCATGTGGCAGACCAAATCATCACTACATCACACAGATATTCAGGATAGAATCGTATTATAGAGAAATTTCCAATTTAATCTACGTGTTAAAAATAGTTGTATGGTGAACCTGGTACATCATTTATTATTATTATTATTAACGGGATTCTTGCGATTAGTTTCATTGTAAATTGGTCATTTCTATATTCCGCTTACCAATCATCCCAAATGAACAATGCTAGGCATCTATCTTTAACTTTTAGACGTGGCAACGTGGAAAAAATTCATTCTGTGAATTCTTCAAACAGGGTTGCATTCAGCGAAAGTACCCAATTCGCGGAATTTCACAAATGCAGAAGAACTTCCCTATAACGAACGTCTGTATAACGAATTTCTCTGTATAACGAATTTCGTACAAGACATCGCACCTCGAATCTAAATTCCATATTGAAAACACCCTCTAAAACGAAACAGATTCTCTCTGTAACGAAATATTCAAAGAACATCATTCTTTAAATGGGTTTTGGTAAGAAGGTATGAGTGTGAGGTTTTTCCGAAAATTTTCCGGACGTAAGTAATAAATCCCGACCTTAAACTAAATCATTACGGTAGGCAGAGAGATTCTTCTGAAACAGTTTCAAATACACTCCTGGCTGTTTGGTTTCAATCTTACCATCACGCTAGTCTGAAAGTTGTGCGAAAATGTCTAAAAAGAGCTCAACTTTGAATGATAAACTCGAATTTATCAGTGAAGTCGACCGCGACATTGCAGACCATAAAAAATTTTGTAACACGAAAGTTTTTTATAACGAAGTTTTTTTGCGGATATAGCGCTACCATTATAGGGAAGTTCCACTGTATTTCCATTTTCGAAGCTCAAATATGTAACTCGAAAACGGCTCATGTCTTCCTAAATCACCATATATTCTTCAAATAATATGCAACTTACTTTCAAGGATCTGGTTATTTGATTTTCTGGTATTGTAATAGAATATGATGGTTATTTTGAAACAACTGCAGGATTTCGTTGGAATTTTGTATTGGAAAAATATTCATCTCATCAATGTAGAACTATATCCCGAAAAATATTTTATTCGATGAAATCGTTGGCAAGATTTAAGTGGAAAGGAATTTTTTATAAACCTTTGAGTTTTATTAATTTTCAGTAGACTGTTTCTGTAGCGAATAAAAAAATTGTTTATTTTCACCTCAAGAGTTTTCGGATGAAATATTTTACATATTCAAAGACTCGTTCTGTATAATATGGAGTCAAAGGCTTTTGTGCTCCTATCAATATTGGAAAAACTACAAATGAAATTTGCGTTTATACAGAGCTACTTCATAGCCACCAGCTCCACTTAATCTCAGTTCCATTGAAAATATATTGGTGCTAATGAAGATTGAAGTTATACGAGCAGCGCAACGCCACGAAATATAAACTGAATAATTACAATTAAGCCTAATTAATTTCCGGATACTGTCAGACAGGCTTCACAGCCACAGGTATACTTTCAAAATCTCAGTTCTCCTGAATCTTTTCCGAAAAAAACTTGACAGCATTACAGTCAATCCGATTCAAAATGAGAAACGTCGTGCATTATGCAGCGTTTTGCACCAAACACAAGCCCATTCAAAGCGTGCTTTCAGCATTACAAACTTTCAAATTAAATTATTCCGGCCTCCGGGCCAAATAACAGAGAAACAAAATGGCTGCTACTAACCTCGCGTCTCTGCATAGAGTTTGGAACAGGTGTTTAAACGTCAAGCGGCGTCCATCCATCACTATTTCTATGTTTCCTGCACCGATATTTCTGTGAAAAACGGGATAAAAGGAGCGAAATGTTTAAGAATAATACTAGGAAATCATATATCAAATAGATTTGGACATCGATGTTTCGCCCTAAAACTTATGTCGAAATGTCATAAGAAAATTTGATATATTACCCAGAATTAATAGTTATTTATACAACAAGTGAGTTAAATGAATAAACATTTCTAACTCACGTGTCGTATACAAAATTTCATCCCATTTTGATGAAAATTCAAATAATGAATACTTATCAGATGAAAAATATTAGGTATAATCATAGACCTAATAAGAATGGACACCGCATGAGTGAGAGAGGTCACTTGGTCGAATGTGATGGAGCTATTGTGGGCAATGTCATACTTGTTCTGTGGGCAATGTCAGTTGAATTATATTCAACGCATCAAATCCTTGTGGGCAAATCAAAATCTGTGGTCACATAAATATTTGTTTACATCTTCCATATGATTTTGACAAGTTGCCCACAAACTTGCTCCATCTCTTTTCTTTTCTATAATATCGCATATGTCTTTCTCTCTCTAATGTATCCAAGTGTTCGATCTTCTGTTAAGTCACGTGATTCTGCATCCATAGTAATTATAGATCTATGGGTATAATTCAAATTCATAACGAGATTTCCCTTCGATCGATGGTTGCTAGGGCACTATGTAATTAATTGTTTGCAAGTGTCAATGCAAATTATAGAACAGTCAAAGAATTTTTGTTTCGAAAAAATGTTGAGCGGTGACGACGAGGTTGTAGTTCCTGAGTGCATAATACAAGAAGCAAATGAGGCAGCAGAAGCAGTAATTCCATTAAAATCAAAAATATTGTACGAAAAGCAATATACGGCAATCTGTGCCTGGAGAAATAATAAAAAAGCCAAAGGTGTCAACGAAAAAATGATTTTGGCGTATATTTCCGAACAATCCAAGAAAGTTAAGTCGTCGTCTTTATGGTCCTACTATACGCAACTTAAGAAAATGTTGGCTCTGAAAGAAAAAATAGACAACGGCAGATTTCACCAAGTCACCGCCTTTTTGAAGCAACATTCCAGGGAATACGTAGCAAAGAAGACGAAGGTATTCACTTTAATGATAGAAATGACTGTTAATGTAGAATTTTTGATAAATTTTAATAAACATACTTTAAAATGAGTTTTAGGTGCATTGTGTGTGGAAAGAATTCTTTCCAGAAAGTGAGTGGTGAACATTTTATTCCACTAATGAGTTAAAAAAATTTTAAATCACTCAGTGGATAAACGTCAACTTACCCTTGTTACTATGGGTTGAATATTGTCGTCTTTAAATGTCAAAATGGGATGAAAATATATAATGAATAATTACAGTTAAGTTTCCAGATACTTTCAAGATAGGCCCCAGACTACAGTCTATACTTACAAAATTCCAGTTGACAAGAGTTCCACTAAAAATAGACTTGACAACAATACTTTCAATTCGTTTCAAAATGAGAAACATCCTGCATAATACAGCGTTCTGCACCAAACACAAACTCATTCAAAATCACGCTTTCTGCACAAAAAACTCCCAAATTAAATTATTCCGCGGCAAACAACAGAGAAACAAAATGGCCGCTACAAACCTCGCGTCGCTGCATAGAATTTCGAACAGGTGTTCAAACGTCAAGCTTCGTCCATCCATCTATCACTATTTCTATGTTTCCCGCAGCGGTATTTCTGTGGAAAACGAGATAAAAGGAGCGAAATGTTTTGGATTGTCAGGACGTCATTACTCAAAGTGTAGGAAGGCGACAAAGGGAATTTAGCAGCGGTTTTGCCTGGGAGTGCGAAGCAGGTTAGGTATAAATCATGTTAATGACTTATTTCGTTTGAATCGGTCATAATTAATTATCAGAATTCGGATTCTCGATGTAGGTTGAGGATGATTTATGCTGGACAAATTGCTGGGTGCTCCAAAACGGAGATGCGACACTGAAGTGAACGGAAAGCCATACATTTTTGCGTTTGTTACAAGAATACAGAGAAAAAACCTCAGTGTCTTCCTCATGAATGTATTCTGGTTGAGTGCTAAATTTTTTCAATGAATAGGCTTTTATTTGCATAGAAACGAATTTTCTACTTCCTTTTCATCCGATTCCTCATCTCAAAACTGCATATGAAGAAAACAAAACAAAAGAAACAGAAAACCCAAGAAGAAGTAATAAATTATATGCATATCACCATTTTCCTCACCTTACAATCAAATCTATATATAACCCGTTCACGAAAGGTTGAGCCGTCGGTTGGCCATGGAAATTCGGCATATTCCACTGTGTATATTAAATTTTTGGGTTGTGTGAGTTCTCTGATAACTCGCAAGCTCGTCGGATGAGGCCGGGTACATTCGGCAACGTTGACATTATTTTACGTTATGACATCAAATACTGTCAACTTCAGATAAAAAAACAAACGCCTACTATGTGCTCAAACTTTCGTGAACGGACAATATAGTCTTCGAAGAAAATCCTTCGATAATCAAAAAAACTGCTTTATTACTAAGATTTTCAAACCAAGTTTTGCTTACCAAGTGGTCAGTAGCTCAGATGTTCATGGAACTGTCTACAGATGTCAAAATGACCAATTTTCAAGAAGTCGAATTTCTTGAATTGAGCAACCAATATATCTTATGATTAAATAAGGTAGGTATTAATCTTTCAATTTTCGAATAACCACATGAAGTTGATCATTACAGTGACGATTGAATGAGAATAAGTGAATACTGAAAAGCAAATGCAGTGACGTGAAAAAATACTTCCTACTTTAGCGTACATTCTACCCAGATTTCTTCCCAATTACAGAACGATTTGCTAACTCCCGCCCTAATTCACGAACAAACAAAAATATCGTTCGATATCAACGTAAATCTCGTCTACTCGAGATCAGAAAGTAATGAGAATCTTGGGTATCCTTAGGGTTCCGCCTGTTAATCCAATGGAAACAAAATTAAACGTCCTATTCATTTCGGAGAAAACCTGACAGTTGTATGATTTATCTGTTTAATTTCACGAGATCAAATAAAATTAAGTCGGAAACGGTTCGCGGACTTGTTAGCTCACAGATGGATCGCTTGCCTTTTGGTTTCTCCAGAGCGAAGGATGAGAAGAACAACGCTAATTTTACTGCGATGAGATTGAATTTTCTGCTAGATTAGAGTGGGAACACGAAAAGTCCAGGGATGACCTGAAAACCTTCAGGGAACTCAGAATGAAATTAATATTTTTTGTTGAACGTGTAGGAGTGCATTTCTCAATGGCGAGAATTGAGTAGCTCAGAAGCAGAGTGGCCATGTGAGAAATAAGTCTCTTTTCTCTGCTCAAAAAAACGGAATTTCACAGATACTTCCGTCGTAAAATATTCATTCTATGGAACATACGATAAAATTTCGAAAAACTTCTTAGGTTTTCGCTCCCAGTCTCTAAAACAGAAAAAGTTAAAAAAAAATGTATTAACAATGAAATGTTCCAGCGAAAATCTTTGCACGCTTTTGTCAGGAGCAAATTGCTTTTGAAAAAAGTATTGCGTAACAGTAAAACTGAATAAGGAAATAAATGAAAAAGATAATGTAACGTTTCGATGCCTTCATCAGACACTTTCTTCAGACAAATTGTAGAATCTTCGAAATTGTGTGTTTTTTCATTTGCAGTCTAATTGACATTGAAGTTGTCTACTAAAAAAGGAAATAAATGAAAAGGATTATAGAACGTTTCGGTGCCAATATCAAACACCTTCTTCTGACAAACTTGTAAAATCTTCGAAATTGTGGGTTTTTTATTTGCAGTCTAATTGACATTGAAAGTTTTACTGTTAGACAAAAATTTTTCCAAAACCAATTTGCTCCTGATAAATAAGTGCAAAGATTTTCGCTGGAGCACTTGAAGTGAAAACTTAAAAGTTTTTCGGAAATGCAACGTCCTGACAGATTATATTTTAATCGATATACGATGAAATGGAATAATCAGTGATCATAACTGTTTTGTAAGTTTTATTTTTTCCGAGAAAGGTATCGACTGAATAGGAAACCGTAAGAGAATTTCATTCTTCGAAAATCTTTCTCACGAAAACAATTTTTGAAGAAAATTCATGGGGTTTTGTTATTTTCAACCCCTAATAATATAGTTATGGGATAAAAAAAAATTGTGAGTAACATCTACTTAATAAATCTTATAATGTATGGTTTTATGACTCAGTGTTCTCAAGAAGCCGCAAAAAAATTAAAAACTGTCAAATCGTCATTGCCTTCCAAATGATATATCTTGGAATTGAGCTCGATTCCGAAAAAAATTTATATGAACTACCCCTGCTTATTTTCATCCCCCCCATAAGTCTCTCACATTTGTTCACAGATTCCCAGTATAACATAAGAAATTACCATTTTAAATTGTATCATTCCCATCAGAAAACTCTTTATAATTTCGGTTTTTTTATCAGTCCAAATTTATCCCTAGGGATTTCCACGTTCCCCCCATAAGCCGAATAAAGACGACATTCTAAACGGTTCAGCGATCACTTTACAACTTCTAGCCAACATTTCGTAAATTCTCATAGACATCAGGACGTGATGTGCATCACAATGGAGCTAAATTCGTTCGCATAATCGAATTGGGCGAAGTTTCATTTTTGTCGTCGTCCCCCGTTGACGAGAATAAGAAATCTGGCGGACGAAAGTTGAAAACAATCTTCAATATCGAAAACGATCGAAATTATTGTACTTGCTAGAAACTTCGACTCGGTAATATTCAGGACGGCGAGTATTTCGAAGAAGTTTTGATTCCTTCAAGGACAATCCCGAAGGAGATTGGTGCATTAAGTGAATGGAAGGAGCCATTTATTTTTCCGAATTTGCTAAATCCCACTATTCGACCGCGGAAGTTATGAGGATAGATAACCTATAGAAACAAGTAGAAGTTTGGTTATTGGAAGGAAAATATGAAAACGCTATATCGAGGCAGGAATAGCTATTCTTATTGGAATGACTCACAAGTCACAAATTGTTATTTGATCGTTATGAAATAGGTTCACTCGGGTGACTCAACTTTAGCTGGAATAGGATATTTCACAGTGTGGATGTAAAGTACTGTTCGCACTACGCTAGCAGCTTAGTCGAGTAGTGAGAAATTTAGTAGCTACTGTCCATCCAATCGTTCGCACGTTGGTCGAGTAGAGTTCACAAGTGAGAAGCGCTTTGTCGAATGAACAACTCCCAACGCACAAATTTTTATACGATTTCTTTGAAGCGGAACGAAACCATTCGTAAGATGGACAATAAACTTGTGAATATAATCGTTATGGTTATTTTCTGCCATTTTAGAAGAGGTGGATGATGAAATTTGTATCCTAGTATGCAGACTGCTTTATTTGCTTGTTGTTGTATGATTGATATTCAATATTTCACAAACATTCATGTTCGAGGTATTCTGTTACAAATTTAAGGGAGATTTCTTCGCTCCAACGGAAAGACATTTTCGACAGAGAACAAGTAGGTATTTAACCGATGATTTTAGGTGGGCGAAATTTGTAAGCAATCTTAAATATCGAAAACGATCGAAATTATTGTAGGTACTTGCTAAAAACTTTGACTCGGCCATATTCAGGACGGCGAGTATTCCGGAGAAGTTTTGATTCCTTCAAGGACAATCCCAGAGGAGATTGGTGCATTAAGTGAATGGAAGGAGCCATTTATTTTTCCGAATTTGCTAAATCCCACTATTCGACCGCGGAAGTTATGAGGATAGATAACTTATTGAAACGAGTAGAAGTTTGGATATTGGAAGGAAAATATGAAAACGCTATATCCAGGCAGAAATAGCTATTTTTATTGGAATGACTCACAAGTCACAAATTGTTATTTGATAGTTATGAAATTGGTTCATTCGGCGTGACTCCACTTTAGCTGGAATAGGTTATATCAGTGTGGATGTAAAGAGTTGTTCAATGGGTATTTCCAGTGATCTCCAAAGACAATCATTTGGCGAGAATGTATAATCAGGCGAACGAAAGTTGAAAACAATCTTCAATATCGAAAAGATCGAAATTATTTTACTTGCAAGAAACTTCGACTCGGTAATATTCAGGACTGCGAGTATTTTGAAGAAGTTTTGATTCCTTCAAGGACAATCCCGAAGGAGATTGGTGCATTAAGTGAATGGAAGGAGCCATTTATTTTTCCGAATTTGCTAAATCCCACTATTCGACCACGGAAGTTATGAGGATAGATAACTTATTGAAACGAGTAGAAATTTGGATATTGGAAGGAAAATATGAAAACGCTATATCCAGGCAGGAATAGCTATTCTTATTGGAATGACTCACAAGTCACAAATTGTTATTTGATCGTTATGAAATAGGTTCACCCGGGGTGATTCAACTTTAGCTGGAATAAGATATTCTACAGCGCGGAACTAAAGGGTTGTTTAACAGGTATTTCTAGTTATATACAAAAAAATCATTTAGCGAGTGTAAAAAATCAGTCGGAGGAATTTGAAAACAATCTTAAGTATCGAAAACGATCGAAATTACTGTAGGTACTTGCTGGAAACTTCGTAATGTTCAGGACGGCGAGTATTCCGAAGAAGTTTTGATTTCTTCAAGGACAATCCCAAGGAAATTGGTGCATTGAGTGAATTGAAGCAGCCATTTATTTTTTCGAAGTTGCTAAATTCCATTATTCCATCGCGGAAGTTATGAGGATAGATAACTTATTGACAGGAGTTCGAAGTTTGGATATTAAAAGGAAAACATGAAAACGCTATATCCAGGCAAGAATAGCTATTCTTATTGGAATGACAAATTGTTATTTGATCGTTAATAAATAAAGGGTTTTCCAATAAGATAGCCCGCTATTTTGGTAGTTCGCTATTTCGGTAGATATCACGTTTGAAGCTGTCATTTTTTGACATTTGACAAGTAGAAACTACGCCATTGATGAAAATGGAACGATACACGCTTCAAGAACGCATTGAAATTATTAAAATTCAGTAAAGAAATGGTGAAATTTTGGCAGAGACGGTTCGTAAAACTTTTGGATCGTCGTGAAGCATCTAGTTGGACCGCAATGAGGAAATTGGTGAAAATTTTCGTGATGTTGGGACAAGCTAGTGATGTGAAGAATACAACCCGTGCACGTCGTTCAAGAACAGCCGAGAATATTGCTGCTGTAGCCTAAAGTGTTGAAGAAAACCCAGGTTTGTCCACTCCTCGTCGTTCTTTAGAATTAGGCATGCTACAACCGTCATTATATCCTAAATTGGATAGTATTGATCTGTACAAAGTTTACTTTCAACAAGACGCGCTACGTGCCACACAAGCAACGAAACCACTGATATTTTGCGGAAAAAGTGATCACAATTGGCCTCCGAGATCTTGTGATTTAACACCTTGCGACTTCTTCCTTTGCGGCCACGTGAAAGAGAAGGTCTAAGCCAATAGCCCAGCGTCGATTCAAGACCGCAAAGATGAAATTCATGGACTATCGAGGACGTAGGAGAGCCACTTCGCGATTTGTCTACGGAAAATTTCATTAAATGGATATGGTCCTGTAAGCGTGGTCGTGGTGGTCATTTGCCTGATGTTATTTTCCACTATTAATGGCATAACTTCTTCTTTATAATGAAATAAACATTCGAACATTTATTTTGAAAAATGGCATTCTTCTTTGAATATCAAAACAGCTTTTATTGGAAAACCCTTTAAATGAAAATATAAAAAGGCTATTTCCAGGCGGGGATAGCTATTTTTATTGAAATGAATCACAAGTCATAGATTGTTATTTGATTGTTATGAATTCGGTTTACTCGGGGCTAATCAACTGCTGCAAAGCTTGTGGCATTCGGTAGAATAATTTCTTCAAACTACATATAAACCATGAGACAAAAAACTACATAGAAATGAAAACATTACCTACTCAAAAATTACACTGTCGAAACTGAAATATTGTTGAAACAATAAAACTACAAAATAACAGCATAACCACGGATCAATAAAATTCAATACATTTCAATTTGAATAAGGGAAACAAGAATTTCTTATTCGTATATGCAACGAAAACGCGCCTATAGAAATGTATTTCCTTCTTTGACGGCTAAATACTCAGCGGAAACACATAAATATACCTTGAACGGTTGAAAAGAATTCACTCAGCAAACAAGACAAGAGGGCACTTGTTCCATATAGTCGTATAACAAGTCCTCATATGAAAACACATATACTTTAGGGGGCCTAGACGTGAACTCCGCAAGGGCTACGGTTCTTATGTAAACGATACCTCAGTGCCTGCATATATGTTACATCCAGTTTTTCATTTCGCCGGAGAAAATAAGCTTCAACGAGGAAATTGTGAATATAGTTTACTGCCTCAAGTTCAGAACTCCCCGTGCATGGTGTCTGCAATTTTATTGAACTCGGGAAGAATACATCATGATATGAAGTTTCGCAGGGTAAACGGGGTATGTATTTTGATGACTTTGGGATAAACGCAGACTATCAAGTTATACAATATTTCCGAGGAAGCCAACTTATAGGTATATGCTTGACATGACAAAATGGGAGTTTTCGGTATGTTTTCATCCACGTCTATTTTATAATCTACCACTACTGTTTGTTCGGCCATAAAAATAGCTATTAATCACTACTGAAAAATGAGTCATTATTCACTGCTGTCAGATGCTTCATGAATTTAGCTATAATATTATGTTAGAACTGATATTTCTCCAGTGTTTTAGAGTTCCTTAAGTAACAAACATGAGTTTGAATACTCTTTAAATCGAGGGCCAAATCTACTCTGAATATTATCAACTTTTATAACAGAATAAACCCATACAGGGTGTTTCCTAATTGAATGTCGATATTTATCCGAGAAATTGTTGGGTCCATTTTAAGAAAAAAAACTTTATACATATGTTCTAAATGTCTTACCATCCTACCTTTTGAGTTACAGGGTGGTAAAGTTTAAAAAATAAATCATTCTTTATTAATATCTAATATACCACTCCAGATATTTCAAGGAATTTTGTTGTACATATACCATAAATCAAGAGGCATTGTTTAATGAATAATTTTTTTTTTTAATTCGACCAGAGGTTTTCGTACGTAATTTGAACTTCTTATTTTGACAGACACACGCCACAAATTTCTCCTGAAATAAAAATTATTTTTGAAATTCCCAATCATTTCACTCCAAAGTTAATCGTTAGAATTTTTTCACTCCGATTCACGGTTTTCGCTCAAAAAATAAAAGCTTTTTTCAATATGATCATAACAATTTCGTTAATACATACATATGGCAATATCACCATGCAGAATACAGATTTAATTTTTGAGAAAAGTCAGTGGCGTGCCACTGACTTTCTTAATAATACTTGGGGCTATGTTTATTGGGTCGGCATTGGTTAACTTTAACCAACCTGTAACTCAAAAGGTAAGACGTTTAGGACATATGTTCATTTGAAGTTTTTTCTTCGAATGGGCTCAAAAATCACACCCACAAATATTGACATTCAATTGGGAAATGAAAATGTAACTTGACTTTTTCCACACTAGTAATAGAAAGAATATATTAGAGCCGCAAATGTTAAAAACATATTCTGTAGCTGTGGATAAAGTATAGTATTCTACTCACGTATAATGGCTGTTATTCACTCGGTAATTTAGGCTACACGCATGGGGTTCTTAGCCTGAAATAATTCACCTTGTAAATATAGCAATCATTTTACGCTCATTTCTTAATGAACTATTATCATGTGACGGCATTAGGAGTAGTGTTAAATATACAGGTTTTGGAGAATTATCTCTGAAAGATACGAACTACCGTATTGAACGGACAGGTTCCTGCGGAGCAATGGAAGAATTGAAACATCAGTACGATGACATAATATCAAAGATATCACTGTTCTCTGGCAATAAACAGTCGTAGTGAGGATACTTCGGATTTTTTAAGTCTGCTTGGTCCTATACAAGTTATCCGGATTCTAAACGTGAAAAGCGTAAGACTAATATCGATCCAAAAATGAATAAGATTTTCCGTGAACCAATTACAGGGTGGGCCATCCATTACTTTCCACTCTGAATTTTGAGCTTTGGGATGGAATAATTAAAAACGCTAGGTTAGTTAAAATTTTGTTGGGAAAGGATGTTCAAATGAGTTTGATATCACTACCCCTCTAGCCGCAACACCTAGCAGCTCTCATTTTTGAATAGGGAAAAGGGGTCGAGCACCTGGTTGGAAAGGCACTTCAACTCCATTTTCCACATGATTTGGAGTTAGAGCATGGCGCGCTTATTCATATAGATCTGTAAATTGAATATGAAGGTTGAATTAATAAATGGATGAAAGTAAGCCAATACCTCCCACGATATTCTAATTTGAATGATCGTTCTTCTGATATAAAGAGGCGTCAGAGCTTTTTTTCAATTTTTGAATGCAATTCCGAGGATGCATACTTCTTGTGGTATAGTGTATTGAATTATGTAGGATATGGATGAATCTCATGAACTTCGTCACATGTGCAGGAGTATAAAAACACTGATCAGAAGGTGCTTAGGAAAAATTGGCAGGTGTAAAAAATTTACAGGAAGAAGTTTGCATTGAATTTCCTGAGTTATTCTAAATATACAATAACTATAACTACTAGAACCTGATTCAATACCATGTTCTTAGTCAGAGCTGCTGATATCTAATATCCCAAATTGAGTTCCTTAATATCGATCCTACCGGAAATCTATTTGAATTTCTGCATCCCTACTCCCAGTCACGATCCAACCAATCCCACCATCGATTTCCAAATCTCCTTCCCCCTACCATCGTAATTCTCCGATGGTCCTGTACATTATTTTCATCACGTCGATCCGGGAATCGGTCTCTGCAGATCCAGCGACGACAAAGAAACAGAAATTGGATTCCTTTTCGGGATATTTCCCGGTAAGCAATTCACAAAGCAATCCGCGCAGGAAATAAAACTATCAGGTTCGCCAACTACGATGTGTTGGACCCGAATTTACCGAGCCTGCCATCGTACATTCTTCTTCTTCTTCGTTCAGTGGACGCAGTCGTTCGACTATAAATATTGCTTTTTCAGGGTTTGGAACTTGTACAATTTTGAGGTGCAATTGGAGTGGTTTCGTCAAAGCAGAACTGCCTTGAATTTCGTTAGGGGATGTGGTTTCGAATGATGAAAGTTTTCGAGAGTCTCATTAAAAGAGGAAAGTGTGCTTGAGTTTTCATCGTTCATATTTATCCGCTTTTGATATTGGCATACATGTTGGACGAGTGGTTTCAACTGCTAGATCGATATACAATCGTCAATAAGCAGAGGAATGAAATTGCCATCGTTGGTACGTACACCCTCATCGATGCTAGAAAGTTTCGTTAGAAGGAGATGAAATATGCCAAAACTTTTTACAGACTTGATCTAATCATAACGAACACGTTAACTGATGTGAACGTGGTCAATGTAGTTGTAGCGCGAGGTGAAATTTTAAATATCAACGAAAAATGATCTGTATTATCAACCCAATAAATGAATATGGTTGAAAATACGGGAATACTTAGATGCTCGTTTTTTCTAAAGTGTTTTCTATTCAAGAAAACGTTGACTGATCAGTGAATAAGTTACACCTACCTATTTTCATTTTCTTTTTCCATCACCATTTCACAAAATTCCATTCGTTTGATGTGGTCTCCTGGAGAAGTCACATGAGTTGTTTTTACATAACATTGATTACCATTCCTTTTGAAAATATTCCGAACACTTCTATCGCTCATATCAAATTATTCGGCAATTCTATCACTCGAACAAGGTTCGCTGGTTCCAACAGCAGCACAAACAGCTACCTCTCTTCACAGACGATTTTCACTGAATTATTTTGGTGTATTTATCAATTCTGCAACTGCAACATTGTTCTAAGCATCCACATGTGTCGATTTTTTTCATTACTTTCAGATTCGCGGAATTTCAAGGTATCGTCCTATCTTCAAAAGTATCAATAAATGAATTTATTGTATCCTGAATTGATTGACCACCAGAATACCACTTCATTATTCGAATTTACAGGGTGGGCCATCCATAACATTTCACCCCGAATTTTGAGCTTTGGGATGAAATTACGAAAAAACGCTTAGACAGGTCAATTTTGTTGAAAGGAGGACAAAAAGTATGTTCAAATAGTTTGATATCACTACCCCTCTACCCACAACCCCCAACAGCTCTCATTTTTTAATTGGGAAAAGGGGTCGAGCAGTATCTTGTTAGAAAGGCGATTCAATTTCCTGCATGAGTGTATCATCTCAATTTATAATGACAGAAAAATCTTGTGATCAACCTGTTATCTATGACAGCGATTAATGGTCAAGATATTTTAATAGTTCGAGACCATTAATCGCTATATTAATAAACAGGTTGCGTCATTATAAATTGAGTATAAATTCCTGATTATGTTATGAACTAGAAATATCTACAACTGACATAATAAATGTTCCTTGTTCCAGTAAAGATTTGAATGAATCGCCTTTGAATGCTTTGTGCTCGTTTTCCACATGACAATTGCACATTAAAATAGCATGAACTGAACATTGAAATAGACCATTAATGTTCAATTTCGTATACATTAAACTCACTCATTGTTTTGAGGTCGACGGAAAAGTAATATTATTTATAGTATCTGAAAAAATATAACAAGAAAACGTACTTCTTTATCCAACATGCAATGAAATCTTTTCCCGCATTGCAAACCATAAATACATTAGGAATTACTATCAAACTCACGAGAATACTCATGATGATATTTTTCGTCGAAATTACTCGAATTGTTTCAAGCTGCCACCGCTTTTTCCGTAAGCAGATCTAGCGAGAAATCCCCTGCAGGCCAAGTAAAATGAAATGCAAAGTAGATAATCACCTCATTTGTTCACATGTTGGAACGGACAGAGTTCTGCTTCAATTGTTCGCAATTAAACGGCTCCCCTAATTTTCCAGAGGATCGCTGGAGCGGTTACGTAGTTAGCAGCTTTTCTGCAATATTAACAATCGACTCAACGAGTTTCCGACTAATTTTCCTACAGAAAGTTTCATTCGTTCTTGCGATACGTATTTATGCAGTAATGGCTGGAAGTGCTCATTGCTCGGGGCTGCTTTCAAATGTGGTGAAAATTTTATCGTGTTATGGGAGATTAATCATTCGCAGCGAATGTGGTGAGGCTCTGAATTGTACATCAATTTCAGCAGGGATTGCTGCCATCGAATTAAGTATCTTCCCATCATACTACACAGTTTTTGAATGCATTCTTAAACTTCTTAAGAGAGAAAGGTAACCACAATTCTCAAAACAGAACAGCTTCTGGCACTCCAAAACAAAATATAACTTTCTTTCGGAGAAATAACACAAACGAGAACACACACCATAAAAACGGAGCACAAAAACATCAGCGATGCAGAATTCCAAACCCATTAAGTACATTTAGATTTCCTTCTACCTTATTTCACCATAATAGGGATATTAATAACATTTCTGCAATATTAACAATCGACTCAACGAGTTTCCGACTAATTTTCGTACAGAAAGTTTCATTCGTTCTTGCGATACGTATTTATGCAGTAATGGCTGGAAGTGCTCATTGCTCGGGGCTGCTTTCAAATGTGGTGAAAATTTTATCATGTTATGGAAGATGAATCATTCGCAGCAAATGTGGTGAGTCTCTGAATTGTACATCAATTTCAGCTGGGATTGCTCCCATCGAATTCAGTATCTTTCCATCACATAACACAGTTTTTTAATGTAGGTACTCTTGAACTTCTAAAGAGAGAAAGGTAACCACATTTCTCAAACAGAACAGCTCCCAACGCTACCTAAAAAAATTATAACTTTTGTTGACCGAAATAACATACAAACGAAAACACCTACCATAAAAAAGAGAGCACAAAAAACATCAGCAATGCAGAATTCAACACCCAAAAAATACATTCAGCTCACTTTCTACCTTATTCCATCATAATAAAAATTCAAGAAAAACTTTGAGCAGGAGCTAATGAGTGCTCGTCCTTTAGTGGAGCAATAAGTTTATTACCTCAGAATTTGATGTGGGATTTGAGATTGATATCAAATATATAAATGCAGAATCTCAAAACAATCGGAATTATATTCTGGGAATTATTCAAGAAATGAAATATATAAAAAATAAATAATCACAAAAATTGATATCTACGGTTCTGATGATGCGAGACTTACTCTCAAAATTTTGCATGAGCTTTCAGTATATCAGTTTCGATTCACAAAATGAATATCACTTGAATCAGTTATCCTGTTATATAAATATAGGGATTCTTCTTGCATATGACCGCAGCATTTTATTTCGAAGAGTTTCGTTTTGTCTGAGATATTTAGGAACAAAAATTTTAAATGGTCATATTTTATGGAACATCCTGTACGATTTGGCTGGTTAACGAACTTACCCGAGCCATTTGAGACCCAAACTCAACCTGAAAATTTCAAATCTCTAGGACAATTTTTTCGAAAGTCATGGTGCTAAAGGTCGGCCCTCCGGACAGAATAGCATATGACCACAAATTCGACATCAGGGAGTCTAACACTATCGTTTGAGACTATTTCGGCTCAAAATTCGAAAATTACAGACATTTGAACAAAACGATATTGCATTTGTTTGAGTAGAACGAGCGCTAAATAAGATCAATAAAATTTATGCAATATTGACAACCGACTTAAAGAGTTTTCGACGAATCTTCGTACGTAAAGTTTCATTCGTTCCTGCGATACGTATTTATGCATTAATGGCTGGAAGAGCTCATTGCTCAGGGCTGCATTCAATGTGGTGAAATTTTAGTGTTGTGGGAGATTAATCTTTCGAAACAGATATAAAGGGTGAGTTTCTGAATTGTACATCAATTTCAGCAGGGCTCTCATCGAATTGAGCACATTTCAATCATATTCCGATGTTTGCAAATTTTATGAACAATGAGAGAGGAAATTCAGCATTAAATATAATAAACAGTGCTATAGAGCTAAGCAATGACAAATACAAGACCGAAAACTTAAGCAAGGTCACCCAGATTCACAAATATAATAGCTATTAACACTGCTTACAAACCAACCCCTACAGAACAACAGAGCATGAGAAACACAGGCATTAAAGAATTCAATACCCAGGAAATATTTTGCTCCCGTCTTCAAGCTAATTTCATCATTAAAGATCCAAAATATTTTTCATGAAAATAACTGAACTGTGGCCATTCTTCAATACAGACGATAACAGGAAAAAAATTCAACTCGAAGCTTAAAAAAACCGCTTACTTTTTGTGAAGAAAGCAGAACTAACTTATTGATTGTCCTATGGAAATTGTCAGATACAACATTGGACTAACAAAATAACTTTTACAATCCAGAGTAGAACAACATAATACAAATGATACCAAAAGTTTTCAAAAACACTAAATAAAGAAATTAATTGATGTAAAGTGATCTGTCCTTTTTCCGAATCATCGAAATGTGTTGAAGTTACTTGCAACGTATCCTAGAGATTATTGTTTCTTTCACAATTTTCTTTCAATATTGGAAGTTCAAACCTCCTTTTTTGGAATTACCTAATAATAAAAGGTATGCATAACCTAATATTTTTAGGTTAGTATGTTACTAGGTCACATAATATAGGTTTTCTTTTTTCGGCGCTTTTTCCTGAGATAATAGAGTGCCTAAATGTATGTGAGCATCAAATTGCAGATAACGGCTCTCTTTAATTTTTTAGAATAATTTCGTATGTTTGTGCGAAAGTCCCAATCAACTGTGATTTGCATATTGTATCATGGAGTATTCCAGAGTACAGAATCAATTACCATATTCATTGAATATACCATCCAGATTTTTTTAATACCATCTACGCACTTACTCTTCTTTGATTTTTTTGCATGCTGGTGAATTAGTTCAATGGCGTATCCGAATGAATAAATGTATCGTATAAATGTAATGCGCAGAGTGGGTATAATCTTGAAATTGCCCCGAAAAGATTAATCGAGTTGAGAGCCTTTTTCTGTAGCGAAAAAGTTAATTAACTTGTCACTGATATAATTCATCAATCTGTCCGGCGATATATGAGAAGAAGGGAACTAACTGGCTTTTTCTCACATCTATGCCGTCGTGAAAGTGAGTATTTCATTTAATTCTTAAAAAAATACCTTGTATTAGTATTAAGCTCCGAAAACGCTAAGGCTAATATTTATTCCTTGAGTGGTGGAAATTTTTCTTTTAGATTGTCAATGATACCTAGAGCAAGCATTCTTATTCAGAATACTGTAATAGTATGTTTCACGTTATGTGACTTTTGTAGGTTGAAACGTCACAGTAGATTCATGGCAACAGGAATTACCGAAATGGTTGTAGGTTACTGTGAATCTAAATGTCTTAGCTCAGTTGAAAACAAGTAAAGAGCACCAAGTTTCATAACTTCATAAAAGAACAAAATCTGTAAAGATGGCAAATAAAGATAATTCCTTAATTTCAAAAAGACATTTTAGGGTTTATTTCACTGTACCTATAACTCAAAGATCCAACCTGTATAATAATTTGAAGGAAAAATCTGAACGGTATCTGAAAATTTCCCTTTTGAGCGCTCATTTTTTTAAACGAGTGCTATAATTTGTAATTTTCGAATTTTGAGCCGAAAATGGCCTCAAACAATAAGGTTCCACTCCCTAATGACGAAATCGTGGTCAAATTCAATTCTATCCGTGGGGCCGTCCAGCCGTTAACACAAAAACTTTCGAAGGGGTTGTCCTAAAGATTTGAAAGTTTCAAAATTTTTGTTTCTCAATATCTCAGACAAAGCGAAACCCATTGAAATAAAATGTTGCGGCCATATGCAAAATGGTCCTAGTAAGCTTCATGCAGAATTTTGTGGCTATAGTGTGAACAGAACCATTAAAAATTCAATTGGAAAATTGGAAAGAAGATTCCTTTTATTTCCATAACAGGATATCCAATTGAAGTGAATTTTTTTTGTGAAAGAAGACTGTTATACTGAATCTTAGAGAAAAATATTGTGGCCAAGGTGTCGACAGAACCATAGATATTCCAATTGCAATATTGAAAAAAGAATCTCTGTATATTCATTACAGGATAGTCGATTCAAGTGAAATTCATTTTGTGAATCAAAACTGATATACTGAATGTTCATGCAGAATTTCAAGAATATCGCATCATCAGAACGATAGAATTTAATTTTTGTGAATATTTATTTTTTACATTTTAAATTTTCGAATAATTTCCAGAATTTAATGCTGATTGTGCTGATTTTTCTGCATTTATAATTATGGTTTCAATCTCAAATTCCATTTAAAATTTTGCAGTAACAGTCTTATTGCTCCACCAAAAAGCGAGCGCTCAAAAGCTCCTGCTCAGGGCTTTTCTTGAATTTTTTCCATCGGCATTCAGTTTATACAACACAGAAACCACACAACCCTCAAATCCCCTTCAATCCTCTTCCGTCCATAAAAAACCACATAAATCGAAATCGGTCGACCCATTCACAAATTCAAACTGCTCATCCCCTCGTACGAGACTCTCCCAGAAAATATTTCCCAAGGCAGAAACCTTTATGTTTGATTAACCTCGCCAGTCAACCCGACCGTTTTCCGAATCCCGAATACATATCAAATTTAATGTCATTCCGGAACGCCATCTACAGATTCGAAATTTGAATAATATAATTGCGTTTCATATTTGAACGCCGCTGCAAGAAGACGACATCTATCGAAACTTAACATCTGGAACAGAGGTTGTGAACTCCCTTGTCCTGGTTCTTGCAGTGCACGGAACCGTGTCAGATGTTCTGTGTGGCCATTCGACCTTGTCACGGCTTCGAACGTGGTGACCGTACGTAATAATATGGAATGGGGTGTTCTTTTGGGGTACAACAAGGAATATTGCAGTTACGTACGTCAGGAAAAGAATATTCGATATAGATGAGTCGTTTTTGAGTGATCATTGCTGAGTAGAAACTGTCACGATTAATTCAATTGAACTTCTCGATTAGCATAATTCATTTATGTAAGATTAAATCAAAATAAACTGACAGATAAAACACATTGCAGATACAACCTCAGACTAAAGAAAGTCCTTCTTAGACTAAATAAAGTCTTTTTTCAGTTTAAGGATACAACTGAAGGGGTTGTCTGTGCACTGCGACTAAATGGTTTATTGCTATACTCATGATCTATATACGGTACTCATCCCTTCAGAGTCTAAAGGTACCTCAGAAACTGCAGTGCTTCCAAGGATGCGATGTGTCGTTCCCTGATAACTTTCTGTACCAGGCATTCGTTCCGTTGGCAACCTTTCATTCTCTTAGATGACATTTGTAGTTTCCTCCTGCTCACCATAGATCTGCATCCATCATTTGCGACTATACCGACTCTTACCAGATTTTTCATGAGGGGGCAAAGGACGTACGTAATAATATGAAATGCGGTTTTCTTTTTTTTCTAACAAGGTTGGATATAGATGAGACGTTTTTGAGTGATAATTGCTGAAAAGAAATTGTCACTAATATTTCCTCGATGGGAAACATAATTGAATTCATATCAACTGACAAATAAAACACATTCAAGATTCAATTGAAGAGGTACGTGTACTGCAACCTGATGCTCAATTGTGACTCTCATGTCTTAAACTGTGTGGTACACGCCCTTCCAGAGTCTCAATCTACCTTAGAAACTGAAGCGATTTCTTCATCACTGATGACTTCCCGTGTAAGTCATTTCCTCCGTTGGTAACCAGTGGCCAGACATTCTGTCACATCATTCATCGTTGACAACTACACCCAGTAGTTATATTTAGTTATAGTTTGAAAAGAGGACAGTTCACTGCGACCTCAAGGTCTATTGTGCCCTCTGACAGAGCTGTTCTGACAACACCCTTTACAGCTCGCCTTGCAGTTCAAGAGATCTGATGAAATCCAATATCTGTGAAGGCTTCAATGAGGCTAGTTCCTCACTCTTACAAGTTTTTCGCCTAAGGCATACTCTCCTTAGGCTCGCAATGCCAAAGCATTCCGTGACTATGTGAATGGGGCTTTCTTTCTCCTTTCCACAGAACCTACAATCGTCAGTGTCCGATAATCCCATACTCAACAAGTGCTTCCTAAGGCGACAGTGTCCTGTAAGAAAGCCAATTTAGTTAATGATCTATCCCTTGGAGATTCTGCTGAAGTTTTTTCTTGTCGACTTTCTCCTCCTCCAGAAACTCCTTCTTATAGGTAGATTTACCTATACCACAGAAGGGTTCTGGGATGATGAGTGACATTCGTACGCCCTCTTTGGCAAGTGATTCCTGAATGGTCGGGAACCCAGATTTGGAAGACCTTATTTTTCTTGCCAACCTCATTGATTTTGTTCCAGCACTCCCAGAACATCTTTGAGTCGATGACGTAGGAGCTCAGTGTTTTAATAGCAGGTTGACTATCTGAGTGTATGGCTATATCGCACTTCTGATTGTTTCTTTCTAGATTTATATCGATACACCTTTCAATAGCTAAGATTTCCGCTTGAAAGAAGCTCATACAAGAACCTAGAACACTTGGTACTACTTGGCCCGTATATCCCAGAGCCAGCTCATGTAGAGGTTTTAAAACCGTCTGTATACCATTTTACTGTATTTTCTTTGAGGTTATAGTCGGTGTATTCCCGTTCATATTCATCTCTCCTACTTAGCACTGTCCTGATGTTTCTCAGTGCTTACTTTCTTTATCATTACATCACTAGGGAGGTTCGTAGATGAGATGTAGTTGTTCAGAGAGGGCCAGACTGCACTACACATCTCATCAGATGTTTCCTAAGACGTCAGTGACCTGTGAGGATCTCTATTTGGAGTAGCTTCTCCTCTGTAAAACTCTGCCAGAGTGCCCTTTCAGCCTGCTTCTCCTCTCTCCGGTGAATTATGTTCTGTAAAAATATGTAAAAAGCATTAATTCTCTATTTTTATATTTGGAATCTTCACTCGTGTTTTCCACATTTTTTTCGTAAAGTATTTTAATATTTCAGATAAAATTCAAATCTCCCAATCAGCACATTTCACATATCCTTATTGAAGAGTGGTAATGCATAAGATGTTATTCAAGAAGAACAAAAAGCTAAAACCTAGAATAATATTTTATAGTCATACCGAAAAACTGTTGGTCCATAGCCAGTTGTAAAAGCATTCAAGATCTGTTAATACATCACTCATATCGTTTTCACGTCACTCTACCAGAATCCTGAAGCAGATCAATACTACCAATAAGGTCCCAATACCGTAACTAAATACGAGCCAGGAGACTATTCCAGATGGATATGTTGACATCAAATTAGATCATCACTCCCACCAGAACACCATGTTTGTATGTTGAATTGGATAATTGATTTATTGCAAATATTGTATCAGTCCAGATCGTTGTGTGATAATTGGGAGAATTTGTAGATAATTTTATTGAAATATTATGTTTCGATTGTTTTGATTGAACGGATCACAAAATTCTGAGAGATAATTTCATAGGACGTGATCAATAATGCAAAGATGTATTATTTCAATTTCAATTCATTCATCCAACCCTAATTTAATATAAAAATTCTACATTGAAGATATAGCAGAGATATGTGGTCTGAGCAAGCTTCTTCTTTTTGAACGAAGAATTATTAAGAATTTTGGATTTTAACTGCAATCAATATCATGCTTTATTTATTTGATATTTCTCAACCCCATACGCCCCGCAGTCTACAACTCAATTTTTTCAGAAGGGAATCTGTGGATTGTGATGCATCAAATAAAAGGTGATTTTATGATCTATTCATCGGTGTAGCTAAAAATAGAATTGGCTGTGCTGTGTTTTCATCAAAAAATTTGGAAATAGGTAACAATTCGCGATTTGAGAATACTACAATCAGACCATTATTCTTTCACCAATTATTATCAAGGAAAAGCTTTGCTCATTGAAATTGATTGTATTACATGGTAACTGCATTAAAGCATTTTACATAAATTAATTCAGATTGATAACACCATAACATTGTAATCTAATTTAATCCGAATACTTTCTTTGTCGTATCTCACCTATAAAATGAAAAATGTTGAATTTTTCCCTTTTATTACACATCATAAAACGTAGCGAATACCGGAATCCCAATGAGAATAAGCTTTTCCAAGTGTTCACAAAGAAGCTACACTCAAATTTCAATATATATGCAAACATAAACCGACTTAATGGCCATTTCATATTTTCCGTTTAATGACCTCGTAAGTCTCTCTGGGTTGCAGATGTTGAATACAATAGCTGCTGATTTGCGTATGCATTGAATAATCAGAGGGTAATAGTAATATGGATATGTTGATAGTTCGTACTATCGTAAAAATGTATTGAGGTATGACACTTTCACATTATCAGCTTACGGTAGGTAAGCCCATTCTTGAATGTACATTGGATTGGAAGTTTATCTTTGTAAAACAATGCATTACTATTTACAGTTTATTTTCACAACAACTCAAAATATACGGTTACATATTTGCGGTGTATTCAAGCTTCTGAACGGCTCGTCGCTACAAAAGCTTTTCTAATCTGTTAAATCTTGCTCAAAGTTGAATTGTCGATTCTATCTTCGACTAATTTCTATCTATCTACTCTTTTCAATGTGGAAACTTATAGTAATGAAATGTTGTTCTAATATTAACATATCAAACCGCGGAAATCTATCCGAACATTTTATATCAATGAGTATCGCCAAGTGAAATATCGTCTACTATGTTTCTCTGGGTTATAGTAAGTTATAGCTATAGTTTAAAAGGGAGTACAGTTCACTGCGACCTCTATTGTGCCCTTATACAGAGCTGTTCTTACCACATCATTCACAGCTTGCCTTCCAGTTCCAGAGATCTGATGAAATCCAATATCTGTGAAAGTTTCAACGAGGCTAGTTCTTCACTCCTACAAGTTTCTCGCCAAAGGCATTCTCTCCTTAGGCTCGCAAGGCCAAAGCATGCCGTGACTAGGTGAATGAGGGTTTCTTTTTCCTCCCTCCAGAACCTACACTCGTCAGTGGCCGACAATCCCATCCTCAACAGGTGCTTCCTAAGGCGACAGTGTACTGTAAAAAAGTCAGTGAGGAGGTGTAATTTTTTCTTACTAAGATTTAATATCTGTCGTATCATGCAGTTTCAAAATTCAGAAGGAACTTACTGGAATGATCCATCTCTGGGAGATTCCGCTAGAGTTTTCCCTCTCGGTTTTTTTTTCTCCAGAAACTCCTTCTTAAAGGTACATTTACCTATACCACAGAAGAGTTCTGGGCCAATGAGTGCGCCCTCTTCGGCAAGTGTATTGGCCTCTTCCTTTGATTCTCGAATGGCCGGGAACCCAGGTTAGAAAGGCCTTATTTTTCTTGCCTACCTCATTGAGCTAGGTATATTATCTATTCTAATTTAACCACAGAACCTTAAACATGAAAGTTACCTAATTTGGAAACTAGTTAATTCATATTTTTTGTCTTTGAAATGCCTGAGACCCCTCTATAAGAAATGGAATATGGGAAACGTGAAAAATCCCACAAACGCCACCTGAGAGAAAAATTTATGTTTGTAATTTCTGCAAGGACAATAGGTTCCTTATTTTGGATAGGGTATCCAATATAAGGAACCTATTTTTGAAATGACGAAAACTTGCATTTACCGGTTGAGCTGATTTTTATATAAGTAATTGGGGTGAGAAATAAATAAATCATTTTGTTTGATATGTTTTCATTGATCTTATGCTATACCCTAAGACAGAAAAAAATAATCAAAACATGAATATCACTAGCAATGAAGTACCAATAAAAAAAAGTATTCAAAATTGGGCGACTTTCCTCTATCTGGTCACATTGTCTTCAGAATTTGTGTTTTGTAATTGACGAGTAAAAATTGAAAAGTGTTCAAGTGCCTTTTTCACGAAATGTTAGATTTCATTCCATATGGGGTCTATGTGCCAAGGCCAATAGCCTACAAAACGGTCTATGTGCCATCTGCTACAGACAGTCATAATTTCTGATGAACAATTAATTTTCCTAGACATGTTTAATTTTTTAGGCACATAGACCCATTTGAATTCCCACTGTTCAATCATCAATTCCAATTTTATAAATTAATACTATAATTTTGATATTTCGGATAACTGTTTTACAGCTTTCTGCCTAATTGAAACAATTTTACTAGTATGCTTCTTTACTTTTCCTTTGATTTAAGCTTTTTAACGGAGCGGTATGAAGTTTGTTATATTCTACACCTGATAATTCTTCGAATCCACTCCTTTTCTGGACATGATCACGATATTTCACACTGCGATTTCCATTGGTACAAGTTCCTACTACCGAACTCAAATCGTTGTGAGCGTGGACATATGATATCGTAGAGTCGATAGATCTGAGTGCCAAAACCGCAGAGTTCTGAGTAAAATCGAGAGATCTGAGTAAAAAAAATTCGAGAATTAGTTCCACTTAAAATTTTAAGTGAAAAGTTTCTGAGAAATATTATGTTATTAGACATTGTGGAATAGGGTTATGTTGCTAAGTATTTGGACAACGAAGAGACCCCAGCCTCACAAAATTCATTACACAGAGTAGAAAGCTTTACACTATGATGCCGAACTAACTGATGTTACGAACATAAATGCAATATCAATTTATACATTTTCTACAGTCCCATCAATTGCCAACATTAATATTCATTAACACCCTGCATAAACAGCCATTACGCCTATTCGCCAATTCGAACGGACAGTCCTGCAATATCGACCACGTCGTCCAGCCCATTACTCTAGCTCTCTACATTAAGACTTTTTCCCTAAATCTAATTCCGATATCTAATTCCAGATCGTACAACGACTGATGCCACATATATTTCATCCAAACTAACGTCGTTAATTACATCGGACGTTTACGGTATCATTGGTTCGGTCCGACTTGGGCGTATATATAGGCGGGCGCGAAATGACCGGGTATAAATTCGCATCGCATAGGCCTATAACCTCAAATAGTCCATTTGGCGGAATGCTACTACCACTGACACGTCGCGGTCTCATTCGACCGGAATTGGTTTATTGGCAGTTTCGACAGCGAAATAATCAAAACAAGATGGTGTGGCTGATTAGATGGCTAGTGGTGGGGACATTACGTCGGGGACTGGTGGGCGGTAGGAACCACAGAGCAGAAATATCTGGGATATCAGTGACAAGTGTAAGGGGTTGAGTACGACTTCGGTAAAGGCATTTATGTGGGAATTCAATTGCTGCATTTTCATCAGACCAAAATTACTGTATAAATCACATGAGCTATAGGTAGTTTTTTCACAGGAATTTGAATTTAAATCAATTTAAAATTATTTTTTTAAGTTTAGTTTGCCATAAAAATGATAAAAAAATGATTTTCAGCCTATCTGCCTCCCAAGGCAGATTGAAACAAAGAATACAATTTTTTTCCTACGACTTAGCAGAGGATACCGCAGAGTTTTCGAAAGCTAAAAAAAACCTTTTTGTATTTCTAAATCGAAAATGAATATTTGAGTACGTCCCACTGAAACCTGAAGTTCTTGTAGTAATTTCAGGGAGCTGAATAATTTTCTCATTGAAGCAACATTCAAGACGACTAAGTGAAAACATAAAAACTTCAAAATACTCGCAGCTTAGGAAGAAATTAATTTTTCAAGCCTAGCTGACAAAATACATCAACAAAACACTCATAATTTTAAAACTACAAAAAATCGCATCATATAGATGGGGTATTTTTGGATAGCCTCAGGTCTGATGAATCTTAGGAAAAATTATTAACTTCAATCGCCTGGACACCCTGTTTAGATTAGTTTAGAGAAAAAACTCGAAATATATCTCGTCGGTTGAATGCAAAACTATACAGAAGTCTGAAATTCATACTCTTCTGGAGACACGTTTTTTTGAATAGGTCAAAATCTGATTGAAAATATATAAGAATTCTTTCATTTTGAACTTCAACTTGAAGATCCTGATTGTTTTGTGATGGTCAAAATTTGCCCAAAAAGGAATTTCCGGAAAATTGGCACATAATATATCTTCGTATGGTGGTTCTGCATATAAGAACTATTTTATGTCCACTTTCAACTAAACTATGCCCTTATGGTATGGGTCAGAACTATGCTATGTCCACTTACTCGCTAGATTGAACTATAACGTGAATTTATAGGAAATTGAAGAAGTGGATAAGGATATAAGATGGACTTGCAATACTTCTGCATCAGATGGAGCGTAGTATCAAGCATCTTGTTGGGCCATAAACCGAATTTATGGAAAAATAGACGTGGGATAGTTCAGCATTCAACAGACGATCTAAAGCTTTAGTAGAATGAGTACTGCACGAAACTAGAAGTAAGGCTGAAGACATTAAGACGCTGTTAGAACTGAAAAACTTCTGGTACTAAAGCTGAAATGTGATATATGGGTTTCGTGAGGGCCATATTGAGAAATCATTGTTTCGACGTCGGATTGACATCTTTGGAAGAGTTTTTAGCTCTAGTGAAGTTAATTTATACTAGATCTGATAATTCTTCGAATTAGCCCCGAGTCTGGCGATGATGGCGATATTTCACATGACGATTCCCATTCATAAAATTTCCTACCACTGCAGTTAATTTTTTCTGAGATTAGGTTAGGTAGAGATTTGAGGTTGTAGTACGCCATTGGTTCAAGTATGGAAAGGGGTGGAATCGACAAGACGAAAAATACTTCGGTGATGGATCAGTGAAAAAACCGCAGAACTCAAAGTAACATCGGGAGATCTGAGTAATAAGAACGTGAGAGATATACGTTGCGAAGAGTTTAGAATCGGAGGATTTGAGCTAGATTTAAATAAGTCAATAATTCAGATATTCTTTAGAAATGACGAGAAGTTCAGCAGCTGGAATACACAGAAATATGCAAACGTATATTTCGTGTTCGTGTATGAATAAAATGTAGATATTAATACAGTGTTTTATAAAAAACTTTTAATCGTACTGATTCAGACAAATGGTATTATGTCTAAAAATCCTACAACATTTTTTTTATATTTATTTGTGCGTTCACTGGGGTGCCAATAAGAAAGAACCTTTATTGTTGGAATGTAATTATTAAAAGTTCTCTCCCATTTTACAGAAAATCTCAATCAAATATTCATTTCAACTAGAATAATATAATTCGATAATTCTGAGAAACCTCCAAGAGAAACGATATATACCGGCGCATTCGCCATTTTGTAGTAACGCATTTATCATTATTTTTATATAGTGAAATGAAAAGATACTGGGTTGAATAACTGAGAATCAATCACATCTCATTTAACCATCAATGTTCCATATTTCAAGACAATGTTTACTCAGAACTATTCGATGAGTCTTCCAAATTGACCAAATGTATTATGTTCGATCATAACCAAACAAAACAAGCTGTCGAAATTCAAATATATTTATCAGTGTTATTACCAATCAAATTCATCATTTGTTTAGCGGTTATCGTGAGAACGCACCCAATTTCTAATTACATCTGAAAAAACCCTCGCATAAAATTTCTATTTCTATTTCACGGAAATTTCTGCAGCTGCACGGAGGACACAACAACCTGATCGAGATTTCTTCCATTTCCCCAAGGTCTCATCCCAATACAAGCCTCTCCTATAAAATCCGAACATAAAAAAATGCCATCAATCCTCCGAAGCGAAAATACTTCAAAGCAAACCTACGCCGCAAACGTTGGCATTTCTATAGCGTTCCGGTCTCCAAACGGGCCAATTATCCAGTCATAAAACGGAACAATTTCGATGTCCGGTAAGGATGACAACCAGAATCGGAGCTTGAAATCATCATTTGGTTCACGGTAATCGTGAAAAAAATGTGTCTTAGTTAAGGGAACACTTTCAGGTCTTCATCTAAGCATGACTTGGATTTTTATTAACTTCAGGTATTGATTCGTATCGACATTTGTTGCAGAATAATTCTTTACCAACCCACTTTCATCTCGGGTGAACAAGTAGCAACTATCACGTAGCCACTACGTTTGCCAAAGAGAGCGCAGGATTGTCGCTCATTGGCCTAGAACCTTTCTGTGGTATAGGTAAATGTACCTATAGGAAGGAGTTTCTGGCGAAGGAGAAAGCCGAGAAAGAAAAACTCTGGCGAAATCTCCCAGGGATAGATCATTCCACTAAGTTACTTCGGAACTTTGAAAAAGTAAGATCCAAAAGATATTTGGAGAATTCGTTTCATATCAGACGAAGCAAAATATATTCAAACACATAAGAAATCTAAAGGGTAGTAATGTTTCTATTGCCGATGATTTAACGGCTCAGCAACGTCAAGAAATTAGGAGACTGAGACCATTTTTGCAGAAGGCCAGAGAAGATTCGGCGGTGTGATCGTATATAAGGGGAAATAAATTGGTTGTTGATCGAAAAGTATATAATCTGGAGGATTTAGAGGGTTCTGAAGAGGATAAGAGACCAAGCAGCGCACCAGGTACACCTATAATAGAAGAACATAAAAATGCTGCAGTGACAAAAGGAGACTCTACTCTAATAAATTGTATTCCGGGACCATCAAATATAAATAAGACCAAGCGATTTGAAGATTTGAAGACACCATCCTTAGCAGCACACAAAACAAAAAATATTCAAAGAAAGAAATCATCGCCAAAAAATAACTTTGATAATATGAAATTACGTAGTAAGTCCACAACAGAGAGGGATAATTAAATTAATAATAGTATAAATAATATTAAAAATAAATAACAAAGAAAAAAAAATTTTTTTTCGGAAATCATGCATAGTTTTATTAGGGAATACGAAAGCCAAACTTATGACACAAAAATTATAAATAATTTAAAAGATGTAAAAATTATACTTTCACGGAAAATTTCAGTGTTTAAAAATTATAAAAGTTTAAAAAAAATCTAGAGAATGGCTGATGAAATTAAACAAAGAAGAAATAGATGGACTCATTAATAACTTCAGCAAATGAATGATCTACAACAACCAGAATTATAGAGGAAATTAAAAATAAAAATAAAAAAAATACTTACCTACTGCGACGAAAAAAGAAGAAAAAAACCCGATCCGTGACAAAGACCCGATTCATGATAGAAACCCCATTGCTGACAAGAACCTGAACATTAAACCCACACTCAAATTTGAAGGATTGAATTGGAATATTTAGTTGGTAGAATTGAAAAAACATGTTTATTTATTGTTAATTTAAGGAAATATGTACATCGATTAATAGGAACTGTTTTTTTTTCTAGTTTGGTATTATTGTGCTCATATAGGGTCGAAATTGTGTTGTGTTGTGTTTTCTCTACAGTTACGCACAGATTATATTATAAATGATCTCTGTAACTTACTATGTTTATTTGTGTGAAAAATTTATATAAATAAACATTATTATTATTATTATTATTATTATTATCTTGGTTAGGAACAATTACACCTCCTCACTGGCTTCATCACAGGACACTGTCGTCTCAGGAAGCACCTGATGAGGATGGGATTATCGGACACTGACGAGTGTAGGTTTTGTAAGGAGGAGGAAGAAATCCCCATTCAGCTAGTCATGGAATTATTTGGTATTGCGAGCCTAAGGAGAGAATGCCTTGGGCAAGAAACTTGTTAAAGTGAGGAACTAGCCTCGTTGAAGCCTGCACAGATCTCTGGAACTGGAAGGCGAGCTGTGGAGGGTGTGGTCAGAATTGCTCTGTAAGGGAGTACAATAGATCTTGGGGTCGCAGTGAACTGTAATCCCTTTTCAAACTGTAACTATAACTTTCTCGTAGTCGTAAATGATCCTGAAAGTCGATGGACAGCTGCACATGCTAACGGAGCTTGGCTCCGAATGTATAGACCATTCCGATAACATAGTTTTAAGCGTGAAATGTATATTCGAAAGTGTCCTCTATGGCTTGCTGAAATCAGATATCTAGAAAATACCCCAGATAGCAAAACCTTTGTGGGATAATTATGTTACAAAAAAGCTATTGAAGCAATAAGAGCCTAAACGGCATGCAGAAGTCTGTCATTCGTTTGGGAAAACGAATACACTACACCGTCAAATACCAAAGTGTACCTACACATTTTCTCAAGACCCATATTCCAGTGATTTTTAGACAGAAATACTTAAAATCAAAAGATGCATGAATAGAAACCTGGAAAGAAACTAGCAAGGTTGTGACAAAGTGAACCATTCTGATAGTCCAGCTAGCAGTGAATTTCTATATCAAGTTATGCGTAGTGTAATTCATTTTCCCATTCTTTCATCTCTCATATCATAAAGGTAAAAGTTTTTTGTGATGCTCACTTCTTGATCATAACATCAACAGGTAGGTTCGCTGATGAGATGTACTTGTTCAGATAGAACCAGGTTCTCTTCTTTTTAATTCTCTCACAACCTTCACCATACCTAGATGTTCAGATGATGGCGTCATAGGCTTATAATCTAAAAAAAGTTTACAATTCACTGTGACCCCAAGGTCTATTATGCCCCCTTACAGAGTTTTTCTGATCACACTCTCCACAGCTCGCCTTTCAGTTACATGGATCTGATGAAATCCAATATCTGTGAAGGCTTCGACGAGGCTAGTTCTTTACTCTTACAAGTTTCTCGCCCAAGGCATTCTCTTCTTAGGCTCATAATGCCAAAGCATTCCTTGACCAGGTGAATGGGATTTCTTCCTCCTCCCCACAAAACCTACACTCCTCAGTGTCCGATAATCCCATTCTCAACAGGAACTTCCTGAGGCGACAGTGTCCTGTTAGAAAGTCAGTAAGAAGGTGTATATGCTTCTTACCAGGATCCAGATATCTTTTGGATCTTGCACTTTCAAAGTTCCGAAGGAACTCATTGGAATGATCCATCCCTGGGAGATTCCGTCAGAGTTTTTCCTTCTCGGCTTTCTCCTTCTCCAAAACTCCTTCTTATATGGGCTACCATATTTATCACTAGGTGTAAAGGAGCGTGTGATGATCTCAAGTGGTATAGTCGGGCACATTACAACTAATGAAATGTTAACTTCATTTTTGTTGAGCTGGTGAAAAGCTAATGAATACCAAAACCTAATGAAATTATTTCAAGCTACTTCCGTAGAATATACATGAATACGCCCATTCTGTGAAACATAAGCCCGCATAGACGCTCCCAGGAAACAAAATCGCATCAGTGCGGTATGTGCTGAATAGCAGCGGCCGTCACTTCCACATACAACTCTGCCGCATGAAATTCAAACATAAAAAAATAACCTCAATTCGCCTAAACAAGGCCGAGTCTCGCGTCCCGACGCCGTTTGCATGCCCAAACCGCCCAATTATCCAGTCATAAACCGGGACAGTCCCGTTGTCCGACCGGGATAACAAGCCAGGATCAGACCTTGAGATCGTTGTTTGTTTCCGGGCGGACATGAATTTCTACCGGTCCCGGACGTGACGAGGTTGGTTGGCGACACCCACGTCGTTGTTCGAAAAGCTAGTACCTGGGGGATGCCTGGTTTTTGTGAGAGAATAAAATGTGAAAGTAAATCAAGAAAAATATTTCATAATGAAAAAACTGTGAACGAAAAATACATAGATACATACTGCTGATTCTTGAACCTAACTTAAGCTTGTCCATATATTTTACTTTATGAAAAATCGATAAAAACATAACTTTTTGAAGATCCTTCCTCACGAAGATTTTCCTCTGTTGCTGTATGGTTTTTCTGGAAAAGTACCACCTCGAAACCATGTTCTTCGGCTAATTTGGAATAATAATCACTCTTATCTTTCGAGATATCTTCAATATTCAAACACCAAATACTGAATTCATTGTACTTCATAACTACTTAAAGATTCAAACAGTGGCCTCGCTTCCAATGCACTATCTTTTCTTCTGTAGTGCCAGATGTTCTCGGTAACGGGATCTGCTCTCAAATATCGATTGAAATATATTCTGGGAGGATTCTTCATTTCTTAAAAACTATATAGGTTTTCACTCCCAGTCTCTGAAACAGAAATAATTTTAAAAAAATCAATTAAGATGAAGTGCTTATTTGTCAGGAGCAAATTGGTCTTGAAAAAATTGTTGCCTGACAGTAAAACTGAAAACGAGATGTTGATTTATTTAATTTTTAAATTTGCTGATGTCATTTCTTTCTTCAATAAATCAATTCAAATACGATCTATTCAAACAGAACAATTGGCCAAATTATCTACTTCATCTAACAAAATACATGTGGATTCCTTAATTTTCCTTTTATAATTATCAGGTTCCGTCATTAGGATCTTTGTGTTTTTCCAGTTCATCATATGATCTCCGCTATTTGAACATCAGCGATTTGTGATCTCGTAATGTCTCTATTTTTGATGTTATTCTTATGTTCCCATTTTCTTATCTCTAAAGTTCTTGATGTTTCTCCTGTATAAGTTTTTCGACATTTACAGGGAATATTGTAAACACAATTTTTTTTATAAGTGCAAAGATTCTCGCAGGAGCACTCTTGATTGAAATGTTTTTAATTATTTCTGTTTCAGAGATTGGGAGTGAAAACCTATAAAGTTTTTCGAGAAATATGCTCTCAAGTCGGCTTCGATAGACTTTAGGTATGCTTTCAGCTCTCTGCCATAAGTTGACTTCTAAGCAAATATAGTTACAGCCAAAAATTACTCAGCTTCAGCCAATGATTGTATTTTATTCTAATGTAAAGCTTCAGCCAATGATTGTATTTTAGTCAAATAATGTGGTCCAAGCCAAAGAATGTGGTCCAAACCAAAGAATGTGGTCCAAGCCAAAGAATGTGGTCCAAACCAAAGAATGTGGTCCAAGCCAAATAATGTGATCCAAGCCTAAGAATGTGGTCCAAGCCAAATAATGTGGTCCAAGCCTTAGAATGTTGTTCAAGCCCAGAATGTGGTATAAGCAATAATGAGGCCCAACCCAAGGAATGTGTTCCATAGCAAAGAATGTGGTCCAAGCCAAAGAGCTATATGAAAATAACATACTTAAATGAAAATGTGCACAAAACTTCAACAGAACCCCTTCTTGTTTCTTAAGAAAAAGATTAGGTACCTATTTACATTATGTCGATAATTAATAGTAAAACTGATAAGGAATTCTGCCCTAATGAAACGAAAAGCGAAAAACAGAACTTGTGCTATAAAACAAACTGGAGGCAAGCAATGCAACAAATTCAGAACCAGTAAATCACCTTATTAAATTCCTAATGAAATACCTGCTTAAATTATGAAAATTATGACCCTACCGAGAATAAATTTCATTTATCTCGCAAACTAAAACTTAGAAATTCAAGACGAAACATCCGATAAGTTCAGATAAAAATTCTTCCCGATAACACGATATACGATAGATGCTTTCTCATAGAAGGGAAATAACGTGACATAAGATTGACAGTCTGTCAGTGTATATTCTATGATCACCAGTGGCGTTTCAAAAGCATAGAATGCAAGGCGTTGCATCATATTTAAAACTGTCTAAATATAAACTCTAAATGTCGAACTTGATCATGCAAAAATATTTGAATAGTTATTCGCATGAGTTTTTGTTTAATTTGAATTATGCCTCCTTGTATTCACAATTATCGATACATAACGCTATTAATTCAGAAAACGCCTTATGAAACATTGAAATGGTTGTTGATTTCAGGACGAACATGCATTTCCACCAGCTCCGGACGTGACAAGGCGGATGGCGACTCCCACATCGTTCGGAAAGCTGGAACCTGGGGCATCGCCGCCCTACTACAGAGCGGCTTCCGCTACCAGCTCGACCTCCAATTCCGCAAGTGAGTAGACATCCTGTGTGTTCTTGTTTTTAGGGTAGGAGGTTGATTGAGGGTCGGAAAGGGTAGTTTTGGTTCAGTGTGGGTGTAGTTTTGGGTGCATATGTCGGTCGAACGACGGAAGGAGTGGGTTGAAATAGGAAATTATTATACAGGGTGTTTCGTAATTAAATGAGTTACAGAGTGGTAAAGTTTTCGAGAATGAATAAGACTAGAAAACCGGATTGAAGACAAAAGACTGATGAAATGTTACACGAAGTTATGACAACCGCTTTGACAATAGAAATATCAATTCTTGGCAATCAATTTCTGCTAAGAAAGACAGGTCAAATTGCGTACGAACGCCACTGGTGAAAAATAAAGAAAAACTGAGAAGAACTGATTGGCATTCAATTAGAACACCTTGTATATTTACGTTATTCAATATTTCGGAGGAAATTCAAAATCTGAGAAAATGGAAAAAAGGGTAAACTTAAGTTTGCAGTGGTATTTCATAACTGGTCAATAGACAAGATAGAGATGTTATTCCATAACAGCTGAAAGTTTATACCTACATACAAGACCCCAACACAGCTGTTATATAGTGTTCCCACAAAGTCATTAGGAATTTCTTCAAATCTGTCAAATTCGCGAGTTTTGAGATAAAGTAGCCCTAAACGTAGTTCAACTGAAGACACTTTGAAAAATTATAAAGGAAAAGTTTATTCAGAATCATATTTCTAGTCAATGTTGATAAGTAAATGAGAAAGCTGATGAACTTGCAAAACGTGCATCAAAAATGAAATAATTAAACCAGAATAAACAAATCCTACAACACATAGGAGAAGAATCCTGCTTGATTAGTTTCGAATTGAAACCCCGAAAATTTCAAATATAGAAAAAAAAATTCAAACTTCCGAATTTCGATTCGAAATTTTGCACATAACTTGAAATGAGATTCGGGGCAAATTTTTCGAAAATATCAATGTTACAGGAGAGTTACCTTTGGTTCGTAAGTACTTTCTTGGGAACTCTGTATACAGGATGTTACATAATAATATGTCACAACTTAAGGGAATGAATCTACGTATAATTGCAAGAAAAAAGTCCATATGAACATGGATCATCGAAAGCTTCTTTACGGAGCTACAGTGTGTTGAAATTCCAAAAAAAAAATGTTTTCTCCTCATAGCTCCTGCAGTTTTTAAGATATTCAGTCTAAATTTGGAATGCGAGCTATTTTCAACAATCTCCATCATAGCACATCCTGAATCTTAACAAGAATCTACACAGTGTGTTCTTTTCAGGAGCCTTGTCCGTTTTTTTCTTTTCAAACTTTTTCACAGTACGCCACTTGTCAGCGTGAAATCAATTTTTGATATATTCGTTCGATTCAAAAACCTTTTTAACTCTTGTAATTTTTTAGTATCTCTGATAGTTTTTGAGTGAAAAATTATTGAACGATTGTATTTAATATTGAATAATCTCAGATGACGGGCTATCAAAATAAAAACAAATTTTGGGTATACTTATTCTATTATTTTTTTTAATCAGCGAATAACATACAATCGTTCAATAACTTTTTACTCGAAAACGTTCAGAGATACGAAAAAATTAAAAGAGTCAAAAAAGTTTTTAAATTGAACGAAGATATCAAAAACTGATTATACGCTGTCCAGTAGCGTACCGCAAAAAAGTTGAGAGGGAAAAAAAGACATTGATCCGGACAAGAAACCGCACTGTAGATTCCAGTTAAGATTCGGAACGTGCGATGATGGAGACTGTTGAAAATAGCTCGCATTCCAAATTTAGACTGTATATCTCAAAAACTGCAGGAGTTAGGAAAAAGAACCAAATTTTTCTGAAATTCTGAACACCCTGTAGCTCCATAACGAAGCTTTTACGGACCCATGTTTATAAAAACTTTTTTCTTTGGAATTACATGTAGATCAACCCCCTCAAGTTGTGACATACTATTGTGTAACAAACACCCTGTAGGTATATTTTTTTGAGATGTCTCGTATAAACAAAACCATCTGCATTCATTTTTTAGATCACTCGTATGATAAATCTGAGCGTTGTTGTTTGAACAATACGTCAAGAATTAATGTAATAATGTTAATGAATTCGTATGTAACGCAAAGTGTGAACGAACTGATTAATGTTTCAGTTACTCTGTAGAACAATTGCACAAATCCAATTCTGCTTTATGTCACTAAGAGTTATATTATGGTTTCCAAGAGCAAAGTTTGTTATGTACGAACATCCGGACATAGTATTAACTTTTGTCAAGAGGTTCATTTCTGTTTGGCCAAACATTCTGCTCTTGATACATAGTCTCGAAAAGTTTCGTAGAGTGTAGCTCATATTTAATATGAAAGTTATATTTCGGGAGAATAATTCCCAAAACTAAATTCCGCCTTTCCACTTGCTTTATGCTTCTTCCCATTTGAATCATTAGGAATTCACTGGAATTATTTTTTATCTGTTTCGAAGCTAGGCATATTTTTTTGACCAAAATGTTAAATTCATTGCTATTCATACTACTGATTTGAATGAATGTTCAGTCCTAAGAATTAGGCGGAAAAACATTCTTAATTAACGTGTCGTATACTAAATTTCATTCTCACTTGATGAAAACTTGAAAAATTAATTTTAGAGGAAATATATAATTCAAATTCTTAGCGAGATATCTCTTTGAAAGAAGCTTAATAATTGCAGAATTGTTCGAAAGTCTCAACGAAAGTTATAAAACCTTTAATTATTTTTATGTACTATTTAATCATAAAAATCACTTCCCGACTGTTCAACTGTTGAACAGGTCTGGTATTATTCCCACGATCACAGTAGATCATTGGTGTTTTTCGCAATATTTTCATCTGCCGACAAGATATCGATAGAGGATCAGGTTGTACTATCCATCTAACCCCTTCAGTACAAGGTGGATGCGTTAATGAACCAACATAACCTCTTGAAAAACATGGTGCAAGTAGTTGTAGTTCCTGAGTGCATTATTGAGAAGCAAACGTGGCAACTGAAGCGGTAATTCCATTTGGATAAAAAATATTGTACGAAAAAGAATATACGGCATTCGGTACCAGCAGAAATAAAAAGAAATCCAAAGGTGTCAACGAAAAAATCATTTGGGCCTGTATTATTATGATTTCCTGTAAAGACAGTCAGGTTTTAATTTTGAGAATCTTAATAACTGGTATATTCACTTCAAGGAAAGACAGTTAATGTTGAATTTTAAATTGAATTCTAACAAACTTGTTTCAATATGAGTCACAGCAGCATTTTGTATGAAGAGAATAAATTGCTAGTGAGTGAGAAGTCAATATTTCATTCCACTAGTGAATTAATAGTTGTTTAATCAACAAGTTTATTAATTGCTAGATTGAAAAACGACTATATTCAAAGATTTTTACGTTCATAGCATTATGAGTTGATTATACATTCTCTATCGAAATTCATTTTTTTATCACATTTTGACGTTTAAAGACGACAATATTCAACTTATGGTAACAAGGATAAGTTGACGTTTATCCACTGAGTAAATTAAAATTTTTTTAATTCACTAGTGGAATAAAATGTTCACCACTCACTTTCTAGAAATAATTCTTTCCACACACAATGCACCTTAAACTCATTTCAGAATATGTTTATTAAAATTTATCCAAAATTCTACATTAACAGTAAATTCTATCATTAAAGTAAAAATTACAATTATTAAGATTTTAAAAAACAACACACATAATGAAAACTACCTTTATCAATAAATATTGCTCATCAGGAGCGGCATCTAAAAAGTATTCCTCCTCTCTTGTGAATACCTTCGACTTCTTTGCTACGTATCCCCTGAAATGTTGCTTCAAAAAGGCGGTGACTTGGTGAAATCTGCCAATGTCTATTTTTTCTTTCAGAGCCAACATTTCTTAAGTTGCGAATAGTAGGACCATAAAGACGACGACTTAATTTTCTTGGATTGTTCGGATTGTTTCGGAAATATACGCCAAAAATCATTTTTTCGTTGACACTTTTGGCTTTTTTATTATTTCTCCAGGCACAAAATGCCATATATTGCTTTTCGTACAATGTTTTTTTATTTTAATGGAATTAATGCTTCTGCTGCCTCATTTGCTTCTTGTATAATGCACTCAGGAACTACAACCTCGTCGTCACCGCTCAACATTTTTTCGAAACAAAAATTCTTTGACTGTTAAGCCACGAGCCCGTAGGGCGAGTGGGTTACACTTTCTTCTCATGAATAAATATTCATTTAACTCACTTGTTGTATGAAAAACTAATATTTCACAAGACCAGAATGTATTGTTTATTAATACTTTTTGTTTGGTTCCCATTACAGTTGCACATTAAAACAGCATAAACTAAACATGAGAATGGGGAATTATTAATGAATGAAATCAAATGAAAAAATTCAACTGAACTCATCTTATTTTTGCTAACGAATCGATGAGCTTTTAACAACCATAAAAATAAACCCAATAGTAACAATAGTGATTTAATCAGCTAGGTTATTAAAGGCAGTGACTAATGGTTAAGATATTTAAATTACAAGATTGCCAGATTTTTCCGACGATCTCGATATGAATTGTGTATGAATTCTTGATTGAAATACATTTTCATTTCGCACAAGACCTACATTTGACATAACAAAATTTCTATGTATCTATGTTTCAGTTGAGTTATGACATTTCTCGTAGTGCTTCTGAATACTTTGTGAACCGCCATGTGGATTGCACATTAAAATAGCATAAGTTGAGCATTAAAACGGGCCATTAATGATCAATTTCGTATACATTAAAATCACCTGTTATTCTGAGATCGACGGAAAAATAATTTCAATTTTCAAACCCTATCTAAAAAATCAATTGAACTTCATTCTCTGAATGAACTCAATCAACTAACTGAAGTACTCTCATCCAATACCTATAACCCATAAATGATGGTATATTAGGCAGCCATTAGAACACTTACTGATTACCTTCCAATATTCCGTTAGAAGGTCACTAATTACCTCGATTGTCTGTCTATCGGTGACCGATATTAACCCCTGATAGATTCTATTTCAGATAATCCAATAAAGTAAATTGTCCCTATTCAGGTTTCCCCCACTGCTTCCGGATATCCATATAGATTCGGACGGAAGATATAGATAATATTCATAGATTAGCTCCCCTTTGTTTTCAACGTAAAGTTTTTGGGGGAGATACGGAGTCTGAGCATTTATTCTTCTTGTTTCTCGAAATGGAAACGAGAGGAACCAATGAGGCTGAGAATCTAGAACTCAATGAACGAAATTGATGAGAGTTAGGCTTTCTGGAATATTAATTATGAGTACAAAAATAATAAAAGCAGAGAATAATATAAATTGATTGAAATCAACCCCCCAGTTACAATATTTACATTTATTTACATTAATCGATTGAAGAATATACAAAATAAATTTCTTAAATATGTCAGTAGAAGATGTTACTAACACGCCAATTTTGATCCAGGCCGAATAATGAAGGAACTGAAACTTTGGCCGACCAACGAATGATGAGAGATATTAAGTTCATTTACATTACATTTGTTCTGAACTTGTAAATATGCTAGCCTTCAATGTTCCATCATATTGTAGACGGAGTAAATTTCTATTCCATATGAATAAAAACTCAACTAATTACATTTCAAATTCATAATTACTAAGATGTTGTAAATCTTATAACTCACTCTATAATTTTGTCGCCGTCGACCCTATTTTAAGGAGATTTTTCCGGGAACATCGTTAAAAATGATTTGTTGATATATTTTTTTTCTCTATCCGCACTTTGGTTGTATGTCGAGTATATTTTGTTATCATTGATGTTAAACACTACTGTTAGTATATAAGTCAATACAAAATTTGGGTTTGTCCTGTTTTGTATTTCATTCAAATGAATAAATAAAGCAATATCAAACTCATAATTCGGAGCTAATCTCGTCTTCGTTCGAGGCAAAATACAAGGAAGTGGTATCAAACAGAGCACTTATGGATGGCCATTTCGTCCTTATTAGGACTCATCAGCACAGGATAGCACTGATACTGATACAAGGTATTTCTTGGAAATTAAAACAACATGTAACCTTCTTTCAGGTATAAATATACCGGAAACGCCATCTCCAGATCCATACAAACAACCTTCTTCAACCTTGAACGATGTAGCGAGATGTTTACCATTTGACGCATTGACCGAAGAGTACTTGAAGTTTGCAAATTTTACGTTATCAGTCCACGACGCGGAGCGCTCGGAGTAACGTCAGTTAAAACGGTAGTAGTCTTCGGTATATTTATACCCGAAAGAAGGTGCCATTTCGTTTGAAGTTCCAAGAAATACCTTGTATCATTCAGAGCTATTTTTTGCTGATGAGTCATATTAAGGATAAAATGGTCATCCATAGGTGCTCTGTTTGATATCAGTTCCTTGCATTTTGCTTTGAACGAGGACGAGATTAGCTCCGAAGTACGAGTTCAATATCGGTTGATTTCAATCGATTAATATTTTTTTCGCTCGATTGATAACTGAGTTGATTACAAGATTTTTCCGACGATCTCAATATGAATTGTGTATGAATTCTTGATTTAATTACATTCCCATTTTGCTCGAGACTCACATTTGACATTATAAAATTTTTATGTATCTATGTTCCAGTAAAAATTGGACATTTCTCGTAGTGCTTCTGAATACTTTGTGAACGGTTGCCATGAGGATTGCACATTAAAAAAGCATAAATTGAGCATTAAAATGGGCCATTAATGATCAATTTCGTACACATTGAAATCCCCTTTGATTTTGAGATCGACGGAAAAGAATTTTTCCGCCAATCTCAAAATGAAAACTCATTTGTACAAAACTGATCAGAAATGACCCATTTCATCACTCAATTTCTGTAATTTTAATGTGAGATTTTCATGGGCAACAGAACATGAAATATTCAGAAGCAATACGAGTGACCATTCTACTGAGACATAGAAATTTATATTTATTCAAATGTACCTCTAATGCCAAATGGAATCGAATCATAACCTAACACCGTTTTTAATGAGATACTTCATTGAATTAATAACCAGTAATGGTTCTCGTTCACGGTATAACTTGCATTCGAATCGAAATAGTACATAATTCAAAGATAATCAATATCCCTAAGCCGGGTTTCACAAAACTCCGATCAGCTTGATTATTGAAATGTCATCATTTCTGTGCAATTTTCAGTTCATTTTTGACATAAACCATAGACTTAATTCAAAATTAACGATTTGATTGCCCGATCAAGCTTTGTGAAACCGAGGGATTGACTCACAAGTTAGAAATAACAGAAAATTGGAAAAACTGATTTCACATTGAGTTGAGAGCAAGGGAACCAAAGGAAGTTTTCATCCAATTACTGCACTGCACAAAATCCAAGGATCCAGAAAAAAAATTAAATCCTTGAGTGTGTAGGAGAAAAGTACCTCGGCATATGGAATAGCTCAGAATGCATTTGTCATATATCGATTAAAAGATAATCTAGGAAGATTTTGCATTTCTAGAAATACATTTGTCATCGTTACTTTAAATCTGATTTTAGCTTTCCCCTGTAGAGTATTTTCATTTGAACACAAAATTTCAGGTTTTTTTCTTCTGAAGAAAAATAATCCCCTTTTCACCGGATTATAGTGCTTTGGGCATAAAGCATAATCCTGTGCTAACTAGAACTCCGCCAATATCTTCCAGGAAGATATAACGCAAATCGCCCACGACATCATTAAATATTCCTACCTCGATTCCAAATCTAATTCTCGGTACGCGTCTCGTTTCTTGGAAACGCCAAAACTCTTCCTACGCCAATCCTCGAAATATGAATCGATTTATTTTGTGCCTTCTATTCGACACTTAATCACTTCTCAGCTGATGCAAAATCCGTGATGCAGCGTTTTTATTGGTTCATTTTTTAGTTTATCAGTTAAATAATAGTATATTATGCAACGAGATTATAATGATAGCTATTATTCGCTAGTGAAGTTTAGGCTACGAGCCGAAAGCGAGTGGCCCAAATCACCGAGTGAATAACAGCCATTATATACCATTATTTCTTGAAGATTTTAACATTAGCGACCGCGATAAGACCCTTCTATGACAAGCGTGGAAAAAGTCAAGTTGACACATGAGAAATTTTTGGATAACTGGTCATGGCATTTTTTGTAATAAGAAAAGCTTCAATTAATATAATGAAAGTAAAGGCCCTCGATTGACAAGGTATGCCCATATTTGTCAGTTGGAGTACTTTAGAATACTGTAGAAATACCAATTTGGAGAATATTTTACCAAAGCTAACTCTATGAAGCATCTGACAGCAGTGCATTATAATCTCATTATTCTCTTGTGATTAATGGGTATTATTATGGCCAAGCACAATGGACGGATGTTACAATAGTCGTTGATAAAAGCCTTTTTTTCTGTGACGGGAGAAAATGTGATATTTAAATCTCTTGATAGGTCACAAAATATGACTTTTTACGAAAATACTTTTTTGTACAACTGCCAAAAAAACTTGACTTTTCTTCATCACTATTGATGATTACTTCTTATCACCGTTTAAAACCTTTAAAAAAGTCTTTTTTAACGGTGAAAAAAAATAAAGACTGTATGCATAGAAATATCACATTAGAAGCATTGTCTCCTATCATTTTATATATCAGACGATGTCCCATTCACAGTTGTACAAAAAATGTTGTTTGTATTTCGTGCGTATAAAATGCGTGTTTTTATGGCACATTCGAGTGAATGCGGTCTCGGTCAAAAATTAACACATTTGTCCTGAAAAAACACCCATTTTACGCACTTAATACAAAAATAACTATTTTCCCTGTCAAAAAAGTGAGTGTCTATGTATCTGGAAAAAAAGTACTCATTTTTCTCCCGTGAGCAAAAAAGGAATTTCGTGAAAACTTATATTTCTTTCACTACTAAATTGTCGTTTTTCCTGTCACAGAAAAAAATTATGTATTATACAAGGGAAAAATATTATATTTTAGCTCTCGGTTCTTTGTCTACCTAAAATCTAATACTTTTTTCCCTTGTATAATAATAAACTTTTTTTAACGGTGAAAAAAAGTAATCATTTACGCATCTACAATGATGAAGAAAAGTCTAGTTTTCTTCGGTGTGGACTTTCTGAAATGAAAATAAAAAAATTTCCACCGAATGGCTTCATCCAGGTAATGAAAAAATAGCCCCTTATTTCAAAATCAATTAAACCCACCTCTCACGAATCCGGTTCCAATTCGCGGTACGTTTCGCGTATCCGGATTCGGCGGTATCCTTCCTGTAGCCAACCCCCGAAATCTCGATTGATTTATTATTCCCAACCACCCTTATTACGCTGCCAGTTGTAGGAACAAATCAATGGATTTCTGTTTTATGGCCTCGCTGATGTACCCTCAGTAATTATTCACTTCTCGCCCATGTACCCTGATACGGATTTACGCTACTTTATTGCGACGAACGGTTCGCTGCGATGCGAATTGACTTGGGGCAGATTGATAGGTTATCGATACTAGGGGTTGGATATCCATCACAAGGCGAAGAATAAAGCGCTGAATTATGGCTATCTGTTGCTTCCAATGTCGAATGGTTCTAGGAACTATCTGATAGTTTATGGCAGTGGCGAAAAATTAAATTCATTGGTTCTGATGATGCGATCCCCTTGAAATTATGCATGAATCAGTATAGTAGTTTTCATTATGAAAATTAATATCACTCGAATCGGATATTTTGTTAAGGAAATGAAGAGACTCTCCTTTCAATATTCCAATTGAATTTTTTATGGTTCTGTTGAAGCTATGGGCATGAAATTTTGAAAGAACGTTCAGCATATCGATATCCATTTACGGAAAAAAATTTCACTAGAATCGGATATTTCCTTATAGAAATATGGGGTTTCTTTTCTTCAATAATCCCATTGAATTTTCTATGGATCTATTTACACTATGGCCACATAATTTCACATGAGGCTTGTTATCAGCATCTTGCATTTGGCCGTAACATTTCATTTCGATTGGTTCCGCATTCTCTGAGATATTGAGGAACACAAGTTTCGAATTGCCATATTTTATGGAACATCCTGTTTGATTTGGCTGGTTGACGAACTCAACTGGGCCATTTGGGACTCGAACTCATCCTGAAAGTTTCAAGTCTCTAAGAGGATCCCTTCGAACGTTATTGTGCTAAGGAAAGAATTGAATTTGACGGCGAATTCATCATCAGGGAGTCTAACCCTATCGTTTGAGACCATTTTCCGCTCGAAATTCGAAAATTACAGAGATTTGGGCACTCGTTTAGTAGAACGATCGCTCAAAACCGAGAAGTGTGTCAAGGGTTCATATCTAACTGCTTTCGTCCTTGTTTATTGAATTAGTGGTGAAAATATATTGGGTTAAGCACCATCCATTGCTTAGTCTGAATGTTCTGCTCGACGTGCACCTCTTGCACTCAGCTGGTCTTTTATTAAGCTCTCTTCGCTCACTTTACTCTGCATCGTGATCTTTTATTATCAGAGCGAGCAAAAAGATCTGATATATTCGTTTCCGCTCAAAAGCGAGAGCTCTTCCAAATGTCATTTTATTTCTAACCTGAAAGTTAGTTTTGGACAGTTTAGGTTAGTTATTTATGTTCTGGACGTTTTAACAAAAGATGAAATTAATTTTGTTGTTACAAAATGTGGTATCGCGAAAGCAGAGACACCGTTTCAGAGCGAAAGACAGCAAATAACAATTTTGAGTTTACGAATTCTTGGACTTGACAAGCCTTTGCGCCTGAGCGTTCTTTTATTATTTTTTCTCTACAACAAATGTCTTGACGTCACAGATAATCTTGCTCGCTCCGCAGATCATATTTGCAGACTAAGCACATGAATTCATTTCTTTTTGGGCACTCGTTCTACTCAAACGAGTGCTTTATCGTTTTGCCCAAATGTCTGTAATTTTTGAATTTTGAACCGAAAATAGTTTCAAACAATAGAATTTGACTCATTTATGTGAATCCGTGATCCAATTCAATTCTGAATGTCTGGCCGTCCGTCCGGTAAACACGATAACTTTTGAAAGGATTGTCCTAGAGACTTGAGATTTTCAGGGTGAGTTAGGTTCCCAAAGTCGCGGTTCAGTTTGTTAACCAATATGGCCAGTCAACATTTTTGTTCCTCGATATCTCATCAGACAAAGAGAAACCTAAAAAAATTTTAAAAAATTTCGCACGAACATGCAAGATGCTCATAATAAGCCTCATGTACCATAGAACCATAGAAAATTCAATTGTAATATAGAAAAAAAAATCTTTATATTTCCATAACAAGATATCCGATTCATTTTATAAATATAAATTGATATATTGAATACTTATACAAAATTCCAAAAGAAACGCATCATCAGAACCATAAAATTCAATTTTTTTTTATTTTTAGCTTCTCTAAATTTCAGTGAACCCATTTATTGACGAATCCTAGCACTGAGAAAACATCGAAAAATCCATACTGGCCATAACAGAATTGTCTTGATAAGGTACTTGCCCTGTATCTCAAAAACGAATCGCCTTATGACCTAAGGCCGTATTCAATAGTAATTTTGTGGATCAAGGTAACGAATGCTCACCTTCAAATCATCATGTATATCGTTATTTCATGGGTCGATTACATTAAGATACTTTACAAGCTGCTACTGAGCGAATTTAGAAGCGAGTGAATTAGCTTGTGAGATTGTGATGATTACACACAAAACTGTCTACTCGCTGAGTAGCCAACAATCTAGCGTTCCACGTAAGGTTTATGTTTGTATCTTTGTCAAAGATCTAAGATAACTATCAAATACGTTTTCAAATTCAAGAACCAGGAACCACCGAGTAGATGAGAACTCACAGATTGTTTAGTTGCAACTGTGATTACACACGGCTAGTTTATATGCCAACAAGCCAAAACGCCAGCGATTTAGCGTGTAAAGTAGCCCAGCTTTCAACTTTAGTCACAGCTTTTTTACAATCAGATTGTTGGCTTGTAGACACGATTACACTGAGCAAAGTTACAATCGGCTACTAAATTTGCTTACAAGCAGCTTGTTAAGTATTTCAATGTAATCCCATTAGTATAAATGCTGTCTAAAACAATATCAAAATCAAAAACTCCAGCCAAATCCAATTTTCAAAGAAACCAATTTCAAAGAATTCATCTGCAACAAAACACAACAGGACAAAAAACTCCAAGTCATGGTCTGTTTACGAATGCCAATTCAATTATTTCAGTTTACATTTCTATTGACGAATCCTGACATTGAGATAGCTACTGGAAGAAAGTATCCTGAAATCCATACCTGGCCATAACAGAATTGTATCGATACAGAACGTGTCTTGGAACCCCAGCAGCCCCAATACATCGTTAAGAAACCCGTCTGCACTACCTTCATGGTAACGATGTCTGATTTCTTGAATACAAATCTGGCGGATATGCCCCAGAGGGTCGGTATACGATTTCCTCTCTTTTATTTCTGTTTGTTTAAGTTCGACGAAATCGCATTAAAGTGGAGGCTCATCAGCATTCAGGAATGCTGTCATGTTTTCGTTCTTTCCAAAAGTGATTGTAGAGCATTACACGGACTGGTTACGGAATGAGTGAATTACAGACTACTGGCTGAGAATATTTGAGGTCTCGGAGATTGTTTGCTTTGCCAGGATGACAGGGAGATGTGGGAAAAAGAGAATTGTGCTGTTTATTTCTTCGATTGAAAATGGACATTAGAGACAAGTTTGAAGCAATTTTGTCGAAAAATGTTGTTTGTTAATTTTGCAATAGATTTTGAATTATTCAACAAGCATTGTAGATTTTTTGTTTATGGTTCAGTCAGGTTCATTTCAATATTTCTTTTTTCATTGGAGAACTTACTATAGTTTTCCCAAATGTATGTTACATAAATTTGGGGTCTAGATTGTTTGAGATCAAAATGATGGTATTCTAGATAATTGACATTAAAGCAGCTTCCTTTGATTCTCTACAATTCAGTTTTTCTTCCTTGCATAATAAAGTCGCATGGTCTTCATTCAAAGCTGCACTCAAGCTTTAATTTATCAGTAATTTATCAGTATCTCTCTGTTGAGCTGATTCGTTTTGTTCATTTTTTCTCTTCTCGTACTCTACCGGGTGTTCTGAACAACAGAACAAAGAACTCCTAGTGATAGTCTATTTACGAATGCCACTTAATTATTTCAGTACACCATTTTATTGACGAATCATGACATTGAGATAGCTACTGGAAGAAAGTATCGTGAAATCCATACCTGGCCATAACAGAATTGTATCGATATGGAACGTGTCTTGGAACCTCAGCAGCCCCAATACATCGTTAAGAAACGCGTCTGCACTACCTTCATGGTAACGATGTCTGATTTCTTGAATACAAATCTGGCGGATATGCCCCAGAGGGTCGGTATACGATTTCCTCTCTTTTATTTCTCTTTGTTTAAGTTCGACGAAATCGCATTAAAGTGGAGGCTCATCAGCATTCAGGAATGCTGTCATGTTTTCGTTCTTTCCAAAAGTGATTGTAGAGCATTACACGGACTGGTTACGGAATGAGTGAATTACAGACTACTGGCTGAGAATATTTGAGGTCTCGGAGATTGTTTGCTTTGCCAGGATGACAGGGAGATGTGGGAAAAAGAGAATTGTGCTGTTTATTTCTTCGATTGAAATGTACATCAAAAACAATTTTGAAGCAATTTTGTCGGAAATAGTTGTGTGTTGATTTTGCAGTAGAATTTTTGAATGATTCGATAAGGATTGTAGATTTTTTGTTTGTTGGTTCGGGCAGGTGCATTTCTGTATTTCTTTATTCATTGGAGAACTTGCTATAGTTTTGTCCAAATGTCTGTAACATCAAATTGGAGCCTAAGATTGTTTGAGATCAAAAGACGGTTAACTGATGGAATTCAAGATAATTAACATTGAAGCAGCTTCCTTCGATTCTCTACGTTTGAGTTTTTGTTCTTTGCATATTATAGAAATTTAACCCCATAAAATCGTATGGTTTTCATTCAAGCTTGATTAATCAGTATCTCTCTATTGAGCTGATTCTTTATGTTTATGGATTTCTTGCCTCGTACTGTACCTGGTGTCCTAAATTTGTTCTAGTGAGGGTATCTCAGAAACCCGATGAGCTATAACAAAATGAGTGGCACATTTTTGGGTTCAATTGGTGAAACCGCGACCTTCTAAGTCAAACCGTTTTCGAGCTAGTAGAGAAAATTGGAAAATTGCGTCAAATGAAAAGTTCTCATAACTTCTTTATTACTGAAGTTATAAACTTAAAACATTATACAGGCACTTTTTTCAGTAGAATTCATTGAAGTTATCAAATTTTTTTCATTACATTTTGTTCAACTCATAGGATTTCTGAAATCCCCTCACTAGACAAGGAATTTAGGGTACCCGGTAGAGGATGATTCACTTATCTTGCTAACCTAATTCTCTCAGAATGGAATGAACATTTTTATTTGGTACAAGTTTTTATACTTCAGATATGCATAAAAAGGGGAGGAAATAATTAAGACGCCAGGCGTCGTTTCACTATCAGACATTTTTTCTCCAGGAACATACCTTCTTTATTATGTCATTCGAAAGATAATGTGATTCTGAATATTTGTGCTGAATAATATTCTTTTTCTATCTCTCACCGTCAGTAACCTGCATTGTGTTTTATGGTTATTCTATTCCATTTATTTTTTCTGTATTGTGATAGTATTCCTTCATTTAGAGACATCGATATGATTGTGATTCTTTGTTGATGTGATTGTGAGACTTTTGAAATCTATTTCTCAATCAACATATTCATCAATTATTATATTTTATAACAATAAGCATTTTGTCAATAACAAACGAAACATGCCACATTATGTGTTTAATATACCGGCCATTTTGATTCATACATAGATTATATCTTTTCCCTATTTTATAATATCTAAGATAATTTGGCCAAAATATTAAGGTTGACTTGGACAGAGTAACTTTTAATGAACTAAGGAAAAGATATAATTTATGTATGGATCATAATGGCCGCTACCTATATAAAACATATGATTTGACATGTTTCATTTATTATGGAAAAAATTCTATAAAATATAATATTTGATAATTATAACGATTGAGCAATAGTTTGCCACAAAGTCTCTCTAATTTGAAGAAATATAATCATATCTATGTCTCTCAAGGCATACTGTCACAATACACAAAAAAAAATAATTGGCATAGAATTAACATAAAACACTCCGCAGGTCGCTGATGGCAAAAAAAGAAAAAAAAACGCATTTAGAAGAAACATTCAGAATTAAATTATCTCAAAAATGATACAATAAAAAAAATATGTTCCTGGAGAGAACATTGTTGATAGCGCCGCGACGCCTGGCGTCTGAATTCTTTTATCCTACTTTACTTTTATAAATATCTCAAGTCAATTTTGACTTGTACCAAATACCGTCAACAGAATAAAAAAATATTCATCCTTTTTCGAGAAAAATTAGATTAGCAAGATAAGTGAATCACCCTGTACATCCAGGAAATTCCTCATTTTATCGATTTTTATTAATTACTGTTACTAATTGTCCTGTAAATAAGTTTCAAGATATTGATATTATATCGTTGTGATACGGTTCAATATCGATTCTTCCCCAATTGCACGAGGTATTTGAAAGATATGACCAAACCGAAAAGGCAAGTATAATCAGAAAACTTCTGGAACTCATAGCAACTGGAATTTCATTCCGAAACCCATGTTCCCTATCACGAAGCGGAATCAATTGCTTCAAAGAGAGCAACCACTCCCCCAACACCGAAATCGATTATAAGTTGACTTTCAATTTGCCCAGCAGCAAAAAAAAGCAGCCTTTTTCAATCAGTAGAAATTCCAGCTTAATGAAATGAAAAAGTATTTTTCCTCGGAACACTCGCAGACGTACGTAGGGGGCAGAAAAATCGACTTTTCTCCATTAAAAGTTGGTGGAACTTTGAAGAAAATTTTTTACATAATATGCCGTCCTAAACTCGTAATGGCGAAAACGCTGAAATGGAAATATTATATGCGTTCAGGGAAATTATGTCGTGTAAATTCAGGTTTTTTAACGAGTCATTAAAAATAATGAATGAAAGTTTATATTATATGATTTTCATCTATCTCAAAACACCAGAAAGTGAGGAACAAACATTTATAATGTTGTTCAACATTTCAACAGAATCAAAGATTCCATGCAGTTTTCGATGGAAATTCAAGAAAATATCAAGCTTCCTCCCTTTCATGTTACAGGAACCACTGTTTGTCGGAAGCTGACAAATGATAGACAGTACCTTTATTTCGAATCTAATCATCATTTAAATACCAAAATAAGAGTAACCACAAGTATATACAAGGTGTCTGTAAACAAATGCGAGGGACTTTGGGAGATGATTCCTCGATGAAAATAAGCAGGAGTAGTTCATATAAATTATTTTCGAAATCGACCCTCTTCCAAGATACAGCCTTTGGAAGGCGATGACGAGTTTACAGTTTTTAAGTTTTTTAACAGCTTCTTAAAAACACGAAGTCATAAAACTATACATAATATATGAATTACTAAGTAAATATTAGGTACTCATATAAATTTTTTAGATATAATAAATTTATTATTAGAGGTTGAAAATTACAACCCCCGAATGATTTTCATTCAAAAATTGTTTTCGTGAGATAGATTTTCTAAAAATAAAATTCTCTTATGGTTGCCCATTCAGTTCTGGAAAAAAATCTGCTGCAAAATTTCGATAGGATCGATCCTTTTCTCGAAGAAAATAAAAACTTACAAGCAGGTATGATCACTGGTTCATTCCATTTCATCTCATCAGTGTTCCTTAAAATGAATATTCTAAGATATTGTATTTCTATGACAGGATATGAAGATTTTCTATAAATCTTTCTGAAGGTTTAATTTAATTTCAGGAAGAAAATGTCATTCCTTATATCTTAATTTCAAAAATAGAACTTTCTTCCGATTAATAAGCATAATTGACAAACTAATTTTGAGCATAAACAATATCATAGAATATTCATTCTATGGAACATACGATGAAATGAAACGAAGAGTGATCATAACTGCTTGTAAGTTTTTATTTTTTCCAAGAAAAGTATCGACTGTATCTAAATTTTGCAGGAGACTTTTTTTCTCCAAAATTGAATGGGAAACCATAAGATAATTCTATTTTTCGATAATCTATCTCAGGAGAACAATTTTTTAAGGAAAATCATAAGGGTTTGTGATTTTCAACTCCTACTGATAAAGTTATGGGATCAAAAATAATTGTGTAAGTAACATCTACGGGCCGAATCATAATTATGTATAGTTTTCTGACTCAGTGTTTCTTAGGACTCCTAAAAAAAGTTAACTGTCAACTCGTCATCGCCTTCCAAAGGCTGTTTCTTGTAAGGGAGGTCCATTATTTCCATCGATGATGATTCATCTCCCTAAGTCCCTCGTATTTGTTTATAGACAACCTGTATAATCAAAAATACGTTTTCTTCAAGAAGATAAAATTTGGATTATATCTGCAATTCATAAGCAAAATGGCTATCCCACCGACGCTAGGAAGAAGGAGAAGTGTTGGTCCAGGACCCCTCCAAATTGTTGCTGTCCCCTCAAATACGGCCTATTCTAAACATTCCATTACTACCACCAATGCAAATTCTGGGTCACACTTGTCTCTTCTTTTAGCGTTGCCAGTTGCCACTTATTCGAGGACGATATATGACATGTTAAATATTTTTGAAACGAAAAAAAAACGGTGATTATTTTGAAGTGAAAATAGGTTCTTGTTTCTATTTGAAAAAAGGAGTTGTATGTAATAATTCAGAAAGGAAACCCCTCAGCAAGAAACAGAGAAAGCCACTGGATTCCTATCAGAAAAGTCTGTAAAATGTTTTTTTTACCTGAGACAGACCACGAAGGCTCAGGCCTAAGTACTAGTGTACCGTGGTTTCAAGTTCTTAGTCCAAACAGGAACGGAGATAAAAACCTAAGTTCTAATCGCCTAAATGTCAATTTTGGCTTATAACTCGAAAACAAAAGACGATAGAGTAATGTGATTGACGGTATATTGAGTTTCTCGAAAAAAAAAATGACCGCAGTGTGCAACTCATTTGTCTTTATCTGTTAGAATTAAAAAGTTGTAGTTCAGGGAACACCAAATCTGGCCACCCTTTAAATTCTACTTGATGATACAAATCAGTCACCAATACTCTTCATATCCCAGCATTCTCAAGTTTTCGGTTGCGAAAACACTGTCACATGGTGTCATCAATTCCAAAACAATCCATTCATAACATTTTTCCGAACTATTAGGATGAATACGAAAACAGAAATTATTCCTTTTTCCAATTTTCCAGTAAACTGAGTCCACATTATCAAGATTTATAGACATATTTTGGAGGAACAATGTATCGTCCGTTGAATAATAAGATACCGCAGATTTATATCACTTCATGGGAAATTATGTACGGCTACATTTTATACAACATGGGGCTAATCCATTATTCTCAGATTCTCGGGATTTTCTTTCGAGAATACCAGGTCGTTGGAAAAACATTGTTTACGTGTTGAAGAAGTGGAAACAGGACTTTTAGCAAATCAATCATACTTGTAGCTGCAAGTTTGAGTTATCGTTATTATTTTTCGGAGATAAAGCCAGCTTTTCGTTTTGTGTTTGGATAAGAAATGTATATTTCCATGAATATTCAACTACATTTATTTCATTTCAAAAGCTATAACTCAAATGTCATCTTATGCGATTAACAAACTAATGCGAATTGTTTTTGTGAAAAATAAAGAAATTCTTGACTTGAACTCAGATTGAATATTAATTCGAATATGAATAAGCTGGAGAAAAAAAGTTTCATTCAGTTATCGTGTGTTGAGTTTGTAAAATTAAACAGTAGATTGATAAATGGACAAAAAAATCTTGATAGCAGAAAGTGTCAACGTGAACATCAGAGAACATTGTCAGATTATACTCGGATCCTCGGAATTTTCTCTACAGAATATCAGGGGCCTATTGCACCAAAATACTTTGCAACTTTTCACTTCGCACTTTGCATTCTGACAAATTTCAGAAGTGAAAATTAGTTATGTTGCACAACATTTCTCTCAATATTTAACGTCTGCGGAGTAATTTTCACTATGCACTTGACTTTTCACAATGTATTTTTCATTTATGAAAGCGTTTCGTGCAACTTAATTCATTTGAAAAGTGAAAAGTGCAAAGTGAAAAGTTGCAAAGTGTTTGGTGCAATAGGCCCCAGGTCATTGAAAAAAACATTGTTTACGTGTTGAAGAAGTGGAAACAGGACTTTTATCAAATCAATCATACTTGTAGCTGAAAGTTTGAGTTATCGTTATTATTTCTCGGAGATGAAACCAGCTTTTTATTTTGTGGTGGGATAAAAAATGTAAATTTCCTCGAATATTCAACTACATTGATTTCATTTCGAAAGATATAACTCTAATGTCACTTTATGCGATTAACAAACTAATGCGACTTGTTTTGGTGGAAATTTAAGAAATTCCTGGCGTGAACCCAGTTTGAATATTAATTCGAATTTGAATAAGCTGGTGAAAAAAGGTTTTATTCAGTTATCGTGTGTTGAGTTTGTAAACTTAAAAAATTGGTTCATAACTGAATTGAAAAAAAACAATAGCTTCCAGGATCTTTATAGTTGAATTATAGTTTTTCTTATATAAACGAGCGTTCAAAACTACTGACTTGTGAGATCCTGAAGGATGAAATTATTCGTTTCTAAAAAACTTTTTAGGTTTTCATTCCCAGCCGCTGAAACGAAAATAATGTTATTATGTATTAATTAAAATGAAGTGCTCCTCCGAAAATCTTTGCATCAATTTGTCAGAATCAAATTGTGTTCACAATTTTCCCTGTATATGTGGAAAATCTTATACAGCAGAGACATCAAAATCTTTAGAGATGAAAAACGTGAACATTAGAATAATTTTAAAAATAGAGACAAGATCACAAATCGCTGATCATGTATGTTCAAATAGCGGAGATCATATGATGAACTGAAACAACACAAAGATTCTAATGACGGAACCTGATAATATTATAAAAGAAAAATTAAGGAATCCACATGTATTTTGTTAGATGAAGTAGATCATTTGCCAATTCTTTTGTCGGAATAGATCGTATTTGGATTGATTTATTGAAGAAAGAAATGACATCAGGAAATTTCAAAATTTTATGAATCAACATCTCCATGTCTTCACAACCTTCAATGTCAATTAGACTGCAAATGAAAAACACACAATTCCGAAGATTTTACAAGTATGTTAGAAGAAGGTGTCTGAAGTAAACACCGAAACGTTACATTATCCTTTTCATCGATTTCCTTTTCAAGTTTTACTGTTAGACAACAATGTTTTTAAAACCAATTCGTCCTGACAATTTAGTGCGAAGATTTTCGCAGGAGCATTCATCTTAATTTTTTTTTTCAATTATTTCTGTTACAGTGACCGGGAGTGAGAACCTAAAAAGTTTTTAAAAAATGCAGAATCCTATGTTTCAATCGTTATTTGAATTTTTCCTGTCATTAGTGAGATCGAGCCTCAATTAGAACACAATGTCATTGAAAATTTTAAGAAAAGAGGGAACGTCTATAAATCTGCAAGGAGGTACCATTAAGCAAAAACTAGTTTCTTACATATATGTCATAAAGTATACTTCAATTACCAATAAAATGTTCTCGAATTGCAAATTATGTCTTTTAATTACAAAACTTTCGCGTGAATCCAAAACGCTTTTTCCTCTTTATCAAGTGACCATTTTCCGAAACGCAACTCTCAAAATTAACCGCAAAGTGCGCGCGCAGTGTTCAAAGAGCTTCCGCATAAAAAGTTGCCGTGGTTTGATGTCGGAAAAGCCTCGGGAAAACGCCTATACCACCGAGAATTGAGTTACTTTTATATTCGGGCTGAAAAACTGCCTGTGCGAAGTACATTTTTCTCGGCGGATCTTTAGGAGCTTTATGTCCCCAGTGGGAACGATTCCTGATTCATTTCCGCGAGATTTTTCATTTTTCACTAGTTATTCGAGTTATTTCGGGAGAACGTGTAGGTTGGCAATGAGAAAGAGTAGATGGCGAATCGATTTGAGATTGTACGTGGATTATTTTCTGAACGGAGGGACTCGTATTTCTTTCAATGAGTCTTTTTTTGTTGCTCGCTTTTGATAGATGTTGTGAATGAGCTGTAGCCATATATCTAACCTATTTATCTCTACAGCAACTTTTCATGAATAGACTGCAAACTTTTCTAGTGTGGTCCCTTAGGTTCACTATAGTTGTTCCTCAGATCCATATATTGGGTGTCCCAATGTGAATGGCCTATTAGATTGCTATGGAAAGTATTGATGGTGAAGATTTCGAATTTTGTGGATCGATATATTTTTTTTGAAATTCTCATTTTCAATTTTGTCGGATGTACGACAATTTGGAAACGACTTTGTTATTTTAAATAGGATATCCTGTATTTCTATTTTTTTTAAATTAATCCATAAAATATCAAATCTATTAACTTTTACTTTTTCATACCTATCTTCAACGGTTTTCAGATCAAATTGGCCTGTTACGAAAATAACTCTAGGTCGCTCAATAATTGAGATATGAGTCAAAAATTCAGCAAGTCATTAGATATTAATCTGATCTTTGTCACTGCTTTTGAATTTTAGTTGTCAGTAATACAGGATGGATAATCATTTGCTTAGTAACAAAATCGTAAAAAGTCTGTTTTTCAAATCATACACCTATAGTCCGTTCACGAAAGGTTGAGCACATAGTAGGCGTTTCTTTATTTATCTAAAGTTGGCAGTGTTTACTGTCATGAAGTAAAATAAAGTCAACGTTGCCGAATGTACTCGTCCGATGAGCTTGCGAGTTATCAGAGAACTCTATGCAATATTGACAACATTGCGTATCAATATGACAAGAAAATAAAGAATATAACCTAAAATTTTAATATACACAGTGAAATATGCCAAATTTCCATGGCCTACCGACAGCTCAACTTTTCGTGAACGGACTATAGTTTATTTTAAAATTTTTGGAAGCAGTACAACACACTCTACAATTTCTCCATTCCCACCCCTATACCTATGTCAACTGGATTCTGAGTTATATTTTTGGTCCATTATAACTGACAACTATAATTCAAAAGCAGTGACAAAAATCAGATCAATATCTTATGACCTGCTAAATTTCTGACGTGAATTTCAAATATTGAGTGAACTGGAGTTGTTTTATTATATACGCCAATTGGATCTAAAATTTCGAAAAATAATTAATAACTCAAAAATCGTTAAAGATAGGTAGGAAAAAGTAAGACTGATTAGATGAAATATTTTATGGAGTGTAATAAAAAATAGAAATACCAGTTACCCTATTCAAAATACCAAAGTTGTTGCCAAATTGTCGTACATCTGGCAACACTGGAAATGGAAATTACTTATTTCAAAAATGTAACTCACGTGGCCAAATACCGATCCACAAAATTTGAAATCTTTACCATCAGTAGTTTCCATAATAATCTAATAGGCACTCACATTGGGACACTCAATATATCTATTTTATATAACAAAAACCACGCAATTTAAAACAGATTTAGGTTAATAATAAACTTTAGACTAAGCTAATAAAACAATCGAATGAATGTTTATATTTTTTTTCTCGCTTGTTCCCAACGACAGCGTGCTATCGCTTCTCTTGAATGTCAGGAATTTTTGGCTGAAAGTGATGTCGAACCAATCAGTTGGATTTATTGTTGAAGAATCCGAGATCAAAAAATAATTCTATCTGGCTGTCTGGCAGTGAAGTCGATAACTCTCAAACTGAAGAAATGGGAATTCTGAAATATTGAGGGTATTATCATGAGTATTATTTGAACAGGGGTTGTTATGATAGGTTAGCTCCTGGAACTGCGATCACGTAGATCTTTTATACTCTTCCCTACTCATTATTGGAAACCCAAGAGGCGCATTCACAAACTTACTCGGAGAGTAGAGTAAGAGTATGACGGAGTAAATGCAGTTTGTTCGTCGTTCAGAAACACTACTCTGACAAATGTCATTCCTGAGACATATGTTAGGTTAAGTTATAACAAACTTTCTATTTTCGGTTACTTTTACCTTTTTACTAGCTTTCGGTTTATTGTAAAAAATTAATATAATCTTTTATATTGTTTATATTGTCTTCAGAGATTGCTAACTATTCAATTAGGAGATTCTCAGATACCGTTTGTAATACGTTCACTCGCAAACAGTGAACTCTAGAATAACTGGAACGGCGTCGTAGGTACTAAAGTTCGACAGAAAGTGTGTCGCGTTGAAATGGAGAAATTGCGTCAATCCATCTCTCTCTTCATAGGAAAAGCGGGGTTGTTATACCTCCGATATGCTGTCAGTTGTCAAACGTGCACGCAGTGACACGGCTCAGAGTGAGATGGATTGACGCAATTTCTCCATTTCAGTCTTCCTCACTTTTGCTGTATCGCGAAACCGTTCCAGTTATTTTAGAGTTCACTGCTCGCAAAAAAAGGATCAATCCTGACATTTGGGCAAAACGATAATGCACTCGCTAAAGTAGAACGAGCGCTCAAAAATGAAATCTAACCACAGCAACATCACCATAATGAAGTCTAAACCTTCCAAAACGAATATTTCTTCTAACCTTCGCAATTTTCTGGAATTCCAGCACCTTGAAGATACATTTCATTACCGCAGCATCTGCAGCGGGAGTTATCATCCCGGGGAATCATGTCGTTCCAGTTCATAATCTTCGGAAAAATACTTTTTTCGGCTTAATTAAAACCGTTACAGTCGCTGGAATTCCCAAGGCATCGCGGTTGGAATTTAATTTGAAAATGAGTTATTGTTCCTTATAAACATGTTTCGGAAAAATGAACGACTCGCTGAAAATTTGCAATTATTTGGTCTTAATAACGCGGCGTTCTGTGAGCGATAAATTTCGTGGTTGATTCAGGATTTTTTTCACTGTTGGGTATTTGAATATCTGCGTTCGCTAAATTCATCATTTAATTAACGAAATCAATAACAAGTCGTCTTTACAGTTGATGCTTGGCGAATAATACTGATCAGTAGAGACCGGATTATATTCAACTTTAAAACGTTGTTATATGCATGAGAATGCTTGAAATAAGCACGAAAATAGGCGAGAGATGCACGAGAATTTTCAGAATATGCAAAATTGTATAATGACTTTTGGGAACTGAAAAAAAAGGTAATTTTCATTTCAAAATCAACACACTCTTAATAATATGGTATTAAAATTCAATTTTTCGTTGATTTCAAAAGAGAAGGTGATATTAATGTATAAGAAATTGAATATTAATGTCCCCTCTCGATGTTCAATTAATGCTATTTCAATGTGCAATCTTCATGGCAACCGTACACAATGTATTCCGCAGCACTAAGAGGAATGTCTGAACTCTAAACTCTACTGGAACAAAGAAACATAGGTATTTTATTATATCAAATGTATGTCTTCTGCAAAATAAGAATGTATTTCAATGAAGAATTTATACACAATTCATATTGAGATCGTCGAAAAAATCATTAATAGTTATCAAATCAAATATCTTAACAATTAGTCGCTCTATTTAAGAACCTAGTTGATTTAATAACTATGAATGAATTTCAAACATTAACAACTAAATATTGTTCCCAATGTTCAATTGTTAAATTTTGAATATTTTTATACATGGAAAAGGTTCGCTCCAAATCCATGGCCGTAACTGGGGAGAATTCGAACCAAGGTGCTGTGTCCTCCCTTATAGTTTCAGGTGAAACTTCTGCCGTCCCATTAACAAAATTCTCGATAAGGGACAAATCTTTGAAACCTGGATTTCCTTTCAATCTATTCTCAATTTCAAAACTTGCAAAACTTCCACTTCCACTTCATAATATTCGGAAAAATACCATTTTCGGCTTAATTAAAATCGTTACAGTCGTTGGAATTTCCAAGGCATCGCGGTTGTAATTCAATTTGAAAATGAGTTATTGTTCCTTATAAACATGTTTCGGAAAAATGAACGAATCGCTGAAAATTTTCAATTATTTGGTCTTAATAGGGCGGCGTTCTGTGAGCGATAAATTAGGTGGTTTAATCGGAATTTCTTTCACTGTTGTATGGTTGAATATTAATTGATATTTGAACTCCTGCCCTTGTTAATATAATCATTTTATTTATGATTCTATGATATCATTATTCAAGGAAACCCCCACGTGAATTCGGAAGTTGTTCGAGTCTCATTCACGCATAGAATTTAAATAAAACAAAAACTAGGTTTAGGGACCGAAAAGTTCCATATTGATCTAAATAAATGATTGTAATTGAACCAATTGTTCTGAGCATATTCAGATTTGAATGATCGTTTTCTAACATGAACGAACGTGCAAAAACTCTAGAACTATATAATTTTGATTATAACATGGAAAGTTTTGGATGATGTCAACGACATAAACGTCACAAAATATGGCCACAGAAAGTTTGGATTCGTTGATCTGCCACCTGAGTGTGAAATTGGTCCGATTTGCAGTTATATTCTTAGTATTTTTTCCTTTCCATATGTGGTAATATTATTCATGTTATGCGATTCATTGAGATAAAATTTTTATTGTAATAGAATGAAAGTTTTTTCATACCTTCAATCAATTCTTACACAACTAATTAATATGATTGTTAATACAAGAGTGTATCGAAACTCAGAATATCTACACATTTCTTCGGATTCATATTATTCAATATCAAGTTTTAATTCGTTCCTTTAAACTCACTTTCAAGCTATTCTTATTCGTTTGCCCTGTAACTCATAACAATTCAAAATACCGCTCACTGTAAGTAGAGTGAAATCTGTTTTATTGAAGAGAACTGAAAGCAATAAAATCCAACAAATAAAATAAAAATACTGAGAGTCTAAATTTCAGTAATTTAAATTCGAAGGACATTCACGAAATCTTGCTCTAATCTATGAATAATAATTATTATTGAACATAAATATGAAAATTTGACCTGATCAAATATTCAGTGTTGGTAATATTAAAGAAATATGGTTTTATCATTTGAACACAGTCAACCTCCCACTCTTTTGGTACACAAGTATGGCAGTATGCACTAAAAACAATTTAGATTCAACCACTTAAAAATTGAGTTTTGAATAATTATGATTTTATCATCCACAAGTCTTTCGAAATACGATAAATTTTTTGTCACTGTTTCTGTTTATGTGATAAAACAAAAATGTGCAAAAGAGAAATGATTTCAATTACTGATTGATAAATTACAGCTTTTAATCAGTGTCATAATAACAATAATAATTCATTGAATACTAAGTTTGCACGACTAAGTCGAATATTTACTCTGAAAAAACATAATGTGCCAGTAAAGTCAAAATAAATAAAAATGATTTTAACAACAAAATGCCTTTATGCAATCTTAAAATGTTCAACACAATCAAATTGGGGATGAAAACATTTAAGTTGGCACTAAACAATTTCATGTTCAGTAATATTATTCTGAATACGAATCTGATAGAAAGGTCAAAATCTTCAAACACGTGGAAAGATCTCGTTTTCAACTAACCAGAAACTGTTTATATAAAATACTTCCACTTTGTGAGTGCAGTAGAGCATATATTAGAGACACTGAACGTCATTTAAATTTTCGAATAAAAAAGAAAATTAAGAAGGAATTCATTTATGAATCGGACAGAATTAATTTTTTAGATGACAGTTGAATTAATTGAAACTCTGTGAAATTCAATTCAGCTAGTGAAAATTCTCGATGAAGAATTTCTTTCCAGAATGTTAATTTTCAAAAATATAAAACAACTAACTTTCAAAACACGATCGAGAATTTTTGCAGTAAATTTTTTCTCTACCGATATTAAATATGACAAAATTAGTCGAGAACTCATACAAACCCCTCGAGAGCTACGAAAAATACTTCCAGATACTGAAAACTTCGAACTTAAATGGCTTGCTCGTAAAAGATATTATCATTGCACACTCAACATTTTTCACAATCTCTGTTTTCCAACCACTTAAGGCAAAGAAAACTGAGGAATTCCGCAACGGTCATAATGGATTGTTTTGCTGAACTTTTTCAAATTTGATCAACAAAAGTGCTTCTGTTCTACCCTCAAATATCGTTGGTGTTCTTCCCTAACGAGAATGGACGTTGCAACTTCTGTGAGTTTTTAGATCGTTGAGGACAATTTATTTCGTCGGTTTCCAGGACAACTGCCTAATGTTTACTTCTTAATCAACACGAAAAATCTCCTTGTTCTCACAATTGTAAGCCATTTCGGAGTCATCCGGATAAACACGGTGATAAAACAAGAAGACAAGGGTGAGTTGGGGTCGGGAAATTTCACGCTCTTGTTCATCAACCTATTAATAATTGTGGAAGTCTTTATTTTAGTCACATATCCAGGAACTTACCCTGTCAAACGTAACTTTGTATGAAAAATATATTTTTCTGCCGACCTCAAAATAAAAGGTGATTTTTATGTGTACGAAATTGATCATCAATGACCCATTTTAATGTGCAATCCTCATGTCAACCGGTCACAAAGTATTCAGAAGCACTACGAGAAATTTTAAAACTCTACTGGAATATAGATCCATAGAAATTTCATTATGCCAAATACGAGTCTTGTGCAAAATGGGAATGTATTTCAACGAAAATTCATACGCAATTCTTATTAAGATCTTCGGAAAAATCTTGCAATCAACTCGGTTATTAATTGAGCGACTAATGGTCTCGAACTATTAGCGCGTTCGCCCCGCTCACGCGTTAAAATTTCTTGACCATTAGTCGCTGTCTTTAATAACCTAGTTTATTAAATAACTTTTTTCGAGTAATCGTGTCGTTGAATCTTCCTTAAATATGAGTTCAACGGATCACATGTTTTGAAAATATGCTCATGTTTTATAATAGAAAAGTGAACATGTAATGAATTTATTCCAAGAGTTCACTGGAATGTTAGTGAAATTAATCAAAAACCTTCATAATAAATATCGTTTTGTGATTTTTGCAAAGAAAAAGGTTGGTTGGTCAACTGTACTTGTATTATGTCCAATATGATAAAAAATTTCCTAGATAATCAATACAGCCAATACCACGACACTCATACAAATTAGAAAGTTCGAAAGGAAAGTATTTCGAATAGCAGAATCTGTCGTTAAAATTTTGTTTCTGATTATCTATCCGCTAATTTTCTTCTTTTAAACGATAACTCAGTGATAAAAATCATGTAAAAGCAATTTTACTTCATTTTACTCAAAAATAAATATATAAATAAGAAATTTAAATTATGGCGCATTCGCCATTTTGTGATCGATGGTTAATTATTTTTGGTGTCCCTAGATATCATTAAATACGAACAATAAACAGAGCATTAAAACTAAAAACACTTTGAAGTATAATAAAGTAACTAACTCATAAAAACAATTAAATTGAATGAGGTGTAAGATGAAGAAACCAAACCTAACAACAACAAAATACTTTTTCTACAACTGCCATTAAAAGTGACACTTTTGATGGCAATTTTAAAATTAATTGTTTACGTAAAAGCGTCACTACTGACACTCATATCATTTTGAAGTTCATTGTCATTGCAAATTCGCCCGTTTCATCATCAAAATAGGGCAGTTGTACGAAATCATCGTATTGTATTTGTGTTTAAAGTAATTATATTTTGCTCGTGAAATTGTTCAATTCCCTCCGCTCATTTCACTTTTTCACTCACAAAATAAAACGTCACTTTTAACACTCATATCATAAATAGCTATTATGCAATCTTGAAATGTTCAACACGATCTTAAGAACTATGGAACTGATTTTATACATGAAGAATTCAGGCGAGATGTTCAGGATCCACTCAAAAATTCCAAGCCGTTAATACTGTCTGACAGCAATTTACTCCAGATTGGTTTTTTATATTCAAATGCGAGTATACCGAGACATTATTCTTTTCGTACATGCCAAATATTATGGTTTATGATTTTCCGAAAAATTTGGAAAAAATATTGGAAAACATTAAAAATTAAGAACTTTGAAATTGTTTCATCTATTTAAGTTCGAATTATTCAAATACAGAACTTTTCTGTAAAATTCAAGTAGTAAGCCGTTTTGAGCGCTCGTTCTAGTTAAACAAGTGCTATATCTTTCTGCCAAATATCTGTACTTTGCGAATTTCGAGTCGACAATGGTCTCAAATTATAGGGTTTTACTCCCTGATCACTAATTCGTGGTTAAATTCAATTCTGTCTGTGGGGCCGTCCGGCTGACAGTCAGCACAATAACTTTCGAAGGGATTGTCCTAGAGAATTGAAATTTTCAGGGTATGTTCCGTTCACACATGGTTTGTTAACCAACCAAATCGTACAGACAAAACGAAACACATCGAAATGAAATGTTGCGGCCATATGTAAGATGATTATAGTTAGCTTCATGCAAAATTTGGCTGCCATATTGTAAACAGAACGTTTGAAAATTGAATTGGAATATTGAAAAGAAAAAACTTCATATTTCCATAAAAGATATCCAATTATGATGAAATTTATTTTAAAATGGAGGGTGATACACTGAATATTCATGCATAATTTTGTGGCCATAGTGGTAACCGAACTGAAGAAAACCCAATTGAAATATTGAAAAGAAGAATCTCTACAATTCCATGACAAAATAACTGATTCAAGTGATTTTATTTTATGAATCAAAACTGATATACTGAATGTTCATGCAAAATGTTGAGAGGATCGGATCGTCAGAACCATAAAATTTGATTCCTATAATTATTTATTTTTTGCATATTTCATTTTTTGAATAATTTCCAGAAAATAATTCCGATTGTGCTTAGATTCTGCATTGATATATTTGGTATCAATCTCAAATCTCATATGAAATTCCGAGGTAATAGTCTCATTTCTCCACCAAAGAACAAGCGCTCAAAAGCTTCTGGTCAGGGCTTTTCAATTTTTTTATTGGTGAACATCATTTGAACACTATTGCAGAACTTCCCAATTAGGTATTCAGATTCATAAGGATTTGTTTCTGTGAGAACAATATTCAAAAAGAAGAATATCCGCTGTCTCATATCAGAGTCAAACGACCAGTTAATTCACAAAAATATCGAGTATAACCACGACATGAAATGAGGAAAATTGTATCTTTATGGAGACTTCGTTCTCGGCACAATTCGAAATGGCTGCCAAGAAGCAGTCATAAATTCCCACCCGTGATATTTCATCTCTGAAAATAAGACATCCTTCCTTTTATGAACGATCTAACCAGCTACGGCTTTTGAACATTTAATTCTTTCGGCAACTTCAATCACTTTTCATACTCCAAAAGAACCGAGATTCTTTTCTAGATAGTTTGTCGGTCCTATCGCTACTGAAGAGAAATGAGGAGATTGAAAGTGGTAAGTGCATTGTAGAATGCATTCGGACAAGGTTCTTTTTCATCTTTAACTAAACGCTTTCATCTTTTCTTTTCTCTTTTATCTTTCTGTTTGATGAAAAGTTCTGAATGGAGTAGTCTAGGTTTGATTATGATACTTACAGGTACTTAATTTAAACGTTTAATGGATTCAGATCAATTTCAGAATATTCGTATTCGAATAATCGTTTTCCTAAGGACCAAAATCGTTAAAAAACTTCTTCTTCAATATTTTGTAGAAATCTCATCTTTTTAACATCTCCGTGTATGATTTTTTCAAAAATTACAGATATTCGTGTTTTTTCAAGGAATTTCTAACTCTTAAGGGTCACTTTTCTTTTTCTATTCAATAATATTATCGTTTTCTAAAATACTGAAATATTGTTCTGCTCATATATTTTTTCTCTTTCTGAATCAAGTTTAGCCTTTCTTGATTTTTCAGCCGACCTCGAAATAAAAGGTGATTTTAATGTGTATGAATAATATAATATAATATAATTGTATATTTTTTCGTTTCCAGTCTAATTGACATAAAGATGTTGATTTATTTAATTTAGAAATTTCCTGATATCATTTCTTTCTTCACTAAATCAATCCAAATACGATCTTTTCCAACAGAACGATAAGCCAAATTGTCTACTTCATCTAACAAAATACATATGGATTCTTCAATTTTCCTTTTATAATAATCAGGTTCCGTCATTAGGATCTTTGTGTTGTTTCAGTTCATTATATGACCTCCGCTATTCGAACATACATGATCAGCGATTTGTGATCATGTAATGTTTCTATTTTTGATGTTGTTCTTATGTTCGCGTTTTCTTATCTCTAAACGTCTTGATGTCTCTTCTGTAAAATATTTTCCACATGGAATATTGTAAACACAATTTTTTGATTTTTGTGTCTCATTCATTGGTTTCGTTCTGGTTGAAATGGATCTCAAATCATTTTGTGTTTTGAAAACAGTTCTCATATTGAATTTGGAACCAATTTTCCTTAGTTTTTCTGGAGGTTCATGCACCTCCATGTTCTTGAAGGTTTTCTGTTTGTACCTGATCATCATTAGAATATTGAATAGATATTTTTCGTTTCAAATTCAAAATTGTTCTTTCTATAAAATTTGGTGGGTATTAATTATCCAGTAGAAACTCTTCAATGAAGGCAAAAAAAATCGTTTTTGACTCCGTTTTACCTACCAGCTACGTGCAGCGCGTAGAGGGTTTTGAAGTAGACGCCGCGACATCTATGTGGATAAACACGAAACGCGGAGTTCCCCCACAGTCCTTTGTTCAAATCAGATTTATCTAAGGACTAAAATATTCAATTTCATTTCCAATTCGCTGCGTCCCTCTGTACAGGGGTTCATTGAATGGTCTCTAATGAACTCGTTGGAATTTTCGGAACAAATTCACGGATGATATTCCACACTGAAATCCATAAAAGATAATCGATATGCTGGAAAATGGGGAAAAACAATTAGCGAGTAATTAATGGGACCTAAATGGGTACGAGAGAGCTCAGTATAAATCGTTATTATTGCAATAATTTCCATGGTACGTTGTCCTAATTTAATGAAACATGGTGTTTTTTGGCTATCGATCGGGTGGAATATTGTATAGGGAAAAAAACATTTCTGATATGAATTCAATCCGGTGAAATCGAAACTGTGTTAGCATATTCGGAAAAATGAAATTCGTGAAATATTTTCATGAAAATTACGAATTTCAGGAATTAATCGAAGGGCAATTTTTCTGGATGTTGTGTTGAGTATTATATTATAGTACGTAGGTTGAAATCCAGTTGGAACATGATCGAATGAATCCATCTATATGCATAAACTTCCATTAAAGTTGACCGATTAAAAAAAAATGATGTGAAATAACCGTATAAAAGATACATCTTTCCACTCATTCATCAAAAATTTGCCATTTCGTTCCTTTTTTTAAACCACTTCCCTATAACAAAAGCGCAAAATTCGCAAAAAAATTCGCTTTCTATAATCGGCAATGTCGCGGTCGACTTCTGAGTTTACGAACACATCAGGTCTAGAATTGGAAGTGTCAGACGTATCAATAACATAAACGAATATTTTATATATTTTATTATTATCATTTCATTTCATATATTTTACTGAAAAAATACATTTATAAAATATTTGGTTATGTTATTATGTCTGACACTTCAAATCCTAAACCTGATGTGTTGGTAAACTTAGAACCCGGGTCCGTGATCCGAGTAGAACCGTCACGTGACCCAATGGATCGAGTTAATTACCTTGAGTAAGTTTCCGAAAACGCGGAGACCTCTGGCTCATTTTAAAACATAACCTCAACTGAATTCCTTAAACATAACAGACGACAAATTATAAATTTATTTATTTTTTTATTTTTTTATTTAGAGAATTGGGAATACATACAGGTATGCTACCCAGAAACAGTATCCACAATAGAAAACATAAACAAAATTTTAACACTCAAAGATAGGCCTTAAAATTTAAAATGCTTCACAAAATTACAAATTAATTGAGCAGTATACAGTTTCTCTTGAAGTATTGTTAAGAATCGAAAAATAAACACATGAAAATTAATCAAAAAAATTAAAAAAAGAAAGAATTGAGCAGGGAAAAATTTACAGAGACAAAATAACAAAATAAAACTAAAAATGCAGGTGACAGAAATTGAATAGGCACCAATTTATGAATTTTTTAATGTAAATTCAATTTTTTGTGATGTGAGATGAAATATGTCAACCAAGTGTTGTGACTCATTAGCGGAGCGCAGCATTCTAACGATTGGGCTGTTTTTGGAGTAATTTTTACGCTTGAATTCAATATGGAATAGCTCATGTTGCCTTAGATTGAATGACGGGGTGTTGATTTTCATCATTTCAAGAATATCAGAAGCCTGCAGATCGCCACCCAAAATTTTCGATAAGAAGATGACGTCATTCATTTAACGTCAGTCTTCGAGAGATAATATTTCAAAATTTTTTCTTAAAATGGGGTAACGATCCACTCTTGGATCTACTTTATGCTGTAGTGACAGGTTCTCTCTGAAGGTAATGCGTTTAAGAAATCTATTCTGCACTCTTTCAAGGCGTGAAATATAGCTTTGGTACTGTGGGTTCCAGATTACTGATGCAAAGTTTAAGCCGCTGAAATATGCGTAATAAACACGGATTAGATGTACATGTGCCTTTCACAACTTCAATCAACTTCACTACATAGTATAAAACAAAGTCGCTTTCTCTGTCCCTATGTCCCTTTGTATGCTTAAATCTTTAAAACTACGCAACGGATTTTGATGCGTTTTTTTTCAATAGAAAGAGTGATTCAAGAGGAAGGTTTACATGTATAATAACATCCATTAAATAGTGGAGAAGTACTGTTATTTTTGAGGTTTCTAATGTGATGTCCGTGCGAAGCCGGGGCGGGTCGCTAGTTATGTATAAACCGTTCAACTGATTCGATAAACATCTAGTTAAGGACTTCGGTATACATTTTAGAACAGCAAACACTGCAGGATCCGCTGTTCCATCAAAGTTTCAATGTAATTCACCTTAATCTCAGGCCTCAGCTATACTTGCTCCATTTCTCCGAATGCTTCTTGCATCCATTAGAACCTGTCAACGTTTGGACATAATGCGCCTTACATTACGGCTTACGTAGACTGCGTCCATTAACGACTTAAGTTCGAGACTGTCAAGTGTTATGTCTCCGGCACTTCGCGAAAATAGCGATGCTTCATCCAAGTTCATATCGAAGATGTATTTTGCATGAGGTACTCGGAATGGTAACAAATTTGTTTTGGGGGAGACCATATTGGGCGAATCTGTTATCTCTGTGGTTATAACCAAGCTGATATTGAAACCTGATGAGAGCAGATGTATGAAATACCTTGGGGAGCACCGATGATATTGTGTTTCAACTAAAGGGTTTTCCAATCGGAGGTGTTATTTTGAAAAGCCCGCTATTTCAGTAGATGTCACGTTTGAAGATGTCAGTTTTTGAGATTTGACAAGTAGAAACAACGCCATTGATGAAAATAGAACTATACAAGCTTCAAGAGTGCATTGAAATAATTAAAATGGTGAGAATTTGGCAGAGACGGTTCGTATAACTCGAACATTTTTGGGTCGTCGTGAAGCACCTTGTAAGTACGCAATAAAGAAACTGGTGGAAAAATTCGAACTGTTAGGACAAGTTAGTAATGTGAAGAAAAAAACCCGTGCACGTCGCTCAAGAACACCCCAAAATATTGCTGCTGTAGCCGAAAGTGTTGAAGAAAACCCAGGTTTGTCCATCACTCGTCGTTCTTTGGAATTAGGCATTCCATAAACGTCACTACACAATGTTGTTAAGTTCAGCTAACACAAGAACTCAAGCCGGCCTATCATCAGCAACGTCGTGTCTTTGCTGACTGTGTCGTTGAAATGCATGAAAATGAATTCTATCGAAAAATGATCTTGGGCCCATTTCCACCTTGGTGGCTTCGTCAACAAGCAAAATTGTCGCATCTGGGGTTCGGAAAACCCAAGAAGAGAGCCTCTCTATCGTCAACGTATAACTGGGGCGGTTTATGTTCCGGCTAAGTCATTTGACCATACTTTTTTGAAAATGAGGCTTCTATCAACTCTCAACTTGTTGAATGTATTTATTATGGCAATGTTTCGTGTAGGTATCGCAATCTTTACTATCGTATCACCTGAATGAATACAATAAACCAGCGAAAATGTTTTCTTGTTCAGGTGAATTCGGGTCTCTGTAATTCAGGTGTCATTATATTACTGAGAATATGATTCGACATGTTTCGTTTGTTATTAAAAATGTTCATCGTTATGAGATATAATATTTGATCAATATAATGATTGGGAAATAGTTTGCTACAAAGTCTCTTCGATTTTAAAGAACACAATCATATGTAAGTCTCTAAATCAAGGCATACTGTCACTAAAAATTGAATAGAATTGAGATAAAACACGCTGCATGTCGCTGAAGGTGAAAAATAGAGAAAAATGGTGTTGAGATCAAAGATTAAGAATTAAATTATCTTTCGAATGACATAATAAGAAGGTATGTTCCTGGGGGAAATAATGATAGCACCGCGACGCTAGACGTCTCAATTCTTTTTTCCGATTTTTACTTACATCTCAAGTCTACATTGACTTGTACCAAATACCGTCAACAGAATGAAAAAATATTGATCCCTTTTCGAGAAAAATTAGGTAACCAAGATAAGTGAATCGCCCTATACTTATACGAACATGTCTTGAGCTATTGTTCGATGGTACACTCTAAGAAATTTTCAAACACCAGCTAACATCCGCTGACACCGGCCGTATTTCCTTAGAGATCCTGATATTTTGGTGTTATTTCGCACCTTCTAAAATAACACCGACGTTCAATAATTTTCTAATTCCGAAGTAAACGTATCATTTTTTTTTATTTTTGGTGTGTATTTTGATTCAGTCGGTGTAAATTTTGAAACTTGATTTGGCCGAAAAACACTTTCAGATGCTCTTTTTCTTTTTGCAAGCTTCAAAAGTAACACCTGATCATTTCTGAGAAATTATTATCTGAAACTTCAAATATGCAGCGTATATTTTCACCCAAGAGATGATTTTTTGATTTAGGGAGCAATTTGTTTGTTAGATTGGTGTTAAAGCCTGATAAAGACATTGTGTTTTCGAATATTTTTCTATTTATTCTTGATTTTGTTTCTGTTTGTTTCATGAATATCACCATTCAACACTATATACTCATAATTTCGATAAAAATGATGAAATTGTGACATAAAAAGGGAAAAATATATCGATAATATTCTTGATAGTTCAGTATTAGCATTCACAGCGTTTTTTTAGAGGTTATGTAGCCAGCTTGAGTCTTCTAAATGACTCATGATTGTAAATGTCACTTTGGAATCAGTATAGGTAGAGTACGTGAAGGTAACAGTTATAAACCCGCTACAACCCCCATAAAAAGGAATGTATAATCGATGCTTTCAACCACCTACTCACCTGTATCGGAAAAAAATGCCGATATCGAAATCATATATTTGCATTTGTCCCGTACGCTCGTCCAAACGAATATTAATAGGTGTAACTTCCCTCAATTCCGCCCGTTCCATCAAACTTTTCGCATATTTCACGAGGAAAAATTACGGACATGCATGATATAAATCATATCCACCTTTACACGCGAAAAGTTCCGATACTCTGGAAATACATGCCTGGGCTCGTTGAACGACGAGATTGATGAATTTCTTCATTCGAGCTTTTTTCGATAGAGAAAAGTTTGCGGACGGCGTATCGCGAATGTAAAAATATATATCATCCGGTCTGAATGGATGAATGCTTCGACCGTATGTGGTTTCTGATTTTCCGCTTGGAATGTGGGTAAGGGAAATTGAGCACTAGTGCTTTGAGAGTTTTGCATGGTATTGTGGGAAAGGAAGGAATCGTATTTTTGTTAGGTTTTTTTTCGGTCCTCATTATTCTTCGAAGTTTTACTATTGAGAAGAATAGCAATTGATGGAATCAACCTGATTACACACATCGTGAAAAGTATTGGTTCCCCCTAAGTTTCCTAGGAAATTAACAATTTTTGTGGAAATATTTCAATTCAATTTTTTATGGCTCTGTAAACACTATGGCCACAAAAATCTGTATGAAGATACAGCATATCAATCTTCATTCACTGCATGAATTTCTTGTGAATCGGATATCCTGTTATGGAAATATGTAGAGTATGAAATTTCTATGGTTCTGTTGAATGTATGGCCACAAAATTTTGAACGAACATTCAGAATATCGATCTCCATACACAAATAAAATTTGGCGGCTTAACGAACTCAACCGACCCATTTGAGACCCGAATTCATCTTGAAAAATGTAAGTCTCTAGAACAACTCCTTCGAAAGTTATTGTGCTGATGGACGGCCTGACGGCCCCTCGGACAGAATCGAATTTGACCACTAATTCGTCATCAGGGAGTCTAACCCTTTCATTTGAGACCGTTTTCGGCTCAAAATTCGAACATTACGGACTATTGATATGAGATTCAGCTTGAATAACTATAATTAATCGGAAAGAAATTTGTAAATCCAGATTTTTCCTTATTTCAATCATTTTACTCATGCTGCGTAAAGCGAAGAGTAATAGGCAAAGCATTTATTTACAAATTTCTTTCCGATTACCTAAATTTGTACTTCAGTTCATTGTCATTATTCTTGATATGTGAAGCACCTACTGTTTTGCTCGGTAGATATTTTGGAATGAATTGGGCTAAATTATATGCTTTTTTTTCTTGCGAAAATTCCTGAATATTTAACAGATATAATATTGAAAATATATGCTGCTTCAATATGAATCTAAACAGCATCTTCTCCATATAACGTGTTCACAGTCTATATTGCGATATTCGAAGATTTTTATATAGTTAATTTCAAATATCAATAGATAAGTGGTCTGTACTTATCTGATTAGTTTAGGTTAGTTGGTTGCATAGAGATAGAATAGAGAAGAGACGCTATGATATACAATTGTGTAAGGAAAAATGGAACCACTGGGCGGGGCTTATATACGACCAATATGGCTGAAAGCTCAGGGTTGAATTAAGTTGCCAGTTTTTTCTGTTCACAAATTTCACCCAAAAAATACGACGTGTTGGGTCTTTAGGAATCCTGTCCAAATAAGGTCAATTGAATATCAAAAAAACAATTTTTCTTCAGGCGATAATATGCACATATAAAAAGATATCAGATTACCAAGACATACTAGCAAAAATTTCGAATGCGGATCTGTTCAGTACTCATCCCTACCTGTGATATGTTTTTCCTCTAATTTTTTTTCTTATCTGTCCCTTCTCTGCTTGTAGAAAGCCATACAGCACACTATACAATTTTATTATTGTTTATTAAGCACAAGAAATCTCAATTTAACTTGAAAAAGGTAAAAAAATCACTTTTTCTAGAAAAAATTCAATGATTGTCAAAATTCGACGTATAGCAGTATTATGGCGGATCTGATCACTACCTTACTAGAACACAAGTAAGGTATTGATCTGATACCACTTTCATTTCATTAATAGCAACTCTATACTATTCTATCTCTATGGTTGGTTGTAATCATAGATCTATAATTACTGTGGATGCAGAATCACGTGACTTATCAGAAGATCGACCACTTGGATACATAAGAGAGAGAAAGACATATGCGATCTTATCGAAAAAAAAAGAGATGAAGAAAGGTTGTGGGCAACTTGTCGAAATCAAATGGAAGATTTAAACAAATATTTAGGCTTTGCTCTGCCCACAAGAAGTTGATGCGGTGAATATAATTTAAGTTATACTAATTTCTGAATTAAAGTCATATATTTTTTGATATATTTGGTGTTTTTATCTATATTGATTTGACATAGCTCCATCACATTCGACCAAGTGACCTCTCTCTCTCATGCGGTGTCCATTCTTATTAGGTCTATGGTTGTAATGGAGAGTTGGAACTACATATGCGTGTGCAGTGCACATGCTGTGTGATATTCTTTCGAGTATAGCGTGAGGGCTGAATCTTGATTCAACTCACTTCTTGCTTTATCTAGAAAGTGAAGGAATAAATTTTCTAGTATGTAGCGAATAAAGGAATACTTTCATTATTATTCACGTTTAACAGATCGAATGTATCAGAATATAACAGTATCCTTTAATTCATTGGAACATTTCAAGATAAATATCAATATTTACGATAATGTACAAGTATGACTACAGTAAACATATTTTGGATGAAAAGTTCTATCCTATTAGTACAAAAAACACCATCAGACCCACTTTTCTCTTTTACGGCTTCTTTACCATATAAAATTTCATCAGGATCATCTCGATCGTCTTCGTCGTCAAATATAGTAGTAGTTCCAATTGTAGTAGTTCCGTTAATTGTAGTTTCTTCAGTTGTAGTTCCATTGAGCTGCGTGTGCTGAGTTCCATTTGCATTGCTTGGGGTACTAGTAGATACATCTCCTCCATGAATTATGCTCGCAGTAGGTATGCATTTATCAGTTTTGCATTCATAACAAGCGAAATTGAGGGAAGAATTTTTTTTTTTAGTTTGTGTACCATTTTTATTACAATCGTCCATCGTCCCGCATCCTATTGTATCTCCTACAGTTGCATTTTCTTTCGTTTCGATGTATCTTACACATACTTTATTGTCACTACAGATCTCTGTATGATCTCCAGGAGCTTTCGGGTCGAATTTAAGACTTTGATAACAAATTAAACAGTGAATACCTGATATTAAGAGTAGACATAGTATTGAAAAAGAGAGCAAAACCTCGTTTGCACACTTCACTGCCATTTTTTTTGACAGAATATCATTCTGACAAGTATTATTTGATGTCTGTGAACAAAAAATAGCCATGTTTTTGCGAGTAAGCATTTTATAAGCGATATCTGTGAATTTTCCCATTTTCTGTGATAGCTGCCCTCAGCTCTTATGATAAGGTGGAATGAAATGTTTTTTTGATCAATGGACAAAGGTTGCCAAGTAGATAACCAATACATGATTTTCTGCAATGAGGAAAGTCAAATGTTGGTAGCTTAAGGTTGAGACAAAAACAGTTAATTTCAATCTACGATTATTCGGTTATGACTTTACAGAAAAATGGCATCTACATTATCAACTGTAAAATCATGACTCGAACATAGTGGTTTACCACACCAGGAGCATATTGCACCAAAATACTTTGCAACGTTTCACTTTACACTTTGCACTTTGCATTCGAACAAAATTTCAAACATGAAATGCAATGTTGCACAACATTTCTTCCCACACTTAGTTTTTGCGAAATGCTTTTCATTTTTCACTTTACTTTTCACATTGCACTTTTCAATTATGAATGCGTTTCGTGCAACGTAATTAATTCGAAAAGTGAAAAGTTGCAAAGTATTTGATGGTTTACTAAGGAATTCCGATTTAAAAGAGAAATAAAACAAAAATATCAAGCCAATCTAAATTTTTTTTCACAAATAATGCTCAGCTCTTTGGGAATTCATTTCTTAAAAATAACGCTGTCAAGTTTCCGTTTTTCTGCTGGCACTCTTCGATTCAATTCAATATTTATTACATGCTGTTACAAATATACATTTGTTTGCACACTTCATTACAATTATTATTAGATACCATTCATTTATTATCACAGTTACTGTAGTCTAACATATACACATTGTCATTAAATTACAGAAATATACTACATAACTTAACATTAATAAAATAAAATTTGACAAGACACTAACAATATTAATAATCTTGACCCTCAGTCACAACCACATGAAACGCACTATTTAAGTACGAGTTTATGCTATAAAATCCAGTGAATCGAATCGAACCCCCAAATTTAGAAAAACACGTCGCAAACTTTCTGAACCGATGGTTTGAATTTCATGGTGGATATTTTCCTCCTACGCAATGAGTGTAAGTATTGTTGAGTTAGTCTACACTTTTGAGTTATACTCATAAGTAAAAGTCTCAAGGTGTCAAGTCCAGGCTTCTGGGGGGCCATTGAAGGTCTCCACGCCGAGAAATCTATTTTTCAGGAAAAATCGAATGAAAAACAGGTAAAGACCTTGTGAAGGGTGACAAGTGGCCTGCTGGCTGAAATCAAGTTTTCTGATTGTATCCATTCGAGAATGTCGATGTCCACATAACGATCAGAATCCACTGTTACTGCTTGGCCGCCTCCGTCTTTGAAAAAGGTGCCAATAATGCCTTGTGCGTACATTGCACACCAAACTGTACACTTCAGACTATGCTATTGGGTTTCATGTTTCTCTTTGGGGTTTTCTGAAGACCAATACCGGCAATTTTATGTAGATAATATTCTCTGATTGATGACATGATTCGCTCCAGAGTTCGAGCTGATATTTTGTTGTCACTTATATTTGACCTGTTGTTGTATAACTTTCAGATCATTAAAATTTAAATATCTTACAAAATTCGGAAATCCACTTCACTGAAGAAGAATCCATTAGTTCAGTGCTGCTAAGAACCACTATGCACGGCTGCCCCTATTGGGCCATCTTTTTTTACTTTCAAAGCTCCTACATTACCTTCCTTTTCCGCGTTATATGGCACATAAAAATCGACAGGGCCATATTTCTCGACCTGTGCGCCTAATGAAATATTTTATGTTTTAAGTCTGTGAAATGGCCTGACGAAGGTTACTGCGAAAGAAGTTAGACCCCATAAAATACACAAATGCCTTTATTACACTCTCGGGCAGTTTGGAGACTGTAGTTTCTCCACTCCCAACGGCTAATATTAAAGTCGATTGTGACTATAAAGCGTAAGAAGTCTCTGCACTAAATTAATTACCAGGGCGGTGACTTATGAATATGGATCTCGTGATCCTGGTATTAGGAGGCACTGAGCGGAAATGTGTCACCTACTTCCGCTAGCCTGATCGCTTAGCTGTATGCGACTCGAGGAGGTAGAGATAGATAAACATTTTCGCGAAATTATTCCGTTTGGAGTGGTAATTTGGAGCTGGAGGGAAATTGAATCTTGTCTATCTTCAGGCGTATTTTGCGACGATTTTGGATCATCTGAATTCATAAAGTGTCGTGTTCTATGAGAGAATGATGAGATTCATCGAAACTGTACTTAAAATTCTGCAGAGGAAGAGTTAGTTTAAGGAACTATTAAGGGGAAATTGGCGCTGCAAGATAATGTTGTAATGTTCTTCAATCGCTCGAGGAAATGAGATATTTAAAACAATATTTGAGAATGATTTCAATGATAATGGGGCTTTTTTATTTGGCTGATTAATTGAAGAAATCACTTCACTCCGACTGAATCGACCAATAGGAACACTGCTTTACTGATTTTGCATCAGTTTGCAAGTGATGCAGCGTCAAATAGAAGAGTCCATATATTTCTAAAAATTTTTGGTTTGCTTGTCCTCCACAATAAATTGCGATATTGTCTATCTACAGGCGTATTTTGCGACAATTTTGGATCATCTGAATCAATAAAGTGTCGAGGTTCTATAAAAGAATGATGAGGTTCAACAAAACTGTACTTAAAATTCTGCAGAGAATGAGTTAGTTTGAAAAACTATTAAAGGAAAATTGGCGCTGTAAGATAATGTAGCGTTTTTCAATCATTCCAGCAAATAAGATATTCCAAACAATATTTGAGAATGTTTTCAATGTTCATATTTTTCAAATCTAATATTGGTTTGCTTGCCCTCTTCAATAAATTGCGACATTCTGTATGCGTCAAGTGTTAGCAAATAAACCTATCCTATGTCTCAAGTACCACAAAGTGTAAGTATTTTACAGGTGCAAATGTTTAATTGAAAATTTAAGAAAAGCCTTGAGCAGGAGTTTTCGAGAGCTCGTTCTCACCCTGAAAATCTCAAGTCTCTAGGACAATCCCTTCGAAAGTTATCGTGCTAACGGACGAACGGACTGTCCCACGGGCATAATTGAATTTCACCATGAATTCGTTATCAGGTAGTTGAACCCTATCGCTCGAGACCATTTTCGGCTCAGAACTTGAAAATTAAAGACATTGGGCCAAAACGATAAACCTAGCACTCGTTTAAGTAGAACGAGCGCTCAAAAAGAAATAACACACCGCATAATAATTAATAATGATCATTCGAACAAATATTCGACGAAAATTTATGATCGTACTCAAGGGTCTGCATTCTATGATTTTTCAATGAGATTCTTGTGAACACGGTTGTCAAATATGACAATTCTCAGGCAGATAATTTGAGAAACTGATGAATTTCATAACTTTATTGGTAGTTTACTTTTCGTTTTCATTATTTGAGGTGAATTCATTGAAATGTTTGAAAAACGACAATTTCGATCCCAAAAATCCTGGGACCAACATAGAAGAATGCACAGAAGGAAAGGTATGTGTGAGATATATGGAAATTGAAGGCACTCTACACAGAAAAGATACAATTGGATGTGGAGTGAAAGAAGAATGCATCAAAACAGGAGAGACAGCAAAAAAAGATGATCCCAAAATAGACTTCATATGCAATGATTGTAAAGAAGACGAGTGTATTCCAGAAGCCTCACCACCTGAATCTACAACCATTATTTCAAGCACGATTGTTTCAAGCACAACTGTTTCAAGCACAACTGTTCCAAGTTCAACTATTTCAGACACGGATTTTCCAAAATTTGAGGATGAAGTCTTAGAAAGCAGTTCAACGCATCAAATTGTAACTACTTCTACTGAAACAAATGAAGATCCTGACAATTTTCCTTCATCGCCACCTCCTCCAGATACAACTACTACGAAAATTCCTGAAACAACTACTATTAAACTGAAAACTAGAGGTGGGACTAAGAGTAGTTCCAATACTCCAAAATATTCCAAACATATTGTTATTATGACTAGCGCATTCTCATTACTGAAAGAACTTATTCATTGTGTGGTAAGGTTATAGAATTATTTGTTATAAATATTTCCATAATAAATTTTTCATATGTTTGAAAAATATAATTGATTCATTTATACAGGGTGGGGCAGAAAAACCTATCCGATTTCAAAACGTTATAAAATTAAAACCACTCAGCTTGTCAAAAATTTTTTTTATTAACATATCGCAAATTTTATGCCATTTTTAAATTTAAGTTTTGAAAAGCACATCACTCAAATGTTGTCCTTGGGAGCGGATACACTTATTTAGGCGCTCGCGGTAGCTTTCCATGACTTTCACCGTCATTTCCACAGGAATTTCTTCAATTGCCCGAGCAATTTCCCTTCGTAAAGGAAGAAGGGTCCTTGGTCGATGCTGGTAAACCTTCGATTTGAGGTAAGAAGTCACATGGAGTGAGATCCCCTGAGCGCGGCGGCCAGCCAACATCACCTCTCAGAGAAATGAGGCGACCGGGAAACAGTTCCCTGAGAATGTCCATTGATCGTCGCGATGTGTGGTCGGTTGCACCATCCTGTTGAAACCACACATTTTCCACGCCATTTTCTTCCATTTTGGGTCTAAGAAAATTTTCCAGCATGAAACAATAGCGCTCGCTGTTGACCGTTACGGTTTGCCCATTTTCTTCAAAAAAGTAGGGCCCCCAGACGCCTAGGCGGGAAAGAGCACACCACACAGTCACTTTTGGGCTATGGAGGGGTTCCTGATGGATTTCCCGAGGATTTTCGACACTCCTATATCGAAAATTATGCCTGTTTACGGCGCCACAAAGGTGAAAATGGGCTTCGTCCGTGAAGAGCACAACATCGTCGTTTGGCAGTTCTCGGAGATCGCGACACAGGTTCGTACGGGTTTCAAAATCCCTTTCACTTAATTTCTGTGCAACAACCATTTTGTAGGGATGCATTTTGAGGTCCCGGTGCAAAATTCGCCGAATACTGCGGTTGGAAATCGCCAAAGCGAGCGAATGTTTTCGCGCCGAACGACGCGGGGAACGTTCAATCACGGCTCTCACATTGGCCACGTTTTCAGGTCCTGTTGCTGTCCTGGGACGTCCAGGCGACTTCTTTTTCAATGCTGAACTCGTCTGTCTAAAATTTGACACCCACACTTTAATCGTAGCGTGATGTGGAACAAGATCATGACGCCCGAGTCCGAAATGAATTCGAAAAGCACGTTGTGTAGCAATTATCGAACCGCCGCATTCGATAAACCGCTCAATAACAAAAGCACGATGTTCACCAGACCAAGGCATGTTGACTACTGACAAATGGCATAAAACCAGCTTTCTAACGGTTTTTACCCCACTACTCTACCTGCTCTCTCTTCTGAGAAAAAGGGATTTGAAATCGGATAGGTTTTTCTGCCCCACCCTGTATTTACACAGTGTAGAACAGCCAATAGAATGAATACGAAGACGAAGAAATGAGAGCGTGTTGGGAAAAACTGTTGGTCGATTTGTATTTTTAGATGCGCATTATCTTACGAAATAATTGTTATATAGGGTGTGACATGTGACAGTGGCCGACACCAACTTTCTTATTTTAAATACAACCCCCTGTATATTATTCGTTTCTTGGATTCTTGGTGTTTTCAGATGTATTACAAAAATTAACATAAAAAGAAATTATTTTATTTCACAAGACGTTCGCCGCGAAAATTTTAAACATGTCTTTCATTGAAATCAATGTTTTTTGTTTTTTTCACATTATTTGTGAAATAAAATGATTTTTTTTCTGTTAATTTCTGTGATATATCTGAAAACACTTAATATGTCCGAAACAGTTAAAGATATGGGACATCGTATTAGAATTATGTGTAGAAATTGCTGAAGAATCAAAAAAACCAATAATATACAGGGAAAATATTCAAAATAAGAAAGTTGGTATCGGCCACTGTCACATGACACCCTCTATATAATTTTTTTCTTGAGAAAAATGCGCTTCTGAAAATACAAATCAACGTGTCCAAGCGTTTTTCTCAACACGTCCTCATTTATTTGTTATCGAATTTATTCGATTTGGCTATATTATTTGTAACAATATAATGCACTGTATATTTCGAATGAATAATAGATATTTATAAATAAATATACAATAATAAATATAAACAAGGAGTTTTACAATCATTGCTAACAAATTCAGGATATCAATAGCAGACGACAATGTGAATTACATGAAACGAATACATAGATCCAAAGATATTCAGATTTGAATAGCTTGAGAGAATTATAGTATTCCTAATTATGCAAGCGAGCTAAAGCTTATGACTTCATGGCTTTTTCATCCATTTTGAATAAGAAAAAGTTATTAATTTCATTTTCAGTCGACCTCAAAATAAAAGGTGTGTTTAACGTTTAGGTACTGAATTGAACGCTAATGAACCATTTTAATATTCAATTTATGCTATTTCAATGGGCAACTGTCATGGGCAACCGAACACAAAGTATTCTGGAGAAATACGAGTAATATCACAACTCTACTTTAACATAGAATAGAATGTCTTCTGCAAAATAGAAATGTAATTCAATACGAATTCATACTAAATTCATAATGGGGTCGACGGAAAAACATGGTAATCGACTTGTTTAATGATCTCGTTGATAAACTAGTTGATTAGATGCTGAATTTTAACTTTTTCAATGTGCAATTGTATCGGGCAACCGAACACAAAGTATTCAGAAGCAATACAAGTAATGTTACAACTTCATTGAAACATAGAAATTTATGTTATGTCAAATATATCTCTTGTGCAAACCAGAAATATATTTCTATCAAGAATTCACACCCAATTCTTAATAAGGAGATTAATCTAGTGAGTAATGCTTTCGAAATATCAACGCGCATGCTCCGATCAATCATATCAAGAACCTTAATCGCTATCATTAATGAACTTGTTCATTGAATAAATATTTTTTTATGAAACTGACGTCTCTGAAATAGTCTGCTAAAAATGATATACCAGATATATATCAACACATTAATTGTCAAATCAACTATTCAGCTGCATTTTTGCAGCGGTCTACAAAAGTCATTCGTACGAATTTCTTGCAGATTGAATCAATTTTCCCGAATTCCAAGCAATTCAGGAATTGAAAATACTTGTTATTCCTCAGCGCTGAATCCTTATTTATCCAACCTAGATCGGAGAATTTCCCAGAATATCTCGTCTGTAAGCACCTAACGTTAACTCATTTTTTTCCAGACAGGGTTTTCAGGAGCCGCCATTTTTTACTTTCCAAGCGATCTGTTCCGGAGCTGACGGTTATTATTTCTCTTTTGAACATTCAACGGGCTTATATATGAAAGGAAATAACCGTTTAATCCCTCATAAATTGGGAAGCTGCGCCTGTAAATACTTTTTTCCAACAATAAGTTCTGTAGATTATGGAGGGAAGGTTCAATAATGCTGCCAGAGTCGAGAATCGATGAGCATTTTGATTCAGAGGTTTTTCCTGAATATAGGAATAATGCTAGAAGGTTTTTCATGAATATTAATGCCTTAACCCAATAAACAGCTATTGCAAGAGAAATGAGAAATTATCTGAATTAACTATTGAACCACTCGTTTTATTTCTATGATAATTTGGTTAACACTGTTTCAAAAAACATATTGAATTTGAGTGAATCAATAAAAGCTTTCATCGTGATATTAAATTAGAATTGTCCTTAATAAACTTCATTATTATTATTATGCGTAACATCGCCTCAGAAATTGTTTTTACTATCAACAAATTCCAATAAGTTCCTGTTTCGCTTCTGGGCGCGTTTTTTGAGCGCTCGTTCTATTCTATAGCGAGTGCTATATCGTTTTGCCAAATGATGAGGAATTCATGGTCAAATACAATTCTGTCCGTGGCGCTGTGCGTCCGGCCATTAGCACAATAACTTTCGAAGGGATTGTCCTAGAGACTTGAAATTTTCTGGATGAGTTGGGGTCCAAAACGCCTCAGTGCTCCATGAAATATGACCATTCAAGATTTTTGTTACACAATATCTGAGACAAAACGAAACTGATCGAGATGAAATGTTACGCCCAAATAAAAAATGCTGATAACAAGCCTCATGAGAAATTTTGTGGCCATAGTGTGAACAGAAGCATGGAAAATTCAATTTGAATATTGCAAAACAGATATCCGATTCGAGTCAATTTTTTTGTGTGAATGAATTGAGACCAATATTCTGGATGTTCATCCAAACTTCGTGACCATAGTTTTAACAGAACCATAGATAATTCAATTGGAATATTTAAAAGAAAAATCTTTATATTTCCATAACAGTATATCCGTCGAGTGAAATTTCTTCGGTGAATAAAGATTCATATACTGAATCTCCATACAAAATTTTGTGGCCATAGTTTTAACAGAACCATGGAATTGCAAGAAGAATCTTTATAATTCTATAACTGAATATCCAACTCGACTGAAATTTATTTTTAGAATGAAAACTACTATACTGAATGTTCATGCAAAGTTTCAAGAAGATCGCATCATTAGAACCATGCAATTTAAATTTTTATTTATATTTTTTACATATCCAATTTTCTGAATAATTTTCAAAATATAATTCCGATTCTGCTGAGATTCTGTATTTATATATTTGGTAACAATCGCAAGTCTTATATGAAATTTCGAGTTAATAGTCTTATTGCTTCATCAATAAACTAGCTCTCAAAAGTTCCTGCTCAGGGTTTTTCCCAAATTGATTTCAAATGAAAAAAACACATAATTTGCATTCTTTTTCGAAATTTTTTTATCGGTTTTTGAAGTATCAGTTGTTACATTTATGTAAAAATGATCCACTCTTGCAGATCTACAGACTTTTAATGACATTTCGTCATTTTTTGTCTCACTAATGACAAGAATGACTTCATCTTTTAGTTCAGAGTCAAGAGTGGATTATTCATATAAACCTGGCTTTTCACATAACCCCAAAGAAAATAGATCAACGGTGTCAAACCACAAATCATCTGATTATATTATGATCGTTGATCATTAATGAACTTAACAAATTAACGACGTTTTAAATGATCTATTGCCTTAAGTTTCTGCATTATTCAAACCATATACGCCCTAAGAGCTAAATCTTTGTGTAAAATACGCTCTCGGCAGTGATGTTGTAAATCAGTGATTTCTGCATGTCCTGTTTTTGATTTGAACTTTTGGACCCCTATCAAGTTTAATATATTTCTTTATATCTGTACACACTTGTTTCTTCAATAAATACCTATTAATTGAGACAAAAAAGGCGACAAAAAGGGCTACGGCCTGACTCATCCTCTCTGTTATTTATTTATTCATTCGTCTTAATTGAGAGCTAATAAAATACAAAACATGAAAAAAAGTCCTTAGCTGAGGTTGGTGCAAAACGGGTTACCATTCTATTCTGTGTATGATACCAGCGTACATGGTAACACCTCAGTAGAAAAAACCCTGTCTCGCCGTTTTTATATAATTGAAACTTAAAAAACTATTTGAATAAATACATTCAATATTTAGATACAAAATACTTGATTCATGCTCCTGGGCTAGGAGGGTGTTTCAAACCAGGTCTTACAATCCAATTGATGATTTTTGGAATCTCCTGTTCTTCTCAGACCGTACCAGGACCCTATTGAAGGGTGATCATCTCCCATAGATTTAAATAGTGGTATTTAATCCTAAAAATCGAATTAATTTTGTAATAGTGATAAAAAACGTGTATAATAATAATAAATCAAAACCATCAGTTATTCAATTGAATAATTCGTAATCTGTCATAACTTAGTTTTGCATTTGGTCTGAAGTAAGAAATACCTAACAATTATCATATTTTTTTCAGAAATCGAAATGTCAACCCGCCACTGGTACATAATAATCATAGTGCTACTATTCGCAGCAGCGGCGGGTGTCGGTGTTCCCATAGCCTTAAAAATAAGCTCAAGTGCCTCGTACGATGAGCGTCTGGAATTTGCAACCAGACTTCTACAGGAAGTGCCTCTGATAGACGGTCATAACGACCTTCCGTGGAACATTCGAAAATTCTTGCACAACAAACTTAAAAATTTCAAGTTTAACGAGGATCTACGTCACGTGTCACCATGGTCAACTAGTGCTTGGAGTCATACGGATCTGTTGAGGCTGGAAAGTGGAAGAGTGGCAGCCCAGGTGAGTTCACATTACTTCTTCACTTCTTCTTATTATTTATTTAGAAATAATACATCCAACAGAGCGAAGTCCAACAACAGGTGTCTACAAAAATTGTTTTATCCCGAACATAATATGCTCATTAATTACAAACCAAAATAACATAATCCTAAATACAAACAAGAACTAATTCTGCAGAACACTCGACACTGAGTGAATGAATTATGGTAAAGACGAAAGGAATATATCAACATCATTGAGGCTATTATTACTCCTACACATAGTAGTAACCGGACAAAAAAGTGGTGCTGAGTGTTTGGTATATTGATATGAAAGGTAACAGGCGATCTTGACGCAAAATGAGGAACACGAAACAGTATTGAGGAAAGTAGAAGCGATGAATCAATCCGGTTATTGAGTTATTTATAGATGAACACCAAATCATTAATCTCGCGTACCTTTCTGAGTGAACTGAATCCAATCTCATCCGAAAGAGAACTATAATTGTTATAATTTCAGGCTGGATAAAAGCCATGCTTTCTCAGAAAGGAAAGAGATTTCCTCTGTACTTTCTCAATACAAGCTATGTATTTCGACTGACAAGAATTCAACACTGAACTATAGTAACTCAACTCACTTCTAACTAATGAGCAATAAAAAACTTTCCTCAAAGGATGAACATTCTTTGCAATTACGAATAACTAAACCTAAAGTTTTCATGGCGCTAGCTGTTATGTTTTCTATATGCTCAGATAAGGTTCATTTTGATCAAGTCGGTTATTCAATTTATTATCAAATACTATTAGTGACGCCTTCCTTGCAAATGACATTCATGTAATCTATTGAGGTCACTCTGCAGTAGAAGGCAGTCAAGAAAGTTCCTTATATCCTTCTGTATTTTTTTAAATCACCAGGTTATTGATTATTGTTTGAATTTTTTCTATTTGTTGTGGGAGGCGACTACCCGTACTAACTTCACGCTATTGTGGAATACTCCTAGATTCAAATTTCCCCGATGAAATCTAACCTCTGGATGAGGCATATTATCTTATTGATAAGATAAGTTTTCCAGTTTGTTCTGAGCGATTGTGCCGTGTTCGATGACTTAGAGAATCTGATTAGATTCACTGCTCTCTCGATATCCACCACCCCAAAAGAACTACATACGGATATTTTTTGTGAATTGCAGCCTAATATATTTCAATTGAATTACTTCCTGGTAAAAAAAATATGTTGAAACAATTATTCATCATTTCACGTAAAATCAAACTTTTAAAAATAACGGCTATAAATTGTGGCGCATTCGCCATTTTGCGATTTAGGATGAAATATTTATAGTGTCTCAAGATATTCAATACAGAGAATAAGCAAAACAACAAACACATCTTGAAACATAATGAAACAACTAAAGCATTGAAACAATTGAATCAACTAAGGTGTCAGAATAAAGCAAAGGATATGAGACAATTCAAAACTATTATTTTGAAAGGGTTGAATCTACGTGAAATGAAGAAGTTTGTTTCAACATATAGTGTGTTTTAGTAATGAATTATTTTTAGGGAAAAAAATTCGATAAAACAATTTTATAGAAATATTCGGCAGTTGTTCTTCAGGATTTATTAGTAGAAAATAACATGTTAACGATGGATTCTGAGTTTTACTATCATTCAAAATAATCAATTATATGTCTCATGACAGAGATATGGCCTATATGGAACATTTTGGGACACCTTGGATACATATGACGCACAATAATAAAAACAAAATTTTTCGAAGTCAAACATTGTACCTGTATCGAGCTTACATTTGACCTGAAAACGTTTTCTTTACCCCAGTACCTCTACGGAAATTAAAAATATATCTTATACTTTCTAAAATCTTTTCACAGTACGCCCCAAATGCTAATTTTAATAATTTCTCTTTATTCTTTTTCCTTCTCATTATTTTTGGTGAAACTAACGGAAACCCCAGCGTACAAATAAATAATTGAGACTCCTTAATATCCCATAAAGACTGCACCTGCAGGCAAGTCTAGATCTTCAAACTCATGAACTCCTTACACGTTTTCAGAAGTATTTAGAACCCCTCATGAGTTTTATTGAACACACCGACACAACTAACTGCTACGGTGTTTTCATTAAAACTTTTTCCCCGCTGAGTTCCAGAGTTTACCTTCTCGCTGGAAAGCACGTGAATACACTGAGCGATGATGAAAGCCGACATTTTTCATTAATTCCGTTTTATTTATCTAACAAACTTCTTGATGGTTTTGAATATTTGCAGAATCCTCGCAAATCTTAGTAGTGCAAATATTAAAGTTCGTGTGGGTTCATTTCGTTGGCTTTCTCAAACTTTGCTTTGACAATACTGAAAAGTCACCTTCCAAAAGGAGACAATATTTAATTAATCAAATATTTTGAAACTTTCCAGCAGCAAAAAATAAAGATTTTTTTATTTTACTGTATAATTTTTCACTCTTAACTGTACTGTAGAGATGCAACATCATTCGTATTGCATTTATATACTTCATGTTTTATAGTCCATGACAATTGCTCATTGGAATAGTATAAATTGCACATCAAGATTGGTTATTATTAGATGCTCATAGCAAGCCTTCTGCGAAATTTTGTGGCCATAGTGTGAACAGAACTATAGAAAATTCAATTGGAACATTGATAAAAACAAACTTCATATTTCCATAAAAAGATATCCTATTCGAGTGAAATTTATTTTGTGATAGAAGATCGATTCACTGACTGTTTATCCAAAATTTTGTGGCCATAGTAGAAACAGAACCACGAAAAATTCAATTGAAATATTGAAATATGATTCTTGATATTTTCATAATATGATATCCGATTCAAGTAAAATTTCTTCTGCGAATAAAGGTTGATACACTGGATCTTCATGCAAAATTGTGGTCATAGTATTAACAGAACCATAGAATGTTCAATTGGAATATTGAAAGAAGAATCTTTATGTCCATGGCAGAATATCCGATTCGACTGAAATTTATTTTCAGAATGAAAACTAATATAGGTCCTGAATACTGAATTTATTTTTTTACATATTTTATTTTCTTATTAAAGTTGAAAAAAATTTTACGTAGTTTCAACCGTAATGCTGGATTCACAATGGACGTAACCATAAAACTCCCGTAACGTAAACGAAAAACGCAAAGTTGAACCAATGCAAATCATATGGAACTGTTCACAATAGGCTCTGTAATTTTTACGTTTACGTTGAGCTCATGGTAGTCCGTAATTCTAACGTTAATTATAGGAATTTGTTCACATTCTGTGATTTGTAGGTCTAACTCACCAAAGTCGTTTTTTTCTTCTTTTAGAATTTTGCTCTTCAATTCCTTTTTTTTTCAAACATCGTCTCAATAAAAACAGACTTAATACTTCATACATTTTTAATTAATGACAACACTTCACAGTAATCAATTGTCTAAAAATTCATAGAACACTTATTATAAAGGTATAAAGGCCCAAAGTCCATTCTGAACACATTTACGTTTACGGACAAAGTACGTTTACGTGTTCGTTATGGTTACGTCCATTGTGAATCAGCACTTATACATAAGAATTATAAATGATAATGATAATTATAATGTGATAATTCCCGTTATTTTATTAAATATAATAATAATAATCTTATTGCATAAGAAACAAAATAATTTAACCGTAAATTGCAAAATGGTGAATGCGCAATACCTTACTTATCTATAATCCGTTATTATTTTTGGGGTGCAATTTGCTTCAGATGATGGTAATTTGTTTCAACGTATTTTTGTTATTGGAAACTCGATTGGCAGAAAGAATGCTGTAATTTGAAAAAAATATACGGGAGTAGTTTTTTCAGTAATCAGGTAATCAGGAACACAAATTCAACGACAGATTTCGATTAAATTTCTCTTGCCATCCAAAAAACGTTTATTTTTGCCTTTGAGAAGATTCATTGGCTGTATGGAATATCTGGAATAACCTTGTGCAATCCTTATGACAACCGTTCACAAAGTATTCAGAAGCACTACGTGAAATGTCAACACTCTACCGAACCATAGATAAATAGTAATTTTATTATGTCAAATGTAAGTCTCGTGTGAAATGAGAATATATTTCAATCAAGAATTCATACTGAGATTGTAGGAAAAATCCTGTAATCAACTCGGTTATTAATAGAGTGACTAATGGTCTTGAACTATTTACGCGTGAGCGAAGCGAATATCTTGACCATTAGTCGCTGTCTTTGATAACCTAGATGATCAAATAACTATTCATAAATTCTACTGAAAACTTCAAGTAATGGTGTCATTTTATACTTCTCCCATATGAACACACCTTATTTTCATCCCAAAATAAGTATTTCCGAGTAAATACTCCGTTTTCCCGTTTTCATAGTACCCATCACCCGTTTCAAAATTCGTAAACTTAAACTCTTGATAGATAGTCGGAAAACATCACGACACCAAGAAAAACTTCCGTGGAAAAACCGAACTCCAGCGTGAAACGAACTGTCACACACATCAGCGGGCTCCTTATCTATTTTCCTTGCGCTAACAAGCGATGACGCTGCAGAATTCGGTTTCCTTTCCGGTTTTCTATCATTCAACGGATGTCATTTTCCTGGACTCGCCGACAATAACGGTATTTTAGGCATACCAAGGTTCGAGTGCCTGAAGCTGCCCCGCTGAAACGGAAGGATTATGACAGCGTCGAACAGTATTGACGTTTCTAGAGTCAGGGAGAATGAAGCTGGTATAATTTATCAGCTCTGTTTATCAGCAGATGATTTGTGTTTATTTCCGTTCCGGAAACACGCAGCTATTCCAAATTGAATTCTTCATTTTTGCATATTTGTCCCTAAGAAACTGTGAGTTCTTGTTTCAACAAAATTTCACATTTCGAGACGGAGTGATCTCAAGTCCGGCTGTCAGCTCTCAAACTGTATAACTGTTGATCGAAAAGAATAAACAACTGAGCTGATTTCATCGTTCGAAAAGTTTCGGAAAAAGTCCATTTGAAAACTCATTCATAGTGAAATTTCCAAATGAATTACTGATTTTCATGCAATTAAGAATCCCTCTAAAGATACATATGCAGATTTTTTTCTGCAGAGTATAATGACAGATAAATTCAAATGTTGTGAACGGAAAATTCTTGATGATAACTCATAATTTGAGCATCAAATTAGGAGAAGCCAGATGCTTATACGACAGAGCAGCCAAGATTTGCTCCAGATCCAGAAGATCGTAATGCGGAATTCAACAACATCACAAAAACCCTCAAGAAAAATGGCCAACGAATGGACAATGATCCTACAGAAACAATAGCTTCTGTCATACAATATGTAAAAGGTATATCTGAAAAGATTAGAAGGATTGGTAACAAATATAATGTGAGAAAAGCATTCAAGACCCAAGACACAATCAGGGGAAAACTCACGACAGTAAAACCTCTTAACGAAACCGTTACCCAGCTACAGGGTGTTGAAATTTCCAAAAAAAACTGGTAATTTCTTCACAACTCCAGTATTTTTGAGATATTCAGTCTAAATTTCGAAAGCGAGCTATTTATAACAGTCTCCATCACGCCCTGAATGTTGACTGGAATCTACAGGGTGTTTTCTTTTCCGGAGCCATGTCTCCTTTTTCCGTTAGCAAACTTCTTTGCGGTACGCCAGTGGTCAGCGTAAAATCAATTTTTGATATCTTCGTTCAATTTAAGAACTTTTTTCACTTCTGTATTTTTTTCTTATCTTTAACCGTTCTCAAGTTGAAAATTATTGAACGATTGTATGTTGATATTGAATAAACTCAAGTTGATGAGCTATCAAAATAAAAGCAAACACCCATAGAGTATTTCTATTATTTTTTTTATTTAGCGAATAACATACAACCGTTCAATAATTTTTTACCGTTGCAATGATGTAGACTGTTGAGAATAGCTCGCATTTCAAATTTAGACTGAATATCCCAAAAACTGCAGAAGTTATGAAGAAAAAACCAATTTTTTTGGAAATTTCAACAACCTGTAGCTCCGTAACAAAGCTTTTGCGGACCCATGTTCATATGGACTTTTTTTTTAAATTATGCGTAGATTCATCCCTTTTTTGTGACATACGATGATGAAATGTTGCAGGATTGATCATTCAGAGATTCTTCATACATGTTGAAAACCGTGCCTTTATGGACCCTTGTTGGGAACCATCTTCGATCTTTGCATCGATTAATGTGTAGGTTTCTTGAAATCCTCATGATTTCGTTTTATCTACCATATAATCCTAGAAAACCATATAATCCTTCGACACTTCATTACACATCCACAAATATTTACACCTTCTCGTTTCGAAATGTCCACTCAACTGCTGTCGTCCCCCAGTAATCTCCCAGACTCCTGGTTTAAGTGCTTGGGGACGTCGACCGGAAACGACCGGATTATGACAGTGTTGAGCACTATTGACATCTCAAGCGTGAATGAAACTCTTGTAATTCATCAGCTTCATTGGTCAGTTGATGATCCGCATATTTCTGCTTGCTTTGTTATGTGTTTCCGTGAATCTGAACTTTATGCTGTGTTTTCAGATGTATTACGAATGTGACAATGTGAGGTGTTTCCTCATCAAATATGTACTGGAATCTTTTAGTATATTATCGTGATGTCATAAAAGTTAATCAACATAATAGTGGCTCACATGGAGCTTGCATCCTATACAGTAGTATGTATATGCTGTTTCGGAAGGTTTCGAATTTAGAGCTAATATACGTATAATTTGCAGAATTAGATTAGGTAGTTCGTTGAAAGGGCAAATTGTGAAGTGAGTAGTCGAAAATTCTGTCCACTTTTTGATATAGAAGAGGTATCATTCAACTTTCATTAGTTTCGGAAGAATTGCCTCTTCCTGCTCCTGCTTCAACTCAACTTTGTTTTCAAGTTTTTCTCAAGTGAAGGTTTTCATGGTTGGCCAAGAATATTCAGATATCAAAAAAAAATATTTTGTGGTTAAATGTTGCCGCTTCAAGAATTCCAATGCAATTCTAAAAGCACTGAAAAACACCAACATAAAATCGGAAAACTCTGTAGGTTTCTTAATATGCGGAGAGAAGTAGAACTCTGAATAGCTTCAAAAACATCAGCCTTATTCTGCTCACTAATTTCATTTTCCTGCCCCAACTTCGAACTGAATTTGTTTTCGAGTTTCTTCAATATATCGACGATGGCGATCGGTCATAACTTCGGACATTAAACAAAAAATTCAGTGATGAAATGTTGCAGAATTGACCATTAGAAAATTTTCATACATGTTCAAAACCGTGCCTTTATGGACCCATGCTGGGAGCCATCTTCGAACTTTGCATCGATTAACGTGAAGGTTTCTTGGAGTCCTCATAATTTGTTTAATCTGCCATAAAATCCTAGAAAACCTAATAATCCTTCGATATGTCCACTCAACGGCTGTCGTCCCCCCAGTAATCTCCCAGACTCCTGGTTTAAGTGCTTGGGGTGGGGACGTCGACCGGAAACGACCGGATTATGACAGTGTTGAGCACTATTGACATCTCAAGCGTGAATGAAACTCTTGTAATTCATCAGCTTTTTCAGATGTATTACAAATGTGACAATGTGAATGAGAAGATTTTTTCAAGGGGTGCTTCCTCATCAAATATGTTCTAGTATCTATTCGTATATTATGGTGAAGTCATGAAAGTTAATCAACAAAATAGTGGCCCACATGGAGCTTGCATCATATACAAAATAGTATTGTCCCTTTACGGAAGTTTGAGCGCATAGTAGGCGTTTGTTTATTTCTCTGAGGTTGGCAATGTACCCGGCCTCGTTCGACGAGCTTGCGAATTATCAAAGAACTCTATGCAGTATTCACAACATGGCGTTTCAATCTGACAAGAAAATAAACAACATAACCTAAAATTCTAATATACACAGTGGAATATGCCAAATTTCCATGGCCAACCGACGGCTCAAACTTTCGTGAACGGACTATATGTATATCGTCGCCTTAATATGCAAATCACATAAGTCCAAAACCCAAAGTTTAGAGGAGAGGAAAAAAAACTGCGAATCTGTGGATATGCGTAAGTGATTTTCTTTAAATTCTTAGATAACGTCGTTCCGGGCTTCGTCAGCTATAAGATTTTTTGGTGTTGTGTGAATTTCTGCACAGGTGCGCACGAAGCTCCTTGACATAACTCAAATTTTCAAATTCGCCCAAAAGTGGACTTATGTGATTTGCATATTAAGCCGACGATATGCTTTTTCGGAAGGTTTCGAATTTTAAACTATAGGTACGTAAAATTACAGGATACAAGCAGAATTGGATTCAGTAGTTCGTTAAAAAGGCAAATTGTGAAGTAGGGATGATTTAAAATTTTTTGGAATGCTGTCGAAGTTGGATCTGTGTCGTTTGATGCGTGATAACGATTCGAAGACGTTTGCAGAATTCTGTGAAAATCCTTCAGTTAGAAAATTGAAAAAAGAAATCCGATGAAATCAGAAACTATTTGATATCGTATGAAAAATGTGAATTGAATCAGTTGCACGAAAATGCAACCCTCTGAGCGTTGTTGCTGACTGTTCAAAAACTTGGTGATGATTTCACTCACCTATACCAGAATGTTTCTGAAGCTGTCACGAGCTGAACTTCGGATGATGGTGAGACTGCAGACGGTGCAAACAACTTTTGTACTGTATGGGATTATCGGCGGATGTGATTTACAAGCTTCAGGAAGCAGACACAGCTGAATACATGATATGCAATCGTCCAGTTCTGGCTGGAAAACCGATCCTGGACACTAAAAAAGTAACGGCGAATGCTTATAGGGAAATTATCTCTTTCATTAATGCCATTGGCGACTTTCTTGATTTTTTGTTGATGAGTAGGGTAGAAAACAGAAGCTCTACATGGTCGCAGTTCAAGGCTTACGGACTGACCTGGCCATATTGACCTCAGTAATAACAATAATTCACGTTATCAATCAGATTTAACAGTTTGTTTGGCGCCTGAAAGTTCCAGAGACTCCATTCCAAGTGTAAACATCACAGTAAACGTAACAATAACATCGTAGAAAGAATTATAGTTTGACGGATACGTGCTTATCCTTCCTTTCACCGCCCACGTCATCCAATTACCCTCAGGAACAATTTTCCATTCCGAACAATTGCACCGAAAACGGCAGCCTTTGAAAATATCAATTCCCTGGCAATTCCTGATGGATGCATGGCGGTTTCATCTATTACAGTAATTGTATTTCCTACGCCAGTGACAAGACCCTTCAGCCTCAACAGCTGGCACGTCTTCCCCGATGAAAAGTCCTGTTCCGGGATGCAACTGAAACGTTTCTACCATACGAAATGCATTTTCTTGTATCTTCAAATCACGAAAACCCATAGTGAAAGTTTATAGGAGGAAATAAAAAATCCTGTACACTATATTAAATTCTGAACTCTGGATTCGACAATGACCCACAGTTTCCAGGAGTTCTTTAGGTTAATTGATAAGGTGAGGACTAACAGCGTTTTGCGAACCCAATGACTTTTCCTAATGTTGCTTACGTTAGTTTGTTCATCTCATAGATTTTGCTGATCTTTTTGCTGTTGTATTTTTTAACTGCATTGACTTGTATTTTAAATTTTGTAATTATTAATTTTTTTAACTTTGTGGATTCCATTACTGTTTGTAAGTTGAATGAAAATTTTGTGTGTCACGTTCTGTGATTTAACCTCACTTTTGAGGGTTTTAATCTTTCATGTTCTGTCAGTTTTATGACGAGATTTTTAATGTTCAATTTTAATGAGATCTTGATACTGAGATTGTTTTAATCCACTTTATCCTCTTAGACATACAATGTGTTCTCGACTCGGACCAGAGTTTGTGGATGATTCCATTTATCTGCTTTGAACTCAAATTTTCATGAAGTAGGTTACCACGTTCCTTTATATTTGGTTTTTCCTAATACTTCAACAACTATTTCATCTTTGTATTTAGGTCACTTAGCTTATTTCAATGTTTAATTTTTTTTCAGATGGCTTTGATAATGGCTTAACCGCCGAAACATGTCAGCCTGTATGGAATAAATTTGGGAGTTCAGAATTGAATATAGTGTACAAGATTTTTTCTTTCCTTCTTATATCTTGTTTGCTGAAAACAAAGGAATAAAAAGGTAGATGAACTTTAAAAGAGTGCATCACGATTTATACCTACTGAAATACTGTAGGCTTGGAAAAGGCTTCTAAACCTAAGGCAGCAGTCCAGCAATGGAATTTTAATAACACAGTAACCCTTGAAAGGAACAGTCCTGGATTGATCCAGTCCAAAAATTTGTGATCTTTTCACCTACCTATACCAAAAAGCTTCTGAAGCTGTCACGTGATGAGCTATGAAGGATGGTGAGACTGCTGACAAGGTACTGTTGGTATAAACATCAGTTGTGCTTCATGGGAATTCGACAGATGAGATTTGCAGGCTTTGTGAATAGAAAGCAGAAACAGCTAAACTAAACTCTATGTGATTGTACAGTTCTGGCAGGTCTAAGAACCATTAGTAGTAGAACTTGCAAAAGATGAATCAAGCATTGATACCTGCAGGACCAGAGCCTTCCTGTAGGTTTGGACAAGGACAATGATAAGGATATTAGTCTTGTCTAAACCTATAGGAAGGCTATGGTCCTGCAGTAACAAGCTTGATACGCTTTTTGCAAGTTCACCCTTAGGAGTCTAGCTGTGGGAGTTTAATATCACAATACCCCACTGCAGAAACAGTCCTGGACTGACCCTATCCACAAATTCGTGAGGATTTCACCTACTTATACCAGAAAGCTTCTGAAGCTGTCACGTGATTAGATTTTGGAGATGGTGGGACTGCTGTCGGTTTACTATCGGTATAATTATCATTTGTGCTCTATGAGAAAGTCAACAGATGAGATTTGCAGGCTTTGTGGATCAGAAGCAGAAATAACTAAACACATGGTATGTTAGTGTCCAGTGTTGGCTTGCCTAAGAACAATTCATTATATAAGAACAATATATTATATTTGGTCTAGGACATCTGTCCATGTCTCCTGAGAAGTTTATCGGTTTCATCAACGTCATTGACCACCTGCTTGGGTTTTCATGAATGAATAACGTAGAGAACAAAAGATCTATAAAAGGACGCAGTTCTCGAAAGGTTAACCTAGCCATAAGGACGCCATCAATTTAATTAATTAGTTTGGTTGGTACCTGAAGGTCCAAGAGAAATAATTCTGTGTAAACTTCACAGTCAACGTAAAAATAACATCGTAAAAAGAATTATGTTCTGTCGGATCCGCGCTTATCCTTCCTTTTACCGCCCACGTCATTCAATTACCCTTAGGAACCATTTTCCATTCCGAACAATTGCACCGAAAACGGCAGCCATTGAAAATCCCAATTCCCTGGCAATTCCTGATGGATGCATGGCGGTTTCGTCTATTACAGTAATTGTATTTCCTACGCCAGTGACAAGACCCTTCAGCCTCAACAGCTGGCACGTCTTCCCTGATGAATTGTCCTGTTCCGGGATGCAACTGGAACGTTCCTACCATACGCCATGCAATGTCCTGTATCTCGTTTGCCAAAAACAAGGAAATAAAAAAGTAGATGCACCTGCAAAGAGTGGATAAAGGTTAATAACTGTTAGACTTGAGCACTCCTGTAGGCTTAAGAAAATGCCTCTATACCTAAGGAAACAGTAGAGCAATGGGAGTTAAATAACACAATAAGCCTTTGAAGAAACAGTCCTGGATCGATCCAGTCCAAAAATTCGTGATCTTTTCACATATCCATACCAAAAAGCTTCCATAAAACTGTCACGTGATGAGCTTTAGAGGATGGTGGAACTGCTGACGAGGTATAATGTCGGTATAAACATCATTTATGATTTATGGGAAAGTCAACAGATGAGATTTGCAGGCTTGGTGGATCCAAAGCAGAAACAGCTGAACTAAACACTATGTGATTATCCAGTGCTGGCAGGCCTAAGAACCATTAGTAGTTGAACTTGCAAAAGGCGCATCAAGCTTGATACCTGCATGACCAGAGCCTTCCTGTTGGTTTGGACAAGGATATTGATAAGGATATTAGTCTTGTCTAAACCTACAGGAAGGCTATGGTCCTGTAGGTAACAAGCTTGATTCGCTTTTTACAAGTTCACCTACTACCTTTAGCAGTCTAGCAATGGGAGTTTAATAACACAATAACTCACTGCATAAACAGTCCTGGACTGACCCAGTCCATAAATTCGTGACGATTTTCACCTACTTATACCAGAAAGCTCCTGAAGCTCTCACGTGATGAGAATTTGGTGATGGTGAGACTGCTGACGGGTTAGTTATAGTGAATTATCATTTGTGCTCTATGGGAAAGTAAACAGATGAGATTTGCAGGCTTTGTGGATCAGAAGCAGAAATAACTAAACACATTGTATGTGAGTGTCCAGTGCTGGCTCGCCTAAGAACAATTCATATGTGGTCCAGGACATCCGACTAAGTCTCCTGAGAAGGTTATCGGTTTCATCAACGTCATCGACCACCTTCTTGGGTTTCGAAAGGTTAACCTAGCCATAAGGACGTCATCGATTAAATTCATTAGTTTGGTTGGCACCTGAAAGTCTCAGAGACATTATTCTAGATATGTATAAACTCCACAGTCAACGTAACAATAACATCGTAAATAGAATTATGGTCTGACGGATCCGCTTCTATCTTTCCTTTTACCGCCCACGTCATTCAATTACCCTCAGGAACAATTTTCCATTCCGAACAATTGCACCGAAAACGGCAGCCATTGAAAATCCCAATTTCCTGGCAATTCCTGATGGATGCATGGCGGTTTCATCTATTACAGTAATTGTATTTCCTACGCCTGTGACAAGACCCTTCAGCCTCAACAGCTGGCACGTCTTCCCTGATGAATAGTCCTGTTCCGGGATGCAACTGAAACGTTCCTACTATACAACATGCATTATCTTGCATCTTGTTTGCCACAAACAAGGAAATAAAAAAGTAGATGCATCTGCAAAGAGTGGATAAAGGTTAATAACTGTAAGACTTGAGCACTCCTGCAGGCTTAAGAAAAAGCCTCTGTACTTAAGGCAGCAGTCCAGCAATGGAAGTTGAATAACACAATAACCCTTTGAAGAAACAGTCCTGGATCGATCCAGTCCAAAAATTCGTGATCTTTTCACATATCCATACCAAAAAGCTTCCATAAAACTGTCACGTGATGAGCTTTAGAGGATGGTGGAACTGCTGACGAGGTATAATGTCGGTATAAACATCATTTATGATTTATGGGAAAGTCAACAGATGAGATTTGCAGGCTTGGTGGATCCAAAGCAGAAACAGCTGAACTAAACTATATGTGATTATCCAGTGCTGGCAGGCCTAAAAACCATTAGTAGTTGAACTTGCAAAAGGCGCATCAAGCTTGATACCTGCATGACCAGAGCCTTTCTGTAGGTTTGGACAAGGATATTGATAAGGATATTAGTCTTGTCTAAACCTACAGGAAGGCTCTGGTCCTGTAGGTAACAAGCTTGATTCGCTTTTTGCAAGTTCACCTACTACCTTTAGCAGTCTAGCAATGGGAGTTTAATAACACAATAACTCACTGCAGAAAAAGTCCTGGACTGACCCAGTCCATAAATTCGTGACGATTTCACCTACTTATACCAGAAAGTTCCTGAAGCTCTCACGTGATGAGAATTTGGTGATGGTGTGACTGCTGACGGGTTAGTTATAGTGAATTATCATTTGTGCTCTATGGGAAAGTAAACAGATGAGATTTGCAGGCTTTATGGATCAGAAGCAGAAATAACTAAACACATGGTATGTGAGTGTCCAGTGCTGGCCTGCCTAAGAACAATTCATACGTGGTCCAGGACATCCGTCCAAGTCTCCTGAGAATTTTATCGGTTTCATCAACGTCATTGACCACCTTGTTGGGTTTTCATGAATGAATAATGTAGAGAACAAAAGATCTCTGGAAACTGCTATCTTTTATAAATCTTTTGTTCTCTACATTATTCATTCATGAAAACCCAACAAGGTGGTCAATGACGTTGATGAAAGCGATAAAATTCTCCCATAAGGACGTCATCAATTAGATTCATTAGTTCGGTTGGCACGTGAAAGTCCCAGAGACTTCATTCTATGTGTGAACTTCACAGTCAACGTAACAAAAACATCGTAAAAAGAAATATGCTCTGACGGATCCGCGCTTATCCTTCCTTTCACCGCCCACGTCATTCAATTACCCTTAGGAACAATTTTCCATTCCGAACAATTGCACTGAAAACGGCAGCCATTGAAAATCCCAATTCCCTGGCAATTCCTGATGGATGCATGGCGGTTTCATCTATTACAGTAATTGTATTTCCTACGCCAGTGACAAGACCCTTCAGCCTCAACAGCTGGCACGTCTTCCCTGATGAATAGTCCTGTTCCGGGATGCAACTGAAACGTTCCTACCATACAACATGCATTATCCTTTATCTCGTTTGCCAAAACCAAGGAAATAAAAAGTAAATGCACTTGTAAAGAGTGAATAAAAGTTAATAACTGTTAGACTTGAGCACTCCTGCAGGCTTAAGAATAGGCCTTTATACCTTAGGCAGCAGTCCAGCAATAGAAGTTGAATAACACAATAACCCTTTGAAGAAACAGGCCTGGTCGTGATCTTTTCACATATCTATACCAAAAAGCTTCTAGAGCTATCACGTGATGAGCTTTGGAGGATGGTGGAACTGCTGACTAGGTAGGTGCTGGCAGGCCTAAGAACAATTAGTGGTTGAACTTGCAGAAGGCGGATCAAGCTTGATACCTGCAGGACTAGAGCCTTCCTGTAGGTTTGGACAAGACTATAGTCCTACAGGAAGGCTCTGGGACTTTAATAACACAATAACCCACTGCAGAAACAGTCCTGAACTGACCCAATTCACAAATTCGTGACGATTTTACCTGCAAAAGGCGGATCAAGCTTGATACCTGCAGGACCAGAGCCTTCCTGTAGGACTATAGTCTTGTCCAAACCTACAGGAAGGCTCTGGTCCTGCAGGTATCAAGCTTGATCCGCCTTTTGCAGGTAAAATCGTCACGAATTTGTGAATTGGGTCAGTTCAGGACTGTTTCTGCAGTGGGTTATTGTGTTATTAAAGTCCCATTGCTAGACTACTGAAGGCAGTTGGGAACTTGCAAAAAGCGCATCAAGGTTGTTACCTGCAGGACCAGAGCCTTCCTGTAGGTTTGGACAAGACTATAGTCCTACAGAAAGGCTCTGGTCCTGCAGGTAACAACCTTGATGCGCTTTTTGCAAGTTCCCAACTGCCTTCAGTAGTCTAGCAATGGGAGTTTAATAACACAATAACCCACTGCAGAAACAGTCCTGAACTGACCCAATCCACAAATTCGTGACGATTTTACTTACTTATACCAGAAAACTCCTGAAGCTATCACGTGCTGAGATTTTGGTGATGGTGGGACTGCTGACGGGTTACTATCGGTATAATTATCATTTGTATTTTATGGAAAAGTCAACAGACGAAATTTGCAGGCTTTGTGGATCAGAAGCAGAAATAACTAAACACATGGTATGTGAGTGTCCAGTGCTGGCTTGCCTAAGAAACAATTCATATGTGGTCCAGGACATCCGTCCAAGTCTCCTGAGAAGTTTATCGGTTTCATCAACGTCATTGTCCAACTTCGTGGGTTTCCATGAATTAATAACGTAGAGAACAATATATATATAAAAGGACGCAGTTTCCGGAAGTTTAACCTAGTCATAAGAACATCATCGATTAGATTCATTAGTTTGTTTGGCACCTGAAAGTCCCAGAGACTTTATTCCATGTGTAAACTTCACAGTCAACGTAACAATAACATCGTAAAAAGAATTATGGTTTGACGGATCCGCACTTATCCTTCCTTTCCGCCCACGTCATTCAATTACCCTTAGGAACAATTTTCCATTCCGAACAATTGCACCGAAAACGGCAGCCATTGAAAATCCCAATTCCCTGGCAATTCCTGATGGATGCATGGCGGTTTCATCTATTACAGTAATTGTATTTCCTACGCCAGTGACAAGACCCTTCAGCCTCAACAGCTGGCACGTCTTCCCTGATGAATAGTCCTGTTCCGGGATGCAACTGAAACGTTCCTACCATACAACATGCATTATCTTGTATCTTGTTTGCCATCTGAAATGATGGCAATCTGCGTAAATTCATTGTAGCCCTGTGAAATATGGTGTTGTTCACTTCTTGGCGCGTTCTCACGGCCTGTTGTTCTGCGATTTATGCGATGGGGCTTGGGATTTATGAAAACGCTCCATTGGATCTACGGAATCTCGTGTTGTATCTGTTGATTCTGTGATTTGGCAATTGTAGTTGGAAATTCGTTTGGATTCAGAAACGTATTTGTATGTTTTTTTGTTGTTTTGTTGGCAGTATTCAGGCTGTTTCAATAGAGAACTTTTTCATTTTTTGTATGTGATCATTCAATATCGTAAAAAATTAAACGATTCTGTGATTTTATATTGGATTTGCCAATTCTAGTTGAAAATCCAATGCGATTCATGAACGTATTATTGTCTGATTTTTTTGTGGACATTATTTAGGCTGTTTCAAATTTCAATAGAAACCTCCTTCATTTGTTGTATGTGTCATTCACATTATTTATCAATATACTCGTAATATCTTGACTTCATAGTTGATTTTGCTCAGTATTCACAACTGCAAATTAAGCTGATCCTCGCGATCCCGAGCAACTGAGTCTATTTGGAGAATTAATAGACATACGGCGGGTTTCGCAAAGCTTGATTGGGCAATCAAAACCTTGATTTTGATTAAGATGTCTATTTTAGATATCTTAATTTTGATCGAAGTCGGTAGTTTACGTCAAAAATGAACTGAAATTTGCACAGAAATAATGACATTTCATCAATCAAGGTGATTGAGGATTTTGTGAAACCCAGCTATAGTGCAAGTAAGAGAGTAAGAGGAGTGTCGCAATATTTCAAGTCGATGTATATTAATAGATCTTCCAATTGTCTCGTCGTACAACTAGTGTCACCCTGTCTGTCTGAACAGTTTAAGCGCCACTGTTGCAAGACACGCCGTGCCCCAATATTCACCTTACATACTAAACAACCCCTCCGCCCGAGACACATCGATTTACCAGAATTCCCATCTCGTCATTTTTCAGGCGCAGTCCCGACGTTGTCCCATGAATGGGAAGAATTCTCCGGGATCCTAACGAGTCAGCAAGGCTGAGGCGGATATTTCATCTCTTTCCGTCGTCCGAGACCTGAAATACGGCCGGCCGGATCTTCCTACTACGTGCTGATATACCTCTATATATATTTACTGTAGTAAATAAAGAGAAGAGGTTTAACGCGTGACATCGCCATGAATATCAAAATAGTGAAAGCAGAGAATAATATTAATCGATCGAAATCAACTAATATTGAACTCATTCTTCGGAGCTAATCTCGTCCTCGTTAAAGACAAAATGCAAAGAAGTGGTATGTGGTATCAATCAGAGGACCTATGGATGACCATTTCGTCCTTATAAGAATTCATCAGCACAGGATAGCTCTGGATGATACAAGGTATTTCTTGGGACTTACTGCGAAATACAGCGATTGCTTGCTTTCGATCGATTAACTTTTTTAATATTTATAATGGAAAACGATAAATTTTTAGCTTCTTGCATTCATGAGGTCTACTCAGCTTTCTGAATTATATTTTAACTGGAAAACTTTCAAATATGAATCCATAATAACTTTATATTCAGTGGAATGACTATAACAAGCAATGCAAATTTTGTCGGATGAATTTTCAGATTATGTTTGTGCAAATAGTCTCAACATTCCAATAACCGTTAATTCCATGCCAAAAATCTGTATTAACTTCATAAAGAAATCCAATTAAAGAAGGGCAGCTTCAGAAATTTCTTTCTATATTTTCCGGGATCGATTTTCGAGGATCGAGATAATGACGATTTGTTATAAATGATGGGTAAGCTATTGATTATCTTCTGGCTAATTACTTATTGTTATAGTTTGATTGAAAACGATAAATTTGTCTCTAGTGGCATTTTGGATTTATAAAGTTTACTCAACTTTTTTAAGCGACCGCAGCTTTCAGATTGTTCTGAGGTTTTTTAATGAATTATGCTGAAATGAATGTAAGACAAGAGCTCCTTTCCCCATATGATTCATGGGCTCGTGGCTTTAGAATCACTCCTGGTGTCTTCCAGTTGTTCAACCGTATTATTTCTTATTTCATCATCATGACACATTATCTCTTGACATTTTAATCATTTATTTAAAACAATAGCTCAATTTTTGTTGAAGATACAGGGTTTTTAGTAAAACATTGAATTTCGCTAAGGCTACAACAGTACTTCAACAAAATCAACATAAAATTCTGACAAAATGAGAATAACAAACTCAGTTGAAAACATTACGTGTTTCCGCCCAGATGCATATAACAGCAATTCGTCTCGGCATGTCATCATTCAGGTTTTGAATGATTTAGAGCATCACTTAGCTGCAGCAAATTCTCAGGAGTTGGTAAGCGAGATCGAATTTTCCTACCGAAAGCATCAAAACATGTCCAATTGGATTCAAATCTGGGCTTAGAGCAGGCCAGTTGAATTCTTGGATATCAGTTTTTATTAAATAACCCCTGGCTATCCTAGCCACATGCGGTTGATGCGGTCGGGCATTATAAGTCATTAGCACTAAATCTTCTCCAATAAACGATGCATACCGAACAACATGTTGCGCTAAAACTTTACTTCTTTTATGTTTTCACTCAGTTTTAGTTTATTGTTATAACGTTTGATTTTAAGGTTAAATCTGTGAAAGTACTTTCATAGCCATAGCGAAATTGTGGAGTTTAATGTTGCTCTGAAAACCCTATATCTTCAACAAAAATTTAGTTATTGTTATGAATGAATAATTGGATTGTCATGAAAAAATGTGTCTTGATGATGACATACGAAATCACGCAGTGAAACAACTAGAACACACCAGGGGTGGTTCTAAAATTAGGGTAAAAAAACATATTTCGTTTCACCTTGTATTAAATGACGTATGCCGAGTTGTCTATGAAATTTCAAATTGGTGATTGATTTAGGATGAACATATCCACAGCTGAAAAATTGAATCGAACTAGAAATAAGATCTTTATAGAATAACAAACTTCATTTTCGGAATAATGATGGAAAACTTGTAACGAAGTTATGCCAGAAGGTTCATTCTTCTATTCATCATCTTCTGGAAAAATACGCCTTCTGCAATAATTGTTTACGAATAGCTTTCTCCACACACATTGATTCAAAATGCTCGTGGACGTATGGCATGATTGTTTTTGACTTCGGGTTCTTCATCAGGAGACCAATCGAATCATTTGAGACTACCTCCAGCTCAAAATTCTCAATTTACAGGCATTCCAGCAAAACTGTGGTACACTCAACAAGCACCAAACGCTGACTATAAGAATTGTTGTTAAGAATTGCACGTGAACTATACTTAACTTTATGACACTAATAGAAAACAAGTTCCCTTTCGTGCAACCAGTTTTTTATTCTACACGACATGATAAAGTGCGATAAACATTATCTCTAGAATCACCCCATAGGGGCGACTCGACATCTCTACTCTCATTTAATGCATATTCAGCACGAAACAGACCAGGTTGAATTCGAATAATTCGCCACAATCGTTAACGTTCCAAGCATCCATTCAAAGCATGTACACAATGGCGTCCTATCTCTAGCAGATAGGATAGTTCTATAAATGAATAAAACCAAGCCAAATAGGCTTCAAATCCTATGAAGATCTGTCAGTCCCCAGCTGGCATAAGAGTTTAACGGTTTTTCATTGGGAATCTAATCAGTTGGATCTGAGTAAAACGAAATTATACTGTAATATCATAGTAATCTTATAATCTATGGTAACTCTCATACCTCGAGCTTGTTTCAGTCCTCAACTCATACCTTACCGTCCAGTTCTAGTCAGTTTCAGTCTTGACGAACCCCAGAAACTGCATTTGTTTACCGATGAGATATTTTCGTCTCTTTTGCACAGCACATGAATTCATCGTTTTCGTCTCGTTCTTTGGTGGAGCAATAAGACTATTACCTCAAAATTCCATATGGGATTTGATATTGATACCAAATATACATAAACAGTATCTTAGCACAATTGGAATCATATTCTGAAAATTATTCAAAATTGAAATAAGTGAAAAATAGATAATTACAAAAGAATTAAATTTTTTGGTTCTGATAATGCGATGCCCTTGAGATTTTGAATGAACATTCAGTATAGTTGTTTTCATTTTCAAAATAAATTTCACTCGAATAGGGTAATCTGTTAGGGAAATATAAAGATTCTTTTTTCAATATTTCAATTGAATTTTCTATGGTTCTGTCAACACTATGGCCACAAATTTTCGCATGAAGATTCAGTATATCAATCTTTTTTCACAGAAAAAGTTTCACTCGAATCGAATATGGAATATGGAATTATGGAAATATAAAGATTCTTCTCTTTGATATTCCAAGTGAATTTTCTATGTTTCTGTTGAAACTATGGCCACAAGATTCGGCATGAACATTCAGTGTATCAATCTTTATGCATAAAATGAATTTCATCCGAATCGGATATTTTTTATGGAAATGTGAAGTTTCTTTTCTTCAATATTTCAATTGAATTTTCTATGGTTCTGTTTACACTTTGGCCACAGAATTTTGCATGAAGCTTATTATGACCATCTTGCATATGACCGCAACATTTCATTTCGATGCGTTTCGTTTTGTCTGAGACATTGAGGAACAAAAATTTTGAATGGCCATATTTTAAGGAACACCCTGTATGATTGGGCTGGTTAACGAATCTAACCAAGCCATTTGAAAACCGAACTCACCTTGAAAATTTCAAATCTCTAGGACAATCCCTTCGAAAGTTATTGTGCTAACGGATAGCCTGACGGCCTCTCAGACATAATTGAATTTGACTACAAATTCGTCATCAAGGAGTGTAACCCTATCGTTTGAGACCATTTTCGGCTCTTAATTCGAAAATTACGGACATTTGGGCATATAGCACTCGTTTAAGTAGAACGAGCGCTCAAAAAGTAGTACATCAAAATAAGAAGTTCGGTGCACAAATAACTCTCACTCGAGTTATTATAACATTCTATTCTTGTGAGTTATGACAGATACCCACTTTACTAAAACACTTTTCATCCAACGAAATGAAATAAGCAGAAACTTCCTAGCTAGACTTTCATCTCGTATTATTTCTGTCTCTCTCATATTAATTCTATCTGCCTTTCTCTCGTCCCATAAAGTCCCGATTGTGATTATTTTGAAGAGAAATAGAAAGCCTAATTGAATTAATCCCAAATCTGAGCGACAGGATCCCTCGCCAAAATTATAAGCTGAAAGCATAGAAATCATTCGCTGTGGAACTGTGAAACAGTGCTCGTTATATTCTCATCTACGTTCTATATTCTGAGTGGAATGTAACCTTTTTGTTGAATACTGAATTATTCCCAACAATTCCCACTACCTCATTCAGCTCCTGTAGAGCTTTATCAAATTTCCAATTGGATATTTCGACCCGGAAAAGAGATCCAGTGAATTTAATAACGCTGTTACGGATTTTCACATGGAAATATCACGAAAATTTCGTAGTCTATAGGGGATGTATGTTTAACGTCATCGGTATGTCGAGTTTGAACAGAGATCGTGGTTGGAATTATTGATCGTACTGTGGAATATTGAGGGTAATGAATTGAGGTTGATCATTTCTATATACAGTGGATAATGAAGACCTTGAAATCAAAAGATTTGATATTTTATAGGTATGTTGATTTTTTCGACAGTACGTATTGATTTCGGTTGTGAAATAATATTCAAATTTTGGATTGAAACGAAATTATGTAAAAATGTCTCTCGCCTTTTCCTAGTTCGAGTTAACATATAATCATGAGAATAAAAGCAATAATTTCTTCATTGAAATGGTACATTTAAGGCAAAATTAAGATAATTAGAGATGTTCTTGAATAAAACCTTATATTGAGACCTATCTGGAAAAATCGTTGAAATGAAAAATAAATATGCAGACCCCACATACTGGTTAATTATGTTCTGAAGTTCAAAACCACCGTTGTTCTCCCTTTAAAAAAATAGGTAACATAATATATTGTTAGAATTATTAACAGATCAGAGGAAAACAAGCAATATGGACACTGTTGTTGACTTAAAATTGCTGAAAATGAAACGTTCATGATAAATTATTTGAGCTTTTTTCATCATAATCACTTCTTCTGTCAACGTTTTGATCAGCTTTTGCTAGCCGTCGGTGCTGGCTGGAAAATACTTCAGACTTTTTACTTTCAGAAAAGCAACTTCTGTCATTCTTTTGAGAACGTTTGTATTTGACAGTTTTCAGAAAACAATCATTGATGACTCCGGTCTCTTTTTACTTGAATCAGTCGACAAACAATTCATTGGATCCTTTTAATGCTGGATTTTATTCTTGGAGCCAAAATTGTTTTGAGATTTGCAGACTGTTGCCTGACACGGTTTTCATGTAGGTATTGACACGGAAGCTGTACACCTCATTTTTATGGAGTGAAACTTCCAATATGTCAAAAAAGAAGAATAACGTATAAAATTTAAAGAAAGCAGCTCTCAGGTCAATAACCGAAAACCCGTTGAACAGAATAAGTAAATGATGGAAATAGGCCAAACAATATATAGTTAAGGAACCGACACCTACTAGAAATGCAACGGCGACGAGGCGTTTTCCTGGAATCACCGCGGATGTGCAAAAGTGCAATTCCACATAAACATTTACTTTTTAGATCTTTAGGAACAATTCAGTTAGTTACGAATTAGACTCCTGACAAGTCACTTTGATTTGTAATTCACTTCCAAACTTAATCTGTAAGTATAGGATTAATAATTCTTTAGCCTCAGTGTTGCAATTGTTAATCTTAATTAGAAATAAATTCTTTTTAAAAAGCAGACTTTAAGTGCGGAAAACATAATTATATTATCAATAAGCACATTCTACAGAGTGTCCCGGAAAATGTGCGAAATCTCTTTGATTCAGATAGAACATAAAAAATTAAGATGACAGTTCCAAATTTTTTTTTCCTAGCGGCCCTCCCTACGAAGATACGACCTCCTAAATGACGCCACTGGAAATTCATTTTAGTGGAATAAATTTCAATTACTTACTTCTTTCATTATTTTTTTTCGAAAACGATCATTTATCAACACTGAACAAGAGCACCTTTCTTTAGCTTAATGTTCAAGGTTTCCAAATTTTTTTTAGCACCTTATCATACAGGGTGTTTAAAATGTAAGCATTAAAATGTACAACCCAGTCCGCCCCTGGTAAACTGAACAAGATAATTGAAATTTGAGTGCTGTGATTTAAGAAGTCCTCAATAATATTAATAACATCAAATTTTTATCAAATTATATCGAGTAGTTTCAAACTTATTCCACTAAAATGTTTTTTCAGTGGCGTCATTTAGGAGGTCGTTTCTTCGTAGGGGGGCTGCTAGGAAAAAAATATGGGAACTTGTCTTCTTCCTTCTTTATGTTCTATCTGAATCCGAGAGATTTCCCACATTTTCCGGGACACCCTGTACTATAAACCAAAGCACAAACTGAATATGAAACCTTGAATTACCATCGTAAATAAAAAATTCACAGCACGCTTCGACATATGCGATATCAATATCGTTGACATAGATTGAAATTGGTCCAACATGCTTCCTGAAAATTTCAGAATTGTCCCATATTCATCATTTCCATAAAAAATTGATATAAATTATTCACTGATAAAATAAAACGTTGCATCGGGCAAAAACCTGTTTCTGTGTGTTTTACCGTAAACCTGCTGTTGTTATGATTAATTCCGGAACAATTAATACAGCTACAATTTTGTGATGGAAACGATTTCTCGTTACAGTTGGCCTACTCTCGTTCAACCGGATGGAATGGCTGTTATTTGAATGTGAACGATCAAAGAATTCATATCTGAATATGTACAGGTTGATTCACTTATCTGGGTAACCTATTTTTTCTCTAAAAGGGGTGAATATTTCTTTAGTCTGTTGACGGTATTTGGTACGAGTTCTGTTGACTTGAGATGTGCGTTAAGGTCGGAAAAATGGTTGAAAACGCCAGGAGTCGCGGCGCTATCAAAATTTTTTTCTCCCGGAACATACCTTTTTTGATGTTTCATTCGAAAAATAATTTAATTCTGAATGTTTCTTCTGAAGGCCATTTTTTCTATTCCTTATCGTGTTTTGTGTTAGTTCTATTTCATTTATTTTTTTCGGTATTTTGACAGTATGCTTTGATTTGAAGAGATAGATATGATTGTGTTTCTTGAAATCAGAGAGACTTTGTCGGTTACTATTTCTCAATCATTAGATTCATGAAATATTATATTTTATAACAATAAACGTTCTTTTAATAACAAACGGAATATGTCACATCATATGTTTTATATACCGGTCATTAAGATCCATACATAAGACATATCTGTTCCTTATTTCATTTTACTTTGGCCAAAATATTAAGGTTCACTTGTACGAAGTAACTCATATTGAACTTAGGAAAAGATATTCTATTTTATTTATGTATCAATCAATCATAATGGCCGCTATATTGAATATATGATTTTAAATATTGCATTTATTATTTGAAAATGTTTTTGTTATAAAATATTATATTGATTGAGAAATAGTTTGCTATAAAGTATCTTCGATATCAAGAAACACAATCATATATATGTCTCTAAATCAAGGCATACAGTCACAATACAGAAGAAAATAAATGAAATAGAATTGAATTAAGACACCGTCAACAGAATAAAAAAAATTTCGTCCGTTTTCAATAAAAATTAGTTTACCAAAAAAAGTGAATCACCCTGTACTTTTCTAACAGATACCTTTTTATGTTAATTTTGAATGCCCATATTTTATGGAACATCCTGTACGAATTGGCTGCTTAACGAATTTAACTGAGATATTTGGAAACTGAACTGACCCTGAAAATCTCAAGTCTCTAGGACATTCTCTTCGAAAATGATCGTGCTAACGGACGGGCGGCCTCACGGACAGAATTGAACCACGGATTCGTCATGAAGGAGTCGAACCCTATCGTTAAAGATCATTTTTGGCACAAAATTCGAGAATTACAGGCATTTAAGCAAAACGATATAGCACTCGTTTAGGTAGACCGAGCGCTCAAAAAGGGATTTTCATTGTATTTTGAGCTGTTACCACTACCACACCCCATACACTCAGAAAGTGTTCTAAAATTGATCCGATCCAATAAAGTACTGTGAAGTTAACTGACTGCCATCTGAATGAAATAATATTCAATTTATAACAATTGTACTTCATAAAAAATTAACTTCTGCAACATTTCGAACCGTTTTTGTTTTATTGCATTTTTGATTTTGAGCTTTTATATGGCTCTCCCATTACAAATGCAATGAGCATTTCCAGCATGTTTAGAGATGTTGCTCATGCTATAGCATTGAGAGGTCCAAAATATACAGGGTGTTTCATCATAAACTGGACAAACATATATTTTCGTGTAGAGGACATCGGTAGAATCATTTTTGCCTTATACAATATATACCGTTTTCGAAGCATAAGCGAGATACAGGGTGTCAAACGTCAGTTTTGAGCAAGATTCTTATGAGTGTGGTAAGTTATGTATAACACTTGGTGTGATGGTTTTTGGTCAAATCTCAGTATTTTTGGGTCCTCTATTCAGAAAAGTTGACGAACTTCGAAAAACAATTTACAAAATGGCGGAAGACCTGCAATGTTCCAATTTTTTTTTTGCGGTTGCCAAATCGACTTTTGTTTTCTGAATGAACACAATTTTATAAGAATTTCTGTGAAAAAATTTTTTCAAAAATCGAACACAAATTTTTTTTACATGTTTACAGCGATGAAAAAATTTCACTCGAAATGGATGAAAATTTGTACAATTGCACTTCTTGAATTATCAATCACGAATATGAAAACAGAATTCTAAAATATCGAACGGTTTCGTTACTACAGTCATTCAAATATTTCGTTCAGACCTCTGAAATAATTAAAATTGTTTTGAGTTCTAGAGTCAAAATAATTGAATTATCGGCATGTTAAAACATTATAGATGAATTTATACAAAAAAAAATCAGTGAAACTTAGTTAGGACTCGAACCGACGTAGGTATTAAATAGGGAAATGGCACTGTTCTAAGGATAATAATATTCGTTGCCAGGCAACGATAGTTCGTAGTTCATAGAGTTGGACTGGTATTTGAATTTCAGTGAATATAATTTAGCCAGTAGTCAAACTCTATGAACTACAAACTACCGTCAGTTGGTATCGTTGTAACCTGCAATTCAACATTCAACCGCTAATTCTGATCGTTGTGAATCCACAAGCTTATTTCGGTGATTTCATTGGTTTTTTTCCGAAAACCTAACTACTAAAGAAAAAAACGCATAATCGCTATGTGTTTCTAACTCACAGTAATGCGGCGTTCCCACGAGGCGTTATTAACGACAGTGAACCACGCTTTCGTGAAATACACTTCTGTGTAAACGCATAGTCGTTAAACTAGCTTTCGTGAGGAATGCGTTCACAAAGAAGTGTATTTCACGAAATCGTGGTTCACTGTCGTGAATAACGCCTTGTGGGAACGCCGCATAAGAAATAAACATAGACATGCCCCTACGCTTGAATAGTACTGTATTGTAATCAACCAAGCATTTGAGTGAGATGGAAAGCATTTCACTGCCACACTGGGGTGAAGTGAACAATTGGTTAAATTTGCATTTCTCGAATTCCTGAAAAAAATACAACAATTCGTTATTTTGCCCGAGCTATAATTAACGGAATAGCCTTAAGCAACAATAAACTGCCACCAAATCATTGAAAAATTCAGTTTATAAACGTCAAATCGAAATGAAAATGTAGACACATCGCATCAAGGAACTAAACACTAACAGACAATGTTGCAAAACTGTCAGAATTCTCTGTAACAGATGCACGCCGTTAGTATCAGAGAAGGGGAGCGGTACACTAGTTATCCCAATACGAAATAAACGTACAGCACGATTTCACAACGCCGGAAGTTTGTTCTATCGTAGAAACAGATTCTACCTGTCTGCATAACAAATGCGTGAAGGCAACTCTAGTTTTACAATTTACTCTGAGGTTTTTAAGGAAATCACTGCAATTGTTTATTCGGTAACTAAACAGCATTCCACGAAATCAATACCGCCGCAAGTCACCCTTAAAAAACCGCTGTGAACCAACCCATCATCAACTCGTCAACGGCGAACCATCAATTACGTTTGAAGGAGTGTCTGTTGGAGCGCATCATCCCCTCCAGGTCACGTTAATTCCGGTACGGAAAATCACCCTCAAAATTGTCGCCCCATCCCCAAAACGAGAACATTTAGTTAATTATTCATCGTACAATAACTCATTTTAACGTACCTATATTGGATCGAGGGCTTCAGAGGCATCGTTAAAGAATTCATCCAGTGGCAGTGCGTTTGTGTTTTAATCGTTCCGCCATTCCAGCGCTCTTTCAATTATGTCGAAGTATTCTTTGAATGTGTTTTTGTAGCCCCGGAGTGCGTTCCCTTCGAGTTTTATCACACGGAAATGGATGATGACATTGCTGTGGTGTCCCTCAAGGGGTTTTAATTTACTCGTTTTCTGACGACTGTTTTTGGAGTGCGAGAAAGGGCGACGACTGGATTACCACGGTTTTATTCTGCCGGGATTGGATTATTTCGGTAGTTTTTTCTACATTAGGTAGATTCTTTTCTTAGAAATCCAATTTGGTTTTTACTTGCTCTTATTTTATTTAGGGGTGAAATAAAGGGTGTGAGTCCATGTAGCGGTAACAACGACTTAGAACGACGTTGCGTCTATACAGGTTTGAAAAAATTACTCGGAAAGATAAGATTCAACGTGCAAACCTCCAAGTCGCTCTGGTTCCAATGAAACAGTGAAAGAATCGAAACATCAGTGCGATGCCATATGGAAAACACATTAGGACATGCAGAACGGACGCTGGTATCGTGGTGGGGATGCTTTGGACTGGCTTTACGCGATGTGCGATTCAAATAATTTTATCGTTCTAAACCTTAGATTATTCACAATAATCTAAGTTCTAAACGCGGAGATTGTGAGAATATATCTGTTTGAAATGTGAATAGGTAATCCGTAAATCAATTATAAGGATCAATTAAAAATGAAAAATTCATCACATAAAATCGTATAGATTCAATTCGAATGTAATTATTATAATTCTGTTCTGTTGTATGCGAGAAATTCATTTGCCACAGCAAATGTAACAAATAATTTCCTCGGAGAAATTGAGTACTTAGGTTATTTTTCGAAATGATCGAAATCAATTAGTAGCTGTTGAAATGTCGGAATAGCTAAAAGCTTCAAATATTTTGCAGCGTTCAGGTAGGTTGCCGTCGATGCAAAATGGCCAAATGATGTATCCAGTATTGCATTCCAATTTTTTAGGTTTTTAACCTACTTGTATTGGATCGAGGGCTTCAGAGGCATCGTTAAAGAATTCATCCAGTGCCACTGCGTTTGTGTTTTAATCGTTCCGCCATTCCAGCGCTCTTTCAATTATGTCGAAGTATTCTTTGAATGTGTTTTTGTAGCGTTGGAGTGCGTTCCCTTCGAGTTTTATCACACGGAAATAGATGATGACATTGCTGTGGTGACCCTCAAGGGATTTTAATTTACTCGTTTTCTGACACTGTTTTTGGAGTGCGAGAAAGGGCGATGACTGGATTACCACGGTTTTATTCTGCCGGGATTGGATTATTTTGAGGTCTTTTTCTACATTAGGTAGATTCTTTTCTAAGGAATCCAATTTGCTTTTTACTTGCTTCTATTTTATTTAGGGGTAGAATAAAGGGTGTAGGACTACGTAGCGAAAACAACGACTTAGAATGACGTTGCGTCCATACCGGGTGTCTGTAAACAAATGCGAGGGAGTTTGGGAGATGATTCCTCGATGAAAATAAGCGGGGGTAGTTCATATAATTTTTTTTCGAAATCGACCCCCTTTCCAAGATACAGCCTTTGGAAGGCGATGACAAGTTGATAGTTTTTAATTTTTTTACGGTTTCTTAGAAAGACTGAGTCATAAAACTGTACATAATATGAAACACTGAGTAGATGTGACTCACACAATTTTTTTAGATCTCATATCTTCATTATTAGGGGTTGAAAATAATAACCCCCTATGATTTTCATTCAAAAGATGTTTTCGTGGGATAGATTTTCGAAAAATAAAATTCTCTTATGGTTTCCCAATTCTGGAGAAAAAAGTCTCTAGCAAAATTTCGATACAGTCGATACTTTTCTAAGAAAAAATAAAAACTTACAAGCAGTTATGATCACTGTTAATTCCATTTCATCGTATAAGTGTTCCATAAAATGAATATTCTAAGATATTGTATGCCTATGAAAGAAGATAAATATGTTCTATAAATCTTTCTGGATGTTTAATTACTAATTTCTGGAGAAAATGATATTCTTACTATTTTAGTTTCACAAATATAACTTTCTCTCGATTAATAAGCATAATTGACAAAATCAATTTTGAGCATTAACAATATCTAAGAATATTCATTCTATGGAACATACGATGAAATGGAATAAACAGTAACTGCTTGTAAGGTTTTATTTTTCCCGAGAGAAGTATCGACAGTATCGAAATTTTGCAGCAGATTTTTTCCTTTAGAATTGAATGAGAAACCATAAAAGAATTTTAGTTCTCGAAAATCTATCCCACGAAAACCATTTCTGAAGGGAAATCATAAGAGCTTGTTATTTTTAACCCCTAAAAATAAAGTTGTGGGATCAAAAAAATTGTGTGAGTAATATCTACTTAATGAATCATATTATGTATAGTTTTATGACTCAGTATTTTTCAGGACCCCTAAAAAAAATTGAAAACTGTCAACTCGTCATCGCCTCCCAAAGGCTGTATCTTGGAAGGGAGGTCGGTTTCGAAAAAAAATTATATGAACTACCCCTGCTTATTTTCATCGAGGAATCATCTCCCTAAGTCTCTCGCATTTGTTTACAGACACCCTGTATATTTCAACTTCTTCAAGGCTGAAGAGTACATAACTGAGAACAAAATGAAAATAGTAACAAGGACAGTTCGTCTAGTTCTGTTAGTTATCTATCATTATTATTATTAAAACTGGGGTTGTTAAGACTGGGTTGGCCTTTCGAGAATAACGATTTTTGTTCTCTACCCTAAGTACTCAGACAGCAGAGACCCCTGGCAGTGCGATTGTTTCATTGACTACATCCATTTCTATCCAAAAATGGCACAACGCTCAAATACAAAAAGAATTAATCAACTAATTCTTATACGACATAATCTGTGAAATCCTTTACACCGAACAATTACAATATCTCACATAGCCCCCTGAAAAATAGGCAATTTCGGTAGAAACATTCAGTGTAATGAAAAATACGAAACAACACAAGGGGGAGCAGCCAAATGAAAGTATAATTACCTCATGCGTCCAAATGAATAAAGCGTATGGAAAACGTGGCAACATAATGGATTTAGCAAAAAACCATTATTATACAGCATGCGTAGGCTCTGGTTACATCCTACCTCTGACCTAAGCATTCCCTGTTTTTCATCAAGAACGCTTTGTTTCATGTGGACCATGAAGGTCCTCGTTGAATTGGAAATTGATTTTTTTCATCAGCTGTTAGTCATTGAACCGGATTATAATCGCGTCAATCGGATACCGATGTTTTTGCGGGTTAAACGGATTGTTATTGGCTGTGGAAACGATTATTGGCTCGGATATTAAATTCTTGATTTTTATTGGGAAATATTTCGTGAGTTTCAATCAGAAGAATAGGCTCTATTTGTTCTGATTGGATTTGTTCCGAAACAGGTACAACGTTATTTGTGAAAAAGTTATTTCATTTCAATTGAGTTGAATGTTTTTTAAGTACCCATAAAGTGTATCTATGTGGGTATGGTGATAGATTTCCACAGGAGAATACAAGGGGGTTTCTTAATGAGAGCATTACAATTTATAAATTGAAAAAAACATATATCATTTAGTGTGACACAAAACTTTTTATTTGAAGAGTTAGGTCATGCTCAACGATAAGAACAAAACAATAAAATTATTCGTAGTTGATCATTGATTAAGTCATAATTGTAGAATTTAGATATGTGAAATATTTCACTATTGAGCTGGTTAGCAATAAGTATGTACATTTTCAAAAGCATGTTTGTTTATTCGAAGAGTTCTCATTTGTCTCAGAAAAGGGTGCAACGCTCAAATACAAAAAAATTAAATTAACTTAATTCTTATACGGCATAATCTGTGAAATCCTTTACACCCAACAATTACAATATCTCACATAGCCCCCTGAAAAATAGGCAATTTCGGTAGAAACATTCAGTGTAATGAAAAATACGAAACAACACAAGGGGGAGCGGCCAAATGAAAGTATAATTACCTCATGCGGCCAAATGAATAAAGCGAATGGAAAACGTGGCAACATAATGGATTTAGCAAAAAACCATTATACAGCATGCGTAGGCCCTGGCTATATCCTACCTCTGACCTAAGCATTCCCTGTTTTTCATCAAGAACCTTTTGTTAAATGTTGACCATGATGGTCCTCATTGAAATGGAAATTGATTTTTTTATCAGCTGTTAGTCATTGAACCGGATTATAATCGCGTCAATCGGATACCGATGTTTTTGCGGGTTAAACGGATTTTTATTGGCTGTGGAAACGATTATTGGCTCGGATATTAAATTCTTGATTTTTATTGGGAAATATTTCGTGAGTTTCAATCAGAGGAATAGGCTCTGGTTGTCCTGATTGAATTCGTTCCGAAACAGGCACAACGTTATTGGTGAAAAAGTTATTTCATTTCAATTGAGTTGATTGTTTGTTGATTCACCCATAAAGTGTATCTATGTGGGTATGGTGATAGATTTCTACAGGAGAATTAAAGGGGTTTTTCAACAAGAGCATTACATTTTATAAATTGAAAAAAACATGAATCATTTAGTGAGACACAAAACTCTTTATTTGAAAAGTTAGGTCACTTCCAACAATAAGAACAAGACAATATCATTATTCGTGGATGATCATTGATTAAGTCATAATTGTAGAGCTTAGATGTTTGGAATATTTCACTGTTGAGCTGGATAGCAATATGTACATTTTCAAATGTAATACGTCTGTTTGTTCGAAGAGTTTTTAGTTGTATCAGAAAAGGATGCAACGCTTAAATACAAAAAAAATAAATTAAACTAATTCTTCTACGACATTATCTGTGAAATCCTTTACACCCAACAATTTCAATATCTCACATAGCCCCCTGAATAAAGGCAATTTCGGTAGGAACATTCAGTGTAATGAAAAATACGGAACAACACAAGGGGGAGCAGCCAAATGAAAGTATAATTACCTCATGCGGCCAAATGAATAAAGCGAATGGAAAACGTGGCAACATAATGGATTTAGTAAAAAAAACGTTATACAGCATGCGTAGGCCCTGGTTACATCCTACCTCTGACCTAAGCATTCCCTGTTTTTCATCAAGAACGCTTTGTTCAATGTTGACCATGATGGTCGTCGTTGAAATGGAAATTGATTTTTTTTATCAGCTGTTAGTCATTGAACCGGATTATAATCGCGTCAATCGAATACCGATGTTTTTGCGGGTTAAACGGATTGTTATTGGCTGTGGAAACGATTATTGGCTCGGATATTAAATTCTTGATTTTTATTGGGAAATATTTCGTGAGTTTCAATCTGAGGAAAAGGCTCTGGATGTCCTGATTGGATCTGTTCCGAAGCAGGTACAACGTAACGTTATCTTTGAAAAAGTTATTTAATTTCAATTGAGTTGAATATTTTTTGATTTACCAGTGAAGTGTATCTATGTGGGTATGGTGATAGATTTCTAAAGGAATTTTTTCTATCAGCAAACTCGTTCTTTTCAGAAGCTATCATGTCGTGTTCACGAGAACCACTGGTCAGTTTCAGTTCCAGCAAACTATCTGTTGTATTATGATTCTGTTCATGTAGCGCTTAGAATAAGTGACAAAAAGTATAGGTATTCTGTTTTTATCATATTGTTCATGTGCTTGTAAATTTCTTATATACTATTGGTGAAGAATTTCAGATGTTCTTTCCCTGTTTTATAGAACTTAGTGTTATATCCACTGATTAAAGCATGTTTGTCGGTTCAGAGAGCTTTCCATTTGTACCAAGAAAGGCGGCAACGCTTCAGTACAAACAAAATAAATTTATTTATTCTTATACCGTATAATCTGTGAAATCCTTTACACCCAACAATTACAATATCTCACATAGCTCCCTGAAAAATAGGCAATTTCGGTAGAAACATTCTGTGTAATGAAAAATACGAAACAACACAAGGGGGAGCGGCCAAATGAAAGTATAATTACCTCATGCGGCCAAATGAATAAAGCGAATGGAAAACATGGCAACATAATGGATTTAGCAAAAAACCTTTATACAGCATGCGTAGGCCTTGGTTACATCCTACCTCTGACCTAAGCATTCCCTGTTTTTCATCAAGACCGCTTTGTTCCATGTTGACCATGATGGTCTTCGTTGAAATTGAAATTGATTTTTTTATCAGCTGTTAGTCATTAAACCGTATTATAATCGCGTCAATCGGATACCGATGTTTTTGCGGGTTAAACGGATTGTTATTGGCTGTGGAAACGATTATTGGCTCGGATATTAAATTCTTGATTTTTATTGGGAAATATTTCGTGAGTTTCAATCAGAGGAATAGGCTCTGGTTGTCCTGATTGGATTTGTTCCAAAACAGGTACAACATTATGAAAAAGTTAGTTAATTTCAATTTAGGTGATTGTTTTTTGATTTACCCATAAAGTGTATCTATGTGGGTATGGTGATAGATTTCTACAAGAGAATATAAAGGGTTTTCCAATAGGAGCATTACAATTTGTAAATTGAAAAAAAAATCATTTAATGTGACACAAAACTCTTTATTTGAAGAGGTAGGTCACTCCCAACGTTAAGAACAAGACAATAACATTATTCATAGTTGATCATTGATTGAGTCAAAAATTGTAGAGCTTAGATATTTGGAATATTTCACTGTTGAGCTGGAAAGCAATATGAACATTTTCAAAAGTATGTTTGTTTGTTCGAAGAGTTTCTATTTGTATGAAAAAAGGGTGCAACGCTCAAATACAAATAAAAATAAATTAAATTAATTCTTCTACGACATTATCAGTGAAATCCTCCACACCCAAAAATTACAATATCTCACATAGCCTCCTGAAAAATAGGCAATTTCGGTGGAAACATTCTGTGTAATGAAAAATACGAAACAACACAAGGGGGAGCAGCCAAATGAAAGTATAATTACCTCATGCGGCCAAATGAATAAAGCGAATGGAAAACGTGGCAACATAATGGATTTAGCAAAAAACCATTATACAGCATGCGTAGGCCCTGGCTACATCCTACCTCTGACCTAAGCATTCTCTGTTTTTCATCAAGGCCGCTTTGTTCCATGTTGACCATGATGGTCGTCGTTGAAATGGAAATTGATTTTTTTCACCATCTGTTAGTCATTGAACCGGATTATAATCGCGTCAATCGGATACCGATGTTTTTGCGGGTTAAACGGATTGTTAATGGCTGTGGAAACGATTATTGGTTCGGATATAAAATTCTTGATTTTATTGGGAAATATTTCGTGAGCTTCAATCAGAAGAATAGGCTCTGGTTATCCTGATTGGATCTGTTCCGAAGCAGGTACAACGTTATTTGTGAAAAATTTATTTCAATTGAGTTGATTGTTTTTTTAATCCATCCATATAGTGTATTCATGTGGGTATGCTGATAAATTTCTTCAAGTATTAATATAAGATGGTTTTCAAAAGGAGCATTACAATTTATAAATTAAAAAAAACATAAATCATTTAGTGTGACACAAAACAAGACAATAAGATTATTCATGGTTGATCATTGTCATTTTGACATAAGTTTGTCACACGTTTTTTATCATTATTCCGAAATTGAATTCGATATTTAGGATGAAATACAACTATTTAAATCTATGGGAGATGATTACCCTTCAGTAGGGTCCTGTAGCGGTCTTAGAAGAACGGAAGATTCGAAAATCATCACTTGGAACGCCAGACCTGGTTTAAAACACCCTCCTGGCCCAAGAGCATCAATTAAGTGTTTTGTGTCTAAATATTGAAGGTATTTATTCGAATAGTTGTAAGTTTCAATTTTGTAAAAACGGCGAGTCAGGGTTTTTTCTACTGAGGTTTTTCCCTGTGCTCTGGTATCATACGACAGAATAGTATGGTACCCCGTTTTGCACCAACCTCAGCTAGGGACTTTTTGTTTCATGTATTGTATTTTGTTAGCTCTCAATTCAAAAGAATATATATATATTGATTAAGTCATAATTTTAGAGCTTAGATTTTTGAAATATTTCACTGTTGAGCTGGATAACCATATGTACATTTTTGAAAGTATGTTTGTTTGTTCGAAGAGTTTATAATTGTATCAGAAAAAGTTGCAACGCTCAAATACAAAAAAAAAATTAATTAATTCTTCTCCGACATTATCTGCGAAATCCTTCACACCCAACAATTACAATATCTCACATAGCCCCCTGAAAAATAGACAATTTCGGTAGAAACATTCAGTGTAATGAAAAATACGAAACAACACAAGGGGGAGCAGCCAAATGAAAGTATAATTACCTCATGCGGCCAAATGAATAAAGCGAATGGAAACGTGGCAACATAATGGATTTAGCAAAAAACCATTATACAGCATGCGTGGTTACATCCTACCTCTGACCTAAGCATTCCCTGTTTTTCATCAAGAACGCTTTGTTCAATGTTGACCATGATGGTCGTCGTTGAAATGGAAATTGATTTTTTTTATCAGCTGTTAGTCATTGAACCGGATTTTAATCGCGTCAATCGGATACCGATGTTTTTGCGGGTTAAACGGATTGTTATTGGCTGTGGAAACGATTATTGGCTCGGATATTAAATTCTTGATTTTTATTGGGAAATATTTCGTGAGTTTCAATCAAAGGAATAGGCTCTGGTTGTCCTGATTAGATTTGTTCTGGAACAGGTACAACGTTATTTGTGAAAAAGTTATTTCATTTCAATCGAGTTAATTGTTTTTTGATTTACCCATACAGTGTACTTATGAGGGTACGGTGAAAATAATGGGTTTTTCGAGAGGGATGATGCAATTCTAATATAAAAAAATCATATAATTATTCACTGTGGTGAACCAGCATACCTTTGCGAGAAACTGATATTTATGGGAAGTTTTCCGCAATGCCCATTTGAGAATTTTTTTACCTTTCCTCCCTCGTTTTCAAACAGCTAAGTTCAAAAGGTCCTTCACATTTAATTCAGTTACAGTTTACAATCGGTTACCGCAAACCTGCAGGAATCTTTCACTTGCCTCAATGCGGAGAAACCTGAGGGAGCATCTGTTGCGTCTGCAGAAGTTTGAGATAGCTTAGTTCCGGAAGATATCATTAATTGTGTTGTATTCGTGTTGTTTTACGTCTTGCTGTTCATTTCAGTCTCATAGCTCAACTGATAGTCGGTATCACGATGGCACAATTGTTTAAGTTGGCAATACTGAAATTTATTTATGTTTTTGTTTTGTTTTTTGATGCCTGTGGGCATTTTCTGTTATTTTTCCTTCTTTTTTGCAATGACCTTGAATGTCGAGGTAATTCAAGGTCATTGCTACCGTAAGGAGTCGACCGTAAGGTCATTTATATTGTAAATATAAGGTTATGTAGGAATATATCTGCTAGACTTTGCGATATTTCGTGTAACATTTATGCACAATAATAAAGACCATTATCATTATTATACCTACCTAATTTTCATTTCGAAGTAACTTAAAAGTCTGCTACATGTCGTTGTCGCGTCACGAAAGTAGCCTCAGAAATGTCATTCCAATGTAACCAACATAATTTCGTCCAATATTCTTCCTTATAAAAATAATTCGTTTTGCTTACTATACGCCATAATCCATCTCAAAGGCAAGTTTTAAAATTCCCTTTTATGTATTGTCGCCATATCCTTCAGTGAAATCAAATTCATCCCTGTGTGGACTAATTAGCGTTGTACCCTTTTTCCAAGACCTCTCTCAGTTTACTTTCATATTTTGATGATTCCTAAATAAGAAAGTTGCGTCAAAAGAGGCAGTTCGATTCTAACCAACATTATTTCCTCCGATATCCTTCACCTCACAAAAATAACACGTTTTTCCTATCAAAAGCACCATCTGAAAGGAGCAAGATTTAAAAATTTCCCTTCACGAATTACTGCCATATCCTCCGGTGAAATCAAATGCATCCCTCCAGGATCCTCTGTGTGGACGAATTAGTGTTGATTCCTTTTCCAAGACCTGCCTCTCAGTCAGTTCTATATCTCATTTTGTTGTTTACCATACAGATTGCATAAGGTTACCCGCAACGATATGAGAAGAACAACAACATTAGGTATTCGAAGTTGATTTTTCATTTTGTATAATTCTATTTCGACTGTTAAGCTTGACAGAAAGTTCTCTATCTGGTGCATATAATATTGAATGTTTCCGATGTAATTCTCCATATCGGTAAAAAAAAATCAAATATCAGTGTCTTAATCAAGAAAGTTGCGTCAAAAGAGGTCGTTTCAATCTATCCAACATTATTTTACCCAATATCCTTTACCTCACAAAAATATTACGTTTCTCTTATCAAAATCACCATCTGAAAGGAGCAAGATTTAAAGTTTTCCCTTCACGAGTTACTGCCATATCCTCCAGTGAAATCAAATTCATTCCCGTAGGACCCTCTGTGCAGACGAATTAGTGTTAATTCCTTTTTCAGGACCTGCCTCTCATTCGCTATTTCATCATGTTGTTTACCATACAACTTAATTAGGTCACTTCCAACGATGAGAGAAAGACAACAATATTATTCGTGATTAATCATTCATTTTATCATAATCGTAGAGCTTAAATATTTCTAATATGCCACTGTTGAACTTGACAGCAAAGTTCTCTTTCTGATGCATTTAATATCGAATGTTTTCGATGTAATTTTCAATACCGTTGAAAAAATTGAATTTCAGTATCATTGTCACGAAAGTTGCTTCAAATTTCAAATTTATTCGTTACCCTCAAAATCTCACAGGGAATGTCAACAATCAAGAAATATAAAAACACATTTCAAGAAACATCCTCCATAAACTGGAAGACTAAATTAACAGTTAATAAAATACAACACTCCTACATAAAGGACAAACTTAAAACAAAAAATATATATACACACCACGTACGTAAATAAAATGAAATACGATGTATTACTGACTAGAACTGGTACGCTATAAATGCATCCATGGGATAAAATGCAACTTCAATGAGAATCGCTTTGACTTTACGCTTGAATGTAGTGTCATGCAGCGATGTCGCTGGGGAAGTCTGTTGTAAAATCTCGTTCCATTGAAAATGTGCGTGTTTTGCGTTTTAGTCAATCTATGCCTTGGGGTTATTAGGTTTTCTTTGTATCTGGTGTCATGATTGTGAATCGCCGAGTGTCTCTAGAAAGTGTCCCGATTTTTGTGTACTGGGTTTTCCACTATGATTTGACCCCCCCTTTAACTTTGTTACTAAAAGAGATACAGAAAAATGTTTTGTAGGATAACTTCACGAAATCGACTGAGGCTTTACAATATGGGCTAACATAATGGAATATATACAGGGTGGCCAACCTATTGATAGCAACTTCATTTTCTCAAATAAAACACCCTGTATATTTTTCCATATTTGGCTAGCTCTTTTTTCCCTTATTTCGAATATGTAACATAGGTGGGTCTACTTTTTTTATTCTGAGTACCGCAGAGTTTCAAATTTTAAGAACCACCTAGCAAGCTCTGTTATCATTATTTTTAAGTGGCAGACTTGTGTTAACTGAAAATGCTCATTTTAGGAGTTATGAATACGTCAACTGGAATATGTACCGGGTGAACATCATATTGAATGCAACTACATTTTTTCAAATGGGACACCCTGTGCTGTATATTCTTCTATCTTTTGAGAGGCTATATCCTCCTGATTTCGAATATATATGCGTATGTAGGTGTGTCTCTTCAATTTTCAGAGCTTCAAAGTTTTGAAGTGATGATGCCGAATAAAAAAATATGTGAAATACCTACGAATTTTTTATATTCAGACAATTTTCTCGAAATTTTTTTTTAATGAATACTTAACAATTACTTAACCTTAACCAATAAAAAATAATAAACTGTGGTAGTATGGTATAAATAACATCAACTATAAGGTAAGCACACCATTTTTCTTGAAAAGAGGTCTACAGCTTGTGATTTGGCTTACTCCCGCTTTCAACCTCAATGCCTATCTTTGTTTCAGGAAAATTATATTTGCTTCAGGAGATGCACCCCATAGAATATCCTTCGAATCTAACCAACATTATTTCCTCCGCTATCCTTTCCCTCACAAAAATAATACGTTTTCCTATCAAAGGCACCATCTGAAAGAAGCAAGATTTAAAATTTCCCTTTCACGAATTATTGCCATATCCTCCAGTGAAATCAAATTCATCCCTCTAGGACCCTCTGTGTAGACGAATTAGTGTTGATCCCTTTTCCAGGACCTGCCTCTCAGTTCTCTATCTCATTATGTTGGGTCTGACGTGCGATAGAATTAACTCATTCTCTTTCCAATGTAATTTACCAACCCTCATCTACCAGAAGGCATCCCAACACATACAGTCGAAATTTGATCGATTCATTGTTTCCCGGAAATGAAGTTTGAAGTTTCGGAAGAAGAAATGTGGTGACTGAGGAAAGAATGACCTAGTTTTGTTGACCACCCGAAAGGAAAAGTTCGTGGATGTCATTGGTACTTGTCAGTTTTCAAAAAAAACTGAAATTGTTGATATGGCACCCATTATCTCTCAATCAAAAACTGATATGACCGAATAATTTCATCCTTTAGTTTCTCATGAACAACCCGTGGATTTTCTTCACCTCAGATGCGACAATTTTGTTATCAACTTATCCTTCAAGTTCTGAATGTCATGTAGACTCAGTGTCCAAGCGCCTGAGTAGTGCGTTTTACGCAATAAAGGCCTCAAAGATCTACCTCCCTTAAATTCAATAGTCACCATCTACTATTTCCTTGCTTACCCACACTTAAATTACAATATTATCCTGTGGGGGGGGGAGGTGGCGTCGGGAAGCAATTCAATTTTTGTTGCTCAGAGAGTCATCCGCTTGATTTTGGGTTGCAGCCCGGGGAGTTCTTTAGAACATATTTAATAGAATACAAGATATTGAGCTTTCCATATATCTATCTATACAGGTTTGGAAATTCACATTGGAAGCATAGGAAATTTAATGCATCAGAGAGAAAATTTTGCCGTGCAATTGACCAGTACTATTGTGGAAAGGTTCAGGTGATTCTTTAAATGAACGATCGACTGGAATATTGTAGTTTGGTCTCTTTTATCGTTGGGAGTGGCTTAATCGACCAGTGTAGTAGGGAACTGCAGTACTCGCATCGAGTATTAAGCACAGCCTGACGCATTTACTGAATGCGTCCGACTGCCTGTGTTAGTCGATTTGAGAGAGACAACCCTATTATTTGTTCATTGGACCATCCATCGCGTCAAACGAGAGCGAACATAGCGTGTGAATATGTCTAGTATATCACTGTCCAACTGCACGGCAAAATACTCCTCTAATGCATTGAATATCGTATGTTTCCAATGTGAATTTTCGAATCTGTATATTCAAGTCCTTGCTCTATGCTCGGGAGAATGTTCATTCCCAGAAGAAGTATTCTGAGTATCGTCAATATGATACTAGACACAAAGAAACTATATGCATTCCAATGCACAAAACAACTAAATTCGAATATTCACCTGAGTATATAGTAGTATTAAATTATTCAATCATTTGCCAGAACGACTGAAGATTTTGGATTTCCTTAGTTTTCAGAGGGAGATGAAGGGGCTCATGTTGGAAAAATGCTTTTATAGTGTTGGCGAATAATTCGACATGATGCTGAGGTGATATTTTTGCTGCTTTTTTTTGTTTTTAGATTATTGTAAACATGATACGGTTTTTTTGTAACTAATTTGCTTGTTGTGTTCATTTATTTCGAATAATTCATGTACAGTAGACTCTCGATAATTTGACACTCGATAAGTCCCCACTCTTCTGTGATCCGTTCCATTTTGCACTTGTCTTAATTGAGTTTGCGCAGTCTTCCTTAGAATTGCGTTGAACTAAAACCGGTTTTCGAATTTTCGAATTAAAATTGGAAAAAGATGTTGCGAAATAGTTCGATATTCTACCATCTACATTGTCCATGATTTTAAAGAATAAGAAACGAATCACTGGAAAGTGGAAGTGTCTCCAGTATAGGAAGAAAAGGCTTTGTCAAGCTGAATTTCCTCGCCTGGAGGAAAAAGTCTTTCGCTCAGGCTCTCGGTTTCTGCCCTCAGGGCAGAAACAAACGATTAATTCTTCTCAGCTCTCAACTAATAGAAAACACCCTGGACAATGCTAAGCTAGATAGAAGTCACTAACTCAAATGAAAATTGCGTACTTCTTTTCGAAATGAAATACTCATGTTATCATATACACATAAAGATCATGTATGTAGAATATCATACATAATCGCATAAACAATATCATTAGTACCTATGTACTTCTGATCAAACTCTTGTTTAATTGAATTTCATCCCTACTCCCTCTTGTTTATATGAACTCTTTATATTTTGAACTCCCGGTAATTTGAACTTTTTCGTTGGTCCCTTGAGTTTCAAATTATCGAGAGTCGACTGTATTTTCAATCATATTTTGACTGTACCTATACATGTAAAGGTCTTAAAGGATACAATAAAGATTATTATTATTAATAATAATGATCTAATGGCTTTAATTCCTGTGTAACTTAAACTGTATATGTCTTCAGAGCTGAATCTTTGTTTTAAATACGGAATGTTGTGGGCGCAATAAGTCCAACCTGTTGTGAACGTCGTCTTATGAACAACAATACTCTCACGAACGATCAAAATTCCTTTTGAATAACTTGTCACTTTTTTGATCTTTCACCGAACCCGCCTCTCGAAATTTTTTAATAATTCCACCAATAGTGCTTTCATATAAACGATTATGTAAAATATTAAATTCGTGGTTTTCTAAAAACACTTTTAAAGGAATGCAGATTTTCATCGAATAATTAAACAATTTTAAGCGTTGTTGTACGGTGTACGAAGCTAAATTTATAAATTCCACACATTGTACTTCTCAAATGTTTAAACACCCATAAAATAAATTGCGCCATCTTTATTCTATTTATTTAAAAAAACAGTGCAATTTCAAACACTATTAATTGTGCCTAAATCTGTGCATAGATTCAGTCAAACTTCTTATTAATTTTTTATTTGCAAGTGTAATGATGTTCATCAATAATCGCATTCCATGTGTGAGGTTCATATAATATCCCTGTGAAAGATAAACATAAAATTCAATTTCGAATTTCATATTCACAGCTATTAATTGATTTCCACATAAAAATATACGGCTCATTGTTTAGAATACCAATAACATTCAGAAAGAGAATGTGAAAATAAAATTACTTCCCTCAAAATCATCTGACCAGTGTAAACCATATTACTCAAAATTGGCCATAAAGGAAAGGGTAGAAAAAACCACTTCAATTTATACAAATGTTATTTTTCCGGTATTCATTTCACCGCAAACCTTCCAAAATAAAATACCAGTCGTATACCGTTTTAATCCGCCCATGCTCTGGAAAGAATTCCAATGAATTCAATTGTTTACCTCACGTCTCTTCCTGGGGGTGAGAATACATGAATTCTCCAATGATTCAACCCTTCGTTATGTTTATTTACTCTCGAAATTAATCATTAAACTAATTGGATGAACCTTGTTTGTTTGAGTTTGAATCCTATTTGTTCTGTTTAATTTTTTAACTCGCTGGGCAGAGAAAAAGTCTTTAAATATCATTCACATCGCGGGTACGTACTGCCCAATCAAGTCCAATTAGGGAATGTTTTTTGGACACGTGGATTCATGAATTCAGGAGAATAATTTGCCCTGCGAGCAGAATTTTGTTGAATATGGAAAAATAATATACTGACCTGAGTGACCTGGTATTTGTAAACGAAACAGCAGCTCTGTAGGTCGACAGAAAAGAATTATTTGGAAATAATTGGGACGAGTAAAATACTACAATATTTAATATTTCGAATGATAATCAGTGTAACTCACCCAATTTTTACTGAATGGAATACGTCAAGTACCCTTTGTTCTTTATGGATCGATTACATTGAGATATTTTACAAGCTGCTACTGAGCGAATTTAGTAGCTGATTGTAAATTCGCCCAGTGTAATCGTGTTCACGAGCCAACAATCTGATTGTGAAAAAACTGCGACTAAAGTTGAAAGCTGAGCTACTTTAAACTCTAAATCGCTGGCGTTTTGGCTTGTTGGCATGTAAACAAGCCGTGTGTAATCACAGTTGCAACTAAACAATCTGCGAGTTCTCATCTACTCGGTGGTTCCTGGTTCTTAAATTTAAAATTTTGAAAACGTATTTGACATTTATTTTAGATCCTTGACAACAATACAAACATAAACCTCACGTGGGTCGCTAGATTGTTGGCTACTCATCGAGTAGACAGTTTTGTGTGTAATCATCACAATCTCACAGGCTAATTCACTCGCTTCTAAATGCGCTCAGTAGCAGCTTGTAGAGTATCTCAATGTAATCGACCTATAAAGGTTGACTCTCACTTGGACGAGACGAGACGAGACCAAGCGAAGAGTTGTTTTCCGCAGGCACGATTTGCACTGAATCAAACGATTCTGATCTTCGCTTCGCGCCTCCCAAGTGAGCGTCTACCCATTTGATTCAGTGCAAATCGTGCCTGCGGAAAACAACTCTTCGCTTCGTCTCGTCCAAGTGAGCGTCAACCTTAAGTGTTTGTTCACGTAATAGAAAGATTTTTATATGAGCCTGAAATCATTCATAGAACATTATATGACTTGTTGCCTCCCTCTGTTTTTTTTTGTCTTGTCTATGATTTTCGAAAATGTTAGCAAGATATTTCCAAAGGATCCTCTGAACGGGTGTGCCACATGCAAAAAAACGACAAGAAAAAAGAGAAAGAATAATAATCCGAATCTACTAAAGAATGCAAGCAATAGGAAATAAATTCAAAGTATCTATTAATATGTGTTAGGATTAGTCTTCATTACTATATTGTGGAGAGATAGTTTCAAGATAATAAAACAGTGAATCAGCTGGTTTTGAAGCTGTACCAAAGTTCTCATCACTTGCAAAACATATTTCCATGAGGCTAATTTATTTTCTGATTTGGTAACTCTTGATTAAAAATGGCTCAAAACTAGAATCTCACACCCTTGAAATTTTCAACCGGCTTCTAATATTATTTCCGAAGATTCAAACTTGATTTTGATCATAAACCATTATTAAATCTTAATGAATCTTCAGATCAATGATCAATGATCAATGATGATCACTCGACGTGCCCCTTTGAAAATGGGGTTTAAAGACGGAATTATTCACCACTGTTTCACAAAAAATAATCAATTTTGATGAATCCCCTGCTATAGTTAAATGAAGTTGATCTCTGATCGAAACGGTCAATTAAAGGGTATAGTCAGGTTCCAATGGTAAATCTGCCCCCGCGGCCTTTTCGATTCATATTGGGGGGATCGATTGGGCATTGAATGAAAATAATTCCGCCATCTATTTAGCTTTTTATCTATAGCCATTTTTGTGATTTCTGTAAAAATTTTATTTTTTTTTTTTTTTGAAATCCCAAATTCTCGAATGGTGATTTTTCTTGATTCTTTGCTATTAAAGAAAAAGACATATAATATTTTCATGAATTTCAGCTGACTAATCGATTTTTAGAAAAAAAAATAAAATTATAGTCATTTGTTTTTCGATGTTCTTCAAAAGTGTCCATCACCGCCATTTTTTGACATAAAATGTCTTCTTCGATCCTTTATACCCTGGAATTTTTGTCACATTTTTGAAATTTGTGCTGATATCTGCTGAATCCTAAAATTTAAACAGTTTTAAATCTTTCTCAAAATGTTCCACCAATTTTGAAATGTGAAAAAAACTCCAGGGTATATATCATCAAAGAAGACATATATATACGTCTATTCAAAAATGGTGTTTCTACAGAAACCTCAAAAATGGCTATAGATAAAAAGTGGAAAAGTTGGCTGAATCATTTTCATTCAACGCCTAATCGATTCCCTCAATATGAATCGAAAAGGCCGCAGGGGCAGATTTATCATTGAAACCCGGCTATGCCCTTTCTCAGAAACTACAGTGACTTTATACAAGACAGTGGCGACACGCTCATGTCTCAATTTCTATTGGTAGTTGGAAGTCACTTGGTGAATTCCGCCATTAAGGGGCTTAATTGTGTTTGTTTTCTTTTGGAAGCACAGAACAGAACAGATAATTAGTGTTCTGTGCACAGAACCATAGAAATTATAACTTGTTAGGTTAGAATTTAGTGAATTTTAACCTCCAATAATCTGACATTAGCCTCTTAATGGCGGATTTCGGCTCCGTGTCGCCACTGTCTTGTATAAAGTCACTGTATCAGAAACTAATCCTGGACGTCATCTAACGTTATTGACCCCAAATGAAACACACAAAAGAGAATTCGATCATATCCCAACAAACTGAAAAAAAAACAGCTATAATTACCCTGACACAATTCTTGTTCGGACATGCATCGAAGCAATATCAGAAAAAAATCCGAAAACAAATTTCCGCATCATGCATTTCATCCGAACGAATTAGACATCAGCTCAACGTCCATGCAGCTAATGACACAATTCAAACTTCTATTTGTTTTCGTGACATCTATACATAAGGATTGTTCTCATTGCTATGGTAACGGAACACGAGCACAGCAGCAGCAGGCACATATAATGGGTCATTTGAGCCAGAGTCCACTGAATGGATTTGAATGCCCTTCACGCTCCAGGTCGGTCGATTGGAAACAAACGAGTATTCAGGACGCTCGTCCGGCCTAGATCATTATCCTCAATACTTTATACGTGGAAGATAAAGGGCTACATTAGTTCGCCATTCCTCAGCCAACTCGCTTCTTCCACCCCTGTTCTCTCCAGATGAAAAAGGCTGGAACTTGGAAGGAGAATCAATTCCAATTGAATTGGGATTGGAGAAGGTGAAATATACAACTAATTCCTTCGGATTATTTCTTGTTATTGTTATGGTCGTTCTGGTGCTCTAAAGGTGAATAGGTTGGAACAAATGTGCTGGATTGGACCGCTCCAGTTAGTGTTCATCAATCAGATCATTTGGTTCAATAATTGAATTATGTTGAATCCGCGTCTATGTGGAAATTTATGCTGATGTTCTCGAAGGGTTCAGATATGAAGGCTTTTCCAATAAGAAATGTTATTTTGATATTCAAAGAGAAATGCCATTTTTCGGATGTTTATTTTTTTATAAAGAAGAAGCTATGCCGATTATAGTGAAAAATAACATCATGCAAATGATACCCAAGACCGCGCTTACAGTCGCTTATATCCTTTTAATGAAATTCTCCGTAATCAAATCGCAAAGTGGCTGCACTATGTCCTCGATAGCACCACGAAGTCCATCCTTGAGGTCTTGAATCGACGCTGGGCTATTGGCGTAGACATTCTCTTTTACGTGACCCCAAAGGAAGAAATCGCAAGATGTTGTCCAGATCAATGCTATCCAATTTCGGCCATAAAAAATCATTAATCATCTCTCGATAGCGCAATCCTTTCACCGTTGCTCCAGCCTCATTTTCGAATGAGTAAAGTCCAATGACTCCGCTGGACCATAAGTCGCATCAAACAGTCACACGTTGACGATAGAGAGGCTTTTCAACAATAACTCTTAGGTTTTCCGAGCCCCAGATGCGACAATTTTGCTTGTTGACGAAGCCACCGAGGTAGAAAGGGGCCTCATTATTAAAGATGATTTTTCGATGGAATTCCAGATCATTTTCATGCATTTCAACGACCCCTTTGATTTCTTGTGTTAACTGAACTTTATAAGCCTTAAGACCCAAATCTTTATGCAAAATACAGTGTATTGGCGTTTGTGGAATGCCTAATTCCAAAGAATGACGAGAATTGGACAAACCTGGGTTTTCTTCAACATTTCCGGCTTCAGCAGTAATATTCTTGAGCGACGTGCAAGGGTTTTATTATTCACATCACTAACTTGTCCAAACAGCTCCAATTTTTTCATCAATTTCTTCATTGCTGTCCGACAAGGGGTTTCACGACGACCCAAAAATGTTCGAGTTTTACGAACCGTCTCTGCCAAATTTTTATAGTGAATTTTAACAATTTCAATGCATTCTTGAAGCGTATATCGTTCCATTTTTATTGATGGCGTAGTTTCTAATTGTCAAATGTCAAAAAATGAAAGCTTCTAACGTGACCTATACCGTAATAGCGGGCTATTCAAAATAACAACCCTTATTGGAAAACCCTTTAGTGAATGTTGATAGTTCTGAATGTATTGGCAATAATTTCTACACCAAGAGTGGAAACTCAAAAAATGGTAACTATGCCCCAAATAAAAAAAATAAACATGGAACAGATTCTATTGAGCTATAATTTGAGCTGTTTCTATCCCAGCTTTGGCCAGCTATCGTCTGGATAACACTTAAAACTTGTAACTAGCACAAAATCAATTTTCGTGACTTTTCTAGAACAAGTGACTATTCAGGAGGTTCGTCCGGCCTAGATCATTATCCTCAAAACTTCATACGTGAAAGATAAAGGGCTACATTAGTTCGCCATCTCTCAGCTAACTCGTTTCTTAATTCTACCCCTGCTCTGGACGAAAGAGGCTGGAAGAAGAATCAATTCCTGAATCGCCAAGAGGGATAGAAAAGATTGGGGAAGGTGAAATATACATCTAATTCCTGGAGATTATTTCTTGTTATTGTCATGGTCGTTCTAGTGCTCTAAAGGTGAATGGGTTGGAACAAATGAGCTGAGGGTATTCTGGTAGAATCGGACCGCTCCAGTTGGTGTTCATCAATCAGATTATTTGGTTCAATAATTGAATTATGTTGAATATACGTGTACGTCTTTGAAGGGTTCAGATATGGTGGATGTTGGTAGAATGAATGCGTTGAAAATAATTTTTACATGTAGGAAGGACATTATGGAGAGGGTAAAAAAGGTTACGATAATGAAAAAAGTTGAATATACAACATATCCACTTGAAATATTATTTGGACTAATTTCATCGATGACTCTGATCTAGTTTTAAATCAACCAGTTGTCTAAACAGTTATTTTTGATCTTCCTATAAGGTGCATTTCAGAGTTTTTATATCAACAGTCGGTTGACTGATGGGATTTCCAGAAATTGACGTGAATGCTGCTTCATTAAATTTTCTACGTTTCGGTTTTTTTCTTTCGATATTATAGAAGCTTCACCCCATAGAATCCTTTGGTTTTAAATCGAAGTTGTTAGACAAGCTTCAAATTATCACTATATTCCTGTCGAGTTATTTTTTATGTTCATAGAGTTGAACAAACAGTAAAGGACCTTCAGTTACCTACTCCAAAATAGGCTCTATCACACTGCATGTAGGATTTCAATTTCTTCGTAAAGAATATATGGATAAGTTTAAGGAATGTGGCTGTGTGTGTAGCGATAGGGTGGTCTGGATAAGGACCGGCACCACGAAAACGCTATTAAAACTTGTACCAAAGGTGAAATGCGATTTAGGGGTTTCTAAGGGTATTTTGTAGAGAAACTTGAACTCCTACATTGGGTTGACATTTTTGCAAGAGTTATTGGTTTTGGAGAAGTGAATTTTATCAGATCTGATAGTTATCAGAATTCACCCAGTGTGTGGCAAGAAAGACGTTATTTCTTATGGCAATTCTTAGAGTAGCTTCTAGTAAGAAAACGGCGGAGATCTAAGTTAGAAGACGGTCAGTGTTAGAGTAGAGTTAAGAGTCGAGCGATAAAAGACAGAGTGGTGTCGATAGAGTGTTAAGAAGCTAGAGATAAAGTCGGGAGTCAAAATTAAGCAGTTATCTAAAGCAAAAGTGTATCTTCGAAGTTCAGCAGCTGGTGAATACACTCTAAATGTGTAATCATTACATTTCGAGTTGTGTAAATAAATTGTACATAGTAAATACAGTGTTTTTACTTTGTACCAACTTTCAACACTTCCAATCATACCTTTAGACAACATTTGAATTATAAAAATCCCACATGCATATTTTATATAATAATGCAATGTTTGATTAATTGATTTTCATTATCAGGTTTAACTTCAATTAGATTAGCCTTGATACTCATAGTATCTAGAATCTTGAATGCTGTTCTCACATTGTTCCTGTTTACAAATCTTCTAATCTTTTCAGATAACAATTCAACGAATGGTATTACATCGGTTATCGCTTGTGAGTGCGGGGGGACCTTTATTGGAGAAAATAAAAGTCCTTCGAATTTTCGAATCGTAGAACATGAAAAACTAGCTCGTCTAAGATAAACTGTCGAGTCGAAGTTTCTCCAACATATACTTTGAATAAATATTATAGGATTCCATGTGATGAAGCTAAGATAATATCACAAGAAAAAAAACGGAGATGTAGAAAATTGAAGGAAGTACCCATTCAATACTTTATTCCATCATGTAACTCCAAAGTCACCTAACCAAGAATCAAAGCAACTGTTTTTGCTGTATACCCCACATTAACATTGAACTTCCCCAGTTACAACACAAATAGTTAATATGACAAATAATATACCCAGTCCCCAAATACAACCCCATCCAAAAGCGCCCTATTACCATCACACATTAACAAGTTATATTTGGCACTACAATTTATCTTATATAATATGTGAAAACGAAAACTTTGCGTCGTAACTCGCAAACTAAGTTTATTGAAAGTGAACAAACGTCCGGAATGGAAGTTCACGCGCCTGGCTCAAAGGGGTAACTTAATGGACTGCCGAATCTGGCGAAGTTCAGCCCCCAGACGGCGGCGGGCTGGCAGCATCCCACATAATTTCTCCGGGGCATTCATAGCCGAAAATCGGTCCGTAAGTTTTCGAGGGCCAAATTATCCATCCGTGACCGGGCGTGTTGATGGCAAAAGTCTGCTAGTTGGTACATACTTGATGGTATGTGATCTCTTGATTTTGGAGTTTGCATTCAGGTGTGGGAGCTGGAAAATAATGAGCCTATGGGAAACATGCATGTAATGGATAGTAATAGTAATAGTTTATTGATCCTCTAAGACACATAACAGTATATAGTCAGGTAATACACAATATGAAAAAGAGAAAATAAATAAAAATAATAACAAGATTCCACTTATATAGTCCGTTCACGAAAGGTTGAGCGCATAGTAGGCGTTTTCTTCATTTATCTGAAGTTGGCAGTATTTGCTGTCATAAAGTAAAATAAGGTAAACGATGTCGAATGTACACTGCTTCGTCCGACGAGTTTGCGAGTTATTAGAGAACTCTGCATTATTGACAACATTGCGTATCAATCTGACAAGAAAATGAACACCATAACCTAAAATTTTAATATACACAGTGGAATATGCCAAATTGTCATGGCCAACCGATGGCTCAACCTTTCGTGATCGGAGTATACATAATATACCTAACTGTATAATTTCATCAGAGGAGTAATCTCCAATGCTGTAATAAGACCTGTTGTGGTGTGGTGTCTGGAAATACATATAGATCTTCCACGTGCCTTGTTGCACAAAAAAGGAAATCTGAACATTTTTTTAGATTGTTTTTATTGCGCTGAATACATAGCAAACTGTACAAGATAAAGATGGATGGAAACGTCAAGGTTTTAAGTTTACTAATAAACGAACGACGAGAGTCTCGAGGTTTCAGACCAAGACCAAATATAAGTCTGATGGTTTTTTTTGGTACATAAAGACCCGAACCACATCTGAAAATGACCCCCCACAAAACCACATAATAACAAAGGTGACTAAAGACCATGCTGTAATATACTCCAAGCAAAGCATCAATCGGAAGAACGTCTCGGAGGCAAGATATAGCATATAACGAGTTGTTAAGTTTCTTGCACACGTGATCCACATGGACATGCCATTTAAGATTGCGGTCAACATATATCCCCAGGAATCGAACAAAATCTACTTATACCAGATTACCCGTGGAATGTTTTGACAATGAATGCATTATCGTTATCAGTAGCTCGGTTTTGGAATACGACAATACATCACATATTGTGTCTGTAGGTGCAGACATGGCTTTCGACTTCTTGAGTCAATCAAAAAATTGACACTCCCTCAGATAGCTAAAGACATTGCGTTGCGTTGCGTCAGGGTGCGTGGCGTTGCGACACGACATCATGTGTGCGACCTTTTCTTTATACAGACAGTTCAGCCTCCAGACAGCGGGCTGCCAGCGTCCCACATAATTTCTCCGTGGCATTCATAGCCGAAAATCGGTCCGTAAGTTTTCGAGAGCCAAATTATCCATCCGTAACCGGGCGTGCTGATGTCGGCTTGTTTGTACTGTGATCTCTTAATGTTGTCTCTATTCAAGTACAGGACCTGGAAAATAATGAACAGAAGAGACTCTAATAGAAATTCAATTTCCTCGTGAAGAAATCGATTTTCTACGTAGAGTGGTCCAGATATAACCTGTTTTAGGATTGAAAATTTTCAGTTCAGGACACATGTTGAACACTTCTATTGAACCCTCCATTATACATATAACTACACTATGATAGAATTGTGTATCGTAAGCGAATTACAAGCTGCTGAAGTTATCTGAGAAGCTTGTAGCGCCAGCGAATACACAATAGAGAACAGACGGTCTGAGACATAAACGATTCAATATTCAATATTGTTTCAGAAGCTTCAAGAACGGTGTAAATTCCTCGAAACCTAAAGATAGAATAGTGAAGTAAAAGTATAATCATACGAGCGCAGGAATACTGAAACTGTGAAGTTTATTGCGTTACATTTCGTTTGACTCACAGAGAAGAAGATTGGTTTTCTGCACGTTTGACAGCTGACGCACATCGGAGGTACAACAACCTCACTTTTTCTATGTGAATATAGCAGAACCACGAAGAGATTTTGATGTTTTTCGAGTGTTTCAGTTGGTTCATTTTTTCTTTGGACTGAAAAATCGTGAAAATGGACCTATTAAATTATTTATTAGGTTCAGATCATATTCATCGAGGACGATATGGAGAAAAATATTATTTTTGGGCATTCACCATTGTCAACTGCAAAAAGAAGATCCATCTAATTTGGCTCATTTCAAAGATAAAATGTATCCTGATATGATCAGTTATTTAGTGGAAACAAAGAGTCCTGTTGTTGTGGATACTTGGAATTCGAATCAGGACAGTATTCATTTCAGAAAATCAGACTCTTTGTCTATATTATTCCATGTAGCCCGTATACATGAATAGTTTGCGATATTAGAAGATGATGAATGGTGTATAATGAATTATGTTGAATGAACTAAGTTTCAGTTAATTGTAGCTCGTATGTTATTTGTAGTTTTCCTTGGAACTTCATTTGGACTTCACTCAAAAGAATCATTTGTTTTTTCTCTGCAGAGTCTATGAATGTAAAGGCCAAGTAGTGTAAGCAATCCGTTAGATGTAATACTGTTCTCAATGCTAATCTCTGTGTAGTGAAGATTCGCTTTGCATGTCCACCCCAAAATATCAATCCATACGATAACAGTGACTGAAATCTGGCATGCTACACCGCCTTAAGAGTATCTAGGGTGACGTGATGTTTTAAGACATTAATGCCTATATTGTCGAGCTAAGTTCACAAATGTGCTTTCTCCAATTTAATGGAGAATCAAGGTCAAGTCCAAGGGATTTAACTGTATCTTTTATTTCTATTGGTATTTCTAGATGCTTGTAATTGTCTGGAATAGATATATTAGATCTGCTGGTGGTGTATAATGCATTCAATATTCAATATTGTTTCAGTAGCTTCAAGAACTCTGTAGATTCCTCGAAACCTAAATATAGCATAGTGAATTAAAAATATCATCATTCGAACTCAGGCATACTAAAACTGAAGAGTTTATTGCGCTATATTTCGTTTCACTCACCGAAAAGAAAATCAAGACTGTCGGTGAGCTACGTTGTTGCGGAAGCGTGCGTAAAGAAGGGGTTTATTAGGCATGCAGCTATTTAATGAAGGTTTCTGAATGGCTTCTGCCAACGTTTCAACGAGACGCTGAGGAGTTGTGGTGGTTCTTGGAAAAGGAATGTACCGTCTTTATGAATTGTTGAATAAATTATTGGGTGAATACTTGGAATTCGGATCAAGGCAGAATTCCGGTCCAGAGAAACAGATTCGAAGTCTATATAATTCCGTGTTGCCGTATAAATGAACAGTTGGTAACATTATGAAGATGAGTGAATAACTCTTTAGTTAATAGTAGTTTCATGTCCATTTTTTTTAAATAGACCTCCTTTCCAAGATATTGCCTTTTGGAAGACGATGAGGAGTTGACAGTTAATTTAATTTTTTTATTAGTCCTAAAAACACTAAGTCATGAAACTGAACATAATATGATTCATTAAGTAGATGTTATTCACTCCATTTTTTTTTGATCAGATAACTTTATAATTAGGGGTTGAAAATAACAACCCATTATGATTTTCCTTCAAAAATTGTTTTCGTTGGATAGATTTTCGAAAAATAAAATTCTCTTATGGTTTTCCATTCAATTCTGGAGAAAAAAATTCTCCTGGAAAATTTCGATACAGTCGATTCTTCTCGGAAAAAATAAAAACCCACAAGTAGTTATCATAACTACTGTTCATTCTATTCCATCGTATGTTCCATTGAATGAATATTTTAAGATATTAGTCATGCTGGAAATTGGTTTTGTCAATTATGCTTATTAATCGAAAGAAAGTTCTATTTGTGAAATTAAAATATTACGGATATAATTTTCTTCCGGAAATTAGTAATTAAATCTTCAGAGAGATTTATGGAACATATTTATCTCTTGTCATAGGCATACAATATCTTAGAGAATTCAAGCAGTTTTTGAATGAAACTCATAGGGGGTAGTTCTTTTCAACTCTCAATAATAAAGCTATGAGATCTAAAAGTTTGTGTGAGTAACATCTACTTAGTGCTTTACATTATGTATAGTTTTGTGACTCAGTGTCTTCAAGAAGCCATGAAAAAAATTCAAAACTGTTAACTCGTCATCGCCTGTATCTTGGCTGTATCTTGGAAGGGAGGTCGATTTCGAAAAAAATTCATATGAACTACCCCTGCTCATTTTCATCGAGGAATCATCTCTCTAAGTCCCTCGCATTTGTTTACAGACACCCTGTATATATCCCGACCTTGCCGTCCATTTCTGAAGGGTTAAAAAGCAAGTAACCCTTGCTTGGACTGAACCAACTTGAATCACTGCTCTTTGATTGTAGTATGTATGAGAATCGCACAATTGTAAGGGTCTATTTGACTGTATTGTTGATTCTAGATAATGAGTCTAGGGGTCCTGGCACTTCAAACCGACGGCGACTCTAATATTTGCTCAACATAAATTGTTATCAGTCGGGAAGTTATTATTCGTCCTCTCTTGGTTTCGGCGTAGTGCATTATAAAGCTGTGCAATTAAGATATCATGCATGTGAGGGCAGAATTATCGATTAATTTCGAAGGAGATAATGAACCGTTTGATTCGCTTATCTGTGATCGAATGTCCTGAAGTAAGTGAAGTTCGATTTGGTTTTGCAGATGATATCGTGGAGCACATAAGCGCGAGGCACTAAAATTGTTTAGTTTAGCACTACAGGATTTGGCACTTGAAGTGAAAGCAGTTTCAAGCCATCGTGGAAACCTGTCACAGCAACATCAGCTATTCAAAAATTTGCTACTGGGTCGATTACATTGAGATACTTTACTAGCGGCTGCTGAGCGAATTTAGAAGCGAGTGAATTAGCTTGTGAGATTGTGATGATTGCACACAAAATTGTCTACTCGCTGAGTAGTCAATTATCTAGCGATCCACGTGAGGTTCATGTTTGTATCGTTGTCAAGGATCTAAGATAAATATCAAATACGTTTTCAAAATTTCAAATTTAAGAACCAGGAACCACCTAGTAGATGAGAACTCACAAATTGTTTAGTAGCAACTGTGATTACACACGGCTTGTTTAGATGTCAACAGGCCGAAACGCCAGCGATTTAGAGTGTAAAGTAGCTTTCAACTTTAGTTGCAGCTTTTTACAATCAGATTGTTGGCTTGTGAACACGACTACACTGAGCGAATTTACAATCAACTACTGAATTCGCTCAGTAGCAGCTTGTAAAGTATCTCAATTTAATGGACCATAAGTGATTGTTATAAGTGTTGTTCACGAACTTGAAAAAGTATTTTGCTATAAGTTAACGCAATATAATGTCAAAAGACTTGAGAGAGCGAAGGATTTGCTCTGTTTGGCCGAAAGCGGTGAATTTCCGAATATCGTATTTTTTGAAGAGAAAAATCTTCCTCTTGAGCAATTTTTTAACTTCCAAAAGGTTTTTCTCCCAAACCGTTCATATGAGAATCTACATCATCGGTTGGCTGCCTGAAACTATCAACCCGCCACAAAAAATGGTTAGGAACGCTTAAACCGAGAATGGACACTCCCCAATCTTTTTCATTGTGCCTCCTGTCGAAGTTAATGCGACATAAACAGAAAAGTGTTCTTGAGTCTGCTTTGAAGCCTGGGCATACAATCATTTAGGTCGCATACCATAGATGTTGCAAAAGGAGACTGTACCGGTTCACGAAGCGCGAGTTAACCAGGAATGATAGAAAAAACAAGTTTTCGAACTTCAGTTTTACCACATTTTGGAAAGCAAGATACGAACTAAAAACTAAAAAATATACAAGCCGCTTGACACTGAAGAGAGCCATTGTCCGAGATTCTGCATTTATATATTTGGTATCAATCTCAAATCCCATATAAAATTTGAGTTAATAGTCTTATTGTTCCACCAAAGAACGAGCACTCAAAAGCTCCTGCTCAGGGCTTTCCTTAAATTTTTTATACTACCTTCGTTTTAAACTTTTGATATCAAAAAGAAATCACCTTCTGAAGCATTCTCAAAATTTAAAATATTTCGTAACTTCCATATAGCAAGCATATTATCTCCCCTACCCATTAAAGAATCTCCCATTTCGTTTATGGAAAACATGATTGCAAAATGAGTATCTGTTTCATACAAGCCCAAGCGTATCTTAAAAACAATTATCGCTAATATTCTTGCGTTCCTTCAAACAACTCGAGGGATGGAAATATTCGGCAAAACGGTCCAATATCATGCGTAGAGAACGATAATGAATTTTGCTGGTACTTCAAAGTGCGTTTCTGAGTCAAAGAAGAAAGTGCCCCTCGTTCTTGTTTGAAAGGAAGGAAACCGATGTAATGATCTTAACTATCACAAGGTGCTTTTGATGCGAATAAGTCAACAATATACGTTTTGATGGTTCAATTAAGTCTTGTTTGAGTCGCGTTGGGTTTGCTTTGAAGAATTTGTCAGAACATAATGAGAAGGCAAAATGTTCTTGCATATATAGATGAGGTCTACATCAGATCTTTCGCTGAAGAAAATGAGGTGATTTTGAGTTTATGTACTGCGTATCTGTAATGGTTATTTCATTAAGTGTCTCATTCAAGATGTTGATACTGTGAATGTGTAAATATATATATATATATATATATATATCCAGGCAGCATTTTAAATGATATAAGATCATATCAAATATTCTCGGCGAGGAAAATTTTGATAGAATTATTGCTATATCTACTATAATATGAGGGGTTTTCGAATAAGAAGTGTTAATTTGAATAGCCCGCTTTTTCGGTAGATGTCACGTTTGAAGCTGTCATTTTTTGACATTTGACAAGTAGAAACTACGCCATTGATAAAAATGGAATAATACACGCTTCGAAAACGCATTGAAATTATTAAAATTCACTAAAAAATGGTGAAAATTTGGCATTGACGGTTCGTAAAACTCGAAAATTCTTGGGTCGTCGTGAAGCACCTTGTCGGACCGCAATAAGGAAATTGGTGCAAAAATTCGAGCTGTTGGGACAAGTTATTAATGTGAAGAATGAAACCCGTACACGTCGCTCAAAAACAGCCGAGAATATTGCTGCTGCAGTGTTGAAGAAAACACAGGTTGGTCCATTCCTCGTAGTTCTTCGGAATTAGGCATTCATCCAACCTCATTACACCGTATTTTGTATAAATATTTGGGTCTTAAGGTTCATAAAGTTCAGTTAACACAAGAACTCAAGCCGGCGGATCATCGACAACGTCGTGTCTTTGCTGATTGGGTCGTTGAAATGCATGAATATGATTACAATTGGCCGCCGAGATCTTGTAATTTAACACCTTGCGACTTCTCCTCTGGGGCCATGTGAAAGAGAAGGTCTACGCCAATAGCCTATCGTGGATTCAAGACCTCAAAGATGGAATTCGTGTCGCAATCTAGGACATAGGGCAGCCACTTCGCGATTTGGTCATTAAAAATCTAATTGAAAGGATATGGTCCTGTAAGCGTGGTCATAGTGGTCATTTGCCTGATGTTACTTTCCACTATTAACGGTATTGGCGAATCCAAAAATCTAGACGCCCTCTGGTGGCTAATTCGCGAACCTACTTTGTCAGTACTGTTTTACTGTTTAGTTTGGTTGTCTCGACTTACGAAGTGTTTTTTATCATTATTTGGAGTATTTATATTGTGGTTATTGTTATATTGTACTGGATTTTGCAGCAGAAATATTGAGTCAGGAAAAATATCCGAAAAGGTATTTATATTGGTGCTTTCAAATGAATATATAGAGATTTAGGTTGAAAGATTCTGTTTGGAGCTAAGCTTTTCAGAAATGCAATTTCATAGTTTTTAACTACTGGGTTGTGCATCAATTCATTAATATAATCAACAATAATCTAGAATTTTTATTATAAACATTATTTTCAGTTACATCTTAGTGCATCATGAGTGAACAACTGTAACCGTTGTGTTTTCAATTGTTTATCGACAAAAAGCAAGAATAGAACTATACATTTTCACAGGTTCCAAGAAAAATGCAGCATCAGTTCATATCACCAATGTCTTTGATGTACTGGAATAAGTTGATACAAGAAAGGCCTGGATAAACAAATTGTTGACCAACCACTGATATGGGGTTTTCCAGTTAGTAAAGCACTACTTTGAAGGCAAGGTGCCATTATTTTTATGGAGCAAAAAACACTATTATTAATTTTTTCATACATTATGCCTGTAGAACTACACTTTTTATACACTTTATTTGATAGCGTTGAAATAAAATACTATTTAACTTAACTCCTTGTATTTACTTTCCCAGTCAAACTATATATACGAATGATACATCTGTTACATTCTGTCAATACCTGTATTCTCTTTCCGATCCAGTTATTATATTATTATAGTCATCTCTCAACTTCAAGACTCTATACCTCGTTCAACTACATCGGGATCTGAAAACGTTTCAGCAATACATACACTGCATCTCTTCCTTACAACAATTAGATAATTGTTAATTGACAGAGGGTTTCCCAAACTACTTTCAGTATCATTATGGTATTAGCAGCAGTTATTTTTCGCATTATGTGAATTTCTTTTTATAGGCTATAGTAATTGACTATAACGAAGAGGTATTCTCCTTTTGATAAAGGACCAATAACTACAATGCCCATCAATATTAGGTGCTTACAATTGAGGACTTGTTCACCTTCTATTATGCATCTTTTATTGGGTGCAGCCCCAAATAATTGAAAACGGTATTCAAGCTTAAATAGTGCACCATTGTTCCTGTTGAATAATTGTCTATTTCGCCAATGATTGGACTGAAGGAACCAATTTTTCACCTTAATTTTATAACTTTATACAACATTAACCACAATCCACTAATTTACTTTCAATAAGTCCAATAAATATATAGATTTTCAAGAAAATCGTAGAAAAACCTCCATCTCGCTATACTAATCTTGAAAATAGTACTGACAAACGTCAAAGTTTGTTTACAGTTCGCAGCGCCATCAACGTAAATTGGATTCGCCAATAGCTTCTTCTTTATAATGAAATAAACATCCGATCATTTATATTGTAAAATGGCATTTTTCTTTGAATATCAAAATAACACCTCTCATTGGAAAACCCTTTACATTCTTTTTTTGAATTGTTAGTTCAAAATATCTCAATTTAAAGAAGTGAAACACCCTGTATCTTGGAAACAATGCATTTTCAGTCCTTCTGAACTTTCATAAAATGATCTGAAAACTCATCCCCTCAGATCTTTCGCATCAATTCAGAAAAACTCTATTATTTAAAAAAAGTTGTGAATATCAAGTACTGTAATAATATGTCGCATTTGAAATAAATATTCGCATCGTGGAAAATTTTTATGAAACTACATATTAATTTCTTTACTGGAATATTTATTCGTTTTTTGTCAACTGTAGTTAATCGCTTTTGCGTGTTTTGTTTCCAGTGGAACAAAGTGCTTTAGTTCCACCAAATGTTTCAATTATAGAATTTTGAGCTAAAAATAGGCCCGAATGACTTTGAATTTTTTGTCTCATCGATGGAAAATCTGAAATCTTAAAGATTAATAAAAAATGCGTAAATATCCGGAGCGTTTTTCACTCTACGGTAGTAAAATGTCACTAAAAAAATTACAATTATTGAATTTCGTTTCAAATTATATACCATGTGAGCAAAATTCAAAGGTTGTATATACAAAATTTCAAATAATATGCTTGCCTAAAGAAAGTATTCAGGAGGTCAGAAGTAATCTAAAAATGATTTAATATACAGGATGTCTCCTATTGAATTTCAAAGTTGTTAGTCATTTTTTATTTAATCGGCAACACCGCAGCTCTGAAAATTTTCTGAATAAACTCCCGTTCTCCGTAAACGTCCAACGTACCATCAACCTTGTGGCACCCTGTATATATTTGCCTTTGCCACGTACATATACCGGACAAAACAACACATGTTGAATGGCCGTTAACCTTTGTCTACAGCACTATGGACATCTTAAAACGAACAAGCTTATGCCATTTTCCTGACCATTAGCACCCTTAAATAAATAAGTTTCCATTAAGGGGTTAATGAAGATGCGTTAAGGGATGAATTACGCGTGAAATGACGATCAGAGCACAGCCCCAAATTCGGTATTTCAGCTGGTAATCAATCTCACGATTTAATAAGGGAGGTGGTAACAACAGGGGCCAATTTATGAAGGCGCGTCTACATGCTTCATAGGAGTTTATAGATATTTTATGCATTCGCATATGATGGCAGAGAACATTGAATTAATAATCATGTCGGTAACGATTCTACTCAGTTTAATGTATAATTCAATGTTAGTTGACGTCATTTACGGAATACTGTAATTGGTATGCGTATGGCTCTATTTGAGGGAATATAGGATTTGATGGAAAAAATTCACTTCGTAGAATATTGATTTACATGAGGGTGTTTCAAATCGCTAGGTTTTTTTAAGAATTGATAAAATATACAGGGTGTTTCTGAATTGATGTGAAAGATTTGAGGAGATGATTCTTCAGAATATTTTATGAAAGAAAGTTTCCATAAATGTAGTTCCGGAAATGCCTTGTTTCCAAGATACAGTTTTACTGAAAAACTGACTGAAAAAGTGGTACGCCCCTGAGATATTTTAAACTAACAATCATTTTTGAATTATTCGTTCAATTTGTGATGAAAAAAATCTCTTCTGCTTTCTTTTCTTGTGGGGTGCCGTTTTTATTCAAGAAAATTAAACATCTTAACGCGTATTTGTCGTAACTCTAACACATCATGTACTAATAGAGATAGTACGTCAAGATGTTTTATTTTTTTACATAAAAACGGAACCCCACACGAAAAAAACGCTCGAAGAATTTTTCGTCATAAATGGAACGAATAATTCAAAAATAATTGTGAGTTCAAAAAATCTCAGTGGCGTACCACTTTTTCTGTCAGTTTTTAAGTAAAACTTCAACACCCTGTATCTTGGAAACAATGTATTTCTGGAACTTCTTTTATGGGAACTTTCTTTCATAAAATACTCTGAGGAATCATCCCCTTGAATTTTTCGCATCAATTCAGAAACACCCTGTATATGGTGCACTGAATTCGTCTGGGTATTTTGACATTCATAAGGTATTAAATATGGCATTTATAAAAAGGTTTCATATACGATACAACAACGTGTTCACATTTTTGAATTTTTTTCACGAATATCAGCGTTCTGTGAAAAATATTTTAAGAATATAACGTGAGATTGATAGTTTACATAGTTGTCCAACGTAAAGCACTATTCGTTGAATTATTAAAAAATTTCAAAAGATCTGTTCAGTGAAAGATTAAAATGGTGAAAACTACAGTATATTATATAGTCGTAGTGGTCTTTCTCAAAAAAATATTGATTTGGTTCGTCAAAGTGTTGCTGAAGACTCTGTTGGATCCACAACATGACGTTATCTTGCTCAATGATTCAGCTCTGTAAGCAAATAAGATTCCAATAACGCACGAACTAAAGTCATTATAAAAAAAATCCTGGACTAATAATCTCCATAAACGGTGATTGTCCACCAAAATTATACCTTTGGACTATTTTCTGGGATTATATGAAAAGTCAGGTCTGCGGAAATGATTCACAATCGATTCCTGAACTATAGGATGCAATAATCAGTCATTATTCATTACTGAGATTGAGCTCTTCAATTATATTGAAAGCTCATTGAAAATTTCAACAAAAGAGTGGACGTCTGTACATATGCAAGAGTTGGCCAATAGGTCGATATTATTTTTCGTACATAAATGTCATAACTGATGATTACCAAAAAAAGGATATATGATAATAAAACAAATATACGATTGAAATTAATGTCCCTGTTTCACCACAGATATTTATCCACGACTACTGAATATATTCCTTGAAGATTTTAACATTTGGCGACCGCGACAAGACCCTTCTATTGCAAGCGTGGAGAAAGTCAAGTTGACAGATGGAGAACTGGTCATATATTTTGTAATAAAAATTGATATAATGAAAGAAGATTCGTCCATCTTTTGACAAGGTATACCCATATTTGTTAGTTGAAGTACTTAAAATACTGAAATACCAATTTAAAGAATATTATATCAAAGCTAAATCTATAAAGCATTTGACAGCAGGGATTAATATCTCATTATTCTATTGTGATTAATGGGTATTATTATGTCCTGTCACAGAGACGTACAGTGAACGGATTTCACAATAGTCGTGGATAAACGATAATGAGTCTTGAGTCATCTCTACGCAATGTATCGTTTGTGAAATCCTTTCATTAACATATGCATTCTTGGAGTACTCGCAAGGGAGTTGATAAAGATCTCATGAACAATACTGCACAAGGAAGTAACAAACTGCAGGAAGTGGAAATTGCGACAAAAAAGGCAACGTGAGTACGGTGAAAGATCGTTTGAACTTCCTGGCGACAAACTGGGTGATGAATCGAGCCCAGACTGAAGGAATTCGAATTTGCAACGTTTAAACTTTCTGCAGTTGAAGCCCGTTTCGAAAATTCGTGTCACGTGTAGAGTATGAAATTGATAAAGTAAAGTGTTTCTACGCTTCGAGGAAAGTCAAACTCGTTATATTTATCTACAAATCTAAATGACTTATTGGGACGTTTTTCAACCATATACTGAAATTATTCTATCTAAATTAAATAGTCAATACGGTTTTCCTGTTTCCCTGTTTCCTGTGCATTTGAAGGTGATTTTCGATTCTCTTTCTGCTGTCTTACTTCTCGGTCGCTTTTATTTCTCAATTTCGTGTTTTAAACTGTTTTTTTCATAATTCTGCCAGCATGATTTTTATTCTCTTCTCTCTCAGTGTTTTGATATGTACTTCAAGCTTCGGTGTCTTCATCATAGCTCTAATTTCTCCGTTTCTTCTATAGCAAGGTGCATTTATTGCTTCTCTTATGCTCGTACTCATAGTCGATGCTCCGTCAGATCTCAATCTCATACTCAAGCCGTTCTCGGCGGAGACGAGCTCACATGCTTAGCGACGATCGTATCTCATAAACAAACCTTCGGCAAAACTCGGCAGAGAATTCAAACATCGTCGGAATCTGGTTATTTTCACTTTTTTCTGTGGTATCACTGCTGAGTTGCCATGGAGATTCGCCATTTACATCGGAATTTGAATATTGACCATTTGTATGACAGTTCGACATTCGAGCACGTCTCCAGGTTGGTCGGTAGCTGAGCATCGACGAAGTATTGCTTGAGTACTATGAGATGAAAAGGAATGCTTGAGAACTGCTTGAGTACGAGAACTGACGGAGCATCGACTATGAGTACGGGCATAAGTGTTTTTTTGGATGATTTCCAGATTTTTGATTTTTTTTTCTGTTAGTGATCAGGATCTCGTTGCTGTAGGTCAGTAGAGATCTCATGATTGATCAGTGATATAGCCTAACATTTATTTTGCAGCGAAGTTTGCAACTTTTGTTAATTAGTGTGTATAGGTAGCCCTTCATTCGTTTCGCTTTCATTCCTGCTTCTCTAATGTATTGTTTGAAAATTAACTCTTCATCCACTGTTATTTCAAGATATATTCTACGTATAGTTTTGCCATCCTAGGCTGTGGTTGTTGGTTTCGATTTTCTAATTTGGTTTGTTCTTCCTTTTTTGTATCTGAATAAAATTGCTTGACAGTTTTTCCACAAAGAGGGATATTCTAATGAAAAAGGATTGACCGTTGGTTTAAATTCATTTAAAAGTTTTACAGACATTGTAAACCAAGTTAAAGGGATTTGACGGTCACCATTTCAGTGAGAACTTGCTGCAGTTTCAATGAATATAGGAGGATACATAAAAATTCAATAAGGAGCTACGTTTTTGAACTTCATAAGTTTTACGCAGTTTGACTGGGTTTTGTCTAGACAAGAGCTACATCTAGTGGAAGATCTCTCAGGAAGCGAAAAAAGTCGAAAGCAGAGTTCAGATCCTTACTCTTAATTTCGCAATATGATAAGCGTTCTGTACTTTTCAGTTTTACACAGAAAATATAACGAAGCCTTCACCCTTTTCGATGTATTTCAAGAAGGACTTCAACTTCAACACGTACTCAATTCTCTCGATATTCTTCCTCATTAACAGAACCCTCCTTTCAAAACACCCTACTGCAAAACTAACAGAACACAGGGAATAATAAATAAGCCCATCCTAGAAGCCATAACTTCGACTATATTAGTCTTAGTTAATTAGTCGAATTTCCAAAACGAGGGATATCCTAATGAAAAAGGGACGACCAGCTAGTGCACAGCTAGCACTATCCCGTTCTATTCAATTTAATTTTAAAGTTTCACAGACGGTGTAACTAAAGTTTCTGTGGTTTAACGATCATTAATTCAAAAGGAACCTACTGCATTCGTATTGAATTCAGATGAAAAACCAGATTTTAATACAGTGCTGTGCTAGTTATTAAAAACTTTAAACATCTTGCGTAGTTTGACTGGGGTCATATCTAAAGGAGAGCGGCCTCTAGTGGATGATCACGCAAGAAGCAGAAAGGTTAATTAGTCGAATTTCCATAAAGAGGGATATCCTAATGAAAAATGGCCGACCAGCTGAAGCACAGCTAGCAGCTAGCACTATCCCGTTCTCTTAAATTCATTTAAAAGTTTCATAGACATTGTCAATCAAGTTTAAGGGATTAAATTGTCACAATTTCATTGAGGACTTCCTGCATTTTCATTGGATATTTTGAGGAAATACAAGAATTCAATAAAGAGCTAGGTTTTTGACGTTTATACGTTTTGCGCAGTATGACTGGGGTTATTTTTAGACAAGAGCGACATCTAGTGGAAGACCTCCCAGGAAGCAAAAAAAGTCGAAAGCAGAGTTGAGATCCTCACTCACAATTTTGCAATATTATAAACGTTCTGTACTTTTCAGTTTTACACAGAAATTATAATGAATTATTCACCCTTTTCGATGTATTTCCAGTTGTTGTTGAAGTCCTTCAACTTCAACACATACTTATTTCCCTCGATATTCTTCCTCATTAACAGAACCCTCCTTTCAAAACACCCTACTGCAAAACTAACAGAACACAGGGAATAATAAATAAGCCCATCCTAGAAGCCATAACTTCGACTATATAAGTCTTAGTTAATTAGTCGAATTTCCAAAACGAGGGATATCCTAATGAAAAAGGGACGACCAGCTAGTGCACAGCTAGCACTATCCCGTTCTATTCAATTTAATTTTAAAGTTTCACAGACGGTGTAAATCAAGTTTATGTGTTTAATTAATTCAGATGTTTAGTTGAGGTTGTGAGGGAAAATTCGGAACAACTGTTGAATTTATGCGTCGCCTACGAACGCTTTGTTCAATACGTCGGCGGTTATGATTTTCGCGTTATGTAATTATTTGAGGTTTGTTGTGCGCATTTGCGCTTTGTGGCGGCACCGAGCGTATGATGGGTATTGTTCATTTCGGAAACTAATGATGATCTTTGTGGGTTTGTTGTTGCATGTAAAAATTCTAGTTGTTCAGCGCTTGATTCGCAGTGTAATCGTACTTAGAGTCTACATCTACCGATGATATCCATAGTCATTCTTTACAATATTGTTGTTGGAAATTCTATGTTTGTTTCTGAACCGAATACGTTTTAATTTCTCCATTTCGGAATATGTTTGTCAAAAGGTCTTCATTATTATTTTAGAATTAAACTTCATGCAGCGTGCCAAAAAATAGAGTAACTGACCAATAATTCTTGAACGAAGAATTATGGATGAAAATTTTTAATTTAAAAATCATTTTATCCTATGCTTTTCTTAATTTGAAATTCCTCATTCCCAACGGACCACAACCCTCCACTAAATTTTTTTAATGGGAATATACAGGGTGTTCTGATTTGTTTCCGACAAACTGAAATGGGTGATAGATCACCTCATTTAAAGCAAAAAAGTTTCTATGAACATGGGTCCGAAAATACTTCGTTTCCGAGATACAGGGTGTTAAAGTTGAAAAAATAATTCGCGTTTTCTTTAACATCTTTCGACTGATTTCAAATAATTGCATGAAAGTTGGTACATAGGGTTTTTCGAGGTGAGAAATTCAAATTTGTGGTCGATTTGGTTGTATTTTCTAGAGGGCACCACTGGCAATCATTTAGTTCCCTATAAACCTTTAAACAATGGTTGAATGTAAAACAATCAATCATTCGAAGATGTCATTTGTGCATTCAACAGAACGGTAGACATTTCGAACGTCTTCTTTGACAATTATTATGTTATTTTGTTTTTTTCTGGATTGTAACTTCTAAAAAATATTTAATTTAAAATGATCACAAAATTTGTTTCTACATGTTTCAGAGATTGCAATAAAATAGCAACTTCAATGAGGTATACCTTTTTAAACTAGAAAAGTCAGGGGAATCAAATACAACCAAATCGACCACAAATTTGAATTTCTCAAATCAAAAAACCCTATGTAGCAATTTTCATGCAATTATTTGGAATCAGTCGAAAGATATTGAAGAAAATGCGAATTATTTTTTCAACTTTAACACCCTGTATCTCGAAAACGAAGCATTTCCGGACCCATGTTCATAGGAACTTTTTGCTTAAAATGATATGATCTATCACCCATTTCAGTTTGTCGGAAACAAATCAGAACACCCTGTATGTGTTGTGATACATCAAATGAAAGGTTATTTGATCCCCTATTAAGCGATGTGGCTAGAAGTAGGAATTGTAGAGCCATTTCTTCATTAAACAAATAGAAAATAATTCATAATTTGTGATTGGAAAGTACTCCAATCAGAACATTATACTTTTACTAATAATTATTCACGAATTCATGGAATTCGAAATCTCTCAACCCCTGGAATATATGGATTGTGATATGTCAAAAGAAATGTATAGGTTATCAAATCACCTACCATTTGATGTATCACAATCCAACTATTCCTAAACGCTTTGTTCAATACGTCGGCGGTTATGATTTTGGCGTTATATGATTATTTGAGGTTTGTTGTACGCATTTGCGCTGTGTGCCTGCACCTAGCATGTGATGTGTTTTGTTTGTTTCGGAAACTAATGATGATCTTTGTGGGTTGTCATTTTGTCATATATTTTCACAAGGTCTTCATCATTATTTCAGAATATGAGTTTATACAGCGTGTCAAAAAGGTAACGTAATTCATCACAACTCAATTCTTCTACGAAGTATTACTTAGGAAAATCCTCGCAATAGTCGATTTTTCATTTCGAAAGCAATTTATTCATGCTTTTTTTAATTTGATATTTCTCACCCTTCTATTTTAATTTTTCAGATGGGAATATATGGGTGGTGATATATCATATGAAACGTTATTTGATTACCTACATATTCAGCGACGTGGCTAGATTTAGAATTGGTTGTGCTGTTCTTTCATTAGAAAATGACGAAATAATTTAAAATTTGTGCTTTGTGCTCTGTTTGATAGAAACAAATACGATCAAAATTAATGTAGGTACAAATCAAAAGCTCACCCAGTATATCCAAATCTCCAGACCACAAAGAAAAACTCAAACAAAACACAGACGAAGTTCATAAATAAGCATAGAAAATAAAAGAGCCTCCGAGGAAAAATCGAGCTCAATTCAAAAAGCACTGACGCTTACAACTCCAGGGCCTGTTCGAGTTTATCTTGTCAAGTGCCCCAGTAATTATGACCGCAGTTTCATTGTTTTGTGCGCGAAAGACAGCCAAGAGGTAGGTTCGCACCACTTGAGCAAATGGCATATGAATATTAAAGCGCAAAACTTTTGTTAGAGCTGCCGCAGGGAGCAGACCAGAGCTCGTCCTAGGTGCACTTTACGGTGCCTGAAAACTTTTGTGGTTTTCGCAAAGGTAGAGGAAGGTCCGGAATATGTCATAGCCAGGCCCTGCGAAAGGGAAAAATGGTTTGATAAATTTATAAGGCACAGCTTTCGAGTCGCATGTACCATACAATTGCTTTGCCACTAAAGGGAAAAGCGCTTCTTTTCAGTCGGGGGAGTGAATATTTATCAGGATGGGGCGGTTTCACTCTCGCTCATACAAGGGGTGTTTTATGGAAAAAGGGAGGAAAGGTGACGTATCATAAAGAGTTGGACAAATTTGAAAATGTCGTGTTGTATTGTTTCTTTAATACGTCTGCGAGTGGTTGTGCAAAACGGAGTTTAGCTGAACTTCAGGGAAAATGAGTGTGAAAAATGTTTGCCTATGTGTAAATATAAATTTTCATTTTGGCGGGCTTGTTCCTAGAGGAACAGCGTACTATCATTTCGATTGAGTTAGGGCTTTGAATTTCTGAGAGTTCAGGGTCAAAATGCCTCTGTTAGGTTCGGTAACGGGCAAAATCGTTCTAGTAGTTATAGAATATATTTTTTTATTATTTTCACAATATTTCCAAAACCATACAGCCGATCATTACGAAATTTGGTATTTTGAAGGGAAATAACTAACGCAAAATTAGAAACGAACCATTAGAAATTTAAAAAAATGTTTTGCTTGTGCGTGAAGAACCGATAATGAAAAGTTTAACCTTCTCCAAATTTTCGCGGTAGATTTAGGATAACTACATGTTTGTATGATCTCATGAAAAGTTGAAATCTGTTGATTGATTCCTGAGTTACTCTCATTTGAACTTCGTCTCATTGATTTTTAAGAATTAATAAAACTACGCGCATATTCGAACTGTATTCTCTAGTTGTATCATTAGAATTTTTTCAGAAGAATGAACATTCTGGCTTGTGATGTTGAATTGGATCTCAACACACACATGACATTGATATGTAATTGACACGTCAATTTTATAGATTGTTGTGTTCATCATAAACACTGTCTCTTTTTTGAGAAGAACAATAATTCTAATTTGAACATTATGATAATTCTAGGTTTTAATTAATTGATTTATGAAGTTCATTCTCCTGTTAGAATCAACGCGAATTACATAAGATTGACACATTAATATGAATTTCTCGAGTTTGATTTTTGCGTGATGTTTTATTATATTATACGTTGTGAAGTCAAGAACTTTTGCGCTCATGTTCATACTTATTGGGAAAACGATAAATCAAATTTCAATATCCTGAAAGCTATTGGTTTCATTCTATTTATCCATGAATTCATCTTTCCAAATCTTGAACCTACTTGAAGAACCATTGTTTTCGTAAAATGTAGATATTTAGCTAGAATTAATTACTAGAGTCTATTAAACCTAAACGACAAACAGTGGTAGGTATAACTTCATTAGCAGGGCCACCAGTTACTACTTACTATATTGTTATAGTTATAGTTTAAAAAGGGATTACAGTTCACTGCGACCTCAAGGTCTATTGTGCCCTCTTACAGAGCTGTTCCGACCACAACTATATTGTTACAAAATCATATCATTATTATTGAGAAACCTTCAAATGGCGTGTTCGGATACTTACTCGGGTTAACTAGATCCCTAACCTTCGCGTTCGTTTACCTAACTCGAACATCCAACCCATGTTCGGAAAGTACGGTGCTATTAACTCGATCACTGACTCAGGTTGATCTATCGTAACCCTACAGGAGAGCAGGATCGTAAAATCACCGCATGCGCACTGCAGTTCAATTTTGTTTGAGAGAGCGGAAATAAGTCTTCCACTCTTTTATTAGTAATTTCATATATTATATTCCTAAAAAATATGGAAATAGAAGAGAATTTGGCTCAGTGTAAAATGTGTGGTTTCAAGAGCCGAAAAAATAATGTGAAACAGCTTCTTCATAACTTTGTATGCAGATCTTTCTGCGTTGAAGCTAAAGCCTTTTTTACTTCTTTAACATAGATACTCAAATATAACATTGAACATGCGAGGGCACATCAGAAATTATAAGAAAGATACAGAAGCCAATAAATCCAAGCAAAGCTAGAGACAATCAGTAAATAAACTGGAACTGAAAAAATAAATTCTCTCCTTCTTTAACATAGGTACTCAAAAATAACATCAAATATGGAAGGGCACACCAGAAATCATAAGATATATTTTACAAAAGCCAATAAAGGCAAGCAAAGCTTCAGACAATCCGAAAATAGACTGGGACTGAAAAAATAAATCCATAAAATATTTGGTTATGTTATTGAAACGACTGCATCTTCAGATCCTAAACTTGATGTGTTCGTAAACTTAGAACTCGGGTTCGTGATCCGAGTAGTCCGCCACGTGACCCAATGGATCCAGTTATTAATCCTGAGTAAGTTTCCGAAAACGCCTCAATACTAATGAGCATAATACAGACATTCGAGCAAAATATTCCCAGGCACAAGCACGAAAAACTTCTAAAGTAGAAACTTCTCAATCCAGTTAACATTCAGGCAAAAATAATTACAGCAATAAGAAATCCCAATCACTCAATCGATTCATTATTCAAGAGATACTTCAGCATCATCCGATATTCTTGTGGAATCCAAGGGGGGATGCAGCTTTACAATTCGATTAAGCGAGTGGGAGGGAGAATCAGAAATGCCTGAATATTTTATCGCTCGATGGCTTTTAAATCAAAAGGGAAATCAGAAATTTAAATGGCCATTTGTTTGGTTCATTTCTTATTGAAACGTTGAGTGCCAGATCTGCCTAATGCGAATGAGGATGAAGTAATCTTGCCAATCGTTAATATTATTTTGAAATACGAAGAAAACTCCCGAGATATTCACTGATGTGAAAAGACTGCTTATAAATGTTTGATAACCTTAGGTATTGCACAAGTGCATCAAAATTACCGAAAATTTTGCATGAAAGTGTATTGTCGAAAAGCTGCAATTTAATTTCATTTTTCGAGAAAGAGGCCGACACCGAAGGCACTGTGTCAAATTTGACACAGTGCTGGGCTCATTCGCTTTCTACAATTCAGTTATCGCTATAATTATGCGGTAACTGCACTCCATTTGCATAGAATTGTTGACAGGAGGGAAATATTCGTAAGTAATTGCACAAGTGCATCGAAATTACCAATAATTTTGATGCTCTTGCGCACGTTGGAATGAGAAATTATTCGGTCTTTTTGATGCGCGGGTGCAATTCGGGGAATATTTCCTGAATAACCTGTCAATTTTGACACAAAGCAAACATCACTGGGCTCTTTCGCTTTCTACAATGCAATTATCGCTGTAATAATGAGGTAATTGATCTTCATTCACTTGGGTTTTTTTGACAGGAGGAAATATTCATTTTGATTTTCCTGACAGAAATCATCCCATATCTTTCCTTGAAACTCGCATGTCCTGCACAGTGACACTATAAGGGCCTATTACACCACTTGCTGATAAAGTACCTGATAGTTATCCATCAGATAAGGTAGAAATAATGTCATCTGCATTCCTTACATCGAAATACTTCCAGGTTTTTAGTATGGAATATCATGTAGTATCCTACTCGCGATTAGTGACTCTAATTTACTTGGTGATTTGGGACACTCGCCTAAGGCTAGTGGCCTAAACTTCACCTCGTGAATTATAACTATCATTATACGCTCTTTGCATATTATACTATATTTAATTCGTTGTATAGAAAATTATCTCGTTGCTTCTTATCTGATTAACAGTTATTAACAACCAGAAGATTAAGCTTAGTTTGGCTATTCTGAGTATTAAAATTCTCAATTCAATTCAAAGTTTCTAGAAAAACTAGAATTCCTTCAAGGTTTTTACAAATTTCTGCTAATTATTCTTCACCCTATCTATTCATAGTAACCCAAGGAGGTCGTCAAAGGCGATGATAAGATCGACAACCTCCTTAGAAGCCTTGTCGGTTGCCTCTTGGGTGTACAAAACCGGTTTCCTTATATATGATCAGGTATTTCTGGTCCTGATCTACAGAGCCTGGAAATATCATTTTCTGACTTTCCCATACCCGTTAACAGTCCCACCATCACCCGAAGGTCAGCTAGTGACAACTTCAGGATCTTTCTGGTATACCTAGGTGAAACCAGCACAAATTTTCTGCCTAAGTGAGTCCAGGAGTGTTTCACTAGATGACTTTTCTTTTATTCAAGTCCCTTTGCTGGACCACTGCCTAATATTGGTCTTTTCCGAGGCAACAGAAAAGCTCTGATCCAGCTGATGTTGACCTTGATGCACTATCTGCAAGTTCATCGGCGTTTTCATTTCCTTCAACACCAGAATGCCCTTGCACCTATAGTAGAGTCATGTTGTTGCACTCCTAAGTCAGCTCAAAACCCCTGGCATTGTGATTCAGCGCGTCCTGGTTATCAGTGGTTATGTAGACATGCACCCTTCAAGGTTCATTTTAAGACACAAGTGCATATTATGGTACAAAAATTGTATCAAGGTCAATATCTGCTAGACCTGAGCGTTTGTGTGGTCTTGGAAAAGACCAATACAAGGCAGTGGTGCTTTGAAATACAGAAACACTCTGGAGAAACATCAGTTTCGTTCATATTTCTCGAACGTCATTCGATGAATTTCCAATATTATACCTCTTGGAAAATAGAAATGACTGAAACTTTGTTCTGAACCCATTCCTAAAATCTCATTTTGAGGGAAGAAAGGAAAAACCTCAGAGTAAGAAGTAAACCTAGAGATGCCCCGCATGAAAAGTACTTCATTGTATTCAATCAAGCACTAAGCCTTCATTTTCAATATTCCTGAATATAATACAACATTTTCGTAATATTGCTATAGATATAATTACCTTGATCTTCTTAAGCAGTAATAAACTGCCACCAAATCAGTGAAATAATTCAGTTTATGAACGTCAAATCGAAATGAAAATATAAACACGAAGCATTGAGTAACTAAACACTGACAGCTGAGGTTGCCAAACTGACAGAATTGTCTGTAACAGACGCTAATCGTTAGTATCAGAGTATGGGACCTGTAGAACAATTATCCCAACACGATATAAAGATGAGGCACAAGTTCGCAACGCCGGAATGTTGTTCGCGAACATAAACAGATTCCACTTGGCTGCATCAACAAAAGCGTGGCGGCAGCTCCCAGGCTTACTTTCAACACCGAGCGAAAAATACAACGGTTTATGATGCTCTTCGGTTTCATCTCAAGAATATGTTTTATGTCTTGGTTCATTACCTGCCTAGCCGATTCTGGATAAATAGATTATTCACAATAAATCGACAATGTATTTTTTATCGTCATACCTCAAATCTCAAATCTAGAAAAATCCAATTCTTGCAACCTCCAATTCCTAGAGTCTAGTCCCAATACATCACCCAGCTTGTCGCCAGGAAGCACAAACGATCTCTCACCAGAATATAGCCACGTTGCTTTTTTCGACGTCATTTTCACTTCCTCTATTCATTTACCCTCCTACAAATTTTTAGGTAATATTCGCACGGGTCGAAAAATTTATAGAGACATCAGTTTCGTTCATATTTCCCGAACGCGATGCAATAAATTTTCAATATATACCTCTTGGAAAATAGGAATGCCTGGAACGAAGTTCCAACCCCATTCCTAGAATCTCATTTTAGGGATCGAGAGGAAAAACACAGCGGTATGTGATGCTGTTCGGTTTCATCTCCAGAATATGTTATATGTCCTGGTTTATTACTGACAATGCCGATTCTGGATACCGAGCGGAAATTGCATTTGTACGGACGAATAAAGGAATAACTCTGATCAGATAATCCGTTCGATAGATGCAGAATTGAGTTCCCAACATTCATAGAAGCGTCTGTTGTGAATTTCACGAATTATCTTTCGAATATCTTACCGTAGTATATTTATTCTGATACAATGTTCAGAGAAAATAAGTCAATTTGATATCCTCGGTCAAAAATCATCAGAATTGAAAAATAGTAAGAACAAGTTTTCATAAGGCTAAATAGATATCATCATTGAGTCCTCCAGATACAAGATTCATTAAAGGAGTACTCATACATCTTTACTTTAGGGTCTATTGTGCCCCCAAACCTTTAGCTGAAGAGTCTTGATGAACCTTGGTGATCCCTGGTTTCAGGGTTAAGATATCTTCTTCTAGATGCAGTGCAAGTGTGCACTTTCGCTAGGCTTCTGTATGAGAGTCTTTCAAGCGGAAATCTTAGCTAATGAAAGATATCTAGATAGAATGCTAGAAAGAAACTATCAGCGGTGCGATATAGTCATACACTCAGATAGTCAAACTGCTATTAGAGCACCGAGCTCCTACGTCATCGACTCAAAGATGATCCGGGAGTGCCGGAACAAACTCAATGAGGTAGGCAAGAAAAATAAGGTCTTTTTAATCTGGGTTCCCGGCCTTTCGGGAATCAAAGGAAACGAAGAGGCCAATGCACTTGCCAAAGAGGTCGCACGAATGTCACTCATTGGCCCAGAACCCTTCTGTGGTATAGGTAGATGTACCTATAAGAGGGAGTTTCTGGAGAAGGAAAAAGCCTAGAAGGAAAAACTCTGGTAAAATCTCCCAGTGATGGATCATTTCACTAATGCCCGTCAGTTTTCGTACTCAAGCAGTTCTCAAGCATTCCTTTTCATCTCATAGTACTCAAGCAATACTTCGTCGATGCTCAGCTACCGACCAACCTTGAGACGTGCTCGGATGTCGAACTGTCATACAAATTGTCAATATTCAAATTTCAAAATGTAAATGGCGGATCTCCATGGCAACTCAGAAGTGATACCACAGAAAAACGTGAAAATAACCAGATTCCGACGATGCTCGAATTCTCCGCCGAGTTTTGCCGAAGGTTTGTTTATGAGATACGATCGTCGCTAAGCATGCGAGCTCGTCTACGCCGAGAACGGCTTGAGTATGAGATTGAGATCTGACGGAGCATCGACTATGAGTACGGGCATTAGTTCCTTCGGAACTTTGAAGCAACAAGATCCAAAAGAAACATTTTCACCTCCTCACCGGCTTTCTTACAGGACACTGTCGCCTCAGGAAGCACCTGTTGAGGATGGGATTATCGGACACTGACGAGTGTAGGTTCGGTGGGGAGGAGGAAGAAACCCCTATTCCACTAGTCACGGAATGCTTTGGTATTGAGAGCCTAAGGAGAGAATGCTTTGGGTGAGAAACTTGTAAGAGTGAGAAACTAATCTAGTTGAAGCCTTCTCAGATACCACCGAACTTAAATCGTTGATCAGATCAGGTCAAGTAGGGATTTGAAGGTGGGAGTATATCCTTGACTTAAGATAGAAAAAGGGTAGAATCGACGAGAAGGACTTCAGGAATTAATCAGTGAGTAAACAGCTGAGTCCAGAGTAGAGTGAGATCTTAGAAAGTCGAAAGAGCTAGATAAAATAGAAGTTGAGAAGAGTTAGTCGAGGGAAAGAAATCGGTTGAAGTTCAGATATAAAGTTGAAGTATTTGAGTAAACTGAATCAGTAGTATAAAAATCTTTTGTAAGAGACGAGAAGTTCAGCAGCTGGAAAACACAATAAATTTATTTCTACTTGTTGAGCAAATAAACTGTTAATAGTAATACAGTGTTTGACAAACACAAACTTTAAACCAAATTGAATTATAAAGAATCCTACATAAATATCCTAAAAGCTATGTGTACATCGAGACCCTTTGTTCTTCCGCCCAAGATAATAACTCCCATCCAAACCATCGACTGTATTACCAACAGAAGAAAACACTACAAATCCACTTCTGAAATCGCTCGCGACTTCACCGCCAGTAACTTGTCCCGCTCATGAATGAAATTAAAATGGAATCCTTCTGTCAGCGAAACTTTTATTTTACAATTTCCAAGAAGCATTCAAAACGTTGCCGTTGGCAAAACTCCTCCCGTAGACATAATCTTGTCTCGGAATCGAAGAGAAGTCTTAAACTTGTAACTCAAACTCCATTTCGTTAGGCTTAATAAACTCCGGCTTATTAACTGAAATGAGTCTACGACATCCATAATGCTTTTCCGGACTGAGCCTTCAGCAGGGTCTCCAACCGCTTAAGAGGCTGCTTGAAAGTTTCTATTTACAAATGACCAGTTTAATTCCGTAGAGAGATTGAAATGAATTTATGTACGAAACCTTCAGCACCGAAGAAGATGAAGGTTCATGAATTTTCATCACTTGTGTCGACAAAGATTTAATTATGACGTTTTTTCACACGTCGATTTCCATTGGTACAAGTTCCTACCACCGAACTCAAATCTGTGATCAGATCAGGTCAGGTAGGGATTTAAAGGTGAGAGTAGGGAAAGAGAGTAGAATCGACAAGAAGGACTTCAGGAATTATTCACTGAGAAAACAGCTGAGTTCAGAGCAGGGTGAAATCTTAGAAAGGAAATGCAAAAGTTAAAGTAAAGTCGAAAGAGCTAGACGAGAGATTCGTTGAAAAGAGTTAGTTGAGGTATAGAAATCGGTCGCAGTTCAGAGATAGTATTGAGGGATTTGAGTAATCTATGTCAGTAGTATAAAAATCCCTTATAAGAGACGAGAAGTTCAGCAGCTGGAAAACACAGCAAATATCTTACCATTTATTTCGAATTGTTGTGCGAATAAAATGTTTATAATAATACAGTGTTCCACAAACACAAACTTCAAAACATATTGAATTATAAAGAATCCAACATAAATATCCTAAAAGCTATGTGTACATCGAGACCATTTGTTCTTCCGACCAAGATAACTTCCATCCAAACCATCGACTGTATCACCAACAGAAGAAAACACTACAAATTCACTTCTCGAATCGCTCGCAACTTCACCGCCAGCAACTTGTCCCGCTCATGAATGAAATTAAAATGGAATCCTTCTGTCAGCGAAACTTTTATTTCACAATTTCCAAGAAGCATTCAAAACGTTGCCGTTGGCAAAACTCCTCCCGTAGACATAATCTTGTCTCGAAATCGAAGAGAAGTCTTAAACTTGTAACTCAAACTCCATTTCGTTAGGCTTAATAAACTCCGGCTTATTAACTGAAATGAGTCTACGACATCCATAATGCTTTTCCGGACTGAGCCTTCAGCGGGGTCTCCAGCCGCTTAAGAGACTGCTTGAAAGTTTCTATTTACAAATGACCAGTTTAATTCCGTTGAGAGATTAAAATGAATTTATGTCCGAAACCTTCAGCACCGAAGGAGATGTTCGGTACAGTTCATAAATTTTCATCACTTGTGTCGACAAAGATTTAATGCATATGAGGATTAATTGGCCTATTGAGAAGTTTGGGGTTAAAATTGGTGGCTTATGATGATAGCCTGGTATTGAAATTTTATGAATTTTATATGAGTTTAAGGAGATGGCTGCAGGTAAAGGTTGGGTTGGAAAATTTCAGTTTGATTTTAGTTTTGGTCTATAAAACAAGTCATTGAATTTAGGGGAATTTGAGAGGTCTCTGTAAACAAATGCAAGGGACTTAGAGAGATGATTTCTCGATAAAAAAAAATGGGGTAGTTCATATAATTTTTTTCGAAATCGACCCCCCTTCCAGGATACAGCCTTCGGAAGGCGATGACGAGTTGACAGTTTTCAATTTTCTTAACACCTTCTTAAAGAAACCGAGTCATAATACGATCCATAATATGAAGCAATTAGTAGATATTACACACACAAATTTTTAGACCTCATCACTTTATAATTGACCCCCATGATTTATGTTAAAAGATTCTTTTCGTGGGGTATATTTTCGAAAAATGAATTTTTTTATGGTTTCCCATTCGATTCTGTCTCCTTAAAAATTTCGAAACAGTCGCTACTTTTCTAAGAAAAAATAAAAACTTACAAGCAGTTATGATCACTTTTCATTCCATTTCATCTCGTATAAGTGTTTCGTAGAATGAATAGTCTAAGATAATGTATTTCTATGACAGGAGATAAAGATGTTTTATGAATCTTTCTAAAGGTTGAATTACTAATTTCCGGAAGGAAATTATATCCGTAATATTTCAATTTCACAAATAGAACTTTCTTTCGATTAATAAGCATAATTAACAATACAAATTTTGAGCATAAGCAATATCTTAGAATATTCATTCTATGGAATGGAATGAACAAGGCTGTATCTTGGAAGGGAGGTTGATTTCGAAACAAATTCATATAAACGACCCCTGCTTATTTTCATCGAGGGATGATCTCCAAGTTTCTCTCATTTGTTTACAGGCATATATTCAATTATGTTGGAAAAAATGTATCCGAATAAACACCCTTAAAATAAAACCATCTTAAGATTCATAAATTGGACAATTATGTAGCAACCAAATGTTCTGTTGAATTCCATTGGTATCAAACATTATCGGAATGATCATGGCCGGTTCTTAATCGACATGAAATACAACCAATTTTCTTAGGAAGATGGATCCAGGAATCATAAATCTAACTAAAAATCTCAGACATCGCATGAATTTTATCTTATCTTATCAAATTCCCTTCTCAGTTTTATTGGAATCTAGGAAATCATTAAACCTATAGTAATTTGTAAATTATTATAAGATCATACGAGTATAAGATTTTATCGAATGTAATTTGTGCTACGAATAAACTTCACAGGACTCGAAGATCTCATCGTTCACTGGAAATTCTCATGAAAGCATTGAGATGTGTATCAATATTATCAACATGAGAACTGTTAAAAGAATTGTATTTCAAATAAATTTCATATTTCCTGAATTTGCTTATTCATTCACTTTACCAATTTACATCCTCAGACTAAATGTCTTTTCCGTCGAAAACTTTTTCATAGGAATATTAGACTTGTTTTCGATAGACTCTTTTATGATTGTATTAACGGAAGTCCCTCAAATTTTTGGTCTTAATGGCCCTGAACATTTAACTGCGAAATTTCAGCTCCATCGAATTGAGAAATTATGAATCATTCGAAAAAGTGGATAATTTAGAAATGAAAATTGAATCCTATGGTTCTGATTATGCGACCCCTTGAAATTTTGCATATTCGAATCGGATATTTTGTAAAAAGATTTTTATTTACGATATTCCGATCTAATTTTCTATGTTTCAGTTAATGTGGCTTTTTGCATGTGACCACAAAATTTGATATCGATCGGTTCTGTTTTGTATGAGATATTGAGGAGCAAAAATTTTGAAGGGCCATATCAACGAACTCAACCGCGCCATTTAGGAAACGAACCTACCCTGAAATTTTCAAATATTTTGGACAATCCTCTGGAGAGTTATCGTGTTTTCGGTAGGACGATCCCACAAACAGAATTGAATTTTAGCACGGACTTGTACCAGGGAGTTGAACCTTTTTCATTCGGTACCATTTTTTGCTCGAAATTCGAAAATAACGGACAACCCGGCCATACGATATAGCACTTGTTTGAGTATAACGAGGGTTCAAAAAGAACGAAATAAAGGGCTGAAGCAATAATGACCGCGATAAATATTTATTAGTCGCTTGAAATTAATTCATGTTTCTCTAATTTGAAGAATGTTGAACAATCTAAAAAACAAAATTGTACAAAATTGTACGGTGACGGGATTAGTTCCGAAGTATGAGTTTAATATTAGTTGATTTTAAGCAATTAAAATCATTCTCTGCTTTCATTGTTTATTCTAAAAAACAGAAGCATCACTCCCCAAAGGATCTTTGACAACATTCCTTGAGTCATAGTCCATTAATATTTTTTTCCTTCTTGGTCACGAATAGTTTATCAGACCCACATCATATCCAATTTGCCACATCATGTTGAACATCTCAGCCAACTGTTATTAATGTTCCTCCACGTAACTCGTGAGAGTCATGTCTTGTAGGTAAATTTATTAAAACCGCCATCTACTTGATGTTCCAAACGGGTCAGATACATCAGGTTCCTTGTGTTTTGGGAAGGTTGTTAATGTACGCTGCCTTCAAACATTTCTCTATTATTTCCGGCGGACGTGTTGAATTTGACGCTGAAACATGAAAATTCCATCGCTGGCGCACATTCAGGTCATGTGAAATTTCAAATGTGGTTCTGTTGGTATCTCAAAATCTACTGTATTCAGAACTGTCTTCTATTCGGAAAAGAATTAAGAAAAGCTCTGAGCACTCTTCGATTGATTCTCAATACATATATTAATTCTAAATAATCTGGAAATCATTAAAAAACATTGAAAATGAATTGATCATCGAAACTATCAAATTTCTATGTTTCCGATATAACAGTCCATCTGAAAATTTGCATGATAATCATTTCGCCGATTTACATCCTTAAATTCGTTTTCATTTCAATCGAAAGTTTCTTCATGGGTATATTAAAGTTTTTTGATATCACGATAGACATATTTGCATTATTTTCCCTTTTTCATCTTCTGATGATAATTTGGAAAATGCATATAGGTTATTTAGAAAAATAATCAAATTCTTTGGATCTGATTTCAGATTTACTCGCTGATTTACATACTCAAATTCGATATCATTCCAGTCGATAATTTTTTAATGGAAAAACGTATTATATTTTTTCAATATAACGATAGACTTTTCTATAATATAACACAACTTCTATAGTCCGTTCACGAAAGTTTGAGCCGTTGGCCATGGAAATTTGGTTTATTCCACTGTGTATACTAAAATTTTAAGCTACGTTGTTTATTTTCTTGTCAGATTGATACGCAATGTTGTCAATATTACATAGAGTTCTCTGATAACTCTCAAGCTCGTCGGACGAGCCCGGGTACATTCGGCACCGTTGACTTCATTTTAAGTTATGACAGCAAATACTGCCAACTTCAGATAAACAAACAGAGCAATTTTTTATGACTGCAAAGTATTTATTAAAAAGTCAAACTCTTCTGAAACTAAAATATGTAGAAAGAATCATAGAAATTTTTTCTGTTAAAACCAATTTTGGGCATACACAATATCTTAAAATATTCATTCTTTGAAACGTGCCATGAAATGGAATGAACATTGATCATAACTGCTTTGTAAGTTTTAATTTTTTCCGAGAAAAGTATCGACCGTATCGAAATTTTGCAGGAAATTTCTATTCTCCAAAACCAAATGGGAAACCATAGGAGAATTTTAATTTTCGAAAATTTATCCCACGAAAACAATTCTTGAAGGAAAATCATAAAGGGTTGTTATTTTCAACCCCTAATAATAAAGTTATGGGATCAAAAAAACTGCCTGCGTAACATCTAATGATTAATCATATTATGTATAGTTTCATGACTCAGTGTTTTTTAATTAATTAAAAAATGTCAGCTCGTCATCGCCTTCCAAAGGCTGCATCTTGGAAGGGGGGTCTATTTAAAAAAAAATCATATGAACTACGTACACCTGCTTATTTTCATCGAGTAATCATCTTCCTTAGTCCCTCGCATTTGTTTAAAGACACCCTGTGCACAAGATTATATTTTATTACTAATTACCTATTCGTGTTAAGATTTGTTCCGTAGATTACTCGTGTGAATAAAGTCCCCAAAAAATCCTGTTAAAAGTAACCCAATTCACGAATTTATTATCAAACAATTTAAATGAAATATATTTGGGAAATGTTTTCAAGCGCACTCTTCCAAAGTCCTATATAATTAAAATTTCCATGAATAACTGGTTGAATTCACCTATGAATAAACGCCCGAATGGTACTAATAAATCCTTCGAAAAAGCTATACACATAAAATATATACACAGAGGGATGTTTCATAAATGTGACGGAATCAAATATTATTTTGCGAAATTCATTGCAAACCCTCCGATTGTTTTTGACTGATCGATTGGTTGGATATCGTTTTATCAATGAATTTATTTTTTATGAAATTAATGAAAATGTGCGGCCAGAATTTATTGCACGCATTTATATATTTTATACATTTCTGGCATTTTCTATATCGCATTGGATACCGTTTTACAGGTCGGATTGTCAGTAACAACTACACACGAAATGAAAACACAACAAGTGCTTTCGAGTTTATGTCTCAGAACAAAACAGCTTTGGTCGCGCGTTCGCCATTTTGCAACAAATGTTCCGCAATATAAATTTTATAAGAATACGAATCATCAAAGCCCTTTTGGATGATTTACGTATGAAATTAAAAACTAGAAATAATGTTATTCAAAAACTTGTCGGTGCTGACGCAACAACTCTTCGTACGGTAGCTCTAGCATTAGAGTACACCACTACCAAATATTGCTGCCCCGTTTGGCTCAACAGTTCCCAAGTACATAAGATTGATACACAATTAAACTTTTCCATGAGAATAGTAACTGAAACAATAAAGTCAACACCATGCAGGCAGGCCCTAACTCTGAAAATTTAGACTAAATTTAATTCTTCTACAAATTCCATATTCCAAATAATAAGGTTCCACGATTAAAATCACGTAAACTATTTTGGTCCAATTATTTTCTGACCTCGAAAGCGACAAAGCAATTTTTCAAGGCGAGTGGAACACATGAGTAATATTTAAAACAAAGATTTAATAACTGATCCCTTCAATAATGTTCCTGGATTTGATCTTCCAAGGCTTTTCAAGTGGAATTCAGTTGAGAGTCCTAATTGCGAGTGCGGGGAAGCAGAGGAGATTACAGAACATCTGATCAATAATTGTCCAATATTTAAATTTCAGGATGGCTTGAGGTCTATGCATGAAGTCGTTTTTGAATTGGGTTGTCAATTTTAAATCAATTTAATAGAGTTTCAATCATTTAATTTTTCTGTTCTTTTTTCTGAGTAGGTACCATGATTAAAAACATCGAAAATCACTTTCCTTTCATATGAAATAAATCAACTTCTATTCGAAAGCTTAAAACTCAATAAGCATATCCTGAAAAAATTAGATGTCACGAATGCCTGAGAAGATTTCAATAATTGTTTTATTCTGATATTTTCACCAATGTAATCAAATTAGGGATTTCATGTAAAAATTTTGTTGACATGCATAAAAAAGGAAGTGATATTCGGTGTTTTTCAAACAGTTGGCCAATCTGGTGGTACTCTATTGATTGGATCGTTGATTTGACCGGCGCATTCGCCATTTTGCAATAACGTTTCGCACTGCTCATGAATGCTAGATACAAAAATATGAGACGTGGAAGTACAATTGAGTATAATAGAACATTGAAGTCGATGGGAAACTCAATAAAAGAAATTAATTAGTGGATCATGAGATTCACATTCTTCTCATCACAACCCATCTTATGTGATCACCTAGCGAAAAGATAATACAGGATGTAGGAATATAAATACATACCTGCGAAAAAATTCAGGGGATTATTTCTTGTCAAAAAATAGGCTGGAACTTTAAAAGCATATTTTTTGAGGAGCCCATGCTTAGCTACAACCCCTTAGGATGGCACCTAAAAAGCAGTTTTCAATTTCCAAAGTTAAGGCCTGCCTGCGGATAAGTGGAGGAGCAATGTTTGAAAGGACTGGTTACCATGGTGTCGGTGTTGATTTTATTGTTTCACTTACTATTCTCATGAAAAAGTTCAATTGTGCATCAATCTTATGTACATGGGCACTGTTGAGCCTAGCGGGGCAACAATATTCGGCAGTAGAGTAAACTAAGACTAGAGCTACCGTACGAAGAGGTGTTGCGTCAGCACCTCATGAAGTACAGACAAGATTTTGAGTTATATAATTTCTGGTTTTCAATTTTATATGTAAATCATCCAAATGCGCTTTGAAGTTTAGAGAAAATCTAGTTTAACGCCTAGATATTTAGGATTGACATTATGTTTAAGAGGAGAATTAGCAAAAGGTACGTTCAATATTCTATTTTTCTGATGATCATCTAAATGAAAACACGAGCCTTCAGTTTTATAAGGATTCCGACATAAACACCACTCGAAGAAATAATGTTTTAAAACTTCTAAATCTGTAGAAAACTTTATTTCCATGGTTTTAAAATCTGAATGATACAATGCCAAAGCAATGTCATCGGCGTATATGAATTTTTAAGGAGAAGTTGCAGGGATATCACATAGATAAATAATATAAATTAGAAAGAAGAGGTGATAAGACGGATCCTTGTGGAAGACCATTATTAAATGTTTTGAAATTGCTACTATTATTGTCAACAAAAACACGGAACTTTTTGTCTGACAGCATATTTCCTATCAATTTCACCATTTTTCCACAATTCAGATGATTATAAAGTTTAAAAATCAAACCATCTTTCCAAACAGTGTCATATGCAGCAGATAAGTCCACAAAAGCTGTATCTGTTTTTATTTCAATAAATGTGGTGAGATTCAAAACCTGATCGCAGCAATTTCTATTTTTTCTGAAACCCCTTGGCAATTTTGCATGAGATGCGTGCTAAGCTCAATCAATTGTCTCTAAATAAGATGCGACAACATTGTTCATAATTCATTCTTACCGCTCGTTCTACTTAAACGAGTGCTATATCGTTTTGCCCAAATGTCTCTAATTTTAGAATTTTAAGCCGAAAACGATAGAGATGATGAATTCAAATTCAAATTCTGTGGGGCCGTCCGGTCTCCGTTAGCAAAATAACTTTCAAAGGGATTATCCTAAAGACTTAAAATTTTAGGATTACTTCGGGTCCCAAATGGCTCGGTTAAGTTCATTAATCAGCCAAATCGTACAGTTCGTTCCATAAAATATGGCCATTCAATTTTTTTTGTTCCTCAATAACAGAAAAAACAAAACTAATCGGAATGGAATGTTACGGCCAAATGCAAGATGCTGATAACAAGCCTCATGCAAAATTTTTGGCCATAGTATGAACAGAACCATATTAAATTCAATTGGAATATTGAAAAAAAGAAACTTCATATTTCCATGGAAAGATATACGATTCGAATGAATTTTTTTGTGAATGGAGATCGATATTCTTTATGTTCATCCGAAATTTTGTGGCCATAGTTTCAACAGAACCATAGAAAATTCAATTGGAATATGGAAAATAAAAATCTTTATATTTCCATAACAGAATGTCAGATTCGAGTGAAATTTTTTCTGTGATTAAAGATTGATACACGGAATCTGTATGCAATTTTGTGGCCATAGTGTTAACAGAACTATAGAAAATTCAATTGGAATATTGAATATCCGATTCGACCGATTCGAGTGAAATTTAATTTGAGAATCAAAACTACTTTACTGAATGCTCATGCGAAATTTCAAGGGGATCACATCATCAGAATCATAGAATTTAATTTTTGTAATTATTTATTTTTTACATATTTCATTTTTTAAATGATTTTTTAGAATGTAATTCCCATTGTGCTTAGATTCTGCATTTATATATTAGGTATCAATCACAAATCCCATATAGAATTCTGAGGTAATATAGTCTTATTGATCCACACAAATAACGAGAGCTCAAAATCTCTGGCTCAGGGCTTTCCTTGAATTTTCTTCACTGAAACTTTCTAATTTCTGCTAGTAGCTACGAACGCCATCTGAAGCAAGCGTATCAAACAAACGGTTTCCTCTATTTTGACATCACACTGACCCACTTCAGAATGTTAATTCGTATTGAAAGCAGCCACGTTTTTATGAAACAAGGTTACGAGGTGACGAAACCAATTGTCTGTACTACTTCGGATTGCCTATGATCGAATAGATATTTACAATCTCCAACCTCGATATTTATGTTTTTGTGTCCGTTGGAAAATATACAGGGTTTGCCACCCATAACTTTCCACCCCGAATTTTGAGCTTTGGGATGGCATAACGAAAAAACGCTCGGACAGGTCAAATTTTGTTGAAAGGGGGACAAATAAGGGTGTTCAAGTGAGTTTTATATCACTAACCCTCCAGCCACAACCCCCAATAGCTCTCATTTTTGGATAGGGAAAAAGGGTCGAGCAGCACCTTGTTGGAAAGGCAATTTTGCAACAGTACTTCCACAAATTCAAGCTAAAATTCTGACCTAATAAAAATAAACTGAAAACTAAGTCGAAAACATAACGTGTCGGAAAGGCAATTAAATTTTCTGCATGAGTGTTTTTCTTCATCGCTTCATCATTATACAGAGTGACTCAGTATTTCCATCAATAACAACTTTCCACCCTGAATCTTGAACTTCGGGATGGAATAACGAAAAACGCTCGGACAGGTCAAGTTTTGTTGAAAAGGGGAAAAATAAGGGTTTCAAATGAGTTTGATATCACTATCCCTCTAGCCGCAACCCCTTACAGCTCTCAGGTTTGAATAGGGAAAAGGGTCGAGCAGCACCTTGTCCTAAAGATTCAATCACGAAGGGCTTCAAAAAAGAGCAAATTTAGGTTCGGAATATTTGGACTTTTTCGTTGTTATAATGTTAGCCATGATATTATGACGGAAGATGAGCAGCTACCATAAAAGTTTATACGTCATTCGAAAGTACACTAAATGTAGTATTTTTTACTTAAAAGAAAACGTGTACATAATTATTGATATTTCATCAAAAAAATCATTGGAAAAATAATACAAAATTTGTTAACTTCAGAATCGTGATATTCATCTCCCTATCACGCTCGCAATAGGTAAGAGTTTTTCGGCACACAGACTATGTTATCTTGCAGAAAATTTATTGCCTTTTCCGAATATGTATTCAAATTTGATGAGACTACAAGGAAAACTGAATAATGATCATTTTAGAGGAAAAATTCGAAATATTTCCTGAAATCAAAAATTGTTAAATTGAAGAATAACCATCAACATTTCGACCATGTGTTATATGACATTTTTTGTTGCAAATCACCCCTTGAAGTTCGTCCACTTCTAAAGCAGACAACCTGTATATCCATTTCAATAAATTGATTCGAAAAAACTCTCGTGAGAATTCCAGCATAAAAATGGGGAATTTGCCAGTCCATTTCTCAGTTACAATGTGGCTTGGAACGAAGCCAACTCGCTCAAGACCACCAAACCGCGGAAACCAGATAAATTACCTAAAAATCCTGTAAGAAAGACCATATGTGACTGCAGAGAATCAAAAAACTCTTCAAAGTGTCCTATAAGTACAAAAGCTCCAAAGGATAAACCTCACAGCGACAATGTAACAAATAGGTGTTGCTCCTGTCTGGGACAGATATCTATTATCTACTTTAGATTCAATATTCCTGAATTATCATCTGGGTATCTTGGAAATTTTCAGCGCGGACCTGGGTTTTACATTTTTCTACAATGGACGCTGATACTTGGAGGATTCAAAGGAATGTGAAGAAAAGAACAGCTATGTGTATGATGCTTTTTTCGTCTTAGATATGCAAATTGATTTTTATAGGTTAGGAAGAATATTTACAAAGAGCGGGATTATGTAAAGTGATGAATTTTCCCGGCATTTCGTCAGAAATCAGCAGAGATCTCTGTCTTAACTTTGGCACAGAATTCGATGTTCTGTACCTATACTATAATCAGATGTTCACCGCCTCGGTGGCTGTAGGGGCTAAGGCTCAGAGGAAGAAGTAAACTCTTAGACTAAGTAATATATATACAGGGTGAGTCTTTGACCTTGCAGAATATTTTAACACAAGATTCCTGAAGCCAAAAGAAACATTTTTTTCCCATACCATTTTTTCCGATACGGCTTGGTTCGTAAGATACAGACTGTTGAAAATCCATAAAAAAATTTAATTTTCGATCATATCTCGCGAACGATCCCATCGAATGAGATGATTTTTGGAATATAGTTTTTTATTGATACGATGAATGTTCCTGCATTACAAAATTTCATCCACATCCTCCTGTTTCTTTAATATGACTATAACATTTCATAAAAATACCAGAAATTCAAAGAATCCAACTTTTAAAAATAATTTGAATGCTATTCAACGAATTTTTGACCATTTTGGAAAGTAAAAGTATTCCTTATTTTTTTTCGTATGATGCGTCGTTTTCGAGTAATCTGAAATTCAAAAATAAAAAATATCTGTGAAATTCCGAGTATTGGGTACTTTGGCTGAATGCAACTCTGTTCAAAAAATTCACAGAATTCAATTTTCCCTATGTGGTCACTTTGACAAATTTCAAGAATAATTCGAGAATTTGTTATCTGGAATGATGAATGGTAAGAGAACTAGCGGATTTTCTTAAAAATGGGGTTATAATGAATAAGCTCACCTCTATACTTCTTCAGTGTAAATCCTTATCTATTCAAGCAAATTTCCACACCACTTTCGAAGTACCTATTGCAATTTTGTTTCGTTGAGCTTTGACATACGTTGATCCAAATTTACATTACGTTAGAATACGTTCATTTCTCATTTATTCATCATATGTATTTATATTACCACTAAAATGACCTTAATAAGTTAATATTCATGAAGTCGTATGATTTTGAAAAACAAACTAACCACAGAACACCGATGTCAAAGAATCTAGTGTCACTTCTGTGACTTTCACCATGCGGACCACAGAACATAAATATGCGGACACCCCTTGAAATTCAATCGCCCCAACTGGTGTTTATGAACGTGAAATGTCATGCGTGTTATGGTTGAGTTGAGTTGTTGTTTTGATTTCGGAAGATTTCAAGAGAGAAGGAAATGAATGCTATAGCTAGAATAGGTGGTTTAAAAGTTAATCCGATATAATCAAAATGAAGTATACATCAAGAAGAGATTATTCTGTTTTCATCACTAGCAAAATTTTGGATGAATCAATCATTGCATTAGAAAATATACAACTGGTATTGAAAAAGTGAGTTCATATTTCTTTCTTTAATACAGCAGCTTATTTGAAAATTTCGAATGGTATATCTATTATCTACTCGTTTCTTTGATACAATAGCTTATTTCAAAGGTTTGAATGCTATATCTCGTACTTGCAAAAATTCAGTGGTTAGTTTACCAGTGGCGGCATAGCTCATTCTGAAAACTAAAAAGGGCTATATCTTCTTATTTAGGCCGAATCGGAAAAAATGGTATGGGAAAAAAATGTTTCTTTTGGCTTCAGGAATCTTGTGTTAAAATATTCTGCAAGGTCAAAGACTCACCCTGTATAGGATATAGTCTAAGAGTAAACTTTACTTCTTCCTCTGAGGGCTAAGGCGTGTGCCTACAAGTACCTACGAAGCTAGAGGTCCGGGTTCGAATCCTGGTGCGGGTATGGATGTTTGTGTATGTTCTAGTTTGTCTTACAATAAAAATTGTCCTGATAAGTATGGGAATGAGTGCTAAGTGTTGAAATGTTCAATGTCTACATGGCCTAAAGATGCCAAGCACATGGATAAAAGAAGATGAATGAATGAATAATCAGATGTTATGGACGTGTAATTAAGAAAGAGATTAGATGAAGAGGATCAGGGTCTCAGGATATCTTTCTCATATTTTTTCAATTTCACCCGCGAAAACCAAACAAATTACCTAAAGATCCAGTAAGAAAGTCCATTTGTGACTGCAGAGAATCAAAAAACTCTTCAAAGTGTCCTATAAGTACAAAAGCTCCAAAGGATAAACCTCACAGCGACGGTGTAACAAATAGGTGTTGCTCCTGTCTGGGACAGATATCTATTATCTACTTTAGATTCAATATTCCTGAATTATCATCGCGGTATCTGGGAAATTTTCAGAGCGGACCTGGGTTTTACATTTTTCTAGAGGATTCAAAGGAAAGTGAAGAAAAGAACGTCTGGTGTTTGATCCTTCTTTTCGTCTTGGTATGCAAATTGATTTTTATAGGTTAGGAGGAATTTTTACAAAGAGCGGTATTATGTAAAGTGATGAATATTCTCGGCATTTCGTCAGAAATGAGCAGAGATCTTTGTCTTAACTTTGGCCCAGAATTCGATGTTCTGTACCTATGCTATAATCAGATGTTATGGACGTGTAATTAAGAAAGAGAGTATAGGTAAAGAGGAGCAGAGTTTCAGGATATCTTTCTTAATTTTTTTTATTTCGCCCGCGAAAACCAAACAAATTACCTAAAAATCCAGTAAGAAAGACCATATGTGACTGCAGAGAATCAAAAAACTCTTCAAAGTGCCATATAAGTACAAAAGCTCCAAAGGATAAACCTCACAGCGACGATGTAACAAATAGGTGTTGCTCCTGTCTGGGACAGATATCTATTATCTACTTTAGATTCAATATTCCTGAATTATCATCGCGGTATCTGGGAAATTTTCAGAGCGGACCTGGGTTTTACATTTTTCTACAATGGACGCTGATACTTGGAGGATTCAAAGGAAAGTGAAGAAAAGAACGTCTGGTGTTTGATCCTTCTTTTCGTCTTGGTATGCAAATTGATTTTTATAGGTTAGGAAGAATATTTACATGGAGCGGGATTATGTAAAGTGATGAATTTTCTCGGCATTTCGTCAGAAATCAGCAGAGATCTTTGTCTTAACTTTGGCCCAGAATTCGATGTTCTGTACCTATGCTATAACCAGATGTTATGGACGTGTAGTTAATAAAGAGAGTAGGTGAAGAGGATCAGGGTTTCAGGATATCTTTCTTATATTTTTTCAATTTCACCCGCGAAAACAGAACAAATTACCTAAAACTCCAGTAAGAAAGACCATATGTGACTGCAGAGAATCAAAAAACTCTTTAAAGTGTCCTATAAGTACAAAAGCTCCAAAGGATAAACCTCACAGCGACGATGTAACAAATAGGTGTTGCTCCTGTCTGGGACAGATATCTATTATCTACTTTAGATTCAATATTCCTGAATTATGATCTGGGTATCTGGGAAATTTTCAGCGCGAACCTGGGTTTTTACATTTTTCTACAATGGACGCTGATACTTGGAGGATTCAAAGGAATGTGAAGAAAAGAACGTCTGGTGTAAGATGCTTTTTTCGTCTTAGAAATGCAAATTGATTTTTATAGGTTAGGAGGAATATTTACAAAGAGCGGTATTATGTAAAGTGATGAATTTTTTAGGCGTTTCGTCAGAAATCAGCAGAGATCTTTGTCTTAACTTTGCCCCAGAATTCGATGTTCTGTACCTATACCTATACTATAATCGGAAGTTATTGACGAAACCCTGGTTCTCTCTACTTTCTTTCTTGATTAGAAAGAGAGTAGAGAGAACCAGGGTTTCGGGATATCTTTCTTATATGTTTTGAACTTCACAATCACATCTATTATACCTAACAATATGGAGGAAAAAAAGTTTGATACGAGTCGTTTCATTACAAAATTAAATGATACCTAGGTATTCAAATGAATTGGACGTATAAATCGAATAGGTGCCTACATCTACTCTTCTTTCAATTGGGGATCTGGAGTTAAGAGTAGAAATAGAAACCATTAAAAACATTAACTTCGACTTGCTGTTGAAACTGAAGATCTGATTTCTGAATGCAAGAGTCTCTCGGATCCACAAAAGCTCTTTATCTCCTCATGTAGAACTCACCCACTAACGTCGAAACATTTTAATATTTTCCGAAACAAGTGAAATCAGAACGTCGGATCGAAGCTGGAGTATTTTTTTGGAAATTCGCGAAACCAAAGGTTTTCGTTTATCTTATTTTCATCAAACATATTATGTTTGGGCAACAAGAAAAGTAACTCCGGAATGAAATTTCATTGTATAGTCCGTTCACGAAAGTTTGAGCGCATAGTAGGCGTTTATTTATTTATCTGAAGTTGGCAGTATTTGCTCTCATAACGTAAAATAAAGTCAACGTTGCCGAATGTACCCGGCCTCGTCCAACGAGCTTGCGAGTTATCAGAGAACTCTATGCAATATTGACAACATTGCGTATCAATCTGACAAGAAAATAAACAACATAACCTAAAATTTCAATATACACAGTGGAATATGCCAAATTTCCATGGCCAACCGACGGCTCAACCTTTCGTGAACGGACTATACGTTGTTTGTTGTCTATTAGCCTATTCGTTTTGAAGTATTTCGTGCTCCTCAGTCCTCAGTAACTCAAAAGCTCGAAATTCGGCTTGCGGCTTGCCATTGGTTGCGCACGAGCACTGGAACAGCTCAGGAGCTCGAAACTCTTCAAAACGTACCTACACTACCTACCATTTCTCTGGGGTAATCATAATCTAACCTCACACTTTTGGTCACGTTTATTGAGGAAAAAACGTGTTCAGGCAAGGGCATTGAGAACATATTTTCTGCAACGATGAAAGAATTTAGACAGTCTAAAAATATAAATCATCGAACATGAGATTTCTTTGATGCTAGGGGTTACACCTGCCTACTTTTACCTTCGTCAAATTATCTAGAAATTTCAACTGTTCTACTAGCTGATTTGTAATTTTCTGGAGCATTTTGTAGACTTACGATGTTTTTATCGTATTTAGGTAGACTGTTCTTCGGTGAATACAAATGATCATAAAATTAAAATTGAACCAAAACTTCACTGAATTGACTTCAAAATTACTTGATTGCTACCGACAGGCAGTCAAAATGTGAAAATTAAACTAAGGTCATGAAAACTCAATTGAGTTGAAGATAAAATTTATGGACAATATGGACATCATTATTTTTTGTTAGGTTAGGTTGAACGGTAATCTATTTAATTTCATATTAGAATATCATTGTTTAAGGTGAAAGTTCTCCTTAAACAATGATAATATATTCACCTTATTCGAACAATCGTTTCTCTGCAAAATTGGCAATATTTAAAAATTCGATTATCAATTTCCCTATTTTTTTAGTACGTACGGAATATTCCAAATTCAACTGATAGATAATCCCTCAGAAGAAGATTTTCACTACTTCTTCATCTGAGGAAACTTAATCCTCTTAATATTTGTTCATGTGTTCAGCAATTACTACTATGTACTACTAGCTACTATGATTCAAGAGATTTTGTCCAATTTACTGATCAGAGCTTGAAACAAAAAGGAAAAACCTATTTTAATAAGGAGCAAATAGAATAACTTCAGCCCATAAAAAGAGGGTCCAAACTACAAAACAAAAAATTTATTCAAAATGAAGACTTGTTTAGTACAAATACTCCAAATCCTCTTTCTTACAATTGACAAAGCTGATTATTATTTATCATATTATATCAGGCCAAGTATACTGTAAAACTTCCTGAAGTGGATGATGATTAGCCTATTTATTACGTCATTATTGAGAATTTGGAATGTCATTAACAACAATCATTAAACAACTGTCTCCAAATATTTCATAATAATAAAGTGAATACTTCCACCTTTTTCTAGGCTAGAAGAAAAAGTGTCATAAAAAAATCCTTCTTTCTTTGTGACACACTTTCTTCAACAAATATTGGAAATTGATTACCACGGTCAGAAATTTCCTTGCCTTAAATATAAAAGGTTCAAATTTAATTTCGTCAATAGTATTGGGATCAAAAAAATAATTTTTCAGTTTTATAGTTTTTTATTATCAATAGAATATTCATATTTTCTTCGGAATAATGCATTGAAAATTTTTTGTATCATTTAAATTGTTCTTTCAAATCATTAGAGGTAACATCCTGAGTATCAATCCATTGTTATTAACAAAAATATTCAAAGAAACTTTTTCATGATCAACATGAATTATTTGATACAGAAGTTCAAAATTAACAAGTGAAAATCACAGTATGAACTTAGTTAACAGAGATATAACAGTAATAATGGTATAACATGCTAATATTTTTTTAAAACATTCCTCCCCATTTTAAATACATTTAATGGAGATTGTATTTCCTTCCCTAATTCTCAAATCAGTGATAACAATTAAGTCTTAAATGAATATGGAAGTCATATCATTCACATTCTTCAACCATTGAATTAATTCAAAATCAACTTTGGCATTCTCATCATATTAAAATCATCATAATAAAAAAATAAAGTTAAATATACTATATATAAATATGCATTTTACCATCAAATAATGGAATTCCCTGTATATTATATGGAAAATATTACAGATTACATTGAAATTAACCTACATTATGAACTCTTGTTGCCAAATAAATAATAAAAATACAATATACTCTTATATGTAAGTAAGGTACATTAAAGTATTAAAATAAGTATATGCATTCCAATAATTCTTAAAATCAAATTCGTTAGATACTTGTAACAACTTTATCCCTACAGTATATTTTCACCATTTAAATTTCCAAAAAAAAATAAAACCCTTAAGGGCATTGAAAAAAAAGAAATTACTCGTACATAATAGGAACATCAAAAGTTCAAAATTTTCTTCTTTTTTTTCTAAGAAATTTCTCTACATTTTTTCTATCAGTAGGCCTTATAACAACCTTAAGGTTTTTACATTTTTTCCTCAATCTGTATAAACGGTCCGTCATTCTTTTCCTAGAGAGTCTTGCCAACTTTTTTTTTAATTCCATGAGATCAGCTTTTTCAATTACAACAGAAACTGGTTTACAAGGAACCTCCCTTCTTTTTGATTCTTTTTTGCTAGAAGATACATCTTTATTCCTTTCAACATAAGTTACAGGATAAATAATATTTTCATTTATTTCTGTGAACGGTTTATTTATATACCTTTCTAATCTTTGAAGTTTACGAAGTTTAAAATCATCCGAGACAGAGTGATTTACTCTTTCAGCTAATAAACGACCTAATTCTGATGAGAAAGGCACATTTGCCGAATGTTTAAACATAGACATACTAATACTAGGTTTACTACTACTAATGGTTTTTGGACAAGCCCTGCTATCACTACGTTCAAGCCCAAAATTTTGTAAAAATCCAGTTTGAGATTTTTCTTGGGATTCAGAAGTTTCAGTTTCATGCACTGCTGCTGGCTCACAAGATTTCGTTGTAATTTTTAGGGCACCCTCAATGTTTTTAGATTCAACAAGGGTTGGATATTTAGAGGTAGAAAGTGGTGAATGGATGTGAGATCCACGATGGGAAGACCTAAGCTGATATGTATATTTAAAATTATTTCTAGGATCAAAAACTGCAGGTTGCTGTTTTACATTTTGTTGCACATTATTCTGATTCGGTTTATCACATATCTCACGAAGAGGATTGTTAGGTTTTCGTAACTTCTTCAAGAACTTATAAACTTCATTCAAAGAGGAATATCCGATTTTGCTTCCATTAGAAGACACCCTCAAAACAGATCTAAGGAGAATATTGGTTTTCTTGTCTTCAATTCCTGACCTGGACAGAGTAGCAAACAATTCATTCAGTGTTTCACATTTGTGTTTTCCTACTTCAGTAGTTGAAATACATTGCTTCACTAATCGATAAAATTCTGAATAACTGTCAGGGCACATCGTTGAAAACAGATAATAAATATCCACATCCGTTTCAAAACAAATTTGACAATGTCACCTTATGCAAGCTTCCTTTTTATTCCGTGAACTTAGAGGTTGACGCACCCATATAATATCACAACAATTAAATATTCAATCGAACCAAATATCTCTACGGAACAGAATATCGATACTAACACCACCAGTTGATGTAGATGACCTCAGTTATTTGAGGATCCTGAATAACTAGCTACCAGATGGCAATTTTTGGCCGCCATAACGGTTCTTTTGACTCACTTAAAATAAATGCAAAATGCAACCTACGTTACCAACTTCGGATGATGCGAAGTGCGAAATTGAGAATGCTCGGAGCCATCTAGCGATCAATAGAGGAACTCGAGCAAGCGCAGGACAGATTCGTCCCTCTATCGGTTGATGTCAAACTTACCAGATGAAAGTTACGATGAATTTGTGGTGTAAATATATACAGGGCGTCCGGGAAAAGGTGGAAAATATGTCGGATTCAGATAAAGCATAATAAAATAAGATGACAAGTTTTCACAACTTTTTTCCTAGTGGCCACCGCTACGCAAATACGGCTTCTAAATGACCTCACTGGAAAGCCATTTTACTGGAAGAAATTTCAAACTGCTTAGTATAATTTAAAGAAAATTTGATATGATGAAAAGCAGTAACGATCTCTCAAAATACTGCCCTTAAATTTAAATTAGCTCTTCTAGTTTATCAGGGGCGGACTAGGTTGTACCACTGTTTAAGTTGTTTCTCCTTAAACAATTGTTGTACATTATAATGTCATTGTTTCCTTAAACAATGATAATGCTTACATTTTCAAAGCCCTGTATAAGGAGTAGAAAAAACTAATTTGGATAGCTCGAACATTAAGCTGAAAAAATTTAGGAAATTTTGTATAGGACTTGAGATTGACATCTCAGCACGATCGGAATAATATTCTGGAAATCATTCAAAAATTGAAATATGTGAAAACTTGACAATTAAAAAAATTGAATACTATGGTTTTGATGAAGGGATTCTCTTTTTCATGAACATTCAATATATCAATTTTCATATACTTACAAAATGAATTTCACTCGAATCGGATATCTTATTATGGTAATATAGAGATTCTTTTTTTCAACATTCCAATTGAATATCCTATGGTTCAAATCTTGCGATCTTCTTGAAATTTTGCATGAACATTCAGTATAGTAGTGTTCATACTCAAAATGATCAATTCCACTCGAATCGAATATCCTGTTAAGGAAATATGAAGATTTTTCTTTCAATATCCCAGTTGAATTTTCTATGGTTCTGTTGAAACTATAGCCACGAAATTTTGGATGAACATTCAGAATATCGATCTTCATTCACAAAAAAATTCACTCGAATCGTATATCCTGTTATGGAATTATAGATGTTTCTCTAAATATTCCAATTGAATTTTCTATGGTTCTGTTTAAACTATGGCCACCAAATTTTGCACGAGGCTTTTATTATCAGCATCTTGCATTTTGCCGTAACATTTCATTCCGATTGGTTTCGTATTTTCTGAGATATTGAGGAACAAACATTTTGAATGGCCATATTTTATGGAACACCCTGTACAATTTGGCTGGTTGACGAACTTAACCGAGTCATTTGAGACCCGAACTCATCCTGAAAATTTCAAGTCTTTAGGACAATCCCTTCGAAAGTTATTGTGCAACGGACGGCCCCACGGACAGAATTGAACTAGACCACGAATTCGTCATCAGGGAGTCTAACCCTATCATTTGAAACCATTTTCGGCTTAAAATTCGAAAATCACAGACATTTGGGCAAAACGACATAGCACTCGTTTAAGTAGAAAGAGCGCTCAAAAAAAGGGGGTGCATATATGTACACGGTCATATGCTCTCAAGTCGACCGTTTACGAGAAAATCCACATTTATACAGGGTTGGGATAAAGTTCGGCACCAAATTAATATCTTTAAAACGAAACGAGCGATATTTTTGAAATTTGGGAGCTGAGTGTAATTGACCACAATGCATCTGATGAGCATATTTTCACTAATGAGATACTTCCGGTTTAACCGGAAATGACCAAAATTTTTTTTATTTAAATGGGACACCTTGTATATTTCTGCAGATTCTGAAAGTGCACCTCGTTTCGGATCTGTCCATATCGGGTTCCATGTAAAAATTCTCTGTAAATGTCTTTTTGTACGTTTGAGAAAAAATCCATTCAAATAAATAAATCGTTGTTATTTGTATCAATAGTGAGAAATAAAACGAAATTCTTTGTAGTAGATAACTCTTTCTGCTTTTCATAACGTATTTTTTATGAAAATCCATAAAAAGAAGAAATTACTTCACTAGTAGAAAAAATTTATTAAAAATAATTTAAAAAAAATCATTTTAATTGTTCGAAGTACTTGCCGTTCACCTCCTGACAATATGCCAGTCTATTAACAAATTCTTGAGAATTTTTTCTCAAGACTTCTCTATGTATTAATGCACATTCATCAAGAATCCGTTGTCTCAATTCTTCTTTTTACAGATAATTTTAACATGGAACCTGGTATGGACAGATCCGAAACAAAGTGCTCTTTCAGAATCTGCAGAAATATACAGGGTGTCCCATTTAAATAAAAAAAAATTTGGTCATTTCCGGTTAAACCGGAAGTATCTCATTAATGAAAATATGCTCATCAAATGCATTGTGGTCCATTACACTCAGCTGCCAAATTTCAAAATTATCGTCCGTTCCGTTTTAAAGATATTAATTTGGTGCCGAACATACCTAATAGCTATTTATGATATGAGTGTTAAAAGTGACGTTTTATTTTGTGAGTTAAAAAGTTTGTGAAATGAGCGGAGCGAATTGAACAATTTCACGAACAAAATAAAATCACTTTTAACACAAATACCATACAATATTTTTTTACAACTGCCCTATTTTGATAATAAAATGGGCGAATTGGCAATGACAATAAACTTCAAAATGATATGATTGTTAAAAGTGACGTTAATTAGCGTTTAAGCGTGTTAAACGTAAACAATCAATTTTAACATTGTTGTCATTGTTTGCTGTCATTAAACGTGCCACTTTCAATGGAAGTTCTACAAAAAAAAATAGTATATTATATTATAAGGATTAAAAGTGCATCTTTTTTACGAGCAATATTTGCAGTTGCGAGGCGCAGCCGAGCGAATGCAAAATTGCGAGTTAAAATAGGCACTTTTAATCCGAATAATATATACTATTTTTTCTCCAACCAAGTCAAAATTACAATAAAATTGGTTTAAGTGAAAAATCGTTCATAATTGGGTTATGAATTTGAACACAGAATCATGACAGTGATTGTCAAGTAGACTTCAAATGCATTTACTTTTAATCCAAGGATTAAAAGTAGCGTTTTTAATCCTAGGATTAAAAGTGTTGCTAAGCAACGAGCAAATTTTTGTACGGTAAGGAAATGTATGACTTTTGCACCTGAAAATAGTACAGAAAAGTCAACATTTTTTGATGGTTGGAGAAAAATTTATTTTCCCGAAAACAACTTTTAGACTTTTTTTGGAAATCAATGGATATGCCCATACAAATCTTGCCCTTTTATTGAAAGTATTGAAACACCCTTTAGCTATTATTACTGCTACGAACGTCATACCTCAAAAAGAACATTTTAAAACCCTCCGAAGAAGTGAACAATCTCTCTCGCCCCAATTCACCCCTAATTAATTCCTTTTATCTTGCAGTTCTGGGCGGCCTACGTCCCTTGCGACGCGCAGTACAAAGACGCCGTACAACTGACTCTGGAGCAGATCGACGTCATCAGACGATTCACGGACCTCTACCATCCCAGATTGGCCCTTTGTACTTCGTCTGAAGGTGAGTGAGATCACTCCTACGGGATAAGTGGGTATTAATTTAATTTGAGAGGGTTTAATGGTGAAATGGTTCCGAATGCGATTATATCTGGCCAGAGGGGTGTTCTATATCAGGGTGCGTTCCACAATTTGCACTCGATAATAATTTGATCACTACGTGGATGGGAAGATAAGTGTTGGATGTTTAGATAGGGTGATATGTCAAGGGAATGATAATATAGTCCATCCAAGAATGAGTGACATCAAAGTAGGTACAAGGTGTTGAAAATCTAGGTTTCGTGCTATGTTACCATTTCAGTTTTGAGGCCATCAAGTACACACTAATTACATCATTATGAATAAGTTATTAGCGGCATGTTCTTCTTTGAAGACCACCTTTGAACCACTTATGTAACTTCGTATCAAAACAAGGTTAATATCCACTGGATATCGTTCCTACGCTTGGAACGAAATCATTTCCCGCCTTATTGATAAGAATATTATCTGAAGGTCCTATTTACACAAGTATCCCTTACATAATAAGTGCAGCTCTATATCTAGTTTCAGAAATTTAAGGATATTATAGGGTTATTAACTTAGACCTTTTTAATCTGGACGCGTCTTACGCTATTTTTATTCAGTTGATTTTCACCAGCACAAAATATAACCAATATGTTCCATATGGTGAAGGATTAACTGAAAGATTAGTACCAACGATGTGAGAACAGCATTTAAGACTCGAGATACTAATTCAACTTACAAACTAACAAAAGTTAAAATCTGATCATGAAAACAACTTTATCCTTTGGATCTTGCTGTTTCAAAGTTCCGAAGGAACTTAGTGCAATGATTCATCCCTGGGAGATTCCGCTAGAGTTTTTCTTCTCGGCTTTCTCCTTCTCCAGATGCTCCTTCTTATAGGTATACATTTACCTATACCACAGAAGGGTCTGGGTCAATGAGTGACATTCGTGCGCCCTCTTCGGCAAGTGTAATGGCCTCTTCATTTCCATTGGTTCCCGAATGGCCGGAAACCCAGATTAAAAAGACCTTATTTTTCTTGCCTACCTCATTGAGTTTGTTCCGGTACTCCCAGATCATATAGTAGAGTCGATGATGTAGAAGCTCAATGCTTTAATAGCAGCTTGACTATCTCAGTGTATGGCTAAAACGCACTTCTGACAGTTTCTTTCTAGATTTATATCCAGACATCTTTCAATAGCTAAGGTTTCTGCTTGAAAGACGCTCATACCAGAGCCTTAGACAGTGCACACTTGGTACTTGGCCCGTATATCCCAACGCTAGCTCCTGTAGAGGTTTTTGGAACCATCTTTATACCATTTTACGGTATATTATTTGAGGTTATAGTCGGTGTATTCTCGTTCCCATTCCTCTCTTTCACTTAGAAATGTCCTGAGGCTTTCCTCAGTGCTCACTTTCTTGATCGTTAGATCACTAAGGAGTTTCGCAGATGAGATGTAGTTGTTCAGACACGACCAGACTCTCTGATTCTTTATTCTCTCATTACCTATACCTTCCTTAGATATTCTGAGGATAGCCTCATGGGCTTCCCTATCAATCACTAGATGTAAATGTGTGATATCCGTAATGACCTCAAGTGCCCTAGTTGGTCACGTTCCCATAGCTCCCGTGATACCCACACAGGCGAGCCTCTGTTCTTTATCGAGCCATTTCCTCGTACTTACCTGACTGGCCTTGTCAATTAGACTACTGCCCCATATGTGATTATAGGTCTCACAATCATGACGAACGTCCATTTTATTGGAGAAATTAAACGTCTTTAGAATGTTCTAATCTAAAAACATAAAAAACTATTTCAACAGGGAGATCCTGTTAAGTCAAAGCTTGTTTAGCATGCTTCCAATGAAGACTTAAGGATTTTATGAGGTGAAGCATCCGTAATATCAAAAGGAGAGACTGAAACGTAGAAAATTTAAGGAAACGGCATTCATGTATATAACCGAAAACCTGGCCGTTATCTCTTGGGTGTCCAGGACCGTTTTCCCAATAAGAATGGTTCTTAGTTCAGTCAACTCTAGATATTCACTGTTTCTGCTTCTGATCTTAAGAGACTGCAAATCTCATCTGCAGACTTTCCCATACGGTACTGACAATGCACCGTCAGCCGCCCCACCATCACCTGAAGCTCAGCTCGTGATAGCTTCAGGAGATAAGATAAGTAGGTGGAATCATCACGATTTTTAGGCCTCAATAGTACATAGACCTAGATGATTCCACCTACTTATCTTATCTTATCTTATCTCACGAGCTGAGCTTCAGTTGAGTGTTTCTCTAGAGGGTTAATCTGTCAATCAACTACCCCCTGCCTTATATTGGTCTTTTCCGAGGCCACAGAAAGGCTCAAGTCTAGCAGGTATTAACCTTGATGTACTTTTCTGCAAGTTCATCAGTTTTTTCATTTCCCTCAACACCACAATACTCTGGCACCCATAATACCCTGAGGAGTACTACGTGGGGTTCTCTGGGAACTCCATTTAAAGGGGAGATCTCTGTGAGTTGTGTTCTCTAATTATAGATGAGATAAATTATCACTCACCAAAAATTAAAAAAACAGGCTAAACGTTCGATGCAACTGTCTTCCAGACCTAATTAATCCACGAAGAATATTCTTGAAAGTCGCGTTAATGAAGATCATAATTCAATTTTTCAGTTAAATTTGACTATTTATGAGATCCCGTTAATTGTGAGGACTTCCCGCATTGTAAATTCCTTTGCGTCGGTTCGTTTACGAAAAATTTTACTTCTAAATGGGCTATGCAAATCAGGACATCCGTTTTCAGATTTTTAATTTGGCCGGCTTTGTTTCATAGCGTGACCCCCAAGACTTAATCGGGACTGAACCCGTTCTGCTGTCGCAATGATAAATTCCTAGAGCGGGTGGAAATTTGCATTTCATTCGCTCATTGCGATGGCCCGACCCTTTGAGCCGTATCCGCATAGGATGGGCCACTTGGTGAGGATCTGTAAGGAAATATCTATGAATTTATATAACTGTTGTTTTCTGGTCTTTGATATTGTGGACTGAAGATTTCAACAGCCGCTTTCTTAAAGACCAATTATCACTCCCGTGTAAGCCATGTTGCTTTTCAACGATAACTCTTGGGATTTCCGAGCTCCAGATGCGACAATTTTGCTTGTTGACGAAGCCAGCGTGGTGGAAATGGGTCTCATCACTCAAGATAATTTTTCGATGGAATTCCATATCATTTTCATGCATTTCAACGACCCAATCAGCAAAGATACGATGTTGTTGATGATCGGCCGGCTTGAGTTCGTGTGTTAACTGAACTTTATAAGCCTTAAAACCCAAATCTTCATGCAAAATACGGTGTAATGACGTTAATGGAATGCCTAATTCCAAAGAACGACGAGAAATGGACAAACCTGGGTTTTCTTCAACTCTTTCGGCTATAGCAGCAATATGCTCGGCTGTTCTTGATCGACGTGCACAGGTTTTATTCTTCACATCACTAACTTGTCCCCACAGCTCGAATTTTTCCACCAATTTTTTTATTGCGGTCCGACAAGGTGCTTCACGACGACCCAAAAATGTTCTAGTTTTACGAACCGTCTTTGCTAAATTTGCACCATTTTTATAGTGAATTTTAATAATTTCAATGCGTTCTTGAAGCGTGTATCGTTCCACTTTCATTAATGGCGTAGTTTATACTTGTCAAATGTCAAAAAATGACAGCATCAAACGTGACATCTACCGAAATAGCGGGCTATTCAAAATAACACCTCTTATTGGAAAACCCTCATTTAATACAGCATTAGTGCTGAGTTTCCAGCTGAGTCTCCAAATTAGTCTTAGGATTATCCATTGGAGATCTCCTGCCATTAGTTACCGTGTTTATGGCCGAACGATTTAAACTAATGAAACTAGACGTTAATGAGGACACATTTTAAAATAACTTTAAATAAGTTGAATGCTACATTCATTGTCAATAAGTCACAAAGTACAAAAAAATAAATGAAGATTTTTTTTCAGAAATTCTTAGGGCTCACAAGGACCACAAATTATGTTCCTTGATAGGTGTTGAAGGTGGTCACTCTTTAGCTGGTAGCTTAGGCGTGTTGAGATCCTTGTACCACATAGGAGTACGATACTTAACACTAACGTCCACCTGCAATACTCCTTGGTAAGTAATACCCATAATAATAATAATATGAGTAAGGTAATATGAGTAATGTAGAGAACATTAATATCTGCGCCTCAATTTACATTTAAATACTGTAAATATCACATCGATATTTGAATTAAATGGGGACATTATCAAAACACTGAGAGTATCCCACTAAATCTCTGTTTATCGGTTGCTGAATTATCATTTTACCAATTCGATCAATTTTAGCGAATATGTTAAGGAATCTTACTATTTTTCTTTTCAATTGTAGACGCTAAAATCGTTATTCTTCATTTTTTTCATCTCGGATTTTTTATGCTTTTATTCAGTTTAAAATACCATTAATCAAATTTGATCAAATGTGTTCTTTAGATGATTACACAAAATATACTTTCGCAGAGGAACGCTTGTTTTACTGATTCTCGGTGCTGACTATTGATGAAATTTCTTGGATCTACGCTCAGATCTGGGTTTCCAAGTGATGATTTTTCGGATGATCAGAATTGAAATATTAGATAAAATCAAACTGGAATGTTCAGCTCTAAAAGTCGAAGTAAATTCTGGAATCCAAATAAATAAATGAAAACCATGACGTGATGTGTTTCCTGCCTGATTCCTCTAAGTCTAAGAGTAGATAGAGATTGCCCTTAGCAGTTCCGATGTAGTCGGTAATAAACTTAGACTATATCCTTAGTCTAAGGTAATAAATGATGACTTCTTACTCCAAGCTCACAGGATTCAGTAGAACATGTGAAGACTTGGGAACCAATAGAGACGAGCCAGAACTGGAAACTAAGGTCACAGTAAAACCATCTGTGGCCCCGTACTAGTGTTGTGCTTGTATGTTTTTTTAACTGAACCAAATTGTCCTCAATCCTTTCATTCGATTTTTCATCTCGAAAATGCATCTCAAGAAATAAAACAACATAAACGGAAAAACCAGGAGGAATTACCTAATAAGTTATATAATTATCAACTCAGAGTCGCAAATTATAGTCACATTTTTAAACTTTTGCTTGAAGTTTCTTCGATATTCGAAAAAAGCTGCTCTCACGCCAGGGGGTTTATCAAATGAGGTCTGGCTCTCAAAGCGATAATCTCTAAAAACCTCAGACTTTCTACAGACCCATAATAGTCTTCAATCATCTCACATAGCTGTATTCCTTCCTAAATATCGACTATGAATTTGGAAAGATGGAATCAATAGGATCTGAAAAATTATCCTTGCTCGAGAACTATGAAAAATATCTTGACTATTTCGATCCGTTTTGAGGGGCCCTTGAAATAGAAGATTTGCCATTGTCCTAGGTTGTAGGACCACGAAAATACACTCCCTTATATTCTGCGTGATTGAAATTAAATACTTCCCACTTAAGAGCTATTCCATTTACATGTAATGAAATGTTCACTAGAACTTTCAGCTTTGAGTTAGTGATAGATACATTTACTTTTGAATGAACTGATTTGAAAGATGATTCTTTGTTTGAGAATGTGTTAACGGTTCGACCATTGCACTGCCTGACCTGTTACGTTAGGTCGATCAGACCCTTCCAAGTACCACTTGAACCTGGGAATGAGTTTTACTACATATTTTCCTGTGGAATTCAGGGATATTTTCTGAATATAGATCTTAACTGAATATTTGAGTCCAGATAAAATTCTACAGGATCTTTGCTCAGAGTTAATATTTTTCAGAACTTCTAATCTGCGATACTTGAAAATCTCACAGACTCGAGCCAATATATTTCTGCCTAGAAATCAAGATAATAATTCTGGAAAACGAGTAAATAAATGAAAACTAAGACATGATGTGTTTCCTGCTTGATTCCTCCCATAGTAGAGATTGCCCTTAACAGTTCCGATGTAGTCGGGAATAAATGATGAAGCAAACGTCTTACTCCAGGCGAACAGGATTCAGCAGGGCATGTGAAGACTTGGGAACCCATAGAGACGAGCCAGAACTGGAAACCGGGATTAGTCCGGGAACTATTTTCACCCTCGAAGAAACTCTGAATATTCAAATTAGACGACCGTTCTAATCAGCCTGAGGTGGAACTAAATGAAATTATCCCGCCGTAATGAATATTAAGTTTTGAGGATACGTTTTTGGACCTTGCCAGGGCGTTGTACTGTGGTCTTTGGCCCGTTATAAATTAGTTTTTGCTGGTTAGCTAGAGATTCCGCAAGATAGCTGATAGTTTCGTCCACTTGCAGTATGGTGGATATCTTATGTGCAATCTGGGTGAAATTCAAACGGATGTGAGGGGAGTCCCAAGATTAATCCAACAGACAACTTACAGTAATTGTACGTTTTTGCATAACAAGCTCCACAACATATAAATTGTTGTATTGGAATTGCAAAGTTTATGTTTTGGTAATACTGTTTATCCACGACCATTGGAAAATCCTTCTATTATACGTCTCTGTTCTCGGCCTTAATAATGCCCATTAATCACAAGGGAAGAATGAGATTATAATTCACTGCTGTCAGATGCTTCATAGATTTAGCTTTGATATAATATTCTTCAAATTTGTTGATCTTTAGTATTCTAAAGTATTCCAACTAACAAATATGGACATACCTTGTCAATCGGGGGCCAAATCTACTTTCATTATATCAATTAAAGTTTTTTTATTACGAAATATACAATGACCAGTTCTCCAAAAATTTCTCATGTGTCCACTTGACTTTTCTAAGCTTGCCATAGAAGGGTCTTTTAGCGGTCTCCGAATGTTAAAATCTTCAAGAAATATATTCAGTATTCGTGGATAAAGTATAGTATGCTACTCGCGTATAATGGCTGTTATTCACTCGGTGATTTGGGGAACTTCACCTCGCGAATAATAGCTATCATTATACGATAGTTGCATAATATGTATACTATTTTTCAACTAGTTAATAATTCTTGTGCGAAGAATTATTAAGGAAAATCTTCGGACACTTGTTGATTTTTTTTTCAAAAGCAATTTATCCTATGTGGTTTTGAATTTGATTTTACCACCCCATATATCTCTCAGCTCTCTACTTTATATTTCCAGATAGTAATATATAGATTGTGTTATGATAGATCGAATGAAAGGTGATTCAATTACCTCATTAGCGATGTGGCTAAAAGTAGAATTGGTTGTGCCGTTTTTGAGCGCTCGTTCCAGTCAAACTAATCATTTCTGGCGAAAAAGCCTGAAGTTGGGCTGCTTGCTCTCCAAAAATAAAAATGACCGAATGCATTTTTCAATGACAAAAAACAAGAATGCGAAATTATCCGGTTATGTGGATTTAGACTCCGTGCAATTATCGATGTGCTCTTTTGCTTTCCACAATTTGTATTAATGCCATAATTTTGCGATAACTGCACTCTAATTATACCTTACATGGAATTATAGTTGATAGTTTTAAAAAGGGTTACAGTTCACTGCGACCTCAAGGTCTATTGTGATCCCTTACAGAGCTGTTCTGATCACATCCGTCTCAGCTCGCCTTCCAGTTCCAGAGATCTGATGAAATCAAATATCTGCGAAGGCTTCAACGAGGCTTGTTGCTCACTCTTACAAGTTTCTTGCCCAAGGCATTCTCTCCTTAGGCTCGCAATGCCAAAGCATTGGTGAATGAGAGTTTCTTCCTCCTCCCCAAAGAACCTATACTCGTCAGTGTCCGACAATCCCATCCTCAACAGGTGCTTCTTAAGGCAACAGTGTCCTATAAGAAAGCCATTGAGGAGATGTAATTGTTTCTTACCCAGATCCAGATATCTTCTGGATCTTGCTGTTTCAAAGTTCCAATGGAACTAAGTGAAATAATCCATCCCTGGGAGATACCGTCAGATTTTTCCCTGTCGGCTTTCTCCTTCTCCAGAAACCCTTCTGATAGGTACATTTACCTATACCACAGAAAGATTCTGGGCGAATGAGTGACATTCGTGCGCCCTCTTTAGCAAGTGTATTGATCTCTTCGTTTCCTTTGACTCTCGAAAGGCGAGGCCTACCTCATTGAGTTTGTTCCGGCACTCCCAGATCATTTTTGAGTCGATGACGTAGGAGCTCAGTGCTTCAATAGCAGCTTGACTATCTGAGTGTATTGGTATATAATTTCATGGTAATTTGAAAGTTTTTTTTTTCATAATTGCCAATTCCTCAAAAATTAAAGTGGTGTCGAAAGAGGATGATGAAGCACTAATAGTCATTACTTAAACACTAAATAGTGAACATAGTTCAGAATTAGTGCTTCCAACTTTTCGCTAACTTGTGTGTTAGGTTGAAAAAGAAAGAAGAAAAGAAAATTCATCATTCAAGAATATTATGTAAATGGAGAACTCATATCAAGTTCTGTCCCTAAGGCCTTCCAATCAGAGTTTCGACCCTGGTTCCCAGATCTTCACATGCTCTACTAAATTCCACCCGTTTGCAGTAAGAAATTCATCATTATTCCCGACCTGGGAATGTATCGCAAGAGTTTATCTGCATAGGTCATTACTAATTCAACAATGTGCAATGTTCGTGTTTACCCGGACTGATTTTTAGGTTACAGGACGTGATGTTGAACGCGGTAGGATTTATGTATTTTTCAGTGCTTTTCGCTGATGAATATGAGTGGATGAATAAATCCTGGAACAGGGTGGACAGCAAGCTTTACACCTGCAATAAATGTTTGAGGATTTGTGGAACTGACGCTGTCACGGATAGGATGTCTTGGTTGAGTCACAAATCTGCCGTCAGCCCTTATTAGAGCGTTAATTAGGTAGTCGCATGTCTTTATCAGAAGTCATTGATCTCACTTTGTTGACAGTAAAGGTGGTGATTTTGAGTTTATCTAAAAATAGTTTTCTTCTCTCCTCTCAAGAAATATTATTTGGTCTATTCCATCATATTCATTTCTTCTGTTCAACGTTTCATTTGATTTTTTTCAGGATGGATCTTCTTATTGAAGCATAGAGTTAATATTAAACAGATGGTAGACTGATCAATTTTTCACGTCTCAATTTTCTCCTTTTGATATTAGAGAAGCATCATCCTATGGTCTCCATTCAATGCATATTGGACAAGCTTTGACTTATCAGTATCTCAAGGTTAAGCTTGTTTCTTATGTTCATCGAGCCATTTCAGACGTTTAGTTTCTCCATTATGGGCTCTACCACACCTATCAGGTACTTCATATGTGCAATTTTTGGTTAGTTGATTATTATTATTAGGTTTTCCTTTGGTTAGATTAGTCCTGACAGCCTTGAATGGCGTTCCCACATTATAGATACTTATTTTCAATTCTTCTATTTTTTCAGATGAACCCTTAAGATATGGTATTATTAAGTAGTAGCATTAGTAAGGCTCTGCAAAGGGGAGTATACCAGACAACCATGTGGGTCCAACCACAGACTCGAAAATTGACAGAACAATTCGAATGAAATGAAATCTGTAATCGAATAAATGCTTATGCTTACCTGTCTAGTCTCCAACTTTATTGTTTTGAATAAAAAATCAATACTTTCTATTAACTATTCTTCAAAAAAAGAACGCAACTAACAATAGAGCACAAAACTGAGAAAGACATTACAATCTGTAATTTCCCAGTCTATGGTTGGACCCAGTCAGCTTGTCTGGCATACCTATCTTTCTAGTGCTCTAGTATTAGTAGTGATATTAATATCTTCAATTTTTGCTGTTTTGAATAGAGCATATTTTCCTCTCATTTGAGAATTTCTTGGAAATACATTTCAAAGAGAACAGAACACGGGTTGGCACTCAATTGCAGCGAATAATTAGTTGCTTGATACTAACTTCGCTGCAGAGTAGTGTGTATGTAAATCAGTGAGAAATCACGTAAGATGAAAATCTACGCAAGTAGTGTAATGGAAAACTACGAAAGTGGTGTAATGGAGAATTTACACAAGTAGTATAAAGTTGCTAAAAGAAAATGACAAAAAACGAAAAATTAAAGGATCATGTTAGTATCTGAGTGGCACCTAAAATTGGTTCGTCAGATATTTTTTCCATTTTATTTCATTTCAAATTCAAATCAACTTGATGTTAAAAACCCTTCAATCTTAGCTATTCAAAGATGTCCAGATATAAATCTAGAAAGAAAGTGATATAGCCATACACTCAGATAGTCAGCTGCTATTGAAGCACTGAGCTCCTACGTCATCGACTCTAAAATGATCTGGGAGAGCCGGAACAAACTCAACGAGGTAGGCAAGAAAAATAAGGTCTTTTAATCTGGGTTCCCGGCCACTCGGGTTCAAAGGAAACGAAGAGGCCAATACACTGGCAAAGAGGGCGCACAAATGTCACTCATTGGCCCAGAACCCTCTGTGGTATATCTAATTTTACCTATAAGAAGGAGTTTCTGGAAAAGGAGGAAAGCCGAGAGGGGAAAAACTCTGGCGGAATCTCCCAGGAATGGATTATTCCACTGAGTTCCTTCGCAACTTCGAGACAGCGGAATCCAAAGATATCTGGATCTTGGTTAAGAAGCAATTACACCTACCTCCTCACTGGAAGAGAAACGTGTAAGAGTGAGGAACTAGCCTCGTTGAAGCCTTCACAGTTATAAGATTTTCATTAGATCTCTGGAACTGGAAGGCGAGCTATGAAGGTTTTGGCCAGAACAGCTCTGTAAGGGGGCATAATAGACCTTAAGATCGCAGTGACTGTAACCCCTCTTTAAACTAAAACAAACTAAACCCTTCAAAAAAATATATATCGTTTCCATCTTGTTTCTTTTCCGCTGTCATCTGGGAGATCACGAGAGATTAAGTGGTATCTCCTATCCGATTTCAAATTGAATATTTTTTCAGAGCCTCAAATGTACGAAGAACTCTCTATATGTCCTCAATATTGTGTAGTCATCGAGATATAAATGTAAATTTAATCAGAAAATGCGAACAAACATTCGTTTTACAATTTCAGAGAAATGATTCTCCACGAGTGTTCTGCTACCACCATTAAGGCACCCAAAACCCAAGGGAAGCGTGAAAAAACGTAAAATCACCACCACTAATTGCTAATCTGTTTTTCCCAAAAATTCTAATCTACCCTAACCGAAATCCAGACCTAAATCTGTGTTTAAATTTTCAGGGCGGCCTGTTCCCTCGTCGACATGCCTGCAGGAAGCCCGAACATGGGGGCTTAACAGCCTTCGGAAAGGTAAGAAAGATGCACACAATTTATTCGCGTTTTTTTCCTCCATTACTGGCTCGAGTAATGAATTTACGGGCACGTTTATTAAAGCATCGGGAATTTTTCAGCTGGAAATTATTACCGCATGCGGACAGACGTTTTCGTCTCCCATAGCGAAAATATACTTGTTCTATGTTGTCTCCTACTTAAATTGTACTCAAAATGTCTTTACACTTTCACATTCATGCTGCCGCGATGAAATGAAAATCTGTCAATTGACGAATTTTTATGTCAATTGACAATTTTAAACTGTCAATTGGCACTTTTAATCTATCACCACTTCATAATTTTAATCTTTCGATTGACACCTTAAAATCTGTCATTTGACACTTTTAATCTATCACTTGACAATTTTAATCTGTCAACTTGCACTTCCAAATCTATCAATTAACACTTTCAATCTATCACTTGAAAATTTTAAATTTCAATTGGCATTTTAAAATCTCCTAATTGACACTTTTAATCATCGAGATATAATAGAGAGGAGACGCTATGAGTAAGAGAAAAATAGTACCACTGGGCGGGGCTAAATCCGGGACCAATATTGGCGGAAAGTTCAGGGTTTAATTAAGTTGCCAGTTTTTTCTGTTCACAGATTCCACCAAAAAAAAAACGACGTGTGGTCCTTTAGGAAACCTGCTCAAATAAGGTCCACTGAATATCAAATAAACAATTTTTTCTTCAGGCGATAATAATACACATATAAAAGATATAAGATTACCAAGACAGACTTGCAAAAATTTCGAATGCGGATCCGTTCAGTACTCATTCCTGATACTGTGATGAGTTTTTTCTCTAATTTTCTTCTTAACTGTCCTCTTCTCTGCTTGAAGAAAGCCTTACAGCACACGATATCATTTTATTGTATATTATTAAGTAGAAAATTCGAAATTCAACTCAAAAAAAGGGCAAGAATCACAATTCCTCCAGAAAATTCAACGATTGAAAAAATTATACATTGAGGTGATAGTAATATGGAGGATCTGATACCACGTTTATTTCAATGATGGAAAAACTCTTTACTACATTGAGGTGATGTAGTAATATGGAGGATCTGATACCACATTTCAATGATGGCAACTCTTTACTATCCTATCTCTATGTTTTTAATCTATCACTTGACAATTTAATTATCAATTGGCACTTTAAAATCTGTTAATTGTAACTTTAAAATATGTCAATTGACACTTTAAATCTATCACTCAACAGTTTTAATCTGTCAATTGATAGATTCAATTGGCGATTCAATGAGGCTCAACTTTGAATATCCGCTATTTCCCTCCCTGTCTCTGATTACGAGAAAGCCAGATACTCTTTTTCTAAAACTCAAATTTGAATTGTGCTTTGACTATCCAAATTTTATTGAGAATTGGAAATCGAAAACTAATAAATAAGCCGTATCCAGAAAAAAAAATTCGGGAGGTCCACCGAAGACAAAATGACAGCTTTTGAATTGAAATGTTCTAGTCCTGTACTTCTGAAAAATTTCGGGGAGGGGGGGTCCCATCGGAAACCCTGGGTGTTTTGGCATTCAAGAAGTGTGATGTATAACATTTATAAAGAGAAGACCGGCTCAGCGGAAGATCGAAAAAATGATAAAAGATCCTGAAATGCCCATTAGCCGTTTTACAACAAGTTGGACTTAGGGGTCCACAAAATGGCGTATTTCACACAAGGATTTAGTTCTGAAATCATATAAGTTTCAAAACATCGTTCGAAAAATCTTCAGAAACAATTGTGAAAAATGTGTCATATTTCAGACCTCGTGGTACGGTGGTAGATACGTACAATTCAAAAATTAACGAAAAGTGTTACAATTTGCGTTTTAATGTGTTTTTCTGTCTTTTTACTCGAAAAATTGGGTTAATTGGATTCGGTGAACCTACAAAAAAGGTCTTCACCTACCAAAATACACTGTTAACTACACTACCCCTTCCAATCACTTTTGAGAGATGTTACGAGTTTAAGTGTCTTACAATTTATGTGAAGCCAAGAACAACGCTGTCTGTGAGTCCGAAAAAACTATGTATTTTCGAACGCGCTGCGGCAACCATGTAGAATAACACTATCCCTGCTGTTCTCCATATTTTATTGAAAATTGAGGAATAGGCCAAGGAAGTACGTACTTCCCGGAGAAGGCCAGAAAATGCTTTTTTCTCAAAGAAAAAGCGTGTGTACATCCCCGGCGTTATTCTCATAAGTCTTTTCTCGCGTTTTTTCCTCCATTACGGGCTCGAGTAATGAATTTACGGGCACGGTTATTAAAGCATCGGGAATTTTTCAGCAGGAAATTATTACGTCCACCGCACGCGGACAGACGGTAATTTGAAAGTTCATAATTCTTATCCCCCGTGTGCCCTAATTTATCGAATATGGCGCTGGTACCTACGCTACGCTGCTTTTTTGGCGCGCTAAGTGCGACCTGGGACCGGAAGTTGGCTGGTTTATTCGAACTGATTGTTCGGATTTCGCGGTTTATTTTGGCTGGGATGGACCGAATCTACTATCCATATATCAAAAATTTATAAGCCCGAATGGGTGTTTACAGGGATGTACTCTGCTCATTTTTACGTATATTTTAGGCTACACCCCTCAAAAACATGTATCCAATGCTCCCAGACACTTTCCGTCGGCCGTGTTGATTTGCAGACGCTTTAAAGCTCCCAAAATAATTACTCAACTTCACGTGAATTCTGATGCTTTATGTTCAGCTCACAACTCTTTTAAAATATTTGCCAAATGGCATCAGAATTCACGTGGAGTTCAAAGTACTATTTGAGGAGCTTCACAGCGCTTGTAAAGCAATACAGCCAACGGAGAGTGGCAAAACGTGGAAAAATTCATTCTAATCATATCTGCATCGAAATACTTATTCCATGAACCGAATCTGTGCGAAAAAGAAACGATTATGAACTGTCAATGAGCTTGTAAACTTGTAAATAAGAGTTCCCAATTGATGCTTATCCGAAATACTTATTCTTCTATGATCATAGAAGCGTGAGAAAAAGCTACTTCAAAACACGGAGTGCCTCAAAGGTGTTGATTGAAATAGTGATGAACTGTCGAAAAGTCTTGTCATTTGTCAACTAAAGTTTTAATCGATGCTGTTTCCATTCTACTTATACCGTCTAAGATCAGAGGAGTGTGCGAAAATGCTACTTCGAAACACAGTGTGTTTCAAAGCTTGTTGAGTAAAATAATGATAAACTGTCGAAAAGTCTTGTGAACTAGGATTCTCAATTGATGCTGTATCCAATATACAGTGGAACTTCCCTATAACGAAAGCGCTAAATCCGCAAAAAAATCGTCATAAAGAAATTTCGTTATACAGCAAATGTGTTTCTATAGTCGGCAATGTCGCGGGCGACTTCACTGACAAATTTAAGTTTATAATTCAAACTCAAGCGCTTGCTTTTAGACATTTTCACGCACAACTTTTCAAACTAGCGTAATGGTTAGATTGAAACCAAACAGCCAGAGGTGTATTTAAAACTGTTTCAGAAGGATCTCTCTGCCCTCCGTAATCATTTAGTTTAAGGTCAGTATTTATCACGTACGTCCGGAAAAATTTCGTAAAAAAACTCACCCTTATACCTTCTTACCAATACCCATTCAAAGAGTGATGTTCTCAGAATATTTCGTTAAAGAGAGAATTTACTTCGTTTTAGAGGGTGTTTAACATGGAATTTGGATTCAAGGTGCAATCTCTTGAACGAAATTCATTATACGAGTACAAAGAAATTCTTTATACAGACGTTCGTTATAGTGCTGTAATTATATTTTAGTTTCTTATTTTTCCATGATCAGAAAAGCATGCGAAAAAGCTATTCCAAAAGACTGTATGTCTTGAAGGTTGTTATTTCATTGAATCAACTCCAACTTAAGTATTTAAAGATATTACCAAGAGGGATAAATCACAGCAATATGAACTCTTCTGAGAAGTCAAATCACAACACTGATTTTAATTTCTGTACAAACATACACCATCTATAACAAGGTTACAATTCTGCCATTTTTTAGCGAATAACCACAACTTTCAATAGTGCGAATTTCAGCTATGATATTTTTGAAATCAAATTGAAAGTTGTCAAATACCTCTAATTGCACAAATTCGGTAAACATTCGGAAACATTTAAGAATCTCACAGATAATTACACACCTCCCAAATGCCACGAAAAAATCATTGATGTACCGGGTGTCCTAAATTCGTTGTCTAGTGAGGGGATCTCAGAAACCCGATGAGCTAGATCAAATTGAGTGGCACATTTTCGGGCTCGAATTTTGAGAGAATTCATGTGGTGAAAACCGCAACTTTCTAAGTCAAACCATTTTAGAGCTAATAGAGAAATTGGAAAATGGCGTCAAATGAAGAGTTCTCATAACTTCTTCATTACTGATGTTATAAACATGAAACTAAAACATTATACAGGCACTTTCACTAGTAGAATTCATTGAAGTAATCAATTTTCCTTTATTACATTTTGTTCTAGCTCATCGGGTTTCTGAGATCCCCTCACTTGACATGGCGGCATACGAAAAGTGAACGATTTTCTTCCCATTGTACTTTGGGCATCCATTCATAGATCTCCATGAATATCCATGGTATTCGGGTACCACACCCAAATTACGAGCAATGTAAATTTTTCGAATATGACCATTCTGTGTCGAGGCCTCATTAAATCCACTAGAAAAGGCCAATAAGTTATGTAGAGTCGTTCACATTTCATTTTCCCCTACATTTTGTGAAGAATCCAAACTGAGAATTCTAGAAAAAAAATTTAATTGAGTGCACATAGTGTTGCATGTCAAAGTGATGACATCGACAAAAACTTACAATTTATTGCCTTACGTTGAAAATATACAAATTTCATTTGCACATCTCGACGAATTTCCAACTTAAATATTCAGTCAGAAACGTGGACGGTTTGTCTTTTCGTTCATTTTGAATAAGACAGTTACAGTATATCATTGAAAAAATGAGAAGTTTGATAATTTAATATTTTAAGGTATAAATAAAAACTCTAATAAGCAAAGAAGAGCTCGTTTCATTAATAGAATTTCGGAGAAATATGAAAAAATTCAGATTCACCCTATCTCGGATCTTTTAGACCTGGAAGAAACCTCCTTTCTATTCCTGGAAACTTTCGACCCTCCCGCAAGGCTTTGGTATAGAATTAAAACAGCGGGAAGATTTTTTAATCAAATAAAGTGGCCTAGATTAGAATCGGGCGAGGCTTTTCTTCCGGCGGACACGGTGCAGTGCGTAGCGACGCGATTTAACGCTTTCATAAATTTTTTATTAGAAAACTCATCCCCCATTAAGTATCCACGCTATTTGCGAATTTTGTCGGTATAAAACATTGAGTTATGAATTATGGAAAGGTAAAGAGCCATTGCGGCTGCTTTTTCATTAGTTAATTCCAGATACAGTTGATTCAGAGATGATTTTGCGGGTTTCGTTCCTTGCAGGTTTTAGGGAAAATCATTTTTTTCGCGTTTATATTCATTTTCTCTTTGAAAATGACTGGTTCTGGAATTTGTTCATTAAAGGCTGAAGTGGACCCTGACTGTAGACTGTCAACTAATTACCAACAAAATAAATTCATTATCAGAGTGAAAACAAATCAACGATTAAATTATCTACATTATACATAAAGAAATTGAAGAAAGACCTGTCGTGTTTGTTCATATTGGGAAAATGATCATTCATATTTGTATATAGTGGAACTACTCTATATCGAACGTCTGTAGAACGAATTTCGTTCAAGACATTGCACATTGTATCCAAATTTCATGTTGAAAAAACCTTCTTAAACGTAGTAAATTCTTTCTATAACGAAATATTCCAAGAACAAGAACATCACTATTTGAACGGGTATTGGTGAAAACGTATAAGGGTGGGTTTTCTCCATAGTTATCATATGCCAGACGTAGGTGATAAACCCATATACTAAACCATTAACTCGGGTGAATAGATCCTTCCGAAACGTTGGATTCAGCTGAAAATGACGGTTACTTTAAATGATTTCGTTAATGTCTATGTTAATATTGTAACAAATGAACTTCCAACGGAAAAGGACATGTTTAACAGTGTCAAATCCGGTGTTGGAGATCGCTACGACAGCAGTGATGATACTGACAGGAACAACTCGTCGAAAAACCAAATCGTGAAGAGGTACTTCAAACCTTTAAAACGTATCGCCTCTTTTCCGGTCCATTGAAGGGGTTCCGGAAAATATTTTTGAATCTTTGAGAAAATGCGATGTTTTTTGAGTATAAAATGTTTTCCAATAGTACCACTCAAACGGAAATTACGATTTTTTGCCCGAAAAATTGTGTATTATATACGTACACCCACATAAAATGCCTATAACCTATTAGAAATGCAGTCACACTCAGGATAGAGGAAAACCCGAATAGTGCCCCACTTTTTGAAATTGACTCATATTATTGAAATTATTGATTTTATATGAGTATTTCGTATGAATTTAGGTGGTCCCATTATTTGATTTTAAATAGTGATAATTTTCTCTGACATAGCAATCCCAAATATCCTAAAAACTTGGTTTTTGTGGAACACTTTCTTTGGGGATACATGCCTACAAGTATGGATAGTTGCCTCATCATGAAAATATTGGGACAGATAGATGTCCTTCATGTAAACCAAAAACCCAACTGAATACATTGAGACTTCCATGCCTAAAACAGCAACCTTATCTACGCAACATGGATCGAATTAACAACAATTGTGCATTTTTAATTGAATTTCAAAGACATATATTAAACAGGAAGTTGAATTCTTCTTATTAACATAAAGCATTATTCCACACATTCATGATAAATTAAGTCTCAACAAAAATAATCAAGAATCAAGTTTAAAATCAAAATAACACAATGAACCGAAAATCAGCTAAGAAGATAAGGTTTTAGTTCAGATGACATAAGGGGTACTTATACGAAAAATTAGGGCAACTATCCTTTTCGATAGGGATAGATGCCCATTAATTTTTGAATGATTTAAAAAGGAGAGAGCAACTATTTATACTCAGATGTACACTCAATGAAACACGGTATTGACGTAATAAAAAAAATAACTGAATTTATTACCTACTCTAAACCTTTCGAGTTTGGCGTGTTTGTGAAGTTCGCTGCGGAGATGATCGCACACAATAACGAAAAACGGCTTCACTTTACAATAACCCTTACAAAACTAAGGTCCAGGGTGTCTGTAGCATCTACTTATAAAATTAATTTTTTGTTACGTCTTTCCGAAGTTAGGTATTTTGAAAATGGAGCATCTATGTCACTGGGGCTGGGAAATCTATCCGGGTTTCCCCTATTCAAATTAGAATTAACGTTTTCCAATAGGAACAATCGTGCAAAAGGTTTCGACTTCAAAAATTGAAAAAAAATAAGAAAACTCGATTTAACGCTTCCATAAATTTTTATTGAAAATTTCATCCCCCATTAAGTATCCACGCTATTTGCGAATTTTGTGGGTATAAACCATTGAGTTAAGAATTATGGAAAGGTAAAGAGCCATTGCGGCTGCGTTTTCGTTAGTTAAATCCAGATACAGTTGATTCAGAGATGATTTCGCGGGTCTCGTTTCTCGTGGAAAATCATTTTTTTTCGCGTTTATTATTTTTTCTTTGAGGATTGCTGGTTCTGGATTTCGTTCAGTTTGAGCTTGAACGGATTATCCCTGTAATTAATAACGTGATTCTGAATTTTCTGCAAAGGCTTAGTTAATGACTAAGAAAGTCAATTCATTAAAAGGGTGAAAGAAAATCAGAAACCAATTTTTTACGTTATACTGGGTGGCAAAAAGGAACTTGTTGATTTAGAAAGCAATTGAATGAAGACTTATCCAATAATAAAATTAATTATTTTTTCGTCATCAAGTGCAACATTTAACAGTTTCGTCTAGAAGTTTTAAAGATGATATCTGACAAATGGTGTCCATCATCAATGTCAATACACTGCATTTATAGATTTCGAAAATGTCGAACAACTGTCCAGCATTTCATTATGTATAATTTTTTTTTCAAATCGAAATTGCCGAATGTACCCGGCCTCGTCCGACAAGCTTGCGAGTTATCAGAGAACTCTATGCAATATTGACAACATTGCGTATCAATCTGACGAGAAAATGAACAAAATAACCTAAAATTTTAGTATACACAGTGGAATATGCCAAATTTCCATGGCCAACCAACGGCTCAACCTTTCGTGAACGGACTGTGATACGGAAAATAAAAACGACCATTATGGTCAAATTCGAAAATAAGCGAGTTTAATAGCGTATGTATAAGCTAACTTAGTAGAAATCGAAAGAGAAATATCTCATTCCGTAATATGCTATGTTAACTCGAAACGAGTTCATATCTGAAGAACAGTATGATTTCATGAAGTAATATAGAAACAACTTCCCTGAAGTTCAATATTCTCTTTCGCTCATAATCTAATATAAAATTTTCCATAATCAAATTTATCCTTGAGATATTCAATTTTCAGTTCTCGCAATCCTTTATAGGCGGATTTTCCTCAAAGCATCTGCTTTCCTGAAATATTGATGGAATCTTAATGCTTAATCCGAACTTTTCAGTGCACTTATTTCGGCTCTTTTCCCATACTTTCCATACAAACGGAATGCCTACCGCTTATTTGTGAATATTCCATCAGACGCTTCAATCCCCCTCTTGAAGAAGATTCTTGTAATTCATTATTCATACACAGGTCCCGATTATGCTCAATATTTCAACAATATGAGGATGGAAACGTTTTTGGCAGGTGGACGGTTTGAAGATTGCAAATTTTGGCAGAATTCGATTATTAGAACTGAAACTTCGAATAAAAATAAGAGAAAGTAGTATGAAGGCATATCTTTCAAAAAGATACTACAAATGAAACAGTAGATATATTACCTTTCATCTTGGTTTTAGCTTATTAATTTCATTAGCCTCAAATATTATATTATGCAACGAGCGTATAAGGATAGATATTATTCGCAAGGTGAAGTTTAGGCCACTCGCCTACGGCTCGTAGCCCAAATCACCGAGTGAATAACAGCCATTATAATTTATCCACAACTAATAAATATATTTCTTGAAGATTTTTACATTTGACGACTGCGAAAAGACTCTTGTACGACAAGCGTGGAAAAAGTAAAGTTGACACATGATAATACTGAAACTGAAGTATTTCAGTATTTTTCATCTCATTAGAAATCAATCCAAAATAAATAATTAGTGTAAGATGGGACTGCCAGTCATTTTTCATTTAGAAAGAAATGCTGTAAAATAAATATGGGGTTGCCATTTGAAAATCTCGAAATATTTCAATTTTGAATTCCACGTTTTCGGAGCAAAATCTTCGAGGAACCTTACGGTGTATCAAAATACTGAAGGTACCAAATGAATGCATGGATTTTCTACTATGGGACAGCTGAGTTTGATTTCGTTCGCAATGAATATAATCGAGATATTGCATTTCCAAACTGGTAATGCAGATGTCAAAAATTTCAAGAATTTGTGCATAACTTGGCAACATTGCATGGCACAGAATTTTTTTCAGTAGGTTATACTGCGAATTTGGTATTGAATCGATACATAAATAAAAATATAGGTAGTTCCATTTGAAAAAAGAAAGTAGATACCTGCGTTTGAGATAGATGTGGCAACACTGTCGACTTGAAAATATTTGAGGCGAAGATTTCCTTTACCTCAAGGCTCCACCTAAAATTTCTGAACGAAATGCAGAAAAAAAATGTTCGAGTTGGAGTATCATAGAGAAATAGAAATACCGGATGTCGCATTTAAAATAACAAAGTTGTTGCCACTAGAAATGTGAAATTATTTTAAAAATGTATCTTACATGCCCAAATATCGATCCGCAAAATTTGAAATTTTCACCATCAATAATTTCCATAATAATCTAATAGGCCACACACTCTGGGACACCCGATATACCCTATTCTTCAAATATTGAATACCATAATCTCACCTTTAAATCGAACAAGTTTCGTCCTGACAACATCATTCAATTTTTTGTTGAACACTTGGAATTACATTTTGGTCCTCGGTATAACATTGACAAAAAGCTCCATAACTCAGGATGGTGGATAAATAAGAAATGACGGTTAGGAAAATGTATTTTCGAATGAAACTTCGCATATTTTCACGGTGGATCCATATATGCATACCGGAAAATGCTATTTCTCATTCCGACAAAAAATTATTTATATTCATTTTTTTTCCATGGAGGTGACTTCAGTCAGGTGGCTCAACAAATGGAACATATTTGTCAAATAGATGACGTACGCTTTGATATCGGATTTGAGTTTGAGAGGAGCAAAAGGAATTTTCCAATAGTGGAACTATCATGTTTTAATTGCAAGTTAAAATTATTGACACAAAAATACAATGTTAATCTATCGCAAGCAATTAAAAAAAAATCTTTTAATCAACTCGGTTATTAATCGAGCAACTAATGGTCTCGAACTATTCACGAGTTCGCTACGTTTACGCGTTAAAATATTTTGACCATTAGTCGCTGGCTTTAATGACCTAGTTGATTAAATAACTATTCCCGTCGATCTCCAAATTAGTAGTGATTTTAATGTGTACTAAATTGATCATTAATGACCCATTTTAATTCTCAATTTCTGCTATTTCAATGTGCAATCCTCATGGCAACCGTTTACAAAGTATTCAGGAGCACCACGAGAAATGTCCAAAATCTACTGGAACATAGATACATAGAAATTTTATTGTATCAAATATTACTCCTGTGCAAAATGAGAATGTATTTCAATCAAGAATCCATACACAATTCATATTGAGATCGTCGGAAAAATCTTGTAATCAACTCGGTTATTACTCGAGCGACTAATGGTCACGAACTATTAAGAATAGTTCGTGACCATTAGTCGCTGTCTTTATTAACGTGGTTGATTAAATAACTATACCCGTTCAATATTCAAATGAATGAATGATACATTTTCGAAATCAACTAAGATTTTGGATTCAGATAATGAACCTTTCTATTATTGTATTATACATTTGAGATAACAAAAATCCTTGTCATTTATATTTAAATTGATACTAAAAAGTGTATGTAGAATGAATGTAACAACGTATTTCGAATTAATATGTATTAAAGTAGGCGGCTTATTGAGCGTTATTAATAATAACAATTTCTCAATTTTCATTCAGAGCTCAAAATCTACAAAAAATAGGCTGAATCTGTTTTCATATTCAGATCAAATAGGAAAAAAGAGTATGACAATGTGTTATCAGTTTGCTTAGATCTGCTTCAGATCTCGAGATTCCTTCAGTAGACATCGAATTTTCCCCACCCTGTACAGTTCATGCAAAATCGTACGATCTCACATCGCGAACTAAATACTTGGTTTGAATTCAATATTCGATACTTACACTTTTGTTTTTAATGATATGCATATTCGGTGTTTCGTCTTTAACAATATGATAAGGTCCATCGTATACGTGTTGGAATTTGCTGACACCTTCGTTCTTTACGGAAACTGAATCGTCTCATTGTTTCATCAAAACATTATCTCTTAGGAATTCAGCTGATTCCAATTCTTATGCTTCTAAAACGCAATTTGAATTATTAGAATTCTTCCCTAGCCTCGTAAACAATATCCTCAAGTTCCGCTAACATCAGAGAAAAAATCATTCAGAAAAAGGGAATTCACCTCATTCGCAGTGTAGTTAGTTTCACTGCAAACTGGTTTTCGCAGAGAAGGACGCTCTAAAGAGCTTTACAAACCTAATCGCCTTCTCTACAGAGTGTTAGTGAAAACATGCGATGAGCTTCAAGATATTATAGTTCTTCCAAAAATTTTAACAAAAGATTCCATTAACTTACCCTCTAAAATGCTACGTTTTTGTGATAGAGGATTTAAAATTGAAACAAAAAATCGTTTTTGTGAATATCAATTTTTTATCATACAGGAAACCGTTTTTGTGAGCATTTTATAATCATAATAAGCTAACATGGGATGAAATGATGAAAAGTTCCGGGCCTGACAAAGAAAACACGGTTTTTTTGGTTCAAAATTAGCTTTATTCATCAACGTAATCTCCATTAAAAGCAACGCAATAATTCCAGCATCGCTCTAACATTTCAATACCACTTTTGTAGAACGATTTATCTTCTGCCTCAAAATGGGGCTCAGTTTCACTAATCACAAAGAAAAAAATCGTCCAGAAAATGGGAATAATACTCATTCGCGATTTATTGTAATAGTTTCACTGCCAACTTCCCCTATGATTCTCTCAGAGAAAACCCTTTAATAGTACATTATATATTGTATATTATTCAATGAGCGGTAATGCAGGTCAAAACACACGCAGATATATTTTGCACCACGAGCCGTGTCTACGGTTGTCTATTACACATAGAAATTAGTTTAATAATTGACATATTACTCTATAGGAGTGGATAAAGAGCTTAACAAACGACTTTCATTCTGACACGTTAAACTTACGCTATACGAACGTTTTAGACGATCAATTCGCGAAAGATTAATAATGATAATAATAATCTTTATTGATCTCTTAAGGCATTCTAGTGTATGGGACAAGTTAAATCAAATATAAATACATTTCATCTCATGTTACATAAACTATTTTGTGGACAATCTCGGTAAAATTCATCTACAGAGTAATAACACTTAGAAAGCAATATAAGTTTCACCTTGCTCTTAAACATTAAGAAGTTGGGAGATTTCAGAAATTTAGGAAGGGAATTGTAAATTTTATACACTGGTACCTATATAGGGGATTCTATGTTTAGGCATTAGTAAAATATCTTGATTTCAGGTTCTATATCAGACAACCTAGTCCATTTCCGTTCATTTTCTTTTGCATACAGCAAACACTTAAAGATGTAGATACATGGCAGAGATAAAATATTATTCGCGATAAAAGTTGGTCTACAGGATGTACGGGAACTAGGTTGAAAATTCGACGAATGATGCGCTTCTGAGCTACATCGAAGTCAGCACACTTACCCCACAGCAAAATGGAATAAAGTACACTATAAACAGTGCTATAATGGACCTGAATTGATGAACTGAGTGGTAGCATATCCCTCACTCTACTCATGGCAAAAAAGAGCAATTGAGTTTTTTGCAAAGCATATCGATATGCATTGACCAGCTAAGGTTTCTATTCTTCGAGGAATGAATCATTCCAGAATGGCCTAGTCTTTCACAGTGTCAGCAGAAAAAAATGTTAATATACTTACATTTCTGCGTATAATACAAGAGAATGATAGAGAAATTGAAGCGCTTATTTCAATTGTAACAAATTTCTTTTTTTCTTTCATCTGGATCGTCATCTTGAATTGAATCTGAAAAAAACAGGGACAGAAAACCATGAGAATGTAATAAGAAATGTAAATATCACCTACCCATCTGCCTCAAGTTACAGTCACATTCATACTTTTCCATGATAGTCCGGCTGTATCAGAAGAGAAGCCGCCTCAAGTTTCACTAATCACAGGGAAAAAACGTTCAGAAAATGGGAATAATCCTCATTCGCGATTTATTGTAATAGTTTCACTGCCAACTTCTCTTTCTCTCTGAGAAAAACCCTCTGAAGAGCTTTACAAACGGCTTTCTTTCGGAGACGTTAAAATCACGCCACACTAACAACCAGATGATCGCGGCTTTCCAATCCCAGCGATTTGATGCCATCCAGAACGGAATTGGGATAAATTCAAGAAAAGTAATCTCGGATTCATCGGATCCCATCCAGGACTTCAACTTCAATGCGGACAATCGGAACGTATGAACTCTAGAGTCATCTTTTGAAGATGCCGCTGCTCACTTCAAACGCTGTTATGCCGATCGGAAAGAGGTTTTTAGTTCGTGCTTTCGTAAGTACCTCTTTAACTACAGAATCTGAGCGGAAAGATGAATCGCTGAGGTTTTTGTGAATAGTTGGACTAGAATCGGTCGAGTTAGCATCTTATTAACGACGCAGGGGAGACAAGTTATGAAAAGGTAGTAGTAGTAGTAGTAACTGTGTTTTATTGCAGTAATACAAATGGCTATCGACCAAGGGTCCTTCTCTTATAAATGATGCCTTCCTGACGAACACAGAAAATAATTTACGTTACTTCGAACCGAATAATAAATATGTCATTATTATCGTTTTTGCGCGTTTGTTTTTAGGGAAACAGCGCGCTACAATTTCAACTTCAATGCGAACAATCGGAGCGTATGTACAGGGTGATTCACTTATCTTGGTTACCTAATTTTTCTCGAAAAGGGATTAATATTTTTTTATTCTCTTGACGATATTTGGTGAAAGTCAATGTTGACTTGAAATGTTCATGTTCATAAAAGTCGAAAGAAAGAATTAAGGCGCCAGGCATCGCGGCGCCATAAATTTTTTTTCCTGAAAATACCTTTTTTCTACAAACGTCAAAAAATGACAAGGTTCGCGCATTGGCAAGAATATGCGAAGAGACCCTTTTTTTCATTTATCTTTGTTACTATGACACCGTGCGCGAAGTAGTGTGCGAAATACTTACTTCGCACACTGCATGTAAACTAAATGGGATTTTTCTATTTTAACTGGTAAATTTCTTGAAATCCACGTTTCCTTTTACATTGAGTGTTGCTTTCAACATAGAATATATTGCCCATAGTTATAGTACCCAATTACTGGATTTGGAAAAACAGTTCAAACCACTTCAATACTTTTTTTCATATTAAGCTAAGCGTTTGTAGAAAAAATTTAGTTTGCATCTCATGCGCGAAATACTTTGGTGATCTCGACTTCTTTTTAACTCGGCTGCGCCTCGTTAAAAAAAATCAGTTCTCGATCACCAAAGTAGCATTTCGCGCACTAGAGTAATTTTATTATTTTATTTATTTTATTGAGTAATTCCGAAGATCATTTGATTCTGAATGTGTCTTCTCGATGCCTTTTTGTTCTTGTCCTTACAGTCAGCGGCCTGCAGCGTGTTTTTTATTAATTCTATTCAATTTATTTTTCTGTATTGTGACAGTATGCCCTGATTTAGAGACCTAGATATGATTGTGTTTCTTAAAATCGAAGAGACTTTGTGGCAAACTATTTCTCAATCATTATATTTATCAAATATAACATTTTTTAACAATAAACATTTTCTTAATAATAAATGCAGCATATGTTCTATATAGCGGTCATTATGATCGATAAATACATTATATCTATACACTATATCCTCCTTTCATTATAAGTTACTTCGTCCAAGTAAAGTGAACCGTAATATTTTGGCCAAAGTAAAATATAGAGCATATTTATGATTTGACATGTTGAACTAATTATTAAAAAATTTTTATTGCTATAAATTATAATATTTGATGAATATAATGATTGAGAAATAGTTTGCTACAAAGTGTCTTTGATTTTAAGAAACACAATCATATTTATGTCTCTAAATCAAAGCTACTTACTATCACAATACAGACAAAAATAAATGGAATACAATTAACACAAAATACGCTGCAGGTCGCTGATGGTAAGAAACTCAGAATTAAATGATCTTTCGAATGACACAATAAAAAAGGTTTGTTCCTGTAGAAGAAATTTTTGAAAGCGTCGCGACGCCTGGCGCCTTAATTCTATTCTTCGACTTCTATGCACATCACAAGTAAACATTGACTTGTACCAAATACCGTCAACAGATCAAAAAAATATTTATTTATTTCGAGAAAAATTAGGTTACCAAGGTAAGTGTACTCTAGAGTCTTTTAAAGATGACGCTGCTCACTTGAAACGCTATAATCCCGATCGGAAAGAAGTTTTTAGTTCGTGGTTTCGTAAGTACCTCTTTTACGACCGAATCTGAGGAAAAAAGATGAATCGATGGGGTTTTTGTGAATAGTTGGTCGAGAATTGGTCGAGTTAGTATCTTATTAACGACGCTGTAGAGATAACTTATAAGAAAAAGTTCTTAAATTCTGGTTTTCGATTTTTTCTTGCTTGTGAATGATGCCTTCAATACAAGTAGTGATTTCAAACGAGTCGGTTAAACTCACTGATGGTTAATCCTAGTCCTAAAAATAAGTCTTTTCGGCCCTACTCAATCTATCTTTAGATTCTGAGGAATCCGAAACATGAATCTTCAGGGTATAAGCACTGAATATCTAGCAATTCAAGCTTCTCATGATTGAAGTGTGGAGCAATGAAAAATAGAAAATAAAAGCTTGTTTGGCGGCAAGGCGCTTTAAAAAGACATAAGGGAAGGAATGGCAGTGCCAATCTGTGGTTATGGCGTCTCTAAAATGTATAGTCCGTTCACGAAACGTTGAGCCGTCGGTTGGCCAGTGAAATTTGGCATATTCCACTGTGTATATTGAAATTTTAGATTATGTTGTTTATTTTCTTGTCAGATTGGTACTCAATGTTGTCAGTATTGCATAAAATTCTCTGATAACTCGCAAGCTCGTCGGACGAGGACGGGTACATTCGGCAACGTTGACTTTATGTTACGTTATGACAGCAAATACTGCCAACTTCAGATAAATAAACAAACGCCTACTATACGCTCAAACTTTCGTGAACGAACTATATTTGCTGAAGTTTTGACGCGTTCATATGTTCAGAAATATAAGGAAAATATATTCTTGTTGATTGCTAATGGGTTATTCGAAACGAATGGGAATAGGACGAGAGAAATTTTTCTTGGCAGTTTCAATTCTCAAAACAACCATCGTTATTTTTTCTGAAGTTATCATGTTTAAACCCGCTTGAGGGATATGTGGATAGTCATTGTTAATTAGTTGGAACAGGACATATCATACACCAATTATATTTATTGTTACATGTGAAAATGCGATTTCCAAAAAGACAAATGAATAATTAATTTTTTTCTTATTTGCAGACCATAATAAAAGAAATGAACCGACTTGGCATGATTGTGGACCTTTCTCACGTCTCTGTGGGCACGATGCGAGATGCCCTCGACGTTTCGAAAGCTCCAGTCATCTTCAGTCATTCGTCGGCGTACTCCTTATGCAACGCCTCAAGAAATGTGAATGACGATACCTTGAGGAGAATAGCATTGAACAGGGGGATTGTCATGGTGAATTTTTATTCACACTTTCTTACGTGCAGTGAAACTTCAACCCTTGCAGATGCAGTAGGTAAGTCACGGCACGTACAGGCGACGTATGGACGAATATAGAGATCACATTTTTTTATACTTATTCAACTAAAAATTCAATACATTAAATTTCAAGTTCATATTTGAAAAGGTTTATATTTTACATAACTCTTAATGCTGTGGCATGAGAAAATCCCTAGATTAAAACATTCCTACTGGAAATACACATTATGGTTTCAACGCATCATTTCTTCTTGGGGCAAACATGAATAATAATATACAGAGTGTCTACTTTTAGAGGGGACATACTTCAAGGGGAGATTATACGAGTGATTTTCAACAAAAAATGTTATATAACATACGGTTGAAATGTTGACGGTTTTTCTTCAATTTAAGATTTCTTTATTTCTCGAAATATTTCGAGTTTTTTCTTCAAAATGATCATTATTCAGTTTCCCTGGAAGTCTCATCAAATTTGATCACATATTCAAAAAGAGCAAAAAAAACCTCTTATTGCGTGCGTGATAAGCAGATGAATATCACGATTCAGAAGTTGACAAAACAAGCCCTAATCTTCCAATGGTTTTTTCGCTGAAACATTAGTAATTATGCATACGCTCTCTTTTCAGTAAAAAATACCTCATTTAGCGAACTTTCGAATGACATATCAACTTTTGTTTCATCTGCTCATTCTCGGCCATAATATCATAGATAACATGATAACAACGAAAAAGTCTAAAAATCCCGAACCTACATTTGCTCTATTTTGGAGCTCTTCGTGATTTAATCTTAATATAATTTATGGAAATCATCAATTCATCTGCTACCTTTAGAATTTTAGATGCTGTGATCAGACTTACATTATGTACCAGAATAATTTAGGAGTGTGAGGGGCCATAAAATATAATGGACTGATAAGGCCACATACAAGAATTCAGGTTGATTAATTTATGAAATAACCATGTATGGCAGTGATAAAACAGTCATGCTACTATTGATTCAGTTTTCCAACATTAGTTAAGCCTCAACGTGAGGTTGGCAGTCATGAGGGACGAACTTTTCGGATCAATTATACTCACCGATCACTTTAGTGCTGAAGAATTCATTAGATTAATTCAAAGCAATTTGATAGACATATTGGATGAAATGCACCTATCTTACAGATAAATAAAATATCTGGTTTCAAATGAATGGCTGCCCAGCACATTATAGTCGTAATGTCGATGAATTGATGATTTTCATAAAATAACATTAAAATTTTATCACGAAGATCTTCAACATAGAGCAAATTTAGGTTCGGAATGTTTGGACTTTTCCGTTGTTATCATGTTAGCCATGCTATTGTGGCCAAAGATGAGCAGCTAACACGTAAGTGAGATATTTTTTACTGGAGAGAAAACGTAAGCATAATTATTAATATTTCATCGAAAAAACCATTGGAAAAATAGGACTAATTTTCCCAACTCCAGAATCGAGATATTCACCTCCTTAACACGCCCGCAATAAGAGTTTTTCCTGAACACATACCCTCCTATCTTGTAGCAAATTCATTGCCCTTTCCGAATATGTGGTCAAATTTGATTGAACTACCAGGAATAATGATCATTTTATAAAAAAACTCGAAATATTTCGTGAAATCAAGAAATGTTAAATTGAAGAATAACAGTCAACATTTTGACCATATGTTATACGACATTTTCTGTTGCAAATCACTCGTATAATCTCCCCTTGAAGTTTGTTCACTTTAAAATTAGATACCCTCTAGTATACTTTCATGTAAATATTTACTATAATAACCAAGAGGTGTATCGATCATTTCTTCTATTCTTCACATTATTCATATCCTACAATGATATATGTTCAAAAACATCAAGTCCTGTATTCCTTTCTGAATCTGAATCTCTTTTCAGCTCACATAAATCATATAAGAGAGGTTGCAGGGGTGGACAACGTAGGACTGGGGGCAGGATACGACGGGATTAACTAGTAAGTATGGTCATTTATTTTCCTGACTCCGGCGTGTTTTCAGTCCCGAAGTATGTAATTGCTAACAGGGCACGTCCATTTTTCTTCCTGTGTTCGTTTTTGTTCATAATATGTGTCGTGATCCTGCTGTGCTAGAGTGGTCCAGAAGACTTTTCGAATTCATTAATTCTCGAAATATCAGTTTTTCTGAGGGTTATGTAACGATACCTTCAGGATTTCAAAGGGGTAGTTACCCACTGATAATTAGTGTTTCGATCATTTATGAGAAAGTCGATTTCTGGATGAAAATTTCAAGGGAATTTGGATGAACAGACTGAAATAGGAAAAAATAAGGTAGAATTAGCCATCCACTTATCCTTATTTTTATTATCTCAAAATTTCAGATAAGTATAACAACATAACCATGGTCATATTATCTTTGTTTTTTGAGAATCATCTGACTATACAGGGTGTCTCTGAAATCTCTTGAATTCAGATAGAACATAAAAAATGAAGATGACAAGTTCCCATAATTTTTTTTCCTAGCGGCCCTCCCTACGAAGCAAGATAAGATCTCCTAAATGACGCCACTGAATATCCATTTTAGTGGAATAAGTTTCAAACTACTCGATATAATTTGATGAAAATTTGATATGATTAATAGTATTAAGGACCTCTTAAATCACCGCACTCAAATCTCAATTAGCTTGTTCGGTTTACCAGGGGCGGACTGGATTGTACATTTTAATGCTTACATTTTTAACACCATTTATGATAAGGTGCTAAAAAAACAAATTTGGATACCTTGAACATTAAGCTGAAGAAAAGGTAAAATAAACCGTTTTCGAAAAAAAATAATGAAAGAAGTAATTGAAATTTGTTCCACTAAAATGAATTTCCAGTGGCGTCATTTAGGAGGTCCTATCTTCGTAGGGAGGGCCGCTACGTAAAAAAATTATCCATATCGACTCTCAGACAAGGTAAGAAGTCCAAATAGAAATTATGTCGAACGGCAGCAAAAACTCTATCAGAATATGTCGTTAAAATTTTGTCTCTGATTACCACCCCTGAAAAAACTACAGACAGATGTTTTAAATTGGCATCCTTATATTTTTTCCTTCAAACGATTTCCAGTGAAATAAAAATGTTGAAACAATTTTTTTTAGGTAAATTCAACCCTTAAAAATAATAGCTAAAAATCGTGCCGGCGCATTCGCCATTTTGCAATTTAAGGTGAAATATTTTTGGTATCCCAAGATATTCAATATAGTCAATGAACATAACATCAATACAAAAACATAATGTAACTACATAATCAAGACAATTAAATAAAATAAGGTTTCGAAATAAAACTAAGTGGATATTCCAGAATTCATAATTTTAATTTTGTTGGGTTGAATCTCTGCAATTGAAATCTTATTAAAAATAAATTTACTCTTTTGCTGCTCAACCGGCTCAATAAAGAATAAGATTAAAATCAATCTAACAGATGATCGGGAATTATGTCAAATATTCTCATGATTCATTTGGAATGAACTAGGTACACCAGAATTCGATGAAAACCAGTGTAGTATCAGTGCAACACTGCTTAAAAACCAGTGCATCAAACGGAAAACTCCCTTACAGACATTCGGGCAGATCTATAACAGCCTGTTTCTACAGGAATAAGCGCTCAAAAAGCTTCAGCAGTCGCGTATTATATCCATTATCTCATCCGACTGCTAAAAGTTAAAATTAACAAGGGTGTTGTCAACGCCGCACCACTCTAGTCATCCCACAAACAATTTCGTTACTTTTAATCGTTCAAAGGTATGTATTCAGGGCCCTTGTTCCCATCCTTTGTCGGAATATTCTTTCTCATATTCAGAGCTCCATTTTGATCGAGATTTGCCCGCAAACTTCAGCAATCCAAGTGAAAAGTGATTTCAGATGCTTCGTCTTATTGTCTAACAACTTTTTATAGGGTGAGAGGTTCAGTTGTTGACACCCCGATAATGAGTGACACTGTGTACATATAGTCCGTTCACGAAAGGTTGAGCCGTCGGTTGGCCATGGAAATTTGGCATATTCCACTGTATATATTGAAATTTTAGGTTATGTTCTTTATTTTCTTGTCAGATTGATACGCAATGTTGTCAATATTGCATAGAGTTTTCTGATAACTAGCAAGCTCGTCGGACGAGGCCGAGTACATTCGGCAACGTTAACTTTATTTTACTTTATGACAGTAAATACTGCCAACTTCAGATAATAATTAAAGAAACGCCTACTATGTGCTCAACCTTTCGTGAACGGACTATATATACCGATGTAATAAATTATTGGTGCTATCTAGGGTCTTCACATATTTCAGAATGATTTATTTTCATTTGGATCAAGTTCAATCTCATCAGGTTATCATTCTGAAAACGCCATCATTAGATATTTGGCGTGAGAGTTTGTAGTAGGATCAATAAGTGTATATATTAGAGTTTATTTAGAAATAGCGACTTCACATAGTTGCACATGAATGCGTATATTTTTCGATTTTGTTCTGTTTCATATTCATTAGAAAATTTCTACTGTTTAAGGGTACCAAAGACAATTTAATTAATGTAAGTAAACCCAGGATGATTTATATATTAAGGTTTAACCATATGCAATAACTGTGTGAATAATATCACATCGAACAGTGATAGACATAGGATTCAACCTCAGTATATAAATCATTGAAGGGTTTACTTACATCAAATAAATATTCCTTGGAACCTTCCAAACAGAAGAAAACTTCTAACGATTATAAAACATAACAAAATCTAAAAATATAGGCAATTATGTGCAACCCTTAAAAAACTCAAACATGTACACTTATTGACACAACTGCAAAATCTCGCGCCAAATATCTATTGATGGTGTTTTCAGAATGATAACCTGAAGAAATTGAACTTGATCAAAATAGGAATACATCTTTACGAAATATGGGGAGACAGATGAAAAAGCCCTAGATAGCACTTATAGTTTATTACATCGGTATATATGTGAAGATTACTAATACTTTTTGTTACTTCGTTGTTTACATTAAATGAAATTGTCTAAATTTCTTATTCATCTAGTAGTTTTAGTATGAATGTCTCATTCACTCATATAATGAAGATGTATGAGTGAGAGAAAAAAGCATGATATCATACCCAAAATTGATGCAAGAATGAGATGAAATTATATCAATGACTATCACACTGGCGCAGCTAGGGGGGGGGGGGCTTTGGGGCTGCAGCCCCAAAGATTAATTTCTTCGTTATTCCTTTCTTCTTTATTTTTTTGCAACTTTCGTTATTGGTTGTATCGCAGTATAGATACTAGACTTAGTGTCTATACTGTGGTTGTATCATCAAAAATGGTTCAGTTCAGCCCCCCCCCAAAACATTCAAATATACTCGTAGTTCGGTAATAATACTGATAGTGTTGCAGTAAAATTAGAAACCGAATTCGCCTGCTGAATAGGCCCTTTTTATTTGAAGCCGCATCACTTCCAAACTGATGTAAAATCAGTTGATGCGCGTTCTATTTGACAATGTTGTGATTTTGAACTGATGCACATCACTTCCAACTGATGTTGCTTTCTGACATAATCAGTATAATTTCCACAATCACTTCAGTTCATCATAACAATAACATAACATAACATTTTGTTGAAAGTTTACAAATTACTTCTAAACATAACAGAAAGTGAATTATTATCCTCGGTTTTCATTCCTAGTAATGAGTAATTCATATTACTTTTAGAATTTTCTTCCAAACGATCGTCGATGGTACTCTGATTTCAAACCTTATCGTTTTGTTGATTGTCATCCGAAAAAGGCATGTTCTAATTGTCAAATTCAATTCACTTCAAACTAAAGTGATTTCAGTAATTATTCAGGCAAATAGAAAGCTAAAGTCGCATCCACACTATGCCGAACGACATCATTCGACACGTTCGGGGCGACACGTTCGATTCGATAATCGGTGTGGACGTGTCGAACGATAAACGGTTCGACTCAGTTGTGAGCGAGCATTGAAAGTGAAAGGAAGTTCAATTTAGAGAGAGACGGCATGTGAATACGCAGCGCTTTTGGATGCAACTGAACCCCATTCGGCCCATTCGACAGTCGACACGTCCAGACTGAATGATTCGATTCGACTTCCTTTGATCGGGACCGCGCTCAGTCGGGTTGGAAGCGACATGATTCGATTCGACTTCTACAACGTCCACACTTATTCGACTTTGTCGAACGACACAAGTCGAATGATGTCGTTCGGCATAGTGTGGATGCGACTTTAGAATGTATCCATGCACTTAAGGTGTCAACCACTATAGCTTTTACCCTTTGTCCTGTCCTATGTCTCGTAATTATAATGTGGCATTATTGCTCTGTTGCAGGAACGTCCATTAAAATTTAAAGGTCCATTAAACCCTTAATCCTCCATTAGTTCCTTGTAATAATGGAGGATTAAGAGTTTAATGGACCTTTAAATTTTAATGGACGTTCCTGCAACTGACACTTTGACTATCAAATATGCACCAAATGAAAAACGCTCTAACAGATGTTCGAATAGAACAAAAACAGGCTGTTTCCGTAGAAATAACCGCTCAAAAAGATTTAACAGTCGCGTATTATATCCGTTATCTCATCCGACTGCTAAAAGTTATAATTAACAAGGGTGTTGTCAACGCCGCACCACTCTAGTCATCACACAAACAATTTCGTTACTTTTAATCGTTCAAAGGTATGTATCCTGGATACCCTTGTTCCCATCCTTTGTCGGAATGTTCTTTATCATATTCAGCGTTCCATTTTGGTCGAGATTTGCCCGCATACTTGAGCAATCCAAGCGAAAAGTGATTTCAGATGCTTCGTCTTATTGTCCCATCTAACAACTTTCTATATGGTGAAACTGTGTACATATATACCGATGTAATAAATTATTGGTGCTATCTAGAGTCTTCAGATATTTCAGAATGATTTATTTTCATTTGGATCAAGTTCAATTTCATCAGGTTATCATTCTGAAAACGCCATCATTAGATATTTGGCGTGAGAGTTTGTAGTAGGATCAATAAGTGTATATATTAGAGTTTATTTAGAAATAGCGACTTCACATAGTTGCACATAAATGCGTATATTTTTCGATTTTGTTCTGTTTCATATTCATTAGAAAATTTCTACTATTTGTACCAAAGTGTACCAAAGACAATTTAATTAATGTAAGTAAACCTAGGATGATTTATATATTAAGGTTTAACCATATGCAATAACTGTGTGAATAATATCACATTGAACAGTGATAGACATAGGGTTCAACCTCAGTATATAAATCATTGAAGGGTTTACTTACATCAAATAAATATTCCTTGGAACCTTCCAAACAGAAGAAAACTTCTAACGATTATAAAACATAACAAAATCTAAAAATATATGCAATTATGTGTTATCCTTAAAAAACTCAAACATGTACACTTATTGACACAACTGCAAAATCTCGCGCCAAATATCTATTGATGTTGTTTTCAGAATGATAACCTGAAGAAATTGAACTTGATCAAAATAGGAATACATCTTTACGAAATATGGTGAGACAGATGAAAAAGCCCTAGATAGCACTTATAGTTTATTACATCGGTATATGTGGAGATTACTAATACTTTTTGTTACTTCATTGTTTATATGGAATAAAATTGTCTAATTTTTTTTTATTTCTCTAGTACTTTTAGTATGAATGTTTCATTCACCCATATAAGACGTATGAGTGAGAGAAAGAAGGATAATATCAGACCCAAAATTGATGCAAGAGTGAGATGAAATTATGTCAATGACTATCGTACTGGGTGTCAATCACTATCAAAGTATGTCCATGACTATCAAATATGTAACTTCGAGGAAACTGATGTCTCTTCGAAAATTAAATCGATATTTATTGAAAATTTGAAGGTAATATCAAAATACAACATTCAACTATAGTTCGGTAATAATTATCACATAGTGTTGCAGTAAAATTAGGAACCGAATTCGCCTACCTACTAAATGTATCCATGCACTTGAGGTGTCAATCACTATAACTTTTACCCTATGTCTCGTAAATTGGTTTCGTGCACGTTTGACAGCGGAGTGACATCGGAGGTATAACAACCTCACTTTTCCTATGTAAATCATAGCAAAACAACGGAAGATTTTGGTTTTTCTTAAGTGTTTCAGTTGATTTATTTCTTCTTTGGACTGAAAAATCGTGAAAGTGGACCTATCAAATTGTTTATTAAGTTCAGATCATATTCATCGAGGACGATATGTAGAAAAATATCAGTTTTGGGTATTCACCCTTGTTAACTGTATAAGGAAGATATTTATCCATCTAACTTGGCTCTTTTCAGAAATAAAATATATCCTGATATTATCAGTTATGGAAACATAGAATGCTGCTGTAGTGAATCATATGATGTTTATAATATTTATTCATCAATAAATGGAAAGAAGAAAAATTATCATATTTGTTTATTGAAATGAAAGCCCATGAATTCCATGATGATTTTATTGGAAAAATGAAGGACTTTATCAAAATTAACAACTAAATTTCAATTATTCACAACGTAGAAAACGATTTCTATTGAATACAAATTGAAAAAATATATGAATATTTTGTCGAAAGTGAAGCATTCATCATTCAATACAAAACAAACAAATTATAGTCTCTTGTGTAAATAAAAACTTAATTATCTAATAAGTAATTTTAAAAATTTTTAAATACAGAGTTAGAAGTAAGTATGGTCATGCTATATTTTATAAAATAGTGAAAAGCAGAGATAGCAGTTACGTTTTATTTGTCTCATATAAAAAACAAAAGATACATATCTTCCTCGATGAATATGATCTGAACTTATCAAACAATTTTATAAGTCCATTTTCACGATTTTTCAGTCCAAAGAAGCCATAAATCAACTGAAACACTTAAGAAAAACCAAAATCTCTCGTTGTTTTGCTATGATTTACATAGGAAAAGTGGGGTTGTTATACCTCCGATGTGCTGTCAGTTGTCAAACGTGCACGAAACCAATATAATGTGTCATTATGACAATAAGCACCAAATGAAAAACGCTTTAATATATGTTCGGGTAGAACTAAAACCGGCTGTTTCCATAGAAATAACCGCTCAAAAAGATAACAGTCCCGTATTATATCTATTATCTCATCCGACTGCTAAAAGTTATAATTAACAAGGGTGTTGTCAACGCCGCACCACTCTAACCATCTCACAAACAATTTCGTTACTTTTAATCGTTCAAAGGTATGTATCCACGATACCCTTGTTCCCATCCTTTGTCGGAATGTTCTTTATCATATTCAGCGTTCCATTTTGGTCGAGATTTGCCCGCATACTTGAGCAATCCAAGCGAAAAGTGATTTCAGATGCTTCATCCTATTGTGATTTCTTTACGCTAGCTCGAATTCAAATATTGCAGGAATGCGCGATATGGAAAGTCGAACCAACTGCCTAATAGGGATGAGATGCTTTGGTTACATTGGAATTTAGCTGGATTGTTGTGAAAACATCAACTAATATGCATCTGAATTCCAAAGAAGATTTGCGTTTGGCTTATTCATATCATTTTGGTGTAAGTGGTTAGAAGTATTTTATTATTATTGCGAACTTTGAGCTGATATTTAGGGCGAAATACCACTATTTGAATCTAGGAGAGATTTACAGCGAATTACATGGTGAAGGGTTTCCCCTTAGACTATGAAGGGTTTTCACCACGCTTACAGGACCATATCCTTTTAATGAAATTTTCCATAACCAAATCGCAAAGTGGCTGCCCTATGTGCTGGATAGACTCACGAATTCCATCTTTGAGGTATCGAAACGACGCTGGGCTATTGGCGTATACCTTCTCTTTCACGTGGCTCCACAGGAAGAAGTTGCAAGGTGTTAAATCACAAGATCTCGGTGGCCAATTGTGATCACCTCTTCGAGAGATAACACGGTCCGGAAACTTCTCACGCAAAAGATCAGTAGTTTCGTTGCTTGTGTGGCACGTAGCGCCGTCTTGTTGAAAGTCCAGATCAATACTATCCAATTTCGGCCATGAAAAATCGTTTGTGGAATGCTTAATTCCAAAGAACGACAAGGAATGGACAAACCTGGGTTTTCTTCAACACTTTCGGCAACAGCAGCAATATTCTTGGCTGTTCTTGAACGACGTGCACGGGTTTTATTCTTCACATCACTAACTTGTCCCAGCAGCTCTTATTTTTTCCAACAATTTCTTTATTGCGGTCCGACAAGGTGCTTCACGACTACCCAAAAATGTTCGAGTTTTACGAACCGTCTCTGCCAAATTTTCACCATTTTTATAGTGAATTTTAATAATTTCAATCCGTTCTTGAAGCGTGTATCGTTCTCATTTATTAATGGTGTAGTTTCTACTTGTCAAATGTAAAAAAATGACAGCTTCAAACGTGACATCTACCGAAATAGCGGGCTATTTAAAATTACACATCTTATTGGAAAACCCTTTATTATGGGTTTGTAGAGTTTCTTGCAAATCTATGGTTCTGAAAATGTATCACTTGATTTCATGAATAGACAGGTTTATCCGAATATCGAAGAGACAATATAGTTCAATTTACTGCAGTTTGTGGCGCATACGTCAATGTTTTATCACTGATTTTTTTTATTTTTTATCTTCTTTCTATCATTTAAAATGCTCTTCTTAGCCGAATCAGATGAATTAATCATCATAAACAAGTGGGGAATTTTTCAAGAGCGTATATATTTTAAATTGGCATAAAACAAGATTGGTAAATTCGTGAATATTGTAAAATTTATAGGACGAAGTTTTCGTGGAAGTAACTCCAATAACTATCAACCACTTTCGTGTTTTCACAAAAGCCGCTGCAAAATTTTTAGGATTTGGTACGCGAGATCGAATTTCCCTCCCGAGAGCATCCAAACATGACTATTGAATTCAAATATTTGGCTTAGAGCAGGCCAGTTGAATTCTTGAATATCATCCTCTGCCAAATACTTCCTGGCAACCCTAGCCACATGCGGTTTATGCGGTCGGGCATTATAAAGCATTGGTACGAAATCGTCTCCAATAAACGGAGCATACCGAACATGTCGCGATAGAACTTCTATTGTTTTATGTTTACACTCAGTTTTCAGTTTATTTTCATAACATTCGGATTTAAGGTTAAATCTATGAAAGTACTTTCATAGCCATAGCGGAATTATGGGGTTTAATGTTGCACTTAAAACCCTGTATCTTTAACAAAAATTGAGATATTTTTATGAATGAAGAATTCAATTGTCAAGAGAAGATGTGTCTTGATGATGGAATGAGAAATCATACGGTGGAACAACTGAAACACACCAGGGCTGGTTCTAAAGTTAGTGTAAAAAACCGGTTTTGTTTGTTTCAAATGACGTAGGCTGAGTTTTTTTGAAATTCAAAACTGGTGAATTATAAAGGATGAATATACCTACAGTTGAAAAAAAATCATTTGATTCGGACATGAAATAACATATTTATGAATCAACAAACTTCATCGATATTTTGAGTGGATCAATTATTTTGTCGGTGAGTGTAGTTTCTACCTTAGACTATATCCCGATAGACAGCACATACCCTTGTAAAAAGTTAATTTGCTTTGACTCTCACATTGAAAACCTCTACAATTAGTAGAACGAATATAAAAGATCGGACCTCTTTGTTTAGAAACCTCGAGTGGCAACGCCGAATAAAATCTTAATTTCTGATGTGCATTGGCGTAAGGTACGACGTTCGATTTCAAACTCGAACGTAAAAATCGAAATTGAAACTTACGAAAATCATAGCAAATGTTCACACTCAGTTCAACTTTGCGTTTGAATTCCATGAAGCGAATGTTAACGACTAAACGTAGAAATTAAGCAACCTTTTGTGAACACTTTCATTTTTATTCCTTGAGATATTTCTCCTCCGAAGAAAAATTGAGTAGTTCGAGCATTTTTTCTGAATATTTCATTCTTGTCAAAAATCCCATGTAAATGAAGTGCAATTACCCACCCCATAATTACAGCGATTATTGCACTGTGTCAAAATGAAAATGAACTCGTGCGGTTTTCAGACAATACGCTGTCATGCAAAATTATCGGTAATTTTGTTGATGCACTTGTGCAATTACTCACGTATAGTCCGTTCACGAAAGGTTGAGCCGTCGGTTGGCCATGATAAGTTGACATATTCCACTGTGTATATTAAAATTTTAGGTTATGATGTTTATATTCTTGTCAGATTGATACGCAATGTTGTCAATATTGCATAGAGTTGTCTGGCAACTCGTAAGCTCGTCGGACGAGGCCGGGTACATTCGGCAACATTTAATTTATTTTACGTTATGACAGCCAATACTGCCAACTTTAGATAAATGAAGAAACGCCTACTATGTGCTCAACCTTTCGTGAAAGGAGTATAAACAATCCTGTCTTGACATAATTGCCGTGGTAAGCTTTCAAACTGACAACTCGTAGGTAGTTATTTTTCATTGAAAATATGCATAGTTTGGAAAAGGGTAGTTCAATATGGATTTGATAGACCTCAAATCAGGACCGTTCCATTTTTCAGAAACTACAATTAGAAATAGTGGAAGTGACAATAGAAATAAAAATACTTGGGTTTTCACTATTCTGAATATATTCATTATGATCGCTTTGTGCTTATGAATGTGTAAGCACTTAACTTCATATTCAAATATTAAATTTTAAAAATGCAACAAATGGTAAACATTGCGCTACTTCGTTCGAGGTTCATGCTAGGGAAGAAGGTTTTCGTATGAAACTGGGGATGGCGTTTTTGGTATATTTAATATCTTGAACAAAATGCCATTTCGCTTTAAGTTCCAAAAAATACCCTGTATCATTCAGAGCTTTCCTGTGCTCATAAGTCCTAATAAGGACTAAATGACCATCCATAGGTGCTCTATTTGATACCACTCCCTTGCATTTAGTCTTGAACGAGGACGAAATTAGCTCCGAAGTATGAGTTAATATTGGTTGATCGATTAATATTATTCTCTGCTTTCACTTTATTGATATTCATGTCGATGTTACGCGTTAAAATTCTTTTTTATTAAATTTTAAGTTGTTTACCTTGAAAGAACTCGCATATATCAGTACAAATATGAAATTAAGATAATAATATATTGTGATATTCAATGAGTAAATAAAAAAATAATAATACTTAGTCTAAGGTTTCTACAGCAATCTGAGTGCTCTTCAGAAGGTAAGATCCCTCAGCTTGAACATAAATTGCGCAATTAGTCCAATTATTCAAGCTTATCATATTTACCATGAATCACTCAAGCAGTAGCTATATCATGCCGGTGTTTGAGTTAATTATCGTCCATTTATCACAGACCAGATTGTTCTGAGGCACCGGCGGGAGGACGCCAGCCAGATAGAGAACTAATCCTTTGAGCAAAGGAACCCTGGATTGTTATTGATAGAGACGGAAGGGAGGAAATTAGGGGATGGAACTGTTCGGCGGTCAGCTAGGCCGATAAACGCCACCTGCGATCCAGCGAACTAACCTGCGGTTATGAACCCCCAGGATATGCCGGCTAAGCGCCTCACTCGATGCGTCTGATGAATGGAATCGACCGAAGTTTGATAAATAAGCGGAATTTAATAGGAATCGAGTATTTATTTGTGGTTTGTTCAGAACTTCCTTTCCGTTCAGCAAGTTGGGTTTTGATTTATCCTCTTTGATTATTTACTTTTCCTTTGTCGGCTGAACCAATGGTTTGTGAATCAAGCAATAATGAGTATTTTATTCATTATTATCGGGTGTCCCAAGGTGAGTGGCCTATTAGATAATTGACTTTCTATATGCTAATAGGCTCAAGTCGATAATAATCTAATACGCCACTCACCTTGGGACAAGGTGTTCTTAAATGGAGTCACTCATCTTAACTCACCGATTATGACATAATATATTCACAAATTATGACAAAACATGACACAAATTACAACAAAAAACTATTCAAGAAATATTTATCAACGTAAAGTACCGGCTCTGACTTTTTTCGCGACTTGTATAATATAAAAATGGAGAGCAAAGAGTACCTGCAACAGTGATATCAAGTTTATCAAGTTAGGAAAGATTTATTTGAGTTTATTTATTTAATTATTATGTTTTATAGAATTAAAATTATGTTGCACAAAACGTCAGTTACACACAGATTGTAATCATTATAATATGTTATGACCTCTGTAACTTGTACCTACCATGTTTAGGTATTTGTGATTAAGTGTCTGAATAAACATTATTACTATTATTGTCTAAGACAATGAGCTATCGACCTTTTGTCCTTTCCGTATATTTTTCTCTTTTATATTAAAATCCAGCTAATGATAAAATATGTTTTCATTATTTGACGTGAATTCAAACTTTAAAAATAATAGCTATAAATCGTGTCGCATTCGCCATTTTGCAACTCGCGGTGCCATATTTTTGGTGTCCCCAGGCAATAACAAAATATCAATACATCTTGAAACATAATAAAATAACCTAATAAATAGAACAATCAAATGGAATAGGGTATCCAAATAGAACAAATGGATATATACGCTACAATTTATAATTATTATTTTCAAGAGTTGAATCTTTACCTACGTACAACTATAAGAAAATTTATCGACATATTTTTTCTTTAACTAGGCCTTTGTTTGAAGGAAAAAGAACGCAATTTGAAAAATAACCGAGCGTAGTTTTCTTGGTATACGGTGCTGCGAGCAATGTTAAGAGCATTTGCATATCGAATGCTCACCCATCATTCTATAGTGCCACGATTTTGGCAACTTTTTCTGTATTAATTTCAAATAGATTCCTGATTATACCAATAAACTAGTTCGCATTGGTAAAAACAGAAATTCAAAACATTAAACGTGGTCTATATGTCTGTAACTTTGTAGTTCTGAGCCCAAAATGGTTTTTTCCGTCGATCTCAAAATAAAAGGTGATTTTAAAGTGTACGAAATTGTACATTAATAACCCTTTTTAATGCTCAATTTCTGCTATTGTCATGTGCTATCCTCATGGCAACTGTTCACAAAGTATTCAGAGTTACTACGAGAAACGTCAAAACTCTACTAGACCATATATATACCTACCTACATAGAAATTTTATTATGTCAAATGTAAGTTGTGTGCAAAATGAGAATGTATTGCAATCAAGAATGCATACAAAATTCATATCGAGATCGTCGGAAAAATCTTGTAATTATCTCGGTATTAATCGAGCGACTAATGGTCTCGAACTATTAACGCGTTCGCTCCGCTCTCGCGTTAAAATATCTTGACCATTAGTCGCTGTCTTCAATAACCTAGCTGATTAAATAACTATAAACAATGAAGTTCGACCCACTGATGTCAAACCATAGAATTTTGTTATTTTAGTTGCTCATTTTTTACATATTCCAGTTGTTGTATAATTTCCAGAATATAATTCCAATTGTGCTGCAAATTTACACTCATATATTTAGTCATTCTCAATGCCTAGAGAAAATTTTGAGGTAATGTCCTCAAAAGCACCTGCTCGAGGCTCTTTTCAAATGTTTATTTCAAGTGCATCATCCCAAATACCTGTTCTCTATTAACCTTCAAAAATTAATCGAATCTTTCCATTTGCAGCGTTCCACAAGGACTAGAAGACGTCTCCAGCTACCCGAATCTTTTCGCCGAGTTGATAGGCACTGGAAAGTGGAATGTGGAGGACTTAAAAAAATTGGCCGGTTTAAATTTCTTGCGCGTGTTCAGGGAAGTGGAAAAAGTTAGAGACGAATTTAAAAGGGCGAACGTTCCACCGTACGAGGATGTCATGCCTCCTAGACCGAAAGACAACAATTGCACCTCTCAAGAACATTTTTGATTTATATCTTTTGTGATAGTGATTCTCGTGTATTTATGTTTTATTATGAATAAGGTGTAAGTGACAATGATCGCGTGGTGGTTTATCATCAGAAGGCAACAACAAAATTTTTGGTGAATAAGATACAATTTCCATAATTATTACAGGGTGTCCAGAAAAATGTGGGAAATCTCTCGGTATCAGATAGAACATAAAAAAAAAGATGACAATTTCCTATAATTTTTTTTCCTAGCGGCCCTCCCTACGAAGATACGACCTTCTTAATGACGCCACTGGAAATTCATTTCATTGGACTAAAATTTCAATCACTTACTTCTTGTTAAAGTAAAAGTGATCAACCCTTACAGAAAAATATTTATAGTTCATTATTTTTTTCGAAAACGGTTCATTTTATCGACACTGAACAAGAGTACCTTTTCTTTAGCTTAATGTTCAAGATATCCAAATTTGCTTTTTAGTACCTTATCATACAGGGTGTTAAAAATGTAAGCATTAAAATGTACAACCCAGTCCACCCCTGATAAACTGAACAAGCTAATTGAAATTTGAGTGCGGTGATTCAAGAGGTTCTTAATACTATTAATCATATCAAATTTTCATCAAATTATATCGAGTATCTTGAAACTTATTCCACTAAAATGGATTTCCAGTGGCGTCATTTAGGAGGTCGTATCTTCGTAGGGAGGGCCGCTAGAAAAAAATTATGGGGACTTGCTATCTTCATTTTTTATGTTCTATCTGAATCCGAGAGATTTCCCACATTTTTCGGGACACCCTGTATAATAAACCAATAATTAACTATATGATTTTTCTCTCCTGATATTGTTGATACATTTCAAATCTCTTAGTTCCATCGTTTTTACGCTCAAGAATCGAATGCAATTCATACATGATAATGAATGTTATACGGAATATTAGAAAACAACTTTTCAGTACTACTTTGGGAGCTAATTCTTCACCTCCAAGTAGAGTAAAAAGCTTCATAAAAACGCAAATACACCGTTTCGTATACAGGTTAAAGTGGACAAACTTCGAGAGAGAGATTATACAAGTGATTTGCAACGAAAAATGTCATATAACACAAGGTCGAAATGTTGACGGTTTTTCTTCAATTTAACACTTCTTGTATTTTTTACTGAAAAGAAAACCTGTACATAATTATTGATGTTTCATCGAAAAAATAATTTGAAAAATAGGACTTATTTTGTTAAGATAAGAGTTTTTCTGTACACAGACTCTCTTATCTTGTAGAAAATTCATTGCCCTTGCCGAATATGTGATCAAATTTGATGAGACTACAAGGAAAACTGAATAATGATCATTCCAAAGGAAAAAATAGAAATATTTCGTGAAATCAAGAATTGTTAAATTGAAGAAAGACCGTCAGCATTTGGACATTTTTTGTTGCAAATCACTTATATAATCACCTCTCGTGATTATAGTGTTTTATAGAATAAGGCATTTAATTTGTCAAAAAATTGGTTGAGTGTTTCATATCAATTTTTTTCTCTCATCTAAACTCTCTAGAAAAGTTACAGCTAACTAACTAACTAACAAGAAACAAATCAAGCAAACAGAAAGGCATTCAAAAAACTTTTCTTCGTATTCCTCTATGACTGCAAGGGTTATAAAAAACATCCGGAAACCATATTTCCGAGGAAACTTCTTTTTATTCATTTTTAACAATGAAAAATTTTATTTTCTCGGTTACCTTGATCCATTCTTCATAAATAAAGCTTCTTGTAGTTTCTTTAATTCACTGTTTTCGAGAGAAAAATTATTCATCATTTTTGCGTTTGCGTAAACCGTACAATTTGATCTTAATAAATATGCTCGAAATGCTAAGCCAAATCAACATGACAAAAATCATTAATATTTTTCAACAAAATTTGGAAATTGCATTTCATTCATGAATTTATATCAAAGAAAACTACAGCGGTCACTCAAATAAATAATATACATGGTGATGCTAATCATAATTGATGGTTGAAAATATTATGATTATTCAAGTATAAATTTAATGCATGTTATAGATTTTATATCGAACAGCCGAAGTAGATTGGTGTGGCCTTTTTTGAAGATTTTATACGAAAATAATAGATTCAAATCATTTGTAAGCACAGTATGAATGGAATTAAATAAATTCCTCAATTCCAATCATATGCTAACAAGGATTACTTTGTATATCATTTGAACTTTGGAAAAAATATAATGGCTAATAATGTACTAAGTATTTGTATTTGGGACATAAAGTGATAACTTATAAATAGTTCTTAAATTTTAAAAATAACTTTAGGTAAATATTTAAAATCAATTAATAAATTGTAAATTCGATCTTAAATGCTAAGTTTGAATTATATTCGAGCAAATTTAAATTTTTTCGAAAAGTGTTGACGGTAACCTAAGAGGAAAAAGTTAACTTCTTCCTTTTAGGTGGTGACAGTATAGTGTTTATATGAAGTTAAATAATTTTGAATGTTGATATATTAGTGTTGGATATTATAGAAATATTTATGTCTTCGTTTAGCCAAAATTTGCGATTTGTGCTAAAAATTCTTTTGATGAACTTATTACCTTCTGAAAATTAGAAATTGTAATATGTTTAATAAATTGCTAAGGAGGATTGTGATGTAACGAGCATGGTTTCATCATATTATGTAAATTATCTGAACTTTCTATCATTATTATTGTATTATTTATGAATTTAGACACTGGAAAACAATTCGCTTTAAAATACCTTAGACTATATGTAAAAATTAGTAACATAACATTGTTGATGTTGATATTCTAACCAACATTCAATAGTGAATCCGTGGCAAAGTAGCTACCAAATTTGTTTAATAAGTCTCGAATGGGCAGTTTTAGTAAACATTTTGCCACAGACCATTCATGTGAGACATATTCAATTAATGTTAATTTTTAAATTTGCAAATGCTGAACTGATATAGGAAAATTTTGATTATTCAAATAATATCCATTTCAGTCTTCAGTGAGGATATTTCGTAAACATTTTCAACTGCTGAAACAGATGGATTAAGAAAATCCAACAATCATAACGAATTTCACTTGACGAAAAATAAAACCTGAAGTTGTATTGTGTGTGAAGCTGGACCAGCACTTTTGGATTTTCTGAAAAAAAATAGGTTTGTGCTGCTCTGTTCCATTTTTGTATTTTCACAATTTCATGTGGATCTCGAAATATTTCAAATATCGAAAAATAGTCCAGCACTTCCTTGAAAAATTTAATTTTAATGACAAGAAAAATTGTGCTACACATTTACTCAGTTGTGTCGTTCGAATTTTTCAGAAAGAACGTATAGTTTCCTGAAAAATCAAAATTGAAAAAAAAGTTTGCTTAGCATTTTCGTCTTTTCTGTTCAGTAATTAATGCTTTGTGTTAAATTAGTGGTGTCTTGTGCCGTAATTATTTCCACGAAAATTCCTCAGATTTTCCGACAAATCACGAAAATAAAAAAGTCAGTGCAGCACATTCGGTTGTTTGCAGAATAAACATGTTCAAAAAATTTTGCTACTCGTATGCAAAATTGTGCTGTTCTAATTTACATGCATCACCTAAAAAAATTACGAAATAAGAAAAAAGTTAACTCAGAAGTTACATTTTTTTCGACGAAAACTGTTTTATTCGGTTGTGTTGTAGTTGTGCCAACTTGTGCCGTTCAGATTTACGGAAAAATTCAAGAGCTTTTCCCTTATACGAAGAAAATAGGAAAAATCAGTAGATTGTAGGAGAATTAGTATACCTCTGGCAACAGGTCATTTACCTACAATCTACTGATTTTTCCTATTAACTATAACACATTCTAATAAAATAATTTTGGTCGAAAAAAAATACCAACTTTTTTTTATTTTCGTGATTTGCCGGAAAATTTGGAGAATTTTCGTAGAAATATTTATTGCACAAGACAGCACAAAAATGCACAAATTTTTTCAACAATTGCTGAGCAGAAAAAAGGAAAGTGCTGAGCGAACTTTTTTTTTATTTTGATTTTTCAATAAACTGGAGAAACTTTCGGAAAATCCAATTTTTCGAAAAGTGCTGAGTTGGCCATTTTTTCTTTTTTTGAAATATCTTCAGAGCCAAATGGAAAAAAAGAACGCACGAAAGAGCGGAAACCCAAAAGTGCTGGGCCAAATTCACTCACATCAATCATAACAAATTTCACTTGACGAAAGAGAACCTGGAGTTGTAGGAAAGTAAGGTTTAGGTATAGCCCAACAAAGAAATATTCCAATTCATCAACAGTATAAGCCATTTTTCTACGTCTGTTTACTGAACAGCATGTACAAAATGTTTTTTTCATGTGTTCATTATGACTGATGTAAAAATGTAAAACTATCTACAAATAATAACTGCTATGCATGACAAGGCGGAATTTGAACATTGTGACTGATTATCTAATAATCTAGAAAAATTATAGTTGAATCCACTTATTTCAATTTCACATGATGAAAGACTTGATAAAAATTTAACAATATTTAGTTTTGATACATGTTTTAATCTCAGTACTCATGTAGTTATGTACTTTGTTTCCATGAAATAATCGATGTTTTAGTTCTCATAGGATATTGTGAATTGAATTGGACCAATTTATATTTTTAGGTAACTTTTGAACGATGTAAATACATGAGACCTTAGTGTAAATACAACACATAAGTAATAATGTTATACTGTTCCATAACATATCATAGTTATTAGGTTTGGGTAAAATAGGAAACCTGTAAGTTTGAATGTACTTTGTGTTCATTTTAATTGTGACTTTATTAAATTTTGTATTTCATTTGAATCCTTTTTATTTATATTACTACCTTCATCTACCAGTTTTTCTTATATAATTTAAAATTCCATCTTAATTGAAAAGAATAACACACAAAAGAGCAAAAACTCATGTGTTCACAACAAAAATTTAGAAGATAAAAACACAGAACAAAAAGTACCCATCAATTTTAGCAAATAAATATCAACTTCAACAAATCAAAATTTAAGAAAGCCCTGAGCAGGTGCTTTTGAGCGCTCGTTCATTCCTGGAGCAATCAGGCTATTACCTCAAAATTTTGTATAGGACTTGAAATTGATACTAACTAAATAAATGCGAAATCTCCGCTTGATCGGAATAATATTCTGGAAATGAACTAAAAAACTCGACAATTAGGTAAAAAATAAAATTCCTTGGTTCTAATGATGCTACCCTCCTGAAATTTTTGCTTGAACATTCACACAATAATCGGATATTTTATTATGAAAATATAAAGTTTCAATATTCCAATTGAATTTTTTTGGTTCTGTAAACACTATATTAGCATTGTTTAAGGAAAACAATGCTATGACTACAAAATTCAGCATCTTGCATATTATACAGGGTGGTCCAGATCGTAGCAAAGAAATTTTAACCACGTATTCTACAACAAAAATAAGCCTTAGTTTGTCATATAAAGTCGAAAAATGTTTCCTCTCCGAGAGAGGGGGGTGTTGAAGTTATAGAAGAAAAAATGTTTTTTATTAATAAATTTCACACCTTATCAAATTTTGGCGATTTCTTCATGCATGAGAATGTGTTTTATTTTTTTAACCGGAAACGGTGCCTCTTACAGCAAAAAGTCAAGAGAACGAATTTGTTCCAAATTAAATAAGGATTTTTATTGTCGGAGAAACCAGTGGCGTATCATTTTGTATCTGAAAATATTCAGTCTCGATGCAGTACGGACGCCACTGGTAGAATAGAAAAGAAATGATATTATGCAAAAAGTGATTCTTGACGCTCAAAACCTATGTTTCAAATTTCATAACAATATTTCAAGCAGTGTGAAAGTTATTAATGAAAAACAATTTTTTCTCTCTAATTTTAACACCCCTTATCTCGGAGAGGAAACATTTCTAGATATATGTTTATATGACAAACTAGGGCTGATTTTCGATGTAGAATACGTGGTAAAATTTCTTGGTTACGATCTGGACCACCCTGTTTTTTATCATTGTTTAAGGTGTTCTCCTTAAAGAATAATTTTGTTATGTGTTGCATTTGGCCGCAATATTTCATATTGATTGGTTATGTTTTGTCTGAGATATTGAGGAACCCAAGTTTTGAATGGCCATTTTTTGTAGAACAGCCTGTATGATTTGGCTGCTTGACGACCCTAGCCGCGCCATTGGGGCGGCCCCTCAGACAGAATTCAGTTTGGCCATGGATTCCTCATCAAGGAGTTGAACCCTATCGTTTGAGACCATTTTTGGCTCAAATTTCGAAATATACAGACATTTGGGCAAAAAGATATAGCGCTCGTTTAAGTAGAACAAGCGCTCAACAAATTGATAACTTCTTCTCAACAACCATTTATCAGAAACTTACATAAAAAAAGGAGAATATTACTAAGAAAAGTGTGCCACAATAAAAAAATTGAAATTTAGCTCTTTTGTTGATAATATGAAAGGAAAGATAAAACACCATGAATAATTGTATGATTTAATTAAAGAATATTCACATTAACCCCAGTATATGCAATACCAGAAGATTTCAATACAAAAAAGTAGCTCATGAAGATAAACCAGCAACCTTCTTCTTCCAATCATCTTTATGGTCACTTTTAACAAAGCGTTTGATCTTAGCTCGCTTGGCTTGAATTCTGACTGAGGGTGCAACCAAATTCCTCTTTTGCAAGTTGAGAAATCTGTCTACCAACAGGTTAGATTGCTTTCTGACACCCCTCAAGGTTCCAGTTATTTCTGAGGGCATATTGAACTCCAAATCTTGTTCTTCGAATTTATGGAAACCTAATCGTTTCGTTAGCTTTTCTTTCAGTTTCAAATATTTTTCCCGTTTTTCCTTATTCTTTGCTAACTCTGCTTCATGTGATTTCAAATACCTTTCCAAAGCTTTGAGACTGTTTAAGTCCACCAATTTTCTTTTTTCAATCTTAGCTAATTTCCTTGATCGTTCCTCTAGCATGATCCTTTTTTGGGTCTTTCTTTGTTTGATGGTCTTTTTCTTATTTTGTACGGGGGGATTAATAGGCTTGTATTCATTGTCACTCACTATATCTTCTTCCTCATTCTGATTTGATTTTGCAATAGGCAAACCTTCTGACATTTCTTCCAACCACGATTTATCCTTTCTACCAGCGGGAACTTTTTTCAAGATACTTTTTGTTACACGATTTAAATGTTTGTCCCTTCTTATGAGCTCTTCTTCTTTCTCAGCTATTTTTCTCAAAAGATCTTGATGATCTTCGAAGGAAGGGTTGTAAGAGGTACCAGGATGTGGTGGCTCAACTGTGGGCAATACACTAGTTTTTTGTTGAATAATAGGTGTTACCTTGAATAAATACGATCCAGTTTGCCGTAAGTTGTGCACTGTTGCATCTTCCCTTATCCATTCACCAAGGACTTTTTCTTCAGATTCTTCCCATATATCAGTTTCAAATTGACCCCTCTTGGGTCTTTTCAATTTACTTTTTTCATAGAATTGTACACCCCGGATAGAGTCCACTTCTTTTGCTTTCAATATACCTTTAGCCTTTCTCTGTTCTTCTTTCAATTTAACCAGTTTATTCATTCTCTCCTCCTTCGTTCGTACTCTATTTCTCTTCACAAGAGGATCGGGAACATTTGTATGTGGTTTTAATATTCTGAAGCATCTGGGATTGGCTAATTTCAACTTGATTCGTTCTTTTTTGGATAGGAAATCAGTTGCATCCTGGGTGTCTTTCGTGAAGGATTCTTCATTAAAGGCTGGAAGCCCGAATTTTTCTTCAAACCTTTCATTCTCTAGAAATTCCTCAACGTCATCGATATTCACATGTTTACGCCATGAAGTTTTGTTTTTCTTTGAAACACGTTTTTTCTTCATTATCAGATTATATTATTCAAAAATTTACACAACTTCACCAACCACAATATTTTGGAAAGAGGTTATATCACAGAATAAGATTATCCATGAATGACATGTCATAGATCTCTTGTTTTCTTTTAGAACGAAATTTTTTTCTGGTCTTAGGTACCAAACAATTCAATTTGAATTATGCAAATTAAATAAATCGAGAGAAATTCTTGGAATATACGAAGGAGCGATAATAAAATTGAATATGAACACCGTTGCTAATTTATAATCAGTTGTAAATCAAGATTTTGAATGACATCATTCAAACCAAAGAACATACTTGATTTGTAGATTTCTTGTGTAGCAATTACCCATATCAAGAATAATTGAGTTATCAGTTTTGTATAGAAATAATTTAATAGGAAAAATTCAATATATAACATTGTTCAATGAAAATCAATAGTCATTACACTACCATTTCATATCAAATGATAAGTTCTGACCTTATCTTAAAATGATATGACTATAAAACATTATACACAATAAAATGTGATTGAATATTACTTCATATATGTACAGAGCCGAGGGACTCATAAAAACCATCTTCCCCTTTGCTAGACATCAATGATAAGTGAATAGAATCAAAAATAGCTTCTCCGAAGTAATAATCCTTAAATCTCTCCATTATTTTTGTAGCATCAAAAGTTTCTCTTTTAACCCATCGCTTCTTTGGAGTACCTTCTTTTGTATTCCTGTATTTCGTATTCATAATAGTCATATGAAGTTTTACATGGTCCTTATTTTCTTTACATAGTCCTGAAAAAACCCTATAATGATTTTCATGTTGCAAGAAGGGTAAAATTGTGAAAATCCACTCTTTGAATTTTTCAAGTCCTCAATTTCTTATATATCCATACATTTCAACAATTTCTTATAAAATTTATATTCACCTCTTTCATAAAATAAGTCTGAAATTGAATCGGCTATTTCTTGCAGGCTCTTTTCAGAATCAGTATTTTCAGGAAAGGAAGCCTCAGCATATAAAACGTTCACTTTAGAGTAGTTATTATTCATACATTTAAGTCCATTGATTCTTATTTTTAAAGGTGTTTCATTCCTGAAAGTAGTCAAATGTAGCTGATACTGGCTTGAGTACTTTGAATCCATACTTTGAGAATACACTCTTACACTTCTCGAGTACATCTAATGCCTGTTGTTTTTCTTGGTCATTCAATAAGCTGAATACAACAACAGTTAGGTGTAATTTCAAAGCACTTTGAAATATTGATTCCTCAACACCTTGATAATTTTCTTTCAAAACTGCTTCCTAGAGAACAGACTTAAGTATAAATACGAATCGAGTTGTAAAAAGTTACCTACTTTGAATTTTTCAAAGTTTTTTTTTATTTCATCACTCAAAACAGGAATGGAGATGAACTGAAGAGCGGGTATTTGTTGTCTTACGCTGGCTATAACAGAATGTATTTTTTCTTTGGCATTTTCTATCGATTCCTCTGAATGACCCGATATTTTTAAAAAATCTTCCTTTTTATTTCTAGGAATTTCAATTATTGTATTTGTTTCATTTTGTATTGCATCAACTTCAATCATTCTGAATCTTGCTATTTGTGAAAAATAAGTTCTGGAAATAATCTTGTAGTAAGGTTACACGTACTCATTGATATCCATGCTTACGAAGGAAGGACAATCTTTGTAGAATATGGCATATCCTTTTTATCATCAGTTTCTTTTACATTACATGTGATGGTATCGTACTTCTTTTTATCAAATTTATGAATATTGTAACATTTTCCATCAATCCACATTCGAATAGGTCTAAGACAATTTCTTGAGTCAACAATATAGCATTATTACAGGGTAAACAGTCAAAAATATATTACCTGTTAGCCATTGTGGATTCTTTAGTTTATCCAGTATTAGGTATTAGGTATTGTATTTTCTTCAGCTTCAAAGGTTGAATTTAATAAACTAAAATAAAATTTCTGAAGCAAATGCGTAATATTTACAATTTCCAAAAATATAAACATTAACCACAGAATACTAACACGTATCTTTTTCATCTCGTATGACAATCTCAAAGTCTTCACCTTATTAGTATTTTGATTGTTTTCTATTCATCAAATTCACACTTAAATTCATCCATCAATTATATATTATTTCAATTGTAAATGAAATAGATTGATGATTGATTCTGGCTGCTACCGAAATGTTGAGTATCTCTGGTCACTAATGTCATTCAAAAACTTGATTTACTGGTTGCATAGCATAGCAAAAATCAGAATATTTATTTTGATTAAAATTTCTATCAGAACAGATTGAAGAAAAACAATTTAGTTATGGCTATGGTAAAAGTTCCAGAACAAAAAGTAATTCTTTGTGGAGAATATGGGGTTGGGAAGAGCTCAATATTTAGAAGATTTACCAATAACACATTTGTTACAGCAACTGACAGAAAAAGTACTCTTGGTTTAGATAACTTTGACAAAATATATCGTATAGGAGACAAAGATATCAAGGTGAATATTTATTAAATTCATCCACAAATATATGACTGAATTATCTTTTAATAATTACAGCTTCAATTATGGGATACAGGTGGTATGGAAAGAGTGGCTTCGATAACTTCTAGTTATTATAAGTTCTCAGAAGCAGCTATTTTAGTTTTTTCTTTGGATAATCCTTCGTCGTTTCATACTCTATCTCAGCATTTATTAGATATTGTTACGTATGCCGAGACGGCAAAGATTTTCCTATGTGGAAACAAAACAGATTTGGTCAGGGACCCACCTCAAGTTAGTGAAGCAGAAATAGAATCCTTTTGGTGAGATATTGATATGCCTTTTTTTTCATTTGTAAATTTCCTATTTTTCAGTGAACAATGTCAAAGTTTGATAACAAATACTTATCAAATATCTTGTAAAACAAATGAAGGAGTCGAAGAGATGTTTGCAGATATTGCTTATCAACTTGTAAACAGTAATAGGGCACGCTTGGAGTTACAAACGATGGAAAAGCATGGCTTTAAAATAACACAGTCCACTGAGGAACTTTCAGAAGATAGTTGTTTGTGCTGAAGACTTGAAAATTTTAATCATTTACTGATAGTCTAGTCATAAATATGGTATAAGATTAATTAAGGACTATAAAAAAATAATAAGGTTAATATTTTATAATTTTCACGTTGTTTTTATGAGTATAAGAATGTTTATTACTCAATGATAAGATATTGAATCTTGTTTAACTATGTAGCCACTGCAAGATTTATTTGTTATAATATTGGTTAACACAAAAAATATACTCATTGTACTGATACATCAGTAAATATAAGAGCTTTGCTATAATTTCTCCTTTTATTTTCAATACCCAAACAGTAGCATGTAGTTTTATATCACTGAATTTAATTATCATCAGGAGGAATATGGATTTCAGTGTGTGGTCACCTTTAGGGGTAAGTTTTGGATGACAGTTCTTGAATCAGGTTGGTTTTGGAGGTTAGGTTATGGTTCAAACGTTGCTGTGATAACTGATAAGTGTGATATTTTTTGTGCTGAGAAAAGTAAAGAATAAAATCAACATGTTTCGACCCTTAAGAATAATTTCTTTACTAAGACCCAACAAACGAAGTGTTATATGTTCGGCCAAGAATACATTTTCCACAGGTACATAATTCCTAGGTAATCACTTCTTCATGAAAATAAGCAATTGTTTTCAGAAAATAAGTACAATGCTGGTGAAAAATCATTCGAAGGAAGGCCTCTCTATCTAGATGCCCAGGCTACTACACCTCTGGTATTTATATAATTTCCTATTCATTCAACTTTGTCCATTACAAATTTTTGTAGGATCCCCGAGTATTAGATGCAATGTTACCATATTTAACAGCTTATTACGGTAATCCACACTCTAGAACCCATGCATATGGTTGGGAAACCGAGAAGGCAGTTGAACATGCAAGAGAACAAGTAGCAAGACTAATCGGTGCTGAACCTAAAGAAATAATATTTACATCAGGAGCTACAGAAAGTAACAACATTGCAGTTAAGGGTGTAGCTAGGTTTTATAATTTAAAGAAGAAACACGTTATCACGACTCAAACAGTTAGTATAGCATTGATGTTACAACCAGCTTTTACTTATTTACCAATTATCATAGGAACACAAATGCGTATTAGATTCATGTCGGGCACTAGAAGCAGAAGGATTCCGTATTACTTATCTGCCAGTGAATGAAAATGGGATAATATCCTTAGAGGAATTAGAGAAAGCAATTACGCCAGAAACATCATTAGTATCTGTGATGACAGTTAACAATGAAATAGGGGTTAAACAACCAATTGAAGAGATAGGAAAAATGTGCAAAGGGAAGAATGTATTTTTTCATACAGATGCAGCTCAAGCTGTTGGAAAAATTCCCCTCAATGTTAATGCAATGAATATTGATTTGATGTCTATAAGTGGCCACAAGTTATATGGACCAAAAGGTTTGTTGAATTTAGAAAGTATTCATCTAATTTTAATTTTGGCGTACATAATTATAGTATTCATTTTGAAGAGTTTTGTGCTCTGAGCTGTTCTAGTGCTTGTGCACAACCAATGGCTTCCCTAAATTTTATTATTATAACTTACTTTTGTAGGCAATTGATCACAATTAATATATTTTAAATATTAGGTATTGGAGCCCTCTATGTTAGAAGACGTCCTAGGGTACGTGTAGAACCCATTCAAAGTGGTGGAGGTCAAGAGAGAGGTTTAAGAAGTGGTACCTTACCTACACCATTAGTTGTTGGATTGGGGGAAGCCTGTTCAATTGCAGAAAAAGAAATGAAGTATGATCATGCATGGATGGTAAAATTAAGTAACAGATTACTTGATCAAATCAATTCTTCTCTTACCCACGTTGTGAGAAATGGTGATCCTGAAAAGACATATCCAGGATGTCTAAATTTATCGTTTGCTTTCGTAGAAGGTCAGATCAATATTACAAATGGATGTTGAAGTGGAAATTATAATTGTGATTTTGTAGGTGAATCATTATTGATGGCTCTGAAAGATGTTGCACTTTCCAGCGGATCAGCTTGTACATCGGCATCATTGGAACCTTCTTACGTTCTTAGAGCTATTGGGGCCGATGAGGATTTGGCACATAGTTCTATAAGGTATTTTTGTAGATTTTTGTGAACAGGCTAAGTCAACTTGGTTGGTCTTTTAGTAATTAGAGTCCTTCAAAAGACATTCATTTTCAGACTTTTAACATCAGATTTCATTAGCATGAACGTAACTAATTATTCAACTGCATTATTCGTTTTTTCTAATGTTTTAATGTAAATAAGACTCGCTCGCAGTACAGATAAATAACCTAGATACTGGCTGCAGCGCCATCTACCGGGCTGATTTATCGATCTAAAATTCAAACTTCTAACATACGGACTTTTCTATTTGACTGATTAACTGAAGAAATCACTTCACTTCGACCGAATCGACCAATAGGAACGCTGCGTTACTGATTTTGCATCAGTTTGGAAGTGATGCAGCGTCAAATAGAAAAGTATAACTATTTCTTTCTCCATTGATATTGATTTCCACTTATAGTCCGTTCAGAAAGTTTGAGCCGTCGGATGGCCATGGAAATTTGGCATATTCCACTGTGTATATTGAAATGTTTATTTTCTTGTCAGATTGATACGTAATGTTGTCAGTATTGCATAGAGTTCTCTGATAACTCGCAAGCTCTTCAAAATACCGAAATGAATTCAGTGCCCAATTTATATTTTATTTGGTCTCAGAAAAACCAGCAATTTTAAACACCCTTTATAATATTCACATAATTAATATTTCTGTTAAATTGTAGATTTGGTTTTGGTCGCTTTACCACAGAGGAAGAAGTGGATTACACGGCACAAAGATGTATTCAGCATGTAAAAAGGTTGAGAGAAATGAGTCCTCTTTGGGAAATGGTACAAGAAGGAATAGATCTGAAAACTATACAATGGTCTCAGCACTAGAAACTTTTTCGAATCAAAGCAACACACCGTACTGTTTAATATTAAGAATATTCAAATTTGATTATAATTTCGATATGGAGGGATTTCAGTAACAACAAAATGGTTGTAAGTAATAAGTTTATTTTTATAAACCTTGTAAATGTACTGATATTTCAGAATTGTAATAGCCGTTAGCAGCAGTAGTAAATCTAACAGATAGATCTATCGATTTGAAAGCTGCAGTTCCAAAATCGTAATCCCTGTATTTATCTAAAATAAATGAAGCATCGAAGGTTGTTCTCTTTTCATTCCCGTCTTTTCTGAATAGGGTATTCATCAAAGTAACATGTAGTTTGACGTATTCGTACTGCTTTCGTACATAACCTGAAATCACAATTTCAACAGAAGTAATGATTTTGCTATAGTAGAGTTGCCTCAGTTCGTTGCGTTTAGATATAATCACAGTTTTGTCGGCCCTATATAACTATTTGCACAACAAAAACTAAGGTTGAAACTTCTGAAATATTCACAACTTCGGCACTGGAATTTTAAACCCAAAACTATTGCATTTTAACTTCAAATGGCAGTGCTAATGTTAAGTTTCAAAAGTCTACTCTTATCAGAAACTTTAATCCTGAACGTTAACAATCAAAGATAAAATTTTATTTTTTTAATACCCACCATTAATGTAGAACAAATTCGAAATTCTATCTACCAGTTCTTGTAAATCATCATTATCCTCTTTATTATCCATTTTGACTTCGGCATATAAAACATCTACCTCACTAGGATCATCATTCATAATTTCAACTCCCTTCAATCTGAATTTGTAATGGTCTTTAGGTAGATAGGTACTGGAAAAAATAAACAGATTTCAATATATGTAGATATAGGAAATCTAGCAAAGAATCTGAAATATCAAAGTTAACGTAATTTTTTTAGTGATTTCTATTTGATCTTTCATATTGCAAATGCACCAAAGCAATATAATTATGGTGTAGATGTGAAAAGAAAATATTTGTTTCAAGTTCTACCTTAACATCTCTTTAACATTTTCTGAAAATAACTGTTTTGCATGGTCTATCTCTATTTGGTCGAGTAAACTCAGTACATCTATAGTCATATGAAGCTTATATGGATTTTGGAAAATATTTTCATCAATTCCTCTAGTAGCTTTATCCTTAAGTATTTCATTCTGAAATTTAAATTTCTATGAAATAATCCACGATTATTGCGATATCTCTTATACCTTAAATTTCATAAAGTTGTCCCTGACATCATTGGAATCCACTGGTATAGATATGAAATGAGTACTAGCAAACTTTTCACGTTTTGTTAAAACGAGTAACGTAATTTGATTTCTGGCTGATGCCACACTTCTTTCGCTATGTCCTGTTATTTTGACAGGAACACCTACTTCTTGAGCTCTAGGAACCTTTATCAAAGTTTGTGTCATTTCTTGTAATTGCCTCAGTTTGCTTCCTTTAGGTCCAACCACAACAGGTAACAAAGCCCTAAAAATCTTCTGTTGATATGTGTTAACCAAGTTTTCCAGGCTTAACTCACGATGGAACATGAAAAGTTGTTTTGAACTTCCCAGATTTTGTAGGAAATATTTCATAGTTATCTTCGACCTCCATACAATCCATCAAACCCTCTAAAACATATCAATTGAAAAGTATGAAACCTATGAATAAATAATTTCAACCGTCATTATCATAATATGGAGAAAGAATATTCTTGGTTTCAGAGAGATTATTTTTTCCCTCTAAGTCAACAACGCTAGTACTCCAGTTTATTTTAGGCGTTTTCGAATCAAACTCCACTTCGTCTCTTAGAAGTATTGTTTTTGTCGGCAGTGGTTCTCTGGAATAAAATAGACTAGGAAAACCCGGTACAGCCATTTTGAAATATTCTGATATTCTAGGAAATTCGATATTTAGTTGCTAATTTGTTAATGCTTCTTTTTTCCCTGATATTTATATATATTTGATATTACAGCAAAAACAATAATTTTGTTCAAGAGATTGACAATTGATAAAAAAATTGAGGTTATCCACAGAATACGAAATAAAATTATGAACCATAGAACATAAATCAACTAACACTTAGATTATTTACACCAAGATGGAGCAATCCCTTACTAGATGAACTGAATGTTTTGTTCCCATAATAAACACTGTTTGTTTACAAACAAAGTGTGTTGTCGTAAATAGAAGTCAGTGGCGTGGATCTAAAAATTTGTTAAGAATAGAAATAAATCCTTCAAAGGTTATCGAATCTTTAATTATTATTTCATTGGATGCATAATTAATGTCATTATTTTTATGAATTTTGTTGACCTTCCCGATGTTTTCATCTTATTCTAAATCATTGTTATACGCAGAATTTTTATAGTGCGGGCATATTTTCGATTCGAAAAAAAATTCAATATGAAAAGAGATTTGAAATAGCAAATATGATATTCAAATATTGTTGTTCTGGTTTTAATAATTACAAATACCTATACAATTGAATGTTATATCATTATCAATGATCTTATTAACAATCCTATTATATCGAATACATCTATTCAGGTCACTTTTCAGTAAGGCTGCATGGTACGTTATTACCATACAAGACGATGCTGTATCTAAATTTGGATTTTAACACAGCTTGATATCTTGTTCTGAGTTGAGTCCAGATTTTTATTGGGGACCACCATGTTATTACAAATGGAGCTCATTTGACTGCAAAGGTTTGAAATTTAAGGATATTACACCTGAATACTATGTTAAATTGAATAACAAAAATAACAATAAATTTATTGATCCAGTTCGACATGAAAATGTATCATAGGTCAGTTTTACATCAAGTGTGAAGTATAATCATATCAGATCTCATTAATGCTGTAATAGGCCTTACTTACTTACTGAAACCTTGTCCATCCATTACCTGCACCTTTGAAGGCAAATGATAGTATGAATGTATAGTTTTGTTCCACTATATAAGATAGATGATTGGAATTTTGTTAGTTTTGCAATGGAATGGACGGGGCATCAGTATTTAAAGTGGAATAGCAATTGAAACTTGAAAGCCTGCATAATCAGGATTGATTATCAAGCAAGGATGTATTAATAACTTCCATAAAAAATAACATGTAACATAAAATAAATGATTTTTACAATAATGATTTGAAGAAATACGATAGGTAACTAAAATATACTGATAATCGATTCTTCAGAAATGTTTATAATAAAATAACTAAGAATCTACTACTGCTATTGTCCTTGGTAATTGAATCCAAACAGGATCGAAAAGTACACGATCAAAAAAGAGTGTTTTATACACCCTGATCACCCTAAAACTTAAAACTAACAATTGTAAAGATAAAAAAAAACTTATTGATTCTGATACAAAATCAGATGTGTGAGCATGCTTCTTACTCGATTCACCACTTGATCGCTCATTTTTCTTGTCTCGTGGTGAATTCTTATAGTGAAATATCTTTTCAATATCAGTTTTATCAAAGGCAATTCATGACTTTCTAGAAACCCTTCATCAAATACATGATTGCCAAATGCATTTAAAACATCATCTGGTAAACAGACAATACAATTATGAATCAACTTATTGATTAAATTTTCAGATTTTGTACTCAAAATATTAGGGTTGTTAGAAATCATATATCTTATTGTTTTTTCTGCTTGTGTGCATATCTTAATGACAAATTTGGATGCCTTGAATAAATTGCCATACGTTTTTCTTTTCTGTAGAAATGAATATGTTTCACAAGTCTCCAACATATCAAGACATTTTGAGCAAGTGATACATTTTTTCAATGACTTGACAACGAATCCTGCTATATAAATTAAAACATCCTGTATATATGAAGATAATTGCCATCCTGAAGAGCCAAAGTAATCATGATCATTTAACGCTGCACACAAATTTTTATACTCTTCAGTCTCCTCCAAGTCCTCCTTATGATCATTTATTGTTATTTTTTTATATGACGAAACATGAAGAATTGATGTATTGTCCAAATTAACAACATTTCCAGAATCAGCACCTCTCACTTCCCTTGCTATCAACAACTTTTTATATGCTGACTGAAATTGTCTGGCTGTGGGATTGTTGTTGTATCCATTCAGACTCCTGATAGCACCAAAAAATACCTCCAGATGGTCTTGAGAGAACTTATAGGTCAATAAAAAGTCTAATTTTTTTGACACCACATACATTCTAAATATTTCCTCAAGACTCTCCATACATATTAAAAACCCTAGAAACCCTGTTTTCCTTCTTGAAGATAATACTGGTGTTCCATTCAGAGTCAGTTCCATGAAGTATTCTTTTGCTTCAGAAAACCTTTCCACGTATAAATCAATGTTTTCGAAAGACAATGCCCTCTTATATGTATATGGAGAGAATTTATTTCTTGAGTTCAAGATGTCAAATAAATCATTAACTAAGAGACAGAAATTTGCAGTCTCTTCAGCACCTTTAAAATTTGTCAATTTCAAATCAAACTCAAGGAATTTAAGAGCATCCGACACACTCCTGCTGAATGTCTGCGCAGCAATCTTCACTCTCATTTTTTCTTTCACAAAATGTAAATGACGTTTTCTTATCTTCGTTGCTGCATTCAATCCTTCTATGTCTTGAAGATTCACAAGTTCTTCAAGATAGGTCCATTTGATTAATTTATCATTTTTTGTTTTCAAAATCTTACTGTCTCCTAAACAATTTCTCAAGAGTTTGAGCATGTGACAAGGGTCAAGAAAAATTAATACCTTCTCTTTGGTGACTGGATGTTCGAAGTGAGTCTTCAATGATTGAGGATTCGAAAAATCAGCACCCAAATGACTCGCCATATTCAAATTCGAAGCTGCTCCATCAAAAGTAACAGAAGTTATTCTCAAATTTACTTCATTCAAAAACTCCAGACAGTTAATTACCAAATTGGCTCTTTCTCTGCTTGATAATCCATCTATCAAAAAATAGCCTACTGGAATTTTCCAGTGACCATTGATGCAGGTAACTAAAAACACAAGTGCTTCCTTAGCTTCTGGTAAAGTATCCACTTCAGGTTTTTCTCCAAAACTTATTGATCCATAAAATTTACCAGCAATGAATTCGATTTTTTTTCTAATAGCCATCTCGTCAATCACCAGATTGCAATAAATTTGTTCTCCCGCAGACTGCTGCACTTTGTTCTTCAATGCACTGAGGGCTTCAGTTGTGAAGCCAGGAGTTCCATCAATGGTCTGATACCACTTAGAAATAGTCTTTGGGTGTGGAAGTGAATTATTGAATTTTTCCCTAACATAATTATAGGCCCTAGGCGAGTAAAAATGTAATGATAGGGCAAATGCTCGTAGAGAAGGTGTAAATTTCTGATTTTTTGATCCCCTTATGAGTCTATTTACCATATCTCTACTAGGACCTGGTAACGATGCCTGAAATATTGAAAATAATTACATTCCACACATATATGCAAAGCTGAATCTTACTTACCTCTATATAATCTTGAGCATTATCGGATATAAGGTTCATTTCCCTCAAATTATTCAGTAGTCCTGAAATATCTGAAATTTTCTGTTGCAGTCTTCTGTTCTTCATCCTCAATGCTTTCAGTCTCTTTTTCTGTTCTGCAATTTTTCGTTTAGCAAGGGAGAAGGCAAATTTTCCTTGTTTTGGTGTCCTGAAATCTTCATCCGTTACATCACCAACAAAACATTTTCTTTTTCTTGGCCTTGGTACAGAACTTTTAGCTTCAGAACTGAAATAAGATAATGAAGGTTTTATATAATGAACCAGAATATATTTTGCAATATTATAAATATAAAATTAAGTAAAACTTACGTAGTTGGATGTGCTACTGTTAATACTTCCGAGGATACCAAGTTGCTTGACGATTCTGAAGCTGTCATAGTACCGGACAATTCTGAAACTGTCAAAGCACCAGAGGATTCTGTATCGGTCAAAAAAGCAGATAAATCTGAAGCGGTTAATGTATCAGATAAATCTGAAGCAGTCAATGTAGCAGATAAATCTGAAGTAGTCAGTGTAGCAGACAAATCACTAGCTGTTGAAGTTCTGGATAGTTCAGAATTACTCAGTTTTGAGGATTCCCTGACACTACCTAGCTTATTAGTATCTAATGGTTCTGGAGTCACAGGCCTTTCATCTGGAGATGTGCTACTGGAACTGAAATTAGAAATATTATATTTAGAGAATGCAAATATTAGTGTCCTCCACGATAATTAATAAATTGATAACTGTATTTTGCGGGATAAGGACAAACTCTCAAAAGATCTTAAAGTATATTCAGCAACGTTTCGCAAACTCTCGTTTGCTTCATCAGGCCTAAAAATATTATGAAAATGTCATACAAAACATTTACAGTGAAAAAACCAATAAATACCTCTATACTATAAATAAGACATTCAGATGTAAAAACTTTAAAATATATATATTTAGATGTTCATATTATCCAAATCAAATTTGAATAAAACACCCTCATAATATTCAATAGACTTACCAATGAATCGATGACGAAATCCTGGACGGAATAGCTTCAGTTTTCAAAAATCTTTTTGCTGATTTATATAGGAAGTCTTCATCAGAAAAATGGTCAGAACAAACATATACCTCCTTCGCTAATTTTGTATTTCCCAAATTTAATTGATCCATCCATAATTTCCGTCTGGCATTATCACTAGGCATTCTATTAAAAGAAAATGCTTTTAAAATAAGTTTACAATATGCTTATATTGAGAGCTAGGTACTCCTAGCTACGCCTATGGTAAATTATTATTTGTTGTGTTTACTTACCGATGTATGGATCGCCCGCAGTCTTTACTGGTGCTTTTTTTACATATCACACAGGAATTAACCATTTTTCAGCTTAATACAGCAAATAATTATTGTACAACCTCGTTTTCACTACAAAAATCACTTGGTTAACTCAAAACGATAAGTTTGAACTTGTTCCACCTAAGCATCAGCTGTCAAAGAAGGCGGCCATAATGAAATTCATTCGCACGTCCAGGTCACGTGGTAGAAAGCCACCAATAGGGAGCTGCGGGAATGTGTTTTGATTTTGACGAAAATAATAAACATATTGCTATCTTATTTCGGCCACGTTTTCTCTCTCACTATGCTCTATCTTGGTGTAAATAATCTAAGAACTAACAGCATAGAATTTAAATGATTTTAATTTAATTCTAGGGGCGTTCGGCATTAACCTCCGCGAGCGGACGGATTTTTTTGTCACGTGACCACAGATCGTACAGATAAATCGGAAATATCTGGGAATAAACGAACGGTACAGAGCATCTGCCACAGAACATACTGCTCTGTTCTACTTTTATAGATTATGAGATTTCAAAGATCACTATTTTGGGAAATATGCTCATCTTTTAACGATACTTTCACCCTTTTAGTAGCTCTTCCATAAAATCTCAATTAAATAATTAAGTGCAAAGGCACTGAATGCAAAAGAAACGAGTAATGCAATATCCCCTTCTGGTCGTTCAATACGGCGATAGTTGTACCTAAAAATCCTGATCAATTAATTGATTACACGAAAAAGAAACGGGAAAGCAATATCTCCTCCTGCCCATTTATAACTACGACGATAGCTATATTGAAAATTTTTAATGAATTAATTAATAACAGAAGTATAAAGTCGAATTTTGGCGAGCTGTGGTTACATGTAACTTTGTAACTATCTAACTATCACGTGATCATTTGACAGAAAATACGTGTATTAACTATCAAATAATCACGTGATAGTTAGATAGTTACATGTAACCACAGCTCGCCAAAATTCGACTTTAAACTGTTAGAATTTTTGAATCTATCGGTTGTCGGATCAGGAAACTCAACATAAAACAAAAAAAATATAAAAACATAAAACTCTATGGATAAAATCGCTTTGCTCCGTCGAAATAGACCGAGCGAAAAGATCGACGTCCGATTGCTCAGATTTTTATGACGAACGGTACAGATGTTTATTTCCCTCAATCCGGATGTAATAAACGAACGGTTTAGATCGATCCGACACGTCCGATGTCGATGCCGAACGCCCCTTCTGTGTAAAATCAGAAATTTTTGTACGATTATTATTTTTTTGACCTCACAAAAAAACGGCATTGACTGAACCAATTAAACTTGTCAATTTTTTTTTGCAGACCCAAGGCTGGTCGTGAACTCGATAACTTTCGAAAGCAACTTTGATTTAAATTGAATTCATGAAAGATTATAAAAAGTTCAAGAATGTTCAATTATCATTAACAATTGCGCAGAAGCTTCTGAGTCATCACCAATACGTTTTCGAATTTTGTTCTGTAATTAATAATAGTATATAAATAAATTTCACCCGAATTGCAAATCTTTTTATGTGGTAATATGAAGTTTAAATATTCCAATGAATTCTCTACGGTTCTGTTTACACTATGGCCACAAAATTTTGTATAAAAGGCTCATTATGAGCATCTTGCATACGGTCGCAACATTTTATTTCGATGGGTTTCGTTTTGTCTGAGATATCGAGGAACAAAAATTTTAAATGGCCAAATTTTATGAAATACCCTGTACGATTTGGCTGGTTAACGAACTTAACCAGCCAGTTATCGTGCTAACGGACCGCCGGTCCCACGGACAGAATTGAGTTTATACCACGGATTCTTGATCAGGTTCAGGCACGGCCTTCTATAGCCTTCTATGTCTTTAGAAGGCCGTGGTTCAGGTAAGGCTCTAGGTTTGTTTTGGTTCCGAGTTCAGAACTGTTCAGGACGGTTCCTACATGCGCCGTTGCGAATTTTAAACACAAATTCGGAATGTGCGCACTTGCGAACCGTCCTGGATCAGTTCTTAAGCGTAACCAAAACAAACCTTCTGAAAAGGGGAGTATACCAGACAGCCATGCTAGGTCCAACCACAGACTCGAAAATTACAGAACAATTCGAATGAAATGAAATCTGTAATCGAATAAATGCTTATGCTTACCTGTCTAGTCTCCAACTTTATTGTTTTGAATGAAAAATCAATACTTTCTATTAACTATTCTTCAAAAAAGCACGCAACTAACAATAGAGCACAATAACTGAGAAATTGACATTACCATCTGTAATTTTCGAGTCTATGGTTGGACCCAGTCAGCCTGTCTGGCATACCTATATTTCTAGTGCTCTAGTTCAGGTAGTCGAACCCATTTTGACACCATTTTCGGCTCAAAATTCGAAAATTACAGACATTTGGGCAAAACGATATAGCACTTGTTGGAGAACGAGCGCTCAAAAAATAATGTTGTGTCTGTAAGTGGTAAACGGAATGTTCTAAGGCCTTGAAATTTTGACGATAGATTCAGGTCAACTGCGTGTTTGTATGCCCCATGAACAGTAAAAATCAGTTGATTGGTTTCGCAGTTACTCCTCCTTAAACTTCGTCTCATTGATTTTTTAATATTAGCGAAATCACAGATGCTTTCAATATCAAACTTGATATTCAGAAATAAGACAGCGATGCGCATATATTTGAGCTGAATTTCCTCAAAATCATATAAACAGAATACTTCCAAAAAATAGAAAAAACTTCATATTTTATTCATACAATTATTGAATTAAGTAACTTTAATATACATATCTGAGCTCCAATCATGCAAACTATTCGAATTTAAGATTCCACCTGTTTTTGTACTATACCTTAATTCTTCAACAATTTCTTATCGAAATTATTTCCCCTAGTCATCATTATACGATAATTATAATTAGCTTAGCTGTCTAGTCTGATAGATATGGTAATTTCAATCAATTTCGAATAATCTTCAGACACAATGATAAGTAAATCAGAATTCACCAAATATATATTCGAGCGATCGTTTATTACGATACCTGCAAAATACACTATAAAATATTATCACTTCAAGTGCCGTATATGCGTGCCATTCTAACAGAGATAAACAATTACCACTTTTCGGAAATTCAATAAATATTGTTATCTAATAAATGTTGTCCATCTCTCAGTATATTATCCCGAATTGAGTATCACTTTATACGGGTTTATATCATATCGTTTGTTTGCTTAGTATTTAGTGGATTTTCAAGCGAAAACATCTTTTTTCAATGGGATAAAGTTTAATGTGACTTGTGTCGTGGATTTCCTTCCTTCGAGGAAGTATTGGAAAGGTGAAAATTAAACAGGAAATATGGTATTTCAAAAGGAAGACCTGAAAAAACCCCCCACCATGGACAAATACAATGCTACCTCCTATACAGCACTTGACAGTGAGTAAATAATGATAATATTATTATACCTGGGTGAATTGAATCGAAACAAATTGGATTCCCGAATATATTAGTCATCACCATGCCATTAAAGTTCGGTATAATATTTTATTTACTATTTAAAAATTTATTCAAGGCTTGTTTCACGAATCGCAAAATGTTATAGTCTTGTTTACTATATTTATTGGTACTAAAAGAGAACAAACAAGTGATACTTTCAAAGCAGAATAAGATTATAAGATGATTAACATTTAAATGAATTCTTGTTTGTAATTACATATTACAATTAAAACGCACTTCGACTACTCATCAGCTAATTAGGTATGTCCTTATCTGATTTAACAGTTCCAAGAAGTTGAATATTTCAGTCAACAGAAATCGATCTTTTGGATTTTTTTAATGATTTTCCTTTTGATTCAAATCGAAAAAAAAACGCTTAAATATTTTTCTGTGTCAAAGCATCATAGAAATGAAGCACTTGACGGAAATGTAAATAAAAATAAAAAAACAAATAAACAAAGAGATTTGTTTCAAAATTAAAGATAAACATCGAACATTGTGTTAAAATTAGTATCGTTCATCCTTCCATATTCGTGATTGGTTGGAAGAAATATTTAATAAATATTTGCTTTCTTGCATTCCAAACGATAAGTCTATAAAAGGATTTCGCTGGATTAATGCATGTAAATGATGGCCTCCTAAAAATATACTCACACTACGGAGTTCCACATATAATAAATCTAATGGATACATTCAAATATAGTTTATATTTCGATAAAGTAAAAAATTCACTGAGGTACTAAAACTCTCAACCAACTGGAAATTTAAGGCTGATCTGATATTTCATTTTTCAGAAATTGGAAAGATGCATGGAGCCAAACGAGTTATAGCCTTTTGTTGCTTAACAGCGATACTCCCTGCCATATTCATTATCACGCCCTTATATCTGAGACATAGTACTTTTGCAGATGTTATTTATGCCGTAGCAGAATCAGATATTGTTGATGTAGTGGAAGGAATATCTTCTGTTTTCTGTCAAGCACATTATCTCCAGATGAACACTTCTTTCAATGCATTTCAATTGAAAGGTACTCCCCAAGTTAGTGATAAAATGAAACATATTCGTTTGAAGAAATCGATGTCGTTGCCTGATGATACTTTTGAATATTGGGGATTTTTCCTTCTTCGGGGAGCTGTAGTGAAATTGAAAGTTTGTTCACGATATGAAGGTTCCAGAATTTTGGTTGTTAAAGGAGATAAGCACCTAAAAACTTGTGGATTGTTGGACCCACAAAGAAAAGCTATCGATGCAAAGATGAATGATGAACATTTCAAAGTAAGAATTTCTCTGTATGAATATTTCTTCCTATATTCATATAGATTTGTTGTGATGTATTAAAATTTCTATTTAATGAAATATGTTTTATTGCAGGTTAAAGTAACCTTCGAAAAGCCAGCTGTAGAAATTGGTGTAATTGATGAAGATACTCTGAAAACGAACAATGCAATAGAAGAAATGGATGAGGATAACGTGGATGATTACATTAAAGATAGATTAAATAGAGGTAGAATGAGAATGAACAAATTATTAAATTCAACAGATCCTGCTAAAAATGAAACAACAAAAGAATCAAAAACGAAGAACATGAACCACATTGAAACATTAGAGAAACCAGCATTAAATCGTACCAGAAGAGAAAAAAACTTTGATGCACACATAGAGCATGGGGGTACTGCTCCTAACAAATCCAAGTCAGAAGAAAGTAGTGTATCGAGTTTCGAAACAGAACTCTTAACATGCTATAATGGTCAGATTTTACTTACACAGGAGTTTACGCCATCTCACTTATGCAAAGATGTGCACTACCTAGAAAACAGTAGCAGTCACATGCAGACCTTTCATGAAGTAGGAAGTGATGGTTATTATTATTATATTTTCTATTCAGATAATGATATTTACAATAACGATATTCATGCAGTTTTTGATATTTTCAAACCCACATATCGGTTTAGCAACTTTTCCACTGAAAAAGCCTGCGTTAATGTTACCGAGTGTACATTTCCGTTGAAATTTTGGTCAGACGAGACTGTTGTTGTCGAGGTCCCTACAAGAGATGGAATCGAACATGAGGCTGACGATATAACTTATTTATTGAGTCGGTGCCAACCTAGAATGACTGTTTATATGATTTTTCCTATTCTAGTTCTATTTTTGATCTTAGGATGCGCATTTATCTGAATTTTATATGGTGGTGTGGAAAATACCGAGTGCTTGAATCTGTTCGGAGTTTTTTTGAGAATAGGTATAAAATTTTTCATATTGAAATGATTGCTTGAACTAATTTTTCTACAAGACAGGTTTTTTGTTGTGGTGGGGATAGAAAACTGATCTCTCACTTTTTAATGTTTTTGTTTGATTCTGATGGATTTTTATTTGAAATGTTGAATTATTCACTAAATTCAAAAACAAGGTAATCGCCATAGGTTTTTCTGGTGTTTCAGCTCATTCTCTACTTCCTTTCAATCGACTATAATGAATTCATATTCAGTCAAATACTATTTTATCAATTTGATTCAACAGTAAAAGAAATTGCATGTGTATTCTAGTTCAATGTCTGCATCTGTGATAATTTCATCAAAATAGCAACTTTAATGTAGTTTTTTCACCTGATTTCTATATAGAAATGATTTAAATTCTGACAATCAAAGAATAAAAGCTATCTTACGGTCAAAATATGTGATATACATAATTAATGAAGAAATGATATATGAGATATTGTTAAGAATTATTAATGTATTTATTTATTTCAATGAAGTTTTTAATAAAATAATTTGGATTGTTCTCTTATCTTTTTCATCTGGAATAAGCATAATAATTTATTTTTTACTTCTTTTCTTTTGGGGAAAAATCGGATTAAAATCATTTCAACTTGTTTTTATTCGAAAGCACCTGAAAAATACAAAACTATTTGGTAGATTTTTCAATAACATAAGGTGTTGGAATAGCAGCTCATTTATCCTGTTTTACAGTAATTTAAGTTTTCGTGGATTTTTTTTTGATCAAGATACGGGAATATTTTTCTATTCATTAAAATTATGAGGTAGTCTTTGATTGAGATGTTAGACCGTTTATAAGTACCTTTACAAGAAAGCACCTAGAATTTGGGCATTTTCAAAAATTTCTCCGGCTCTTTTTTGTCAAATGGAGATGGAAATTGACATTGGGAATAGCACTTGAAAACGTTCATATCCTAATGAGAGACATACTTAAGAAACTGTGGAACGGAAAATCTCCTAATCAAAAGCAGTTTTTGAAAAAAAATTCTAGAATTCTGTTCAAGTAGCTTCCGAGAAGAAAAAGAATTATCTGATTTGTGGTCAGCTAATACCACAGAATTTACATTTCTAACCTTAAAATTTCCATATGTCATTTCCGTTATAACCTAACTTTTTCATGCTTGAATTTAATCTTATATTTAATGATATTATTTTTTGATAATAATATATCATAACAATGAATGGACATAGCCATAGGCCTGGAGCCTTAAAACAAACTAATAAAGCTCATAAGTCTGCGAAACATCATGTCTCAGCAAGGAAAAGTGAGTAGATATTTCATTTTCAACAGTAAATATAATGAAGAATTCTAGGTAAAATTATGGGAAAAACAGCTTCTAAATCTGCTTTAAAATCGTTAACTAAGAAAATTAAGGCTGAAATGGGGAAGAACCAAAGACGTCATCAAGCTTCTCAAATTAGAAAGAACAAAAGAGAGGAAGTTTTGAATGAAAAACGAAAAATCGGAGGATTGGACACTAATCCTTTTTTAGGTAATTAAATATAGAATGATGTTCATTTGTTATCTAAGTTAAATTATATTACTTTCAGTTTGCATCCTACCATTAAATAAGGATTATGATCCTGATACTGTTATGAATTTGCTAATGCAATGCGATCCAAACTATCCTAATGTTCAAAAGAGCCCACAGGGAGTCACTCACATTTAGTAAGCCGTTATAAATTTGTCTTTTGCATTTCTTAAAGATTCGAATTTTTCAGCATACCAAGATTCAAACAGAGATATTCATTCGTTATACCCTCAAGAAATTGTGAAAACGAATTAGGAATCTTAGATGCTCTGAAAGTGTGTGATACAGTGGTGTTCTTAACATCTGCTGCTATGAGTGAAGCAGTTGATGACTGGGGAAAAAATATCCTGATGGCATCTTTTGCTCAAGTATGTGTTGAATTTACAATTTCATTTTTTATTAAAAATTTTATCAAAATATTTTAGGGTTTACCTACACCAATTGTCTGCTTGACTGATATGGAGAGCATACCTATTAAAAAGAAACACGATTACAAGAAGCAAATAGAAAAAAGTATTTTATCTTGGTTTCCCGATGAGAAATTATACAATCTTGAAAAAGAATTTGAAGCCATCAATTTATTCAGAAAAATTGGAGATCAAAAACGGCGGCCCGTCCATTATAGAGATAGACGACCTCATATGTATGCTGAAGATGTGGAATTTGTTCCGAATGAGACTGGTGCTTTAGGAACTCTAAAAGTGACCGGATTTTTGAGGGGAGCATCTTTGAATGTGAATAGTCTTGTGCATTTACCAGGACTAGGTGATTACCAGATGCTACAAATTGATAGTCCACCTGACCCATATAAAGAAACTAAAGGGTGTGTTGATTTCAATTGTATTATTATGATAGTATTCGTTTTGAGGAGTTTCGTGCTCCTGAGCTGTTCCAATGCTTGTGCGCAATCAATTGCAACCTGTACTTCGAGCTTTTGAGTTGCTCAGGAGCATGAAATTCTCCAAAACGAATATTCTAATTTTTGTTATTTCATTCTGCATATTCATAATTGATTAACATGAATGTGTGTTAATAATAGGGGTGACAATTGAACTACAATATTGTTTTGGCAATTTTCCTATACAAAATATTTTGTAGGGAAGAAAAACGAGTAATTACTGTGCTTGAGCGATGTAATCCAGCTGAACAAGAATCTCTTGAATCTGAAATTATTCCTGAACCAATGGATTCAGAACAGACATGGCCTACAAATGAAGAAATTGAAATGGCAAGACAAGAACAGAAGGTAGCAACTTTACTGATATTTAGATAGGAAATGTTTTAAAAAGCACTACATATACTCAGTTCACTAAAGTTTGAGTACAGACATTAATTTGTCAAGAGTTATAGCAACCAGAATTTATCTGTTCACCAGGCACAGACAACTTTTTTTTCATTTCGCTTAATACGTTCCTTACGAAATTTCGCAGAAGTTTGCGCGTCATTATACTCCTTCAACATATCGAATTTCGAAATGATTGAATGTGTGGTTTTAGAATCATCGACAAACTAATAAAAAAATGTCAATAACTCCAAAACTACTGGAACGATTTGCCCCTTTAACGAACTTAACCGCGGCATTTGGATCCCGAAACAACTCCCAAAATTTCAGAACCTTAACTTAATCAATTCAAGAGTTATTAAATTTCGAGAAATACAGACATTTGGGCAAAATGACAGCAATTATAGATTTTTCTCAAACTCTGATTTCTTTTATTGACTCATTAGTCTATTCAAAGTAAAAAAGGTCCATTTGAAGACTTGGTTTGAAAATGAAGTATATTTCATTCAGTATCTTTACAGGTTGAAAAAAAGAAACGAATCAATGGTTGGTCAGATTATCAATCTGCTTGGATGTGTGAAGATGATGAATCTGAATCTGAAGGAGAATCGGATGATGAGGAAGACCAAATGGACTTTGTTCCTGAAGAAGAATCGGGAGAATCTGAGGTTGAGGAATATGAAACAATGACAGAGTCTGAGGTACCCGTCAATGATGATAGGTACGATCAACAAATGGATATGGAGGACGAGAAGAAAGCTCTAGAGATGTTGAAGAGCGCAAAATCTGACGTAATGTTCCCAGATGAGATTGATACGCCTGTGGATCAGTTAGCTAAAATGAGATTTGAGAAGTATAGAGGTTTGGAAAGTTTTAGGTATGGTGCAAAGTTGTGTTGAGAGTTATCTGAGCATATGATATGAAGTATTTTTTCAGAACTTCTCCATGGGATCCATATGAGAATTTACCAAGCGATTATGCAAGGATCTATCAGGAGAATAATTTGGACAGGTTGAAGAGAAGAGTGATGAAAGATATGGAAGAAAAAGAAGGAGTTCTGGTAAGTTATCTATGCATTAAGCAAACTGATATATTAAGCCTGTTCGACATTGACCTCCACGAGCAAACGGATTTTTTAGTCACGTGACCACAGATCCTACAGATTCATCTGTAATATCTGCGAATAAACGAATGGTACAGAGCATCTGCCACAGAACATACTGCTCTGTTCTACATTAATAGATTATGATATTTCGAAGATCACTATTTCGGGAAATATGCTCATCTTTTAACGATATTTTCAACCTTTTTTGTAGCTCTACTGTAAAATCTCAATTGAATAATTAGGTGCAAAGGCACTGAATGCAAAGGAAACGAGGAATGCAATTTCCCTTTCTGGTAGTTCACTACAGCGATAGTTGTACCGAAAGATCCTAATTAATTAATTAATTAATTACACAAAAGAGAAACGAGAAAGCAACATCTCCTTCTGTCCATTCATAACTACGATAGCTATATTGAAAAATTTTAATGAATTAATTAGGTTTTTAATGAATAAATGAAAACAGAAGAATAAAAGTGTAAAATTTTTCAATCTATCGGTTGTCGTATCAGGAAACTCAACATAAAGCAAAAAAATATATAAAAAACATAAAACTCTATGGATGAAATCGCTTTGATTCGTCGAAATAGACCGAGCGAAAAGATCGACGTTCGATTGCTCAGATTTTTATGATGAACGCTCTAGATGTGTACTCCCCTCAATCCGGATGTAATAAAAGAACGGTTCAGATCGATCCGACACGTCCGATGTCGATGCGGAACGCCCCTATTGGCCATTTTAAATGCTATTTGGAAAACTTCATTTTATCGCCGCGGCATTTTAAATGTCGCTCACATCCTTCCTATGTCAAATGACATATTGGTGACAATATTTTGACACTATAGGAATAAAATTCAAATTCTGCTGTCAGATATTCTGCACAGCGCACCCTAACGGCAGGAATATGAAGTTTTCTGAATCTCAAATCTTAGGGACATAATTTCTTTAACAAAAACCAAACTCACCATCACTTTGAAACATTTCAGGTATAATAAAATAATTTCTTTTATACCTCAAAACATAATGTTCTAAGTAACCACCAGTGTTAACGAAAAATATTTTTTAGAATCTTCCTTTTATCACGCCTGATCAGTTTCAAAATTTAATAGGTTATCCTGAGTTTCCTTAGATTCTTGTCAGCAGAATTATTTTTGTGTGCATTTTAACTATCATTTTCAATTGAAATGAGTTATTATTATTTTTATTATTCTAACAAATATTCACATTCATCTTTCAGCCTGGTTGGTATATAACTGTTCACATAAAGGACGTATCAGAACTATCTTGGAATGCTTTCAAAAAAACGGGATTGCCATTGGTACTGATGGGAATGTTCCCTCATGAAAATAAAATGACGGTTGTTAGCACAGTATTGAGGAGAACCAGCGAATATGGATTGCCAATAAAATCCAAATCAAGGTTGATCTTCCAGTGTGGTTTCAGGAGGTTTGCGGTTTGTCCCATTTTCAATGAACATACAAATGGACAAAAGCATAAGGTATGAGTTACATTTTGGGTAAATATTTGAATTTCGGTGACCAGTAGATATCGACTAGATTTTGATGTCATTGTATTCATTGAGTCTTCCTGAACAACATTAGTGAAACCAACAGGTGGCGGTCTGCCTCAGTTTAGAAAATATGGGCTCTCAAAGTTCCAAATATGTTCCAACTTCACGTCACTTTTTTCACTATAAAAACACAAATTCACTACTCCAATTTAGTGTATAAATCACCTTCGAACATTCAAATAATTATTCAATTAGTTTCATTTCAGATATATTCAATAATTAATGCAGAAACATCGAAATTCTAGAGGTACCACATATCCACAACTTCTAAGGAAAGCCCGCCGTTCTTCATGGTAAGTTTGGCACCACTGCTCCAAACTTCGGCGAGTGACCTATCAAATGATAGCGGGGTTTACGGGAATGCATTGTATCATCTTCGCTAGAAAAAACCTGCGGCAGTGCCGAATCTACCATTAAAAACGGCGTACTTTCCTTAGAATTTGTGGATATGTGGTGCCTCTAGAATTTCGCTGTTTACGTATTAATTATTGAATATACCTGAAATGAAACTAATCGAATAGTTATTTGAATGTTCTAAGGTGATTTATAGACTAAATTGGAGCTGTAAATTTGTATTTTTATAGTGAAAAAAGTGACGTGAAGATGGAACATTTTTGGAACTTTGGGGGCCCATATTTTCTGAACTAAGACAGACCGCCACCTGTTGGTTTCACTAATGTTGTTCAGGAAGACTCAATGAATACAATGACACTATAATATGGTCGATATCTGCTGGTCACCGAAATTTAAATATTTATCAGGATTGTTGTTTGAGAAAAACAACTAGTTATTTTATTCTTTTTCTGTTTCAGTTCTCCAGATATTTCCAACCTGATTCAGTGGCAGTTGCTACATTTTTTGCACCTCTTCAGTTTCCGCCTGCACCTGTATTGTGTTACAGAGAAATTAATAACAAGCTTGTTTTAGTAGCTACTGGAAGTTTATTGTCATGCAATCCTCAAAGGATAATTTTGAAGAGAATAGTACTTTCAGGTATGTCAAAATTTCAGTTACAATTTAATTAATTTTATATAAATAACTAGCTTCGCACGCAATTCCTACGTCTTGGAATTTTTAAATCTGTAGTATCTTCGAAAATATTCACTTAAACCATATGGTGTAAAGGGCCATATAGATCTATATTGAATGAACAATGTATTCAAGGTATTTAATTGGTTAAGGATTAATGCTGTATTGGTTAAAATCGCTTCGAAAATTAGCCATTATTTGTCGTAAAAAGTAAATGACAAAAAAAAGTTATTGTGGATTATCCATAAGATGATAAGAGATAGATATATACCATCACGGACTTTTCTGTAGACCTTCTAAATGTGTACAATACTTAGTACATTATTTTGATAAAACTCGTAGGGTTCAGCCTGCGTTTGCAATGTAAGCGGAAAAAATGAAATTATTTACGACGTGAACGTGAGCGCCCGCCGGCGGGCATTATCTTTTTTCATCACAACCCTCAATATAACTTTCTTAATCGAAATGATCCAAATAAATTGTATATAGTCCGTTCATGAAAGTTTGATCCGTCGGTTGGCCATGACAATTTGAAATATTCCACTGTGTATATTTAAATTTTGGTTTATGTTGTTTATTTTCTTGTCAGATTGATACGCAATGTTGTCAATATTGCATAGAGTTCTCTGATAACTCGCAAGCTCGTCGAACAAGGCCGAGTACATTCGACAACATTGACTTTATTTTATGTAATGACAGTAAATATTACCAACTTCAGATAAATAAACAAACGCCTACTATGCGCTTAAACTTTCGTGAACGGACTATATGTTATATTAAAAGAGCAGTATTCTGTTTGGTATGCAATGTGCCATTAATTGATGACCCGTACAAGTCTGAATTTTTTTTTTATAAATATTAATAGACGTTTCTCCATTTCAGGCCATCCTCTCAAAATACACAAAAGATCGGCTGTCATAAGATTCATGTTTTTCAATAGAGAAGATATTCTACATTTTAAGCCAGTCAAACTACGAACCAAAATGGGAAGACATGGTCATATTAAGGAACCCTTAGGTAAATTATACTGCAAATAAATATAGTTGGAAGGTACTTATAACGTATATATTTCAGGTACTCATGGTCATATGAAGTGTATATTCGATGGACAGCTCAAATCACAAGATACAGTTTTGATGAATCTGTATAAGAGAGTTTATCCAAAATGGAATTATGAAGCATTAGTTGTTACTTGCATCGATCCTTCTAGTATGGAAGTTTAAAACTAATGGAATGTATAGAATTTGATATATTGTTAATAAAAAACCTTTAATCATATTTAATTAATTCCTTTCACCATGAAACGAGGACAGTTGGGAGTGTATTCAAGAATTTTTTTTAGTGCATCATGAGGTTATCCCCTTTGTTCTCTTCTGTGTATGCTTAATGTGTCCTTACCGTACTTTAGATTCTTGTTTACATGTTGACTCATTTAAGGCATGCATAAGACTGATTTTTCTATTGTTACTAAAGTAATGAAATGCATTACAGTTGCCTGAATGCCTAAAATATTATAAATTATCCGAAAATAAATTGAAATAACTTGGTTTAATAGTTTCAGAGTTATTAATCCATAATTTTAGAGTTTTCTCAATTTTTCTTATCAAAAGGTATTGAAATGAGGCTATAAAGTCTTGAATGTGAAAACCTAGAGTATTAGAGTATAAATATTTCATTTTCACTAGATCTTTCTGACTAACTCAATTATCAATTCATTTAGATTTTCGAAAAATTGGTCATTTTGGAACTCTGAAAATTTTAAGTCCCTATTGCTTCTTTAATTCGAATATTTAGTGAGAACAACTAAAATTCAATGTTGCCGAATGTACCCAGCCTCGTCCGACGAGATTGCGAGTTATCAGACAACTCTATGCAATATTGACAACATTGCGCATCAATCTGACAAGAAAATAAACAACATAACCTAAAATTTTAATATACACAGTGGAATATGTCAAATTATCATGGCCAACCGACGGCTCAACCTTTCGTGAACGGACTATAAATAGATTTCTTTTTGACCTCGATTTCTCCATCACTGAATTTAACTGAGGCGTTTGAGATCATTGCGGCTTAAATTACATTCAGCTTTATTTGTTACAGTTTTTTAACCGAAAAACAAACGCGAATGATTATATTTTCAAAAATTACGCCAGGTGCTCAGAAAAATGTTATTTTCCACAAATATTTCTGGACATTGAAATAAATATATTCAATTCAAGACGTACAGTGGCAGCATGCGAAATGTGAACGACTCTAGACTCTACAGGGCAAATAGTTCACATTTCGCATGCCGCCACTGTACATTGAAAAAGATCTCTTTTCTTTATTGTTCAAAACAATGAAAAAACGGTTGCCATGAAAGTTTATATAATATGCTTCAGATATGACAAATATCAATTAAAATTCACGAATATTACTGAAAACTATCACTGTCATTGAAAAGTTTCAAGTTTCTTGTAATCCGTGGAAATAACTCGAAGGATAATGATTGCGGATGCGCAAGTTCTTATAGACTCAAATCGGAAAATAAAACCAATTTTTAAAATTGAGTGATATGTGGGAAAAGATAGATTTCGTCTCTAGAATCTAGTAAGGTCAGAAAACTGTTCTAATTAATTTTTTTCCGAAACTGTCAGATAAATTCTCTGTGTCAGAACATCCAAGAAGTGTTTTCTTTTGAAATTTTGGCGGCAATAGTTGACAGAAGGTGCAACTTCCGGAAGACTCTATTTGCCACTTTCCTGCGCAACGAAAAGTAATTCTTTCCAAATATTATATTTTAAAATTTTATCATAAAAGAACCATAAATTTCAGTTTCTAATTACATTTTGGCTGAGTCTAAGGACCATTTTATTCTGAAGAAAGTTGGTTATCACTAATTGTATTTTAAGTACCGTGTCACGTCGGCGTAGTAATACTTTCAAGTTCAGGAGGATTTGCTTTCCTACACCTCTTTCCGTTTAAGCAAAACGATCAGTGAATCATGTCTGTGCACGATAGAAGGTAAGTTTTGTAAATTTATTTATCTAAGTTAGCTGTAGTGAAAATATATTTATATGGAATTACTTGAGAAAGTGTATACTTTAATATCGAATGGTTGTGATCATCTTGGCGTCTATACTTTTCGCAATATTGGCCATGATCGGCATTCAACCTTCCCTTCATTCCTATCGTGCCAACATGGCGTTCGGAATTTATAGCAGTAAGTAATTATTTTTAGTTCCATTTTTGCATTTTCACAGTATAAATAACGAGGATCTATTGTATGAACGTTCTGTTCACTTGATTGTTAGCATTTCATCCAATTCTTCAGTATAGCCATCGATGTAAATTCAATCCACGTGAAATACAAAATGCTTCAATTTCTTCATTATATAATTTTGATTGAAGTAATTACTGATTTTCTGCTGAATATTCATGTTTGCTATTGTCTGTTTTCATGACAATCACTGAATCACCCATATGTCACATTTTCATTTTGCATTTTGAAGGTTAACAATTTAATGATTGCAGTTATCTACCTACCCTTCCAATCATTCGTTTTCGTTTGAATATATATTTATCAAATTATATTGTTGTATTTTGAGACCAGTCAACAAGAAGTTATTCCTAAAGTCCTCCGAAATTCTGAATGTTGTTGATTTAAATTATGAATCATCTGTTATGCTGAAATGATAAATTCTAAAAACTATTTAAGTGTTACATTACTCTACTATCAATGATGATTTTCTTGAATGTATTTATCTTATCATTGATTGTATGGCTAATCATAATTATGCTTTCACAGAAACGATGAATGGGAGAAAAATGGACCTGCTCCTGAAAAGGACCAAGGGTTCAAGAGTGGCAGTGGTGGGCCACCAGGCATGGAACCTGAAGGAGACATAGAAACTAACTGGAATGAAGTTGTTGATAACTTCGATGATATGAACCTTAAAGAAGAACTTTTAAGAGGTATCTATGCTTATGGTTTTGAAAAACCATCTGCTATTCAACAGAGAGCAATTGTACCCTGCATCAAAGGATTTGATGTGATTGCGCAGGCACAATCTGGTACAGGAAAAACTGCAACTTTCTCTATTTCAATTTTGCAGCAAATAGATACCACAAGTAGGAATTGCCAAGCTTTAATTTTGGCACCAACTCGGGAGCTTGCTCAACAAATCCAGAAGGTCGTAATTGCGTTAGGTGATTTCATGCATGCTGAATGTCATGCCTGCATTGGTGGAACAAATGTTCGTGAGGACATGAAAAAACTCGAGAATGGGTCTCATGTGGTAGTTGGTACCCCTGGCAGAGTCATTGATATGATTACCCGAAGAGCTTTGAACACAAATCATATCAAAATGTTTGTGCTGGACGAAGCTGATGAAATGTTGTCACGAGGTTTCAAAGATCAAATTCATGACGTGTTTAAGATGATGCCACCAGATGTTCAGGTTATCTTGCTTTCGGCTACCATGCCAAAAGATGTGTTGGACGTTACAAAATTGTTCATGAGGAATCCAGTTAGTATATTGGTTAAAAAAGAAGAACTCACACTTGAAGGTATTAGACAATTTTTCATAAATGTAGAACGAGAAGACTGGAAACTAGAGACTTTATGCGATTTGTACGACACACTTTCCATCACACAGGCAGTAATTTTCTGTAATACACGTCGTAAGGTAGATTTTCTTACCGAAAACATGCACAAGAGAGATTTCACAGTTTCCGCTATGCATGGTGACATGGAGCAGAGAGAACGTGACGTTATTATGAGACAATTCAGAAGCGGATCTTCCAGAGTTTTGATTACCACTGATCTTCTAGCTCGTGGTATTGACGTCCAGCAGGTTTCCCTGGTTATAAATTATGACTTACCTTCAAATAGAGAAAACTATATTCACAGGTAATTATTTTTATTCTATTTAACTCGACCAGATAATTTTGTATTGTTAATGGACACATCTAGTGGTTCATTCGGGAAATATTAACAGCGCAATTTATTTGTCATAAAAGTATCAATCAATTTTTATTTTTGTCATTGATATTCCCTACACTTGTAAAGCATGGTTGGACTTGTTATATTTTTATGTCCAGTTATTGTAGATATGTTTGGGCACCTGTTGTGCTTATAATCATAACAGGGAGTCTGAAAAAACGGTATTTTGAATAATGTGTCCCAGTTTCAACCATTTTTTTGGGAGCAGTGTTCCTTCGTATTTTCCTTGCAGGCGTATTTTGAAGACATTTTCAGAGTATTGAAGATGTTCGGAAATGAATGAAAATATGTAGTGAGATTTGTTTTAGAGGTTTAAAAATTGACACAGGAATATAACAGTTTTGAATATATTGACTAGCATCTGCAGCAGATTTCACTCTGTTAGATTTTCTTGGAATAATGAACGAAATATTAACTATCGCTATTTTGGCCCTATCGAAGCTGTGTTTCATTGCCATGATGCTGTTACATGGTCAAAGTGAGGCCTAAAGCAAAAATCCTACAATGGTCACTGGTTTGCTCTTTGTTATAGCTCTTTCAGTATTACCCAAGTAGGTAACAAATTTTATTGAACAGAAAATTCATCTGAGCAGGTATACTTACCTTGAAATAGATCTGTTTTCAATATTGTTTTTTTGCTCTTCTACTATGTCATCTCTCGCCATTGCCATCGTATGTTTTCATCTTAATGCTTGCATTGGCTTTGATAATCAGAATATTATAGGAAAATTTAGAGTGCTTCTGAGCCAGTCTCAAGATATTTGGCTTTACAAATGCGGTTTTGTTGTGAATGATCATGAATTGGCATTTCCAGTATGGTGTTGAATATTACCTATAGTCCGTTCACGAAAGTTTGAGCGCACAGTAGGCGTTTGTTTTTTTATCTGAAGTGGGCAGTAATTGCTGTCATAACTTAAAATCAACGTTAACGAATGTACCCGCCTCGTCCGACTAGCTTTCGAGTTATCGGAGAACTATGCAATATTGACAACATTGCGCATCAATCTGACAAGAAAATAAACAACATAACCTAAAATTTCAATATACACAGTGAAATATGCCAAATTTCCATGGCTAACCGACGGCTCAAACTTTCGTGAACGGACTATATTTAGTTATTCACTTGAAACTTGTAGTAATTGATTCTTAATTAATATTGAAAATGCGATTACTATACTCGTTAGTTCAAACGTCGTTTCATAATGACGTACAAGCAAGCATAATTAGTGGGGATGATGAACCATCACAGAGTGGTCAGTTGGCATCGTAAACTGTGATTCAACATTCAACAAATTAAATGAATGTTAACGCGTACGTCACACTCCACCGCCAATTCTGATCGTTTGAATTCGCTAGCTTATTTCGGTGATTTCAATTATTTTCTCCTTGAAAACCTGACTAAAACAAGTGGATAATTGCTATGATTTCCTGAGGGTCAATTATTACTAAAATTATTCTTTCTGGAAATCACTGAAAATGAAATTTACGGTAGGCCATTTGAGCAAAAACGTGTTCAAAAGTTTTCTTCAAGTATTCTTAAGAAGTTAGGCCCTATCGAAGCTGTGTTTTATTGCCACAATGCAGAAACATGGTCAAAGTGAGGCCTAAAGTAATATTTCTACAATGGTCACTGGTTTGCTCTTTTTAATAGTTTCTTCAGTATTACCCAAGTAGAAAACATATATTTTATTATTCCTATGATCTCGCACTTTTGATGAAGTTTCAAACAGGGAACTTATCACTGATAAATTACATCAGCTTTAGAATGAAGAATATGAAGCTCAAAACATACACAGTAGTAAATTTTTCTGCCTCAAGTATGTTCTCAAGAAGTTAGGATAGGTTCTTGAGAAGTTTGGCTCTATCGAAGCTGTGTTTCATAGCCGTAATGCAGTAACATGGTCAAAATGAAGCCAAGAAAAATATTTCTACAATGGTCACTGATTTGCTCTTTGATATAGCTCTTTCAGTATTACCCAAGTAGAATACAGATTTATATGGCAATATGGTTTCCATAATGACAAATCTAATTGAAAGCTATGATGCTTCACTGAAAATCAGATTTCAAATGGTTTGAATCATTTTATTCTAGAACCGTCTGTCTGCCCAATGCTTGACAGTTTATGTTTATTCTGTTGCATGTTTCTGTTTTCAATTGGGCATAAATTAAAATAACTGATTTTTTCGCAATATTTTTTTCTATGGAAAATGTTGTAGCCCATATTTCAGTACATTGTTTATTATGTTCTTCGGATTTGGAGTCAAAATGCTGTAGATTTTATTCATTATCTCTAAAAATTTCCTTATAAATTCTGCCCAATGCTTGACAGTTGATGTTTATAATGTTGCATGTTTCTGTTTTCAATTGGGCATAAATTAAAATAACTGGATTTTTCGCAATATTTATCTTCTATGGAAAATATTGTAGCCCATATTTCAGTACAGTTTTTGTTATGATTTTAGATAGGGGGTGTAGAGAAAATTTGCTGGAAATAATTCGATGTTTAGCTGCATACCGGTATGGAAGCTTACATCGGAAACATACGACATTTAATGCATCACAGAGAACTTTGCTGTCCCAATGGAACATTGGTATATTCGAAAGATTTACGTGTTACGTTAATGACGACATGAATGATCCAACAAGACAACATTAATCGCACTTGATCATAAATTTCGTCGAAAACGTAGCACGTCAATATTTCTAATATACCACTGTTAAACTGGAAACCAAAGTTCTCTCTCTCTCTCTCTGATGCTTTGAATATCTTATGTTTCTTACGTGAATTTCCATACCAGTATAATATTTGGCTGAACTGTATCATTCAATGCTTATTTCATCTAAAAGATTATATGTTTTCAAATGAAAAATAAGAAGTATAAAAGTAAAATAAATGTGAAACATTAGGAGTCTTATCGAGTCTAACTGGATTGTATTTTTATAGGATTGGTCGAGGTGGACGATTTGGTCGTAAGGGTGTGGCTATTAATTTCATAACGGAAGAGGACAAACGTACGCTGAACGACATTGAACAACATTATAACACAAAAATAGATGAGATGCCAATGAATGTGGCCGACCTTATTTAAATTGAGACGAGTTGTATTGCTATGTGTCCGACGTTGCCTAGAGTTTTCCATGGTGTGAGTATTAGCTGCCTGATCGTGCCCTGACTGCGACCTTATGCGAATATTGTGCGCCATTCTCTCTTTAGGCTAGCGCCGTGCCCTGCGCTAAACAGCCGTCAAATAAACTTTTCAGTGTCGATATATTTTATATAATATTTGAGTTAATCTAATCGGTAGATTGTCAATTTAGTTTTAGTTTTCATCAGTGTATATTTATAATTGAATACTGTCAGTGTATGGGGGCTGAAGAAACGCCAGTTTGTCTGGCGTTTTATTTCAGTCCCCCTTTAGTAATATTCTCCTCGCGACAGAATTGCTGTCTCTGTAGGGTTGTCATTGGATTCTGGAAAGGTTATTATATTTTCAAACGTTGTAGAAGGGCGTCCAATTTTTCTTCGGAAACCGCCTTTTATCATTGATGTTTTTGTATTATTATAAAATGGATATTAATAAAACTATGATAACCTCAGCATTTTCTTTGATTTCACACACTGACACCTCTCCAAGAACCAAAACCACCCTGTGTCTCTGGTTAATTCAACAGAAACTTGGAGTAATCTGAAATGGAAGCAATTACTTTCCATTCTTTCAATCCCACGAAGCAAATTTGCAAGTATCTGTTGAGTTTTGCAGAGTTAAGAGACAGCTTTTCTTCAATCGTTACTCTTATTCATCAAATTTTTTTCGTTTTCAGACAACCATCAGCTGGGCGTCAAACATTATGGAAATAAAGATCTAAATCCATTTTAATAAGATATTGGTGGTTTTCCTTTTTCATCTCATCCCTATCCTTTTAATTTTAAATCAACTGTGACAATTCTTGATCAAATTTGAAATTTAAGTTTGAATTGAAAATTTCGTAACAACTATTTAAAACCTGACAAAAGAAATTTGAATGGACAGTGCAGAAGATAACGTGTAATCAATAGATTTTCTACAATTGTTCAAATGAAAAGTAGCATTTTAAGATAGAACAATACAAAAAATCATCACGATTCATCGTCCAAATTTCATAAAATGGCAAAATACGAATTTTATATATTTCTATGAAATTGCGACAGTGTTTCCAACCATATAAAACGAAATATTTTCTCCACCGTGAAATTGTCCCTAAATTTTATTTACCGTAAGGTTGTTTCTTGCCATTCATTCAAATTACCTTCAATAATCTATTATTTTAATATGGAATTTCAATTGATTTCATATATAATCTTTTTGAAAACGAAATCGGTGTTATTTGGGATTTCAATGTTATCAGGTTGTCGGTGCAGGCATTGTGCGCAATCGCATTTCTCATATATCGTTTCGTTTCCGTTGATTCCTGCCCTGCATGCAAACTTGCTTAGCTTGTCTCCTGTACAACAATTCCGTTTCAGTTCGCTGTGCGGTGGCTTGTCATTTTCACCCGATTTTTAGTGGTATTCTCGTGTGTGAGGTGTAAATTAACTGTAAATCAATATGAGCTGGCAGGATTATGTAGACAAACAACTTCTTGCCTCTCGTTGTGTATCAAAAGCTGCTATTGCAGGACACGACGGGAACGTTTGGGCCAGGTCGGAAGGATTTGATGTAAGTTATGTTCTTTGAGCCGATTTCAGATGGATATGGTGAAATTTCCTCACGAAATTCTGATAGGAATAATTGAAACTTGAAAGTTCCAGTTATTTCAGAACAAAAGGTACCCCCAGGGCTTGGTCTTGAAAAGTAATCAGTTCGACGATTGGGTAGCCAATTGTTAATGTCATATTTCTAAAATATTTATAATTTATGTGTAAAATGTAAAATTTGGACAATTTTCATTGAAAATACAGATCTTTGCAATTATCTATCTGACGTTCAGTTGCTCCAGAGCCGGCAAAAGCAAGATGGCCGCCTCTGAAGTACGACGTGTTGGGTGAATACATTTTCATTTCTCACATTGTTGGAATATATAAATATGTATACATTTCATCATCAAATGGTTACATTAGTCATCAATATCTAATACTTTATGTGAATTCTGTTTTAAGGCCATATGTGCCCGAAACTTTTGTCAACTGATTCTTCTAAGAAAGAACTTTTAGTCGTTCAGTTCATATTTCCTTCAAATGAATTTCATTCTTGAGGGAAGTTGTGGTATTTTCATTTTGTATTTGATAATTTTATAGTTTTTATACATGACAGTCAAATGATTATTCAGTGGACGAAGTGAGAGTGATGAAATTCTCTGATAACAGTGTTGCCAATTGTTGAAACCTAAAACGTTCCTATTGAAATTTTCCTGTTTTAAAATTTCCAATCCTTAATATAGATCTCTGAAAGCACAGAGGGGTGGAAGATGTCATTCATAAAACCGTAGGGGAGTTACATTCACCACCTTATCGATCCGACCCTTCCTATTTCCAAAGCAGTGTATTTTCACTCCCACCTCTCCTACAACAGTCTGTCTCCTTCTCTGGCGGTCAGTGAGCTTTTCATAGCCTTCACCTTCACGAATACCAAGGTTCCTTGAATTATTTATTGTCCATGTCTGGTATCATCGATACTGCACAGGCCAAAAAATAGGCATATTGGATTTCATACTAACGGAAATCGCAGATGTTCAAAGAGAATTAATTAAGTAGACGGAAATGAGGGTGATTTCAAATATTCAGGTTTAGCCACAGAACATAAAAATATATAGTTTAAATGAAATTTCATTGTCGCCAACTTTATTTCTCCAAAGCATTTTTCTTTACTTGAGTTGTACCGTTCTATTTGTGGCTAATCAGCTTTCTTTTTTCGATGATCGTTTCCTTTTCGGTAGTCTATCTTTTTTACCGGTTATTAGTGATTTATCGACAAGTATTCCGAACACAAGAATAATATAATCTTTCAGTTTACACAGAACTCATATCGTGTTCTCTGTGGTAACTAGTGTGAAATTGAAAACTTATTTGAACGATAATTATTATGATATTGTTTTCCATCTCACTGGAGTGAAAAGAGCATGCGATGGTCGGGTGTTTATCTAACAATGAGGCGTTTAATTTAATCATTTCACTTGAAATTGTAATGTATGATGTAATGAATGAAAATTTCCATCTTGGTATGTATTCCACATTGAGTCAATTATAATTTGCTCCTATTTTTGTTACTTCTTTGGTCTGGGTGTTATTCATTTTCTTTCTTACATGCTCCCATTATTATTATGGAAATTTAAAAACATTCATAACGAGTTCGTTCGAAACATAATGACCAAAAAGTATTTAATTTCGACACAATCATTAAATGTTTTCATTTTATCTTTATCAAACATAATTGCACTTTTATCTCGTTGGTTTTCCAATAGGTATACCTACATTTATCAGCAATGTAGTTTCTGAGTATATTACACTTCATGATAGATTGTTATTAATATTATTTTATCTGTTCAATTTTCAGAAAATTTGCTATGAAGTGGCGATTTGATGATTTTTATCTGTTTGATTTTGTATGTTCGATGAATACTGATTTGCTCTAATCAATATAATAGTTTCAGGCAAAAATGCATCTCTTAGTAAATTGAATTTCAGTTTAATCGGATTTCGGAAATACATCATGTTTTGATTATCAACTAAGATCGTATAAAATGATTTCAGTACAGGCTGAGGCTCAGTTTCTGTTAAATGAAGTTTTGGCATCTAGAGATGTGCATTTTCACTAGTGCCTAAGCAGGAAAACACCCCAGTTATTGTATTCGAAACTACCTGGTTTATGTTGATAAGAACTGTGAGAAAATTATTTTACGCATATAGTTTGCTTCTTTGATTTATTGTGGTATCTTAATATTATCAAATGAATAATAGAAAATTTTACGAATTCACATGTTCCGTAAATTCATAGGTTCACATTTTCCCGAATTGGCCACAATTGACATTTTGATCACGCATTCACGCAGCGAAAACCTCGGCTTAAACTTTTCAAATTTGACCTTTCTTTCTGCTCGACACTCACGATGAGGGGGCGTTACAATTCCAAGAATTTGAATAGGGGACAGCGGTTGAATGATACTTAATGTTACAGGGCTTCAAATTTCCTCTGTAGAAATGGTCTATTCAATAATTTTCGGAGCAGTGGTTTAGCAATGAAATATTCATTCAAATTTGAAGTTTAAATTGGGAGCTTTTTGGCTCCATGGAATAATTATTGAATCATTTCACAAGCATTTTGGAATATTTGTACTAGGTCTAATACTTTGAATCTGAATCTCAGAGGTTTCATAAATGTGGTTTTCACACGAACGTCACATGTTCGCAATATTTATGTGTTATTGTATGGAAGCGAATAGTACTCAAATTGAACATTTAATTGAAATGAATGTTTCCTTACATAGAATGAATATAATGCGAATGGCAAACGGTTATTTTTTTTGGCTGAACTACTGCTTTGAAAATATCAATAAGTCCACATTTACAGAGGAAATTAGAAACCCTTTGTTCCTGTCCTATTCTCTATTCAAATTCTCGGGGTTGCAGATCCTCTTCATTTGTTATCAATATATGAGTACCATAATACTGAACAACTGCTTGAAACATACCGAAAATCTTTTTCCTTTCCTATGCAATGAATCGTCTTTATTCGAAGCTTAAAACTCGATAAGCGTTCCTGAAAATATTAGATCAATTATTATTATTTTCCTTAGCTCTCGAAATAAAAGGCGATTTTAATGTGCACTAAATGGATCATTAATGACCCATTTTAATGCTCAATTTATGCTATTTTAATGTGCAATACTCATGGCAACCGTTCACAAAGTATTCAGAAGCACTACGAGAAATGTCAAAACTCCACTGGAACATAGATACATAGAAATTTTATCATTTCAAATGTAAGTCTCATGCAAATTGAGAATGTATTTCTATCAAGAATTCCCACACAATTCATATTCAGATCGTCGGAAAAATTTTGTAATCAACTCGGTTATTAATCTAGTGACTAATGGTCTCGAACGATTGAATCTATAAATCAACTAGGTTATTGAAGAGGGCGACTAATGGTCAAGATATTTTAATAGTTCGAGATCTTTAGTAGCTAGATTAATAACCGAGTTGATTTCAAGATTTTTCCGACGACCTTGATATGAATTGTGCAAGACATACATTTGACATAATGAAATTTATATAGGACTTCTATGTTCCAATAGAGTTTTGACATTTCTCGTAGAGCTTCTTAATACTTAGTGTACGGTTGCCATGGATTACACATTAAAATAGCATAAATTATACATTAAAATGGGCCATTAATGTTCATTTTCGTACACATTAAAATCACCTTTTATTTTGAGGCGTTTTTTCAGCAGTTGGATACTCAAGTGTGTTTTCAATTATTATTCACTGTACAAAAATATGTGTTAACCCTACGAACATTAGTGAGCGTTTTCTTTCAAATTCCTTTCCATCGGAATACTTAGTTTATTACATACGCTGCTTCCAGTCAGATGCTTGAAACATCAGGACTTGACATCTAAAGAAGGTATCTTACATTTAACGTACAGGAACATACATTTTAAACTGGGGCAGGAAGCTTGAAGTCTGAGGTTTCAAGTACCTGTCCAGTAAAACGCTCATAACTAGCCAAAATTCTATCTGTGATTGTTTCAGTCCGAAATAGTGAATTTGTAAAAAACTTATTGGTTTTCACTCCCAGTCTCTGAAATTGAAATAATAATAATAAATAAATAAATAATAATTTCAATTGAGATGAAGTGTTCCTGCGAAAAAAATTGTCAGGAGCAAATCGGTTTTGAAAAAGAAGTTTCAATTATTTTTTGGATCTTCCTGTTTCAAAGTTCCAAAGGAACTTATTGGAATGATCCATCCCTGGGAGATTCCGCCAGAGTTTTTCCCTCGGTTTTTCCCTCTCGGCTTTCTCCTTCTCCAGAAACTCCTTCTCATAGGTACATTTACCTATACCACAGAAGGGTTCTGTGCCAATGAGTGACATTCGTGCGCCCTCTTTGGCAAGTCTATTGGCCTCTACGTTTCCTTTGATTCCCGAATAGCCGGGAACCCAAATTAAAAAGACCTTATTTTTCTTGCCTATCTCATTGATTTTGTTCCGGCACTCCCAGTGTAAGGAATACTCCTGAATTCATACACCGCATGAAAGATTGGTTCCAGTACTAGATAACTCAAATATTTATTATTGTGAGGGTGTAGTAAAACTCCACGTGACCATAAAAACCATAAACAGGGCGAAAAATGACGTTGGCCTCCAGATTCATATTTCTGCCAGCACGGTAAACACCTCATGCATCCCACAATCAGGCCAATGTTCGTAATGAAAGTGAGTGGTAACAAATAACGAGATAAGTTGCCTCGGCTGCAAGTGAATTACCCAAAGGTCAATTGGATCACGTGACCCCGCTGTCGTGGCCATTGGTGTCGAACGCGTTGCATCGAGTCGTTCGCCGTTATCTCGTCTATTCACCTTGCGACATGAACTTTTTTTGGATTGCAATTATAGTAGGAGAGATAATATGAATCGACGTTTTTTTGACAGGTTGGATATGTGTCTTCTTCTTCTTTTCGATAAAGCGTTTATTCTATGAATTATGGTTAGTCATGGATTCTGGGTATTTGTGATTTTGCTATTCTATGTTTGGGTAGCGTCTTCCTGTTGCTTCTGTGATGAGTCATTGGATTTTTCGGTGACCCGATAATTTTCACATGCCCTTCTTCAAGTTTAGGTAAATTGACTTATGGCCTTTCCTTTATTTATTTTATTTCAACGAATTAAAATGGTAGAATTACTAATACTGTTTAATAACTAATCACAAGAATCGAAATATTTATAATTTTAATAGACCGAAATGTCAGAGTTCACAGAACACTAATATATAGAGTTCGTTTTTCATTACTTCTTTCAAAGGAACGTCTATGTTTCAATCAAAATTTGAGCACAGATGGCATAAAACATCGAAATATTTGTGGTTCATCCCAAACTGCAAATGGCGGCCATTTTCCTCACTTTTTTTCTACGTGACAGTAAAGAAGTTCGACGTCCAGTTAGTATTATAGGTCCATGAATCAGGGTACCAAACTATTTTACACCACAGAACATTCAACTTTTACACTGTTTCGCAGGTTGGGCCATAGAAATATACTATATTATAGTAAAAGAATAGAAAAGTACAAATTTGCAATGCATATGTCAAAAATTTCAAGAATGTGTGCATAACTTGGCAACAGTGCATGGCAGAGAAAATTTTTTAGTAGGTTTTACTGCGAATTTGGTATTGAGTCGATATAATAACAATATAGGTAGTTCCATTTGAAATAACAAAGTGAATATGCGTTTGAGATAGATGTGGCAACACCGACTTGAAAATATTTTAGGCGAAGAGTTCCTTCACCCTCAAGGCTCCACCTAAAATTCCAAACGAAATATTCACTTGTTCTCCAAAAACGTCTAATAGGCCAACTTGAAAGGAAAACCCTGGTATGTACTGAACTGATCCTTAGGGATATCCCTCTATATCAATTGAAATTTGTAGTTTTCAAAGGTTTACCCCTTAATTTTTTTTCGGGTATTATTCAGATACCACATAGCCCTTCCTGTATTTTGAACTAATTATTATTCTCTTTTTACTGAATCAAAAAAGCAACAGAAACTTACTTAATATTGATCTTCTCTCAAGAACTATGTTTTTTAGAATAATCAATAAATTCATTTTCCGTCGATCTCAAAATAAAAGGTGATTTTAATTTGTACGAAATTGCTCACTAATGACCAATTTTAATGCTCAATTTCTGCTATTTTAATGTGCAATTCTCATGGCAACCGTTCACAAAGTATTCAGAAGCACTACTAAGAATGTCAAAACTCTACTGGAACATGGATACATAGAAATTTTATTATGTCAAATGTAAGTCTTATGCAAAATAAGAATGTATTTCAATCAAAAATTCATATTAGGATTGTCGGAAAAATCTTGCAATCAACTCGGTTATTAATCGAGCGACTCATTGGTCTCGAACTATCAAAATATCTTGACCATTAGTCGCTGTCTTTAATAACCTAGTTGATTAAATAACTATTTAACTTTGTGTTCGGTTGCCTACTAGTTTGCCTATGACAACTATTGTACATTGAAAAACCATAAATTGAACATTAAAATATGTCATTATTATTCAATCCAGTTTAAATTGAGCCCACCTTTTATTTTGAGGTATTTTTGATTATTCTTTATAAAGAAAATGAGTTCAGTTAATTCAAATGATTATTGTATTATATCTATCTGTTTCCTCCACATAAACGGAACTTTTCTTCTCACTACTTCTAACAATTATCAGTTGAATCTGATAATTTCTGGAATTTCCAAAAGAGCGACCAAAAAACTGGGGGTATAAACTAAGATAAAAAATCTTTGTGAACACAGGTAGTTTTTATCCTTCAATTTAATGAATTTACATATTTTCATTACAGGTAACAAAAGATGAATTGCTGAAAATAGTACAAGGTTTCGAAAATCAAGATCTCCTCACATCGGGTGGTGTCACCTTAGCAGGAAGTAGGTACATATACCTCTCCGGTACAGACAGAGTAATTAGGGCAAAATTGGGTAAATTCGGAGTACATTGCATGAAAACCACACAAGGTGAGTTAATTACTATTATTTGAAATTTCTCCTCTATTGGAATTTATAACGAAATATATTATCACTATGTGAACATAACACACTGAAGCTTCAATAAAGTCACTCAGCTGAGCGGAACATCTGGATGATTCTTAGTTTGATTTCTAATTTTCGATTTAATTGATAATAAGTTTCAATATAAAATATTTCATTTATTAAGGCTGCATTCACTACTAACCCACTGAAATCAAAATGGGAAAATTTTGATGTTAAAGGGACATTTAAACAATTATAATAATCTTATAATTATATATTATATACAATGTGTTTGGTCACGACTTAGCGATAATTTAAGGTCATCATCATGATTTGTTTGTTTGATCGTTGAAAATTATCGAAAGTAAAGTACTGAGGTTTTTTTTTATTTCATCAATTTTCATAAGGGTCAGGTTCGAATAGCAATAACTCTCAAATTATGTAACTTACAGAAATGATGTGAGTGTTGTTTTTTAGCTTGTGCCCTTGCGTGTTGAATCATTGAAAAAATTTTTTACTTCAAAGTGCTAGTACTATTGCGGATTTACTGAGAAAATCAATACATATTTTCACTATGAACTTTTTTGAAGAATTTTTTATGGCGTTTTCAAGTTGAATGTTTTTGTATTGTTATATGTACTTCAATGAAAGGTGGTAGTATCATCTTTCAAAAAATATTTTTTTCACATCTGTAGGACCTTTATGTCCAAAGAAATCGATATAATTTGGAAGTATCAACGAAAATGAAAAAATAATCTTAAAATGGGGACTACTCCAAAACTAAGGGGGTAAACTTCCAAGTTTGGGTGTTTTTGTCGATAATATTAGATATATTTGATGACCTTGAATTATCGCTAAGTCATGATCAAACACACTGTATAATTATCTTTTGATTATTTTAATTTTATGGTATGGGTTTGAGAACTACATTGAGAAGACATTGTTATTTGACACGTTGAAGCCAGTCATTAAGCAATTGTTGTTCATAATGAAAAAACTATTCTTCAATTAATTTCCAATTTCCACTATACTGAGCGAGTTTCCGATGTTATCTGTCGTCAATATTTCTATTTCTATCAATATTTGGGATTCATCCAAAAATTTGCTCATGTGAATAACTTAAAATATATCCAATTAAAACTGGGAAGTAAGTGCATATTCGAAATAATAGGCTCTTACAACATTTGCAAATATATACAGGAGGTCCCATATAAATTAAAAAAGTTGAGGGTATTTCTGGTTGAATTGGAAGATTATTATCAACAAAAAATTGTATACTAGATGCAGATGCATTTGCGCCATTGCACTTACCTGGAAAATTTAATAACTACAGTGGAACCTCGATATAACAAATCGCGAGGGAACCAGTGAATATTCGTTATATCAAGTAATTCGTAAAACGGAGGTTTGTTATATTGAGGTGAGGTTGGTCCAAAATTTGTTATACCGAGGTTTTATTCACCTCGACATTACATACTCATCTTGTTATAGCGAACTAATTTTGCTCATAAATGAAAACTCATTTTTATCAAATTACTCATTCATTTTATATTTTCTTTTTCAAAACAATAAAGTGAGTAGGTAACATATTCTTTTTTTTTTCTTTTCAAAAATCCGCAGAACAAAATAAAAAGAGGTGAAAAATCAACAATTGTCATAAATTGTAGTTTGTTTCCCACGGTTTCAATTTTCTGATGGTTGAAGGCAAACCAATTTCTACGGAAAACTTATCTTTAGATTTTAAAATTGTAGCCAATGAACATGCGGGAATCCCGAACTTATTAGCTATGTCTAATTTTTTTGTAGAAGGATTTTTGTCAAAATAATTAATGATGCTTCGCTTCTCTGCGACAGATAAGGAACGCCTTTTACGTTTCTGAGCGCCATTGCAAAAAAGTGAGGAGCAGCATTGATTACTTTCTATCAACTAACTTCGTATTTTACGTAATACGCGTCGAAACCTGTTGCGGCTGAATCACATACCTGGATTAAGGGTTATTGGTGAAAACGTTATATAGAGGTTTTGAGTTGACGAAATTCGTTAAGTAGAGGTATTCACACTCTTTTTGGTAGTTGAAAATTCGTTATAAAGAGGTTGTTCGTGAAAAGTTTTCGTAATGTAGAGGTAAGTTTTACATTGACTCTTATGGACGATTCAAGGGGATTATGAAAAATTCGTTAAATCGAGAAAGTCGTTATATTGAGGTTCGTTATATTAAGGTTGCACTGTATTAACTTTTTCATTCCAAAGATATTTTCTTGGTTCCATAGTTTATTCCAATACTGCATACTGTAACTCTTCTGTAGGAATTATCTATTTATTTGTCAATACAGTGATACATACAACAGTTCTGCTAACTTACATTTTTCAATGCAAAATCAATACCAACAATTTTTATGGAAATATTCTATTGGTTTTCAATATAAATTCGGTTGATTATAGGAAATAATGAATGATAATCCTAGAAAAGGCTCTCCCAAAAACTAATGGAAGAATATCAATGCTTTCTGCTCTTGTGGATTCAACTAATTACCATTATTCATGAAGATCACTCACACTATTAGTTTTTGAAATTAAATGTTAATTCAAGACGAAAATTTTGAAATTTTTGGCTAATGCCGATGTTTCAATTACTCGCAGTTCGAACTAGAGTTCGAAGTAGTGAATATTGTTTTTCTACCTCTTTTATCATTGTCTGCAGAACTTCTTGTTCATCAAATTTTTATTGCCGAATCATTATGGAAGCAAAAGTTACTAACATATGTATATAATTGATTATTTTTATCGTTCTATTATAGAATTACATAAAGTAACGTTAATCTATTAAAACTTTGGCAATCTAGAATAAGTACATTTATTATCGAACGTTGGTGGACGTTGAATAAACACAAAGATGTCGGAAAAATATTTGTTTACCATTTTGGGCAATTAAGATTTATAATGAGTATGTTTGAACGCTGATTTCATAACACCGGGTCGATATCGGACTAATGATTGGTAATTTGGATTATTTATTGGATTAGATTTGCGGTAACCTTTTGAGTTTTATTAGGCGTTGATATTTGCTCTGGCATGATTCATCATTTTCTCGATAAAGCGTTTAGAAAATCGATACGAAAAAATAATTACTGCGGTATGTAATGATGTCATCATTTTGAATTTCAACAGTTTTGAAAAGTAATTTGTTTTTTGAACCAAATTGACACATAAGTGTAGTTTTTTTTTAAAGAATGAATTTTTTCGCAGATTATTATCAATAATTGTTCCCTTCAAAGTAAACCTGCTCAGATATAATGCACTCATGCCACTTCTTTCAATCATCAATCTCTTTAGTTTTGATGGGTATAGGAAAAATTAATAGGAATGCAAATACAGTGAATAAAGTGGTGCATGATTTTTTTCGCCAAAATATCTCGAAGAAGAATTGATCTGTCAGCTGTGCATTATCAAGAATTTCGCGTCCACACGTTTCATGCCCAAAACGTTTGACAAAATTGCATAGCAACTTTAATACACTCATCGTCATAAACATCTTGCCCTTCTATAAAGCGCTTGTACCACTTACAAACAATTTTTCGAGACAAAATGCATTAGCCGAATGCCACAATCCCCAGTATCGAGTAACTTTGAGCAATTTATTCTATTAATATCGCCAAATTTTCGATCTTGGAATGTCAAAAATTGAAGATCGCACAAAAACGTGAAAAACCTTTTCGGTTTTCAACTTCAATCAACTAATCTATTACCTCCTTTTTTAAATGTTGACGAGACTAGCTCCCAAGAAAGTTTGATATGGGTTAATTTATTGTAATCGATTTATATTATTTCCTACTTTCTCAGTAAATACAAATACGGTGGAACTTCCCTATAACGAACGTCTGTTTGACGAATTAATCTCTATAACGAATTTCGTACGAGACATTGCACCTTGAATCCGAATTCCATGTTCAAAACACCCTTTAAAACGAAGTTGATTCTTTATATAACGAAATATTTAAAGAACATCGCTCTTTGAATGGGTATTGGTAAAAAGATATAAGGGTGGGTTTTTTCCAAAATTTTTCCGGACGTACGTAATAAAGCCCGACCTCAAACTAACCTTACTGCGGGCAGATAGATCCTTCTGAAATAGCTGTTTGGTTTCATTCTAACCATTACGCTAGTGTGAAAGTTTGTGCGAAAATGTCTAAAAGGAAGTGCTTAAGTTTAAATGATAAACTTAAATTGATCAGTGAAGTCGACCGCGACATAGCCGACTATAGAAACAAATTTTCTTTAAAACGAAATTACTTTATCACGAATTTTTTTTTGATTTAGCGCTTTCGCTATAGGGAAGTTCCACTGTTCTTAACTTTTAACTCAGAATACCTTCAAGTGACTGGGCACATGTGTTTCCCGGTAATACTTGAACGACAAAAGTCATTAATGAAATCTAAAGTTATAATATATTTTTGCCAACTATAAGTTCTTCTTGAAAGCTCATCTAGAGTTTGTGTTTTTTGTTTGAACATCGATGTTCATTAACGTAAGAAAATATCCGTCATATGCATTCTTAGTGCATGAAGGAACCTTCAAGAACGTGGTGATTATAAGATTTTGGCTGTGAAGATATCGTTTGCGGACATCTCAAACTTTCAAAATGACTCGATGGCGGAAAATTTCTCAGAATGCAAACTAATTAATAGTTGACATACTAAATTTGTCCAGAACTCTAGAGTATACGTGGGCATTGCCGTTTTATTTTTGGAGATACGGGTCATAGAAATCAGGCATTCGCTGTATTTCACTGATGAAAAACCTTTTGCGTGCTTCTCTGCCAAATTCGTGTCATGTCGCATTTTTTAAGATCCATTATAGTTTGGTGATAAAGACGATTGGAATGTTTGTGTACTATCTGATGATGTGTAATGCGATGGCAGAGTATACTGCAAATGCTCCCATTTTCATTGTATTTTTTTTTCTGAATTTGAGTATTACAAATGTATTTACGTGACTCTATTATGATTTAAGTTATCTCTTCTTCTGATGAAGATAGTGAAAGTACTTCTATTCAATACAAATTGATTATTTTACTCATTATACAGCGTGCCAAAAAGAAACGTCAATAATTTTTGTATCAGGAATTTTTAAGGAAAATCCTCGTTCGAAAGCAATTTGATCTTTCTCGCCCTCTACGCTACGTTTTTTGTCAAATAGATATTATTATATTGTGACATTTTAACAAACGTAATTTGATTAACTTCTGATTTCATTTGATATGTCACAATCCATATAATTCTATTTGATAATGGAATACAATATAAAAAAATAAGTAACTGATAGGTTTGTCAACAAAACATGAGGTGTATGTAAAATGAGTAAATACACTATAAGTAAAACAAATATAAACAACCGACGTTAAGTTCTAAATGAGAAATAAACAAAATATGAGGTGTATAAAAAGTGAAATAACAATGAATAAAAAAAATATATGGGATCCGGGGCAAAATATTCTTGAGTACATATATGATAATAAAACATAACCATGCGGAATGTGGCAATCTACGATATTTTACCTCTCGATTTTTCTCTACAAGATTTACTTTAATAAACGTATTCACCCATATTTAAAGGTTGAAAAAATTATATGGAATTTCAAACTTAAAAGAGGAAGAAATGAAATTTCATTATGATTATCATATCACTATTTATATTTATTCAATATTCCTCGATGAAAATAAGCAGGGGTAGTTTATATAACTTTTTTGACCCCCTTCCAAGATACAGTCTTTGGGAGGCGATGACGAGTTGAGAGTTTTTAATTTTTTTTTAGGCTTCTTAAAAACACTGAGTCATAAAACTATACATAATATGAAGCACTAAGTAGATGTTACTCACTTAAGTTTTTGAGATCTTATAACTTTATTATTACGGGTTGAAAATAACAACCCTCTATGATTTTCGTTCGAAAATTGTTTTTGTGGGATAGGTTTTCGAAAAAAAAATTTTCTTTATGGTTTCCCATTCAATTCTGGAGAAAAAAGTCTCCTGCAAAATTTCGATACAGTCTATATTATTCTCGGAAAGAATAAAAACTTAGAAGCAGTTATGATCACTGTTCATTCATTTTCATCGTATAAGCGTTCCCTTGAATGAATAATTTAAGATGTATATCTGACGGGATAAAAGCAAAAGTGCGTATCTGCCAAATGCAAATTTGAATAAACCACAATTTTTATAACTGAGTAATTTATTTTATTACTGCAAAGTATTAAAAAAAAAATCTAACTCTTCTGAAACTAAAAAATAGAATCATAATAAATCATTTTCTTCTGTCAAAACCAATTTTGTGTTTTTTAGGACTTGAAAAAATTAAAAAGTGTGTCAACTCGTCATCGCCCTCCAAAGGCTGTATCTTGGAAAAAGGGGCGATTTCGAAAAAAATTATATGAACTACCCCTGCTTATTTTCATCGAGGAATCATCTCTCTCGCATTTGTTTACAGACACCCTGTATAACGTTTAATAGCGAATTCAACGTTTTTTTCTTTTTTGCAGCCGTCGTCGTTTCCTTATATGAAGATCCAATCCAACCTCAGCAAGCAGCGTCGGTGGTAGAAAAGCTAGGTGATTATTTAATTACCTGCGGTTACTAGAGGTGAGTTATCTTTAACATTTACCGACGATAAACAACGATAAAACGTCCAAATAATTGTGAAGCGTAAACGTTTGCTTATGTTCGTTGTAAACTGCGGTATTTTATAAATTGTCGGTTAATTGATAAATCTGGAATTTTTCTTCGGTAAATTATATCGTCGGCCCAATGCCAAAACCATGAATGTGAAAAATCGTGATTTGGAGTTATTGAGGATTTAAGGTTTCAATGCTCTGTGAAAATTCAGGTTTTGTTGGTTGGTTGTTGGAATAATTTAATTTCTTCGCAGATGTAGGATCTGTTTCAACAGTTTATGACCGGTTTATCATTTTTTTGTTTATTAGCCCCCACCTTATAAAATGTCAGTTGAGTACAAACTGAAGTTACGTCAAGGGCAGAACATCTACACCCACCTAAGCATGATGCTGAGAGATTCGGTGTTTTGGCATTGTCAAAAACTGTTTAAGAGATTCTTGAAAATGTAGATAAGAAAAAATCACCAATTTTACACATTCATGGTTTTGCCTTGGGACCGACGATATCAATTTGGATACTTGGGATCGTGGTGATTTTTCCGGTTATGCGTGGCGTTTGAAAGAAGAATTTTCTCCTCACGAAGGTGAATTAGAAGATAAACCAATATCAAGGAGGTGTAAGGTCACAGTAAGCCCTAACTCGCAAAGCCATTAATTTTTGAAAGGCTTATTCGAAGCCTGGGAGTAATCAGTTAAAGCTCATGTTGGTTTCAATTTCAAGCTTTTTTATTTAGTTCGATTCGTATTTGCAGTCAATTGTTGACTACCCCGAAAATACATTTTGGAATATTATAGTTCACCCTTTAGATGAAATGCGCAACGTAACGACAAATGCGAAATATCAAATTTGGCGTTGAAGTTTTTGAACTTCTAGCGATAATGATTTATTTGATAAGATGTTTTTTGTTGGGTATCTTGTTATCTATTGAAAGTGTTCAACAGATGATTATTTCATTTACTGTATAGTATAATACGTGGAATATCAAAAGGATTTTTACTATTTGTCATTTGGAGAGGAATTATCATATTTTTCTAGTATAATATACTCATTCTCTCTAAATAATTGTACAGGTGGGTCTAATTTGACACTTTGAATGGAAAGACCTATTTCTGAAAAAAAATAAAAACTCATGTCGGTGCCTGAGAACCCATTTTTATGAACAATATACAGTGGAACTTCCCTATAACGAAAGCGCTAAATCCGTAAAAAAAAATTGTTATGAAGAAATTTAGTTATACAGAAAATTTGTTTCTATAGTCGGCATTGTCGCGGTAGACTTCACTGATTAATTTAAGTTTATCATTCAAACTTAAGCACTTCCTTTTAGACATTGTCGCACAACTTTCATACTAGCGTAATGGTTAGATTGAAACCAAACAGCCAGGGGTCAGGGGTGAATATTTCGTTATAGACAGAATTTACTTCGTTTTAGAGGGTGTTTTTAACATGGAATTTTCATTCAAGGTGTAATGTCTTGTACGAAATTCGTTATACAGATGATCGTTATAGGGAAGTTCCACTAATATGAAAACCGTAGGTGAATATCTATTAATTTCATAATTACAGGGTTCATCTAGAAAATGTGCGTTTTCGAAATACTGCTGTAACTTCTTTTCTAAGGAAAATTTACTATTTCTGTGAAAACTTTTTTCGGGATGTTATCAGGTAGAATCCAACGGCGTTAACTATGTTATTTACAAATCGACATTTCATCTGATCTTCGTATGAAACTCTTTCATTTGAATGGACATTATATTTTTGCATCTTTCAACACAGCTTGAAATAACAATTCCAAATATGCATCATATCTGATATTCTTCAGAGATATTAAAAAATCTTTACAGCCGATTCTCGAGCATTGACCCAGAAAAATATCAAGTATGCTAGTTACAGGGTGTCCTAAATTCGTGGTCTAGTGAGGGGATCTCGGGAACCCGATGAGCTAGAACAAAATGTAATAAAGAAACATTTATTAGTTCAAGTAATTCTATTGAACAGAGTGCCATGTTTATAACTTAAGTAATAAAGAAGTTATGAGAATTTTTCATTTGACGCCATTTTCCAATTTTTTCTAATAGCTCGAAAACGGTTCGACTTAGAAGGTTGCGGTATTCACCAAATGAATTCTCTCAAAAATCGAGCCCCCCATAGTGTGCCCCATTCACACGAAAATATGATGAAATATCTATTTGCGGAAAACATAATTGGATTGTACGTCAAAAGTCCCCAAAATAATATTTTAATAGAAAAAAAACTTTCAGAGGAGAAGTTTAGGCAGTATTTTGAAATTGCCCATTTTCGAGAAATACTCGGTAATTATGAAACGGTCATAGGTATTTGCACCATTGAATTTTTCTTGAAAAATTGGCCCTCAAACACAGACATCATTCGTTTTTTCTCAAAATTGGCATCAAGAATCCACGTAGTTTGAAGTGGAATCGATAAATTTCGAACTGGTGAAGGAAGAAAGAATTTTTTAATTGCGCAAATATTAAACGGGTCCTATCTGAAACCAGACGTCAGTCGTACCAACCTGTTTGACCTTGCTGGTAGAAAGCGGACATGCACAGCCGACTCTTGTGCAGAGAGGATTATCGGAAATTAACAGCTGTCTGTGGTCAATAGCGGCTTACACCATTGTTCAAAATTCGTTTTAAAATTGGTACTCGTGAGGTCGACCGAGCGTGAATTGTTATCTATCGTTCGATTTCTCAGAGAGATATTAAAGTGATCGTGGAATTAATTTCTCATTTAAAAAAGGATAATCATGTAGACATTACATTTATTGTGAAAATTATTGCCTTATGACGTCAGTGTGACGTATTCTTAGATGGTTTATTATACAGCGTGCTAGAAAAGTAACGTAACTTGTCAATGATTCTTGCGCGAAGAATTAGCAAGAAAATCCTCGCACCCGTCGATTTTTAATTTAAAAAACAATTGACTCATTAAGGCGATGTTACTCACACATTTTTTTTATCCCATAACTTAGCATAATTATTAGGGGTTGAAAATAACAACCCTTTATGGAATATGTAAAAAATTATATAAAAATAAAATTCTCTTATTTACATAATTTCGATACAGTCGATACTTTTCTCGGAAAAAATAAAAACTTACAAGCAGTTATGTTCACTGTTCATTTCATTTCATCGTAATATGTTCCATAGAATGAATATTCTAAGATATTGTTTATGCTTAGATTTGGTTTTGTCAATTATACTTATTAATCGCAAGAAAGTTCTATTCGTAAAATTAAATTATAAAGGACTAGCTGACCCGGCAAACCTAGTTTTGCCAGTTTAAAAATTATTTCATCTTGTTAATCTTGTAAGTAGAAATCTGAAATGAGTGATAGATTTATAGAAGTACCCTGAAAATATCTATCTATATCTATAGGCTGAAATTCAGAATATTCAACATGTTTATAGGAACAACCTGTTTATATTCAAAGCGTCTATTTAAAATTTATATGAAATCTTTCACAAATCAAATGAAACATCAACAATACAGAACTCATATGTGACACGTTAAAAAAATGATAATGCTGAAGGGTCTATGAAAACAGCTGCTTGGAAAGGATAATTAGAATATTAGGAGAGCAGCCCATCCGATTTAATATATTTTTGTAGTATTTTTTCTTGAAGAAGTAAACCCGGCCTGTGTAGATTTCAAAAATTCGAGATGTTACTTCTCATAGTAGTCATGTAGAAAACAATTCTGAGACTTCTATTATCATGAGGATTACACTTTCTTGTTCAAAACCTTAAATTGAATTTGGCTAATCTCGATATTTCCAGTTGTTGCTCTTGGAAGTTATCGAGTTTAGGAGTGGCCTATTGGACACCTATAAACCAAATGACTTCCGACGGCAACAACTCGAAAAAATGAAAATTTCAAGTTGAGTTTATGATTTGAACGGGAAAGTCGAATTGACATATAATTAGAATGACCCTAAAAGTCCTTATAATTGCCCTTCAAAATTTAGGTAAATTCAAAGCATGAATGAAATTGTTAAATCAAATCAAAATAATATTGTAAAGAGGATTGGTTTTGTGGACCTGAATTTCTTCATGAGTAGCTTTCTTTATTTTTTGAATATTCCGTAAATTATCAACAGTCCAAATTCATTTATTTAACCAAGCAGTGAAAGTTTATTGAGCACTCCATATCAAATCTTCAGGACCTGCAAAAAAAGATATATTAATTACTATTTAGTGATCAAGAAGTAAAAATTACTTATTTTTATTTTCGAGTTTTCTATCGATTACATTTTAATGAAAGCAGGCAAAATTCAAATCAATATTTTACATTTTTCGCATAATAATAATTGTTAATTATTCTAACATTTCCCTTGCCAATATGATGAAATAAATTATGAACATCAATGTAGTTATTTAAGGAAACCATTTAATCTCTCAGTCTCTCGGTAAACCATGAATGAGTATAATGCACAGACAAAATAATCAGATGTGCGCTACAATAGTTCATAATATCATTTACCTTAGATTCCAGATATATTTTTCTTCATAAGTAGTTTTTTAATTTTGAAAACATTCAGTAAATTATCAACAATCCAAATCCATTCATTTAATTTCATTGTTCAATTCATATAAACCTTTTCGGACCTGCAAAAAATATCAATAATTGTAACAATGAATACGTGAGTCTTCAAACATCCACTCTCTTGTTGAAATGTATGGTAGAATTGATTAGAGCAACCTTGTGTACAATGTCTACTCTATTACAGTATTCGTTTTGAAGAGTTTCGAGCTCCTGAGCTGTACCAGTGCTTGTGCGCAGCAAATGGCAAGCCGTATTTGGAGCTTTTGAGTTACTCAGGAGCACGAAACTTTTCAAAACGAATAGGCTATATATGGAACTATTGTGGGAAAACCCATTGATATTAAAGTTAAAGATATGAGAAAACCTCAATGAAATGTAGCATTATCATCATGAATTACTGTTACTTAGATTAATCGTTTATATATTCTGAACACTCACATGTCCCCAAAGGTTTCGATTTTTCAACAGTGTTCTTCTAATCACCGGATGGATTCACTGCTTTCACCATCTTATATTAATCTATCTGAAATGTAAATATCCACTTCTTGAATAACAATAGCAGCATTGATATACACCAATATGTGCTGATATTTCATGTTCCTCCTATTATTTTACACAAACTCGAATAAGTTGAACCTACCTCTTATTATTTCCTATGCCAGGAGTTCAATGGTATTTATCTTCGTTGGTTCCTTGCTTTACCTTGTGAACTTCATCTGAACCAATTTTCTTGGGTTGAAAATGTAACTTGAAATTGGTCATTTTCTATTGATATATCTGAACCGCAAATATCCTCTTCCTGAATAACAATAGTAGAATTAATAATATAATAATACATATATCACATATTTCATGTTATCACAGTATACAAATTCTAATATATAACCTACCTCGTATGGTACCTTTATGTAAAAATTGTTGTATAATATGCTAGTTCATACGTTATTTCTAATTAAAATTTAAAATTTTCGTTTCACTCGATGAAACTTCACTTTGTTCAAATGTCAAAATCAGTATAACATAAACATAAAGATTAGGCAACCCAAAATACATCAAAGAAGAAGAAGAAAAGGAAAGCCTTTTATTTTTTCCGAACAATTTTTTTTTTGAATATTTTGTTGAAAAAACCTTGCCCTAACAATAATGAACACAACAAAAAAAGAATTGTCGAATTTGGTGCAGTCGTTTAATAGATAGGTTCTTTTAACAGTAACCATAGATCCTGTTTTATTAATATAGATTTAATTTTTTTTCTGAAATTGGTAATTAAACCTTCAGAAAGATTTATAGATTATCTTCATCTCCTGTCATAGACATACAAGCAGTTATGTTCACTGTTCATTTCATTTCATCGTATGTTCCATAGAATGAATATTCTAAGATATTGTTTATGCTCAAAATTGGTTTTGTTAGTTATGCTCATTAATCGAACGAAAGTTCTATTTGAAATAAAAATATTACGAACAAAATTTTCTTACGGAAATTAGTAATTAAACCTTCAGAAAGATTCATAGAACATCTTTATCTCCTGTCATAGACATACAATATCTTGAAATATTAATTCTATTAAAAAGTTATACGATGAAATGGAATGAACAGTTATCATAACTGCTTGTAAGTGTTTATTTCTTCAGAGAAAAGTATCGACTGTATCGAAATTTTGCAGGATACTTTTTTTTCTCTAGAATTGAACGGGAAATCATAAAAGAATTTTATCTTTCGAAAATCTATCCCACGCAAACAATATTTGTTTAGGGGTTGTTATTTTCAACCCCTGATAATTAAGTTATGAGATCTAAAAAAATTGCGTGAGTAACATCTACTTGTGCTTTATATTATGTATATTTTAATGACTCAGTGTTTTCAAGAAGCCGTAAAAAACTCAATAAACTGTCAACTCGCTATCGCATTCCAAAGGCTGTATCTTGGAAGGGGGTCGATTAAAAAAATTATGTGAAATACCTCTGCTTATTTTCATCGAGGAATCATCTCCCAAAGTCCCTCGCATTTGTTTATGTAGATAGGGTGGGTTTCAAGAGATAGCTAATAGCTATTACGCATTTTCTGACATGCAATAAAAAGTTTCATGTTCATCGTAATGACCTCTCCTTTAAGGAGAAGAAATGGTAGGCCACTGAGATATTTTAAACTCTAAATTTTTTTGAAATTTTTCGTTCAATTTGTGACAAAAACATCTTCTGTTTTTTTCGTTTGGAGCGCTGTTTTCATGTAGAAAAATGAGAGTAACGACAAATGCTCGTTAAGGTGTTTTATTTATTTGCATAAAGTCGGCGCCTCATACGAAAAAAGGCAGGAGATATTTTTTTTGCCAAAAATTGATCGAAGAAAAATGATTGCTAGTTCGGAATATCTCAGTGGCGTACCAATTTTTTGTCTTGAAAAAAATATAAAAAACCCGTGTGATGAACATAAAATTCCTGATCGCATGTTAGGAAATAAGGACCTCTTGAAACTCACCAATTCTCATTCGCATATCTCGGCAGGTTTCAGAGTGGTAAATCAGTGAATACATAGTCAGTTTCTAAGTAGAACTCTATCTAGTATTTCGAAAAATGAACTTTGCGGACAAATTTGTATAGCATAATGTCTAATGTCATTATCACCTGAAGTTGTCGCACTAATTGACTAAGACCCAAATACGATCATTGAACCTCCTCTCGTACATTGATTGGTTTCATATTTGTCAAAAAGAAAAAAAAATTCCAGTCGAAGCTCTTCGGATGGAAATTTCGGTCATGAAATCGGTGGAAATATTTAGTTGATAATTATTGTTTTCATGATATTTTTGTAACCGATGAATTCCTAAAACTAGTTTTCTTTTCCAGGTGCGCAGCCGCTGAAAGACGACCACGCCAAGCGGTTCCGTAATAATATATATAAAGTTGTATTTTTTTTCAAATAATAACAGCGAACAGCAATGTGTATATCGAGTGCATCATCAGTATAAGTTTGTGTTTAGAGAACGTCGGTTTTGTGAAATATTTTATTATTTTACCCGCAAACTTCGATTGCATTGTTTTTTTGGTAGTAGTGGATTATTTTATAAGCATTTTTTCTTCCCAACCGCAGCACTTCTTAGCGCGCCGGTGCTTATAAAATGGTCGACTAACTCACCTAAATTAGGTTCTGAAAATTTGAACTCGATTTATGCGAGTAAAAACATGTTATGGAAACACATTTAAAACCTTATTTTAAATTATGGTCTCAATATATCATTGTTTTTCTAAGAATATAAGAATTCATAAACTGATTGGCGTGTTTTTCAATTTACTAGCATCGCTGTGCCAAGTGTTGAAGGACATGATATTTTAAATTAATTTAATTTAAGCATTTCGTGTTAGCTTTTCTTAAAAAAAAATGCTATCTATCTCAGAAACTATTTGATACTGAAAAACTTAATCGAGTTAGGATTTTTAATAAAAAATCTCTAGTCCCGCTGTTATTTTTCATTCAAATCATCCTTAAGTCCCCAGTTCATGTTCTAGTGTAAAAAATAGATGGATGTGAAAATGAAAACTTCAAAACTTTACCGTGGTGGTTCGAATAAAGCACAAATATAGCTTGTAAGAGACGAGATTTTTAGCCGTTCAACTTCGGTAAGGTTTTTTGTATTGAGCTACCGTTAATTTAAGCTTCTTAACCATTTTTCTCGCCGCTTTTTCCACTAAAACTTCCCCTACCTACCTTGCGACGGTTGGTGTAAACTATTCGGAAATTTTCTTTGGTTTTCACAACGAATTTTCTTTAATTTTCAGCGTTTAAATTGTGATAATTCTTTTAGAATAGTGAAATTCAGTATTCATAAGACGCGTTGTCAGAGTTGCACCAATCCGTATCATGTAACAATTTTTGCACAATTCGGAACTTCAAAGAGGTACCTTGGATTTTACGAGACTTGTTACACGCTGCTGTATCATTGTTGTAAAGCGTTTGACGTTTGAATGCTCAGATTGTCCTATATTGTAAGACATTATAATTTTTTTTTACTTATTGTTTTCAATCGAATTGTAGCTTTGTAAAATTTTTCTGACAATTCGCAGAAGGGATATTGTGTATCAAGATGAAAACATAATAAATTTGTATTATAAATATTCGGATTTGATTGAATAAACCTGATCACGATCTTGGGTCTGGGTTGGAGCGGAAACGACGCCATGGGAAGTGACTAATGTCACGTTTGTTGCCGCTTCCCCTGGGTTTTAAGCATCCTTGTTTGGAATGCGGGAACGTTGTGTTGTTCTTTATTAACAGAAAATAGTTGTCTGCATGGCTTCTAGTAACCGAGATCTGTTTTGATTGATTTCTGCTTCTCATGACTGATATTTGATTTGTGATAACTATGAATAACATCATCAGGAATATGTTTAAAAAATATTTCATAGGTAACGAAATGAGTTTTTAAGCTTCCTAGTAACTCTTTACCTTCCTTGTTTTTTTCTGTTATGCTACCTGTACCCGTGAAGTGGTTTTCTGGAAAATTTTCATATTCAAAAGTTTTTTTTTATTCGCCACATATAGTAGATTAATTTTTTGACCATAAAATATAGAATTGTTACGAATTATGGCAGAATTTAAATCTTTCACCAACCAATGTATGAAGGATATTGAGATTAATGACATTCAGGATTAGTGCAGGTCTTCACGAAATATTAAGGTAAGTATTACAATGTGCACTTTACCAGAGCTACACTTTCAGAAAAAATGAGAAAGTTAATTGTTAGGCGGGATATATTTACAAATCAATAATAACTCTTTTCCATCCATTCGTTGCACATGATAGTGTATTATTGAATGAAAATTCAAAAGAGCCTTGAACAGGAGCTCTTGAGCACTCGTTCTTTGGTGGAGCAATAAGACGATTACTACAAAATTTTATATGGGATTTGAGATTGATACCAAATATATAAATGCAGAATCTCAACACAAACGGAATTATTTTCTGGAAATTATTTTTAAAAAATTAATATGGAAAAAATAAATAATTACAAAAATTAAATTCTATGGTTCTGATGATGCGATCCTCTTGAAATTCTGCATGAACATTCAATATATCAGTTTTGATTCACAAAATAAATTTCACTTGAATCGGTTATCCTGTTATGAAAATATAGAGATTCTTCTTCTCAATATTCCAATTGAATTTTTTATGGTTCTGTTAACACATGGTCACAATATTTCGCACGAAGGTTCAGTATAACAGTCTTCGTTCACAAAAAAAATTCGCTTGGATCGGATATCCTCTTATGGAGATATAAACATTTTTCTTTTCAATATTCCAATCGAATTTTCTATGGTTCTGTTGAAACTGTGACCACGAAATTTTGCATGAGGCTTGTTATTATTATCCTATCGATCGGTTTCGTATTTTCTGAGATATTGAGGAACAAAAATTTTGAACAGCCATATTTTATGGAACTCCTGTGCGATTTGGCTGGTTAACGAACCTAACCGATCCATTTGCGATCCGAACTCATCGTGAAAAGTTCAAGTCTTTAGGGCAATCCCTTCGAAAGTAATTGCCCCATGAACAGAATTGAATTTGACCACGAATTCGTCATCAGGAAGTCTTACCCATTTTCGGCTCAAAATTCGAAAATTCCAGACATTTGGGCAAAACGCTATAGCACTCGTCTAAGTAGAACGAGCGCTCCAATGATAAAAGCTTGTTGTGAAATATTTTAAAGACGAATGCATGCTTTGTGGCATGTAGCGCTGTCTTGCTGTAACCATGTGTCGTACTCTATAATTTCGTTTCATTTGAAATTCGGAAAATCTACGAAAAAATATTTTCGAAAATATCTGCAGTTCCTATTCTTGATTAAAATTATTCTTCGAAGATTCATATCGAAACCTTGTAGTTTACATAATTCAATTTCTTTTCGAACGTTTGAAGGAAAGCATCGGGTTTTTGCCAGCACATCTGTTCTGCATTGTTGGTTTGTATTAGTCACCTTTAGACATTTTGTACCGTTTGAGTACGGATGTTGATTTAGTTTAGAGTTACAAATGAATTGAGTAGAAATTGTAAAGAATTCGTAGTTTTCGTGAAAGTGAAAGTGAGAATTGTACCTAAACATCCTGGATAAAAACAATGGAAGAGCTTAAATGTACGAATGATTGTATGGCAGAATTCAATGTCTCAAAGGGTAAGTTTGTTTCATATCAAAACTTCACTTATTGAAGGGCCCACGAATATTGGTACTGAATTTTCTTTACATAAAAGCTTTGCATGTTGCGACAATTATTAAAAATTACTAAATTCACCGGAAAAGATTTAGTTTTTGATTCTTTGAAATTGGATTTCGTAATTCGAACATGTATGTTATACATAGATTTAAAGATGATGTCAATATAAAACAAAGTCCATCTTCAGTATGGCGAAATTGGTACTGAACAATATCTTACTCTTCATTAGAGAAATACAGAGTGTTAAACTGAACATGACCTTCTTTTGTTTCATTTTACAGGTGTCCCGGAAAATGTGAGAAATCTCTCGGTTTCAGATAGAACATAAAAAATGAAGATGACAAGTTCCCATATTTTTTTTCCTAGCGCCCCTTCCTACGAAGTTACGACCTCCTAAATGACGCCACTGGAAATCCATTATACTGGAATAAGTTTCAAACTACCCACTCGATATAATTTGATGAAAATTCGATATGATCAATAGTATTAAGGACCTCTTGAATCACCGAACTCAAATTTCAATTAGCTTGTTCAGTTTACCAGGGGCGGACTGGGTTGTACATTTTAATGCTTACAATTGTAACACCCTGTATGATAAGGTGCTAAAAAATAAATTTGGAACCTTGAACATTAAGCTGAAGTAAAGATACTCTTGTTCAGTGTCGATAAAATGAACCGTTTTCGAAAAAAATAATAAAGATGTAACTAAATTGAAATTCATTCCACTAATATGAATTTCCAGCGGAGTCATTTGGGAGGTCGTATCTTCGTAGGGAGGGCCGTTAGGAAAAAAAATTATGGGAACTTGTCATCTTATTTTTCAATGTCCGAGAGATTTCCCACATTTTCCGGGACCCTGTATATCTGGTGTGCTGGCTCATGAAGATGTGATCGATATATTTAAATGAATAAAACCAAATATCAAGACCGTACGCTTGTATATTCCTTTGTCTTGAGCAACTGAAAAATATATAATTTGCCATTTTCCGATTTTTTTTATTAATATTATATTTTCATTTCACTGCGATGCACTTATTCAAATTTTGTACCTTTTTATAATATTCGTATGTGATATGGTGGTTCGTGATGACATATCTTGATTATAGAAGTTGAATGGTACAGAATTAATTTGTATTCTTGACCATACTTAATCATACTTTCCGCAGAATTACGTATTAGTCTTATCAGCAGTATAATTACAAATCGATCGAGATATGGTATTCTTTCAATTGGAACTCTCTGTAATGATATTCTACGATTTTAATGTCGTTGACGTGAAACAAATCAATTTCTATTGTGAACATTATTCAAGTAGGTAATTTTCGCACGCTTGTTCATATTTGGAGAACGATAATTCAAATTTTAATTATCGTTTTTTCAAAGCGATCAAGCTACTGACTTCCCGTCAGTGTTTTGTTTAATTTCTTAATTGTTGGTACAAATTGATTGTAATCAGAGTGCTCAATAAATTTGGAAGAAATATTATTCTGTTTCACGAATCATGTGAAGGTTGATTCCAATAGTTTTTATCTCGTATTCTTGATTATTTTCACTGTCATTTCTATCGAAGAAAGTTCAATTTCACTCCTATTATGATACTTTGAATTAAGTACCAACCTTGTAGGGATCGACAATAATTTTGTATCGATTTCTTTCAATGTTTTGTGTGAGCTGATTACTACTTTCACACAATCTTCCATATAAACATCACCCGGATTGGTTCTTTACACCAAATTGGAATTGGAACAATTTTTCCGGTATATTCAGAGAAATTGATTGTAATTGAAAGAAATATCGGCTACGAGTTCACGACAAGATGACGTTAATTTTTTTATTCTTCTTTTTTGAGGTTATGGGAGAATTTCTGCAATTTTTTTTTCACGTGACCTTTCTCATTTTAATTTATATTGAAGACTTGGAAATAATATATTTTGAGGCGGAACATTTACTCGCTTCCCAGTAGATTTCAAACATCAGAATAGTGAAGTAGTGGATGAATACATCGTTTTATACCTCATATTATTGTTGAAGAAGAACGATTTGCTATATAACAAACTTCAGTTTCCCCCGCTGCTAAATGTTGTGAAACTTCCACTGAAAACACAGAGAATTCGTATGATAAAAAACAAAAAAGAATTTCGAAGGTTAAATCCATTGGGAAGGTTTTCGTTAGAGCTTTTTTTAAAACCTAGAGTACCAGAAAAAATTATTACCAATAAATACTCCATAGTCCATACATTTTGACTAATGTTATCTTATCACAAGCGTGCTTATCTCTGTACGTTCTGTAACATCTCTCAAAAACAAACAAGAAATTGCAATACTTAAAGCACTGTAGATTGAAGCGTTTCTTAACCAAATAATAATTTCTTTGTTTATCTTTACAAAAATATATTATCGTTCACGTATACCTTCATTTACTGGTTATAGATTTGTGGAGAAGAATAATTGTAATAAATACCTTTCTGTGTGCCTATTTCTGGGGTTTTGAACTTGGAATATTTGAATAGGAAATTTGAATTCATATTGTAAATGAATGGAATGAAAACAATTCCTTCTAGCATATTCACAATTGAATGATCGTTTTCACGTCAGAGCCTTTCTCCAATTTTCAACAAATCTTTTGGAGTTACTTGGCGAACATGAAAATTATCCATGCATTCGTAGACCTTTTCCACTATTTTCACTATTCCAGTTTAATATTCTTATGTACGCCACTGATGCTTCGGTAGTGTCCGTGGGGCCGTCCGTTAGCACAAAAACTTTAGAAGGTATTGTCCTAGAGACATGACATTTTCAGGGTGAGTTCGGTTACCAAATGGCTCGGTTAAGTTCGTTAACTAACCAAATCGAACCATAAAATATGGCCATTCAAATTTTTGTTCCTCAATATCTCAGACAAAACGAAACCCATCGAAATGAAATGTTGTGACCATAATGTAAACTGAAACATAGAAAATTCAATTGGAATATTGAAAAGAAGAAACTTCATATTTCCATAAAAAAATATCCGATTCGAATGAAATTTATTTTATGAATAAAAATTGATACACTAAATGTTCATGCAGAATTTTGCGGCCATAGTGTTAACAGAACCATAGAAAATTCAATTGGAATATTGAAAAGAGAAATCTTTATATTCCCATAACAGGAGATCCGATTCAAGTGAAATTTGTTTTGTGAATAAAAACTGATAAACTGAATGTTCATGGAAAATTTCAAGAGGACCGCATCATCAGAACTATAGAAATTAATTTTTGTAATTATTTATTTTATTATTTATTTCGTTTTTTGAATAATTTCCAGAATATAATTCCGATTTTGCTGAGCTCCTGCATTTATAGATTTGGTATCAATCAATCTGAAATCCCATATAAATCTGAGGCAACAGTCTTATTGCTCCACCAAAGAACGAGCGTTCAGAAGCTCCTGCTCAGGGCTTTTCTTCTTGAAAACCATGACACAATATGGATAAAGATTTCAAAAATATACTTCATTCTAGGACAATCTTGTGGCGTACAAACATTTCTTGAAAAAATTTACAGTCAACATTTGAAAACTTTCTACATTGGATATAAGCTCAGATTTATTAATGTTGAGGTACTTGTGTGTGAAATGCTCTGCTTCGAATTACAACAAGCTTCATTTCTTGAGGATACAATACATTATAATAATTTTCACCCCAATGCAGATTTTTATGAAGCTATCATAATTCATACTCGAGCAGAAATAAATCAAGACATCAATGAAATATTGAACTCAATCTTATCTCAATAATTGAAGTGTTTCTCCTTTGTTTCGCGCTGGATTACTATATTTAAAACAAGTTATTTAAATAAAATGCAAATTATCGTGTATATCATATTGCTGACCGAACGTTTTTACTACTACGTAGGAGAACCGAAAGAGAAAGAAAGGAATTTGCTTGCGGTAGCTTACTAGGAATGGTGGTATGTAACATGATATTATGTTTTAAGTCTTGTAAGATGATGTTGAACTGATTTTTCTTTACTGACGACTGAAGATAATATCACTAGATATATCTTCCTAAAGAAACAATTTCAAATTTTTTGAGGTAGGTATGAGATTTGGAGAGTTGAACCATAAAGGAATAGAATGAGATCAATAATTTGCAGCGGTTTGCAATATCTGAACTATGAATCAATGTAAAGGGTTTTCCAATAAGAGGTGTTATTTTGAATAGCCCGCTATATCAGTAGATGTCACGTTTGAAGCTGTCATTTTTTGACATTCGACTAGTAGAAACCACGACATCAATAAAAGTTGAACGATATACGCTTCAAGAACACATTGAAATTATCAAAATTCACTATGGTGAAAACTTGGCAGAGACGGTTCGTGAAACTAGAATATTTTTGGGTCGCCGTGAAGTACCTTGTCGGACCGCAATAAAGAAATTGGTGGAAAAATTCGAGCTGTTGGAACAAGTTAGTGACGTGAAGAATAAAACCCGTACACGTCGCTCAAGAACAACCGAGAATATTGCTGCTGTAGCCGAAAGCAAGACGGCGCCACGTGCCACACAAGCAACGAAACCATTGATATTTTGCGGGAAAAGTTTCCGGAGCGTGTTATTTTTCGAAGGGCAGCCACTTCGCGATTTGGTTATGGAAAATTTCATTGCAAGAATATGGTCCTGTAAGCGTGGTTGTGGTGGTCATTTGCCTGATTTTATTTTGCACTATTAACGGCATAGCTTCTTCATAATGAAATAAACATCTGATTATTTATATTGAAAAATGGCATTTTTCTTTGAATATTAAAATAATACCTCTTATTGGAAAACCCTTCAGTTTGAACCTTCATGATTATAATAATGAACTTATGAATATTTTCTCGAACTCATTCAAAATGTACTAAATATTCAGCCTATTTGGGCTATTAACGAACGTAGATCAGATGTGAACAAAAATTTCTTCGAATCATCAAAAGATTACTTTCAACAAACAATATGATTTTTTTGATTACCGATATGAAAAAGAACTGTACGAGTTTTTGATAATACATTATGGTTTTTGTGAAGTCAAAAACTATTTTCCAATTTTTTTATGCATTTCGGAATGAATATGATTCACTGATTTTTTCGATAGGATCATGGGTCCCACTTGAAAAAAAGTAGAATCTTGTGCGAATGGCTGAAATTTTCACTCTTTTTTCTAGAATTGAAGATCAATTCTGAAATTCTCATTCATGTTATCGTTTCTGGAAAATTTGTCTTTTTTGAGCGCTTATTGTACTTTCACGAGTGTTATATTGCCTAAATGTATGTAATTTTCGAATAACTGATGACGATAATTGGTCAAATTCAATTCTGTCCGTGAGGCCGTCCGTAAACACGAAAACTCTCGAAAGAATTTTCCTAGAGGCTTGAAATTTTCTGGGTAGGTTCGGTTCCTAAATGCCGCCGTAAAGTTTGTTGGCCAGTAAAATCTTACAGGGTGTTTCATGAAATATGGTCATTCAGAATTTTTTTCCTCGATATCTCAGACAAAACAGAAACGATCGAGATGAAATTTTGCGGCTACATGTAAGACACTCATGACAATATACGAAATATTGGGCCATAGAAATTCAATTTTTCTTAAATTATCTATTTTTTCAAATGATTAGGAATTTGTCAATTCGACCGAGTAACAGTAAAATGGTCAACATCAATTGAAAGCTGTACGCAAAAATTTGTGAGAGTTGCGTTAATATTACCATGGAGAAGTTTATCCTAATTTTGAAAAAAATTTTATAATTGACATAAAAAACTTTTGATTGAAATGAAATCGAGTTTGAGGATGTAGATTGGCATAATCATACTAATTTTCAAAAGGAAAGTGAAATCAGAATCATAGTATTTTGATATTTTTAGTTATCGATTTTTTAAATAATTTTATTTAATCTTTTGAATAACTTCCAGAACATAATTCTTATCGTGGTTAGATTTTGCATTCATATATTCAGTACCAATGTTAACTATACAATACAAAAATTTGAGGAATAGCCTTAATGCTCCTCAAATTAACGAGCGCTCAAAAGCACCTGTTCAGGCTTTTCTTGAATTTTTATAATATAAAATAATAATTTGGTACACTTCAAGATGAGCAATTTCATTATAATCACCACTGTTGTCTGATGTCTGTGAGGGTGAGAAGAATTTACAAGTACAGTCTGTGAGGGTTTTGCCACTTGTATCTCAGAAGTTTACTGAATACGTTGATACGAATTTTTTCTTTTAAAATTATCCCCATCTCGTGAAGCCGTGAAACATTCTTTATAATAAAACCGAACTTAATTTTGACCAGACAACGAATGTCGGACTTAACATAAACCCCCAAAAACTTTCAATTTCTCTCATAGACCATAAGGCGAGACAGGATTAGTTTAGAGAAATATACTGTCTGTTGATAGAAAAAACGGCTTATTTGGCGCACCCGGGATATTTTACCACCCACACCTCTCCTGCAGAGCACGGCGGGGGAGATAGACGGATCGATCATAGACTGCTGCGGCCAGACGGGTTCAATGCAGTTGATGTTGAACGAAAACGCTTTTGAAACAGTCAGATCTGGAAACTACGGAGAACATTATTGCTTGTGTTTATTCAAGGGATTGCAATTCTAATATCGATTGAAAGATTATCTGGGAGGATTCTGCATTTCTAAAAACCTATTGATGTAAAAAATCTCATACTTTAGAGACATCAAGACCTTTAGAGATAAGAAAACGCAAATATAAGAACAACATCAAAAATAGAGACATTACAAGATCACAAATCTGATCAATTAATTTTTTTTAAATTTTACTTGAAATGTTTCCATCATTTTCGCTATTTTAAAATTTCGGGCAGCATACACCAGTGTTCATCAGGAAACTTAATAAAAACTTTGCAACTTTCAGAAAAATAACTCTCGCTACATTTACTTTTTTGAGAAGTTCCGAAGATTCGAATTATAAAAAGCACGTTAGTTCAAAAAGTGCAATAATTCAAAAAAAGATTCTAGATATTGCAATTTCTTTTGACACTCTTATATCTTGAAGACTGACAAAACGAATATTTCACGTGTTTTATAAAAAATTAAGAAAACCCTGAGCAGGAGCTTTTGAGCGCTCGTTTTTTGGTGGAGGAATTTGAGATTGATACCAAATATACAAATGCAGAGTCTCAGCACAATCGGAATAACATTCTGGAAATTATTCGAAAAATGAAATATACATATAAAAATAAATAATTACAAAAATTAACTTCTATTTATTTCCGAATCCTTAACTTTTTTGGTTCTATTAATGCGATCCTCTTGAAATTCTGCATGAATATTCAATATGTCAGTTTTGATTCACAAAACAAATTTCACTCGAATCGGTTATCCTGTTATAACATACATAATTGAATTTTGAGACCATTTTCGTCTCAAAATTCGAAAATAACAGACATTTGGGCAAAAAAGATTAAGCACTCGTTCAAGTAGAACGAGCGCTCAAAAAGTTCGAGATTTTTTCGAGCGGTTTCAACACTTAAACATTGGATTTTCCCAAAAATTAGATTTATCAAGGTGTTGCTAAGTATTCCGAGTTATCAGTATTTTCGAAAGTAGATAGTGATCAATTCATCGAATGAATATTACTCATAATTATTATTCCTTTTTTGATCGCTCGTTCTACTTAAACGAGAACTATATCGTTTTGCCCAAATGTGTGTAATTTTAGAATTTGGTGCTGAAAATGGTCGCAAATGGTTTTTCAGGATAAGTTCGGTTCCGAAAAGCCTTACATGGTGTTTCTCAATATCTCAGAAAAAAGAAAGCAATCGAAATGAAATTTTGCGGCCGCATGCAAGATGCTTATAATAAGCCTCATGCAAAATTTTGTGGCTATAGTGTTAACAGAACCATAAGAAATTCAATTGGAATATTGAAAAGAAGAATCTTCATACATATTATCATTTCCATAATTAGATATATAATAATATAATATATATAATGGTGATTTTAATGAGTACGAAATTGAACATTAATGATCCATTTGATTGCTCAACTTATGCTATTTTAATGTGCCATCCCCATGGCAACCGTACACTAAGTATTCAGAAGCACTATGAGAAATGTCAAAACTCTACTGAAACATAGAAACATAGAAATTTTATTGTGTCAAATGTAAGTCTTCTGCAGAATAAAAATGTATTTCAATCAAGAATTTATTAATAACTCATGTTGAAGTCGTCGGAAAAATCTTGTAATCAACTCGTTTATTAATCTAACGGCCAATGGTCTCGAACTATTAAAATATCTTGACGCTGTCTTTAATAACTATTAATTGTCAAGTTTCTACATGTTTAAGTTATCGAATAATTTCCAGAATATGAATCCGATCGTGCTGAGATTTTGCATTTATATATTTAGTATCAATATCAAGTCCTATTAAAAATTTTGAGATGATAGCCTCATTGCTCCACCAATGAACGAGCGCTTAAAAGTACCGTTTCAGGGCATTTTTTTGTATTATTTATGCTATAACGATTTCAGTAACCATCCGATTTATTGTTCAAATGTATATCTACAAAATAAATTGTAATTATTTCACTTGAACTTTCTATGTTTTATTCGAATTTCGGAAAATTATTTTGGAAGAATAATAGACTTGAAATCATGATAAAAGGACATCCAATATTACTTATTTGCTTCTGAAGATATCTGTGGGGATATTACGATGACTACAACAAAATTGTCAATTGAAAATGATAATTCCTCATAATCATTTCAACAAATACGAAAAAAACAAATTCTTGTGACATGATGTTGTTTAATTCTTTTAATACTCTATCAGCAGTACGAATTCTAAGATTATTCATCACAGAGTCATAAAAAGAAGCAGTGGCGTCGTGATTCACCATTGTTTCGATTATTCTCACATTATTATTTGTTCATTGTAATACCTACGTGATATATGTATTATTGTTTTTCTTAGGAAAACAATGAGTAATATAGGTCTGAATTTACTTAACTTAAATATGCAATGAAAAGGAAATAGTTTCGAGAATGTTGAAGAAAGATGATTCGACAAGAAAATATCGCATATTTAAAACTTATGTTGATCACCACAAACAAGAAACATTGGTTCTCTGCCAAACATTTTTTTTTTCATTAAAGCATCACACTGTAATAGAAAATGTTTACTCAATTCTGAATAATTTTCCATATTTTTTGAATGCACATCTTAAAAAAAATTGAATTCGATTACGAATTTTATCCTAGTGGTATTTGATATTGTTTTTGTTGCTTGTATTCCAATAATTCCAAAAAATAATGATTTTTTATTCGTAGGGTGACCAAGCTTATGTAAAATTTTATTGAAAAAAGTATGTCGTTGATGCCATTAATTTGAAATTAAAAAATTTAAGAAAGCCCTAAGATTGATACTAAAAATATAAATGCAAAATCTCAGCACTATCAGAATGATATTTTGGAAGTTATTCAAAAACTAAACATACTTAAAAAATTGAATTCTATGGTTCTGATGGTGCGATCCACTTGAAATTTTGCATGAACATTCAGTATATCAATCTTCACAAAATAAATGAGTTTCACTCGAATCTAATATCTTGTTATGGAAATATGAAGATTCTTCTTTTCAATATTCCAACTGAATTTTCTATGCTTCAGATGATCCGATCTTCTGGAAAATTTGCGTGGACGTTCAGTATATCAATCTTCATCTACAAAATAAATTTCACTCCAATCGGATATCTTTTTCTTTTCAATAATCCAATTGATATTTCTATGGTTCTGGTTACACTATGGCCACAAAATTTTGTATGAGGCTTGTTTTGGCATTTTGCACGTGGCCGCAAAATTCCATTTCGATTGGTTCCTTTTTGTCTGAGATATTGATGATTAAAAATTTTGAATGGCTGATTAACGAACCTAACCGAGGCATTTGGGAACCGAACTCAAGTCTCTATTATAATCCCTTCGAAACTTATCGTGGTAACGGACCGACGGGCCCACGGGCAGAATTGAATTTGACCATGAATTCGTCATCAGGGAGGAGAACCTTGTCGTTTGAGACCATTTTTGGCTAAAAATTCGAAAATTACAGACATTTGAGCAAAACTATATAGTAGAACTAGCGCTCAAAAACGTCAGGAATCATAAAAATTTGGGTGAAATGCGTAAAAAATACGAAATATAAAAATTTTTTTAGTCCAATGGCAAGTGACTCTCATTTTTATTTATTTATGAATTTTTTGAGTTTAAGGCCTCTTTCGTATATATTTTTTTTGGAATTTTCAATCACAATTATGAGAACGGTCTGTATCCCTTTCGAATCATTTCCTAGAAGTTTCATTTCAAGCTTGGGTTATTTTCGTAAGGCATAATAGTGTTGAAATTTTATGATACGCTCGCTATATTGACCCCGGTAGTTTATCGTTCGACGTTCAGGTTGAATCCGAGATATATCCAACATTATTCCTGAAGATTACCTATGAAGATCGCTGGAATTAAGGTCATTGTTGCCGTCGTATTTACAGAAGTCCATTCTGCTGGACCAAGTCGCCAAGTCAACGACCTCAACGCAAACCTGATTCCTTTAGATTGATCAATTCTCTTCGAAAGTTCGACCTTATGGCAGGTGCACACTTTCGTCCGAAAAATAATACAAATTGAAAAATAACAATTTTACTCGACCCACTATTTAATCCTGAGTATCCTTATTTGATTGAGCAAACTTAAACAATTCAACAAACGAAAATTTTTGAGAAATGAAGGAAAGTATTAAGTAAACCGCAATTCTGCTGATAAAAATTTAAGAGTCCTGAGCGGGAGCAATGATCGTTCATTGGTGGAGCAATAAGACTATAACTTGAAATTTTATAAGAGACTTGCGATTGATAACAAATATATAAATGCGGGAGCAATGATCGTTCATTGGTGGAGCAATAAGACTATAAACTTGAAATTTTATAAGAGACTTGCGATTGATAACAAATATATAAATGCGGGAGCAATGATCGTTCATTGGTGGAGCAATAAGACTATAAACTTGAAATTTTATAAGAGACTTGCGATTGATAACAAATATATAAATGCAGAATCTCAGCATAATCGGAATTATATTCTGGAAATCATCAATAAACTGAAATATGTAAAAAAATAAATAAACAATTAAATTCTATGGTTCTGATGATGCGATCCTCTTGAATTTCCGCATGAATATTCAGTATATTAGTTTTCATTCTCAAAATAAATTTCTCTCTAATTGGATATTCTGTTATGGAAATATAAAAATTCTCCCTTCAATATGCCAATTGAATTTTCTATGGTTCTGTTAACACTGGCCACAAAATTTAGCATGAAGATCCAGTGTATCAATCTTTATTCAACTAAAATCGGCTATCCTGTTATGGAAATATAAATATATTCTTCTTCTCAATATTGCAATTCCAATTGAATTTTCTATGGTTCTGTTAATACTATGGCCCCGAAATTTTGATGAAAATTCAGTAGATCGATCTCTTTTCACAAAATAAATTTCACTAGAATCTATATCTTCTTGTGGAAATATGAAGTTTCTTCTTTTCACTATTCTGATTGAATTTTCTATGGTCCTGTTCACACTATGACCACAAAATTTTCCATGAGGCTTTTTATGAGCAGATTGCATTTTGCCGTAATATTTCATTTCGAATGGTTTAGTTTAGTCTGAGATATTGAGGAACAAAAATTTTGAATGACCATATCTCATGGAACACCCTGTACGATTTGGCTGGTTAACGAACTTAACCGAGGCATTTGGAATCCAAACTCATCCTGAAAATTTCATCAGGGAGTCTAACCCTATCGTTTGAGAACATTTTTTGACTCATAATTAAAAAATATCCGACATTTGGGCAAAACGATATAGCACTCGTTTAAGTAAAACGTGCGCTCAAAAACATTACTGAATTTTCAGATCATCAGATGTATATTACCTTTTGAAGCTCAATAGTATTACGCTTGCAGACTCATTTTGAACAGAAAACCGAAATGAAAATATGATAAACGTAAAGAATTCCAGACGTTGAGTTGAAGCTTTTGCGTGCTCGATCATATTGGGAAAACGATAATTCAAATTTGAGTTTCCTAAGTGCTATTTAACTGTTCTGTTCAAATCTTAAACCTACCTTGTAAACTTCAAGTTTCAAAGTTTTTTCTTTCGAAAGTTATCATGCTCTTCTTTGCATACCGTAAGCACATTACGTTATGGAAAAATTGTTCTCCTAGGAATAAGCATGCAAAACCTTTTTCTGAAAATATAACATGTCAACAGTTAGATTTGAAAGAAAATGACTGAAATACGTTGAAGAGTTTACTCGTCTGCTATCAAAACCATGAGAGCTACATGAATCTCCCGAAGATTTGTCGAAGAAAAGAATTTTTTTCAGAAAAATTTTTAACTGGTAGCATTCATAAGATTCAACAGATTTTGACTAATATCATTTCTGCATAATTAAAAGTTTAGAAGATGAGGTACTAGAACATTGAAATCAGGCCACCTTGTACATTTTCTTTACTGGATCCATTAGGGACTGACTAAAGAAGTGTTTTGTAAGTTGTTTTTCAAATTGTTTTAGTAATTTATTGCTTATAATAATATAATAATTTATTTACCGTATATTTGTGCGTCGATACGAATTTTACTTGGACCAGTTTTTATATCTACCCCTATGAAGTCAATCAAAAATGACATTTTACCCCATTTTCTTACTTGTACTTACCAATAGGTAGTATCGCGGTTAAGTTCGATATTTCACTTCAAACTTGGGCTGCACATCTCATTCGCCATTCGCTACTTTCCTATCAAGAGAAATTGAGAAAACAACTTCAGAAACCTAATGTATTGCAACTCATTCAAGCACTCTATTTGGGAAAAACAGAAATTATTAATTTGATAGCTCAATTTTCAAATTTCAAGAAATCTTCTTCTTCATTTGCTTCCAAAATTCTAATCAACAACCAATAAAACTATCGGAACCTGTTTTTTTAGAGATCATGACTAGTTGATTCAAAATATACAATAAATATAGCTGTAACAATCTTGGAACCTTACCAGTATTCTTTCAGAGGTTGTTGGATACCGAAATCGTGTTTTTTATCGGTATACACTCAAGAACTCCGTTAGGAGCTGCAATAATCAACAAGAATTATCAAAGATTGACGTCATACTCGCCATATATCAGCGAAGGCCTTTCTTTGTGTTTTGTCAATATTATCAGTGGTGTACACAAAAGAAATATTTTTTGTACGTCTACGAAATTGATTTTCAATACTATACACGATTTTTGATTTTTTGTTGTTGAAAAAAGATAAGCTCTAGAGTGTGAATTAAATTTTTGTTGTTCAATTGTTATTATTGTTAAATTCAACTGTACGAATTTTAATTTAAGCCTTTTGAGTTTCGAAAATATCGATAGGAACAGTTAATGTCATACAACTGATTCTGAAAAAAATGTTCTAAATTTATCCAATACAATTTATTGAATCATAAACACACATAGAAAATTGAGACGTAAACAAAAAATGTACAATTTTACAAACGATAGATAATATTTCAATAAAAATTCAACGGAGTATCGGTTGCGTGTTTACAAAATAACGAATGGGGTATTTTAAATATCTACATATCTTATTAGAGTCTGTGAAGTGCTTGTTAAACATACAAATTTTAGTACTATTAGGTTAGAATTGTTATATAAAATGTACACAAAAATTAATCTATCTTCGAAGTGGTCTATTTATTGCTGCTCTAATGAGTAATGCCGGGATTTCTTCCAGAGGTTTTTGAAGAATCCTTTCTTCTTTTGGACCTCTTCACCTGAAAAAAAATAATAAGTTACTGACTCAATTTCACGACAATATGTGTCTTTTATAATCAAACTTGAGTATCTCAAATTTTTAGTCGATTTCAAGAGGTCGTTCATTATTTTATCGTAAACAGGGAGCGTTCTTGAGAATGTCATATTTCCGCAACATAAATTGTAGCATCCCTGAAATATATTTGGCATGATGCCACTCGCCTTGTGCAGATCTTGGAAATAGAAATTAAGAGCTCGGTGTCATTGTACATTAATTGAGTCTCCTCTCAGGAAACCCGGATGACTTGAATTTAATTTTCGAAAATTATACGGGGGGTTCGATACATCCCAATCGTCAATCGCCAGAGTTTTTCAGGGATTTTTGTTCGTTAATATCTCTTTTTTCTCATAGTATGATAAATATACATTAATATAGCTGTGAATGATGATGTTACATTTTGGGAGTGAGCTGTCATTGTTTCTAAAAAAATGCTCTATTTTGGAAAAAAAAATTTGAGCATTAATTTGTGCATTTTGAATCATATTCGGCTGCCAACTTTCGAAATGTTACAGCTAGTTTCACAGCCCGCAGCCGCAGCATAAAGAAATTTCAACAAACAAAAATCCCACAGACTTTTTCGGAAAATCTGATATATTCCAGTGAGAATTTTCGATTTAAAATAAAGGTGCTTTATTGCTATGAGGTGAAAAATAAATATTTCAAATGGAAAAAATTATAGTACCTATATTTGAGACATAGAAAAGTATATTACCACGATATTTTGTAAAAGATTTTTTTTGTGGAAGATAAAAATAAAATACCAAAAACTTGGTTTTTACATGAATTTTGAAGTTATATGAAAAAAGTGTAAATACAGATGTTGCATATCTTTTCATTACCTATAACTTTTATATTCAACTTTATTCAATAAGACTTTCGAAAATCGAAATAAACTGTGTAACTATTGAAAACACTTCCTGACCTCAGATCGCCAGTAAATTATTTTTCCTTTCATTTGTTATATCACCTGCCTTTTCTAATTGGGTTTTTTAATTTTTTTTGTTTTGCAAAATAATCGCCCCTGGTCTAATATAATTCGTTCCGAATTATAAAGCTTTCAATTAATAAAAATTGGATAAATTGAATTCATATTATTCTTAGTCATTTCTACATAATTATTTACATCTAATAGAATAAAAACGACTAAGAAAATTCCAAAATTAATTCATTTTCAACAAGAACTCATTTAAGTTCAATATAACCCTTTCAAAGTAAGATTTCGTATTTCCAAACACATGTCAAATCTTTTTATGGTTGTGTTTTCTCTTCAGATGTTCAGAAGGAAATAGTTGTCTCCTGAAAATATATGACCTAACATAAATTAAGGAGTGTTGATGTGGACGAATGCATTTTTATTCAAATATATTCATTCCACAAACTTACTCAATGTGCAGTCACCCTTTGTGTGGGGTGTCAACCAAAATGTTCGTATTATAAAACTAACCCTGACAAACTCGGTGTTAGATGACCGTCCGCGTAGCAACAGAGGATTGCTTTCAATATACAGGCTGACAGAAGGGCGCTTTTCGATTTGGAAGGTTTCGATCCTTTGTTCTATGTGTTCAATTATTCAGTTATTAGTTTTGTTTTGCATATTTTGTGTTCAAATTGTATACAACGAAGTTGTTGGAAATTTTGTTTCTTGTACAATAAACACTGCTCTATTAATCCAAATATTTTCGGTTATACCGAAAAGTAGTAGAAACTTTGAAATTGAATGTGGCATCCTGTAGGTATATTATAACATTTTCAGAATTATCCTAGCTTCCTTTATTTTTCTCTTTGAAATAATGTTCTTTGACACTTTATAGATATCTTATACAAAACCAACTTTTTTTTCTAATTGGTATGAAAACTTTAAATTTTGGACATAGAACTATGGACAGGGCATGGCATATAGAAAAGTGCACTTTTATGTCTCAAATTTCAAACGATCCTGTATGATTGGAAATATTTTATAATACGGAAAGATCAGCGACGTCACCAGCTTTTGAGAATAGGGAGGCCAAGATTTTCAGCGGGGGCCATAATGAATGAATTGGAACAGTTTCGTTCAGCAAAGTCCAGATTTCAGGGGGACAGCAAAAATTTAGGTGGGGGGGGGGGGTCCCAGCCATTTTGAACTTCACTGTTCAAATCAACGACATATGAAAATTCAGAAGTAATCGTGTTTACGCTTGTCTTCATATGAACAAGCTCGCAAAAGACTTTTTGATACAACCCAACAAGTGACATGACAATCTTGATAAAGGGTTTTCCAATGAGAGGTGTTATTTTGAACAACCCCCTATTTCGGTAGATGTCAAGTTTGAAGCTGTCATTTTTTGACATTTGACAAGTAGAAACTACGCCATTAATAAGAAAGGAACGATACACGCTTCGAGAACGCATTGAAATTATTAAAATTCACTATAAATATGGTGAAAATTTGGCAGAGTCTGTTTGTTAAACTCGAACTTTTTGGGTCGTCGTGAAGCACCTTGTAGGACCGCAATAAAGAAATTGGTGGAAAATTCGAGCTGTTGGGACAAGTGAGTGATGTGAAGAATAAAACCCGTGCACGTCCCTCAAGAACAGCCGAGAATATTGCTGCTGTAGCCAAAAGTGTTGAAGAAAACCCAGGTTAATCCATTCCTCGTCGTTCTGTGGAATAAGGCATTCCAAAATAATGATTAATGACTTTTCATGGCCGAAATTGGACAGTATTGATCTCGACAACGTTTACTTTCAACAAGACGGCGCTAAGTGTCACACAAGCAACAAAACCATTGATCTTCTGCGGGAAAAGTTTCAGGACCGTGTTATCTCTCGAAGAGGTGATCACAATTAGTCACTGAGATCTTGAGTTTTAGCACCTTGCGACTTCTTCCTTTGGGGCCACGTGAAAGAAAAGGTCTACGCTCTACGCCAATAGCTCGACGTCGATTCATGACCTCAAAGAGCGAATTCGTGAGGCTATCTAGAACAAAGGGCAGCCACTTTGCGATTTGGTTATGAAAACTTTCATTGAAAGGATATGGTCCTATAAGCGTGGTCGTGGTGGTCATTTGCCTGATGTTATTCTCCACTATTAACGGCATAGCTTCTTCTTTGTAATGAAATGAACATCCGATCATTTATTTCAAAAAATGGCATTTTTCTTTGAATATCAAAATAACACCTTTTATTGAAAAACCCTTTAGTAATCTATACATCGGTTGAACCAAGGATGTTCTGATCAAGAACCTAAATGATAATGAGGAACATCGATAATAAAATTCATTCTTTCGAGAATATATTCTGTGAGTACCACCTGTTCAGAAGGCTAAATGAATGTTCGAGTACGATTTTGAAGGATGAAAAATTGTTCCTGTGAAAGGAATATTCATTACCTACTTCAACGATCTTCAAAGGTTACATCCTGATTTTACTCATGTTTTAGAATTGGAGAATTAACGATATGCACATATTTAATTATTGCTAACTAAGATCGATAGTGTTTTTACCATTTCACTTGAAATGTGCAATTGCGCCAGTTATTCATAAAGGATTAGTGCATTTGATCATGTGAACAGCCTGATATACAGTGTTGCCATGGACTGATTCATAGTCATTCTCCAGTATACAGGGTGTCAAGGAAAAAAATACTATGCATAGTGCTAAGCGATAGAGGGCCATAAAATATTTTAACTAAATACGGGCGTCCTTAATTTAAGTTAGTAAGGGAGGTCTGTATTTTATTAAATAAAAACGGGCGACGGGTGATTGGAAGCATTATCGAATGACATTGTGAGGTTACGTTGAATGGTTTGTTTATTTCAGGACGAACCGAACACCAATGTTTTAATATAACAAAGATGAATAAAAATAATATGGCTTTGTTTATTGGATTGTTATGTTATCGGAAGAAAATCATAACAGGTAAAACATTGTTCAATAATATACATGACCTGAAAATCATTTTTTTTAAAGTAGGAACTTTATGAGAATTGCAAGGAAAAGATTGCGTGATCAAATAAATCCATTCGAAATGCCAGATGCCCAGAAAAATTTCAGATCGAAGAAATGCCGAATGCCCAGTTTGTGAACATGTTCAGATTGAAGAACCAGTGTACTATAAACTTAATGAATGCTCTACAGCAATTTTAACCAAGAAATTTTTTCTTTCCTGTTTTCAATTTATTAGATAAAAAAACAAACGCAAACTACATTCAGATAAATGTATTTTCAAATTCAAATCAAAACCATTTACTCATAATACATAAAGTTCCATGATCAAAGCTTACGATTGAAGGTTATGTTTATCGATAAGTAGTTCAAACTGAAACTGAAACTAAAATAGTTACAGGATTCATTCCAGAATTATTGCATTATTACGAATCTTTAAGTCAGTCATTTACAGATCAATCATACGCTACACTCAGACAAAACAAAACCCATCAAAATAAACCTCATGAAAAATGTTGTGGCCATAGTGTAAACAGAACCATGGAAAATTCAATTGAAATGTTGAAAGGAAGAAACTTCATATTTCCAAAAAAAATATCCGAATTGAATAAAATTCATTTTATGAATAAAGATTGATACACTGAATGTTCGTGCAGAATTTCAAGAGGATCGCATAATCAGAAACATAGAATTAAATTTTTTTGATTTTTTTTACATATTTAATTTTTCGAATAATTTCCAGAATATAATTCCGATTGTGCTGAGACTCTGCATTTATATATTTGGTGTCATTCACAAATCCCATATAAAATTTTGAGTTAATAGTCTTATTGCTCCACCAAAAAACGAGAGCTCAAAAGCTTTCCTTAATTTGTTTTCGAAATTGCATGTTATCCCCCAAAAAATTTCAAAACCTCTACCGTCCGCGTCCATGCGACTTCCATCCGTAGTAAATTCACCAATGTCAAGCAAAAATGCAGTTATTGGTTTCTCCTCAACAATTCAAAGTCTGAAGTACTTTGTTCTCCTTATCTCACCATTCGATGTACACACTTTCAACGTTCTACCTCTCAGTTCTGGTTGATATATTTCAATTTTACGACGCGGGCTTCCATTCTTTCCCTATCCCGGAGGCTATTCCTCCTTTATTATCGTTTCACAACAATCGTTTTTATCTGAAACTCTCTCTGGTACGATTAACGGGATCGTTCTTTCATATCTGAGTCGGATAGTCTGGTACTGACCGCACCAAGCCGCTTATCTACAAATTTCCTCTTCCGTTTTCATTGTTATATCCCAACTATGGTTGATATCTTCGGAAGGTTTCGGCAACAAACATGTTAGGGTATTTTCGGATTGGGCAATGTTGGAACTTGTTGTGATAAGAAGTCCCTAATGAGTCCAGTATTAATATAACCAGAATGCTTTATGAAACCCGATGTCGTCCATATTCTAATTGAAAAATAGCGACATTGATTTATGGTGGTATTCTGCTTTTCATCTGTTAGTTATGATACTGTAGCCGCCTGAGATATTGAGGAACAAAGATTTTGAATGGACATATTTTATGGAACACCCTATACGATTTGGCTGGTTAACGAACTCAACCGAGCCATTTGGCACCGAACTCACCCTATAAATTTCAACTCTCTAGGACAATCCCTTAGAAAGTTATTGTGCTAACGGCCAGACGGCCCCACGGACAGAATTGAATTTGATCACGAATTTGTCATCAGGGAGTAGAACGGTTTGAGACCATTTTCGCCTCAAAATTCGAAAATTACAGACATTTTGGCAAAACGATAACTGACAAACACTGACAAACAATCCTTCCAAAAATTTGCGTCTTCATTGACTTCGCCAATTTACATTCTTAAACTCGATTTCATTTCAATCAAAAATTTTTTCATAGGAATGTTTGTTTTTTGATATAACGATAGATTTTTCTATGGCTTCGGTAACGCAACTCCAACAAATTTTTGCGTACTGCTTCGGATTGGTATCGAACTTTTCACTGCAAAATTACAGCTCGATAGAATTTACAAATTCTGAATTATTCGAAAAAAACGATAATTTGGAAAAAAAATCGAATTATGTAGTTCTGATTATACTATCCTCTTGAAATTTTGCATGTACATTTATTGCGAGAATATTAATAATATTTTCGATTTTCCAATTGAGTTTTCTATGGTCCTGTTAACACAATAGCCACCAAATTGGGGCTTCTTATGAGTATCTCAAGCATTCGTCTGTGAAATTACATTCATTACATCAGTTTTGTTCTTTCTGAGATTTTGAGAAACAAAACTTTTAAATGGGCATACCAAGATGAAAAAAACCACTGTAACAACAAGTAACCAGAATAAAACAAACAGATCAATAAATCAGTGTTCATCATATTGTTGAAAAGTGTGAATTGGATCAAGATAAAAATTTTTAACCAGAATTCATTAGTTCCATTATCCTATTATGAAAAAGTTGTTGACGTGAAATTCTTGATGATGTATATTTATTGATATATTATTTGGGCTAGCTCCATCATTTTTGTGAACCGAAATGTTGAATACAAGAAACTAAATGGATCAAAAAATCCCACATAACACATCAATTCGTTATGACGTGATAAGTCACGATTACTACAATCAATTGAACCAAAGTATACTCAGATAAAAGCCATAAAAAACAATAAAACCACTGTACGAACAACAAGTAAAAAGAATAAAACAAACAGATCGATAAATCAGCGAACCAGCATCTCGGTAGCCTTATCTGAATTTTTTCGCAATATAAAGGGAAAACGTTCAGACTGTAGGGATGTTGTTATCCCGGCGAGATGTTCCTAGAGCGGGGAGCTGCTCTCCTGCCTGTGCCTGCCTGGATCAATATAGAAAGGGAGAGTCGGGAAGCGAGTCGGGAGGCGCGACCAGTCAGCTGTTCAATACGAGGGTTGCTAATTCTAGAAATTAACGATCGGGTCCTGTATATCTTTGTCCGCTCGGAGGTGGATGAGAAGGCATCTGTGGGCTGGCTGAATAAACAATGAGGACTTTGTGACGGTTTTCGGATTTTGTTGGAAATGTTTTGAGCTCATTCGATGGTGGTTTGTTTGGTTTATTCATATTGAAAAAACAGAGCAGAAATAATCCTGATCTGACTTTGAAATTCACACTGTTTCAATAACAGAAAGTGAATTACAAATTAATGTCGGTTTGCATTGGTAGTAATGAATAATAATTCATTATTTCATTATAAAGGGTTTTCCAATAAGGGGTGTTATATTGAATAGCCCGCTATTTCGGTAGATGTCACGTTTGAAGCGGTCATTGTTTAACATTTGACAAGTAGAAACTACGCTATTAATAAAAATGGAACGATACACGCTTCAAGAAATCGCATTGAAATTATTAAAATTTACTATAAAAAGGTGAAAAGCCAGGTTTGTACATTCCGCGTCGTTCTTTGGAATAAGGTAATCCACAAACGTCATTATACCGTATTTTGCATAAAGATTTGGGTCTTAAGGATTATAAAGTTCAATTAACACAAGAACTGAAGCCGGCCGATCATCAACAACGTCGTGTCTTTGCTGATTTGCTGTGTTGAAATGAATGAAAATGATCCGGAATTCCATTAAAAACCATCTTGAGTGATGAGGCGCATTTCCACCTCGGTGGCTTCGTCAACAAGCAAAATTGTCGCACCTGGGGCTCGGAAAAGCTTCTCTATCCCCAACGTGTGACTGTTTGGTGCGGTTTATGGTCCGGCGGAGTCACTTTACCTTACTTTTTAAAATGAGGCTGAACCAACAGTTACGGTGAATGGATTGCGCTATCGGGAGATTATTAATGATTTTTTATGGCAGAAATTGGATAGTATTGAGCTGGACAACGATTACTTTCAACAAGACGGGGCTACGTGCCACACAAGTAACGAAACCATTGATCTTTTGCGGGAAAACCTTGCGACTTCTTTGACGCGAAAGAGAAGACCTACGCCAATAGCCCAGCGTCGATTCAAGACCTCAAACATGGAATTCGTGAGGCTATCGAGGACATAGGGCAGACACTTTGCGATTTGGTTATGGAAAATTTCATCAAAAAGATATGGTCCCAAAGAGTGGTAGTGGTGGTCATTTGCCTGATGTTATTTTCCACTATTAACGGCATAGCTTCTTCTTTATGATGAAATAAACATCCGATCATTTATATTGAAAAATGGCATTTTCTTTGAATATCAAAATAACACTTCTTATTGGAATACCCTTTAATTTTTTAATTTGATTCAGAATTATCGTCGATATGTTACCCGAATTTAAATGCAACGAAATTGAATTTTGGAGTAGCCTGACAGTCCAGTGTTTGGATGAGTAATATTAGAGCAGTAGTTCTGGGGAAATTTAAATTATTGTTTTCCCAATCTGGAAAAGCTGGAAAAAATTTCACTGTGTTTCATTTCAATAAAAATAAAAATGGATGGGATCACTGGCGCAGCTAGGGGGGGGGGGGCTTTGGGGCTGCAGCTCCCCCCCAAAATATTAGATTTCTTCGTTATTCCTTTGTTCATTATTTTTTTAAACTTTCGTATTTGTTGTATCATCAAGAATTGTTTAGTTCAGCCCCCCCAAAACAAAATCCTGGCTGCGCCACTGGATGGGATTCTTGGAGATCAGAAAGTGTATTTTGATTTCAATCTTGTTTTTTGTTAGTACTACATTTTATTTTCTTATTTTATTTTGAAATGGTTATATCGATCACGTTGAGCATCAATTGTATTTTCTTTGAGTTGTATAGGTTATCCTCAACTCTTATTTTGAAAATATGTAATAATAATATTTATTAGAAAATGGCAGTATCCAGATAACTCAAAATAAACTGCAAATCACATCTAAATCACCTATCTGAAGAAATCAGTGGAAAATTGTCCTCATGCCTTTCCCTATAAAACATAATGTGTTGTGTTCTGTCAAGTCAAGTCTGTAAAATTCTATAGCAGTGATGAATGGCTTTGTGGGTAGAAGCTGTTCTCGAAATAAATTCAACGGCACTTCGAAAACCATAAGGAAGCACGTAATAAAATCCGGGAAATGCAAGTTTCTCGAGAGGGGTTATTGTATTATACAGGGTGAGCCTTTTAAGTCGAAAAGTAGACATGAAAATGAGGGGAAAGATCACCTCTATAAATTTAAGTAATTTTATATATGGTTTGATTAGTCATACCCACTTTATTGATGTAATATTGATTCGAAACATCATACCAAGGTCATTAATTTCAAATAAAGGCGCAAAAGGACGAAAAATCATAAAATTAAATTCAACTTAATAAGTCTGAGAACAATAGTAGCTAATCGAAAAATGCTATAGTACGCAAAGTGTCTCATGTAAAATTTCCAAACTGATATAATGGGCAGCTCTGAAAATATTGTATGTCACATGACATAGACATGACAGAGTAGTGGTTCTTGCCCCAAAAACCAAATTTTCAATAACTTCGTTCTTTACGTTCTCCGTAAACGTCTAGGGTACCATCAACTGTGAGTCAGTCTGTATAACTCCAGTTTTTGAGCTCTCGTTCCACTTAAACGACTGCTATATCGTTTTGCACAAATGTCTGTAACTTTCGAATTTTGAGCCGAAAATAGTCTCAAACGATAGGGTTAGACTCCTTGATGAAGAATTCGTGGTCAAATTCAATTCCATCCGGACGTCCGTTAGCACAATAACTTTTTCGAAAAGATTGTTCAAGAGACTGGAAATTTTCAGAATGAGTTCGGATCCCAAATTTCTCGATTAAGTTCGTTAACCAGCCAAATAGTACAGGGCGTTCCATAAAATATGGCCATTAAAAATTTTTGTTCCTCAATATCTCAGAAAATACGACACCAATCGAAATGAAATGTTACGGTCAAATGCAAGATGCTGATAACAAGCCTCATACAAAATTTTGTGACTATAGTGTGAACAGAACCATAGAAAATTCAATTGGAATATTGAAGAAAAGAAACTTCATATTTCCATAAAAAAATATCCGATTCGGGTGAATTTTTTTTTGGGAATTTAGATCGATATTCTGAATGTTTATCTAAAATTTCGCGGTCATAGTTTTAACAGAACCATAGAAAATTTAATTGGAATATTGAAAAGAAAAATCTTTATATTCCTATAACAGGATATCTGAATAAAAATTGATATTCTGAATCTTCATGCACAATTTTGTGGACACAAAATTTTGTATTAACAGAAGAATAGAAAATACAATTGGAATATTGAAAGAAGAATCTTTATATTTCTCCGAAATCTCCGATTCGAGTGAAATTTATTTTGAGAGGTAGAACTACTATACTGAATGTTTATGAAAAATTTCAAGGGGATTGCATCATCAGAACCAGAGAATTTAATTTTTTTAAATATTTATTTTTACATATTTAAATTTTTGAATATTTTTCAGAATATAATTCCAATTGTGCTGTGCTGGGATCAATACTTATATTTTTTGGTATCAATCTCAAATTCCATATAAAATTTTGGAATAATAGACTTGTTGCTTCACCAAAGAACGAGCGCTCAAAAGATCCTGCTCGGGGTTTTTCTTACATTTTTTTTTCCTGTGCTTCATAGTGCCTTTCTGTCCATCAAAATAGCCAGACGCACTTGTTACTCATACGCCTTCATGTTCATACCGAGTGACGTATTTATCATTTCCGATGATTTATTATTGTTTTCTGCATAATTCAATTAGCATTATCCATATTGTATCGAAGGACATAAACGGGTAACAATGAACCCTTCTAGAACGATTTGTAAATTATAAATAGATATAGAATTTCTATGAAATTATATGCAGTTTATCAGCAGGGGAACTGACCACACACCGCGAACAAAGAAAATAGAAAAGCCATAATTCTTGAGAAATTGTTGTATGCTTTTGAGAAATCATTCAGTGAAATCAAGAATTATTGATGTTGATATATCCCCGAAAATGTACAGATACGGGGTGAAATATTAAGTGTTTTCAGATGTATTACGAAAATCAACATTAAAAAAATTATTTTATTTCACAAATAATGTAAAAAACGAAAAAATATGATATAAATAATATAATAATTTCAATGTAAGAGATCTTTTGAAATAAAACAATTATCTTTTTTTAATGTTCATTTTTGTAATACATCTGAAAACATTTAATATTTCCGAAACAGTTGAAGATAGGTATGGGATATTGTAGATGAATTTTCTGCAGAATCAAAGAAACTAATAATATACTGGGGGTTGCATTTAAAATAAGAAAGTTGGTATCGGCCTAGGGTTGCCAACTCTGAGCTATTGAAATAAAGGACATCAACGAGATCGAGAACCGGGGACGGGGAAAGGATTAGCAAAAAAGTAGAAAATTTTATGGGTAAATGAAAAGCTTTGAAATATGAGTTTTGTTTAGATTAGGTTAGGTTTTTTTGTGTAAAAAATTAGTTTCTCCAAAATAAAACAAAGTTTCACTAAAAACTTCATTCAAAAAATTTAAAAAACATAGTCATCGAAAACAAATAATTTTTCTTTTCAAATTTTTTATTAATATTTTGGATGGCGAATCATGGTGTATGGGAATTTTTGAAATTTCGTTTGTGGTATTGTAATTACTTGAATGTTCTTCGGATTATAAAGGATATTTGCAGTCCTTTGACACCTTTCAAAAGGGCAAAGGACATAGGTTCAGAATAAAGGACTATCCTTTGAAATAAAGGACGGTTGGCAACCCTATATCGGCCACTGTCACATAACACACCATATATAATTATTTGTTTTTGAAAAAAATACGCACCTAAAGATACAAATCGACGTGTCCAAGCGTTTTTCCCAGAACGCTCTCATTTATTCGTTATCGAATTTATTTCATTTGGCTGTTCCACACTGTATGCTCTGGAGTCGAATTGATAGAAAAAATATTTCACCTCTTGAAATTTTAATGAAAACTAAGAGTTTATTGCACTATCTGTATAACATGTTTTAAAAAATCATAATCTATTAATTAAAAATATTCCAATTAAAGCTGAAATACACATTTATGTATGTATAATATTATCTTCGAAGCATGAATGTTAGTTCATTAGACGATTCATATCTTTACTTTCTTTAGAACAACTTTATAACAGCGAATTATCAATGATTTATGGTTAACAATGTAGGTTTTAGTACTTTCGAACATTCCTACATGAAATCGTATGGATACAGACAATGTGAAAATGTTCCTCAATGGTGGAAAATTTGTAGAAATGTTATTTGGAATATGTATTTCAATCTTTTTGTCCTATACTTTTCTACGTTCTGGTCAACATTCGCCAGATGTCGTCAGGAATCACATTTTAAATTTGAAACTTCTGCAAATAATTGTCACTTTTGGCTAATTTTTTATATTCTTCAATTCTGACTTTCTTCATCAACAAGAAGGAACTTATAATTCAAAGCTCTTGCAACATACTTTGAATGGAGTCTATATGATTGAATGAGATTGAAAGAAAAAACTAAAAATTTAATGGAGCAATCTCACAATCCAATAAATCTCAAAGTAAATTGATTTTTGAGAACTGTTCAATTTCTGAAACTAACAACTAACGAAAATGAAACTTTTGAAAGTTTCAAGTTTGATAAAATGATTTCTGAAAGCAGCCCAAAAATAGTGCAGGGAATAAGGTAAATAGCCTGAATAATAGAAGTAGTGGTAGTAAAATTAAAAAATGTGTATCGGTTGAAATATAATCTAGAAGGATTCTGCATTTCTAGAAAACTTTTTTTAAGTTTTCACTTCCAGACTCTGAAACAGAAACAATTAAAAGTTTTTTAATCAAGATGAAATGATCCCTCGTAAATCCCTGGATTAATTTGTCAGGAGCAAATTGGTATTGAAAAAATTGTTGCCTAACAGAAAAACTAAAAAAGGAAATAATTGAAAAGGATAACGTATGTAAGGTTTCGGTTTCTATATCAAACTTTTTCTTCAGACAAACTGGGAAAATCTTTGGAATTGTGTCTTCTTTCGTTTGTAGTCTAATTGACATTGAAAGTTGTCAACACATAGAGATGTTGATTAATTTAATTTTGAAATTTCCTGTGAACGAAAATAGATGCAAATTCGAAGATTTTTCCAGTTTGTCTGACGAAGGAGTCTGATATAGACACCGAAACGTTACGTTATCCTTTTCATTGTTTTCCTTTTTTAGTTTTACTGTTGGGCAACAATTTTTCCAAAACCAATTTACTCCTGACAAATAGTGTGCGAGGATTAACGCAGAAGGATTTCATCTTAATTAAAAATTGTTTGTTTCAGAGACTGTGAGTGAAAACCTAATTAAGTTTTATAGAAACAAAAAATGTCTCATCTAATCTACAAATATTTAAAAAAAATTGTAATTAATTGGATAATTGCTTCACCCTACTTATGCACTAGGATTATGAAATCCGAGAATTTTCCGATTATTGCGTTAGATTATTCAACTTGTAGGGAGTGAACACACATTTTTATCAAAACAAACAATTTTCCATAACACGTTTACAATATGATATGATAACTAATATCCACTCAAATTGAGCCGTTCTATAGTACCTTGATTACCGTATATTTATTTTTTACGACAATTTGCTCGAGCCGAATCGATGAAAATAATCTATAAAATGGCGCAAAGTCAACAATCCACTCAATTTTCCGAATGTTAAACTTGTAAAATGTAAAACGAAACCAGGTGTTGAGGCGATTCGACATGACATACTTTCCTTCAATGATACCTACGCTGCCATGCTTTTATTTAAAACTCTTGATATGTATAGTATGGCGTCCACCGCGACATGATTCATGTGGCGGCAAAACCAGTGGCGTACTCGTTTTTTGCTTCATTATTAAGTAGTCTGGTATTGAATGTCCTAATATTTTGGCTGTTCATTGTAGGTGAATAAAACACTTTTCCAGATAAATAACTTAAGTGATTTTGATGTTTCAACATGTTTCGAGCTAAAAGTAGCTCATCTTCAAGAGAAAAACACAAAAGTGTAGATAAAAAACAAGAACTCATGGAAAAATAGCAACAAAGTTAAATACAGAACACTTAATTGAATAGACAAAAAAGGATAAGTTAAAACAATAAAAATAGATATAAAATTAGCTCATGAAAAGATACAAAAAAAGTGACCAAACTTATCGAAAAATTTGATCTAAGGCAGAATATCACCAGAATAAACTTACAGGAAATCTTCAAAAACAATTTATTGGATGCTTGCTGAAGTCATGCAAATGATCCGAAAATGAGTCCTACCATATCACCCAAAAATAAATCATTGATTCTAATTCTGTATTTAACTTTGTCGCTGTTTCTCCATGAGTTTTTGTTCATTAACTTCACCTTTGTGTTCTTCTTCTGAAGATGAGCTACTTTTAGCTCGAAACATTTTGAGACTTAAAAATCACAAGTTTTTTATCTGGAACAGTGTTTTATTCACCTAAAATCATTATTTACTAGATTGTCTTTGAATTTTGAGCTGATTTCCATGATATTTTCGAGAATGGAAGTCGATGTTTCAGAATTCAGATTGAATTTTAGGCAGAATAAAGTTTGAACTTTAAATTAAATTCTTGAAAAAATAAATTTTGAGCATGAAAGAGATGAAATAGGAAACTCGGAAACTCAGATATGTCAACAAAACCGTGTACTGTAGGGTTTTCCAATAAGGGGTGTTCTTCAGAAATTCAAAGAAAAATGCCATTTTTCAATAAAAATGATCGGATGTTTATTTCATTATAAAGAAGAAGGTATGCCGTTAATAGTGGAAAATAACATCAGGCATATGACCACCACGACCACGCTTACAGGACCATATCCTCTTAATGAAATTTTCCATGTTATGCAATGCTGCCCTATGTCCTCAATAGCCTCACGAATCCCATCTTTGAGGTCTTGAATCGACGTGGCACAAAGGAAGAAGTCACAAGGTGTTAAATCACAAGATCTCGGTGGTCAATTGTGATCACCTCTTCGAGAGATAACACGATACGGAAACTTTTCCCGCTCAAGATCAATGGTTTCGTTGCTTGTGTGGCACGTAGCACCGTACTGTTGAAAGTAAACTATGTCCAGATCCATACTGTCCAATTTCGGCCATAAAAAATTATTAATCATCACTCGATAGCGCAATCCATTCACTGTAACTGTTGCTTCAGCCTCATTTTCGAAAACTTAAGGTCCAATGACTCTGCCGGACCACAAACCGCACCAAACAGTCACACGTTCAGCATAGAGAGGCTTTTCAGTATTAACTCTTGGGTTGTCCGAGCCCCAGATGCGACAATTTTGCTTGTTGCGAAGCCACTGAGGTAATGGGCCTCATCACTCGAGATGATTTTTCGATGGAATTCCGGATCATTTTCATGCATTTCAACGACCCAATCAGCAAAGACACGACGTTGTTGATGATCGGCCGGCTTGAGTTCTTGTGTTAACTGAACTTTATAAGCCTTAAGACGAACTTTATAAGCCTTAAGACAAAAATCTTTATGCAAAATACGGTGTAATGACGTTTGTAGAATGCCTTATTCCAAAGAAAGCCGAAGAATGGACAAACCTAAGTTTTCTCGGCTGTTCTGGAGCGACGTGCAAGGGTTTTATTCTTCATATCACTAAATTGTCCCAACAGCTCGAATTTTTTTCACCAATTTCTTTATTGTGGTCCGACAAGGTGCCTCACGACGACCCAAAAATTTTCGAGTTTTATGAACCGTCCCTGCCATATTTTCACCATTTTTATAGTGAATCTTAATAATTTCAATGCGTTCTTGAAGCGCGTATCGTTCCATTTTTATTAATGGCGTAGTTTCTACTTGTCAAATGTCAAAAAATGACACTTTTTATTGGAAAACCTTTATTTTCGAGAATTTCAGAATTCAAATTGAATTTAAGGCAGGATAAAGTTTGAAAAAAAAATTTAATCAAGCAGAGGTCAGGATTCGTAATAAAATAAATTTCGAGCATGATAGAGAGAGAGGATATGGGAAACTTACCAAAACCGTGTACTACTTCTTTATCTTACGTAGCACAAACATGTGGGAGCTAAGACAAGTACATGTGTTACAGATAAGTAGAATACTGCCATAATTTCATTGATATTCAATTAGATAATTCGTAATAGTCGTAACTATTTTATTACTGAAGAAAATACTGGAAAAACCCTGACAATAATGGAAATCGGTAATTCAAATTTAAATATCCTGAGAACAATGGGTTTCATTCAATTTATTCATGAATTCAACTCTCCTTTTCGAATCTTTCACCTACCCTGCAGATTTCGCTTAATAATGTTATCTTAACTAGTGTGCTGAATGAAGAATTGAACAATGCTGTTTGCAATGGAAATTGAGTTGTACGAATTATGACTAAAATATAAATTTTTGTTGGTGTAAGTTTCTGATTGAACTAATTTTATGAAAATTATTAATATCTATATACTTGAAGTCATTCATTATCAACCAATTTAGATAAGTAGTTTGTTGTTGACGACACGAAAGGTTAGTCAAAGTGGAATCACTTATATAGTCCGTTCACGAAAGTTTGAGCCGTCGGTTGGCCATGGAAATTTGTCATATTCCACTGTGTATATTATAATTTTAGGTTATGTTGTTTATTTTCTTGTCAGATTGATACGCAATGTTGTCAATATTGCATAGAGTTCTCTGATGACTTGCAAGCTCGTCGGACGAGGCCGGGTACGTTCGGAAACGTTGACTTTATTTTACGTTATGACAACAAATACTGCCAACTTCATATAAATAAACAAACGCCTACTATGCGCTCAAACTTTCGTGAACGGACTATAAGTGAGAAACTTAAAGATCTGAATGGCGTCAAAGTCAAATTCAGCAATAAAGACATTTCAAATGGGATAAGGAAAACTTCAATTTATCGGCGCTACATTTCAAATGTTTCTCACATCGTTTTTGATGGGTTTTGAGTTATATCTACCCTAACGGTAGATATATCATGATGTATTCCAAATTTTGTCGCTATAATGTCTGAAACAAAGCAAAACAGTAAACCTAACCATTACTTTCAAACATCTCAGTTATACTAATTGCCGAGGGGACTGATTTTATAAAAGCGAACGAAATAATCACGTTTATGGAAGCATTCGGATACGTTCAGATGTTAATCAACTCAATTAACGAACTCGATATAATCCACTCATCGTCTAAAAATAAAATTTCGACCGAACACATGCCTGCGACGACTATTTTTTCAGCGCATATGTTCCCGTCGTTGATTTCAAATTTCCACCGACTCAATAATGGAAGAAAACGGTCCTTGTTCGAGACGTTTTAGAGAACGGAGAACAGCCGCAACTCAATAACAAGGGACACATTATATGCATCGTTAACGGTATTTTTTCATTCTGTTCTCCTGTTTTCTCGTTTTTTTACGCGGATCATGACGAAAATATATCCGTATTTTGACGCTCAGCGGCGTGTGAACTCGAATGCGTCAGAGGATTTTTTTTTGGTATGTGATTATAAAGCGGATTTGCTGAAGCTGAAAGTGATTTTACTTAATTGGATAAGACAGTTATGGATGCATATTGTCCATATTTGAGCATTTCGCGTGCTGTTATTTTCGAAATTTGGAACATGATACTGCTCGTCTAGAGTCATTCTGTAGAGCCACTAGTTCACAACAATCTGAACTGAAAGAGCTAGGTAAAATATTGGCGTTTGGTTAGGGAAATAAAGGGTTGAGTTTTATTTTCAATATTGGTCCTTTACCTACGAAGTTTTTTCTCAATTATTCGAGCAGTTATAAACCTGTCTAAATATTTCACTCATATATACATTACGACTATGCAAATACCCTAGCTATAATTGTATTACTCGAATAAATGAAATCAATTTTTATTTCAATATTTCGACATAGACTCCCACAAATTTCTGCCTACTGCTCTTAATTGATATTGAACATTTCACTGCAAAATTTCAGAATTATTCGGAAAATGGATAATTTTTTCGATAAGTATTCCCATTGGATTTTCTATGGTTCTGTTGAGTCTACAACATTTAGTATGAGGCTTTTTATGAGTATCTTTTATGTGGCCGCATAATCATTTCGATGGGTTGTGTTGTCTGAGATATTGGGAAAATAAAATTTTGAATAATCATAATTAATTGAACACCCTGTGTGATTTTGGACGTTAACGAGCTTAACCACGGCATTCAGGAATAGAACCTATCCTGAAAATTTCAAGTCTCTAGAACAATCCTTTCGAGAGTTTATGAAGGGACGATTCCACGGACAGAATTGAATTTTGACCTCGGATTCGTCATCAGTGAGTCAATCTTACCGTGCGACACTATTTACGGCTCAAAATTGGAAAATTACAGACATTTGGGAAAAACAATATACCACTCATTTAAAAAAACGATCGCTCATAAAATAAAACAGTTTTATTGAATATTCATCATTTTCATACCATTTATGTATTTAGCAGAAAAATCATTTCAGGAGGTCCAAAGGAAGAAGTCGCAAGGTGTTGAATCACAAGATCTCGGTGGCCAATTGTGAACACCTCTTCGAGAGATAATACGCTCCGGAAACTTTTTCCGCAAAAGATCTATGGTTTCGTTGCTTGTGTGGCACGTAGCGTCGTATTGTTGAAAGTGAACGTTGTCCAGATCAATACTTTCCAATTTCGGCCATAAAAAATCATTAATCATCTCTCGATAGCGCAATCCATTCACCGCAACTTTTGCTACAGCCTCATTTTCGAAAAATTAAGGTCCAATGACTCCGTCGGAACACAAACCGCACCAAACAGTCACACGTTGAAGATAGAGAGGCTTTTCAGTAATTCATTCAAATGTGGTGACTTCTCAGACAATATTTTGTAGGTACATTTTTTTGTTTTCCAAACAGAAAATCTGAAAACTTTGCGAGGGAATGACCATGATACTTGAAGTTTTCCGGATTTCCCAATTGTTGAAGTAAATCCTTTCGGAAGTTATCATGTTCACGTGCGGCCGTTGAAAGGGCTTAAAGTTGAAAACTTCCAGAAGGAAATACTTCAAAACTTAATATTTCGATAGGAAAATGAATTCATTAATGAATGAGCTCAATACATTCCTGGGTATTCAATTCCGAATAATTTCAAAAATTCCCAGAATGGATCAGCGCGCAAAAGTCTCAATGGCAGGGTTTTCTTATTTTTTTTTTTAAATTCAGTCAATCTGACGTAAAGACCATTTCCGGTTCAGAAATAGAGAATGATTCTTTCGAGAAAAATGATTTTTTTTCCTAAAAACGAGCAAGCTAAACAAACATAAGTGAATATAAAAAAAACCCGCTGAGTCATAAACATTTTTGTTAGTTTCAGGACTGCTAGTGTTCTAATACCAGGTATTAATAAAATCGCTGAGATTTTGGCAGATTTTCAGAGTAAATAAGATAGTTATTGGTAATTCCAAATTTTATGTTAGATTATGCTTATCCCAGTTAGATTCAGGTTCATCGATGATGACGGTATTATCTTTATTTGGTCTATTCTCCAAATATGTTTAATGAGATTATGGATATCGGCAAGGTTGCTACTATTAATAGGTTGCATCGCTGATAGGTTTCCAAATTTGGACATAATTGTTTGTGAAGTTCTGTTCTGATGTTGCCTGAATAGATATCGCTTTATTCTGCCATGTAGAAGGATGCATTTTTCATGGAGAAACGTATATCCCTAGGATATTCCAACGTTTGGAAGTTAAGATACAATCAGTATTATCTTTCTGCATTGTGGATAAATAGTTTTTATAATATTTATATTCATTCATATTTCATCGGGTAGAAATCACATGTTAGTATATTTAGCTATTAACAGTACTAACCATATAATAATTTATGCAAAATACTGTGAAGATCTTCAAAATGAAAAGCCAAAAATGATTTTTTTCGAAAAGTTCAAAAGCAACTTGAAGTGCAAGAAAAAGGTATATACTGCGTGTTTCAAAAGTATGGAAAACCTGGGTTTTCTTCAACACTTTCGGCTACAACAGCTATATTCTCGGATGTTTTTGAGCGACGTGCACGGGTTTTATTCTTCACATCAATAACTTGTCCCAACAGCTCGAATATTTCCACCAATTTCTTCATTGCGGTCCGACAAGGTGCTTCACGACGACCCATAAATGTTCGAGTTTTACGAACCGTCCCTGCCAGATTTTCATCATTTTTATAGTGAATTTTAATAATTTCAATACCTTCTTGAAGCGTTTATCGTTCCATTTTTATTAATGGCGTAGTTTCTACTTGTCAAATGTCAAAAAATGACAGCTTCAAACGTGACATCTACTGAACTAGCGGGCTACTCAAAATAACACCTTCTATATTCGAATTCCGTGAAAAGTTTTACCGAATAAGTTCGAAATAAAATTTTTTAGTGTTTTAATAAATTCGGATGTGGAATTTCCCGATGAATGTGAATTTGTTATAGAAAAGATTTCTCTGCATTTGAAATTTCAAAGTTGGGCCTCTTATCTCGTATAAGTCTTTTTTGAACTCAAAAACTGCAGCATAGATATTATCAAATTGTTATGTACCTACATACTGTTTCTGAATTGATGTAAAAGATTTAAGGGGGTTATTTCTCAGATCATTCTATAAGAAAAATTTCGCAAAAATATGGGTCCGGAAATACATTGATTCCGAGATACAGGGTGTTTGAGTTTCACTTAAAAACTGAATGAAAAAAGTCCTACGCCACAAAAATATTTCATACTAAAATTTATCTTCAGAATCCTTCGTTCAATTTGTGTCAAAAAATCTCTTCTAACTGTTTTCGTCTGGAGCGTCAGTTTTATGAGAAAAAGTAAAAATCCCTCTATTACAAATGTGTTCAAGTTACCATGGATACGAGTTGAGATGTTTTATTTTCTTACAAAAAAACGGTACCCCACACGAAAAAAAAGACAGAACAGATTTTCTGTCACTTATTGAACGGAAAATTATATAATATATAAATAAATAATCGTTCAAAATATCTCATATCTCATATTTAACACCCTGTATCTTGGAAATTGTAATTTCTAACGCTACATTTATAGGAACTTCTTTAATTAGATTATCTGAGGAATCACGTCCTTAAATGTTTCGCATCAATTCAGAAACATTCTATTAGTGAATTTCTTGAACCGAAAAAAAAATCGCGAGAAAAATATTATGTTATATGGTAGTCTTTAGTGAAACTTCTATTCGTCTATATTCAAAACCCCGGTCTCCCCTACAGGTTCTAATGATCCAGTGAAAATTTATCCGTTTTGTAAACTGTATATAATATTATGACTACCACAACACTAATAATTGTCCTAAAGGATGAATCTCATTTGTCCACACACTAAATAGTACAAAAAGTCCTCATGGGTCAATTTAGTAATTATGTATACTTCTGTGCGCCGCTTTAAACGCTTGAAAAATATGAAAGTTTTTTATCACCATCAAATTATCCCGACTGTGACCGAAGCTTACGAGGTTGTTTCACTTGATGAGTTTGTTTCTTCTTTCGTGATTCGATCTGGAGATATAATTCGAGATACTCAAGCCAATTATGTTGAACTTGAAATATTTGAAAATGTGAGGAATTGGAAACTTACCATTTGCGTTTTCGTGTATTGTTGGGGATACTGATTCTTTCTCCTTTTTCGACTCCTTGCCATTACCTGAAAAAAAAATGTTAAATGCTTATTTCTGATATGCAGGAATATTTGACAGAAGGAATGGATGTACAATGGAATCTGCATTTTTTGAATGTTTTCTGGTTCTTTTGAATTGGATAAATTCGGGTTTTTGCGTGACGTACGTACAAATTATACAGGGTCTTCCTGAATTGATGCGAAAGATTTGAGAAGATAATCATCCTCTCAAATTTCTCTGAGGAATCCGTCAGATCATTTCAAAAAGAAGAGTTTCCATAAATATAGGTCCGAAAATTTCCAAGATTGAAGCCGGGATTCACGAAACTTCAATCGCCTTGATTATTGAAATGTCATCATTTCTGTGCAATTTTCAGTTCATTTTTGACATAAACCATCGACTTAAATCAAAATCAACGACTTGATTGTCCAATCAAGCTTTGTGAAACCCACGGACAGGCTACCAAAGTTTTACTTGAAAACTGACTAAAAAAAGTGGTATGTCACTGAGACATTTGAAACAGTTATTTTCGAATTCTTCGTCAATTCGTGATACAAAATCCCTCAGGCTTTTTTTTCGTCTGGGACGCAGTTTTTATGTAACGAAATAAAAAATCTTAACGTTATTTTCGTTACTTCAACACATTATGTTGTAGAGACGCTACGTTAAGATGTTTTATTTTTTTACATAAAAACAGCGCCCCATACGAAAAAAAAGCAAGGAAGATTTTTCATTACACAATGAACGTAAAATTCAAAAATAATTGTTAGTTCAAAATATCTCAGTGGGGTTCCACTTTTTTAGTCAATTTTTAAGTAAAACTTCAATATCCCGTATCTTAGAAACAATGCATTTTCTGGCCTACATTTATGGGACTTTTTTCTACGAAAGGATCTCAGGTAATACCTGAGATCAATTCAGAAACACTCTATAAATTTCAAAAAAAATACATACGCTTTCCCCATCATTTTTAGTAACTTGTCAACGGTTGTTTGATGAGATTAATGAATGATTTGGACAGTATATAACTCTTTAAACAATGATCATGTCAATTAGGAAAGTATTGAACTTACAAAATTCTGGACTAATTCATAAGAACATGTCGCTCGGCTCCATAAAATATGTTCTTGCATTTTTACATCATACACAGATGAAATATTAAAATTTTTGGCGACTCCGTATTTTGCAGATACATATTCCCAATTAAATTTTTTCGCAACAAATCACTCACTGAAATTATTTTTAACTATGTATGTCTTGAAGTTATGAATATAAGGTAAGTTAGTTTCAAATTAATAACCAAGAGGTTCATCATCTTGAATTCTGGAGAAAATGAGTAAAAGAAATATTTCAGTAAGAATATAAACTTGGCTATACAACATATTTTTAAAAAGATTTCTATTAATTTCAGATTCCATTCTACACCCCAAATAACAGTGCATAAAAGAATTGGTGAAGCATTGTCACAGTTCAAAAAACGGAAATCAGGGGTACCAATGCTACAGAAGAACTGTCAAACTACAAAAACAACTACCTATCTATTTTTTCAGGGGTTTTACCTTGACAACAGGCTACTCGGAAAAAATTTAACCCAAAGAGCAGCATAGAAAAGTTGAAAAAATGAGAATTTCGTCTATATTTGTGTCGTGTGTTTTTCTAATGTGTCTTCATCAACATTTTCATGTTGGATTATTGTGACTTGGCGGAACTGATTTTCAAAATTCCATATCTCTTTGTTGCCAGCTATTTCTTAATGATCTAATCTGACATGTTCATCAAGCTGAACAATCTTGATACGAGATTGCATTTGCATTATTTAGTTGCGCTCGGAATTTAATTAATGTCTCTCACTAAATTCTGTTATATGGCACCGAAATTGATATTATAAAATGTAGAATGAACCAGAATCGCGCTGTCGTGGAATTCAAGCTTTTACGAGCTTGTTCATCTGAATATTTATGCCATAAGGTACTCATTTCTTTCGAAATTTCATAATAATGTGTCCAATGGCAGTTACCACAGGTTCTAGTCACATTCATTTCATTTGTTAAGTGCTCGTTCTAAAGGGTTTTCCAATAAGAGGTGTTATTTCGAATAGCCCGCTATGACGGTAGATTTCCTGTTTGAAGCTGTCATTTTTGACATTTGACAAATAGAAACCACACCATTATTAAAAATGGAACGATACACGCTTCAAGAACGCATTGAAATCATTAAAATTCACTATAAACATGGTGAAAATTTGGCAGAAACGGTTCGTGAAACTCGAACCCGTGAACGTCGCTCAAGAACAACAGAGAATATTGCTGCTGAAGCCGAAAGTGTTGAAAAACCCAGGTTTGTCCATTCCTCGTCGTTCTTTGGAATTAGGCATTCCTTACACCGTATTTTGATCTGGACAAAGTTTACTTTCAACAACACGACGCTGCGTGCCACACAAGCAACAAAACCATTGATATTTTGCGGGAAAAGTTTTAGGATCGTGTTATCTCTCGAAGAGGTGATCACAATTGGCCACCGAGATCTTGTGATTTAACACCTTGCGATGCCTTCCTTTAGGGCCACGTGAAAGGGAAGGTCTACGCCTCAGAGTAAGAATTTCTTACTCTGAGGTCTACGCCAATAACCCAGCGTCGATTCAAGACCTCAAAGATGGAATTCGTGAGGCTATCGAGGACACAGGGCAGCCACTTTGCGATTTGGTTATGGAAAATTTGATTGAAAGGATATGGTCCTGTAAGCTTGGTCGTGGTAGTCATTTGCCTGATCTTATTTTCCACTATTAACGAACGACATAGCTTCTTCTTAATAATGAAATGAACATTCGATCATTTATATTGAAGAATGGCATTTTTCTTTCAATATCAAAACAACACCTCCTGTGGGAAAACCCTTCACTTAAACGAGTGCCGCTATATCGTTTTGCCTAAATGTATGTAATTAAAGATTTTGAACCTAAAATGGTCTTAAACGATAGGGTTCGACTGATTCACTGACTGAGGACGAATCTGTGGTCATATTCAATTCTGTCCGTGATGCCGTTTGTCAACACGATAGCTTTCGAAAGGATGGTCCTAGAGACTCGAAATTTTCTGGGTAGGTTCGGATCGTAAATGCCGTGGTTATGTTCGTTATCCAGCAAAATCGAACAGGGTGTTCATAAAATATGGCCATCAAAATTATTGTTCCTCAATATCTCAGAAGAACAAAACCGATGGAAATGAAATTTTGCGGCTACATGCAACATTTCCATAAGAGTCATCGTACGAAATTTTGTGACCATAGTGTTAAAAAAACAACAGAAAATTCGAACCAAATAATGAAAAAATAGGTACGCTTTCACCAATATTTTCAGTCCACTTTTGAACGGGACTGATTTATGAAAATGATTTCGAATGTTAGTACGAAAATTTTGCAATAATCTTATGATTAATATTATGTCAATCAGCAATAATGATAGAAATAACCCAAATACTATTTCAATAATAATACTACAAGGGTTTCAAACTTTGCTTCAGCTAATGTAAGCTAGTTTAGAATGAAGCTGAATTGATGTTTTGGACATAAATCTTTCATATCTATGAATACGAAATAAGGAGAGCAGTGTCTAAAGGACAGAAGATGAAGAAAATCAATAAAATTTCAAGCTTTCCATTTTGCAGAAGCCGGCGTGTAGATACTACGCCCAGATAGCGTCTGAATTTATTTTTCAGTACTATTTGTAACTGATCGCTAACTAAAAATGTGCTGAACTAAAGAAAAGTTCATCAAAATGATCTACTTGTCGATCCCAAGAAAATAAAGAATAATTTTGATGGAAAGAAAGTATGAGAATAATTCATTATCCAATAAGCCGCAAACATTTCTACTTTCCGAGACATTAAAAAAAGATTCTCTGATAAACGGCTTCAATTTAACACTTTATCTCGAAACCGCAAACATTCCTTCAGAATTATTTCGATAATCTACAAAGTGACTCATAACAATTCCTATGCAAAAAGAATCTTTGTGCCAAATACAGTTGCTGATTAACAAGAAAGCTGCATACGGTTTTCCATGAACTAAAATAAATTATGAGCATACATTAAAATGCAACGGCGTGCGAAAAGTTCGACCAATCATAATAAAGCTGCGCCATGCTCAAAGAAAGAGATAGTAGTATTGTCTTGTCTCTTTCTTTAGTTTGCTTTGCTGTCGTATCGTAGTGTGGTTTTCTATGCTCCCGTATGTCACCTTTTCAGTTTGTGGATTAACGTAACCTATAATTGGTAGTTTATTTATAAACAAAACTATATCAATTTTATATATCGTTGAAGCCAATATTTATTATTAACTTGAGTCTCACCTTGTTATTAACTCGTTAACCACTAACTTGTGATCAAAAAGCGATTATTATTGCTCCCCATTTTACTTGTGTGAATCATGAATCAACAAAGGTGAGTTTTTATTTTCTCACATTGAATTTCCATTAACATAGTAATTTTTTTCAGTGATAATCTGATTTGTAACGTCTGCCAGAAGAGCTATTCCAGCGTCTCGGCCAAAAATAGGCATTTGAGAACTGTTCATCATGAAGCTATCGAGGAAAAACCAAGAAACACTGTACATATACGGTGTCCCATTTGCAATGAGCAGGAAAAACCTTCTTTCGGATCCCATGACCTCCTTATAAGCCATTTAGAAAACAATCATTCCTTAAGTATTAAAACATCTTTTTATAATTTTAGGACTATGGAAGAATTTGAGACCTGGCGAGCACTTATTAGCAGAAGTGTGGATTATGTTGTGAATTCAACCCATTTCACTCAAAGTACCAATACCAAACAGATTTATTATAATTGCAACCGAAGCAACTACAGAGGTTGGTATGCGTATATATATTCATTAAAATGGGTGAATACTGATTTCACTACAATGTGATGAGGATTGTAGAAGATTATATTGTTACAAGTGTCAGATAGATTTAAGTGTCAATGTACGGAGTACACTGTTAAAACTGCACTTTGTAAGCACATCCATGCTGTTGCTTTGGTCGAAAAGGGAAGCGATTCTGTTTTAGGAGATGAAATAGAAGAAGAAAAAGAGGACAGTAATTTATGTATATCAGAACCATCAACAAGTAGAAATCGATATGAAGAAGATGTCAAAAATTTCATAGTAGAAAACGAAGAAAGACAAAATCCCAATGTTTCAACCGATCAGAGTAGAAAACAAGGGGTAAGTCATCTAGAATTAGCTATGGTGATGGAAAAACTTAAAAGCTTCTTATAGATTACAAAAGAACGAGCACATATGCTAGTGAATATGTTAAATCATGATAATTTGGATAAGATAACACATATGCTAGTGAATACGTTAAATGATGATAATTTGGATAAGATGGTCAGAATAATGGAAAAGACTGTTAGTGAACAGACTGAAGGTGCATCGACTAGTAAAAAGAGGAAAATTGATAAGCAATCGTATTATCCCAGCAAGAAGTAGTGGTGTGGATACGTACAAAGGTACTTTTATTCTCTGTAGTTCTTTTTAGAAAACAATCGCCTATCTGATAAAAAAGTTTTATGTAAATATGACAACTTGGTTTGGGCAATTATATATATAAATATGTTTTCTCATAATCTAGGGTAACCAGCTGTATCTCGACCAATACTTTTGAAAATCATTTTGACATGCCAGCCCAGAGATTGTCAAAGACCATCTGATAGAAGGTATGAGGAATCAGAATATAATTTTTTTTTAACCAGTAAAACGATAAAGGAAGAATAAATTTCAAATATGTAATGTATGCAGTTTTCCAATTATTGTGCTTTTTTACTAGAATGATTATTTAATTTTTATTTAAATTTTAATGTGTATTTGTGCTCTTTGTAAATTGGTGAAGGTTTTCTTCGCTTGGTTCTTTCCTTCACAAACTCCCTGAACCTTGCTTTTCCAATAAATATTATCAAAACGAAGTTCTTTTCATACCTGCCCATTGTAATGTAAAGTTAAATTTCGATGAAAATTTACGTCAGTTTTTTGTTCCTAATATAGCCAGGAACTTAACATTTGAAGGTATCAAATATTAACTATTTTCATTTAACATGACAAAAAAGCCAAATGTGCTTGGGGGTTTGAATAAAAATTACTTTATACATTGTCTTCATTTTGATACAACATAAATCTAATAATGGAGGTAACTAATTGTTCGGCAAGTGAATTGCCAGTAAAAATTTTGCATATCGATTATCGACATCTACAGAAAATATATATTACAAGAATAATACTCAATTTGTAGAATTTTCAGAGAAGTATTGGACTGAAAATTCACTTTGTCTCTTATTTCTTTTTGTCTACCTTTTCTTTATCAATTTCACTTGTTCAAGCTAATTTTCCTATATCTCAGGTTTATCGAATCCATACCCATATGATAGAGAGATAGACTTCTAGACAAACTTTCCAGTATGAAGTGTCTGGGATATATAAGCATATCTAGTAAATAAGAGTGCTGTTAATAAGTAATTAAGAAAAACCCCTGTTAATGTATTTTCTTTCACAGTTAACATCGATAATCTATATCTTTCAGTGTAACTGGCAATTCACACACCTGCCTCTCAGTTAAACTGATTATTATATGTATTAATCATCGATACGAAGAAAACTTACCAGGTATATATTACTTTTAATTTAAAATTTATGACACGTCTATTTGCCAACGATATTGAGGATTTCCCAAATAATCTAATCAGTATTCAAATTGCGATTTATACATTTTTTGAATTTGTTCGTAGATACCACTAAATTATTCATATATTGTTCCTTCATTAATTTCTTTTCATTAGAAGAATTCGTTGCTGGAAAGTCGTGGATACTTTTACACAATTTAATATCTGGATGCAAATTCTTAGTACCCATTTTTCAATTCTTAAAAGCACTAGCCAAAAAAAACGAGCGTCTTTTCATTCATTAATAATCAAAAATAATATCTACTTTGACATTCGAACATCATGTAAACAAAACCATCACAGAATACTGTCCTGATATCGCTTTCTCTACACGTCAGTTCCTTTGGAGTATGACGTAGGGTGAGAAAATTGACAAAGCGCATGCTCATTTGATTGGTCGAACTTTTCGCACGCCGTTGCATTTTAATGTATGCTTAAATAGCGAGTCAACAACGTTTCATCTATCAAATCCTGAAGATGAACAATGGAGTGAAACGCAGCCGTTCATCCAAAGAGCCTGTTTATCGATTTGTACAGCGTGCTATCGCTGTTCATAAAGTGCTGACTGATTCCGATAAAAATGAATCATTGGTAATGGAAATACTCAGTCAGGTAATCGGATAGAGAGATAGACAACTAGTCCGCGTCAAGGGCATTCAGAACACACACTGAATTTGTAAAAATGAATCATTTTCTTTGTGGGGAAATAATTGTTGAAATTCAAAAGTGCTGACATCTAACATTTCAAACACGCAATACATCATAAAGCTAAAGGAAACTGCGCGAAATAAACTTGCGTTGAATCTACCGCCGCCAGATGGCACCACGTATTTTGTGTTCTCGAATAAATTAGATTTTATAGCCTTTAACAGTTGTGTGAAAATAACTAATTCGTCATTTGAGATTTCGTGCATTTTACTAAGATATGATTTATTTTATTCTTATTCTATCTGATGAATTCTATGACCACAGACTAAACCATGAGAAAATTCAGGATGCATACGAATAAAGAATATCGAAATCTTCAACATTTACAAGTGTTTGCAAGCAAGAATATTCCTAGCTTTCTATTTGCCTGAATAATTTCCGAAATCACTTCAGTTGGAAGTGAAGTGATTTTGACAAATAGAACATGCCTTTTTCGGATGACAATCAACAAAACGATAAGGTTTGAAATCAGAGTACCATCGACGATTGTCCGGAAGGAAATTCTAAATGTAATATGTATTATTCATTACTAGGAATGAAAACCAAGGATAATAATTCACTTTCTGTTATGTTTAGAAGTGAATTGTAAACTTTTACCAAAATGTTAGGTTATGCTATTGTTATGATGAACTGAAGTGATTGTGGAAATTGAACTGATTTTGTCAGAAAGCAACATCAGTTGGATGCGCATCAGTTCAAAATCACAACATTGTCAAATAGAACACGCATCAACTGATTTTACATCAGTTTGGAAGTGATGCGGCTTCAAATAGAAAGGGCCTATTATGTTCAATTCATGAAGGTATAAATACCCTATATTACTGTTATACAGACACTAGGCTTAATTCATGATTCCTTAAAATGATATTTGTTACATTGAATGAAGGTTTTCAATATATACAATGTGTTGTATACTAAGTAATCTACCTGTGTTGTACTAAAGTTGCTATGTACATGATGTGGTGTTAATATGTAAATGTGGAAATAAAACTGTGAAAAGCTCACCTTTCCTTATAAGCAGACTAGTAACACGTCTTAAAGCGTCTCTAGGGGATCTTTGGAAGAACTTTGGGGTTAAGTTTGGAGGAAGAGTAAGGGGCTTTCTGTTCGATTCCCAAGGGTTATGGCCAGGTGCCATCCTATCCAGATGTTCGATTGACACAGGTCTTCTACTTCTCTGCTTGGGGTACCAACCCCTCCCAGGACCTCCTGCCAGTCGAAGCAGCTCTGTACCTACTACAACTTGTTCGAAACCGGTAGAATTACCTCTTCTATAACCACTGGTCGAGAGACCACCTGAAGATAAGTTACCAATTGTGTTTAGGCTTCCCAGGGTGCTACTTTGTCTTGGTGCTGTATTCCTGCTGGGTATATCAGGAGCTCGTCTATGTGGTGTGCGGGGAATATCACAGCCTCTTGCAAAAATAGGCGTTTCTGGCAGGCTGCAAGAAGTTTGGAGATGCATTTCTTCCTGGGGGCTTTGGGAGGCCCTCTTCTGGAAGAACCTTCTCTTAGATTCCTGCAACTCTGTTGGTAAAGTGCGACGTTCGCTTGGTATGTTTCTATTGGAGGAACTGAAGAATCCCCGTCTACCTCTATTGTAGTTAGCGTCCACCGATCGGGTTTTTAAGCTATTAGAATCTCTATGAGGAGGCACTATAGGTGGTTCTTTTCCATTCGGTAAAGAGTCTGGACTGTGTTTTTGATTTGCTTGGACAATCTCGGAATACTCGTCTTCGTCTTCTTCCACTGGAGACGGTGGTAAAGGCGGGAATTCGTGTTGCATCACTTCAACTCTCACTGGAAAATCAGCTGATGTTGAGGTTGGCAGTGGTTTCTGCTCTCTATCTCTGTGTGCAATCAGCATCTCCTTAGCGCTTTCAGATTTTTGTATGCCACTTCTTCTAGGAAACGGCGATCCTCCTTCCATCAAAAGCTGTCTGTAATACTCTTCATCCCTTTGTATTTCATTATGGCTGCTCGATTTCATAAGATCGTTTGCTTTTTGCTGCCTTTCGTCGTTTTTACTATCTTTATTATTTTTAGCAGGAGCTTTTCTCTTCGCCCTTTGTTTGTAGTGTAAGATAGAATCAACACCGTTCAATATGAATTTATCGTTCTGTACTATTTCGATATCACGTCGTTCCAACAGTTCGGTAATGTTTTGTTCTATTTTTCTAAGAGGTGAGATTTCTGCACTTTGTTGAGAGCTTTCAGCATCTTCCTCTTCTTCCACAGTTATCCCTAGTTCTCGTCTTGGAGTGGAATCTTCAGCATTGAGTGAGGGTAGGGATACAACACGAACAATTGGAGATGCAGCTGTGTTAAATTCGTTTGCACATTCAACAGGAGGGGAATTATAACAGTCAACATTGCCTTCTCTTATCAATGATTTGATATTGTCGAAGGTAGTGCTATGTTTTCGGAATTCATTACTTTGTTTGCTGCGCGGGGTGCTTGATCTAGAGCTGGATAAATCAGCCGACAGTCTTGAGGGTGAACTGCTTAGTTCCTGGCTCACACGTCTCGAGTTATTCAAGTCTAAACTGAATCTAGACTTGGGAGAGTTGAGCTCTTGGCTAAGGCGGGATTGTGGATTGCTCAAATCCACGCTATATCTAGAAGCAGGGGTATTCAATTCTCGGCTGAAGCAAGAATTGAGGTCTCCGCTGAATCTGGACACTGGTATGCTCAAGTCTGAGCTCAGGCGGGAATTCAAGGAAGAATTTGAGGTAACTGTGCTTGATTGATTCAGTAGTGCCTTTCTATCTTTCTTATTCTTACGCACGATATACGTGCTGGTACCTGAAATATTCAGGTTATTCAGTTCTGGGGGAAGGTTAACATGATCGTCTGAATCTGAAAAGGGCGACGTGACTTCATCTTCTGTTGTACAAGGGGGAGGATCAGGCCAGTCATCCAATTCTTTAAGTTTGTTCGGTATGGAGCTGGTGCTTGAAAATGATCCTGATTTCTTTCTTCTTCGGCCGATTACTTTTGTACTTCCAGGTGTCAATAGGGCTTCATCGTCCAAGGGAACTTCCCATGCTATACTAGCCCTTTTATTACAGTTTGGTGGTGGGGGAGGAAGAATATCCTCCAGAGAGTCATCCGAGAAATGTTCATCGTCTGCCAGTTCGCTTAAGGGACGTAGCCCTGGTGGTTCATCCAGGTCACTCGATAGGTTGTCTTCACTTCCTCTTCTCTTGACTTCCCTGTGCCTTTCTAACGCTGTTGGTACTGTCCTCGGTGGAACCCTTGTAGGCGAAGTTAGAGGGTACCCTAAGTGTTGGAAAGGTAAACTACCAAACCTATATCCAGGCGGCGGAGGCGGTGGATTCAAGGTGAAATCGTTATTTTCCCAACCATATGGACGTTGATGGCGTGTTTTTGGCTGGAAAAGAATGATATCGTCATTAGAGAGGATTGGTGCACAAATAAATATTCGACCGGCCTGCGGTCGATGGTACCCTAGACGAGAAGTACGTTAATGAAAATTTGGCTTCCCAGGTAAGAACTGCTGCTCTATCGATCTAAAATATTTTTAGAGTATTGCCGGTTGTATCAAAACAAAAAGTAATAACCACATGGCTCGTTTTATAGTCTTTTCAGGTTACTCGTTACTTTCTGGATGTTTTTTCTAATACTTTTGAAACCTCTTTTGAGGATTTTGAGAAATTTGTTGATTTCCTTGTTTTTCGTTCAAATTCAACATTCATTACTTCGGTAGGTACTTAGAAAATTGTGAGTACCTACTTCTGAATTTATATTAGATAGATAGAGTAGCGGTTCTAGCCCAGGAAACCAATAACTTTGTGCTTTCCGTTCCCAGTAAACGTCTATAGTACCATAGACCGAGGGTCACCGAATAAACATTGATTAGATATTCAAAGTCAAACGAACTCTGTAATAACTAAATCTTTACACACTTTTAATACGAGTATAAGTGTACATTTACAGGGTTTTCACTCCTTGAACTTTGTTACTAAAAGAGATAAAGAAAAATGTTTCCTACAAAAATTTCACTAAATTGACTGAGTTTTTACAATATGAATTCACATAATGGAATATATACAGGGTGGCCAATATATTGATGGCAACTTATTTTTTTCAAATGGAACATCCTGTACATTTTTCCATATTTGGCTAGCTCTTTTTCCCCTGATTTCGAATATGTGACATATGTTTGTCAATCTCTTTTATTCTAAGTACCACAGAGTCAAATTATAAGAACCACCTGGCAAGCTCTGTAATCATTTTTCAAGTGGCAGACTGCGTTTACTGAAATACCCATTTTTGGAGTTATAACAACGCCAGTTGGAATAGGTATAGGGTTAACAACATATTGAATGCAACTACATTTTTTAGAATGGGACACCCTGTCCTGTATATTCTTCAATCTTTTGATAGGCAATTTCCTCCTGATCTCGAATATATATGCGTATGTGGGCTTGCCTCTTCAATTTTCAGAGTTTCAATGATGATATCGAATAAAAGAATATGTGAAATACCTACGAAATTCTTTATATTCAAACAATTTTCTTGAAAGTATTATTTCAAAATGAATACTTAACAAGATGGTTTCTAATATTTGAAACTATATGGAGCTTAGAATAAGAGAGATAGACCAACATATGTCACATATTCGAAATCAGAGAAAAAAGAGCTAGCCAACTATGGAAAAATATTCAAGGTGTTTCATCTGAAAAAATGGAGTTTCCATCAATATATTAGCCACCCTGTATATATTTCAGTTTGTGAAGTGATATTAAGAAACCACAGTTGATTTCGTGAAACTTTTGTATGACACATTTTCTGGTATCTCCTTCAGTACAAAAGTTGAAGGGGGGGTCAAATTATAGTGAAAAACCCTGTACTTGAAGAAAATTATCTGTTTGAAAATCAATCGTGCTTTTTCTTAGAAGGCATAACTCCATTTTCTGTGGAACATATTTTCAGTTACCACAATAATTATCTGTCATAAAAACCATCCATACCTATACCAAAGTTGACTAGTGTGGCGTTTTCAAAAGGTATTCCAAAATGGAACAGGAGTTTTGGAAATTCAGACAAAGATTAACGCAGTTCATTGGCAATAATGCCAATAATTGACACCATTTTGCAAATATCATCTTTGAAAATTGCTTAACATAAACTTTGAATGTTGGACTTGATAAAGGAAGCACGATTTTATTCAAATTGTATTTCTAAATCTGCAAGTTTTCCTGCCCCACCCTACACTGAGTTGAATCTGAGAATTCAACAGGACCTCACGACCAGCCAACTATTATATTCGAGTGAACGGAGTATGTGTGAAGCAGGCATTATCTGAAACTTCTCCTCATATCTCCATCTTTAACTGAGAACAGACAATTGGATATCAACTTCTTCGCTTACCAGTGTTGTTTGCGTAGCGCTATGAATTGGGTCAGGCAGTCCATTAACCAAACTGGGACTTTCACTGTTCTGGAATTTCTGCGGTGGTGGTATGGTTTCAATTCTGGCTGGAAGTTGCGTAAGGGGAAATGATCTGTTCTTCGAGTTGTTGCTTTTTGGTCGATGTGTTGGAGAAACTCTGCAAAATGAATGTTGGAGTCAGTACACTTGAATTTATGGATATGGGGGTGTTTGTGATGATGTATTATTTTGGAGGGTTATCGCTATGCATCATATACGTGAATATATGACTGTTTTATATTCGTATGTCCGTTTCAAGCATTCTTTTTTCTAGCCAAACGTCGAGTTTCGCGCTGTCGATCAAGTTCATCTAACAGCTTCTCGAAAGTAAAGGATGTTTTTTTTAGCAATAAAACAACTCGATTGACATGAATTTTATTAATCGAAAAGATAACCTTGTGGTATTACATTTTAAATATGATTTCTGGCATATGATCGCCACGGCTGGCCCGGATATAGTAGTCCAATCTGGACGTCCAATTTTCGATAACTTTTGCCAATATTTATGGCCATATATCGATAATAACACGGCGAATGTTGTCTTCCAAATGGTCAAGCGTTTGTGGCTTATCCGCAAAGACCAATGACTTTACATAGCCCCACAGAAACTAGTTTAGCGGTGTTAAATCACAAGATCTCGGAGGCGAAATAACAGGTCCAGAACGTGAAATAAGGCGGTCACCAAACGCGTCTTTCAATTAATCGATTGTGGCACGAGCTGTGTGACATGTTGCACCGTCTTGTTGAAACCACAGCTCCTAGACATCATGGTTGTTCAATTCAGGAGTGAAAAAGTTTGTAATCATGGCTCTATACCGATCACCATTGACTGTAACGTTCTGGACATCATCGTTTTTGAAGAAGTACGGACCCATGATTCCACCAGCCCATAAAGCGCATCAAACAGTCAGTTTTTCTGGATGTAACGGTGTTTCGACATAAACTTGAGGATAGGCTACACTCCAAATGCAGCAGTTTTGTATGTTGACGTAGCCATTCAACCCGAAGTGCGTTTCATCGCTAAACAAAATTCGCTCATGAAAATCGGGAACAACAGCAATCTCGTTTTGGGCCCATTCGACGAATCTACGCCTTGCTTGATGATCGTTTGGCTTCAATTCTTGCACGATTTGGATTTTGTAAGCACGCAAACCAAGATCCTTCCGCAAAATCTTTCATAAAGTGGATGGACACAGATCCAATTCCTGTGCTAGATGGCGCATGGATTCATTCGGGTCTTTCTCTTCTACAGTGGCAATAGCTTTTTCTGTACGGCGTCTCTGGGAATGCGAGTTATCAGTAAGAGTAAACGTGGTGCGAAAACGTTCCATGGACAATCGAATTAAGGAGAGTAGATTCTGTGGGGAAGGAAAAGAAACTTATGCTCACTCCGTTGAAGAATTCCTGGCCATTGCGAGACAGTGTAAATAATGTCTTGAACAGACGAATTTTAGGAGGAACGTTGATCTAGCCTTCTTGAATGATACTAGAGTTCATTTGGGGTTCCGGAGTTGTAGTCGGAGTGCAATGTAACCCTCTTAACAATGTACAACCTATTATAACCCTTGCAATTGCCGCGAAATCTTTACATTTCAAAATGTGTGTTTGACTCGCGAGTGGGTGCGCTTCGTCTAAACCCGGCTTTACACATGGGCCCTCTCAATCCTCGTCGCTGTTATTTTCTAAACGGCAATCCAATTCCGGTGGCTAGTAGTCACTGTGATCTCGGAGTTGTAGTCACCGAAAGTTTGAGCTGGTCTGACCACATTCTTCACATTGTGAATAGATCCAAGAAACCTCTATTCTTGGTCTAAAAAGCTTTCGGTGGATGTGACCTATCTACTTAAGCTACCCTGTACAAAACGTACATACGTCCCATATTAGAGTTTGCTGGTCCGGTTTGGAGTCCCGTGTTAGTTCACGATTTGTCTTTGCTCGAAGAAGTCCAACGTCGAGCAACACGTATCCCCTATGGAATCTCACTCCCAGCTATAGTCAAAAACTTTCTCTAATGAACTTGCCCACGTTTGCCGATAGAAGAACTCGCGGGGACCTCATTGTCACTTTTCAAGCTCTACATGGAAGTTTTGGTGTCGACCTAGCTCCTCTTTTTAGTGTGAATGTTGAGAGCCGGTTGCGTGGACATGCATTCAAACTGAGGAAAGAGAACTTCAGGACAGTTCAGAGGCAGCATTTACTACCGAATCGAGTATTTGATACGTGGAACAATTTGCATTCTTCCATCGTTGATTAAGTGTCTGAACTGCACATTTATTTTTCATGCTATACAGGTTTGGAAATTCACATCTGAAATATACGATATACAATGCTTCAGAGAGAGAATTCTTCCCATCAGTTGCACAGATGAATAGTCGAGACAATCACGTGCTGTAACACACTGAATTCCGTTGTCTTACTTCAATATTCTAGTCTTGTCTCTCTCTTATCGTTTAGAGGAGCGTAATTCTTCAGTATGATAGGAAACAGTAAATACTTGAATCGAGTATTACGGGCAGCCTGACAAATTAAAAATTCTATAAGTGTAGTGCTGGTTCCCTACCATACTGCGATAACAGAGAGACAAGACTAGATTATTGTAATAAGACAGTTGAATTCATTCAGCTATCGCACTAGATTATCTCTCATCTGTGCAACTGGAGGGAAGAATTCTCTGACTGATGCATTGTATATCGTATGTTTTCGATGTGAATTTCCAAATCTGTATATGTGAATCATATATTATTTTTGTGAGTTTATAGGTGACACCTTCACTTTCACCACTTTGTAATAATAATAATAATAAAAAGTAAGGGTGATCGGTTGGGAGTGGAACATAAAATTAAAGAAAAATGAACAATAAAAATGACCTAGCAATGTCGAAGAAATACCCTGGAAGACTAAATCGAATTGAATTCTCCAGAAAGTCAAAAAATAACATCAACACCATAAATACTTACTTGGGTAAAAGAGTAGCTATAAGCCTTTGGGCTTCTTCCGGTGGTGGTGGAAAATCATCATCGGCCGGCGGATGGATAGGCGAAAGACAGGCAGTCTCGTGGTGGACGGGTACTTCTGGCAGAGGTTTGAACGCCAGATTGAACTTCGGATGCTTGCGACCGTTCATGCTCATGTAGCCATCGTCCTCGGACTGATGGCCCAAAGATGGACTTTCGTCCTCTGGAGTTGTCGACGACACGTTGCTTCCTGTTGAGTTCTGGCTGAGTTGACGAAGTTGAGGGGTGGACGCTGAAGTGGTTAGTTGCTGAATCTGTGGAAATAATTTCAAATTGGTCGTTCTCTCAATAAGAAATATCACGGAAACTGGTAATCTTTTAAGGAGGACTTTGGAAGTTGATAGTGATTATGTTTCATCAAAACTGAAACTGTCGAATTTTTAGTGAAAATCTGAATGATTGTTTGCCCTAATGTGAAGGGATGCAGCATCAAACAACAATGGACAAGTAAATTATGTATCGTTACAGAAATTAAGTAACTCATAGAAAAAATAGATTTTTGTAAGTAAGATACGCTCGAGTCTGTCTGTTGAATCGGTACGAGGTAGCTAGAATTTGCATAGCCTCAGATAGTTAGAAGGCACTGGAGGCAGTTGTTTGTAGATCCAAAACCATTTGGAGCTGTATAGTTATAGTTTGAAGAGGGGTTACAGTTCACTGCGACCTCAAGCTCTATTATGCCCCTTACAGAGTTGTTGTGACCACAACCTTCACAGCCTTGCCTTCCAGTTCCAGATATCTGTGAAGGCTTCAAAGACGCTAGTGCTTCAATCTTACAAGTTTCTCGCCCAAGGCATTCTCTGCTTAAGCTCGCAATGCCAAATCATTCCGTGACTAGGTGAATGGGGGTTTCTTCCACTTCCCCAAAGAACCTACACTAGTCAGTGTCCGATAATTTCATCCTCAACGGGTGGTTCCTGAAGCGATAGTTTCCTGTAAGAAAGCCAGTGAGGAGGAGTAATTGTTTCTTACCAAGATCCAAATATCTTTTGGATCTTGCCGTTTCAAAGTTCCGAAAGAACTTCTCCCTGGGAGACTCCGCCAGAGTATTTCCCTCTTGGCTTTCTCCTCCTCCAGAAACTCCTTCTTATAGGTACCTATACCACAGAAGGGTTCTGGGCCAATGAGTGACATTCGTGTGCCATCTTTGGTAAGTGTATTGGGCTCTTCTTTGGACCTGTAGACAATTCCTCTCAAATACTGGCGAAGGACAGTGAGCTTGTTTGATTTGTGTACCTGCCCTCCAAAACATTGAAGGAATTGAGAAAGCTGACGCACTTGCGGAAAAAAGGACCAAACACTCTCTTCATGTAGGGTATCATCCTCACCGATTAGGGCGGGATCTGTGATCGAGAAGAAAGACTAATATAGCAACCAAAAAGACTTATTGCTCCATCAAAAGAGGAGGAACAACAAGATCTATCGTGGTCAAAAAACGAGATAAGGCTGATGACTGGGCTTCTCACATGTCACTTTTTCGTGATACATATATCATTTGCAAGAGATAGATAAGGAAAACTCCGATATCTGTAGGTTATGTGGATCGACCACAGAATCCACCGAGTACATATTATGCCAATAGAGAAGCCGAAATACCTAAGTGCGAAGTCTAATAGACAAACAATCAACTTTGCAAAGGCAGATGCAGTCGTGGACAAAATAAAGTACAAAATATGTAAATTCATTTCGAAAAAAATAAATCTGGTCGCGAAATTGAAGAGCAGACCAACATTTGAATACTTTTTCGAGTGTGTGGGGTCAAAATGCCCTGTTATTTGCTTGCCAACATAATAGTGGTCTTTAACGGCACCCCACAGAAATAAGTCCAACAGTGTCAAGTCACAGCTTCTTGGCGGTCAATTGATGCCACCATTTCAGCTTCATCATCAAATGACGAAAAAAAATTTTTATGAGAGAAATGTGTGGCAAGTTGCACCATACTGTTGAAACCAAACATTGTTTGAATCAATACCATAGAGAGCGAGTACAAAAATATCGGTTATATTGTTACTATAGGTGTTTCCATTAACTGAAATGATTCCGTCATCCTGATTTCAAAAGAAGTATGGCCAAGTCAATGATGCCTACGCTACAAAAGCCGCCTCAAACACGTGTTGGCGCATCAACAATGAAACCAGTTTCACGAACTTGTCTAGGTTTCGGAAATACGTTTCGAATAAATTCCTGCTCACGCGAAATTTCACTCAGCGAAGATTATATTATGAATTGTTGTAACAGAATATAATATAATAAAGTATTGTCAGGTTCGAAACAATCAAAGGAATTTCACATTTATTATTGATAAAAGTGCTCAAGCTTTTAAAAATCCCCCTCAGATAATGAATCTAGATTATTCAGGAGAACATCACCAAAGCAATTATGAATATTTAACGATTTTATGGTAAAAAGTCAATCCCAAATGCGATGTGATCCATTAATTTTTTTTCGAATATCGAAAAGCATCAATTTATCCCAATAAATCCGGCAGAGAGTGGCAGAATACAGGCATATGGAGGTTCAGCATAAAAAGCAAGGGATTTGAACATTTTTAGTACTCACGTTTTGCACTTGATTCGCATTTTCCACGTCGTCGAACTCCGAGAGCACTCGATCTAACAGCTCAATTGAACGCTGGACATCATCCGTGCCTCTGTAACAAAAAGACCACATTAGGTTTTGGCTGGAAAGTGAAAACATCGTGGTAGGTTCGAAAAAAAATATGGTGGTGATTTACGCTTTTCAGCACTTCGTGGGAAAAGCGATGTTTTGAATGAACCCTATGGATATACTGGTTCGTATCACCGTCAGCTTTAATAAAATTCTGAGGAGGTTATAGTATAAGATAATATAAATATGTTCATCATTATCATTGTAAGGAAATAACGGCAGACATTTCTTTATTTGGATAAATTTGTTTTTCAAACCTTCATTGCAATAAATGTAACTATTATTTCGATAGCTATTGAACTTTGTTTCGTACAAACATATTCAATTTATGTAAAGAGTTTTCCGATAAGAGGTGTTATTTTGATTTAAAAAAATGCCATTTTTCAATATACTCGTAAATGATCGGATGTTTATTTCATTATAAAGAAGAAGCTATGCCGCTAATAGTGTAAAATAACATCAGGCAAATGACCAGCACGACCACGCTTACAGGACCATATCCTTTTGATGAAAATTTCCACAACCAAATCGCAAAGTGGCTGCCCTATGTCCTCGAAGCCCTACGAATTTCATCTTTGAGGTCTTGAATCGACGCTGGGCTATTGGCGTAGACCTTCTCTTTCACGTGGCTCCAAAGGAAGAAGTCGCAAGGTGTTAAATCACACGATCTCGGTGGCCAATTGTGATCACCTCTTCGAGAGATAACACGGTCCGAAAACTTTTCCCGCAAAACATCAATGGTTTCGTTGCTTGTGTGGCACGTAGCGGCGTCTTGTTGAAAGTAAACGTTGTCCAGATCAATACTATCCATTTTCGGCCATAAAAAAATCATTAATCATCTCTCGATAGCGCAATCCATTCACCGTAACTGTTGCTCCAGCCTCATTTTCGAAAAAGTAAGGTCCAATGACTCCGCCGGACCATAAACCGCACCAAACAGTCACACGTGGACGATAGAGAGGCTTTTCAACTATAACTCTTGGGTTTTCCGAGCCCCAGATGGGACAATTTTGCTTGTTGACGAAGCCACCGAGGTGGAAATGGGCTTCATCACTCAAGATGATTTTCCGATGGACTTCCGGATCATTTTCATACATTTCAACGATCCAATCAGCAAAGACGTCGTGTTGTGTCGTGTTGTTGGTGATCGGCCGGCTTGAGTTATTGTGTTAACTGAACTTTATAAGCGTTAAGACCCAAATCTTTATGCAAAATACGGTGTAATTACGTTTGTTGAATGCTTAATTCCAAAGAACGACGAGGAATGGACAAACCTGGGTTTTCTTCAACACTTTCGGCTACAGCAGCAGGATTCTGGGCTGTTCTCGAGCGACGTGCATGAGTTTTATTCTTCACATCACTAACTTGTCCCAACAGCTCGAATTTTTCAACGAATTTCTTTATTGCGGTCCGACAAGGTGCTTCACGACGACTCAAAAACGTTCCGAGTTTTACGAACCGTCTCTGACCTATTTTCACCATTTTTATAGTGAATTTAAATAATTTTAATGCGTTCTTGAAAGAGTTTTCGGAGAAGGAAGAAACTAAAGGGGAAGCACTCTTGAGGAATCTTCCGGAAATGGATCAATCCGAAAAGATCCTTTGGAACTTTGAAAATGCCCGAAAAGTATTTGGATCTCAGTAAGAAAAAAGTTACGCCACCTCACTGGCTTTCTAACAGTACATTGTCGCCTCAGGAAGAATATGATGAGAATTGGCTAAATAGAAACTGATCAACTAAGATGGGGAAGAGGTACCAATTCCTGTTCCATTGCAAACCTGCGTGAAGTATATCTTGGATAGGAGAATGATGGGAAAACGCGAATTCAGCCCACTCCTATGGAGGCCTCGGGAAGAATTCATAAAATTACATACTCCTTTGGCAAGTATTCTCCCAATTGGATTTATCGTTTTGCATTTCTTTGAAAGTACTGAGACTCTCAGTTTTTCATCACCGGTAGAGTTGCGTATCCAAACTAACACTTTCTCAGATCAACTTAATGTCTTCACACAATTCTGTTTTGATCCGATTATTTTCAGAATAATTGAAAACAGCAAAAATCGAATCATTTTCGTTGAGCTCCTACTAATCCCTTAATCTTCATACATCCCGTGTAGCATTAACTTCTTCAGTTATTCGTCGACTCGTCGTCCTATGTAAAACTCTCGTTAATTTTAATCCGTGAGCATTTCAGCTGTCTGGTTAGGTGAAACAGCTTTACCGAAGATTGATCACTTTTTGCAACACGGTGCTTTCCACCATCATACATTTATGTCTGTATTTTTGCAGCGGTTTTTAAGGTTTGATGTAAAACGTATAATTTGCCATGATGGTATGCAATAATTCTTCGAAAACGAGAAGTCAGTGATACAAATTATATCTTTCGCACAAAATATAGGTTGAAAATGGGACATGATAAATTAGTCATAATGTTCTTTAGTAAACAGAGTTGCTCTATTTCATTTCATTTTCCATCTGCTTTTATGATAAGGTTTAGAATTTTTTTCGAAGAAATTATGACTATTTTTTCAGAACTCATATCAGAAATAAGGTAGAAATATTGAAAGGAATCCGAAAACTTAAGTTCGAATCAGCTTCATTTCTGAAATGCGTGATTGGGATATTTTCATTTTTTTTCATATTCATTAAATTATTTATAAAATAAAACTCCAATGAAAGAAGCTAAATGAAATCACAGAAACATAAAAGAATCGGTAAATATCTAGTTTACCGCTGAGTTATCGATTTTCAAAATATTTAGCATATTGTTTTGTAGGGATGTTGTGATGCCACAGATTCAATTTGAGCACCGGCAAATCAATATTTCCCGAGAAAATCGAAAAGAAATTCTATAAATCGTTCATAATTCAGGTGCATTTGTCTTAATACGAGCCAGGTCTTTATTTTCTCAGTGAAAAATAAGTGTTTGTGGGTGATTCCCGAATCTTATAAATACTTGGCACTGTTCCTATCTCAGCTAACCTAACCTAACTCAAGCTAACCTATTATTAGATAGGAACAGCTACAACTCTTATACGTAAATAGGTTAGCTTGAGTTAGGCTAGGTTAGCTAAGATAGAAATAGTGCCAAGTATTTTTAAAAGTTGGAATCACCCACTAACACTAATTTTTAAATAAAAAAATATCTGGATTTAATTAAGATGAGTGGCACTTGAATAATGAACGATGTATAGAAGGTCTTTTTCGATTCTCTCGGGAAATATTGATTTTAATTGAAACTGTGGCATCAAAACATCATAACGAAACAATATGCCAAATATTTTGAAAATCGGTGACTGGGCGGTAAACTAGATATACCCTTATAATCGCGGAATAATGAAACATAAAGAGTAAATTAGGATTATATTAATCATTGCTGGGCTTCCTGAACGCATCTCAAGAACTATTGAGTTTCTGCGTGTTAGGACGATCATAACTTACATTCAAAAAATTAAGATGTCTTACCGAATTTCTAAGAAATATTTTCCTCTGAATTGAAGCCAACAAAATGAACTGACCATTATATTCTATAGAGTCCACTACACCTTTACTTCTGTTATACGACTGACAATAAAATACAGATTTATAATCATTAGAAGAGTGTTCCTCTATGTTATCTTCAAGCGCCAGTTAAACCTGTTTTGCATTCAGCTTAATCTTCAGTTATCAGACGCCGATAGAGTGATTGCTATCAAACCGATAAATTCATTTCATTTAAATATTCAGAATGTGAAATGTAAATATATATCATCATGAACAATAATTTTTCAATGAGCTTAATGTATTTGGCAAATATTGCAGATTCTGAAGAAAAGGACAGCAATATCTTTTTGAATATGTACGACTACTTCAGAAAGTTATTTCAGCAAATGATACGTCAGAAAACACTTTTCTGCAATGTAATCAATTGTGCTAGAACGGGTTTTCTAGATGTGTTATTAATTCTTTGGTTAAGTTGATTATTGAAGGATTTTCCAATAAGAGGTGTTACGTTTGGAGCTGTCATTTTTTGACATCTGACAAGTAAAAACTAGGCAATTAATAAAAATGGCACGATAAACGCTTCAAGAACGCAATGAAATTGTTAAAATTCACTATAAAAATGGTGAAAATTTGGCAGAGACGGTTTGTAAAACTCGAACATTTTTGGGTCGTCGTGAAGCACTTTGTCGGATCGCAATGAAGAAATTGGTGGAAAAATTCGAGCTGTTGGGACAAATTAGTGATGTGAAGAATAAAACCCGTCCAAGTCGCTCAAGAACTGCAGAGAATATTGCTGCTGTAGCCGAAAGTGTTGAAGAAAACCCAAGTTTGTCCAATCCTCGTCGTTCTTTGGAATTAGGCATTCCACAAACGTCATTACACCATATTTTGCATAAAGATTTGGGTCTTAAGGGTAATAAAGTTCAGTTCACACAAGAACTCAAGGCGGCCGATCAAAAACGTCGTGTCTTTGCTGATTGGGTCGTTGAAATGCATGAAAATGATCCGGAATTTCATCGAAAAATCATCATGAGTGATGAGGCCCATTTTCACCTCGGTGGCTTCGTCAACAAGCAAAATTATCGCATCAGGGGCTCGAAAAACCCAAGAGTTATTGTTGAAAAGCCTCTCTATCCTCAACGTGTGACTGTTTGGTGCGGTATATGTTCCGGCGGTGTCATTGGACCTTACTTTTTCGAAAATGAGGATGGAGCAACAGTTACGGTGAATGGATTGCGCTATCGAGAGATGATTAATGATTTTTTATGGCCGAAATTGGATAGCATTGATCTGGACAACGTTTACTTTCAACAAGACGGCGTTACGTTTCATAAAAGCAACGAAACCATTGATCTATTGCGGGAATAGTTTCTGGACCGTGTTATCTCTCGAAGAGGTGATCACAATTGGCCACCGAGTTGTTATGATTTAACATCTTGCAACTTCTTCCTTTAGGGCCACGTGAAAGAGAAGGTTTACGCCAATAGCACAGCGTCAATTCAAGACCTCAAAGATGGAATTCGTGGGGCCATCGAGGACATAGGGCAGCCACTTTGCGATTTGGATGTGGAAAATTTCATTAAAAGGATATGGTTCTGTAAGCGTGGTCGTGGTGGTCATTTACCTGACGTTATTTTCGACTATTAACGGCATAGCTTCTTCCTTATAATGGAATAGACATTCGATCATTTATATTGAAAAATGGCATGTTTCTTCGAATATCAAAATAACACCTCTTATTAGAAAACCCTTTATTTGGTACAGTGAGCTCTTTTATCGGCTGGGGCGAGAAACATGACACCTAGAAGAGAAGCATCTGGTTTACTCCAAATTTTACAGATTTAAGATTTTCCTTACTTATCTCGTGAAGGTCTTGCCATAATGACCTGAAAATGCTCCATAAGTAGTCTATTGAACCTTCTCCGAAATTCTTTTAGCATAAACAGACTGGGGCTTTGTTTCGTTATTCTGTCTGAGTTCGCAAAGATTCTATGCAGACATTTCAGTGTGATTTAGTCGTTGATTTCGAACCATGTTGTTCAATACATTTATGAACTATTTTCACAATATTTATAATTCACATTGCGCGCTTTCTGTAATTACCGTTTAATACGGTCCATATGTTTATTGCACTAACGGGGCTGGAGTGGAAATCAAGCCTAATCATTATTGTAAAATTCAAGATTATAATTTATGCAATAAATGGCCTATATGAATACCCTGTGTGTAAAGTGAATTAATCCCTTTTGTAGTTCCTCCCTTGGGAGGGCATTCGGGATCAAACCCCTCTCGCGGGACCAAAGGGGAGACTTTACCCCCAAGATATATGATGAACTATTAAACAACATAATATACCTAATCCAGTCTGTTTTGGTTACTCGATCATTCAATTGCAATTTTTCTCCTAATAAATGAAAGCGACGTTTTTCCATTTTTGAACGCTCGTTTTATTTATACGAGTGCTATATCGTTTTGTCAAAATGTCTGTAATTTTCGAATTTTGAGCCGAAAGTGGCCTCAAACGTTAGGCCGACTCCCTGATGACTAATCCGTGGTCAAATTTTTTGATTATTGATTTTTTACCTATTTCATTTCTTGAATAACTTCCAGAACATAATTCAGATCGTGCTGAGAATTTGCATTTATATATTCAGCATAAATCTTTAGTTCTATATAAAATTTTGGGGTATCAGAATGATTGCTTCACCTACGAACGAGCGCTCAAAACCACCTGCTCAGGGCTTTTCTTAAATTCCCTTTTGATGACAATGTGCGTTCTGCAATCATCTGAATATCTCAAAAATTATGTCACATATTCAGCTCTGCATGTAAACCAGTAATGACACTACATGGTCTATAGTCCGTTCACGAAAGTTAGAGCCGTCAGTTGGCCATGACAATTTGACATATTCCACTGTGTATATTAGGTTATGTTGTTTATTTATTTGTCAGATTGATACGCAATGTTGTCAATAGGTCATAGAGTTCTCTGATAATTCGGAAGCTCGTCGTACGAGGCCGGGTACATTCGGCAAACGTTGACCATATTTTACGTTATGACAGCAAATACTGCCAACTTCAGATAAATGAACAAACGCTTACTATGCGCTCAAACTTTCGTGAACGGACTATACATATGTATAAATTTAGTTGTATAGACCTTTTTTTTCGAAAGAAGTCTAAAGTATAGATATCTGAAAAATCCTGATAGCACAGAGAAGAGGACCTTGAACTTATAAAGGAGTAGAATAAGATCAATAGTTCTGAAGACATCCAAATTCGAATTTTCGTTCTCGGAGATGAAGAAACATATAGAATCTACTGATTAAAGCCAGTCATTTTTCAAATTTCTCGAAATCTGGCCTTATAATCGCCATGTCCTTCTTCACTCCATCCTTGTCCATCCATCCCTGCACGTGCTGTTTTCTACGGAGTGAATCAATAATTCAACGTGTCGAAATTCCCTCCAACCAGACTAGATGGAATCGTGACAATCTAATTGAAATATCGCGGATGCAGCGATTTAGGTGGAAGCGTGTATGAAATGTCCGTAATCAGTCCATTTCCGGTTTCCCCGGCAAAACTCCACGCTCGGTCTGCTTATGCTTATCTCTTTCCAGCGCCACAGCTCGCCTGGTTGCCAATGAAATCATTGCAGATTCTGGATATTGGTGTTGACGATATAAGGTTTATTTTATTCGCAGAATAGTGAGCATGCTCGAAAGATTCAAACGCGTTCGTTCGAGGATTTCTGAAGGACTACACTTCAAATTGAATCACTGAACTCCTATGTAATAGAATCAAAGCTAGTTAGTTAGTTCAAAAAAGGGTTACAATTCACCGCGACCCCAAGGTATATTGTGTCCCCTTAAAGAGCTGTTCTGAACACATCTTTCACAGCTCACCTTCCAGTTCCAGAGATCTGATGAAATCCAATATCTGTGAAGGCTTCAACGAGACTAGTTCCTCATAAGTTTCTCGCCCAAAACATTCTCTCCTTAGACCTTCTTATAGGTACATTTACCTATACCACAGAAGGGTTCTGGGCCAATGAGTGACATTCGTGCGCCCTCTTTGGCAAGTGTATTGGCTTCTTCGTTTCCTTTGATTCCCGAATGGCCGGGGACTCAGATTATAAAAACCTCATTTTTCTTAGCTACCTCATTGAGTTTGTTTCGGCACTCCCAGATCATCTTTGAGTCGATGATGTAGGAACTCAGTGCTTTAATAGGTGCTTGATATCAAAGAAATTACAATATCTGATGATATTGTAGAATAATCCCTGCGGGGTATATATGTATAGAAATATAATATAATATTTTAGTATATTTCTATGGATATATGATCAGCTAACATTGAACATGTTCGGAAATTAATATTGGAAGTCGTTGTTCAAATTATACCATCGATTATCATTCCAATATATGTGATTTCTTATCAAGAATAATAAATTAATTGATAATTGATTGTGTTAAAAATTATTCCGTCATGAAGTGTTTCATGTTTATTTAGTGCATTATTTTCTTACGATGGAAATTTTTTTTATTTACTACTTTATTTGATTTTTTTAATCGGTTAAAGAGGAAATAATCATTTTTCATTAATGAATTTATATAATTTCTTTTTTTGTATTTCTGTGCGAAGGTAGGACGTCAAGGATATCATTGAAAAATTCGCAACCGAAACAAGACTATGACCCAAAACACCATTCGAACAATTGCTTGTTCATGCTAGTAGGCGGCATGCAACAAGAGTAATGAAAATTTATTGCGACCTAGAGAAAGGAAGAATTTCTTCCGATGCCTGCTCGACGCATCGCTTCGTCCAAGTGCGCGGTTCTCGGCTAACTTACGCTTCGTTTCGATTCTCGCCTCTTCGCCCAAGTGAGCTTCAACCTTAAGATCATAGAGGAATATAATTCAATTAATAATCTACAAACTTCACATTACTATTGGTGTAAATAGTGAGTCAAGTCGGTGAGTCGTTAAAATTTCTTATTATAATGACCAAAATGACACAAGGAGAAAACAAGCCAGCATTGATACATAAAGTTCTCTCAGACTAGAAAGTTCTACTCTACGATAAAACCTAAAGGCCGAGCTGATTCCAGTAAACCACAACCCTCATCTCCCGAGGGAACGTCAATAAAATCATTGCAGATTGTAGATATCGACGCGGGCGAGATATATTTTTCATCCCGGTCGATCTCGCGGAAGATGATACAAATGGGGATATCGAATGCCGTAATCTTGGAAGATGAAAAAATGTGGCATTCGTATTCCGATGAAAGATAGTGAAAGTTTTATGGCAGGGGAGATTGTGTTGCTAGAAATAAATAAGATGTGGGTGTATATTTCTTTGCGGTTTTATGCTGCAATTCTGCAAGAAAGATCTATATCTACTTCGATTGGAGTGGTGAAGTTGTTGTTTGAGTGAAGTTGGGAATTGAACTGTTTAGTCAAATGGGAGCCATGGTCAACATTTTCTATATGTTGTTGAAATAGGGCTAACAAACTTATTTGTTTCATTTCTCTGGTAAAACTGTGGGGACGATAACATGTTCATGGTTCGGCGCAAGGCTTGTCAATCATAGGTTTGCTGAACAATTCTGTTGATGATTGTCCAGCAGGCGTCTAGGTTTATTCTCACAACGATCAGAAACAAATCACAGACAAGCAAGCATCATCTGATGGTCAGGGAAGTCTGCTGACAGTATCTCAGCAAGCTGTCAGGGTCATACGTATTGCAAAACAACCATCAAATGAATAGCGTATTCATTGATTTAAGCTGCAGTTTTTTCAAACTAGTTGATGAAAATTGAACACCGAATCTGAAGTATTTTATTTTGTACACCAGAATTCTCAACTTTGAGTTAGTGTATGTCCATTGATTGAAACATCTGAATGTACTGAAATGCAAAGAGATAAATTTTATTGTGCGTCAATGATTTAACTTCCACCCAAGTTCTGAGTCTGGGGTAGCTTTGCTGTGTTTGATGTTCATACAGGTTTGGAAATCCACATCTGAAACATACGATATACAATGCATCAGACAGAGAATTCTTCCGTCCAGTTGCACAGATGAATAGTCGAGACAATGACGTACTGTAACACACTGAATTCCGTTGTCTTATTGCAATATTCTAGTCTTGTCTCTCTCTTTTATCGTTGGGAGGAGTGTAATTCATTCATTATGGTAGGCAAAAGTAAATACCCGAATCTATTAGAGACAGCCTGACAACTTAAATGATTCTATACGTGTACTGCAGGTTCTCTACCATACTGCGATAAGAGAGCGATAAGACTAGATTATTTCAATAAGACAACGGAGTTCATTCAGTTGCAGCAAGTGATTATCTCGACTATTCATCTGTGCAACTGGACGGAAGAATTCTCTGTCTGATGCATTTTATATTGTATGTTATCGATTTGAATTTCCAAATCTGCAGATGATGTTTCGCCTTTCAAATTACATTAATCAGAAATATAACAGTAGTCAGAATAAATAGAGTAATTAGAGTTATATCTTGACTAAAATTTTATGACGAATTTGAGGTCAAATTTAATTCTGTTAGTGGAGCCGTTTATAAACACGATAACACTCAAAAGAACCTAAAGACTTGAATGCTCCAGAGTAAGTTCGGTTCCAAAAATTTTTTCGAATTATTCATAATTTGTCAATTCGATCTAGCTGCAATTTTGCGGTTGAACGTTAATACCAATTCAATGCAGTATACAAAAATTTGTGGGAGTAGCATTGATACAACCATAAAAAAGTCTATGGTAATATCGAAAACAAATTCTTAAATTCCCATGAAACAACTAAAAAAGATTGTGAAGTCAGAAACATAGTATTTTGATATTTTGAGTTATTGATTTATTACATTTTTCATTTTTCACATAATTCCCAGGATATGATTCCGATCGAACTTAGATTTCGAATACATAGATTTGGCATCAATCTCAAGTACTGTAGGAAATTTTGAGGTAATAGCCTAGTTGCTCCACCAAAGAACGAGCGATCAAAAGCAACAGCTGGGAGTTTTTTTCAAATTTTTTTGTTATTCCATCAATGATAATACAAAAACTCAAAATTCAATGCGATGGAGCAATAACAAAAATCACTGAATTCGTTAACGATATAGCTTGAATAAGAGTTTTGATTCGAAAAGGCCTAATATTTCCAACCTACTTCCTATCGTACACCCTCAAGGTCTTTTATTCTCACCAACAGAATTCACTCGAATAAAATAAGACAAATTTCAGAATCTCCCGCAAAACCATTCATACAGCCCTGAAGCAGAATTGACGATTCCACCCTCGAAACTTACAGTATTTTCTGATGTGAATATTCCACCAATTTTAATAACAATATCCATCTCGGGGGAGAGCTCGAGAAATATTATCATAATATCGTCGGTGTTTCCCCTCGTAAAACTCAAGAAAAAACGTTGTTCATTGTTGATTCCTCTACTCTGGAGCAGGTATTCGGCCGCCCTTAGACATGTGGAACGAACGAGAGGAGGCAGCAGACACGATACCGTAGGGCGTAGGCAATCTATACTAATTTCCTTTAATGGGGAAAGACGGCACTGCAACCTTTCCAGTCGACAGGCTGATTTTCTGGCGGAAATTGTCCTGGTTTGGCGAATGGAACGATTTGATTGGAATAGAGTTGTAATACGCTCTGGCATAAATTAAGGAATCGAAAAAGATTATGATCGATATCGGAATCTATTGAAAACTCGTTAGGATAGACTTTATTCCGTTTCTGAAAACGGTCATTTGAATTTGTCGCATTTCTTCAAGTGAAATAAAAAATGTTGAGATTATTATTATTATAAATAACGGAAACAGAGAAAAATATTAATTGATAGAAATCAACCAATATTGAACTCATAGTTCGGAACTAATGCCGTCAACGCCCAAAGAATATGCATGGTGGTAATATTAAACAGAGCATACACACAGCTATTTCGCCTATCTGGGGCTCTTCAGTATATTATACCTGCGCATGAATTTTCATTTCGTGCTATTATCACCACATCTGGCATTTTGAATGACATTCACAATATAGGTATAACATATAATGGGGTTCTCATAGAAGCTATAATTTTTAATTGCACCACGGACTACAGTGCGCAAAAAAATTAACGCACATTCTGAAAATCTCAATTTTAATGAAAGTTAACTCTACATTGACTTTATAACTGAATTTTTATGTTCTCACGGGAGGGTTGTGAACGAAACAAGACACATTAAATGGAAGAAAAATTCAGGATTTCACCGAATCTTATGTGAAAGAAGTGAAATTAACAATTTTCAAAATACTGGAATGCTGATAAGTGATGAGCTCGGCAACGACGGTTCATACTCAAAATGAGTGATCTTAAAACGTTCTTCGACCTCTTCAAGGTACTCCTGAACGATGCGCGCACGATGAGGTCTGGCATTGTCGTCCATAAAAATGAAATTGTCACCATGTATGGGGCAAATGGCACTACATGCTCTTCAAGAATGTTCGTTATATACCTATCAGCTTTCAAAGCTCCATTATCAACGGCCACTAGGTCTGTGTGAGCAGTCAAAGATATTCTACCCCATACTATAATCGATCCTTCCCCGAAACCAGTGTTATTCAGGAAATTGCACTGAGCATATCTTTCATGAGGACGTCTGTCTACAAAGGAACGTCGATCACAATGGTAGAGGCAGAATCTATACTCATCTGTGTTTCCTAATCAGCCTCTTCCCAATGGATATACTCTCTCGCAAAATCTAAACGCGCCCTTCGATGGGCTAGGGTAAGAGCTGGGCCTCTTGCCGCGGCACGAGGCCTTAAATCATATTCTCTGAGGCGATTTCTTATTGCCTGAGTGCTAATTTGCACCCCATGAAATTGCTCAAGCTGATTTTGAAGGAGGCGAGCGGTTGCAAACCGTTGTCTCAACGAAGAAACTCTCAAGTAACGTTCTTGAATGGCAGTTGTTACCCGTGGCCTACCCTGTCCTGGTCTTCGGGCATTCATACCTGTCTCCCTGAATCGCTATAACATTCTGGACACACTTGTAAGGAAAACTCCAAACCACCCTTCTTCTCGCAAAACTACCGCTTGGGCACATTCATCTTGGATCAAATTGCGTGTTTCGCGTTGCATAGCGATCGAGTGTAGAAAATCAAACGAAAAAAAGACTATTGATCACTAGAATTGATCGAGAACAACTGACTTCAGAATGGAGCCAATACATTCGAAATCTGATAATCTCAACTTTTTTATTCCTGCTGGGAAAAAATATCTGCATTGAAGAAAAACATTGAAAGTGGATAACATATGCATGCATAATTCTGATAAAAATAATAATCATTGAGAAAACCCTCAGTTGTAGAATTCATCTGAGATTTCCATAATGTGCGTTAATTTTTTTGCGCAGTGTATTTTCTACATATGCGGTGAGTGTCGAGTCTGATAGTAGACGATGTGTAGGTAGCGGTACAGTAATGGAAGTTGAAAAACAGAAAAACCCTATGGAAAAACACTCCTGGACATACTCAGACCAAAAAATCTCAGAAGATTTCACCTACCTATACCAGAAATCTCCTGAAGCTGTCACTAGCTGAGCTTCGGGTGATGGTGCGACTGCTGAATGGGAAAATCAGCAGATGATATTTGTAAGATCAAGAGCAGAAACAGATGATAACATGGTATGCAAGTAACCAGAGCACAGGCTGGTATAAAAACAATTCATATGGGGAAACCGGTCCCGGATATCCAAGAGGTAACGGTCAAGGCAAGGAGGTTGTCTGTTTTATCAACCCCATCGACGACCTCCTTGAGTTTTCATGAAACAGCATGGCAGAGAATAAAAGATCTACATAGCTGCAGTTCTCGGAAGGCTTCCCTTCATAACCTTGTGAGTGTCGAATGAATAAAGTATTAAAATTTTCGTTTTATTTTATAACTATATAATTAATACTTCTCAATTCATAATTCTCATTATAATGTGATAATGATATGCGAATATTTCCATTCGTAAATATTAAACTCCATTTGAAAAAAAACCAACAAAAACCGAATTTCCCTAACTCCCTTTGTCCGTTCCTCCCACCCAAAGATCATCATATAAATTGAATAGTCAACAATATTCCAGGTACACACATAACGACCGAGGTATATCGTTATAACCTTTCACTCTGTGAACGGGGAGGATGGAAACGGAATCCAATCAAACCAAAGTTTGTTTATCGCCACACAATATGAAACACCCCATACAGGAATCGATACCAGACGAGGAGGCAAAGTTCATTTCCATACCGGCTTCGATATAATGCGAATTTGATTCACTTGGCGTTGAGAAGAATGACTTTTTCAGCTGGTCGGATAATGAAGGATCTGCCTTTTAATTCTAGGCCTGGAAAACGGATTTTCTCGTGATGTAGAAGTTGGTGGAAAGCTGGATATTTTTCCTGGATTGGGGTTTCGAAAATATTGAACAGAATATGATTTTAGGAATCTGAAGCTACAACTGGTGATAAACGTGAATATGGTGAAATGGTAACTTTTAGGAGCTTGTTCTTGTTTAGGAAATGGTGTGCCATAATCTTGACCAAATGTCTGTAAGCTCAAAATACATTGGTAGACTAAATGATAGAGTTCGGGGGTAGAGTACTAACTATTCCCCTACCAGCATAATGTGAACAGATTGTGCTAACGACAGTAGAGTCCTAAAGAATGTGCACGGTAGAGCATATTTTCAATTGAGATGAAGTGCTCTTGCGAAAATCTTCGCACTTATTCGTCAGGAGCAAATTGGTTCTGAAAAAAATGTTGCCTAACGGTAAAACTAAAAAGGAAATAAATGAAAAGGATAATGTAACGTTTCGGTGTCTATATCAGACTCCTTCTTCAAACAAACTTGTAAAATCTTCGGAATTGTGTGTTTTTTCATTTGCAGCCTAATTGACATTGAGTGTTGTGAACACATAGGGATGTTGATTCATTTGATTTTGAAATTTCCTGATGTCATTTCTTTGTTCAATAAATCAATCCAAATACGATATATTCCAACAGAACAATTGACCAAATTATCTACTTCATCTAACAAAATACATGTGGATTCCTTAATTTTCCTTTTATTATTATCAGGACCCGTCATTAGGACTTTGTGTTGTTCCAGTTCATCATATGATCTCCGCTTTTTGAACATACATTATCCTTTTCATTGATTTCATTTTTTAGTTTTACTGTTAGGCAACAATTTTTTCAGAATCAATTTGCTCGTGACAAATTAGTGCAAAGATTTTCGCAGGAGCACTTCATCTTGATTGAAATGTTTTAAAATTATTTCTGTTTCAGAGACTTGGAGTGAAAACCTATAAAGTTTTTTAGAAATACAGAATCCTCCCACAATTTTACTCTACTGTACTCAGTCGGTCAGTGGACAGTCCCGACATTTTCCTCAGAATATTCTCAATAATACAAATCTCGTTATTCGCTGAGAACTGATCAACTTCTCATAGACCTGAATTCTCCCAAATAATAAACATGTTTTGCTGGATTAATGTTTTTTTTTGTGATAAGATAGTAAAGATTCAACACTCAAGTAATTGTCATGTAACATACAACAAGTTGACAGTTGATAGGGGACAAGACTTCCGACCATAGACAAACGTTTAGTTAGTCTATGCTTCCGACGATTTGTGAATTTTATTATTTTTTCCGCCGACCTCGAAATAAAAGGTGATTTTAATGTGTACGAAATTGATCATTAATGACCCATTTTAATGCTCAATTTTTTGGCTATTTTAATGTGCAATCCTCATGGCAACCATTCACAAAGTATTCAGAAGCACTACGAGAAATGTCAAAACTTTACTGGAATATTGAAACTAATGGTCTCGAACTATTAAAGCGTTCGCTCCGCTCACGCTTTAAAATATCTTGGCCATTAATCGCTGTCTTTAATAACCTAGTTTATTAAATAACTATTTCTGAACGCTACTCCCCTTATTGAAATTTCAACTTTCCACAGAAAGAAATTGTTGTCAAATTCATAACACAGTAACCAGACTTTGAAGTAAAGAATTAAAGTCGGAATTATCAGAAATCCTCTTGAAATAAAAAATTATGTAATTACCAATATGGACTCATCGATTTGCCAAACCTGCACACTGTAGGGGATTAACATGCCATGACCTTATACCGAAAACAAATTGGTTTTATATTACTCTCAGCTATATTTAGAAGTAGGTGTGTTAGCATCTCTTACGGACGATCTGATAATAGGCCTTCAACAATGAGCACTTACACTGATTTATTTCGATTGACCGGTTGAAAATTCTCACGCGTATCTTCAGGACAGGTTGACCTTCCAGTGAAAAACATCTCTCCGTACAAGGAAACGTAGAATAAAAAGTATGTCCTTCGCACATCAGCAGTCGAGTACATCAACCTGAATATCATAATACATTTCGAATTGAACATTCACAGTCATAGAATATGTTACCATATTCGTGGCAACAAGACGTGAAAATTAATTGTTATGATACTGGTGTAATAAAAAATAGCATAAGATATAGGTGCAAAAGTAGTAAGTACCTTGAAAACGGTTGCAACTCAAATCAATACACTGCGAAAAAAAAATTAACGCACATTATGGAAATCTGAAATTTATTCTACAACTGAAGGTGTTCTTAATGATTATTATTTTAATCAGAGATATGCATGCACTTTCAAAGTTTTTCTTCAATACAGATGTTTTTTTCCAGCAGCAATAATAAAGATGAGATTATCAGATTTTGAATGTATTGGCTTCATTCTAAAATCAGTTGATCTCGATCAATTCTATTGAAAAATAGTTTTTCTTTCGTTTGCTTTTCTACACTCGATCGATATGCAACGCGAAACACGCAATTTGACCCAAGAGGAATGTGTCCATGCGGTAGTTTTGCGAGACGAAGGGTAGAGATACACAATCATTGCAGAAAGGTTTGTCCGAAGACCAGGACAAGGTAGACCACGGGTAACAACTGCCAAGAACGTTACTTCGTTGAGACAACGGTTTGCAACCGCTCGCCTCCTTCAAAATCAGCTTGAGCAAACTCATGGGGTGCAAATTAGCACTCAGACAATAAGAAATCGCCTCAGAGAATATGATTTAAGGCCTCCTGTCGTGGCAAGAGGCCCAGCTCTTACTCCAGACCATCGAAGGGCGCGTTTGAATTTTGCGAGAGATCATATCCATTGGGAGAGGCTGATTGGGAGAGAGTTCTCTTCACAGATGAGTCTAGATTCTGCTCTGCCATTGTGATCGACGTTACCTTGTACTACTGGTTTCGGGGGAGGATCGATTATGGTATGGGGTGGAATATCTTTGACTGCTCGCACAGACCTAGTGGTCGTTGATAATGGAGCTATGAATGCTGATAGGTATATAAGGAACATTCTTGAGGAGCATGTAGTGCCATTTGCCTCATACATTGGTGAAAATCTAGCTACTCTTAATGACTTAGGAATGCAACTCTGAGAAATCTGGGAAGGATTAGATCAAAACATTTCAGCATTGTTTATTTCTCTTCTTTCACATATGCGGTGAAATTCTGAATTTTTCTTCCATGTAATGTGTCTTGTTTCGGTCAGAACCCTAGATAACCAATTATAAAAACATTCAATTAAGAAAGGGTATTACAACACCGGGGCACCAAGTAGTTATAGTCATCAATTTATGTAGGTTAGAAATAGGTGAATCTCCGATGTCGAAACTACCTTGTCATCAATAATGACGATAATCCAATATGTTTAATATTAGGAGACAAGGTAGAGGAGATGAGCGGAGACAGTAGTATTGTAGGAGAGTTCGACTGAGAACATTAAAAGAAATAGATAAAGTCTTGATGTGTTTTCTTGGAACTAACCAGTTCCCCTCAGTTTACCACAGTGCGTTAATTTTTTTGCGCAGTGTATATATTCTCTCATTTTCAACGACGTTGAAATTTTTTACATATACTATGGGAAATATCTGAAGTTATTATTCTCCTTATTCGGTTGAAACACGAAAAGGTTACCCTTACATCAGTATAATCCTCGTAAATAATATTCGTATATTACAGAACGTTATTCCTACAACAAAGACCTTGAAAACCCCATTACCCGCTGGCATATCAAAATAAAAGGATGAAAATATTAGTTTTTCTCTTTTTGTTTTTGTTGCAAGTTTCCCATCCAGGAAAAATTATGGCTATTACTTGTATCATCTGTCTGGCGTTCCTCCAAGCTTTACTTCTGAGTTCCGATATAAAAACATATGTCGTTTAGATCAATTTCATGCCCATCTGATTTATCCTCAGGACAATTTATTGCTCTAAATTTCAGCTTTATCCAAGTTTATTTATTTTTCTTCTCTTGAATGGACTGTAAGTAGAAAACGTATTCTAGAGTATGGAAGTTCAATCTCAGCTCATTGAATACATCAGCTTTAGAATTATGACTTTTTCTGTTGGAACTTCCAGAAGTTCGAATAATTTCAGAGTGAAAATGAAAATTTGGGATTGGAGCCAAGCATTTTCCTGAATTATGGCTGATATGATTATTTTTTTCATTCAGTAGAAGAGAGCAAATGATGTATATTTTCTGTATTATTTCATTCTTCCACTTGCTCGTTCGAGACAAAAACTTGTATAACAATATCAATGACTTCAGCTTCAGCTATATTACGGAATTATAATGAAATTTCACTGTCGTTCTATTTGAGTATCAGACTGACGGTCGTCCAACATCTCGCTTACTTAGTTCAAGGTATAGGAGGTAGGTGTTCGTAGGGATCCCCAGAGATGGCGTTTTGTTTCTGTTTATACTCAGAGATGAGCGCCAGATCTAAGTGAGATTCTTTCTCTTTTGAATGTACAACCAGTCTCCCTGCTAGTCTTTGACCTGGTATGTTAATCCAGTAAGGGCGTTTCTCTATTTTTTTTCAAAATAATCGATTCCGCCCTAATCAGTTTGAGTGACAGTTGAGAAGGAATACAAGAATGAAAAAATCTTGAGATTTTCGGAGAAAACCACATTACTCCAAACTGAATAAAAAGCAAATCTGTATTCACAGTTGTTGAATTCAAGCTTAATGACGCCTAAAAACAGCTTCTTTCAACAAGAAGACAAAACATGAAAAATGAGCTCCACGCTTTCAATAAGGAAGCAACAACACAGTCCTCTTGTTCTGATCTATTTTTACGCCCGTCTGGCCGGCCTTACGGAACAATTCATCGCTATATGCGAAATAGCCATTAAATTTGGGACGGGCATTAATAATCTAATTTATCATCGGACTAATGCTTCCGCGATATCGTGAGCGTATATTCCTTCTTTAGCCTGTACCGTTAAATTGGTTGGAAACGAAAATACATTAATAACGCCAAAATACCTAACCGGAAACGGGAAATGCGCATACGTCACATTAATCTGGAACATTGTTTCGGGGTTTATAATTACGTGCTTTTCGCTTTCGTGGGTAATCAGAAAGGAGTCGTTCTCGTTTTTTCTCTGAAAAAGGGCTGGGTGTTTCGTACACTTGTTGTGTATGTTTATTCGAAAATATTTATGTCAGGATTTTGAAACTGTCTTCAAGAGTTTGTATTGTATGTCTGTAGGTACGAACTTTTGACTGTAATAAATCATCACGCCATATGGCTTTTATTTAATGCAACCTTTGCGTTCTGTCGTATCTTTCGGATTCTCTGGATGACTTTCATTTAAAAAAATGACGAAACTGCCATTATAGCAGTTCCTGGAACCTTATAATGCATTTTCTTAAAATATCTTTATCTCCTGTCATAGACATACGATATCTTAGCATAATCATTCTATGGAACATACGATGAAATGTAATGAACAGTGATCATAACTGCTTGTAAGTTTCTATTCTTTCCGAGAAAAGTATCGACTGTATCGAAATTTTGCAGGAGACTAATTCCTCCAGAATTGAATGAGACACCACAAGAGAATTTTATTTTTCGAAAATCTATTCTACGAAAACAATTTTCGAATGATAATCATAGGGGTTGTTATTTTCAACCTCTTATTATAAAGTTATGAGATTCAGAAAATTTGTGTGAGTAACGTCTTAATAGTGCTTCATATAATGTATCGTTTTATGACTCAGTGTTTCTAAGAAGCCGTAAAAAAATAAAAAACTACGAACTCGTGATCGCCTCCCAAAGGCTGTATCTTGGAAGGGGGTCGATTTAGACAAAAAATTATATGAACTACCCCTGCTTATTTTCCCCCAAAGTCCCTCGCATTTGTTTACAGACACCCTGTATTTCATGATGCAGTATTAGTGATTAAAATGAATAAAATCGAAAGAATTATTAGTATAACCTAGCAAACTGCGGCTGATCGCTGAATAAATTCCAGATTTATGTATCTGATCGTAATAAATGCAACCATAATCCGAGATGGAAAATATCCTGATAATTCCTAGTAATAACACGGTTTATCAAGTGTCGAAGTGATTCATTAAATTTGCGGAATGAAAATTGCATGAGTAATAGCAATGTTTATTATATTCTGAACCTGATGTTATAACACATGGCGGTGTTTCGATGTGTAGTCATGGCATGTGTGGATATTATAAATTGGGTTGTGTTAGTCATTGGCATAGAGCAAAAAATATTTTTCAGATACAACCAATTGCAATCATATAATTGTACGAACTTGGATTTAAATTATTCCAAATGTGTTTAAACTGAACTGAGATCTTTTGAATTATAGGAAGTTTCATCCAGATTAAATGAGTATAAATTACTCATTTAAGCTTTCTCAGCCGAAAAAGTCTCTCTCAAGATCACCTGCTTTTTTGTGGAATGACGATATTAATGGAACCATATGAAAACTAAATTTTTATGTGGTAAATTTTTAAGAAACATATAATAATAATGATCCAGTCTAATTGTGCTTTTAGCAGGAAAGTTTGGGGTAGTTTTGATTTCTTTAACTTTTTATGTTTTTTGGGGCGCTGAATCCGATTTTGAAGTTTGCTTACAAAATTTCCTGACGGAACATTGAAAAAAATAAAAAAAAAGAATAAAAGTCTCATTCTTGGTCAGTTTTTTGCTTATTACTCGGAAAGTATAAAATTTTCGTGAAAAACTTTTCCATAAAAAACGAAAGTACATAAAATTTCCTAAAAATTGTACTACCACAGCTTGTTCTGCGACAACCTATTCTGGCTCAAGTTATAGTTGAAAATGGGGTATTTTCTATGTCTTAATAAATGAAAAAAAATTAAATTCTTTGGTTCCGATGATGCGGTCGTTTTGCATGGACATTCAGTATATCAGTCTCGATACACCAAAAAAATTCCACTCGAATCGGATATCCTGTTATGGAAATATAAAAGATTCTTCATTTCAATATTCCGATTGAATTTTCTATGGTTCTGTTCACACTATGGTCATACAATTTTGCTTAAGGCTTATTATGAGCAACTTGAATTTAGCCGCAACATTTCATTTCGATTGGTTTCGTTTTATCTGAGAGATCAAACATTTTGAATGGACATGTTTTATGGAACATAAAATATGGCCAATCAAAATTTCTGTTCCTCAATATCTCAGACGAGACGTAACCCATCGAAATGAAATGTTTGTATGGAAAGGTTTTCACGAAAAGTTTCCGAGTTATGAGCAAAAAAACTGACCATGATTGAGATTTTTCATCTTTCTTTGTATTTTTTCTATGTTCCGTCAAGAAATTTTGTAAGCAAGATTCGGATTAAGCACCTCAAAAAACATAAAAAATGGAAGATATCAAAACTACCCCAAAACTTTCCCGCTAGGGGTTCTTTTAAGCATGAATATACTGTACTAATGGTGAATTCCATAAAAATAAATTTTTTCTTTAATCCTCTTTCTGTTCTGTGACTTTGAATTGCTAGTTTAGTACTTATTACTACTATACCAGACCAGAGTTAATTATTATCACTACACATTTTGAATCATGAAAATACGAACACGAACATGTGCATGAAGTTCAACTTCACTAAGTACTCGAACCAAAGTTTCCTAATCTCAATAAAAAAAGGTTCATCCTATTCTCGAACGCACGAAATATGAAAGACCTTCCTATTTCACGTTGTTCGTGAAGATATTATAACGGTAGGTTATTAGGTCTAACAACAATTAAATTACACGTTATTTTGCTAAGGAACCATTTTGAATATCGTGCCTTAGTCACGCAACGCGAGATCGTAATGAATCTTTCCGAAAGCGTTCATTTTGTGATATATCAAGTTGATTGATGTTCGGTCCCAGAATATTTGCTACGTAATTCACTGTTCGTTTAATTTATCACATTTTCTGAACCGGGAGCATTTTGTAGCAGATACCTAAATCAATATCGACCCAAACCTTTTTCATCATACTTCATTCATATGGACTAAAAGCGTGCGGATTCTTAAGATTGAAAGATATTATCTTTTGAAAGTTGTTATAAGCAAGTTGTGAATATTGAAAAAAAATGTCCGGAGTAGGTACTTTTGACGGCTCGTTCATTTGTACCTATTACCTCAAAAGTTTGAATACTAAATAGATATATGAATGCAAACTCTCAGCACGATCAGAATTATATTCTGGAAATTATTCAAAAAATCAAATATGAAAAAAATCGATAGCCATTAATATCAAAATTGTAAGGTTTTTATTCACAATCCTTTACTTTTACTCCCTCAAATTTGATTTCATTTGAATCGAATTTTTTTTAATGAGAATACCAGAAATTATTTTCTATAATGAGACTTTTTATGGTTATATTGACCCAACCACCAAAAATTTTTGCGTACTTCTTTGAATTGGTATCGAACATTCCACTGAAGTATTTCAGATCATTCGAATAGATAAATTCAGAATTATTCGGAAAAAAGGATAATTTAGAATTCTATTTGAATTTGAATTCTATGGTTCGGATCCCCTTGAAATTTTCATGAACATTCAGTACAAAAATCATAACCCTCAATATAAATTTCACTCGAATCGTATATTTTTGGTAGTATTCTGCTAATCATCTGTAAGTTACGATACTGTAGCGTACGATTGATCTGTAACTTGCAGACTTACAGATTCGTCAATAATGCAATTCTGGAATGGTTCTTGTAACTTTCTTATTTACATTGTCACTTTTGAACTACTCATCGAAAAACATAACCTTCAATCGTAAGATTTGATCATGGAACTTTATGTATTATGAGTAAATGGTTGTGATTTGAATTTGAAAATACATTTATCTGAATGTAGTTTGCGTTTGTTTCTTTCATCTAATACATTGAAAACAGGAAAGAAAAAAAAGTCTTGGTTAAAATTGCTGTAGAGCGCTCATTTAATTTAGTTCTTCAACCTGATCATGTTCACAAACTGGTCATTCGGTATTTCTTCAATCTGAACATTTTCTGGGCATCCAGCATCTCGAATGCAGTCATTTGATCACGCAACCTTTTCCTTCCAATTCTCATGAAGTTCCTACTTTAAAAAAGAATAATTTTCAGGTCATGTATATTATTGAACAATGTTTTAACTATTATGCTTTTCTTCCGATAACAATCTAATAAACAAAGCCATATTATTTTTATTCATCATGAATTTCTTATATTAAAACGTTGGTGTTCGTCCTAAAATAAACAAACCATTCGACGTTACATCACAATATGTTAGTCGTTAATGTTGCCGATCACCCGTCGAGTACTCTTAAATATTTAACGATTTCTGTAAGCCACATATCCCTCAAAGAGGTCCAGAATGGCAATTTTCCAGTAAGCTTATGAAAAGTTACAGAATGGCTTACAGATGAAAACAGAATACCACCATTTGTTGTGGACCCATAGGGATTTTTCTTTTCAATGTTCCAGTTGAATTTTTTATAGTTGGTATGCAATATGCAATAATGTGTTGAGATAATGAGTTGAAACGGGTGAAGGGGTGCCGAATTCTGAGGTCTGTAACTCCAAAACTCGCTTCGGCGGTACATATACTAAACGAAGATCTTAAGGTCGAAGTGTAATGCAACCCCCTTAATAATCTACAATATACTATTCCGAAATGGGGTCCCATTTCAAAAAGATAAGAAATATGGGGTCTCCTAAATTTTCCTAGTTCATTAAATTAACTTCCCTATAAAGAACGCCTGTTTAACGAATTTCGTACAAGACATTGCACTTTGAATCCAAATTCCATATTTAAAACACCCTCTAAAACGAAGAGATTTCTCTCTATAACAAAATTTTCAAATAACATCACTCTTTGAATGGGTATTGGTAAGAAAGTGTAATGTGGGTTTTTTCCGAAAATTTTCTGAACGGGCAGAGAGATCCTTCTGAAACATTTTTAAATACACCACTGGCTGTTTGGTTTCAATCTAACCATAACGCTAGTGTGAAAAGTTGTGGGAAAATGTCTGAAAGGAAGCTTAAGTTCGAATGATAAACTTCAATTTATCAGTGAAGTCGACCGCGACATTGCCGATTATAGAAACAAATTTTCTGTATAACGAAGTTTCTTTTCAACGATTTTTTTTGCGGATTCAGCGAGTTCGTTATGGGGAAGTTCCACTGTATATCGGGACATGCTATGTTTCACATAAGGCACAGATGCATTACCACGAGTTTTGACAGCAAACCAAATCTCCATTATTCAGTTTTTTTCTAGCAGTTTGCACAACCAACAGGAAACTAACGGCACAAATTCATTCTCAGTTATCAACGTTAATCACCGCACTGCTTCTTGCACAAAATCTCCCATAGCCTCATTTTTCGCATCTAATGGCGTCAAACAAAATGGCCGAACCCCAGCCACATCAATCTTGATATCTGCCCAACTCATTCGTTTCAAGGGCCACGTATGCCGGCAAATATATGTATCTGGAATATCACTGATGTCTATGTTGAGCCAGGAGTGTCAAACATATCGCCCATGTGATTTATTCGACCCCACGCGTGCATAAATAATCGTATTTTTGACTGGCGCAGGTCGAACGGAATGGTAGGCGAGAGAAAAAACAGACGGAATTGACAAATCATACGATTTCATTAATTTCCGTTGTCACCTGAGTCAGAGAGATTCCGGATTCAGCAGATTTGATGAAACAGTTGAGGAAAGTAAAACCCAAGTTCGCTGAATAATTGTTACCATTTTTGAAAAATCACTGATGATTAGTAGATTTGGGCTGTATATGAGAAATATAGTATTTTTTCCTTACTCATAAGTAGATTGATTTGGTACTTCGTCATCAAGATGTCTCCACTCTGTTGTTCATATCAATAAAAAGAAAGGAATTAATAAACGAAAATTAAATGAATGAATTATGATTATTATAATAATATTATAAGAAAGAAATTAATAAATGATGATCAAATAAATAAATCAATGAACATGATTGATTATAATTATTTTAATCAATGTCATGCAGGTTTATGGATTTATGTATTTAATTTTCATTTATTAATTCTTTTCTTTGTTTATTCATTCATCTAGTTAATTCGAATATAATATTCAATATCCGAAGCCTACAAAGAAATAGAGAAAATTTATGAAAAGCCCTGAGCATGAGCTTGTGAGCGCTCGTTCTTTGGTGGAGCAAATGAAAAATTTCTATGGTTCTGTTGACATTATGGCCACAAAATTTCGAATAAAGATACAAGGCGTCATTCACAAAAAAAATTCACCTGAAGCGGATATTCTGTTATGGAAATATAAATATTCTTTTTTCAATATTTAAACTGAATTTTCTATGGATATGTTAACACTATAGCCACAAAATTCTGCATGAACATTCAGTGTATCAATCTTTATTTTCAATATTCCAATTCAATTTTCTATGGTTCTGTTTACACTAGGGCCACAAAGTTTTGCATGAAGTCTTATTTTATTCATCCATTAAGAATTCAAATAACGTATCCAAATGGAAAACCTATCCCGAGAAGTTTTGAGTCGTTCGATCAAATACTTTTGAACATGAAATTTTTAGGGTTCAAGATTTCTCAGGATATTCAAAATTGTGCACATGCATCTGAATTGTCTGATCTTTTTTTGCACCAGAAAAGGGTCATCACATATTTTTTTCCTTCTAAGTATCTATACAGTAGAAGAAAACGTAAACTTCACGGGGATTCAACTCTTGAAAAAAAAATAAATAAATTGTGGCACATCCATTTTTATTTTGACACATTTTTTATTATTTTGATTATTATGTTCTTTCATTATATTTCAAGGTCTTTTTTTATGTTTTGTTCATTTTTGTTATTGTGCATCTTATGCCACCAAAAGTATAATAGGGGCGTTCGGCATCGACATCAGACGTGTCGGATCGATCTGAACCGTTCGTTTATTACATCCGGATTGAGGGGCGTAGACATCTGGAGCGTTCGTCATAAAAATCTGATCAATCGGACGTCGATCTTTTTGCTCGGTCTATTTCGACGGAGCAAAGCGATTTTATCCATAGAGTTTTATGTTTTTTATATATTTTTTTGTTTTATGTTGAGTTTCCTGATCTGACAACCGCTAGATTAAAAAATTCTAAAACTTTGATTCTTCTGTTTTCATTTATTTATTAAAAACTTAATTATTTCATTAAAATTTTTCGATATAGTAGTTATGAATGGGCAGGGGGAGATACTGCTTTCTCGTTTCTTTTCGTCTAATCTATAAAAGTAGAACAGAGCATTATGTTCTGTGGAAGATGCTCTGTACCGTTCGTTTATTTCCAGATATTACAGATGAATCTGTACGATCTGTGGTCACGTGTCTAAAAAATCCGTCTGCTCGCGGAAGTCAATGCCGACCGGGCTTTCTATTTCACCATAAATCACAAAATGGCGAATGCGCAATAATTTAAGGGTAACAGTTGTTGAAACATATTTTTCTTCCACTAGAAAATTATTGAAAAGGAAAAATTATAAGGGTGCAACTCAAAAAAATATTAGGGGATAATTTTATTAGGGGTGACAATTAGAAACAAAATTTAAACGGCATATTCTCTTAGAGTTTTTGCTGTCATTCATAATACGTTGACAGTTTTTTATTCTAGGGATTTTCACAAATTTTGCACCAGTCTTTGTACCATAATTGAGCATCTGCGCATGAAGTATCGATTGAACAAATTTCGAGTTTTGAAATTTTTCTGAAAATAAATTTTTAAATCTCTATAACTCGAACACCATTTGACTTATTTGACCCATTAACGAACTCATCCGAGATATTCGTTTTAGCGAACTGACTGAATATTAAAATCAACATTTTTGGTGATCAACGTGAAAGAAAAGATATAAGAGAGGGAACATTAGAATATAACGAAATGATCTACTATTCTCCTCCAAACATTATTGACACATCCTGAATTAGAAGTGAAATTGGATCATAAATTCAAGTCTCATTCTCGGGAACAAGTGCCTCATCCTTCTGCTCGCGATCTCCGTACAAAGGGTTCGAAGAACATCACACTGTTCGTCTCAAGTGCCACACGTACAATGGAACTAATTAATTTTACATTATCTCGGATTATATCTATGTAAATGATCTCTCTGTCACTGCCTTGATGGTTTCTTTGTGTCCATTCTCAGTTTCAAGGAAAGGTCCTTCTCTTGATTTATGTCTTTTAGCTCTTGCAGAATGAAGTAGTCTACGTTTGAGACATCTGTAATGAGCTTGTTCCGATCTCAGAGCCTGATAGGATAGGAATGTGATAACTCGTCTTCGTGCAATCAAGAGATCAACTGATCAAGGTTGAGCTTACCTTAGACTAATTCCATTTATGTAAATTGTGTAGGATATTTAAAAGGACCAGATACAACTTTCGCGAGAGAATGCGTTTTTTTAAGCTAATACATTTCAGCAGATAACTGATCTAGGGGGCTCTTTATTACTGAGTAAAAATACTATTTATCCACGATAATTGTGAAATTCGTCCATTGTATGTGCTCGGCCTTAATGATACACATTATTCACAAGGGAATAATGAGATTATAATTTACTGCTGTCCGATGCTTCATAGATTTAGCTTTGATATTATAATATTCTTTAGATTGGTATTTCTTCAGTATTCTCAAGTGCTCCAACTAACAAATATGGGCATACCTTGTCAATCGAGGGCTGAATCTACTTTCACTATATCAATTAAAGCTCTTTTTATTACAAGATATACAATGACCATTTCTCATGTGTCAACTTGACTTTTTTCATGCTTGTCATAGGAGGGTCTTGTCGCGGTCGCCAAATGTTCAAATCTTCAAGAAATATTTTCAGAAGTTGTGGATAAAGTAGTATGCTGCTCGCTTCTAATGGCTAATATTCACTCGGTGATTTGAGCCACGAGCCGTAGGCGAATAATAGCTATCATTATACGCTCGTTGCATAATATACAATTATCCACAACTATTATTATTATTTATCATTTATTTAATGGTCTACCCATTATGAATCTGTTTGCCAGAAGATAATAGTTGATCACTTGTGAATAATGAGTCATTATTCACTGCTTTAAGATGCTTCATGGATTTAGCCATAATACATAATAGTATTGTTGCAAATGATATTTCTTCAGTGTTATAAAGCTTCCTAACTGAAGAATATTGGTGGGACTACCTTTTCAATCGAGGACCAAACCTACTTAATATAATAAACTTTTATTACAAAATATACAATAACAAGTTCATCAAAAAATTACTCATATGTAAAAACTTGACTTTTTCCATACTAGTAACAGAAGGGACATGTTAAAACCGTCAAATGTTAAAAACTTGCGTATAAATGAAGGAAACAAACGCAAATTACATTCAGATAAATATATTTTCAAATTCAAATCAAAACCATATACTCATAATACATAAAGTTTCATGATCGAATTTTACGATTGAAGGTTATATTTTTCGATGAGTAGTTCAAAAGTGACACTGTAAATAAGAAGCAGTGTAATCTAAACCATTCCAGAATTGTATTATTTAGGAATCTGTCGGCCAGTTACAAATCAATCATAGGCTACAGTATCCTAACTTACAGATAAAAAGCAGAATACCACCATTAGGCTCTCGCATACGGCTCGTAGTAACGTAGCTTAAAATTAATCTCGTGAATAATACAATGATATTCCATTTTCTGCTGTCTATAACTTCTTCATTATTATAAAAACCCATAGAATTTATCGACTGATTGAATGTTTTTTTCAGATATTTTCCTGGAAAAACCTACATTCTCATTCACCATCTCGAGCGGCAAGTCTAAATCATATACATACATACAAAGCTTGAGTGATGGACAGGGAGTGCCTTGGGTTCTCGCTTCAGGTATTGGATTTCGATATATCCACACACACATGCAGTGTGAACTGTCATGTTTGATCCCCATGGTTGATTGAGTTTGATTATCAGATGGATTATGGCCACCAAGATAGTATTATGATAATAACTAATATTGATGATCAGTCCTGGTGACAGAAAACGCTACGTTGTAGCAAGAAAAGTGAGTAGAAAATTTCAACATTTCTTTCATAATGGTTTAGAAGAATCAAGAACATTCTAAGTATATGTTTATCACGGAAGAAATTTGAATTGATTGAAATACGTATAAGTAGTGTAGCTTTATTTGTATCGACATAGAGCAGAAATAATTCTTCTTATACAGTTATTCAAGGGCGTCCCTAGCCTTCGGACTAGGGAGGGGCAAAAAAATCAAAATAAATATAGAATCTTCAGGACAGAAAGTGATGAAAAAAGCGAATAATGAGATTTCTTAAAAAACTTAGAGGGGTCAAGACTTTTGAGAATCGTTGAAGAGTGATTTTTGAGAATGTTTGTATTCAATAGAGCATGTAACTTTCTTATTTGTTTACAACTAGCGACCCGCCCCGGCTTCGCACGGACATCACATTAGAAACCTCAAAAATAACAGTACTTCTCCACTATTTAATGGATGTTATTATACATATAAACCTTCCTTTTGAATCACTCTATCTTTGAAAAAAACGCATCAAAATCCGTTGCGTAGTTTCAAAGATTTAAGCATACAAAGGGACATAGGGACAGAGAAAGCGACTTTGTTTTATACTATGTAGTGATACGTTATTTCAACTGTTGTTTGAATATATCAATAAAAGCATTAATTGATAAGAAAATGTCAAAACCTACAGATTTCGACTGAACAATGAAATACGCCTCAGAATGAACGACAAAGCCATATCCCAAAGTAACTAGTGAAGTACACACAACCACCGATGTTAAAAATTCAAGGATCATCAGGACAGAAAGAGATGAAAAAAGATTGGCGTCCTCCAAGAGAATGGACACAATATCACAAAGGTGGAAGCGACATAAAATGAGAAAACACCCTTCTTGCTGTTACTTCAACAGCAACAGCGAATAATGAGATTCCAGTGTCGGTCTTTTGGATCTTCATGGAACCTTAGTATCCACTTTGATCTCCCTCTGAAGATTTCCTATTAGGCTCGATTCCCATTATCCCTCTTTCTGTAATTCTGTATTCTGATTTCTGCCAACATATTTCCGCGCCCAGAATAGCGGCTTTATTTATTCGTAAGACGTGAAAACCGATATCGGGATACGCTGTTTTCGGTCTTGGATTATTGGGAGCTGAATTTTGAGTTTTCCAGAAAGGGTGGATATTTAAAGGGGATTGAAAGTTAGATACAGTTATCTGTTAGAAGTTTACCGATGGCATTTCATAACACGTTGACTGCCAGGGCAATTTTCAGAATTCGGTTGAAAAGGCCAATTTCATTTATCTATATGATATAATGTTACGTCAATTATTTAAGATAAATCATCAGAAAGCATATAAGATTGTGTTCTGGGTCTGGGTAGTGAAAGTTTAACATTCCTGGGCAACTGAGAAGATAGTCAGAGTCCTACGAAATAGTTCTTTAATCAACTAGGTTATTAAAAACAGCGACTAATGGTCAAGATATTTCAAAGCGTGAGACCATTAGTCACTAGATTAATAACCCAGTTGATTTCAAGATTTTTCCGCCGATCTCAATACGAATTGTGCATAAATACTTGATTGAAATACATTCATATTTTGCACAAGACATGCATTTGACAAATATAACTTTTTATGTTTCTATGTTCCAGTAGAAATTTGACATTTCTCGTAGTGCTTCTCAATACTTTGTGTACGGTTGCCATGAGGATTGCACATTAAAATGGCTAAAAAATTGAGCATTAAATGGGCCATTAATGCTCAATTTCGTACACATTGAAATCACCTTTTATTTCGAGGTCGGCGGAAAAAAACTACTATTTCACACCAAATCCTTTAAAATTTGACAGATATATATTAATTCCGAAGAAATCGCCAATAATTTTATTCACAAATAAATGAAGCTTATTCGCAATAAAATTACTTAAATCATATTGAAAACGTATTAAGGTTGAATTGTCAATCTTGACTCTTATAGTTTCAGTAAAATGATTAGAGATGAAGAAATTTTTTTTCTTGGAACTCCTCAAGAGGCGGTTGGGGCAGTGAATACTGTTCCATAAAAATAATTGCCAATGAAATCAAGAGGAAAGTACGAAAATGCACATAAAACTTTTATATAAAACACTTCGGGGTGGGGAAATATCATTTCCTTACATTAAGGAAGTTTTGACTTTTTCTTTGAGAAATCTTGTCAGGTATGCCAAAATTCTTTAACGATCTGCAGATAATATATTTTTTTCCAAAAAAGTGGAAGGGTGTTGGGAATATTTATTTTAATTATTCATCTGAGTAAAATGAGAAATTATATGTTTTGTTGCTCCTTTACTTCTCAAACTGAATGAAGACCTTTCTGATTATTCTGTAGAGATTTTTTAGGAATTTACAATTTTCGTGCATTATCACTATTTTCATGAAGTGAATCGGTGCATCGATATTGAAATTTAAAATGCTTGTTTTTGGGGGACCAGTGTGAAAAAGTCAAGTTATCACATGAGACATTTTCGGAGAATTTGTCATTGTATATTTTGTGATGAACATTGCTTTAATTGATGTAATAAAAATATATTTGGCACTCGATTGAAAAGGCATGCCCATATTTGTTAGTTGGAGTACTTTAGAATACTGAACAAATATCAATTTAAGAATATAATGATTTTAATATTGAAGTTGAAGCTATAAAGTTTCTGACAGCAGTGAATAATATCTCTTTACTCACTTGTGATTAATGGGCATCATTATGACCGAGCGAACAGACGTATAATGCGTAACTTATACAAAAGTCGTGGATAAATGAAATCTCCTAATCTGGGTTAATTTTTCAGGGTTGCTAATAGAACAATTAATCTCTAAAATAGCAGATATTCGAATCTTGCTCCAGTATTTCCCTCACTAATTCGGATCTACGAGTATTTTTTGCGAAAATATTGATTGTAATGAAGTGGACGAACAGTTTATTTTATTTAAGTATTAGTTATGATCGATTTTGATGAACCACTGATCCATTTTTTAAGCTGGTAAACCTTTGAATTTATGAACTTCGAAGAGAACCAGCTAATCAATAACCATTAGCAATGCATTAGTTGATATACGATTTAGGTCATGATCGAATTTCATAGATATTATTATTCTGCACAGATAATTCGGAAATAATGGATGGGGTTAATGGAATCATTAGTAAATGCCAAATTCAATAAGTTTCAGATGAGTGATTACTTTTAATATTATACTGCCATTATATATTTAATGTTCATAACAGGACATTTTAATGAAATATAGAATTCATATTGAAACAAGTACAATTTTTAATTTGATTTGAGTTGAAATAATCAGTCTATCCAAGGGAGTTTTGAAGTGATCCCTAATTACAGTTTATAATCAATCAATGAATGAATTTTTAGATTCCACTTCTCAAGTGGAGAAAATGAAGGTTACTTTAATTTTGACATCTAAACATGGTGTTTGGTTTTTCAATATGAAACATTTAAAATCCAGTAATACTGAGGTTTTGCAATAATTTCAGTCTAGTTCATAAGGAAAGTAACTGAAAAACTGAACTGAAATTTTTTTTTCGGATCTTCAGAAATATTTTGACTTGTACAAGAGTATATTATGCAACGAGCGTATAATGATAGCTATTATTAACGAGGTGAAGTTTATGCCACGAGCCGTAGGCGAGTCGCCCAAATCATCGAGTGAATAACAGCCATTATACGCGAGTAGCACACTATACTTTATCCACGACTACTGAATATATTTCTAGAAGATTTTTACATTTGGCGACCGCGACAAGACCCTTCTATGACAAGCGTGGAAAAAGTAAAGTTGACAAATGAGAAATTTTTGTAGAACTGGTCATTGTATATTTTGTAATAAAAAAGCCTCAATTGATATAATGAAAGTAGATTTAGCCCTGGATTGAAGAGGTATGCCCATATTTGTTGGTTGGAATAGATACTTCAGAATACTGAAGAAATACCAGTTTAAAGAATATAATATCAAAGCTAAATCTATGGAGCATTTGATAGCAGTGAATTATAATCTCATTTTTCCCTTGTGATTAATGAGTATTATTAAGGCTAAGCACAGAAACGTACAATTTACGGATTTTACAAAAGTCGTGGATAAAAATTATTATTCATTTTGTTCTAATGATATGTTGAATGCAAAAAAAAAGAATGATTAATCATAATATGGATTATGTCGTTCCAATACAGTGCACTTCAGTTATGATGTAAAGTAGGTATGTTATTGCACATTTTATCGAAAAGGTTTAACTCAAATAGAAACGTTCTAATCACATATCAACTTAAGATAATAACTGAAGCGCAGTGTTTCACAAATTCTAATTTTTCACGTAAGGGGTTGAAAGTTGTGAATGAACAAAACTAGAATGATCGACTTTCATTCCTCTTTGAACTAACTGAACAATTCTGCCTTGTCAGAAAGTATCACATGATCAATTTTTCTATTCAAAAAATTTAGAGGGTTGATATAATGGCCGGAGTGCAATAAAAATTCTTACAAATGCATACAAATTCGGTAAAAAGTGAAACAAAAATTGACCTGTTTAAATTTCATAATTTAGACGCGTAGTGTTTATATTATGCAAATATTAGTGTCCACCACAATAATTAATAAATTGATAACTGTATTTTGCGGGATAAGGACAAACTCTCAAAAGATCTTAAAGTATATTCAGCAACGTTTCGCAAACTCTCATTTACTTCATCAGGCCTAAAAATATTATGAAAATGTCATACAAAACATTTACAGTAAAATACAAATAAATACCTCTATACTATAAATAAGACATTCAGATGAAAAAACTTTAAAAAACATTAAAAAACAACGGCATCAACTGTATACTCCACGTCAAATCACAAAAAACAGCTTAAAATACTAAAAGTTTGGCTAAAATTCATTTGGAAAATTCCAGAATATTTACATCTAAAATAAATCACAGGAAAACATAACCTTACAAAACAAACCAATACAGTAAAACAATATCAAGGTTGTCAAACACAGAATTATCTTCATTTTCTTTCAATGAAATACCGTACATTAATTAGTTTCCACCAAGCTCGCACAACACTATAAACGCATATATTTGGTCAAGACAGAATTGTAAAGTTTGCTTAAATGTTCAGTATCAGATCTAAAATTAACAGTGTTGTTAATGTTAATATGTATCATTTCTGAATTTCGAACCTGTGATCGTCTTTGAAAAAGTGTGAACACAAGGCTGTCCTTTCTCTATTTTTCACATCTCTGATATCGTATGCATGTTGTTTAATCCTATTTTGTAAATACTATCTCGTCTGTCCTATATACATTTTATCACAATCAATTTCATTGAAAGAAAATGAAGATAATTCTGTGTTTGACAACCTTGATATTGTTTTACTGTATTGGTTTGTTTTGTTATGTTTTCCTGTGATTTATTTTAGATGTAAATATTCTGGAATTTTCCAAATGAATTTTAGCCAAACTTTTAGTATTTTAAGCTGTTTTTTGTCATTTGACGTGGAGTATACAGGTGATGCCGTTGTTTTTTTTAATGTTTTTTAATGTTTTTAAGAGTTTTTACATCTGAATGTCTTATTTATAGTATAGAGGTATTTATTTGTATTTTACTGTAAATGTTTTGTATGACATTTTCGAAATATTTTAGGCCTGATGAAGCAAATGAGAGTTTGCGAAACGTTGCTGAATATACTTTAAGATCTTTTGAGAGTTTGTCCTTATCCCGCAAAATACAGTTATCAATTTATTAACTGTTTATAACGAACAGAGGAAACAGAATTATTCCCTAAAAATTCAATAAAGTGATATAATTGCTTTCATGAGAGATTGAGCCCTTCCCGTTCTCCCATAGCAACATCCCATGTATTCCATCGGATAGCTATTGGTCCCACTCCTATCCAGGTCATGCCAGCGCAAGGTATTTTAATTAAATCGAAATCAATGGACAAACAGGGAATGAAAACAAATTGTATCTTGCAACATTGACCTACATTCCTGGATTACAGAATTACCATCGCTGGGTCCAGGCCTGACGGACATTCTAAACATTGTTATCAAAGCTATCTGGATTGACATTTATGTAGGTTGGATTGGCTATGAGGTCAACATGACGGAAATTGTGGATGAGATTTTTAGTGAATGATAACAGGCGATGTTTTGTAGTGTCAGGTCACATGTGGTAGAGATTGATAATTGGGGAAAGGTCAAGAGAGCCGATCATGAAGGGTTTTCCACTAAAAGGTGTTATTTTGATATTCAAAGAAAAATGCCATTTCTCAATATAAATGATCGGATGTCTTTTTCATTATAAAGAAGAAGCTGTGCCGTTAATAGCGGAAAATAACATTAGGCAAATGACCACCACGACTACGCTTCAGGACCATATCATTTTAATGAAATTTTTTATAACCAAACCGTAAAGAAGCTGCCCTATGTCTTCGATATCCTCACGAATTCAATCTTTGAGGTCTTGAATCGACGCAGGGCTATTGGCGTACACCTTCTCTTTCACGTGGCCCCGGAAGAAGACGCAAAGTGTTAAATCACAAGATGTCGGTGGCCAATGGTGATCATCTCTCCGAGAGATAACACGGTCCGGAAAATTTTCCCGCAAAAGATCGATGGTTTCGTTGCTTATGTGGCACGTAGCACCGTCTTGTTGAAAGTGAAGGTTGTCCAGATCATTGCTATCCAATTTCGGCCATAGAAAATCATTCATCATCTCAAATTCAAAAGAACGACGAGGAATGGACAAACCTGGGTTTTCTTCGACACTTCCGGCAATAGCAGCAATATTTTCGGCTGTTCTTGAGCGACGTGCACGGGTTTTATTCTTCACATTACTAACTTGTTCGAACAGCTCGAATTTTTCCACAAATTTCTTTATTGCGGTTCGACAAGGTGAAGACCCAAAAATGGGCGAGTTTTACGAACCGTCTGTGCCAAATTTCAACCCTTTTTATAGTGAATTTTAATAATTTCAATGCGTTCTGGAAGCGTATATCGTTCCATTTTTATTAATGACATCTACCGAAATAGTGGGCTATTCAAAATAACACCTTTAATTGGAAAACCCTTTATTTATGATAAGCACGTAGAAATGTCTTTATATGCAGATACAGGATGAATATGTACTTAATTTCGAACGGCTGTGAACACGGTAACTGTAATGTCAACGATATAGATATCATAGAATATTGTTACACCTTCACATTACATTATTGATTCTACGGAAATTATGAATTTTTCATCAATTTATTCATTCTTTTTCTTCCCTTATGTTGTCAATTATCCTTATGACTGAATGTAGCATTTCCGAATCGCCACCGCCAAAAAAACTACCTCCGGATATTTCTTTTCCCTTAAACGATTCTCAAGTAAAAAAAAAGTGTTGAAACAATTTTATTTCATTTCACGTAGATCTAACCTTTATAAATATTTCTCATAAATTGTGACTTTGCTGTCTTATCCTGACACCTTATTATTATTATTTAATGAAATTATGTCATTTATCAAGTTGTTTTTATTATGTTTCAAAGTGTCTTTTGTATTGACGCTTTGTTTATCGTCTGTATTGAATATCTTGGATCACCAAAAATATTTCACTACAAGTTGCAAAATGGTGAATGCGCCTCAACGTATAGTTATTATTTTCATGGCTTCAATTAACGTAAATGACAAAAAGTGTTTCAACATATTTTTCTTTCACTGGAGAATCGTATGAAGGGTAAAATATAAGAGTGCAATTTGAAACAAATATTCATGGGGACTTTCTTCAAGGAAAGAATTTTTAATGGCAGATACTGATGAAGTTTTTGCTGCCATTCAAATAGTTTTTGTTTGAACTTTTCACCACATCTTGAGATATCCTGTATAGATGGGAAGTTTGGCACATCATTCGATGTTGTTCTTCAAATTCTTACACAAAGTTTCCAGAATTCATCATATTTCCAATATTCAATCGATATGAACCCTGAATTTATCATATATTCCCAAGAGATATTACTCAATCATCGTGAAATTTCATTACAAGCTCGGCGTACATACACCGTATCGAATATTTCAAGAAAACTTATTAAACTGAGTAATTCGAGAGGAATCAAGTAATAAATACTTCTCGCAAGGTTCAGAACTACTAACAGACTGAAGTTACGGCATGTTGAACTGAATCCACGACACTAACAAGATGCCTACTCGACGCCAATTTGAACTTGTTGCAGACATCTGATATGGAATAGATTAAAGCTATTGCTCTTCGAGTTGGTGGTTCCAGATATATTGGCTGTAAACCGCTGCTTGTAAGTTCAATTGAAATGTTCTCCGTAGGAAACGATAGTGGTTTGATCGTTTGGGGGATTGGATAAACTTGCTTCAACAAAGAAATATGTATATGAGAAGAAAAACTATTATTATATTTTTATTTGGGTTCTCGAACTTGATTCAGTTCAAATAAAAGTATAATAGCCTTTTGATAATCACGATAAATCTCCTTCAATAAATATGAGAAGAATCATATTTCATATTTTCTGTGATTTCTGCTTCAAAGCTCCAAAACATTGAATAAGGAATATTGATTTCTGTGATGAATTCCTAACTATAATATGTTTATTTCATATCTTATTTTCATTCTTATCACCATACAAAATATGAAATTGTAAAATTTAAAATTTCGATGTCGTACTTTTTCAATTTGATGTAGACTCGATTGCGTTTTTATGAAATATGTTACAGTGTGGCATATACAGGTGTACTTTTAAAATGGCCAAACTTCAAGGGAGGATTACACGAATGATTTGCAACAATAAATGTCATATAACATATCGTCGAAATATGGACGGTTATTCTTCAATTTAACATTTCTTGATTTCATGAAATATTTCAAGTTTTTTCTCTTAAATGATAATTATTCAGTTTCACTTGTAGTCTCATCAGATTTGACCGCATATTCGGAAAGGGTAATAAATTTGCTACAATATAAGGGACTGGGTGTTCAGGAAAATCTCCTATTGCGGGCGTGGTAAGGAGATGAATATCACGATTCTGAAGTTAACAAAATTAGTTCAATTTTCCAATGGTTTTTTCGATAAAATATCAATAATTATGCACACGTGTTTTTTTCAGTAAGAAAAACCTCATTTAGTCTACTTTCGAATGACATATCAACTTTTGTACTAGCTGCTCATTCTCCGCCCTAATATCATGGCTAACTCTTTGCTCTTCTTTGAAGTTCTTCATGAGTGAATCTTAGTGTAATTTTATCATCAATTGATCTGTTAGCTATAGATGCTGAGACCAGACTCACATCTTGTAGGTGGTACCAGAATAATTCAGGAGAGGGGGGGGCTATAGGATACTGAAGACTGATTTCGTCACTTTCATGCAATCAGGTGTGACTATTGTTTTCCATTTCCAACATGAGTTAAGTATAAACATGAGCTTGAATCGAAGAGTTTTTTTGCACAGACATCTTGTAGCAAATTTATTGCGCCTTGCGAATATGTGGTCAAATTTAAAGCGACTACAAGGAAAACTGGATAATGATCACTTTAGAGAAAAACTCAAAATATTTCGTGCAATCAAGAAATGTTGAATTGAAGAATAACCGTCGCATTTCGACCAAGTGTTATATGATATTTTTTTGTTGTAAATCACTTGTTTTTTCACCCCTTGAAGTTTGATCGCTTTAAAAGTAGACACCATGTTTACTTTGGGTGAAATATTTTCCAATAGGAATTTATAACGATAATATTTTTCCCCGCAACATTACAACAATGATTGCAGAAAGGCGAATGCGCCAGTAGCTGTTCTTCTGCTAAAAAAATGAACCTACCTCAATAATTCTTGTACTGCGCAGCCGTGATTTATAATTTCGGAAGGAATTTAAACCTATCCGTTTTTGAATTTTATATATCTCACCCACTTATTTATTTTTCCATAAGAGAATATATGGATTGTGATACATCAAATAAAATGTATTTTGATTATTCATTCAGCGAAGTGGCTGAAAGAAGAATTTGTTTCTTGATTATAAAAGTTGAAAATAATTCATGATTTGTGATTTGGGAGCTCTGCAATCACACCATTTATCTTTTACTGATTATATTTTTCAGGAAAATTAAGGAATCCATAGATTAGTAATTTCGAAAGCAGGTTTCCCTATGCTCGAATGAATTTGAATCACTTATCCTCTACGTCCCACACCCCTCCACTTTTTTTTCAAGTAGGAATATATGGATCGTGATACATCAAATGAAAGGTATTTTAATAACCCTCTCATTCCATTTGATATGTGGGGTGTAGTGGGTGAGAGATTTCAAATTTTAACCTGTTCTCGAAATTAAAGGGTTTTCCAATAAAATAAAAGGTGTTATTTTGAATATCCCACTATTTAGGTAGATCCCACGTTCAAAGCTGTAATTTTTCGACATTTGACAACGTTTACTTTCAATAAGACGATGCTACGTGCCACACAAGCAGCGAAACCATTGATTTTCTGCGAGAAAAGTTTCCAGGTTGTGTTATCTCTCGAAGAGGTGATCACAATTGGTCAACGAAGTAGCCCAACGTCGATCCAAGATGGAATTCGTGAGGCTATTGAAGACATGAGGCAGCCACTTTGCGATTTGGTTATGGAAAATTTCATTAAAAAGATATGGTCCTGTAAGCGTAGTCACTATTAACGGCATAGCTTCTTCTTTATAACGAAATAAACATCCGATCATTTATATTGAAAAATGGCATTTTCATTGAATATCAAAATAACACCTCTTATTGGAAACCCTTTTAAAAACCCTAGAATTCCGAATTTCTCTTCCAGTCTAACCTCGAAAGTTCATTGCCTCGAAGTGCAGCAGAACGCATCTAGAAGAATCCTTTCCTTTCATAGCCGCTTTTCAGACAACTTTTTCAGACAAGGGCTACTTTTATAATCTCAAAAGAATCAATAGAACCAACCCTATCGCTCGTAATATAGTGGGCGTAAAAAAATGTCGGCAAATTTTGTGGGTCGGCATAAAATTGTGAGATCAAGGGGTGGCTTGCAAAGAAAACGTGCTTTGCATAATAAAATTCTTGCGGGTAATTGGGATTTCGGCTTTTGAGCGACTGAAAAAATTCTTCAACAGGCAGAGACAGAGGGCATTTTAACGAAGAATTATGGCATGTCATTAAGGACCATGAGGTAGGTCCTTGGAAATTTCGTAATAATTACGGCTGAAAGTTGAGGGCCTCGTAAAACCACTAAATTTGTTCCTGTTAACGTTAATTGTTGGTAATAATATACTGTATTGTTTTGAACAATATTATGTTCGAAAGTGTTTCAGGTATCTTGTTAAACATTTATACATAAGAATTCTGTGGAAACATTTTCTTGCTCGTCTGAACGTCGATAAAAGTTGATGAGTAATAATTATTAGACGACTGCCGATAGTGGTGAAAAATCACAACTTGTTTTTCAGAAAGAAATTTTTTTAGCATAACCCATAATATTAAATTTTACACACTTTAGTTACATTTCGATTTGGTGGAATTCAGAAAAACGTTCACATGAATTAAGCCTAAGAATTGAAATATTTCACTTAAAAAAGGATTTTGTAGGGAAGAGGGTTGAAATTTAGAGATAAAAATACATGGCACACCAACAGCCATGGAAACCATTTAGAGAACGAAATTTCGTGCTTAAAATGATATAAAACAATAATATCTAAATTTTAGAATTTTTCACGCAATTTTCTGTCATAAAATATCTCATACAAATGTATTTTTCGCTAAATATATTTTATAAGTGCTGTATTACATTGTTTTATGATCATTCGATTTCGAGCAGAAAATTTCCAGATAACAAGTTGTGTCCACTACGATGAACAAAACTGATGTTAGATGTCATAAACCGACAGCCCTTAATCTTCGTACCAGAAAATAATGCGGAATAAGATATCTCTCTAACTGTTACTTCAAAAATAATCGATATGACAGAAACATCTATATCACATTTGAGTTGTCAATTATAACGAGCAAGTGACAGTCAGATATAGTTCAAAATAAGTTCAATTTGGCACATGCTATCCACGTCTATTCTCATTTATGTCAAGTGGAACACAATTCGCCTCGATCGCTAGAGGACGAGAATGGAAAAAATAGATTGTTTTTGCTGAGAGTAAAACAGGGTGTTACATTATAGTGTGTAACAGTAGTGAATCTTCATGTAATTTTAAGAAAAAAAGTTTTTATAAACACGGGTACGTAAAAACTTCGTTACAGAGCTACAAGGTGTTGAAATTTGAAAAAAAAATTGGTTTAACCTTCATAACTCCTGCAGTTTTTGATATATTCAGTCCAAATTTGGATTGCGCGCTATTTTAAATAGTCTTCATCATTGTACGGACTAAATCTTATCTAAAATCTACAAGAAGCCGGAGCCATGTCTCCTTTTTCCCTCTTAAATTTTTTTGCGGTACGCCACTGATCAGCGTAAAATAAATTTTGATATTTTCGTTCAATTTGAACTTTTTTGACTCATGTAATTTTTTGGTATCTCTAACCGTTATCGCGTAAAAAATTATTGAATATTAACGTTGCAAAATGGCGAATGCGCCAGATTATTTAGACCAACCTAAACGAAAATTCAAAGAACTGATGAGCACCTGAACAAATCCAAGTTATCTAAGAAACTACTAAACATCTATATCCTCCTCAAACTTATTGGCATCCGAATAAACATCCCCATACGAAACATATCGAATCGTTCAACCCCTATCATACACCCCACCCATCGGAGCATAAAATTCTCGATTCAACACATGTTCCTCCAGGACACGACACAGAACGTATCCGACCCACTTCTAGGGACACCTCTCACATAATATCGAATTCGTTCTAAATATAACCCCCGGATTGTCAACAAGTCCCAGCTTCAACCCCTGCAGGCCCTTGAACAGCGAGGTAAGAGGCTACAAAAATCCATCCATCCTGTTTACTTTTCAGGGTCGTTTCTGCACTGAATATATTCGCCTGAACGGAACCATATTAAACTGGGTTTCCGTGTATCGAACAGTCTGCGGTGGTAGACCGCGTGTTCTATAATCTAGCGAAATTGGATGCGTAATTCAGGTAAAGGGGTGGTTCTCTTGGAGAGCTTGGAGAGGAGGTGGGTGGATATACGTGAGTGTGAGTTTCTCACGGATTTCCAAACGGATGATTATTTGGGTCAGTTGGTTTTTTGGGACATTGAATGTTCAGAAAGTGGAAGATTTCTGATTTCTTATAGGTTCAGCATTCCAGGTTTTTGCGGAAAATCAAGCGTGTGTTTCAGTAGAATCCACGAAAAACACAATAAAAGATGTTTGAGTATTATGTAAGTCAGTCTAGAATGAAGAGGGTTCAATAAAAGTATATTATGCAACGAGCGTATAATGATAACTATTATTCGCGAAGTTTAGGTAACGAGCCTTAAGTGAGTGGCTCAAATCACCGAGTGATTAACAGCCATTATACGCGAGTAGGATACTATACTTTATCCACGACTACTGAATATATTTCTTGAAAATGTTTAAATTTGGCGACCACGACAAGACCCTTCTATGACAAGCGTGGAAAAAGTCAAGTTGAAATTTTTGGAGAACTGATCATTGTATATTTTGTAATAAGAAAAGCTTTAATTGATATAATGAAAGTCGATTTGGCTCTCGATTGACAAGGTATACTCATATTTGTTATTGATATAGATACATTGAAAATTAAAATCATATTGTTAGTTGGAGTACTTTAGAATACTGAAGAAATACCAATTTAAAGAATATTATATCAAAGATAAATCTATGAAGTATCTGACAGCAGTGAATAATACCTCATTTATCACTTGTGATTAATAGATATTGTTTTGGCCGTGCACACAGACTTAAAATGGGTATATTATATAATAGTCATTGATAAATATCTTAAGTTATTTTAGTGCGTTTGATTCATTCATATCAATAAATATAATATGTGAAATTTTTAATCAAGAATGATTTCAAAATACGTGTAATTTTTATATGGATCATAGGGAAGAATATCAAGATGCTTGATAACAACCCAATATTTGGGAAGGGTATATTTTCAAAGGTTCTGAAAAATCTTCAATTGGATGACCAGACCAGGTTTCATGAACCTTCCTGGTCAAAGAGCAACTTAATTCGAATATCAATGTATAGGAATAAAAAGAGAGATGTTTCATAAAATTTCTTATTAAGTATTACTTTCCATTGGTGCCTTCTTCTTTGTTTCATTTCTGCACGCTTGTTTTTAGAAAAACAGAGTGCAGTGGAACTTCCCTTTAGCGAACGTCTGTATAACGAATTTCCATCAAGACATTGTACCTTGAATACAAATTCAATGTTGAAAAAACCCCTCTAAAACGAATTCTCTCCATATTATAAGAACAAGGACATCCCTCTTTGAATGGGTATTGATAGAAAAGTATAAAGGTGGGTTTTCTTCCATAATTATGCCGGATGTAGGTAAAAAATCCCAACCATAAACTAAACTATAACGTCAAGCGGATAGATCATTCCGAAACGTTGGATTCAGCTGGAAATGTTGATAATGACGGTTACTTCAAATGATTTCGTTAATGTCGATGAACTTTCAACTGAGAAGGAAATGTTAAACAGTGTCAAATGCGGTGTTCGAGATCACTACGAAAGCAGTGATGATACCGACAGCATTGATTTGGAGGGGCAACTGGCCGAAAAACCAAATCGTAAAGGGGTACTTCAAGCCTTCAAATTGTGTCGCCTCGCTTTCCGATCCATTGAGGGACTTTGAATCTTTGCAAAGTGTTTTTAAAGGAAACCGCACATCCGATCAATTCGAAATTCGTTATATAGAAGGAGAATGAAAACGCACAAACAAGTACGGAAATTCGTGAGGTTCGTAATTAGCAAATTCACAGAAAAAAATAATGTCTGTTCGATGTAAAGCCACAAACTTCTGGTCACTGTAACTTTCAATTTTCATGGTAGATTTACGTCTATATAAGCAAAATCGGCTGATCGATTTCGTATGTAATTTCACCATATTATTATGGGTTTCCTTGTATCGAACAGTCTGCGGTGGTAGACCACGTATTCAATAATCTAGGGCGAGATTGGATGCGTAATTCAGGTATATAAGGGTGGGTAGGGTTGGCCTCTTGGAGGGCTTGGAGTGGAGATGGGTGGACATGAGTATCCCACGAATTTCCAAACGAATGATAATTTGGGTCGGTTGGTTTTTTGGGACATAGGGTCATTGGGCGCTCAGAAAGTGGAAGATTTCGTTTTTCTTATAGGTTTTGCATCCCAAGTTTCTGCGAAAAATGTGGGGAGATTTCCCGTCAATCATGAGTTTCAATAAAAATCGTGAAAAACCATGTAGATGTTTGAATTTGTAGGCCATTCCAGAATGAAGTAAACAAAGTAAATTGTGCTTTTCTGTTTAAATTGAAATAATTGCTGTTAGGGGAGTGGCAAGAGGGTTAGTGATATCAAACGCATTGCAATACACTAACATGCCCCCTGTAAATAAAATGTGTCTTGTTTGAGTGTTTTCCCAACTCAAAGATCCAAATTCGGCGTGTGAAAGTTATTGATGGAATACTAAGTTAATCTGTAAATGAAGCGATGGAAAAAAATATACTCAAGCAGGAAATTGAATTGCCTTTCCAACAAGGTTTTGCTCGACCCCTTTTCCCTATTCAAAAATGAGAGCTGTTAGGGGTTGCGGCTAGAGGATACCAAACTCATTTGAACACCCTTATTTGTCCCCCTTTCAACAAAATTTGACCTATCCAAGCGTTTTTTTCGTTGTTCCATTTCAAAGCTCAAAATTCGGAGTGAAAGTTATGGATAAACGATATGTATAAACAAAAACGCAATAAAAGTAATTTATCTAACACACCTCTGCTTTATCTGAAGACAAATATATCAGCCTCACATCTAGGAATAGACTTTTTCGACTTGAAAAACCTACTAATAAAGAACGTATTGAATAAGTAAAAATTTGAACAGGAAAATTGGACTCATGAATGAATAGAATGAAACCTATAGCTCTAAGGATATATCGTTCTCTTAATATGAACCAGCGCTTAGAAGCTGTTGTCTTATCATCTAAAAATAGAAAAAAAAATCGAAGAGCCTAAAAGAAGGTCAGAAAATACTGTTTTAAAATTCCGTACCTCAAATCACAACGGCACGAAGGCTCATTATTGATTAGCAGTATTCGTCCAACAATACCTTTTGTTCTGATAAGCGTCTGAAGAAAATAATTGATTCAATGAATTAATAACATGAAATCATCTGGATGTTCAAAATTGATTACCGTTTTTTCATTATGAAAAAGAGTGAAAAGGCTTTTGGGTCGTTTAATGAAATCATATGTCAACTACATAATATTTATATATCTTTTTTCGACGACATCGACTAAATTGAACATTATTGACCCATTTTAATGCTCAATTTTTTGCTATTCAAGTCTTGTGCAAAATGAAAATGTATATCAATCAAGAAATTATTCACAATTCATGTTGAGATCATCGGGAAATATCTTGACCATTAGTCGCTGTCTTTTATTACCCAGTTGATTAAATAACTATTAATGAATACTATTCAGACAAAATTTGGGGCAAATATACACGTTGCTCTTTTAGTTTTAAATATTATTATTTAGTTAATATTGAAAAATCACTAGGACAAAATTTAAGCGAGAGTAGCCCTGAAACCAATCGACCGATATTGATTTTTCATGGAACAATTCATCAGGAAGTCGAACCTTATCGTTTGAAAACATTTTCGTTTCAAAGTAGAAAATTACAGACATTTTGGCCAAAAGATAACACATTTTGAAATATTATTTGCAATTCTTCTGCGTTTGAATATAATCCATTATTTGGCAGAAAAAATTTTCACGTGCAGAGTAACAGGGAAAAGATTAAGCTATGCAAACACGTAAAATATTACATATTAATAATGAAAACTACGGTGACTCGGCTACACGATGTTCATCTGAATATCTCGAAGTGAGAATGCGCCGCATACCATCTTCCACTGAAAATGATTTACGACACGATAGAGCTCACAAAGAAAAGTGTTGGAATAAAATAGGTGGAGAATCTTATGACAAATCGACCCGTATATTCCAAGCGAAGATTGGAAGAGTTATGAGGCAAGTTTTCCAGCACACATATGCAGAATTTTCAATCTGGATCTACCGGGACATTATTCAAATTTCGACAGCTGAATTTTCCGAGAATGTTTGTTGGGAGGTTCTGGCAATAGGCATTAAAATTCTAGGAAGTTCGCATATATCATCACGAGGATGGTGGTGACTTTCCACAGAGGTCATTAAATGTATCGAAAAAGTAACAGATGAGGAAGCGAAAGAAAATTGAACTTGTTTTATGAAGAGGGGGCAAAAAAGAATATAAGGGCATGTCTATTCCGTTTTCCTCAGTTTTTATATTTTCCTCTACCAAGATGATATGGAATGTAAACAGTAAATGGATTTACTGTTGAGCTATAATATATGGAGAATAATATACAAGATTGAATCTCGTTAGCGATCGATGAGAATCAGTACTTTATCTTATTATTATCATTATATATTTATCTGTTGATGATTCTTCTACATATATCAATTTGTTTTACAGCAATGAGGGATCAGGGATATAATATTCAGAAAGATATTTAGGATTTAATATTTTCTGATTTTTTGAAACGAAGAACATTAGTTATCACAGTTAAAAAATAAAGGGTTATCCAATAAGAGGGGTTATTTTGAATAGCCCGCTATTTCAGTAGATGTCACTTTTGAAGCTGTTATTTTGACATTTGACAAGTAGAAACTAAGCCATTAATAAAAATGGAACGATACACGCTTCAAGAACGCATTGAAATTATTAAAATTCACTATAAAAATGGTAAAAATTTGGCAGAGACGGTTCGTAAAACTCGAATATTTTTGGGTCGTCGTGAAGCACCCTGTCGGACCGCATTGAAGAAATTGGTGGAAAAATTCGAGCTGTTAGGACAAGTTAGTGATTTGAAAATAAAACCGGTGCACGTCGCTCAAGAACAGCCGAGAATATTGCAACTGTGACGATGAATGGATGGCGCTATCGAGAGATGATTAATGATTTTTTATGGCCGAAATTGGATAGTATGGATCTGGACAACGTTTACTTCCAACAAGAAGGCGCTATGTACCATACAAGCAACGAAACCATTGATCTTTTGAAGGAAAAGTTTCCGGACCGTGTTATCTCTAGAAGAGGTGATCACAATTGGCTACCGAGATCTTGTGATTTATCACCTTGCGACTTATTCCTTTGGGCCACGTGAAAGAGAAGGTCTACGCCAATATCCCAGCGTCGATTCAAGACCTCAAAGATAGAATTCGTGAGGCTATCGAAGACATAGGGCAGCTACTTTGCGATTTGGTTATGGAAAATTTCATTAAAAGGATATGGTTCTGTAAGGGTGGTCGTGGTGGTCATTTGCCTGATGTTATTTGCCACTATTAACGGCATAGCTTCATATTTATAATGAAATAAACACCCGATCATTCATATTGAAAAAAGGCATTTTTCTTTGAATATCAAAATAACACCTCTTATTGGAAAACCATTTATATAGTTATAAGGATGTTTTGTGATCAAATTTCATGAAATGTTAATCTTATATTACGAATTCCAAAATACAGAAGCAAATTCTACAAAAACCTTTATCAGTTTATAATCATCTCTTGAGTGAATATTTTACTACATAATGACTTTTTCACAGTTCCCACCTTCGCATAGAATTTCATAAATGGTCCAGTATCCACACTGATTATGCGTTATCATTTTTCAACCGCACATACTGTGTATTCAAACCACATTAATGTTTCATCCCCTACGTGCTAATCAGGCTTCCAAATCGACGCACAGCAAAGGCTTTAATTTGAATAGCTGACTAAATGCCGAATGACGTCGATACATTGATCGTTTTCACTGTGGCAAAAAGGTTAGTTTATATAGGCTATTAGGGGTTTTAGCGTCCATCTGGCGCAAGATCATCTATCATCCATGTTTTGTACCAATGCCCGCAGTGCTCATACGGATATATATTCGGTATTGGAGTATCGACGGATGTTGCCATAACAAAATAGATGGCTGGATATGTTTTTATTTGCGGTCGCGTTATAATGTACGAGGTCTGTTCGAAATAGGAGATGAATTCTCAATTTTTTCCAAAAGTATTATTTCAATAATTCGGTATTACGATCACCTGGTTCTTCGATTCTGACTTCATCTTACAATAGTGGCAAAGTGCTATTCCTTCATTGGTATAATTACGTTGTTGTTTTTGGTCAAGAAATCACGATTCTGATCGGTTGAGCCGTATTACTTAGTGCAGAAGTTGCATACCTTTTTGTAGTATTTCTAGTCCAAATTTGTACATTTGAGAGCAAATAGTAATTTTTGTATTAAGTGCGTAAAATGAGTGTTTTTTCAAGGCACATGAGAGTGGCCGAGACCGCAGGTCGAGGCCAAAAATTCGCTCGAATGTGCCATAAAAATACGAATTTTATAATCAAGAAATACAAGGAACATTTTATGTACAACTGTGAATGTGAATTTTCATCGTCTGAAATATAATTATTAAAGATAATACTTCCCATACAATATTTCTATGCATCCAGTGATCTTTCTGTGTCGTTACTATAGAAACTCCTTTTTTTAACGGTGAAAAAAAGACTTTTTTTTGGTAAAAAAGAGTAATCTTTTATGCATCCATGATGAAGAAAAGTCAATTTTTTTGACAATGATACAAAATAGATATTTTTGTATTAAGTGCGTAAAATGAGTGTTTCGTTCATGGCATAATATGGGAGTGTTGATTTTTTTGACCACAGGTCCAGGCCAAAAATTCACTCGAATGTGCCACGAAAACACGAATTTGATACGCACGAAATACAAACCACATTTTTTTTCTACAAACGTCAAAAAATGACAAGGTTCGCGCATTGGCAAGAATATGCGAAGTGACCCTTTTTTCATTTTCCTTTGTTACTATGACACCGTGCGCGAAGTAGTGTGCGAAATACTTACTTCGCACACTGCATGTAAACTATATGGGATTTTTATATTTTAACTTGGTAAATTTCTTGAAATCCACGTTTTCTTTAACATTGAGTGTTGCTTTCAACATATAATATATTGCCCATAGTTATAATACCTAATTACTTGATTTGGAAAAAAACAGTTCGAACCAGTTCAATATTTTTTTTCATATTAAGCTGAGCGTTTGTAGAAAAAATTTTGTTTGCATCTCATGCGCGAAATACTTTGGTGATCTCGACTATTTTTTTAACTCGGCTGAGCCTCGTTAAAAAAATCAGTTCTCGTTCACCAAAGTAGCATTTCGCGCACTAGATACAAAAATAACTATTGTACAACTGTGAATGTGAATTTACATCGTCTGAGATATAAAATGATTGAGACAATGCTTCCAATGTAATATTTCCATGCATAAAGTCTTTTTCTGTTTTTAACGGTGAAAAAAAGTAATCATTTACGCATTCATAGTGAAAAGTCAAGTTTTCTTGACAGTTGTACAAAAAATATTTTTTTCTCATTTTTGTTTCCGATGGGATCTGGTAATTTTCGAGCCATCGCGTTCTGAACCCTTGATGTTTCTATCGATATAACCCTATTTTATTCTGACTGGAAAGTGGACGTAAAACCTTTCGTGCGCGCCCTTAAGTGCCACTAAACGCCTAAACATTTCGTCCAAGGTAATAAAGTGGACCATTCCGAATTTCTCGATTTCGCACCCCTATTTTTCAATATGGTTAATCGAATGACAGCTTCTAGGAGTTGAAATCTCTGGAATTTAGATAACATTACATCTTGATATCTATACAATTCCCCAACTCACTCTAAAAAGGCACAATGTTTGTGACAGGCTCTTATATTTTTCGATTAGAAAATATGCTAGTTTCGAAATAGCTTTCTACACATTACAGTATAAAAACTTCGATGGCTTTTTAAATCTCATTCAGTGAAAGGAAAGCTAATCGAAATGAAGTATAATAAGAGAGAAAATAAAAAAAGTATCGATTTTTGTCGAACTTCAAGAAACTCCAATAGTCTTGGCTATTAATTCTCCATACAATGTTTCATCTAGGCTGAAAAGTTTCGATTGATTTATTTGCTGTTCATAAATTTTTCATACTGTTTTTTCCATTCGTTTCTGGGGTTTATTTCATACATTTTTGTTGCCCTATATTCCTCACGATATGAAGGGTTTTCCAATAAAAGGTGTTATTTTGATATTAAGAAAAAATGCCATTCTCAATATAAATGATCGGATGTTTATTTCATTATAAAGAAGAAGCAATGCCGTTAATAGTGGAAAATAACATCAGGCAAATTACCACCACGACCACGCATACAGGATCATATCCTTTCAATTTAATTTTCTATAACCAAATCGCAAAGGGGATACCCTATGTCCTCGATAGCCTCACGAGTTCCATCTTTGAGGTCTTGAATGGACGCTGCGCTATTGGCGTAGACCTTCTAATTCACGTGGCCCCAAAGGAAGAAGTCGCAAGGTGTTAAATCACAAGATCTCGGTGGACAATAGTGATCACCTCTTCGCGAGATAACACGGTCCGGAAACTTTTCGATGGAATTCCGGATCATTTTCATGCTTTGAGCTAATCAGCAAAGACACGACGTTTTTGATGATCGACGGGCTTGAATTATTGTGTCAACTGAACTTTATAAGCCTTAAGACCCAAAATGTTTATGCAAAATACGATGTAATGATGTTTGTGGAATGCCTTATTCCAAAGAACGACGGGTAATGGACAAACCTGGGTTTTTTCAACACTTTCGGCTACAGCAGCTTTATTCTCGGCTGTTCTTCAGCGACGTGCACAGGTTTTATTCTTTACATCACTAATTTGTCCAAACAGCTCGAATTTTTCCACCCATTTCTCTATTGCGGTCCGACAAGGTGCTTCACGACGACTCAAAAATGTTCGAGGTTTACGAACTCTGCCAAATTTTTACCATTTTTATAGTGAATTTTAATAACTTCAATGCGTTTTCTTATTTATGGCGTATTAATGGCGTAGTTTCTACTTATAGAATAGCGGGCTATTCAAAATAACACCTCTTATTGGAAAAACCCTTAAGCAATAATTGTTTTTCTCCGAAAAAGCATTTTTATCGTATCTTATAATAGATATTGTTACGGCAAACTGCAACTTGAAATTGTGCTTTTTATGAATCGATTTCTTTTCGTGTGAGCTGACTGAAGTGAATTATTCAAATACAAGAATCTGCATAAGAATTAAATCCTTACTAGATGTTTCCTCGTGATTTACTCCCAAAAGATCATAATTTACTGGTGAATTCCTTCGAAAAACCGCACTCCCTTAGAATTCCTAATTGTGAGACGTTTATTATGGCCTGAAACTTAATGCCAGAACATTTTCCACATTTATGAGACGTTAAAGAGCTTTTAGCTCTGTAGCCTGTTGCAGCCACTACTATTATAACGGTGCTTTCTTTCACCATTATAGATTTCATGAAATAATTATGAGAAAGAAGGGTTTTTTTCATAACAATGAGATATTTTCACCCTCGTCGTTTTAACCCAGTAGGACGGATGTTTTGAATTAACGGATTTACAATTTTACCAGATTTACTTGTCGGCGTGGAATTTTGAAAGATGTATAATTCGTATTTCTATTATCGAATTTGAAGATACTGAGAGGTAGAGGTATCATTCTATTGATTTAACTTTTAATTTTAGAATGGGGAATTTGATTTTATAAATTCATTATTTTCGGAAATATATGTTGAAAGCAATTGTTCTAACTTTAATATTCAGTACTATTTTATTGAATAAAGTCAAATTTTATTTTGTGCAACTGCCACTAAAAGTGACAAATATAAGGACAGTCAAGACAGTTGTGAGTGATTGTTTACGTGGAAGCGTGTAAAAATTTAACATTAATCACAGTGTTTCAAATATACTACATATTATGATGATGAAATCGTTAAAATAATAATAATAGTTCTTCTTGCAGGAATAAATAATAACCGAATCAACACTTTTATCAATTACAAGAGACATAGTAAGCAGTCAAGAACCAAAAGCAAAAATTGGACAATAACGAATATCAATCACAGCGTCTTTTCGCCTAAATGTCTGTAATTTTAGCATTTTGAGCCGAAAATGGCCTCAAACGAAAGGGTTAAACTCCGTGATGACGAATTCGTGGTCAAATTAAATTATGTCCGTGGGGCCGGCCGTCCGAAATATATAAAAAATGAATTTGTACAAAAATTAATTTCTATGGTTTTGATCCTCTTGAAATTCTGCATAAACATTCAGTATATCAGTTTTGATTCACAAAATAAATTTCATTCTAATCGGTTATCCTGTTATGGAAATAAAGGGATTCTTCTTTTCCATATTCCAATTGAATTTTCTATGGTTCTGGTAACACTGTGGCCTCAAAATTCTGCATGAAGATGCAGTGTATCAATCTTTATTTATAAAATTAATTTAATCCGAATCGAAACTTTTTTGATGGAAATATGAAGTTTCTTCTTCTCCATATTCTAATTGAATTTTCTACGGTTCTGTTCACACTACGGCCACAAAATTATGCATTAAGCTTATGAGGACTATCTTGCATTTGGCCGCAACGTTTCATTTTGATGGGTTTTGTTTTGTTTGAAATATTGAGGAACAAAAATTTTGAATGGAAATATTTTATGGAACACACCGTTCGATTTGGCTGGTTAACGAACTTAACCGAGCCATTTGTGAACCGAACTCACTCTGAAAATCTCAATTCATGGACATGGACATGGACAGAATTGAACTTGCCCACGAGTTCGTGATCAGGGAATCTAAACCTATCGTTTGAGACAGTTTTCGGATCGAAATTCAAAAATTGCAGACATTTTGGCAGAACGATATAGCACTCGTTTAAGTAGAACGAGCGCTCAATAAGAATCATGCATTACAATTGGGGTATTGATCGATTTCGTGTACGTTGAAATGAGTTTTTATTTTGATGTCGAAGGAAAAAGTCAATATCAATCGAAATTCCTGAGCGATTGCTGTTTGAATTAGTTAGAAAAATTTCCTGATCTTCAAAATGTATTGTGAATGGTTAACTTCCAATGAAAGAGCTTTGCATATTTAGAATAACCTTGGAACCTTTATTACTTTTCTATTGCAAGAACGTTGTCTTAGACTATAACAAATTGAAGGGGCATCTGACTCGAAAACACTAATATTGCCAAATATGCAACGAAATCGAAAAATTTAAAAAGTTTTGACGAATAGGGTTTGAATTTTCACGATAATTTTCGGAATAAATACTTTCATCAAGACAAGTAAATGTGAATCGAATTTATATCTAATCTTCTTCTTCTGGTGATGCGTTCATCCACATCTACAGATATCAGTGAATTCTTCCGTGAAAACCATATATAAGGGTATGTAAACGTCACATGCAGGCCATCTCAGCCATCCCCTAAACAGGGAACAAAAATTCACGCACCATATAGCAACGTGAGGCACAGAAGTCGCTCATACGGTTCTTTTTTCCACCCCCTGACTGCGTGTTGGGAGGCAAATTGAATAAGATAAAGCCACCATCATTTAATTTATCGCATTTTTCCATTCAGACTGGCGCATTTTCATTTTCCCGATGTATTTTCTCATTCAGTTCATTTTTTTCCGACAGACTGAATTTTTATACTGCCGGAGCGAGATGAAATTTTTCACCCCACTTCCGTGTAGGAATCAGGAAATGATGAGTACTTCCGAGTTGGGGCTCTTGTCAGACACTCTGCTCTATTCAGGAAGGCGAGAGGATAAATCTGCCGATTTAGAGAATCTTTTAGTATAGAGAGGAGGGAGTTGAAGTTTCACGTCCAGATTGCACTCAGTGATAAGTTATTTTTTTACAAATGTCAAAAAACTTGACATTCCTGAATTGCTATTGATGCATATCGCTATATCGTTTTGTCCAAATGACTGTAATTTTCTAATTTTGAGCCGAAAATGGTCTCAAACGATAGGCTTAGACTCGCTGATGACGAATTCGTGGTCAAATTCAATTCTGTCCGTGGGGCCGTCCGGCCGTATGTTAGCACAATAACCTTCGAACGGATTGTCCTAGTTCCCGAATGGCTCGATTAAGTTCGTTAACCAGCTAAATCGTACAGGGTGTTTCATAAAATATGACCATTCAAAATTTTTGTTCCTCAATATCTAAGACAAAACAAAACCCATCGAAATGAAATATTGGGGCCATATTCAAAATGATCATAATAAGCTTCATACAAAATTTGGTGCCCATAGTGTAAACAGAACCATAGAAAATTCAATTGGAGTATTGAAAAGAAAAAACTTCATTTTTCCATAAAAAATATCCGATTCGGAATAAATTTTTCATAAATAAGATTCATATGAATGTTCATGCAGAATTTTGTGGCCATAGTGTCAATGAAACCATGGAAAATTCGATTGAAATATTGAAAAAAAACCCTATATTTCCATGTCAGGATAACCGATACAAGTGAAATTTATTTGTGAATCAAAACGAATATACTGAATGTTCATGCAGAAAAAATTTTGTACTTAAATCATTCATTGATTTAACGATTAATGTTCTGATTTATACATAATTAACGGGCTCGCTTCGCTTGCGCCTTAATATATCTCGACTATTAATCACTATCATTAATAAACTACATACATAGTTGGTTGAGTACCTAATATTGACGGAGGCTGTTCAGATATTACATATTTAAAAGATTACCGACAAAAAAAGATTGCCATACTTCTTTTTTGCACAAATGTCTGTAATTTTAAAACTTTGAGCCAAGAGTGGTCTCTACCGACTCGGTTGGACTCACTGATGAAGAAGCTTCTGCGCGCTTGTTCATATTAGAAAATTTTCGAGTTAGTTTCAAGATTTGAAAAAATAAATTGATGAAATGAAAGCAATTACGCTCAGGATATTCGAATTTGAATGAATTACAAGCGCGCCATGATTTTCTTCATTTTTTTATTTCCGAAAAGCTTTCCCTACCAAACAGATTACTATTAGTTAAGATAAACGATAGTACCGGGAAAATAATGAAGATAAAATTAAAATTTTTATGATTTAAATCAACACCCACTAAAACTCTCCGATGAAGTAAAGTGTTATTCGCAAAACATTATGAACAGCAAAACCAACAATTAAGTGGTATAATAATGCAATATCTATCAAGAACCATGTGTCCTTCAATTAGATTTTCTATGTGCCTTTAAAAGTTTCATCATCCATTTATATGTGCAATTAAATAATACGGTAAGATATAAGGCTGCAAAACACTGTGTTATCAATTTCAAATGAAGCACCTATCTGAAAGTAAGCCATTTTGCCATAAAAAACGTTAACAAAACGTTTTTTTCTGAACAACATCAAATACATCTTTTATACCGGACCAAACAATCTCAGATAAATTTGGCTTTTTTATGAGGATAACAAACAGGGCCCAATTCTTACCATCGCAGATAACAATATTTCCTCCCCCAGAACTTTCATTCACAAGGTATTATTTAGGGAAGACGCGTTTTTAAGGAAATAAATAAGGGAAGATTGGATGTACACCAGCCCCAAACATCGACAGGGCAATATCTTTTCATAGAGAAAGAGAGGAGGAAAATGTAGCTTTGAATTGAATCCGTATAAGCCACACAAAAACCTCGGATAAAAATGAAATACAATAAGGATTTCTATACATATAAAGACATTAATCTTACGACGATATATTTTGATCGAATATGGAATATAGGGGATGTTATTATAATTTGATATTCTATCCAGGTAGGTATAGATGACAAATGAATAACATTTCAATGATAACTTTTCCATTAGTGAACATCAAAAACTCTAATGAATGGAACTAACCTTGAGTCATTCATCTAACAATTTCGGAAGTCTGTCGGGAACTTACCTGTAACAAAAAAATATGTAAGTACTTGAACTGAATTATTAGTTTCTGAATGATATTCGTGAAATTTTTCGAATCATAGATCTTGTGATATTTAGTTTTTTCGACAAATTATCATGTTTCAGGACACTTTGGATCAACAAATATTACCGAATAATCAGACACCAAAGATATTTTATAACTACAAAATACACATGATTTTATTAAGAATTCAGAACTGTTATTTTCTATTCAAGAAATTCGTTAAAACCATAACCATTTCATCAGTGGTGGAAACCATCTAAATAAGTAATTGCTTCCATAATTAAAATCAAAATTTCATGTAATAGATCAGAAAGTAAACCTTTCAGCAAAAATTGTATCAAGCCACGGGATTCCTATCAAAAAAGTGTCTGTATAATTTTTATGTTTCAAGTTTTCAGCAGAAACGGGAATGGAGAAAATTAATTAATTAAATTGCCCAAATGTCAATTTTGGCTTATAACTAGAAAACAAAAAACGATAGAGTAATGTGGTTGACAGAAAAATAAGTTTCTTGACAAAAGATGACCGCACTGTGCCGTATATTTTTCTCTATTCCATAGGGTTAAGAAGTTGTAGTTCGGGGAACATCAATTCTAGCCACCCTATAGAATGTATAAGTTCTACAATACAGATACAAAAGTTTTAACGGAGAAACGAATTTACCAAACCATTAATTCTTGAATTCTCACTTCACAAGGTTCTTCAAGTCATACAAATATTTTTTTGAGCAAGATGAAACAAATAGTTTCCTCATTTGCATCAGATTCAATCTTAGCTATTGAAAGATGTCTATATCTATAGCCATACACTCAGATATAGTCAAGCTGCTATTAAAGCACTGAGCTCCTACGTTATCGACTCAAAGATGATCTGGGAGTGCTGGAACAAACTCAGTGAGTAGGCAGGAAAATAAGGTCTTTTAATCTGGGTTCCCAGCCATTCGGGAATCAAAGGAAATGAAGAGGCCAAAACACTTGCCAAAGAGAGCGCACGAATGTCACTCATTGACCCAGAACCCTTCTGTGGTAAAGGTAAATGTACCTATAAAAAGTTGTTTCTGGAGAAGGAGAAAGCCGAGGAGGAAAAACTCTGGCGGAATCTCCCAGGGATAGATTATCCCACTAAGTTCCTTTGGAACTTTGAAACAGAAAGATCCAAAAAATATCCGGATTTTGGTAAGACACAATGACACCTCCTCACTGGCTTTCTTACTGGATACTGTCTCCTCAGGAAGCACCTGTTGAGGATGGAATTATCGGACACTGACGAGTATAGTTTCTGTGGGAAGGAGGAAGAAACCTGTAAAGTGAGGAAGTAGCCTAGTTGAAGCCTTCATAGATGTTTGATTTCATCCGATCTCTGGACCTGGAAGACGAGCTGTAAAGGGTGTTATCAGAACAGCTCTTTAAGGGGGCACAACAGACCTAGAGGTCGCAGTGACCTGTGACCCAAAACACTTGCCAAAGAGAGCGCACGAATGTCACTCATTGACCCAGAACCCTTCTGTGGTAAAGGTAAATGTAACTATAAAAAGTTATTCCTGGAGAAGGAGGAAGCCGAGGAGGAAAAACTTTGGCGGAATCTCCCAGGGATAGATTATTCCACTAAGTTCCTTTGGAACTATGAAACAGCAAGATCCAAAAAATATCCGGATTTTGGTAAGACACAATGACACCTCCTCACTGGCTTTCTTACTGGATACTGTCCCCTCAGGAAGCACCTGTTGAGGATGGAATTATCGGACACTGACGAGTGTAGTTTCTGTGGGAAGGAGGGAAGAAACCTGTAAGAGTGAGGAAGTAGCCTAGTTGAAGCCTTCATAGATGTTTGATTTCATCCGATCTCTGGACCTGGAAGACGAGCTGTAAAGGGTGTTATCAGAACAGCTCTTTAAGGGGGCACAACAGACCTAGAGGTCGCAGTGATCCGTGACCCCTTTTTAAACTATTACTTTAACTATCAGAATCTCAGAGTAAGAAATAAATATTTCTTACTCTGAGATCAGAATCAATCACCCGAGTTCTGTTCACAAGAAGTTATGCTATGTACCTCAAAATCCAACCACTTTATGTGTATACAAGGATCCAAAGATAGCATCTCGTGCAAGTTTCAAACCGAATCAGTACATCTCCAATCAAGAACAGGTTCTCGTTCTGATACCACTAACAATAGTTTGAATTGCGAAGTCGTAACAGTAACAATTACTTCAAACTGGCAATTGGAAGTCAGGATGGTCTGCTGCCTTGCACGTGACTACGATTGAATTGAAGGTAACGACATCTGTAATTGATACCATCGTCCCCGCAAACGTGTGTGCGGCAATGATTCGTTTTAGTTCAGAAAGTTTGGGGTATCTTAGGTGGTATGCGTAGCAGTTTGAAGCATTTGGGATTAGGACGAGGCTTTATGGCGTTCCATGAAAACAGTTGAATATATATTTAAATTTAATCGTGAGTCCACCAGAGAGAAACCACAGAATGACAATATTGAATCTCATCATTTATTATGTCCTTTATTGATACATATTCTTCGTTTTTTATGCATACATGGAAAAAGCCAATATGATGAATGTTTGCAGAAGGCTTGAATGAATGAAAGTTAGATGTTTCTGCACCGTATAAATCGATTGTAAAATAGAACCTCGTAGCCCAAATTTCCATATAAAGATCAAGAAAGATAGTCAAAGTAAACCAGTAATTTGTAATTAGAAGAAGTGAATAGGGTAAAAGCTATAGTGATTGATACCATAATTAAGTGCATGTATACTTTCAGTAAGCGAATTCGGTTCCTCATTTTTCTGCAAGACTATGGTTATTATTACAGAGTTATAGTTGAATGTTGATATTTCGGTATTACCTTCAAATTTTCAATAAATATTGATTGAATATTCGAGGATACACCAATTTCCTCAAAGTTACATATTTGATAGTCATTGACATACCTTGAAAGTGATTGACACCCAGTATTATAGTCATTGACATAATTTCATCCCACTCTTGCATCCATTTTGGGTATGATATCATCCTTCTTTTTCTCACTCATACATCTTCATTCTATGGGTGAATGAGAAATTCATACTTAAAATACGAGAGAAATAAGAAATTTTAGACATTCCAAATTTTAGATTTTATTCCATATAAACCACGAAGTAATAAAAAGTATTAGTGATCTTCACATATATCGATGTAAAGAACTATTAGTGCTATCTAGGATTTTTCATATGTCTCCACATATTCTATAAAGATTTATTTCTATTCGGGCCAAGTTCAATTTCCTCAGGTTATCATTCTGAAAACGCCGTCATTAGATATTTGGCGTGCGATTTTGCAGTAGTGTCAATAAGTTTTCTTGAGGACTGCACATAATTGCGTATATTTTTCGATTTTGTTATGTTTCATAGTCGTTAGAAGTTTTCTTCTACATAGTCGTTAGAAGTTTTCTTCTGTTTGGAAGGTTTCAAGAAATCAATCATCAATTAAATATTCCTCGGAACCTTCCAAATAGTAGAAAACTTCTAATGAGTAGGAAACAGAACAAAATTGAAAAATATACGTAATTATGTGAAGTCGTTATCCTTAAGTAAACTCTAATATATACACTTATTGACACTACTACAAACTCTTGCGCCAAATATCTAATGATAGCGTTTTCAGAATGATAACCTGAGGAAATTGAACTTGGCCCAAATGAAGATAAATCATTTTGAAATATGAGGAGACGGATGAAAAAAACTCTAGATAGCACCAATCGTTTATTACATCGGTATATATGTACAAAGTGTCAATCACTATCGGGGTGTCAACAACTGAACCTCTCAACCTAGGTAGGTACGTTTGATATCATCGCTTTATCCACAATACGAACGAATATGACAGCTCCAATGTGAACAATAAATCATATGGTATTTGAGTAACTCCGGAGCATTGCGTTCAAACAAAAAGTGGCACAAAGGTTTGAGCTCTTGTGTTGGACACCTCATAACACCTCATCAATCAAAACAAATAGCCCTTGTGTGGCTTGTCATGAAATGTTTAGACGAAAGCCAAGGAAGAGGATGACCATGACCATGACCAAGCCAGAATTGAGGTAGATAATACGTATCTGCAACTCGAATTATTTCTCATTTCCAGTTTCCGAACATGATCTACCCTCATCAGTATTCAATTATGTCTATCATTATTGTCCACAACTTCACCTCCAACTCAATTATATCGAAATTGGGTTAAACTAAATATCAAATCCCAAACCTACCGCATAAACTGACATCTGGCAGCTCCAGTTATGTCCTGATTATTCGTCAAATATCCCAATCATACCAATTATCCCTAAGGCGCTCAGGCAAAGCCCAATGCACGGAATATTATCCCAGCGTATCACCTTCACCCCCAAAACGTGCGTCATTCCTGCGAAGTTCAGAATAAATATTAATAATCCACCCCAGGGTTGAAATTCACAAATCACTGCAACAATGAAGGACAGGTCTTCCTATTACGGATCCAGGACTCAACGATCCTGCTTACCCCAGGCTGGATATCTCTTTTTATGGCAGCAGATTCGAGGGGTAGAGTTTAATCGGGGAGAAATTGGGATTTTGGCCCTCGCACCCCTATTTTTGGTGAATTGAAAAGTTTAGGGGTGTGGACTGTATACCTAAAACTTCATGTGAGATCTTGTTTAGGAACTACAGACTCTACTGTTTTCGTGATATGGATTTTCAGAGCGAAATAACACTGCTCAAACCTATGGGGGATGATAACCAAATAATATGTGTTTGTAGACAGTTTCTTCAATTTCTGAAGATCTGAAAGATTATCACTTGAGGGGCCAGACCTGGTTTGATGAAAACTTTGAAAAGCAGTTTTCCGAATATCAAAAGAATTTCAAGGAAAGGAAAGGTGTCACTTTATACTTTATATTATCCACGACTATTGTGAAATCCATTCATTGTATGTCTTTGTGCTCGGCCTTTATGATACCCATTAATCACAAGGGAATAATCACTGCTGTCAGATGCTTCATAGGTTTAGCTTTGATATAATATTCTTTAAATCGGTATTTTTTCAGTATTCTACAGTACTCCAACTAACAAATATGGGCATACCTCGTCAATCGAGGGCCAAATCTACTTTCATTATTTCAATTGAAGCTTTTTTTATTACAAAACATACAATGACCAGTTCTCCAAAAATTTCTCATGTGTCAACTTGGCTTTTTCCAAGCTTGTCATAGAAGGATCTCGTCGCGGTCGTCAAATGTTAAAATATTCGAGAAATATATTCAGTAGTCGTGGATAAAATGTAGTATGCTACTCGCGTATAATGGCTGTTGTCCACTCGGTGATTTGAGCCACTTGCCTACGGCTCGTGACCTAAATTTCACCTCGAGAATAATAGCTATCATTATAAGCTCGTTGCATAATATATTATTCTCGTGATTTTTCTGCTTCTGTTGTTTAGCTTTTCTGAAAGCAATTTCAAGATGTTTAATCCGATAAAAAAAGATTTGTTTCAATACAAATCAACAAACAATTCTAGATGATGCATTCGAACCACATCTTTCTGAAAAAACGTAAAATCCATTCTCGTTGGAAGGAACGATAATGATGAAATCTCAATCCACCTTCTATGGTTCGAAGAGATTCAATTTAGCCTCTTGAAAAAATATTGCCGGTTTTCTTTCTCTACAAGTAATTATTGTATTTGCGAAATTTAATTCGAATTCAGATAAAAATACCACGGTTTTTATTAATACGAGATGATTACTCGGCATTATTTATAGGTCTATATACTTGCACATCTGAGGATTTGAAACATAATTATGTATATTATCATTTGGCAGAATAGTTTGCATAGTTTCAGTTTCATGTTAAGGTTGAATGTTTCAAAAAAAGTCTGGGATCTGAATATCTCATTGGACTTTGCTTAGCGATTTAAACCGATGAATTAGTTTCGAAGTTATTGTCACTTATGCTTTTCAATATTTCTGAAATTACACATCCAGTCTATTTGAAATTCAGCATTTAAGTGTGTATCGGTAATGCGCTAATGACTGCAAAATTTCAGGGAAATCGTATGATAATAGGTAGATTACAATGAGATACTTTACAAGCTGCTTCTGAGCAAATTTAGAAGCCAGTGAATTAGCTTGTGAGATTGTGATGATTACACTAAACTGTCACGCTAAACTGTCTACTCGCTGAGTAGCCAACAATCTAGCGATCCACGTGAGGTTTATGTTTATATCGTTGTCAAGGATCTAAGATAAATGTCAAATACGTTTTCAAATTTAAGGAACCAACGAGTAGATGAGAACACACAGATTGTTTAGTAGCAACTGTGATTACACACAGCTTGTTTAGCTACATGTCAACAAGCCAAAACGCCAGCGATTTAGAGTGTAAAGTAGCCAAGCTTTCAACTTCAGACGCAGCTTTTTTGCAATCAGATTGTTGGCTTTTAAACACGATTACACTGAGCGAATTTACAATCAGCTACTAAATTCGCTCAGTAGCAGCTTGAAAGTATCTCAATGCAATCGACCTATAACAAGATTCAATGAACAATGTTCGATGACATTCATAAAAATGACGCGCAATTTTTTCATCACATCACAGCTGTCTGCCAAGCTGGATATTCGTTATGGGCTGCTTTCATCAAGTCACACTCATTTTTCCCAGACAAAACGAGGTAGAACAAGGTGCAAGTCTGGAGTCCCCATTATCCCACAGTCATTACGCACATGTTGATGTGACTCAATCCCATAATACTCATCATCGACATTCATCTGATCCCTGTCAATAAAATCTGTAACACATAAAACTCTCGTTCCGCGATTATGTGCGCCATTGTGTACATCTGGAAAGAGAATGGGGGAAAAATCACAATACGTACGGGAACAATCCGACAGGATATACGCGTGAAGAAGGGAAGGACCCAAGTGCGCCCAGAAATTCAACTGTCAGCACGTGTTTCTGCAGCACGCGCTTGGGGTGTGGTGTCCCGTAGTCCCGTTCAAGTTTAAGGAGTGTTTTCGGGTCTTAAGGACCCCTTGGAACAGGACCGGATTCACCCTCAGAGAAAATATAAATAGAGGAGAAACTCAACGATTGACCTTGAAAGACCAATGTGTAGTGTCATAAACCGATGTATGGTGTTTTCCCCAGAGTAAAAAGTAAACCTAGAGTTGCATTCACGCATTTGTTATGTAGCCAAGTAGAATCTGTTTATACGCGCGAACAAACTTCCGGCGTTGCGAAATCGTTAGTTTTGCACCAGTGTTGCACCGACACTAGACTGGTGCAAGTTTAGATATGTATACCATACAACATGCAACAAAAATTTATACTAGTGCTACCAATGGAAAACACTATCAGTGTTTTCTGTATAACAATATTAATTTTTTTGCATCTCTCATCTGTCTAGTCAAAATGACTGATGTGTGCTACTGCTGAGATGTTTAAATTCAGAGTAAAAAGTGAACCTAGAGTTGCCCTTACGCAGTTGTTATGCAGCCAAGTAGAATCTGTTTATCCGCACGAACAAACTTCCGGCGTTGCGAAATCGGGCCGTATGTTCATTCCGTATTGGGATGATTGGTTTACTCCTCCCCTACGCTGATACTGACGGCTTGCGTATGTTACAGATAATTCTGTCAGTTCTGCAACATTTTCTGTTATAGTGTTTAGCTTTTTGATGCGATGTGTTTACATTTTCATTACGATTTGACGTTCATAAACAGAATTTTTTCAATGATTTAGTGGCAGTTTATTGTTGCTTAAGACTATTCCGTAAGTTAAAGCTAGGGCAAAATAGAAAAATGGACTGGGATGTACCTAGTGTCTTCTTTTCTTTTCTTCTTCCTTGCCAAAAGCAAGATCTTCAGAGAAGCAATTCATTTTGCAAAACATTAATATTCACGTCAGATACCATATCCAAACTGAAAAAGCCCATAAAGTGTATCCAGCAATGGCGTAAAACACAACTTGAGTCGCGTGGCAAATTTTTTGTGTGTCTACTTGATGGTGCGAGGCATAATCTGCCTAGAGGTTAATCCGGCTCTGCCTCTGAAAGCAGTGCAGAGAGGAGAGTTTCGCTCAGTTGTCGCAGTTAGGTGTTCCTTTCGTCAAGATGGATTAGAGTTTGTCGACCCTTCAGGATTCAATTTGGGAAAGAAAAATTGGCTCTTTAGCTAGATTGGACTGTTATGGTATGAGGTTTAACTTCTATTAAGAAGTGAAGTGGGTTTGTATGAAAACAAGTTCAAAACTTCGTGAAACAAACTGACCTGAAAGCGGGAAAGTTTCAGGAACTTTTTTGGGTATATAATATGTTCCACTCTCAACTTACACCATTTTTTTTAAATTTATGAATTATTCTATATTTCTGATCATTCAAATAATTGGAATTCTTAATTTTAATTTAGGAACACATATAGAAGCGACAATTGAACATGGCAAATAACTTTTTAGGCATTAACCTGATAAGGAAGAAACAATTAAATAAAAGTGTTCCAATCAACTCATTACTTAGCTGTAACCTATTCAACGATTCATTAATTTCAATACCACAGAATTTTAATTTAAGGTATTACATACCATATATCTTATAGTCCGTTCACGAAAGGTTGAGCAGTCAGTTGGCCATGGAAATTTGACATATTCCACTGTGTATATTGAAATTTTAGGTTATTTTGTTAATTTTCTTGTCAGATTGATACGCAATGTTGTCAATATTGCTTAGAGTTTTCTGATAACTCGCAAGCTCGTCGGATGAGGTGGGGTACATTCGGGAACGTTGACTTTATTTTACAGTATGACAGCAAATACTGCCAACTTCAGATAAATAAACAAACGCCTACTCTGCGCTCAAACTTAAATGATCGTACTATAGTAGGCGTTTGTTCATTTATCTGAAGTTGGCAGTATTTGCTGTCATAACGTAAAATAAAGTCAACGCCGAATGCCGAATGTACCCGGCCTCGTCCGACGAGCTTGCGAGTAATCAGAGAACACTATGGAATATTGACAACATTGCTTATCAATCTGACAAGAAAATGAACTACATAACCCAAAATTTTAATATACACAGTGTAATATGACAAATTTCCATGGCCAGCGACAGCTCAAACTCTCGTGAAAGGACTATATATGAGGTAATAAATAAACCATTTGAGACGTTTAATTCTCACTTAATCGAATTACAGATTTATTCTGTGGTATTACTTCCTTCAGGTCGAATTAAATTTCGAAATAATAATAAACCTGTCGACAAAGAAAATTGACGTATTTCTCTCAAGAGAGGAAATTGAATCTTTTCCAACTATAGAAGTTGGTTTGAAATTTCATCATTATCGTCTCTCCAAACAGGAAAAAACTCTCCCTTGTTTATTTTGTGAGATGCGATGCGGTCTGAATGCACTATCAAGGATTGTTTGTTGATTTGTGCAAGACGTAAACTAATCACCTTTATATAATGAACTGCGCTATTTTGAGTCTTTCAATGTTATTGCCCAAGCGAAGAAGTTAGATTTTCTCATGGGGAGATGAACTCATTGGCAAAATTATCAGAAAATGTAACGGAATTTCCTCAAATGAACGCAGTCCAATGAAAATTGACGAATGTGCGATGTTTCTCGACAAAAAATTCTCAAATAAAAATCTGTTCAGAAATCCAGTTGCTAAACCATAAAAGAACAACAGTAACTTTGATTCAGAAGTTATTCTATTCACAAATTAGATTTTGCTGAGGATATTCATTTGTGTAAAATTCGTTCTTGTTATGGACCGACAAATGATGACAAATAATTTGATACTTTGCAAGACATAAATTGTTTGTAATTTGATACCTACTCTACGGATTCATATCACTAGGGACCGGACTATATGGAACATAAAAACGTTGTTATATACATGCAAATATGCATGAGAAATGCTTGAAATATGCACGAAAATAGGCAAATTTATACGAAAATATGCAGAATATGCAATATTGAATATTGAATTTCAGGAACTCAAAAAAGAAGTAATTTTTATTTTAAAATCAATATATCAATGGCTGTTAATAATATGATATTTAATTTAATGTGTAAACGTTCACAATTAAATATGGTTCCAAATGTTCAATTGTTAAATTTTGTCTTCGATCATTTAGAATATTTTTGTATGTAGAAAAGGTCCGCTCCACATCCACGGACGTAACTGGGCAGAAGTTGAACTTTGGTGCTATGTTCTCCCTGAAGTGCACCTTACACGGTCAATATTATTGAAGCAATATCGTTATTGATCAATATATTGAACGTATAAGGAGTGCATTGAAACAATAATATTGATGGCAATAATATTGAGAAGAATCAAATCGATTTGATATTTATTGCAGTTCCGCCAATATATTGAGGCGCCGTCAATATTATTGACACCGTGTGAGGGGTAAACAGAATATTGTGCAATAAACACAGTGCATCACAGGTCTCTTCAACTATCTCGCTTATGGTTGTTGCAGCAATGCGAGACGAAAATTTCAAATCTTCAAAGCTATTTCCAGTTGCTAGAAATCTTAATGTGACTGCAAGTCGATCCGCCGGTGGAATAGCCTTCCTCATAATCGTATCTTGTTTTATTATAAGTGGTGAAACGAGTGCAACAAGTTGTTGAAAAAGATGTTCATCCATTCTTAAAAAATTTTTGTAGTCATCTGGCTCACCGTCGAGTTCTCGAAGCAATTCCCCATAACCATGACTCGATCGTTTTTTTAACCATTTTTTCAACCGCACTTTTCTCTGCCTCCTTTTTTTCCTCTTATTCAGAACCAATTAAACAGATCCTTTTAAAAACGATAGATCCATTCTCCCTGACTTAACAATTGAAACTGACACTTTATTGGTCAATATTATTGAATCGTGTGAGGGCTGCCATTTTTTACCATATATTGCGTCAATACCTAATATTGACCGTGTAAGGTGGCCCTTATAGTTTCAGGTGAAACTTCTGCTGTCACATTAATAAAACTTTCGATAATACATAAATCTTCGAAACCTGAATTTTTTTTTTCAATATCCTTAAAAACTTATCTTGAAGTTTATTTACTTAGAAATGTCAATGGCAACGTGGAGTTCATTCGGCGTAGTTTACTCAATATGCGATAAAAGTGATTCGCAAATCTGACAAAAGTCACAATTATTTATTACTCAATAGACCTAATATTTTGTGGAATTTGGTCGGATTCGCGAGATATCATCACTTTTATCGCATTTTGGAAGGCAGGGTAGAAAATATGTACCGAAAATATGCATAATAACTAGATCTTAGCTGAAATACACAAATACGGCTGAAGATGTCTCAAATAAGCAAATGAATTTGATCCGGTCTCAACATATCACAAATGACCACTCAATTATATCGGAAGGATAAAACATTGATAATATTAACATGATAACATATCAACTATGACAAACTTTATCAACGTATCACAAGCATATCTACCCAAGCCCATTCACGTGTCTATCAGTAATGCAGAATAATAACTACTTCCAAATAATGATTCATATTCAGGGATAAGCGTGGTCTGGCACTGTTTTACTTCCAGGAGATTACAATACCCAAGTCCTGTCCGCACAGACCGTTGACCGACCAAATTTGCTCTGCGGTCTATATAATTGAATTCTGAATGTGCAGAAACATCCCAGCCGCCACTGGAATATACAAATAGGCGCCCCCTTGGACTGGCTGAACCCCCTCGAACGGCAATTGTGATTTATGACACCCTTGTATAATAATGTCTGCATATTCGAAAATCGAAAGCGTTGGGTATATTAATGCCCACTGTAAGCTACTTATCCGCGCTATAAATTTTGATACGACATATATGGAGGTGAATGGGAGAACGAAAAGTTTGATATCGGAATACTAGAGGATGATATTTTTAGGTGGTTGCTTTTTTTTGAAGGGGGATGTAGGAATGAAATATGCGGTTTTATTGGGAAGAGTTGCATAGAAGAAGTTATCGATTTTATATCGTTTCATATAATCGCTTCGTTATTTCAGTCTAGCTTATTTTTTGTTCCTCTGGAAATATGTTATCATTTAGATGTCTGTAAGATTGAATTTTAGTAGCAGAAATGATGGACCAGATAGGTCCCATTGTGAAGATTTTTCTTATGCGAAAACATTCATTGATTTTTGTATACTTTTTGTTGATGGGCCGCTGCGTTTCTGTATTTTTAGAGAATTTCGAAGCGCGATTAGTTTCTCTAGTGCCATTTCATTTCTACAAATGGAGAGGTATTTCGATGTGTTATTTTCAATTTCACATTAGATAATTTGGCTATAGAAAACAAAAGGCGTTTTCGGAAACTTACTCAGGGTTATTAACTCGATCCATTTGGTCACGTGACGGATCTACTCGGATCACGGACCCAGGTAGTTTACGAACACATCAGGTTTACGATTTAAAGTGTCAGACGTATCAATAACATTACCAAATATTCTATGAATTTATTTTTTCAGTCCTAGTCTATTTTCGGATTGTCTCTAGCTTTTCTTGCGTTTATTGCCTTTTATGAAATCTTTCTTATAATTTCTGGTGTACCTTTCCATGTTTTATGTTATCTTTGAAAAACTATGTTAAAGAAGTAGAGAAAGCTGTAGCTCAGCACAAAAAAAATCTGTATACAAGGTTATGAAGAAGTTATTATTATTTTCTTGGTTCATGGAACTACACATTTGACATTGAGCCAAATTCTTTTCTCTTTCCATAATTTTTAGGAATATAATATATGAAACGAACGCAAAGATTAGGGATCGAGTTTACCCGAGTAAGTATCCGAAAATGCCTAAAGATTTCAATTTATCTTACTAGTGTGAAAAGTTGAAAACTAGTGAAATACAAACAAGAATTGAAAACTGAATTGAATTTATTTAAAGTTTGACTATCCACAAATGGAAAATGTATAGTCCATTCACGAAAGGTTGAGCCGTCGATTGGCCATGGAAATCTGACATATTCCACTGTGTATACTAAAATTTTAGGTTATGTTCTTTATTTTTCTGTCACATTGATACGCAATGTTGTCAATATTGCATATAGTTGTCTGATAACTCGCAAGCTCGTCGGACGAGGCCGGGTACATTCGGCAACGTTGACTTTATTTTACGTTATGACAGCAAATACTGCCAACTTCAGATAAATGAAGAAACGCCTACTACATATGTGCTCAACCTTTCGTGAACGGACTATAGGCATCCTCTATTAGCCATAATGTTCGAAACTTACATATTCATTGCAGATTCAAGAAGGAATCATAAGCTTGTATGTATTAGGTAAATAGTCTAAAATTTTCAAAAGCTGTTTTTGTTGTAATCGTTTATTCTGAGCTCATATGTTGAAGTAAAGGTATGACTATTCTGTTTTGTATAAAAGACGTATATGAAAGATTTTATACGTCAAAGCTTATGACCAAGATTTTTATGTTTCACAATCATTTCAAAGCAGAACTTCACTGAAGTCATGAGTGAAGATAACTGGGTCTGGGAAACACTGTATGCTAAATAAAAAATTATTATATTATCCTCTAAATGTAAAATGTATAGGTATAGAGAAGATAAGTAAAAATATCGAACTCCACAAATAATTTAATCAACCTAATTATAACAGTGGAGCTTTGATTACTCTTATCAAGCAGTGATTTTCTAAAGTTGCAGTCAGTGAGGAGAGATACCGTCGATATTATCTTCAAAACTGCACGATTTAAATGTATCCCTCTGCGACATAATTTCGAATATTCAACGACACGTTTGTTCACACGTTTGCCGGCTAATGGTAGTTTGTAGGGTTCGTTAGTACTGTTGTGATATGTGAAAAGTTAATCTGTGGTCCACATCCGTAGTCACGCGAGAATCGTAAAGGTTTTGTTTGATGGTATCTCGAATGATGCCGAGGGTGTTTTCGTTGGTGTGCGTGACTGCTGAAGGGGGAGTTGATATAGCCCTTTTTTATGTTGGTTTATGGTTATTGAGGTGGCGAAGATTTATGGGACAAGATCTGAGAGTTTGCATCAACATCTTTTAACGTTTGATAAGCCTACCCCTGCTACTGCCACTCGCGTTGTTGGCAATAATTCCCGAAATACTTCTGCAGCAGTATCGAAGGCAGTGAGCATTCACACTCCGCAGCATTGCTCTCGCGACCACCAATCGGCAATGACGGAGGAAGAAATTACAGCCTCAGCGCTTTGTCTCGTTGATTTGTACAGGATGACCAGGAGATTTACGTCAATAAATTTTTTTTGGTTCCTCAGAACGGTGGCTATCCAAAAATACCCCATGTTCTAGAATTATAAATCTTTGAATATTTTGCGGATTTATTTTGCAGTTTTTATATTTTTAACTTGATCATCCTGAATTTTGATTCAATAATAAAAAGTATTCAGCTGCCTTAAGTATCTGCAAGTTACCCAAAAAAGCTTAAGAGCTAGAAAATCGGTTTTCAGTAGAATGTACTCGAACATTAATTTTTTGTTGAGAAATACAAAAAGGTGTCTTTCTAGCTTTTGGCTATATTTTAAAACTGAGGTACTAACGTCTCTGGAAAAAAAGGTACTTGATTCGACTTTTTTTGTTGTAATCTGCCCTGGAAGGCGGATGGGCTAAAAATCATTGAATCCCGATAAAAGTTATTTAACTTCTTTTAATCTATTTTATGTTGGAAATGGGATTTTGAATTGATTTTAATTAAAATTTGTGAAATAACTGTAGCTCATGTGATTTTTGCGGTAATTTTGGTCTCACCACTGACGAAAAATGTAAACATTCGTCAGAATTGTTAGTTGTGGAATTACATCATCAACCTCATCACAGTAGGCTGCGAAAATATGAGCCGAAACGTCTGTAATTTTCGAATTTTGATGCGAAAACGGTCTCAAACGATAGGGTTCGAATCTCTGATAAAGAATCTGTGGTCAAATTCAATTCTGTCCGTGGGGCCGTCCGTCTGGCCGTAAGCACGATAACTTTTGAAGGGATTGTCCTAGAGACTTGAGGTTTTCAGGGTGGAGTTCGGGTCCCAAATGCCTCAGTTGTGTTCGTTAACTAGCCGAATCATACAGGACTATTACAGATATCATTCGATTACTTCGAGGAAAATTTGTAATTGAATGATATTTCCTTGCAGATCTTACTCAGGGTCGACCAGGCTATCTCGCCAACGCTGCCGGTTTCCAGTAAAAGAGCCACTATTCGCCTTACTGATGTCGGTGCAATATTCAAACAATGCACAATCTGGTGCTTTGCAAAGCTTCTTGGTATCCCTACATTTTCCACGGAATATTCCCAATAATACTTCTCTCGTTATTCGCTGGAAACTGAATAACTTCGAATATACCTGTAATCTACCGAACAAGAGATATTCTTTGTTAGTTCATTGTTTTCATTAAAGTGATAAGATAGTGAAGAGTCCACACACAAAAATTGTTTTTAAACTAGTCACCTGAAGTTACCGAGCGCTCCTCGTTGTTGACTGAAGACGGAAAATTTTGCGATATGCAGAAACGCTTCAGTCATGGCAACAAATGGTAAACATTTCGCTACTTCGTTCGAGATTCATACTATGGGAGAAGGTTTTCGTATGGAACAAGAGATGGCGTTTTCGGTGTTTGAACACGCATTTAGTGTCTTTTCAGTATTACTGGTATGACATTGATGTGTGGGATAATACCTTAAAGAAGATGCCGTTTCGCTGTAAGTTCCGAGAAATACCTTGTGTCATTCAGAGCTATCCTGTGTTGATGAGTCTTAATAAGGACGAAATGGCCATCCATAGGTGCTCTATACCACTTCCTCGCATTTTGTCTCGAACGAGGACGAAGTTAGCTCCGAAGTATCAGTTTAATATTGGTTGATTTTTATCGATTAATATTATTCTCTGCTTTCACTAAATATTTTTCTTTCAATTCACTTTCGTTCAAAGGATCCACACGAAATATCGCACTATTATTATTATCATTCCTTCGATTCAACGTTTTATGAAATTCCGAGATATACAAGCAGCGCTAAGATCCTATTCAATTCCCAACTCAATCTCCTATTCAATTAATTAAGCCTTTTACTTCCATCCAACAAAAAGGAGACATCCAACACCAGCTCCTTTCATATTGTCATTAGTATCTCTATTTCTGTAAATAGATCAGCTTTCGTTTTTACTTTGAACAATATCCGTTACTTCGTTGTTCAACTTTTTGTTCTCCTTTCATCTAGAACTTTCTAATTTTTTGGGTCGGAACACATGTTCCACCCGTTGTTCTATATTCGGCGAGAAAAGCCGTTTATAATGCTTTTTTGTCGGCTGTAGGTTCTAAATTACAATTTTCCTTCCGGTACAGGATGTATAGCGCTGAAGGACGAGTTTTTCCGGAAAAGTTCGGAATGTTCTTCGGTAAGAGAAGTCGGATGTTGAAATTGTAAAAAGCGAGTACGTCTGGCTATTAAATGCTGATTATCATTTGATGAATTGGATTTTAGTTTTTACTACCAATTTTCTAACGTTCAGGATTTAGTCGCACTTTAATGGAAGTACGTAATATTTATGAGTGACGACTATTTATTATTATTCGATCGCCAAAAGTCTTGACCCTATCAACTCTCAACTTGTGTAACATGACAATTTTATATGTGTGGATTTTCTTCAGTATCTTATTCCTTAAATGAAAACAATATACCAGCGAAGAATGGTACTTGTTCGAATTCGATGTTAATTACTTTTCTGCGAAAAATGGGGGTTGAAATATCGAGAATATTCCGTGGAAAATGCCCTACATCAAAAAGCTTTGCTGAACTACTAGATTGCGCAACGTTCGATTATTCTATGGACTTCAGTGAGGCGCATAGTGGCCCCAAATTTCATTTCGATCGGTTTTTATTCTTAATGAGATTAAGGAACACACATTTTGAATGACCATATTTTTTAGAACACCCTATACGATTCTGCTAGTTAATGTACTCAACAGCGGCATTTAGGAACCCAACCACCCTCAAAATTTCAAGTCTCTAGAACAATTATTTCTAGACTTATCCTGTTTACGGACGGCCTGAGAGAAAGAATTGAATTTGACCACGAAATCGTCTTCAGTGAATAAAACCTTATCGTTTGAAAATTACAGATATTTGAGCAAAACCATATAGTACTCGTTCAAGTAAAACGAGCACTCAAAAAATATTAATCGATTGAAATCAACCAATATTAAACTCATATTTCGGAGCTAATCTCGTCCTCGTTCAAGACAAAATGCAGAAAAGTGGTATCAAACAGAGCACCTATGGATGACCATTTCGTCCTTATTAGGACTCATAAGAATGATAGAAGGCATTTCTTGGAATTACAGCGAAATGGCATCTTCGCTAAGGTATGAATATACGACGCCATCTCCACTTCCATACCTAAACCTTCTTCCATAGCATGAACCTTGAACGAAGTAGTGAGATGTTTACCATTTGTCGCATTGACCGAAAAGTTCTTGCATTTCGCAAATTTTACGTCTTCATCAGTCCACGACGCGGTGCGCTCAGGGTAACGTCAGTTGACACCGTAGAAAGAAATAAGAAGTATGAGTTTAATATTGGTTGATTTCAAACGATTAATATTATCCTCTTCTTTCACTATTATTCCTTATATTCAAGCATAAAAATCGATAACTCACCCCTCCCTTAATCCTAAAAACAGTCCACGTAGGCCGAGTTCAATACAGTTCGCAACAAAAATAAACAACTTATCTTGTCATCGCCCCAAAACTCCGCTGCGACATCTCCACATACGCCGTAACAAAATAACATTCATCAGCCATGATCATGAACAGATATCTTATTCAAAAACAGATACAGTATAGTCGCGTCTGCGAAAAAACTTCTGATTTATTGGGTTCCTTTTTGCCCCTATTGTCCTAGGGCGATAAATCTTATCTTTCTGGTGGGGTGGCGTCAATTATCGATGGTAGATTTGACCCGACTGAAAGAAGCCGAATGGCTTCGATAATCCGCTTATTAACGGAAATGTCAGATGCAACCCGGGGGGTAACTGATATGGAGAATCGAGATTGATTGTTGTATGTCGTCATATAGAGCAAATATTGCTTCGGTATCGGATTTTGTCGAGGAAAATATCTGGAGCGAAAACACAATTAGGGACTAATGAAAGGAATATTTCTTCACGTGGTTTTCTCTTCTGGAATCTGTCGATTCTTTAGTGATCCTTATTTGGGAAATTAATCAATGATATTATTTTCGAGGGTAATCAAATTCGTTGATCTTGTATGCCTATTATGTGAGAAATTACTCTGAGAAAATAAATCATTGCTCACTAGGAATATTATATTATGCAACGAGCGTATAATGATTGTTGAGCCTAAATCACCGAGTGAATAACAGCCATTTTACGCGAGTAGCATATTATACTGCATCCTCGACTACTGAATATATTTCTTGAATAATTCAATATTTGGCGACCGCGACAAGACCCTTCTATGACAAGCGTGGAAAAAGTTGACACATGAGAAATTTAGTAATAAAAAATTTTATTTGATATAATGAAAGTAGATTTGGCCCTCGATTGACATGGTAGGCCCATATTTGTAAGTTGGGTTTTTCAGAATACCGAAGAAATACCAATTTGAAGAATATTGTATCAAAGCTAAATTTATGAAGCATCCGACAGCACTGAAATATAATCTCACTAGCGACCCGCCACGCGGCTTCGCACGGACATCACATTAGAAACCTCCAAAATAACCGTACTTCTCCATTATTTAATGGATGTTATTATACATATAAACCTTTCTCTTGAATCACTCTATCTATTAAAAAACGCATCGAAATCCGTTGCGTAGTTTCAAGATTTAAGCATACATAGGGACAGAGAAAGCGACTTTGTTTTATACTAGTGATTATTCTTATTACAGAGACGTATAATGGACGGATTTAACAATGGTCGTGGATAAAAGGAAAATATACATTTTCAGTATTTTGAGCTCTTGATGAACACTGATGAGGAATCCGTGGTCAAATTCAATTCTGCCCGCAGGGAATTCCGCAAACACGATAACTCTCCAGAGTTATCTTGAAAATTTCAGGGTAGGTTCTGTTTGCAAACACCGCGGTCAAATTCGTTAACTAGCAAATTCACAGTTCACACAGGGTATTCTATAAAATATAGTCATTCAAAATATTTGTTCCTCAATATCTCGAAAAGAACAAAAGCGATCGAAATGAAATTTTGCGGCCACATGCAAGATAATCATAAGAAGCCATACAATAGCTATAGTGATTGGGGCGATGACAAAATAAGTTCATTTTTGTTGCGAACGGTATTGAATTCGGGATAAGTAGAAGGTTTCTTGAATTTATACCGCATATTGTCCACAGATTGGTACCAGCTATCTATAACTATAATAAATTTTTGCCACAGTTTGCCCGAATGTTTTTGTATCTTTGGAATTTCGATCCGAGAGAAGTTTCCAACCACTTAAATAATAAATCAATATTTGATGCGAATCCAAACAAAAAAAATTGAGAAAAGCTCTGAGCAGAATCTTTGGAGCGCTTGTTCTCTGGTGGAGCAATGAGACTATTACCGCAAAATTTTATATGGGATTTGAGATTTATACCAGAAATAAAAGTGCAGAGTCTCAGCACAATCGCAACTTTATTCCGGAAGTTATTCATAGAAGAATTATGTAAAGAATAAGTAATTAAAAATACTCAACTTTATGGTTCTGATGATGCGATCCTTAAGAAATTTTGCATGAACATTCAGTATATCAGTATTGATTCACAAAATGAATTTCTTTTGAATCGGTTATCCTCTAATGGAAAAATCGAGATTCTTCTTTCCAATATTCCTATTGAATTTTCTCTAATTCTGTTGATACTAGGGCCACAAAATGTTGCATGAGAATTCAGTATAACAATTTTTACTCGAATCGGATATAATGCTGTTATGGAAATATGAAGATTCTTCTTTGCAATATTCCAATTGAATTTTCGATGTTTCTCTTAACAAGAGTGGCTACAAAATTCTGCTTGAAAATTCAGTGTATCAATCTTTATATATAAAATAAATTTCATTCGAATCGGACTTTTTTCAAAAAAATAAGAAGTTTCTTCTTCTCAATACTCCAATTGAATTATTTATGGTTCTGTTTACACTATGGCCACAAAATTCCGCATGAGGCTTTTTATGAGCATCTTGCATATGACCGCAACATTTCATTCCGATGGATTTCGTGTTGTCTGAGATATTGAGGAACGAAAATTTTAAATGGCTATATTTTATGGAACAGCCTGTACAAGTTGGCTGGTTAACGAACTCACCCGATCCATTTGGGGACCGAACTCACCCCGAAAATTTCAAGTCTTTAGGACAATCCCTTTGAAAGATATTGTGCTAACGGCTGGATGGCCGGACGGACCCACGGACAGAATTGAATTTGACCAAGAGTTCGTCATCAGGAAAATTACAGACATTTGGGCAAAACGATATAGCACTTGTTTAAGAAGAACGAGCGCTCAAAAATAACCCCAAATCGATCGAACCGTTTAAAAAACAACTGTCGGTTGCATTATAATCCCATTTCATCCCGGAACGGCCGCATCTTCGCGGAAACGTTCCTGTTGAACAAGCGTCGTTCCCGAATCATCCAGGAAATGTAACCATCTCTCCTCTTACGGGCTTAACCAGATCTCCAGCACTTCAGGGTCGTTTTCCGCCACGAGTCGGCTTTAAAATGCTCGTTTTCCCGATTGCCGTCCTAACAGCAAAATACCGGCGTTTTATATTTCCATAAACGGCGCCAGTTTAGCGTCGCGACGTTTGATTTTCTCGTGAAACGTGTCCTCGAAGCTGCGGCGCTTTTGTGGCGGTGAATTATGAAGAATTTTATAAGCCGCTTTTGGGTCGAGGAAGCCTTTAACGCACGCATGAAAGGGAAACTACGTCCGGTATTAGTAGTTAATTGGGGAAACTCCGGCCTTTGAAGGTTTTTCTTCGATATTTAAAAGGTTCGATAATGAGAGACGTTTAATGAGATGTTTATTGATATTTCGTTAACGATCAATAGTTGGAATAATTTGAATCTGGGATCGGCTCACTTATCTGACATGTTTACCATGTTCATTTCGGAGATTTCTAGAGATCAAAAGGCAGTGGGGAATGCCCAGTAAAAAATAAATTCTAATTTTCAACCCCTAAGAGTTCCAAGTCCAACCTCAAGGAGCTAAATTGGCATGGAATCATTTACAAAGTAATGCAAAAAGCAATGCAGTCACGACGGACACCATGAACAACCATGGAGGGAAACATTGCGAAACCTATTACCAGGACACCAACCGAGAAATCCAGGACCAAGCAACGAAGGACGAACAACCCAGGATCCAGGAGAAGAAGAACATCGAAGACCTCAGAGCTAAATCCCCCTGATACTTGCTATCCGGGACTAATAGGCTCAAGTCGATAATGCAATCGCAATTTCAGATGTTATTTTGACTGCCAATCTTAGGTCCTACCTCTTGCTGAATGCAAAATCAATGATTTTATAGATTCAAAAAGAAACTGTGTTCTCTTTTGAAAATGCTTCAGAATAACAATTGATCACCGAACTGATATCATATCGCAAAACTGCATTTTGAGATTTTAGAGAATGGAGAAGGAGAAAATCCAATAAATAAACTGACATCGGTATGTGTCTATTTCACAAGGAACGAGCGCAAATATAAAAACAAATTCAGTTTTATTCCTCACCTGTTTAATAAGAATTCCTTAAAAAAACTTAATTGCAGATAATTGAAATATACCCAGGTTCATATACATATTGGCAACGCAATTACCAGATGTATCACCTTATTTCATTAATTCGACATCATATTCCTTGCATGAACCGGCACGTGCAAGAATCAGCTGTCAAATATTGGTACAAACCTCGGTACAAACATAACAAAGAAGCATTCGAAAGTCGTCACCTGTATCCTAAAATGCATAATAGGGTTTCCAATAAGAGGTGTTATTTTGATTAGCCCGCTATTTCGGTAGATGTCACTCTAGAAGCTGTCATTTTTTGACCATTGACAAGTAAAAACTACGCCATTAATAAAAATGTGACGATACGCGCTTTAAGAACGCATTGAAATTATTAAAATTCACTATAAAATGGTGAAAATTTGGCAGGGACGGTTCGTAAAACTAGAACATTTTTGGGTAGTCGTGAAGCATCTTGTCTGACCGCAATAAAGAAATTGGTGGAAAAATTCGAGCTGTTAGGACAAGTTAGCGAAGTGAAGAATAAAACGCGTGCACGTCGCTCAAGAACATTCCACAAACGTCAATATACCGTATTTTTCATCAAGATTCGGGTCTCAAGGTTTACAAAGTTCATTTAACACAAGAACTCAAGCCGGCCGATCATCAACAACGTCGTGTCTTTGCTGATTGGGTTTTTGACATGCATGAAAATGATCCGGAATTCTATCGAAAAATCATCTTCAGTGATGAGGCCCATTTCTATTATTGTTGAAAAACCTCTCTATCCTCAACGTGTGACTGTTTGGTGCGGTTTATGGTCCGGCGGAGTCATTGGACATTACTTTTACGAAGATGAGGCTGGAGCAACAGTTACGGTGAATGGATTGCGCTATCGAGAGATGATTAATTATTTTTTATGGCCGAAATTGGAAAGTATCGACCTGGACAACGTTTAGTTTCAACAAGAAACCATTGATCTTTTCTGGACCGTGTTATCTCTCAAAGAAGTGATCACAATTGGCCACCGAGATCTTGTGATTTAACTCCTTGCGACTTCTTCCTTTGAAAGAGAAAGGTCTACGCCAATAGCCCAGCGTCGATTCAAGACCTCAAAGATGGAATTCGTGAGGCTATTGAGGACATAGGGTAGCCACTTTGCGATTTGGTTATGGAAAATTTCATTAAAAGGATATGGTCCTGTAAGCGTGGTCATGATGGTCATTTGCCTGATGCTATTTTCCACTATTAACGGCATAGCTTCTTCTTCATAATGAAATAAACATCCGATCATTTACATTGAAAAATGGCATGATTCTTCGAATATCAAAATAACACCTCTTATTGGAAAACCCTTTATCATGTAATCTATATACATTCCGCATTGCATATTGTCATCGACAACGTGTAATTTACAACAGAAATTCACCTAACTCCTACAAATTCATCTCGCCATATTACACACTCGAATACTACTAACAATTGGGTCATGACGGTGCAGAAACTGAGGGTGTAGTTTAATATATAATATCATGTACACACAAGTCTTGTTCAACGGGAAATTACAAATTAGTGCGCGCATTTGAGCGCGATTGGAAATGATTAGAATATATGTGTGGATGAGATAGGTTCGCAGGGTTAGATGTTAGGTGAAGTCCTGCGGATGCACATATTAGTCCTGTGAGGAAATGACAGAGATTAAGATTAAGGGCTTTCAAAGGGATCTATAGGTCGCAGTGGTCTTAAGTTCAATCTGTGAGACAGATATACGATATTGACATAAAACGGTGATATCTAAGGTCAATCGAGTTAGATGTCAGAGCTTATACAAGTTTCTGCCTTCATCTTAAATGCTTCGAGTTTGTAATGGTACAGCGCACATGCATGTTGTGTCAATATTATATTCTTCAGCGGAATTAAGTGGAATATCACTGGGTAACACAAATTTGTTAACAAGTTCGTATTAGTTTATTGTTTCAATATATAATATTTGATTAATATAATGACCATATACTGGGACAGGACATAAAAGAGAAAATTTACTTCAGACAAGGATAGAATAATATTAGTGCGAAGCACAGAACGTATAATAAAAACATTGGATCGTAAATATCTACGCATTAGATATTTTTATGTTTTGTGTTCTTTCTAATAATAAAGAGATACTGTGAAAGATGGAGTGATACTAGTTTAGTTTAGTCTATGCTTTACACTAATATTACTCCATCCTTCACAGTATCTCATTCTCTTAAGTTGGGATCACAAAACTTAGTGTGAAAGTCACGTGATGCCCTGTCCATCCTTTCATATGTCTACGATAATGAATGAGAATAGTTTGCTTCAAAGTCTCTTTGATTTTAAGAAACACAACCATATCTATGTCTCTAAATCAATGGATACTGTCACAATACAGAAAAACATAAATGGAATAGAATCAACATAAAACACGCTGCAGGTCGCTGATGGTAAGAAATAGAAACATTGAGAATTAAATTATCTTTCGAATGAAACAATGAAAAAGGTACGTTCCGGAAGAAAAAATATAGATAGTGTCAACATTGATCCATCCCTTTTCGACTAAAATTAGGTTATCAAGATAAGTGGCATCCTGTACAGGGCGGGCTAAATTCGTTGTCTACTGAGGAGGGGGATCTCGAGAACCATAGCAGCTAGAAGAAAACTGATGATAAATTTTTGCGTTTTTTTTCCTGACTAATTCAAATCTGAAAACAGATCTAACCTATCTTCAAATATTTTGAGATATAAACGGAAATTGAGATTATGTCATTTTCATTGATGCTGAATAACTCGCTTGTTTAAAATCAGATTCTAAATCCGTTGTTACATTCTACAGGTACTTTTTTAAAAATAGTTCAATTATGATATGACTGAGTTTTTTAGTCCAGTCATTTTCGAGAAATAATGAGGAATTTTTATTTTTCAAATGTAAACTATGGTCGAATGTTTTATTATCTGACTCCAAAATTTTTGCTGATTCAAAAAATGTATCATATGTCCCTATTCACATGAATATAACACGAGAAAAAAAGTTAATTTTTCCTGTTTTTCGATTCAGTTCTGAATTAATTATGAGTAGGCTGGCGTTACCATAGCGACCGATGAAAGCATGTAATATTTTGTTCATAACTCAAAATCTATGAAAGATAGGTTAGATCTGTTATCAGATTTGAGTTATGAAAAAAGAGCAGAAAATGTATCATCCGTTTTCTTCTAGTTGCTATGGTTCTCATGATCCCTTCAGTAGACAACCAATTTTGCCCACCCTGTGTATAGTACACATAAGAGTATTTGAGCACACAATAGATTCAGCCTCTTCAAACTGTGTAAATCGTCTTTGAATTTTGTCTTTTCTTACAACTTAATAAAAGTTTGGGAAAACTATGAAACCTGTTTCCTTACAAATAGGCACACAAAAACAGCTATATTCATCTGACGAGTTTCACATAACAATTAATTGGGAAAACGAATGAAGGTGACTCTGACTGTGATTAAGCTCATTTTCTCCACCTTTCCAAAATCCAGATAAACCAGTCGAAACACGTTGAAACTGATAGCAGTAGCAAAACCGACGGAATCAGCGCAAACCCGGCAAAAACAGTGAAATATTCACCTGGCGTATTCTAATCCGTCTTCGCTTCTTCTCGTCCGATTCTCGATTTCGGCTTAACCGAAGACAAATTTCACGGGCGAACACGTTGATTAGGCGGCATCTTATCTCGCCCAAAATGGGAAATCGATAGACATCGCCGCACAGTTCTTTTCCAGTGACGGATCTACGTTTTCCGCCAATTCCACTCGAAACAATTTGAAGAACAGACATCGGGTTTTACATAACAAATTGAGAGTTAATTGATAAAAGGAGTTTTCTATTTGAACCTGCAAAATTAGTTGATGTGCGTTCTATTTGACAATGTTGTTATTTTGTACTGATGCACATCACTTCCAACTGGTGTTGCTTTCTGACAAAATCAGTTTAATTTCCACAATCACTTCAGTTCATCATAACAATAACATAACGTAACATTTCGGTCAAAGTTTGCAATTTACTTCTAAACATAACAGAAAGTGAATTATTATTCTACGTTTTCATTGCTAGTAATGAATAGTTCATAATACTTTTAAAATTTCCTTCCGAACTATCGTCGATATTCCTATTTGGTACTCTGATTTAAAACCTTATAGTTTCGTTGATTGTGATCCGAAAAAGGTGTTTTCTATTTGTCAATATCACTTCACTTCCAACTGAAGTGATTTCCGATTATTCAGTCAAATAGAAAGCTAGGATAGTAGGCTGCGAAAATAATTGAATATTCTATGGTTCTGTTTACACTATGACCACAAATATTGCATGAGGCTTGTTATGAGCATTTTGGATGAGGCCGAAAATTTTATTTCGATTGGTTCTGTTTTGTCGGAGATAATAAAGAACAAAAATTTGGCGTAGTCATATTTCATGGAACATGGTACGATTTTGCTGGGTAATGAACTCAACCTTGGCATTACAGAACCGATCTCACCCTGAAAATCTCCAGTCTCTAGGACAATCCCTTCGAAAATTTTCGTGTTTACGGCCGGACGGCCCCAAGGACCGAATTGAATTTGCCATGGATTCATCATTTAGGAGAGCGTCTACCTATCGGCAGCGAACGAAGCGGACGAAGCGGATTTTAGAATTCTTTGTATAGAATCCGATTCGTTCGGCGCGGGTAGGTGGACGCGCTTCCATTAGTTTCTATACAAAGGATTCTAAAATCCGCTTCGTCCGCTCCGTCCGCTTCGTTCGCTGCCGATAGGTGGACGCTTACCTTTAGGGAGTCGAACCCTATCGTTTGAGACCATTTTCGGCTCAAAATTCGAAAAGTTCTTTCATAAACTGGAATGGAAAACGTGAAACCGATTTTGGTACCACTCCTTCGTCCAGATCCTTTTATTCTAAGGAGTGTTGTGCTGCACCTCATCGTCGCATGTATCGTTTATTTATTGAGCAGATAAGAAGTGCGCAACACGAGAATGTAATCACTTCACTTCCCTGCTGCCTCACATTGCCGACACTTGGTCGCGAGGGAAATATTGCAGGAAAAAACGGAAAACAATGAATAACATGTGAATTGTCACAGTCATGAAGCGGCCTACAGACGATCAACTTATATTAGTTGACAACTAGTTTGTAAACCATAAACCTCAATTATACTCAGCCCTTCTCACTGCCATTCGCGTTGTCGGCCATAATTTCCGAAATACTTCTGCGGCAGTATCGAAGGGAGTGAGCATTTAGGCTACGTTCGCATAGGAAGGAGGCTTGCTTAGCGCCTTGATATTTACTTGGATAGTCGCTAAACGACCAGCTAGGACCATGTGAATAGTGCGGCACATCGCGTACATTTCAAAACGTTCGTTTTACTGAGCTACTAGTTGAATGACTCGTTAGGCTCAAGGCGCTAAGCCAGCCTTCTGCTTATGCGGACGCAGCCTAAATGCTCACTCCCTTCGATACTGCTGCAGAAGTATTTCGGGAATTATTGCCGACAACGTGAGTGGCATTAAGAAGGGCTGAGTGTAATTGAGGTTTATGGTTTTCAACCTAGTTAAACAACATAGTCGTCAATTGAGTTGATCGTCTGTAGGCCGTTTTACTCATGATTGTGACAATTCACATGTTATTCATTGTTTTCCATTTTTTTTCTTGCAAGACGAATAATTCGACCGCCACTGTGAACTTCGAGGTTATACTCTCAAGCATACCTGCGAATCCACCACTGTTCTTCCCGAGTCCTGAGGGAGCCCTGAAGCAGGCACTCAAACAAAAACTCATGTCGTGTACCGGTAGAAATTCTGGCTGCGTGACCGTTATGCCCGGCACATTACCGTAAACATGAGTCGCCTTGCTCACCCGAATTTACTGAAAATGGAGTTTTTTACGTCGTTGCGTATGGCGACGAGGTAGGGGGAACGAATGTTCAACGCCTGCAGGAGTTATGGGAAGTGTGCGTAGAAGTTGAGGGATGAGATGAGCCAATTCCTGCGTCGGGGGATGGGTTGTTATGAGTTTTATTAGATCGCGGAGGTGAGTTGTTTAACAGTTTACCTGAGGTGGATGAGAAAATTTCAGGCGAAAATGGAACTGGTAGAGAATAAAATGAAATTGAATACATACGCTTACCGGAAAAATAATTGATCCAATCAAAAAGTCGATGAAGTTTTTAAATTCATCGATATCAAGTCCGATAATTTGAATTTTTTTTTCAATTGTAGTTATGTTCTCCGTAATCAACTGTCAGTTTTGAATTTCACTAAAACTCGGCGTACGTCATTCTATACAAGGTGAAATAAAATCTGTCTTTTTATCCTAACTTTAAAACCACCCCTGGTGTGTTACAGTTGCTCCACCGTGTGACTCATTATTTAGTCATCAAGATACATCTTCTCTTGACAACTTAGTTCTTTATTTATAACAATAGCTCAATTTTTGTTGAAGATACATGGTTCTCAATAAAAAATTAAATTTCGGTAAGGCTACAACAGCACTTCAACAAATTTCACCTAAAATTCTGAGCTAATGATGATAAACTGAGAACTAAGTAAAAAACATAACGTGTTTTCCGCCCCGACGCGGATAACAGATGTAATACGCCTCGGCATGTCCTCATTAAGGTTTTGAATGAATTAGAGCATCACTGAGTTGCTGCAAATTTTCAGGAGTTGGTACGCGAGATCGAATTTTCCTCCCAAGAGCATCCGAACATGCCCAAATGGGTTCCAATCTGGTCTTAGAGTAGTCCAGTTAAATGCGTGGATATCAACCTTTGCTACTTTGTTAACGAAACCCGATTCAATAAATCTGCTTAGACTCAGAACCTGATCGCAGCAATTTCTATTCTTTCTGAAACCTCCTTGGCAATTTTTTGAAGAATAATCCAAATTCGGTTCAATTCTTATAAGGATCAATCGTTCTAAAATTTTGAAGGGAACGCTCAATAAACAAATAGGTCAATGGCTACTAGGATCCGAGGGATCTTTTTTTTTTTAAATTGCTTTGACTTTTGTTTTACGAAATTCCGTCGGAAAATTCCCAAAATTCAAAATATCATTATAAAATGAGAGTAACCAGGATAAGGCCTATGATATTTTGACTGTCATACACGGACTGAGTCGAAACTCAAACTTTCGCCGGAAAATACTTTGAAGGCCTTCTCCTGGTGAATTACTGCAATTTTCCTATCCTTCAACAAATCGAATCGACCTCTTATTCCTGGTCACACAAATTGCGGACAGCCATCAATTTCATAATCCCCTATTGTGATGACCCTTCCGAAAATTCGTGAATAGGGCCACCCCGATGATATCCTCCTAACTTGGAAAGAAATATTTCTCCTCAACAATACCAAAGGGGCATTCCCAGAATCCCCTCAGATGAAGAGCAAGATTTCCATTCCTGGCATTTCTCCCATTCAAGTGAGGATATTAGGAAGGCAGTCGAAGACGTCCGAGAAGCCTGCAATTTCTGGACGCCCTAAAGTGCGTGGATGCAGATAAGGGCCATCGTCCCCTGCGTGTGGTCAGCACACAGAAGCGTAGGCCTTTCGACCCCAAACTTTCTGCTCTTTGCATCGGCATCCGATTAGAATGTAAATTTCGTCATGGTGATCTGAAGGATTATTTTGAAGTCGAGAGAAATTGAATCTGTGGTGAGATCGAGTTGTCTTGGGGTGGATTGGGGAATGTCTATTGATAGGAAATATCTCAATTGCTCAATTGCTGCAACCGGCTGAAATTGGTTCAAACACTTTGTAACCTCATGTTCCTTGGAAATAATTTTGAAAAAGCCTTGAGCAGGTGCTTTTGAGCGTTCGATCATTGGTGAAGCAATAATATATGGAAAATTTTGCAAATACTTGTGCGTTGTATTTAATACTGGTGTTCAGATGCATAATGTTCCTAACATTTCATTTCAAGACATTGTATTGTAATTTTTGGTGACAACAACTGTCAAGTTGCCGCGGGTAAACGCGAATAAACTGCTGACAGGTCTTGCCAAACAGTTTTTCTACCTAGAAACCATTTGTAATTCAAAATTGCGCGTTTCTGATTGGTGTAAATTACGACGAGGGAAATAGTCTGAAATAGATACCAAAGATATTTGGGCAAAACGATAGAGATAATCGTGAGGTATAATAACAATTTTTCTCTAGTTGTTAGGCTTAAAAAGTTGTCTTTCCTGGATCAAAAACTTGACCATCCTGTACAAAACCTACGATCCACGAACTAGGTAATATTACAGTTTTTACCCTTCTCTTTATGTACGGGACTACGAAATTGCTGTTCGGAATCGATTTTCGACATCAATTCCATTTTTCACGTCGCCTGACACACGGCACATCTCGCCTTTGAAAAATTGTATACGACAACCTTCAGGCTCTCAGTTGATTGAACAAATTCCCCAGAAGCCAGAAATAATTCATAAGGAATGTTCCAAGAACAAATTCCAGCCACTGGCCGAAAACATGATCACGTACTCTCTACATTGCATGAATTCTTTATTGAGGAAAATATACTTAAAACCTTTTAAAGCGACCTCTTAAATAACGAATTTTCAATTTGAGACCTTGCATGCCTGGCGAATCGACAGGGTTGTGTGTCGCAGTTCCTTATTTATATATTCGTGTGGTGAATTTCGGAATGGGGGTAATGGAAAACTAGAATACTGGGAAAATGCAAGTTAACCAAGGCGATGGCTGAATACGAAACGTGTTGGGTAAGGAGCCGAGTGGAAAAAGGGATGAAAATGGGAGATTTAAGATGCCTGACATGAGCGTTTTGTTAATGAGAAAGATAGGTTAGGTGATATGGATACGAGGGTTGCCTTTTGTATTTCTGGATTGGAAATCCCTAGTTTTATAACCTGGCAACTGACACCTCTTTCGTTAACTTGACATTTTTGCTCGAGCTCTATTTACATATAAACGAGTGCTATATCGTTTGGCCCAAATGTGTGGAAATTTCGAATTTTGAGACTGAAATGCAAAAGATAAAGTTCGACTGATTGATGATCTGTGGTCATATTCAATTCTGTCCGTAGAATTCTGTCCGGGTCGATTCGATTCCTGAATGCCACAGTTAAATTCAAGAGCTGCAACTCGTAAACAAAAAAAATCGATTCCTTGTAGGAATCATAAAGATTCTGTAACTATAGTAATCGGGTCTAGTTATGCCTTTAGCAGGAAAGTTTTGAAGTAGTTTTGATTTCTTCAATTTTTTATGTTTTTGGGGTGCTGAATCCGAATTTGAGGTTTGCTAACAAAGTTTCGTGAAGGAACATAGAAAAAATACAAAAAACGAATAAGAATCTCATTTTGGTCAGTTTTTTGCTTATTACTCGGAAACTATCAACTTTTCGTGAAAAACCTCTCCCTACAAAATGAAAGTACATACAATTTCCTACAAACTGTATTACCACAGCTGGTTCTGCGACAACCAGTTCTTGCTCAAGTTGAAGTTGAATGAGGTATTTTGTCTATGGCTCAATAAATGGAAAAAAATTAAATTCTATGCGATTCTCTTGAAATTTTGCATGAATATCCAGTATATCAGTCTCGATTCCCAACTCGAATAGAATATCTTGTTATGGAAATATAAAGATTTTTCTCTTCAATATCCCAATTGAATTTTCTTTGGTTCTGTTCACACTATGGTCACACAATTTTGCATAAGGCTCATTATGAGCATCTTGCATTTGGCCGCAACATTTCATTTCGATTGGTTTCGTTTTGTCTGAGATATTGAGGAACAAAAATTTTGAATCGCCATGTTTTATGAAACAAAACATGGAAATTCAAAATTTTTGTTCCTCAATATCGCAGACAAAACGAAACTCATCGAAGTGAAATGTTGCGGCCATATGGAAGATGGTCATAATGAGCCTTATGCAAAATTGTGTGACCATAGTCTCTAATTATCGACCAATAAGTTTGACCTCAGTTGTGTCCAAAGTCTGCGAAAAACGTGTATAGTAAAAGCGATGATACCTTTTCTTCTGCAGAATGAACTACTACCCGATTGTCAACATGGATTTTTACCGGGAAAATCTGTACTTACAAATCTGCTGAAGTGTGTTAATGATTGGACAAAAATGATGGACGATGGACGAGCTGTTGATTTACTTTACCTGGATTTTTCACGGGCTTTTGATCGGGTGCCTTTGAGACGACTTTTACATAAGATTGAACATCTTGGAATAAGAGGAAAGCTTTTGGGTTGGATCAGAGCATTTCTGAGTAACCGGCGGATTCGAGTTAGAGTGTCTGAGAGTAATTCTATGCCCAGAATGGTTTCGAGTGGTGTGCCCCAAGGAACAGTTTTGGGCCCAATTCTTTTCCTGCTTTATGTTTCAGATCTTCCCCCCCTTCTTCGGTCTATCTGCTACCAATATGCGGATGATCTGAAATTCTACGCCGATCCAGCAACTGACCACTCAACTTTGCAGGACGATCTGAAATCCGTCGCCGCTTGGTGTGACGTGTGGCTTATGACATTGAACATCACGAAATGTCGAGTGCTTCATATAGGCAAGAATAACCCGCAGTTTACCTATTACTTAAATGGTTTTCCGGTTCAGTCGACTGACTCTCATGTAGATTTAGGCTTAACCGTGAACAAAACGCTCACCTGGTCTGACCATATTACCGCCATTACATCCAAGGCAAAAAAATTATTGTACACTTTCCACAAGTCATTCCCAGGTATGGACGTTCCGACCTGCACTCTATTGTACAAAACATACATTCGCCCCATTTTAGAATTCGCTGGGCCTGTTTGGTATCCGATCCACCAATATGACGTGGACCTTCTGGAGTCGGTGCAGCGCTTCGCGACGAGATTGCCTTATGGATGGCATCGCCCTGACTACTCAGCTAGACTCAAGACTCAACATATTCGGTCTTCCAAGTGTCAAGGAGCGCCGGATGAGAGGAGATCTTATTGTGGCGTACAGGGCTCTCAACAATATGTTTGGCGTGGATCTGTCGGATATGTTTGTGTTGAATCCGAATACTAATCTACGGGGTCACCCTTTCAAACTTGCTAAGGAGAAGTTCAGAACATCTGGCCGACAAGGTTTTCTGCCGAATAGAGTTTTTGATATTTGGAATAGCCTGCCAGTGGAGGTGGTGACTGCAACTAGTGTCAACTCGTTCAAGAGCGGATATGACGCATGGAAGGTTCGGATCTCGCAGCAGTAACATTGTGAACTTGTGATTTGAATTGTTAGAACTCTATTAAGTTTTTGTTTTTTTCTGTACACACTTGTTTCGTCCACAATTATTGTCAGTTGAGTCATAATAGGCTACGGCCTCGACTCTCCCTTTTTGTTAATAATAATAATAATAATAGTGTAAACAAAACCAAAGAAAATTCAATTGGAATATTGAAAAGAAGAAGCTTTATATTTCCATAACAAGATATCCGATTCGAGTGGAATTTTTTCCGTGAATCGAGACTGATATACTGAATATTCATGCAAAATTTCAAGAGAATCGCATCATCGGAAGCACAGAATTTGTTATTTTTATTTATTGAGTTCCACAATAATTATAATAGAAACTGCAGCTGAACCAAGTTCTGATATTAGTGATGTTCTTTCGAACTGAACGAAGTGATTTATATAACTTCAATCAGAAAGATCAGTTGAAGCGATCGTTCTTTCGTTTTCAATCCGTTCCCCTTCCACAACTCTAAAGTGATTGCAAGTGATTATTCTAATCGCGGAATAAGTTCCATCAGTTCAATCAGTACGAAAGAACACTACTATTGTTTTAACTATTGACTTAGGGCTAGAATGATCGATATAACGATCAAGACAAAGCCTAACAGTGCGTCAGTTGAGCCAAATCAGTGAATAGCAGGACCGGATCTATTGTCCATCGATAACAACCATTTAGGGCCGAAAATTGCGTCCGATACAAAGATCACAATGGACGAATCAGTTACACTTGAAATGACTCTTTATTCTTGAAATTAAAGGGGATCGATGAAAAATGGCGACCAACTCTGGTCGGCTCATTAAATTTGTTTCAGGTCAGTGAGTAGGGTGGAAACCAACATAAATTTGTCGGTGTATCGATTGCCTGCGATCTCAGAAAGTCATGATTAGGTATATTTCGTGTAAATGAGATTCTTGATGTTGTACGATTTTCTAATCTCTTTTCACTTGAGTGGATTGCTGGTATTGGTTTTGTCTTATATTAGATTGTGGGGTGACGAGTGATTATTTTTCTGCACTTCGACCAATGTATTCTTTGCTGTGTTATCATACTGGAGCTTCAATGTAATCCCGTCGCAAAGTTGATTTTCCTAAGAGATTTCGCTCTTGTGTCTTATGGCGTCAAGATCGCGCTACTCAGTAGACTTACAGCCATTTTACAATGATGTTAATAGTAATGTTTTTAGGCGTTAACATCGCAGTAATATCAACATTACCATTACCATTAACATAATTGTGAAATGGGAGTTAGTCTTGTTTGCGCCAGAACATCGCAAAAGCATAACACAGGGTGATTCAATAAAGGTTATCCTCTATCTAGGACGAAAAGAAAACCGAAAAATAATTGCAATTTTTTCAGTAAAAAAGTTTGGTAGCGCCATCCGTATTCAACATAGAGGGCGCTATTTACTCGGTTCGTACCAACTAGTATTAAACATAACTTTTCAAATATTAGATTCATTGAGCCAAATTTCAAGTGAACTTAAGCATCATTTAATTTCAGACCAAAAAGGTACTCTTCAAAAAACTCTACAATGTGTATCGTTTTCGAAATATTTTAATTTGAAAATTATGAAGTAACATTCGATGCTTGTAACGTTTGGGAATCAGCTATAAGGTCATTGAAGTAATGAAAATATTTCGCAAATGGTACATAATTATCACCATTCCACCATATCACCATTTTTTGGTATAAAATTAAATGATGTTGAAGTTCACTTGAAATTTAGCTCAATAAATCTAATATTTGAAATGTTATGTTCATTACTAGGTGGTACAAACCGTGTAAATAGCGTCCTCTATCTTGAATATGGGTGAGGCAACGAAAATTTTACTAAACAAAACCCAATTATTTTTCGGTTTTCTACCTGCCCTAAAGAAGGAATTACCTTTTTTTGAAACATCCTGTGTAATGTTTTCAATATTCTTGTATCCACTTATCATATCAACTCGAAATTTGGTATAAAAGAGACACTTATAATGATCAAACTCAATATTTGCTGACGGTCTTGCCATCAGATAATAAAAAAAAATTATAAATATATTTGGTCTAAGCGAATCGGACCGACGCGACGTATAATCCGTTCACGAAAGTTTGAGCGCATAGTAGGCGTTTGTTTATTTATCTCAAGTTGGCAGTCATAACGTGAAATAAAGTCAACGTTGGCGAATGTACCTGGTCTCGTCCTACGAGCTTCCGAGTTATCAGAGAACTCTATGTTATATTGACACTATTGCATCAATCTGACAAGAAAATAAACAACATAACCTAAAATTTTAATATACACAGTGTAATGAAGTTCAATTTTATAACTGAGTTAATGAGTAATTGATCTTCATTTTAAAATAATTTATTCAAGTTTTCGTTTTAAATTCGGGAATTTTTATTCCGTTCAGAATTAATTCACAACAATCAGGAAAAACCATAGTCTTCATTTAATTTATCCGAGTTTTCATTTTAAATTCGTGAATTTTTATTCCGTTCAGAATTAATTCAAAACAATCGAAAAAACCGAACATTTAGCGATTGATGTTGTTTTTCATACATAAAACATCGTAGAACCGTCCGCAAGAACAACGCCGATCGCCGATAACGCCGTTTTTTGCATATACGTACGATAAGCCAGTTTTAAGATGTTTTTACCGAGGTACTCTCCTGCAAATTTTAACGTTTCTGCGCCTACCTTTTCCACCCCCCTCCGGAAGATTATAAAAGGCGGGGTTTCCCTACATCGGTACTTAGTTCCGAATTATTTTCTGCTGTAGAAGTACGTTTTTCAAAGTTTCATAATTAGTGTGCCGAATTATTTTCTGCTTGAGAGTTCCGAGATATTTTCTGTTTTAGACGTTTACCTTTTTAAATTAGTTCCGAATTATTCGCTACTACAAACGATCATATTTCTTTTTGCGCTTCTAAAGTTTCTGAATTCTCTTTACATTTTTGCTTCAGTGAGTGCTAGTGTAATTGAATTGTAAGTACCGAGCCGATTTATTGCGGTCCTATTTTTATACCTCGTTGAGTCTACCTACATAGCTGTTCCGTCAAATCCTTAACAATACCTTTCCTAGTTTGTCCAGGTATCCGTAGTTAGCCTACTATAGTACGTTTGGCCGTATAACCGGTGCCCGTAGTTAGTCTGTCCTTTATGGCGTGTAACTCATAGTCAGACCGGAGGGCTGATGCAAACCTATGCTATAGTACGTTCAATCGAATACCTTTCCTGCTTTGTCCTGCTCCTTAGTGCCCGTAGTTAGTCTGTCCTTTATGGCGTGTAACTCATAGTCAGACCGGAGGGCATAACCGAACCAATGCTGTAGCAAGTTCGACATATCCTTTTCAACCCTCTAATTTCACCTGGCCAAACCCCAACCTGTTTATACGAGAAACAAGCAAAGTGGTAGACTACGTGGTGAATTCTAGGACTGAAAGAATATCGGACAAGTATAACCGTTGTGCACTCTTATACTGACCCCTTTTATTCCTGTTTTCCTGATTTTATCATATATTTGAATTAACCGTTTAAATTAACTTATTTTCTATTCTGGCTGACTCGTACCGGGCAAATCTTTGTTTCTTATGAAAGTGCTCGCAGTCAGACAAAACTGACCAGTTTATATTTTGTATTGATTTCATATAGCGTCTTATTTCACTGTATTTTTATATAACTATTTTTCGCTATCTGAATAAACTGTGTAAATTTGCTCTATTTCTGATTTTCTCTGTTATCGCTAATATCCTAGATAACGACGAACTCTGTCTCTGACTAGCAGCTGCCCTGGTAGGTTTGCTATTCTCCCTTATTAGAAAAAAGAATAGCTGGCGCTCGAGGTAAGTTTCGCCGAGAAAACCACGTTACAAAAATGGCGCCCGAGCAGGGACCGTCAGAAATAGAGTTTCAGTGAAATATTTTGCGCCCCGATTTAATACTGTACAGTTTATACCATCCGAAAGTGATTCTACTTATTCATTGGTGAAGTAAAGAGAATATTCTGTGTTTTATTTTTGACCGCTGAAAACTTTTAAATCCGTTATTTTTGACCTTTCCCTCCTTGAAACCTGTGTGAAATAAATAAATTGTTCTGAGTTTTAATTATTGCAATTTATGAAACTGAAATGAAATCTTGAATTCTTTTTCTGATAGTGTTTTATTTCTGAACAGTGTTGAACTTGTTTTTGATATTGTTGGATTTTTTTTTCTTTTCTTGCTTTGATTTCAATACAGGTGCAGTTACAGTGCAATTGAATTGTACAACCGAATTGTGCAGTTACAGGATTATTCCGAGGTAGGTGGATTTGTAGTTTGTGCTTGAGACTGAACATTTTCCATTGACCTGAACATTTATTGGTGAATGAAATAAAAGACTTGGTGTTTTATTCCTGCAGGTTAATCTGTTAACTGTTACGATATTTATATTTTGACTATTATCTGTGCGATTGAATTGAACTGCTGGGACAGTGTTTTTCGGTCAACGGTTTATGAACTATTGCTATTTTAGTGATACCTGATTATTACCCAAGTGCGTCGTTTTAAACCTGACATTTGTAAACTGTTTGAATTTTGGTGCATTTTAGCAGTGGACTATATTGCTATTGTTATATTTTCTGATTGCTATTTAACCTGACACCGTACACCAAAATACTCTGAAATTATCTTAAACTGTTTGACTTTTGGTGCATTTTTTTAGCAGTGGACTATTTTCTGGTATACCTTAACACTGTTATATTTTATAATTGCTATTTAACCTGACACCGCACGCCAATATACTCTGAAATTATTTGAACATTGCTGTTAATAAGACCTTGGTATAATATTCGGTTGTTGTTGGACTTTGAATTTATCTGGACTTGACCTATCTGTTTCATTTATGCTATTCTATTTGATTGCTGATTGATTACTTGTATACTGGCTACTTTTCTTTTTTGATAATTCCTTTACAGCTACACGTAGTGCGTTGTCTCTGGGGACAATTTAAACAATATTCAGCTAACTTGTGACGGGACTTCGATGAACTCTGTGCGAGTGAACAAATAGTTGATAGTTCGTGAGTGATATAACCGGGAACTGTATATACTTTTAACCGAACCTTACGTAGAAAGACTTAACCGCGAATAGTGAACATGGATGTGAATCGGCTATTGAGTGATGAGTTAACCTACGAACTTCAACTCAGAGGACAAACAATACCAGGCACAGTGATGCCTAAACGAAATTTACTACACCGGGTCATTCAATCAAATACAACGTTACAATCTGTGACATGGATGGATCCTACCTTGGATATAGAGATATGCCAGAATAAACTGACCGATTTAGTTGAATCAATTCAACACTTCAACCACGACAATGCAGATAACGAATATTCGCGCATTTTCACAAGGCTAAAACACGTTCAAGGAAGATTGAACTTTATTGACACCACTGATGAATCACAATCACAATTGGTCAGTCAGCTAAAAGGAGCTACAGCCAGAGCCTTGGATGCGTTGCAGGAAGTTCATAAGGGCAGCCTTCAACAACCTCTCTTAGACCTGGAGGTCCCGTCTTCCCCTGGGGTGTCCCCTATGCAGCCCCAGCGAGCAGCAGCAGCCGAACCATCACTTGTTGACCTCGGAGAAGACATCCGTCCACCGTCCACTGGTGCAGTCTCACGAGCTCACACACCTGAAAGAAATTCTATATTAGATCGAGTTATAAATAACACCAGGAGGACATGCAGAGAGATACTACAGGAGATACCGATTATACCGACCTCTCAGGCATCACCACAACCTGAGAGATTGACACCGGACCGTTGGGCAAACTCCACCCGAAGAGTATCTTTTCCGGCAAATACATCGTCAAGAAACCCCCTCAGAGCGTTGGCACAAGGCAATTACAGACCTGAACCCGAAACCCGATTTACATCAGCACCATCTGTTCCCCTGTACAAGTGGACCATTTCATTTGATGGCACTACAAGTGTCACCGATTTCATCGATGAGGTGGAAAGACTGGCAGAGTCACGCAAAGTACCACTAGGACAGGTGTTCGACTCGGTATACGAACTTCTGAGGAAAGACGCCCGGGACTGGTTCATCCCCCGTAGAAGAACGTTTCAAAACTGGGACGACTTCAAATTCCAATTGAAAGAAGCTTTCCTACCAGTAAATTACGAAGAAAACCTGTTGGAGGAAATAAAAAGGCGAATGCAGGGCCCGGATGAAAAACTTCTGCTCTATGTTACGAGAATGCAGAATCTGTTCCAGAAATTATCCTGCAACCGCCCGTCTGAAGAGGAACAGATCCGTCTGATTAGACAGAGGTTACTTCCGTCTCTGCAACAAGCCCTGGCCTTCCAAGAAACTAGGACTTATGATGAGCTCCTACGGAAGGGAAAAGTGGTTGAACTGGTTCAATGGCAGGTGAACCAATACACCAGGCCACCCTCCAAACCGGGCCTCATTGATGAACCGCACCTGACCTACAACACACAGCAGCGAAACCGCTATCAGGCCAATTGCTTGCTGGACACCGACAACCGGACTGAGACCTCTGTAACTCCGGACCGGACTGACCGACAGAAAGAAAGAAATTTGAGGGTCTCTTACCAGACTCAATGTTTCCGCTGTGGTGGATACGGCCACATGCGCCGAGAATGTCGCAGACCGCCGAAACTGTTCTGTTCCCGGTGCCAGAGGGAGAATATTCTCTCCCGAGACTGTCCGTGTTCGAGAAATGGAGGTATTGAATTGGGGTCGGCCATATCTCTGGGGACATTGACTCCACTGTCACCGTCCGTCTGTAATGAAAATCGTCCGTTAATAGACATTCATGTAGTTAGTAAATCTTTCCAGGCACTAATAGATACAGGAGCCACCAAGAGCTTTTGCAGCCAGAAAGTGGCCGGGCACTTAGAAGAGAGAGGAATAAAAGGAGAGCCTATGATCAATAACTTTGTAGTGATAGCCAATGGTAAGACCACCGTCACACCTAAACGCTACACCACTCTAGTCAGGATAGACGATTATACCCTGGCAGACTTAACATTCCTACTAATTCCTGACCTACCGGTGGACGTCATACTGGGAATGGACACACTGTCAAACTACAACTTCAGCATTAATCTGAAAACCGCAGAATGCTATCTAGAAGGCCGACTGATCTCCAAACCGACTCCTGTCAACGAACCAACCCCTGAAGTGCATCTCGCCAGTGAACATCTGCTAGAACTGACCTGTGAACAACAGAAGAAACTAGATGAATGTGCCCCTCCTGCCGACACAGTTCCACTGCCGTTGGGAACCGCCAAACAAGCTGGTTCACCGTCTACTTCTGGGCAACACCACCAGGGTGAACCGTCCGGCATGAGCAAAGATGGGGAAATCGCCACATCAAACAGTGGAGCAGTTCCTATGGAAGTGGACACCTGGGAAAAACCTAGAGGTAATAATCTAAAATCCCGTCCTTTCATTCCCAAAAAGCCCCGAAATAACTTACCTTCCAGAGTCCGTACTGTTGGTACCATGGGCCACAATGTGTACCTGGAACTCCGTCCTGGCATGTGCTGGAAATGTGGCCAAGGAGAACACAGCAGAGCCAACTGCACAGGAACACCGTTACTGTTTTGTAGCCGTTGTGGTTTACTAGGCACCCTCACCCGGAACTGTCCCTGTCACACCTACCAGAGGGAGTTGGCTGTTCAGTGTAATCTTCCGGCCCAGTCCAGACCAAGAGAGACCGCTTCGAGAATCCAACGGGTGCAACAGGCTCACAGGGGTTCCAGAAGAGTGAGACTTCCCACCAGCAGGGAGTTGGCTCTCCGTGCCTGCCCCAGATACACGAAGCTCGCTGCAACCTGTATAGAAGAAAACCGTAAGTCAAGAAGAAGAAAATCGTAAAAATTAGTATTATGTACTATTATACCGTCATTTCCAACCAACAGTTTTATTTTCCGTCCAACTACTACCTGAAAACCGTTCAAAATAACCTACTACATGATAATAACAGTTTCATAACAGTACCTGGTAATTTTGTCTGATCTTAATTCTTTCTCTACCTGAAAACGACAACAAATTGGGTAAACTGTCTGAAATATTGTGTTAAAGCTTTTAATGAATATTTGTTTTCGTTTTCTGCATGACTGAAACTAGATATAGTTGTCTGAACTGTTACCGTTGAATGAAACAATGAAAACGACAACAAATTGGGTAAACTGTCTGAAGTGTTGTATTGAAACTTTTAATGAATATTTGTTTTCGTTTTCTGCATGACTGAAACTAAATATAGTTGTCTGAACTGTTACCGTTGAATGAAACAAGGTTATTTCTAATTCAAAACTGTTAAATCCGTTTATGATTCCAATGGGTCCAACCCATTACACCGTTTTCATTCCGAATAAGACATTATTGTTTTACCGTTCATTATTTCACCGTCTATGGAAATGGAAAACACAGTTTCTCGAAGAAAACTCGCCAGGAAAACCGAAGAATATGGGAGAAATTTCACTGGAATCAAATGGTTAGAACTACCTGGACTACCCACCTGTAAGTCATCTGCCTGGGCCGACGTCGACGCTCCACCTATTAGCCAGACCACCTATTGCGCCAGACTCCACCATGGGAAATTAGAACATCAACACCTGTACACCTGAATGATGGGGCCGTCATAGTGCTTTCACCACCAGTACCAACTCCGACTTTGCATCATGGGCGAATCTAAGAAGCACTATTTTTGAACCACATCGAGAAAGACTTTATAATTACAAACTTACTGTACATAAAGTGTAAGAACAATCCTCGGCTTATTATCCCCATCGCCAGTTCACTTTGCACATTTACTAATTAATTCACTGTTCACATCGACCAGCAACAACAGAACAAAACAACAATGGCGGCGACGCATGCGCTGAGCGATGACACCTGTCCTGCGCCGGCAGCAACCACAGAACACCAACTCCGACACATAATATGGAACTACGAATTGGACTTGGACCTGCTTGATTACCCAGAGGAACTACTAGCTGTATGATTATTGTAAGTCTGATTTCGAGCACAGGGGCGTATTAGTCCGTTGACTTGTTTGTTGCGATAGTTGGGAGCCGCGAAAATTCAAATTGTTATTGATTGAATTTTCTTTCCGTAGCAGGGGGGATGTAATGAAGTTCAATTTTATAACTGAGTTAATGAGTAATTGATCTTCATTTTAAAATAATTTATTCAAGTTTTCGTTTTAAATTCGGGAATTTTTATTCCGTTCAGAATTAATTCACAACAATCAGGAAAAACCATAGTCTTCATTTAATTTATCCGAGTTTTCATTTTAAATTCGTGAATTTTTATTCCGTTCAGAATTAATTCAAAACAATCGAAAAAACCGAACATTTAGCGATTGATGTTGTTTTTCATACATAAAACATCGTAGAACCGTCCGCAAGAACAACGCCGATCGCCGATAACGCCGTTTTTTGCATATACGTACGATAAGCCAGTTTTAAGATGTTTTTACCGAGGTACTCTCCTGCAAATTTTAACGTTTCTGCGCCTACCTTTTCCACCCCCCTCCGGAAGATTATAAAAGGCGGGGTTTCCCTACATCGGTACTTAGTTCCGAATTATTTTTCTGCTGTAGAAGTACGTTTTTCAAAGTTTCATAATTAGTGTGCCGAATTATTTTCTGCTTGAGAGTTCCGAGATATTTTCTGTTTTAGACGTTTACCTTTTTAAATTAGTTCCGAATTATTCGCTACTACAAACGATCATATTTCTTTTTGCGCTTCTAAAGTTTCTGAATTCTCTTTACATTTTTGCTTCAGTGAGTGCTAGTGTAATTGAATTGTAAGTACCGAGCCGATTTATTGCGGTCCTATTTTTATACCTCGTTGAGTCTACCTACATAGCTGTTCCGTCAAATCCTTAACAATACCTTTCCTAGTTTGTCCAGGTATCCGTAGTTAGCCTACTATAGTACGTTTGGCCGTATAACCGGTGCCCGTAGTTAGTCTGTCCTTTATGGCGTGTAACTCATAGTCAGACCGGAGGGCTGATGCAAACCTATGCTATAGTACGTTCAATCGAATACCTTTCCTGCTTTGTCCTGCTCCTTAGTGCCCGTAGTTAGTCTGTCCTTTATGGCGTGTAACTCATAGTCAGACCGGAGGGCATAACCGAACCAATGCTGTAGCAAGTTCGACATATCCTTTTCAACCCTCTAATTTCACCTGGCCAAACCCCAACCTGTTTATACGAGAAACAAGCAAAGTGGTAGACTACGTGGTGAATTCTAGGACTGAAAGAATATCGGACAAGTATAACCGTTGTGCACTCTTATACTGACCCCTTTTATTCCTGTTTTCCTGATTTTATCATATATTTGAATTAACCGTTTAAATTAACTTATTTTCTATTCTGGCTGACTCGTACCGGGAAAATCTTTGTTTCTTATGAAAGTGCTCGCAGTCAGACAAAACTGACCAGTTTATATTTTGTATTGATTTCATATAGCGTCTTATTTCACTGTATTTTTATATAACTATTTTTCGCTATCTGAATAAACTGTGTAAATTTGCTCTATTTCTGATTTTCTCTGTTATCGCTAATATCCTAGATAACGACGAACTCTGTCTCTGACTAGCAGCTGCCCTGGTAGGTTTGCTATTCTCCCTTATTAGAAAAAAGAATAGCTGGCGCTCGAGGTAAGTTTCGCCGAGAAAACCACGTTACAACAGTGGAATATGTCAAATTGTCAGGGTCAACAGACGGTTCAAACTTTCGTGAAAGGACTATATGTTATATCGGAGTTTCTCAGCAGGAAAATTTCAGTTCGATTCCGAAAACGCCAAAGAGTGGAACTAAATCTTCTCAGATGATTTTTTTTTATAATTTATATACAATTGTGGATTTTGTCCCCGATTGACTAGTTAAAAAGAGTTTTTAAACGGTAGGAAAACCCTAATGATTTTTTGCCTTGAATAACTAAATATTAAATTGTAATCATATTGAAACTATAAAAAAATAGACTAAAGTCGGGTTTCACGAAACTCCAATCACCCTGATTATTGAAATTTCATAATTTCTGTGTAATTTTCAGTTAATTTCTGACATAAAACATCGACTTAATTCAAAATCAACGATGTGGTCGGTTTCACAAAACTCCAATTATCTTGATTATTGAAATGTCATAATTTCTGTGTAATTTTCAGTAAATTTTTGACATAAACCATCGGCTCACTTCAAAATCAACGATGTGATTGCCCAATTATGCCCAATCAAGCTCTGTGAAACCCACGGTAAAAATAATATTACAAATAAGCATTCTGCTGACAGAATAGCATAGGTACCTATTCGGCACATTTGTCACCAAGATAGTCAGTATCTTTATCAAGATTTCTTATTATATACTGAAACTTCAGAAAACGAAGACATAGGAGTATCGACGAACCAGTCAAGAATCGAAAAGAAGTTACAGTTCATAAAATATATTCCGCAATATGTTCAGCCTTCAACCAAAGATAAATGCCCTCTTCATAATTGACATATGCCCTCACGAAAGACAGGATTTATAGCACCTTGAAAAAGCAAAATCTGTGAAATAAATCATAGCTTTTTGTCTTTTCTGAGAGGCACGTTGCAATTCGTGACCTGAATTTATAGACGTGGTTTCGAGGGAATTCGCTAATAATTTTTTCATACTTGAATATAATGAGGAATCTTATCACGATGCGGTATACGAATTGGATTTTTTTTGTACTCTGATAGGGTGGAATGAAGTTTTTCTCATCGCTGTTGAATTTTCTCCTGTTGAATTTGATATTTGTGACGAAATGCAAATGTTTGAATCTGTGGAAGGTTCCTAGGCGTAAGAATCTGTAGGCACTTCCTTGAACATCTGAGGTTCCGCAAAATCACCTGGTGAGAAAGATCCTGTTCGATGGGACCAGCTTTTATAAGTATAGAATTAATTTCTAGGAAACGTTTAAAAGACTGTTATTTGTGGCACAGAGCTGAATTCGAAAATGGTACGTTTCGAGTGTAAGTACACACTAACTGACTAACTCAGTTTTTGCGTATGAGTGAAAGTAATTTGGTTGAGTTAGGTTGGGTTGGTTCAGATTGATACATTGTTCGAATTACATATTATGTAATTTATTTTGAGTCGTATTACCTTAAATGTCATCAGAACAATAATCAGATTAAAACATTGTTTCAATCATATATAGTATATATTTGTGCTTGAAAGAACCCCTAGCGGGAAAGTTTTGGTCAGTTTTTTGCACATTAGGTACTCGGAAACCATCAATTTTTCATGAAAGACCTTTCCATACAGAATAAAAGTGAATAAAATTTCCTACAAATTGTACTACCACAGATTGTTTTGCGACAACCCGTTCTGGCTCAAATTGAAGTTGAAAATGAGGTATTTTCTATGACTCAATAAATAAAAAAATTAATTCTATGGTTCCGATGATGCGATCCTTTTGAAATTTTGCATTTACATTCTATACATCTATCTCGATTTACAAAAAAAATTGACTCGAATCGGGTATCTTGTTATGGAAATATAAGGATTCTTCCTTTCAATATTCCATATGAATTTTTTATGGTTCTGTCCATACTATGGTCACACAATTTTGCATGAAGCTTATTATGACCATCTGGCATATGGCCGCAATATTTCATTTCGATGAGTTTCGTTTTGTCTGAGATATTGGGAAACAAAAATGTTGAATTTCCATATTTTGTTCCATAAAATATGACCATTCAAAATTGTTCCTCAATATCTCAGACAATACAAAACCAATCGAAATAAAATGTTGCGGTCAAATGCAAGATGCTCATTGTGAGCCTTATGCAAAATTGTGTGACCATAGTGTGAACAGAACCAAAGAAAACTTGATTGGAATATCTTTATATTTTCATAACAAGATCTCCGTGAATTTTTTTTTGTAAATCGAGACTAATATACTGAATGTTCATGCAAAATTTCAAAATGATCGCATCATCGGAATCATAAAATTATTTTTTTTTCATTTATTGAGTCATAGAAAATAACTCATTTTCAACTTTAATTTGAGCCAGAACGGGTTGTCGCAAAACAAGCTGTGGTAGTGCAATTTGTAGGAAATTTTATATACTTACATTTTGTATGAAAAGGTTTTTTCATGAGAAGTTGATAGTTTCCGAGTAATAAGTAAAAAACTGATCAATGGCAACGCTTCAATAACATGCAAGACAACGAAAAATGGTAGAATAAACGCGAGAAGTAAATAATCAGTACTATATATTTTGGACACCGAGTTGAGAATTTCTGCATTCGGTAAAAATTCGAATCTTGGTTTAATAGTGGAACAGTACAGTGCGAAATAAGTGGAATAACGAATAAGGTGAGGTTAACTAGTTTTTTTTGCATAACTAGATAGAAAAATCAGTTCTTCACATCGGATTAGTGATCTAGGACCAATATTCAGTGAATTGCATATTTTTTCTTCGAAATTTGACGTGTGATATGTGTGCTTCGTAATCTCAACAATTACCAACATTTTTCCCCGAAACATAAAGTGTTTGCTGGGTCGGAAACTTTTAGGCAGACTGCGAGCATCTTCAAAGCAGACTAGCCATTCAAAACATTTCTCGTAACATTTTCGTTCAAAACGTGACAAAGAGGCATCACTTTTCTAATAGTTTCACATGAAAAACATTCAAGGCACCTCGACTGTCAAAAACATTCAACAAAAGCTGCATATGAAGCTCGAATAATCACCCGAACACAAAACTTCAAAGTCCCTTGTACAGACAAAACGCTGCAAACAGCTACTAGAGTAAAAAATCCCCGACGACAAACTATTAAGTCTGCAAACTTCAAAAACGGTTCAACGCGAAGGCAGCAATTACTTAAAACACAATAAGACGCCGTCTGGTAAGTGAGGGAGTACGCCGGTTCGGTCCAGTGGCGGCTTGACAGAATAAAATGGTGAGGCACATCAGAAAAAAAATTATTATTACAAAGAAAACGTTAATCTTATAAACTCTACTTTGGCAGCTGCATATTATTATGAAAAAATAATTCCTGATAATTTGGATTTTTGAATCCAATACAGATCTTCATCTTATTATAGCTATTATACTGACATTTTTAATTTTATCTTCACATAACAAATCCTTCGGTATTAACGTTTCAGTGCAATGATAGGAGCATTTTATTGTTTGCTAATTGCTCTGAGATAAGTTGCTTTAACCCATTTCTCACCAAACCCTATCGGAATACGTATTTATTAACACTGCCAAAAAATAATTTGGTTAATGTTAAACTGCCAGTGTAGGCTAGTAGTAGGTACTCTCATTTTGAAACCTCCGAATCGATTTTCCTACTGAACGATACTCACAAGGTTTGCGTTGAAAAACTTTCTCCTTCAAATGTCTCCACAAAAAAAATCGCAGATGTTGCGGTCGGGAGAACGAGGAGGCCAGGGCACATCTCCAAATCTTGAAATGACATGACCTGGAAACAAATTTCGCAGCAACGATTTTTTTTGTGGGGACATTTGAAGGAGAAAGTTTTTCAACGCAAACCTCGTAATTTGGAAGATTTGAAGGAGGCAATTCGTGAAGAGGTAGCACTAATCACCGAGGAGACACTACAGCTAGTATGGCAGAGCTTCCTCAACAGAAATGAAAACTGCATCAGAGAAGACGGCCGTCACCTTCCTGACATTATTTTTGCAAGTTAAATTAAATGGCATATCCTAACAAACATGTCAGAAAAAAAATAAATGTTTTGTTTGAAAAATAAACACCGTTTTGCTGTTTTCAAAATGTAAATACTTCCCGTGGTCACCCTGTATAAGAGGCTAGCCTAAAATTTACCTTAGGAGCGGCAATAGATAAACAACGTAGGGTAGGTTTCTGATCTCGTCACGTCAATGTGAATAACAAGGAAGCGCGTGAGGCTAGCCTCACCGACGTTTACGTCTTGAAGAGGAAGTGAGATGAATGTATAAAAATCGGACATTAGCGTCTGTAACGTGTAACATTACGGTCCGATTTTTGTACATTGAGTCTCGGATATTATGGAAGACGAGACCCAGTGCAGTATCGTATAAAAAAATCGAGACTGAAGAACAGAATGGGATGATGAAATTGATTAATAAATTATTGGATTAATTCGCTCGATATTTGTGATTTCCGTAATTTATTTCGCACTGCCTCACCTGCTTCATAGGACAAGCCGCCACTGGTTTGGTCACGTTTATTTTGAAGCGCGGGAGTCAAAACAAACTCCCAACTTCGCGAGATTTATATCAAAAGCCTCCGGGATCCCTTTCAATTAAGGCTGCACAATACCGGCCGTATCTTCGAACTAATCAACTAAATGACTGCGCGTTATAAATTGTTGAACGCCTTTTATTCCTCTGTGATGCCTGTCGGTGCACGTGAAAGATATGCGTTTTGAATTCTGGATGGCGGAGCTGGAAGTGGGTCAGGGATTGTCTGGATAAGGAATAGAAATTCTATTTTTTATCTTGTCTACGGTTGGTACCTGTTTTGCAGGTAAGTAGACCAATCTCTTAAATGGCTGCGTGTCGTCCATTTTAAGAAGAGGCTTTTGTTCTCTCGAAGTGCTTACATCGTTAATACTCCTGGCTCTCCTAGGTTTTTCAAGATATTAATTGTCTGCGTTCTGGAAATGAGATGAACATATTTTTTTTTTGAACCGTAATATATCAGATAGAAAATCTTTGTACACTTCTCTTCGCTACAGGCAGACAAAATAGAAAAACAGCATTCTACCATTTTGATGAAAGTCAGTCTTGGTGGTGGTGTTCTGCCCATTTCCGATGGGTACTCCTATGTCCAGGATAAATGAGGTACTCTGAAGGGTCTTCTTGCCCCTAAATTTTAGGAATGCAATTGTCTTCGCATGTACAGCTCCCCAAAACATTACTTCGAATGCCTGTTACAGATACTATTCCATTACTTCGAGTAAAATTTGCGATAGCAAAGATCACATCCAAGGCTATAAGCCTCCGTTTCATGTTGTCAGAATGTTTTCGTGGTTGTTACCCTCATGTCTGCTGTGACATCTATAAAGGGACCCTTTCACTAGGAAGGAAGAATGCGCAGTTAAGTACACCTACATCTACACGTTAGCTGTTAAACGGCGTTCCCACGAGGCGTTATTCACGACAGTGAACCACGCTTTCGTGAAATACACTTCTGTGTGAACGCATAGTTTTTAAACTTGCTTTCGTGAGGAATGCGTTAACACAGAAGTGTATTTCACGAAAGCGTGGTTCACTGTCGTGAATAACGCCTTGTGGGAACGCCGCATAAAGTAAAAGTGAACATTCATATTTCCCACACACAGACACTTTTGCTTGTTTAGTTGACGTCGAAAAAAGATCTGATGTTAATGGCAGTGGCGTATGTTGATATTAAGGAAAAAATGTCCAATGTATAAATAGCGAACCCGACACTGTATTGCTAAAAATATGAAATGTGCACAGACTTGTTGCCCAAAACGGCCCTTCTTGGTCATTCTTCCACGTACGATGAGCAATGCACACACTAAAAATCAAAACTATCTTGATTCCGACGGAGATAATTGCGCATTCCTAATTTCGAACGGCGGAACGCCATACACACACTGTTTTCACTGTACCCCGTACCACGCGCATTGAAGCCTTCGCGCTTCCTTCTTAGCGAGTGGCCTTTAAGACATACATAAGATCAATTCTTGAGTTTGTCGGTCCGGCCTGGCGTCCAAGTCTTCGGGCAGACATTGACCAGCTAGAGACGATGCAGCGGTGGGCTACACGTGTTTCCTATGGTAACAATCGCCCCAGCTACGAGGAGAGATTGAGCGTAATGGTCTAACCTCTTTTGAGGAGCGCCCTGTCAGAGATGATCTTATATTTGGTTATAAGGTTATCAATAATCTGCTGGGAGTTGACCTAACATCTATATTTGCCCGAAATACAAACAATTCGCGGGGACACATGTTCAAGTTGAAAAAGGAGAAAATTCAAAACCATCCAAAGGCAAACCTTCTTTTCGAAAAAAATCTTCACGCATAATGTTGTGGGTGCGCCTATTGTGAATGACTTCAAGAAGTGGTATGATCCGTATCGGTCTTCTCCAGCCGCTGTCTGACAAGTGTGTGTTCATATTCGTACTTACTGTTTTTTTATACTCACTCTCTCCTTATTTTATTTTTTCTTCTTATTATTTCTATTTATACTGTTCTGCTTGTATTTCTTTGATATTTGTATTCTGAGCTACAAAGGCCACGCCTCAGCTCCTAATGGTTTGTTAATTATAATAATAATAATTATGGCCTTTCCTTGCAGCTGTCAATCTTTCGATGTAGATGAGGGGTTCTTCAATTTCCATTCAAATTTCATAAATCAAAATATTCAACTCCTAAATAGAGAGGTTTTTCGAGACCCTCCAGGTGTTTTCTGTCTCCGATTAAAATGTTTTCCATCTCATCCGCGACACCCTCTACAAAAAGCTCGGTAGCTTCCAACGTTTACTCGGAATCATCCAATTTTTCCGAAAGTGTATTTCCCAGATAAACCAATCGAAAAATTACGATTTCTCTTACCTGCATTCGTTGGCGAAACGAACCGTGATCGATCCAAGGCAAACTCGAGATTCAGCCGAGCAGAAAACTATTCCTCGAGAAATAAAATTTAAAAGAAGCCACCACCCGCATGCCGGCGGCAACGTTCGTATAGACAGTTTTGGTTTCCGGATCCGATACCCACATAACTAACGGTCTTTATCCATTTTTCCACTCAGCGGATAAAGTACCGACTGCGAGGCAATGATCGATTCCGTTTTCACACCCCAATATGTTTTTGAACGGTCTGAAATTGATATTTCCTTCGCTGGAAACTTCATCGTCGGTCTTCAGGTGGTGTCAAACAACAATGATTGGATTTTGATCGATCGGGTCGGCGCGGCGGTTGTTGACCCAAGGAATTTTGGAGACCTCGGGAGATGCCTATGGGGCGTAAATTTTCGCTCGAATTGTAAAGGAGGTGACCTATCAATTGATCCGCATCGGACTACTGTATTAGGGTTGATGTGGTTGGCCTTGACGAAAAGTAACTCTTATCACGCCGAAGAATAATGCTAAGAAATAACTGACGACGGAGTTGTGTGAACCTTGGTTCAGAAAGAACGCACTTCTCTTGATTGAGTGGCAGTTGCCATACCTTGATACCGGACACTCAATGCCTCTATGTCCTACTGAAGTTCGTGAGCTGCGTGGGATCTAAGAACCTCGGCACAACAGAGATGTACAGGATAAACAGAAGTGGGCGCAGTACAGAACCCTGAGTACTCCACTCAAAACCATTCGCGACAAAAAATACCTCGATCCACTGTGGTAAACTTTCCACGAATTCCAAGATGGTGCAGCTTAGGAAGAAGAAGTTGGTGAGGTACACGATCAACTGGATGTGAAAAGTCAAGATCGACCAGATCAACTTGTTGGTCCTTATCCAAAGATAAGAATAACGGTCTCAATCCATCTTTGCACTCAGCGAATAAGGTACCTACTGCGAGGCAATGATCGATTCCGTTTTCACACCCCAATATGTTTTTGAACGGTCTGAAATTGATATTTCCTTCGCTGGAAACTCCATCGTCGGTCTTCAGGTGGTGTCAAACAACAATGATTGGATTTTGATCGATCGGGTCGGCGGTTGTTGACCCAAGGAATTTTAGAGTCCTCTGAGGTAGCCTATGAGGCGTAAAGTTTCGCTCGAATTGGAAATGGAATGACCTATCAATTGGTACGCATAGGACTACTGTATTAGGGTTGATGTGGTTGGCCTTGACGAGAAGTAACTCTTATCACGCCGCGGAATAATGTTCAGAATCAACTAACGACGGAGTTGTGTGTACTTTGATTCGGACGAAAGCACTTCTCTTCATTGAGTGTCAGTTTCTATTCCTGGCACCAGACACCTAATGCCTCTATGTCCTACTGAAGTTCGTGAGCTGCGTGAGATCTAAGAATCTCAGCACAACTGAGATACCCATTTACCCACCTTAACAGACTGCCACATATCCCCACTTCTGCAAGTCGACGAAATAGTATCGAATGGTTTATTTTATCAAAGGCTTTTTTAAAATCGGTATAAATGAGGTTTGTCTGACATTGTGCCTCAATTCCATCATGTAGAATCTCCGGGGAACTCACCAGTTTGGTTTCCAAATTCCTACCCCTAATAAAACCATGTCGATTTTCTATTATCAGATGTCTCATGTGCTGAGTAAGTGACCTACACACCAGAGACTCAAACAATTTGGGAATGGCAGAGAGAATACTGATAGGTCTATAGTTCTGAACGACATCCTTCCGGCCCTCCTTATGAACCAGGATAATCTTAGATAACCTCCAACGGTGTGGAAAAACGCCACCCTGAAGCAATTTGTTGAAGAGAACAGTGAGAGGTAAACATAAAGCTTTGTAGCAGTTTTTCAACGATATTGGTAGGATTTCGTCAGCACCAGATCCTTTATTATGATCTAACGTTCTCAAAGCTTCCTTCACAACAGCCACAGACAGAGAAATCTCACCCAAGCAACTACTGCTGCAGATGCCCTCCAAGAAATGCGAATCCACGACCGAACAAGATGGTTCGAAAACTGAACTGAAAAAGTTAGCAAAAAACTCATGGGAAAAAGATAAACAAAAGTGGGCGCAGTACTGAACCCTGAGTACTCCACTCAAAAGCAGACGCGACAACGAAACGGTCTTATCGGCACCAACTTGAAACGATTGAAAGAATCAGAATAATATATATTGCGACCGAATTTCTTAATTAATCATTGCGTAATTTTTCAAAGTTATTTTCTGCCGTTTCCTTTACAAATTACTCAGTTTCCGAGTATTTTACGAACTTTAGTGCTTCTGATAGTAAAGTTTCGCTGTTTCGATTCCGCTTCTCGAGAAAGAAGCTAAAGAAAGAACTATCAATAAACCCATTCAGATAGGAGATTTGGGCCCCTCTCTGCACAAGGATATCTCCGCAGGACTCCCTTCCTCTGGCCAGTTGAATTGCGGAGAATTTCGGGTTTTCCAGCAACAGCCGCAACATCTCAAGGTAGGATTTTTTCTTATTTATTGATGGTTCTTTAAATTGTTTTTTCTAAATTCTGCCTCCGAACCAGCAAAAAATATATATTGTCCACTTAATTCTTAACATGGATGAAACGATCTGTCACTTAAAAAATGTCTCGATCCACTGAAGTTAACTTTCCACGAATTCCAAGATGGTTCAGCTTGTGAAGAAGAAGTTGGTGAGGTACACGATCAACTGCATGTGAAAAGTCAAGATAGACCACATCAACTTGTTGGTCCTTATCCAAAGATAAGGATAACGGTCTTAATCCTTCTTTGCACTTAGCGAATAAGGTACCGACTGCAAGGCAATGATCGATTCCGTTTTCACACCCCAATATGTTTTTGGACGGTCTGAAATTGATATTTACTTCTCTGGAAACTTCATCGTCGGTCTTCAGGTGGTGTCAAACAACAATGATTGGATTTTGATCGGTCGGGTCGCGGGTTGTTTGGAGACCTCTGGGGTAGCCTATGGGGCATGAATTTTCGTTCGAATTGGAAATGGGGTGACCTATCAATTGGTCCGTCTTGGTCCGTTGGTTTGGTGTCTTAGATAAATGAAACTACTGTATTAAGGCAATCGGAATAATGTTCTGAAAGAACTGATGATGGAATAGTCACGAATAGTGTGTACTTTGATCCAGAAAACGCACTTTTCTTGATTGACTAGCAATTGCCATTTCTGGCACCATACTTTTAATGCATCGCTTCTGCTGAAATTCTCGACAAATCGGAGATGTACAGGGTGGACAAAATTGGTGATACATGAACTTTTTTCGAGAAACTGATAATGCCATCAACTGCATTCCTCTATCTTCTTTCGTTTTCAAGTTATAGACCAAAATTGAAATTTGGGCGATTTCAACTTTGGTCCTTATCTCTATTTCTGTTTATGCTAGGATGTTGAAATAAAAACATAATGCAGCCATTTTTCTGATAGTAATCCAGTGGCGTACTCTGATTTTTTTCTAAGAGGTTTATTTGCTGAGTTATAACATAAAATTGTGTTTTTTCTCATGGAAATAGTAGTTCGAAATGACTTAGAAAACTCGGAACCGAAAGAAGATAGGGGAATGCAGTTGATGGCTTTAGGTATCAGTTTCTCGAAAAAAGAAGACTCTAAGGTGGCATTCAGTTTTCTCTATCTCTTCGGGTTTAAAAGTTTTAGTTCATGTAGCACCAATTTTGCCCACCCTGTACAAAATAAACAGAAGTGGTCGCAGGTCAAAACCCTGAGGACTCCACTTAGTACCGGTTTCGACGATGATAAAATCTCGTGAAAAGTTAAGATAGATCACATCAACTGGACGGCCCTTATTCAAAAAGAAGGATAACGGTCTTTATCCATTTGTCCACTCAGCGAATAAAGCACCGACTGTACAGCTCAGCTGGTGTCAGCTTCAGGAGCTGGTAAAGGTTGGTGAAATCATCACGAATTTTTTGGCATGAGTAAGTCTCTTATTCTTTTATTCAACTCCCAAGTTCAATCAACTATGAACCAATTATTATTAATGCAAGTAGTTAGATTGTGTAAATTTTGAAGGTTCTATAATTTAAAGTGGAAAAGGAGTTATTTTGGCATAGTTGGAGCAAATAAACTTTCATCACTTTTAAAAAATTTGATCGTTCTATATAGACTTAGGAGGATCGATTCGTTCGTTACCAGCGACGTAACGTAAGTTTGGCGCCGAAACGTGTATAACCCCTAGATATTCTATGTTTATTATTCACAAGAAAAACTTACTCAGTATTTCCATGATTTGTTCCCCTTCTTAACGCCATACCAGCTCGAGCCATCACACCTGCAACAAAATATTTTCATATTAAACCAAATGAAAACGAAGAAAAAATAATGTGACGATAATTTCGGCAAGTCGTCAAAAAGAACTCAATGGGTACGTTCAGAAGCACTCAACTGTTGGTAACAGTTGAGTAAGTTGAGAAAGCGATAGCGTTCAGCAAAATCGCTGACAAATCGATGTTTCTCAGCAGATGTCGATTTCTGGCAGCGGTAAAACTTTGCGCTTTGTAACTCATCTCACCGCTGAGACATGCGCATATACCTATTTTGTGATTTGTTTATGTTCAAGGTTTTTAGTTGAAGTTTAGTATTGTTGTGTTTTGTGAGTTTGAGTTTATTAAGGAGTATTTTGGTTACTCCAATACACTTCAATTTATAATCTGCAAGTACAATCACAATAAGTTTCTTAACTGGGTATCAAAAAGTAAGGCTATATATCATGATATGTCGGATTTGTGAACAACTCAGCGAAGCGTTCAGAAAAATTTCATCTGCTGAAACTCAACTCTACTTAACTGATTTTTGCTTTATGCCAACAGTTGAGTGTTTCTGAGCGTACCCAATGTTTCTCAAATATCAGGACAGCAGGTAGGCATCTACCTAGACAGAGCTCTATCCTAAAATTACCAACGCAAATTCCGCATCCTTCCAAAAATATTATGACTAACCAATTCGTGTGACACCCTGTAAAATCATACCATATGGAAATGAGAAAAAATCATGGCATCCTGTACCAAAACAAACAACAAGAAACACCAATACATTCATCACGTGGGCTGAAATGGATACAGACACGTCAAGCGGCATAATAGCATGTGCGATAAACGTCCATTGTCGGTTTCCTCATTTTGAGGGAAAACTGGATTGGAAGTGTAATCTGACGTTCGAATGACAGCTCCTTGGGAGATAAGTATTCATTTCGCCAGGCCCGTGGAGATGATGCGCTTCGAAACGTCTTTTACGTGTCCTATGTGTGTCACTCTGCAAGGCGTATGTTGGATGACGCTGTTAAAATGGGTATGATGAAAATGTGCAGTCAAGCGAGAACGGGTATCCAGACTATATTTATATACACATACCACAAAGGTTCCTGTCAAATAAGTGAATATTCGAAGTTTTTATCATCTCAACAACAAAGGTAGTCTGGAATAAATTCCTCAAAATGTCCTCTAAAAACGATTGAACCATAACGAAGAAGAAATATATTTATTCAACTACAGCTTTTCGAATAGCATACTGTTTATGCAATTGTCTCTCATGTCTCTTAGTTAGTTAGTTAGTTTGAAAAGGGGTAACAGTTCACTACGACCTCAAGGTCTATTGTGACCCCTGACAGAGCTGTTCTGACCATACCCTTCTCAGATCGCCTTCCAGTTCCAGAGATCCAATATCTGTGAAGGCTTCAACGAGACTAGTTCTTATAAGTTTCTTGCCCAAGGCATTCTTTTCTTAGGATCGCAATGCCAAACCATTCCGTGACTAGGTGAATGGGAGTTTCTTTCTCCTCTCCACAGAACCTACCCTCGTCCATGTCCGATAATCCCATCCTCAACAGGTGCTTCCTGAAGCGACAGTGTCCTGTAAGAAAGCCAGTGAGAAGGTGTAATTGTTTCTTACTAAGATCCAGATGTCTTTTGGATCTTGCTGTATCAAAGTTCCTTAGTGGAATGATCCATCCCTGGGAGATTCCGCTACAGTTTTTTCCTCTCGGCTTACTTCTTCTCCAGAAATTCCTTCTTATAGGTAAATTGACTTATACCACAGAAGCGTTATGGGCCAATAACTGACATTCATGCGCCCTTTTTGGCAAGTGTATTGGCCTCTTTGTTTCCTTTGATTGCCGAATGGCGTGGAACCCAGATTAAAAAGAATTTATTCTTCTTACCTACCTCATTGAGTTTGTTCCGGCACTCCCAGATCTTCTTTGAGTCGATGACGTAGGAGCTTAGTGCTTTCATCTCTCTAGAAGGAAATACAAGTGTCTTTCAAGTTGATTTCTTTTCTGACATGTGACAGCACTCACCGAAATGGCTCATTATGCAAAAAATTGATAATATAATAATTTCGCATATTTCTTCAGATTCTGAAATAATTGTCATTGAGAAATTGAAATTGAGTTTTTCTTTGAGGTTATTTTTTTATTTTCTGATTACGGGACTTTCAAGCATTTTTTATGTCAGTAGTTCAAAACTTTCAAAATAATCTTTTCGCGCAAATCAAGTTCGAGGACATTAACATTTGCAGTATCTATGACTCAAAATGAACAAATACATTAGACTCGATAATCCGGAAAACGATAATCCGGATATTTACTAGTCCGGATTGACGTCAAGATTGTATTATGTCCTTATAATCCGGATTGCAAGACTCAATAATCCGAATTTCCGATCGTTGCATACGTGGTTTACGGTTCTAACTTGTCGTAACTCAATTTCTATGACGATGATCGGGCGTTCTTTTGGTATATAATAGTGCACAATGGTATAAGACAAAAAAGTCAGACAAGAATAATTAATTAGTGAAGTGGAATGTTTCTACCTCCAAACCATACAGCTTTGATACAGCATATGGATCATAATGATATTAAATAAACAAAACTGAAATACCGAAAAGGCCTTTTAGTACATATTTTTTCGATCCTCGAAGACGAATGTTAGCAAATGCATTTAGAGTATAGATACATTCGATGCAGTCTGTTCATTCCATAACTCATGGCAATTACTGATATTCAGCTTCTGAAAGATATACAGGAGAAAGCTATTGTTCAGCATTCTTTTTCCCTTACAGTAGAAAACGTAAAATATCTAATTATTGCAAATAATATATTTGTTTTATGATTTCGATAATAAAGCCCATATTTATTTAAACCGTTCTGTTAAATTGCATCTTTACTAAATTGAAAGACGCGGTATTCCGGATTCCTTATCAATCCGGATCATCCCTTGCATTAATTGATCCGGATTATCGAGTCTCTACTGTAAAGCGATGGTATTAATCCCTCTGATTTTCCGCAGGTCAAGAAACGAAAAAGTGTACAAAGATATGATATACATTCCAAGCATGCAAGAACTCCCAAGTGCAACAAAACTATAAACGTCGAAGAATAATTTACAACTCCAACTAGTTCGGTGAATATCCAGTCAGAACAACTGTACTAAAAGGAAATTTCTCACTCCAAATAAACAATTTTCGTCCCAAACCAAATGCACCTAAAACACCGAGAATGAACTTCCCATAAAAGCTGTCGCCCAAGAAGTTTAGATGGCAATTATTGGACGGGCAGTAAAGCAATCGATAAAAATGGGAAATTACGATCGGAATTAAACTTGATAGTTTTTCATTACCGCTCAAATTGAAACGCTGAGTGCACTTCATAATGGAGCGACGAACAAAGCACCGTTCGCGGACTGCAATTTCGTAGCCAAAGATCAATTCAGATTTGGGCACGGACTTCAATTTCCTGTCCAAACAGATAGAAGTTTGAGTTATGCATCTGGCAGTTTTGGTTCTGGAGAACTGGATTTTAGCGGTGATTGGGTTAGCTTGGGATGGAAATGGTTTTTTTTTTGGTTTGGTAAAAGTTGAAGTGGGTGTACGAGTAAGGCATTAAGGCCAATATTCAGTGGAACCCTTGGTTACGGGGTAGAAATATGAGATATTTGTGTTGATTTTTTGCATCTCACAGTTATGCGATTTTTTAATGAAGGATTAATTTTTTGGATACTGAAGATCCATTAAGAAATTCCTCCTCTCCACAGAACCTATCCTTGTCAGTGTCCGATAATCCCATCCTCAACAGGTGTTTCATGAGACGACAGTGTCCTTTAAGAAAGCCAGTAGGAAGGTGTAATTGTTTCTTACCAAGATCCAAATAACTTTTGGATCTTGCTCTTTCAAAGTTCCGAAGGAACTTAGTGGAATGATCCATTCCTGATGGGAGATTCCCTTCGGCTTTTTTTCTCCAGAAACTCCTTCTTATAGGTACATTTACCTATATATTTTTTTGGTTTGGGTAAAAGTGGAAGTGGGTGTACGAGTAACCATTAAGGCCAATATTCAGTGGGACCCTTGGTTAAGGGGTAGAAATATGAGATATTCGTGTTGATTTTCTGCCTCTTACAGTTATGTGATTTTTTAATGAAGGATAAATTTCTTGGATACTGAAGATCCATTAAGAAATTCCTGAAAATATAGCGGAAACTATTATTCGTCTTGTTGAAATGAAATGAGCTTTATATTCTTTTGAAGTTCAATTTGGGTGAAAATGGAACCAAGGACAAAGTAAGAGCATTTTCGGATAAGTTGCCGGACAAATAAACACACATTGTTGAAAGTCATGGCTCCCAGGTTTCCCAAAAAATTAACAATCTATGTTCTGGAAATGAGACGAATATTTTTCTCTTTTTCAACTGGAATGTATTCGATAGAAAATCTTTCTTTGCTACCCCTTTACTTTAAGCAGAGTCAGACGAATTAGAAAAAAAAGAGGAAACATTTATCGATTATTAATTTTTCATTAATTATAGTTACTTCACAACCAAATTCATTGGTCAGTTTACCATCTCTTCTTTCAACCAACTGGCCAATATGCCTATAAGCATTCCCCAAATCTTTAAGATCCAATAACTTAGGGGTTGAAAATAAAAACCCACTACGATTTTCGTTCAAAAATTGTTTTCTGGTATAGTTTTTCGAAAAATGAAATTCTCTTATGGTTTCCAATTCAATTCTGAAGAATAAAAGTCTCCTGCAAAATTTCGGTACAGTCGATACTTTTTTCAGAAAAAATAAAAACTTACAATCAGTTATGATCACTATTCATTCCAGTTCATCGTATAAGTGTTTCATAGAATGAAAATTCAAAGATATTTTATGTCTATGACAGGAGATGAATATGTTCTATGGATCTTTCTGAAGGTTTAATTGCTTATTTCCGTAAGAATATTATATCCGTAATATTCTAATTTCACAAATATTCTTTCGATTAATAAGCATATGACAGAACCAATTATGAGCATAAACAATATCTTAGAATATTCATTCTATGGAACATACGATGAAATGAAATGAACAGCGATGATAACTGCTTGTAAGTTTTTAGTTTGTCCGAGAAAATATCTGCTGTATCGAAATTTGCAACAGACTTTTTTCTCCAGAATTGAAGGGGAAACCACAAGATAATTTTATTTTTTGAAAATCTATCCCACGAACACAATTTTTGAGTAAAAATCATAAGGGGTTGTTAATTCCAACCCCTAATAACAAAGTTATGGGATCAAAATAATTGTGTGAATAACATATACTCAATGAATCCTATTAGGCATAGTTTTATGACTCAGTGTTTTCTAGGACTCCTAAAAAAATTTAAAAACTGTTAACTCGTCATCTTGAAAGGGATGTCGCTTTCGAAAAAAATATATGAACTACCCCTGCTTATTTTAATCGAGAAATCATTTCCCCTAGTCCCCTCGTTTACAGACACTCTGTATATTGAACCCAACCTCTAGCAAATCACCAATATCAGGCGACCAATTAATGATCTATTTCCTCAACTAGCGACGTTTTCGATTTGTCGGTGCCATCATTTCTGGCCACCACCCAGCTAATTCATCCTCTTCCGTTGTCCCAGAATGAATCTCATGGCGATTCATTCGAAGTAGTTTGTCGTTTTTTTCCTCAGTCGGAAACAATTCTTTGCTCTCTACCTCTCCACCCTAATCCGTCTGTTGATAAATAGGGTTCTTTCTCAGGACGGACACTTCGACAGTTGTGGTAAGGTTTTTCGTCGTCTTTTACAAACATCAATAAGAGTTGGGGAAAACATACTTTGCCAGGCTGGATAGACTGGATTTCGTCATTTATCCGGGAGATCCTGATGAGTATTGGATTGTATTGCATTGGAACTCGATTCAGTATTGAACACTTGGTTTGAGATATTTTTGTAGGGATTGCTGATATTTGAATCTGTATCGAGAAAAAAGCGTCCGAATGAAAGCTTATTATTATTATTGTTATTGTATTTCATATTTGTATCAACAAAATATGCCAATGAAGTAATTCTACAATCGGAAGAGTTTGTCGACCGATGTCTGGTTTTCTTATGGATCGATTACATTGAGATACTTTACAAGCTGCTAGTGATCGAATTTAGTAGCTGATTGTAAATTCGCTCAGTGTAATCTTGTTCACAAGCTAACAATCTGATTGTAAAAAACCTGCGACTAAAGTTGAAAGCTGGGCCACTTTACACGCTAAATCGCTGGCGTTTTGGCGTGTTGGCATGTAAACAAGCCGTGTGTAATCACAGTTGCTACTGAACAATATGTGAGTTCTCATCTACTCGGTGGTTCCTGGTTTTTAAATTTGAAAACGTATTGACATTTATCCTAGATCCTTGACAACGATACAGACACAAATCTCACGTGAATCGCTAGACTGTTAATCGTTCCATTAGACCAGGTAATCATCTCCCCTTTGCGATTTCTGATAAATTGACAGATGATGCCACCAGAAAAAATCTCCAGATATAAGGTTCGATACTTATAAGAACTGAAAAATTTATAGTAAGAGAAGAAAGACCCACTGGAATAGGCAGAGAAAACAATCAAACTAATAATATCATGTTTATTTTAATGATGGCAACTCCATACTTTTCTATTTCTATGCTAGTTATACTTGTTCATATGTCATCATTGCGTGACGTTTGAACTTAATAATGTAGAAATCGCATTTTTAATATCTTAATACAAATGATTGCTTGAAAATGTGAGTGAATGATTGGATAGGTATACATTTTACATAAATCTCAACTCTCAGTACTTCGATTTTCTCAAAACACAACAGTATATCAGCCAACAACATATATTGCGATGTTTTCAAAGCATATCGAATACAATTTTTCGAGAAAAAACAAGCTGTGGCCACTGTTCGTTATCCTGTACATCCTATCATTACCTCAGCCAATTCTTTCATACACAATACTCATCGGTGAGTCCGAGAAACAACTCGAAATTCTAAAGACCTCAGGGCATTGACCAAACCCAACTCCAGGAAACAATAACCGAAAGAACAATTCCGGTTTCCCGTGATTGATTCAATTTCCATTGTTCTCGCTTCTCAGCCACTGATTCCCAATTATCAGATTATCTCCCTGACCCAATTCTTCGGCACAGCGTTTTCCAAAAATACCCAGCTCAGCTCTTTCTCCGTGGATTTCAATAGCGCTCTAGCGAGATCAGTAACTTCGGCAACTATAATAATTATAATTCATAAGCCGCGCTTGCTCTTGGTGCTGTGATATCTGATAACCCCGAAGTTTTCTCCTTATCAAATACGGTCTTGAGTTATCCTAGGGCTTTACGCGAAATTGAATTCTTCAGTTTCCCTCTTATCAACTTGACATCTTGATTTAAAATTCTGGAGAGAGAGAATTCACTTTGGGAGAGAATGTGACGTGATTTTTTTAGGATAGGATAGACTTTCGGTTTTAGGGACAATGGAATGTTTCAGTTGAAGTTTCCTGACAGTTTATATTAATATTAAGCTCTGAAGAAATGTTGTTCGCAATCTTTGTTCTATGAAATTACTTATTACTCTGGAGAATCAAAGAAATTGTGGTTAATTTGGTTTATTTTAATCGATAAATACAGTGCGCAAAAAAATGAACGCACATTCATGTTCTCTAGGGAAGATTTTTAATGAAACAGGATTTCACCGAATCTTATGTAAAAAAAAGAAATAAACAATTTTCAAAATACTGGAATACTGATAAGTGATTTATTACTTGGTTTTTCCACCTCTTGCGTTAATTACAGCTCGGCAACGACGGTTCATAGTCAAAATGAATGATCCTAAAATGTTCCGGTCTAATCCTTCCCAGATTTCTTTGAGTTAGATTCCTAAGTCATTAACAGTTGCTGGATGATTTTCAGAACTTCTCAGCCTTCAATTGAGGTTGTCCCAAACCTGCTCAATCGGATTGAGATCTGGACTTCTTGATGGCCATTCCATTCGAGAGACTTCAACCTTTTCAAGGTAGTCCTAAATGATGCGCGCACGATGGGGTCTGGCATTATCGTCCATAAAAATGAAATTTTTTTCAACAATGTATGGGGCAAATGGCACTACATGCTCTTCAAGAACGTTCCTTCACTACCCATCAGCATTCATAGCTCCATTATCAACGACCACTAGGTCTGTGCGAGCAGTTAAAGATATTCCACTCCATAACATAATCGATCCTCCCCCGAAACCAGTAGTATTCAGGAAATTGCACTGAGCATATCTTTCATGTGAAGGTCTGTAAACAAGGGAACGTCGGTCACAATGGTAGAGGCAGAATCTAGACTCATCTGTGAAGAGAACTCTTTCCCAATCAGCCTCTTCCCAATGGATATGCTCTCTCGCAAAATCCAAACGTGCCCTTCAATGGGCTGGGGTAAGCGCTGAGCCTCTTGCCGCGACACCAAAGCTTAAATCATATTCTCTGAGGCAATTTCCTATTGTCAGAGTGCTAATTTGCACCCGATGAGTTTGCTCAAGCTGATTTTGAAGGGGGCGAGCGGTTGCAAACCATTGTCTCAACGAAGAAATTCTCAAGTAACGTTCTTGAATGGCAGTTGTTACCCGTGGTCTACCCTGTCCTGGTTTTCGGACATTCATACCTGTCTCCCTGAATAGCTGCAACATTCTGGACACACTTTTATGGGAAACTCCAAACCTTTCTGCAATTCTTGTGTATGTCCACCCTTCTTCTCGCAAAACTACCGCTTGGGCACATTCCTCTTGGGTCAAATTGCGTTTAGCGATTGAGTGTAGAAAATCAAGCGAAAGAAAAACTATTGATCACTAGAATTGATCGAGAACAGATTTCAGAATGGAGCCTATACATTCAAAATCTGATAATCTCATCTTTTTTATTCCTGCTGGAAAAAAACATCTGTAGGTATTGAAGAAAAACATTGAAAGTGGATAACATATGCATGCATAATTCTGATAAAAATAATTATCATTGAGAACACCTTCAGTTGTAGAATAAACTTGAAATTTCCATAATGTTTTTTACGCAGTGTATTACTCTGCTTTCATTGTTCATGTTCTCACTAGCGCTGTTGCTCCTTCCTCCATATTTGCTAAATTTATAACATGTTGGTATTCACCCCATTATTGGAAAGTTGGTGTAATTCGAGAATCTCACTGTTTCTGTTTTATCGTCGGCGTCAGACAAGAGGAAAATATGAAGCATAAACTCCCATCAGGACTGGTAGAATTGATTGCATAGCAATTGCAACATCCGAATTTATGGTCGAATGTTCGAGACAAACAGCCTGCATCTATCACCCCTTTCGGCACGGCTAGACGGTCAATGCACGTCTAACTATCAAAAATTCCGGCTAGTCTGGCCTGGCAGATCACAAAGGAGCAGTAAAAGCGACGATTCCGGGACCACTTTATACGATTCGCGGGATGCCGAATCCGCCGCTGAATTATTCCGCGATTGAATGCGGATATACCGGGAAACGATCTGTTTTCTATGAAAAAGTCGAGTCGAGATTCGGTTACTGATAGGGATCTGTTTTATCGGCTTGATTTCTTGGGATTGGGAATGTGGAGAGCGGTAGTGATTTTCGGTTGATTGGATGCTGGGATTTTCCGATTTGGTTCGAATATTGAACGAATACAGTATTTCGTGGGAGTTTATTGAATTACTATTATTGTAAATTACTGTAATCGTCATGTTTCACTTCCAAGACATTTTAAATTCCAAGATTTGATTATAGAAGGGTCGATAAGGCTGCGTATACCACGAAGCACCTAGACATTAAAATCTATCACGCAACCTCGAGCTGTTTTTCATTCAGGCAGCAAATTCTTAATAAACCCTTTCAAAGTGAATGCTTTTCATGGGATTTATCCTGTTTGTATTCCTTTTACTAATAAATAAATAAATGCATTTTTTGGGTGCTACATCCATTATTTGAACCTAGAGGTGCCTTCACGCATTTGTTATGCAGCCAACTAGAATCTGTTTATGCACGCGAACAATATTCAGGTGTTGCGAAATCGTGTCGTATGTTTATTCCCTATTCGGATAATTGGTCTACCGCTCTCCTACTCTGATAATAACAGCTTGCGTCTTTTACAGAGAATTCTGTCAGTTTGGCAACATCGCCTGTTAGTGTTCAGTTTCTTCTTCTTGTGTTTACATTTTCATTTCGATTTGATGTTCATAAACTGAATTATTCTACTGATTTGGTGGCAGTTTATTGTTGCTTAAGGCTATTCCGGTAATTATAGCTAGGGCAAAATTACGTAAATTTGTATTTCATTCAGGAATTGTCGAAATGAAAATGAAACCAATTCTTTACTTCACCCTAATGCGGTAGTGAAATGCTTTCCATCCCATTTTAATGCTTGGTTGATTACAATGTTGTACTATTTACGCATAGGGACATCTGTTTGTTTATTTCCGACTCTGACGTCACAATCTTCCTCTTTAGAGATGGAAACAGAAGAGAATTTGGCTCAGTGTAAAATTTGTTTTTTCATGAGCCGAGAAAATAATATGAAACATCTTCTTCATAACTTTGTATGTAGATCTTTCTGCGTTGAAGCTGAAGCCTTCTCGACTTCTTTAACATAGGTACTCAAGAAACATTGAACATGGAACATACGAGGGTACACCAGAAATTATAAGAAATAGTTTACAGAAGCCAATAAATCCAAGCAAAGCTAGAGACAATCACTAAATAAACTGGAACTGAAAGAATAAATTCTTTACTTCTTCAACATAGGCACTCAAAAATAACATCAAACATGGAAGGACACACCCGAAATTATCAGAAATATTTTACAAAAGCCAAAAATTGCAAGCAAAGCTAGGGACAATACGAAAATAAACTGGAACTGAAGAAATAAATCCATAAAATCTTTGGTCATGTCATTGATACGACTGTAACTTCAAATCCTAATGCGGTGTTCCCACAAGGCGTTATTCACGACAGTGAACCACGCTTTCGTGAAATACACTTCTGTGTGAACGCATTCCTCACGAAAGCAAGTTTAAAAACTATGCGTTCACACAGAAGTGTATTTCACGAAAGCGTGGTTCACTGTCGTGAATAACGCCTTGTGGGAACGCCGCATTAAACTGATGTGTTCGTGAACTTAGAACCCGGGTCCGTGATCCGAGTAGATCCGTCACGTGACCCAATGGATCGAGTTAGTTACCCTGAGTAAATTTGCGAAAACGCCTATAATCAGTTGGGATCACGATTCACAAATTGGTCAGTTAGAAAAACTATAAACTGTGATGCAACATTGAACCAATAAAAGACATGCTAACGCATACGTCTCACTCTACCGCTAATTTTGTTCGTTTGAATTTGCTAGCATATCTCCGTAATTTCAATATTTTCTTCTCGAATACCTGAGTATGTACGAAACTAAAAACGAACGATCGTTATAATTTTCTTATGCTCATCAATTCTTAAATGTTTTTCAAATCATCCAAAATCAAATTGTTAGAGAACATTTAACAGGACTCCGTGATAACATTCAACAATCTCTCTCATATCGGAGACTGAGGCGAACAAACCACTAATTACATTTAGCCGGCCGGGCGTCAAACAACCGTTTCAATACGGCATGTTTTCATCGAACTTCAATTTGCGGAACGGAACTTCCGCCCATGTTAGCCCGGTTAGTTTCAAAATTCAAATAGCGTCGCGAACGATTCCGATGCCAAATTAATATGCACCCTACGAAATTCCGTGCAGCTGGAAGGCGTATGTGATTACGGCATTTTGGAACCGGAATTACATGAAGTAATTTTGATAAATTAATTTAGTGTAGCTATTATGTTGTTATTTAAATTATTTGTATTTAAGTGGTGTACGAGTTTTTCACATTCGGAGAATGATTGGATTGTAATCTCTAGTCAGGTACTTTGTAATCGGCTAAGCGAAATTGAATAATCTTCTCTCTCGGGTAAATACTGATTTGCCCCAGAAATATTTAGACATTTAGATTTTAATCTCAATTCACTATGTCGGGGATTTTTCGAGAAACAGAAACCCTCAAGAGGAAAGCGTTGTTCGAAACAATTTAATTACTATTTATCCATTTGCTCGCCATTCAAAATTTTTGTTCCTCAATATCTCAGACAAAACGAAACCAATGGAGATAATATTTTACAGCCACATGCAAGATGCTCATAATGATCCTCATGCAAAATATTCTGACCATAGTGTAAACAGAACCATAGAAAATTCAATTGGAATATTGAAAAGAAGAAACTTCATATTTCCATAACAAGATATCCGATTTTATTTGAGAATGAAGAATGATATACTGAATATTGGTGCAAATTTTCAAGATTATCTCTACCATAGCTGGCGTATGTAATTACAGTATGTTGGATTTTGGATGAGGAATTACATGAAATGATTTAATAATTATCGATTATGTATTTTATTCGATTTTTTTCTATTTTATTATTAACATCATCAATTTACAAAAAGAGATACCGATAAACTTATGAAAACAAATATATCAAAAAAGCTGGTTTCACTGTGATGATCAAAATAAATGTCTATTCATTGAAGGAGCTTGAAAGAATTTACAGAATTGGTATGTTCGTTTTTTGCATTCAGAGAATCAAAAGTCGATTAGATCATAATTTCAAGAACCAGGTCCTTCGTGACTTGCTGAAAGAAATTGACTCCTTTCATTGGATGAAAACTGATTCTTCCTAACAATATTTCGTGTTTCATCGAAATTCTTTTTGTCTGGGATTTTTAGAGGAATAAGAATTCTTAACTGAAGCAAGCGTTGTTCAAGACAATTTGATTATTTATTCATTTAATGTTTTACCTATTTCTATGACATTTCGTCGGCATTTCTAGCACGAAGAATCATTAATGAAAATACTCACACCCGTCGATTTTTAATTTCGAAAGCAATATATCTATCCTTACTTGAATTTGATTCTTATCACCCCCTACGCCCCGCACCCCTCTATCTTTATTTTTTCAAATGCGAATATACGAACTGTGATACAACAAATGAAAATGATTTTTTTTCTGATTTGATGAATTTAAGCAATATCGCCTCAGTTACCAATGTCATAACACACTCATATTAAATAATATGAAATGTAAAGTCATATTGTCCCAAGGGAAATATGAAACATTAAGTCATATTTTACTAAAAATAGTATATTATGCAAATTTTTACCTAATACATCAGAAAAAAGTCATTTGGAGCTTCTATCAAGAATTTCTTGATCTGCTCCCGGGACAACGCTGCTGGTTTTTTGGGAACGTATCCTTTATTTTTGTTCCACTGCTTCCACTTCATCGAATAATTTCCCATTCGTTTTTTCCTTCAAATGTGGCATGCACTTTAACATAGATAATTTTGGCCATACGTGTTTGGTGAATATTTCTGCGACTGGAGAGCGAATGAATTAATCATACATTGAAAATAATAAGAATCAGAGCAACATACCAAATCTTCAAAATATTTTCGCTGACACCGTCCACCACCGTTCCATTTCTGAAAACCTGCATACTCTTTACTATAGGCAGCTTTAGATTTGACCAGAATAAAAAATTCACAGGCTTTCGCCGCTTGAGTTTCGACGTAGTTCGACATTATTTCAACCAGTCAACCATGATTCTCACAAACCCGGCCCATATACGACGATATGTTTCAATCAGAAAAAACTATTGATTACAACACGAGGAATATGAATACATTTTCCACACTTCCAACTAGGACAACCTCGGGAAATATACTTTACATTTTTCTCTAGTTGTAATAAGAGCTATAATTTTCAGCGATGTAGCTGTGAGTTGAATTGGTTGTTCGAATCTATTCGTGTATAACCGTTATTGGCTAAAAATCCTGAACTCACAAAAATTTTAGTCAAACTTTCATAAACTGTTTCCTTTAAAACGAGCGCGCAGTTATTTGATACCTAAAGACAATATATGCAATGACACATGGTCAAAAACAAAATATTGGGAAAAAGTTTTTGCAGATATCTGTGTCTTATTGACTGAAAGGATGTTCCAACTTCGGAACCACCCTGTTTTCTTTCGATATCTTTCCCCAGCTCCTAATTCAGAATTATATTTCCTCATGTTCTTTTGCTTGAACGTATTTCACCCTTCAAAGTAGCCGAAGCAATCTATCCAACCACCCCAACTCAGATAAATAGGAACGTCTTCGATGATTAGTGCCTGTTTGTTTACGTTCCACCGAACTATGCAATTTCGGTTAGTCCTCATAAACCAAGTCGGATTATTGCACAAGTTTTACTGCCTCCTATAGACTTCCTGACTGTCGGTTTCTCTGGGATGTTCGTTCAACTCCTCTCCACGAGCAGTTAGTAAGGCCCTAGTAGCCATATCGATTTTTTTTCAGTTTTTGGTATTCTCAGATGTCGATTTGCACAAAAATAATGAATCGGAACTATAGTCCGTTCCTTTGTCTAAGGTCCGTTCACGAAGGTTTGAGCGCATAGTAGGCGTTTGTTTATTTATCTGAAGTTGGCAGTACTTGCTGTCATAAAGTAGAATAAAGTCAATGTTGCCGAAAGTACTCGGCCTCGTCCAACGAGCTTCCGAGTTATCAGAGAACTCTATGTTATATTGACAATTGCTTATCAATCTGACAAGAAAATAAACAACATAACCTTAAATTTTAAAATACACAGTGGAATATGCCAAATGTTCATGTTCAACGTTTCGTGAACTGACTATAGTTATGTATTTTAAAACTTTCGGCAGAACAAGTCATATAATACTCATAGGTCTATCGCAATTTCCTCTTTCATACGCTATTCTGAATATACAGCCAAAAGAACACAAAAGTAACACCGCTCGTAGACGCTTTTTAATCTAGAAACTTTATCATCACACATAATCTGGTTATGCCAGCCGCAAATCCCATTAATATCGAGCTGAATATCAGAATTCCCTCATTTAGAAGAGCTGACGTGGGATTTTGGAAGTCATTTTTCATTCTGCGCACTTATTTGTAAAAAATTGCGGTTTATTCATGTCCTCACAGCGGTCCAGACCTGGTACAGAATCCGGGCTCGTGTTTGTTCAGCTTCGTTAAGCTCGATCTCTCCAATTTATACATGAGATTTCTTATTATTTTTATATTCGTTTACTGAAAATCCTTCATATTTTAGTTCCATATTTTACTGCGGAATTATGAGTACTCGTTTATTTTTAACGGCTGTACAAACGTATTTTTTCCCAAAATTAATTATTCCGTATTTTAAAAGAATATGTGGACAACAAACGGAAGTTACGCTGAATACTGACTTTATGGTATATATTTAGTTTTATGGAAAAAATCTCGTTATAAATCAGACCAGAGTCGATGATTTTGGAAAACAGAAACAATTTATAATGAAATATATAAACAAATTCACAACTCATAGCAGAAATGTATGATTTTCTTAGACTGATATGATATGCGGAGTGTAATATTTTTAGATGCCAATCAAAAATTGACGATTATCTGGTGATCAACGCCGTTCGAGAGCTGTATTATCAAACTTTCCATCTTCTGTCGGCAGATTTGGCCCAAAACGTAATAATAAATGTCAGATCTGCATACTTGGAAAGTTTTCATCGCCATGTTCTAGCAACATGACAGGAATGTAACAGGTGCATGTTCCCTTCACTCAAGGAATGAACCCCAAGTTGAGAGGGAGAGTCGGGAGAGCTACCCTATTAATAGAATTCTTGAGGGGTGGAATGCCTGCAATCAAATTGGAAAATTAAAAACTGTCAGATGGAGGTATATAGTTCTGATTGATCGTTATTCAATTTGAATTTGATTACTTCGACGGTTCAGTATTGGTCATTTGCATCGCTCCAATTTGGTTTTGGGGTTTTGTCAAAGAAATATACAGTAGGACGAGTTGCAACGTCATGCACGTCCAATACGTTTCTGCAACGAGTTGAGTCATTTTCTCAGGTAAATCGATCTTCAGTAAAGATGACCGAAATTAACTTCTGATTTAATCACTACAGGCTATTCTCATAAGATTATCTTGACTCTACAGTTGAAAACATCGTCACTGAGTCCACTTGCTGAGCCATCAAAAGTAATTTTACTGTCCGAATAAATCAGTGACGCAAACACGAGATATACATAGGGAGGAATTATTTTTTCTCAAGATATGAATTCTCAAATTGTGTACCTACTTCGATAAAATAAACATTTTTTTCTGATCGAATCAATATTGAGCCATATCGCCTTAGTAATCATATGTCATAACACACTCATATTTCCCAAGGGAAATATGAAACGTCAAGTCATATTTTACTGAAAATAGTATAATATGCAACCTTATAAATCAGGAAAAAGTCATTTGGAGCTTCTATCAAAAATTTCTTGATCTGCTTCCGAGACAACACTGCTGTTTTTTTGGGAACGGATCCTTTAATTTTGTTTTTAACAAATACCTCCACTTCATCGAATAACTTGACATTCGTTTTTTCCTTCAAATGCAGCATGGATCTTAACATAGATAATTTTGGCCATAACGTGTTTGGTGAATATTCCTGCAACAGGAGATCGAATGAATTAATCATACATTGAAAAGAACAAGAATCAGAGCAACATACCAAATCTTCAAAATATGCTAGCGAAATATTTTCGCTGACACCGTCCACCTAACTTTTTTTTCCACTCCCGAAAGCCTTCATACTCTTTTCTATAGGCAGCTTTAGATTTGGCCAGAATCAAAAATTCAAGGCTTTCGCCGCTTGAGTTTCGACCTAGTTCGACATTACTTCCATAATTTTATTTCTGACGTCAAAATAAAACCAGTCAACCATGATTCTCACAAACACGGCTCATAGCAACGTTAAAAATCTAATTAAATCAAAAATTTACAATATAATATTGATTTTTCCATTTTAAGAACGATATTGTTTCGATCAGAAAAAAACTATTATTACAACACGAGAAATATGCATACATTTCCCACGGTTGCCTATATATCCCTTGTGCTTCGCCCGTAACTAGGACAACCTCGGGAGATATACTATTCCTATAGTCCATTCACGAAAGCTTGAGCCGTCGGTTGGCCATGGAAATTTGGCATATTCCACTGTGTATATTAAAATTTTAGGTTATGTTCTTCATTTTCTTATCAGATTGATACGCATTGTTGTCAATAATGCATAGAGTTGTCCAAGGGCGGATATAGCTTTTTTTCATGGGGGGTAGTAATGATTCAAGATCGATAGATCAGGTTCAACACTTGAAAAAAATTTAATCAAAATATTTAGAAGGAGTCCGGGTACATTCGGCAACGTTGACTTTATTTTACGTTATGACAGCAAATACTGTCAACTTCAGATAAATAAAGAAACGCCTACTATGTGTTCAACCTTTCGACTATATTTTAGTTGTAATAATAGCTATAGTAGATACATTGCTTCCTTTCAATTTATCCCCTCAATTTGAACTTCTTCGAGACCCCTTGTATTTATATCTGCAATCTTCAATTATAAGAAGGAAAATTAGTCACCCAATTTTCAAAATTCAAATATATACAAAAATCTATTCAAATTTTTGCCATGTCCTCCTGCAAGGGTCAAATTAGGACATAAACTTCTCTAAATGTTATATCCTTGTTGCGGCCATAACTTAAATTATACACCTATTCTTCCATTTCCCTAATCCTCATACTCTCCAAATGTTGTTTCGTAAACCAGCCTAACCGCCATTTAGAACCAAATCCAGAAGTACCAAGTAGATAGACTAATTATAGTTACTGCAAAGTTACCCCAAACTAGGGGAAAGGCCGATTATTATATCATCGAAATGAAAATATCCGTAAGGGTTGAAATATCATCCGGAATTAAAATGGAAATGGACACTAAAAAAGGATAGCCTTGTTTTGAAATGAATAGTCTGTGTAAGGACCAAATGCTATTGAATGTTGGTTTAATGGCAAATTGAAATTTCGACCCTTTCGCGAATATAGGAGGGGTGCGTGTTCGGTGTGCGGCTGTAGGGATGCTATATTTTCCGATAGGGTGAAAACTATTGCGACTGATATTGTTACTGGCATTAGGAGAATTTGCATTGGAGCGGTGGATGCCCAAATATTGGATGAAGGTGTTGTAATTAGAATTTGGGATGTAAGGGTTGGTTTTCTTCATGTTGAACAGTGATCCAGTTAATTTGGAGTGTCAAATTGAAATGATAACACTAGTGTTGTATGAAGCGGATTGAGAATTTGACTGATTTTTTAAAAGAGTTATTACAAAGGTGTTTTAAGTTACTCAACTTATAATTGAAAAACTGCTTTTCACTGGAGACATTTCAATGACCATTGATTTGACCTAAGGAATGACAACATGTTAAAATTATTCACTCCATACTTCAGGCCAGTCGCATTCGAATGAACTGATGGATTTTTCGAGAAAATTCTTTCTGAGCGACGTTGCACATTTTCATCATGATGGGTTTGTTAACCGCCAAAAGTGTCGCTTTTGGGGTTCTGATAACCCACATTTTATTGTCGGAAAAAGTATGCTTCTAAATATCCAAATTTGGCGTACCTTCTTCTACTGGTTGTGAAGACCGAGCAGGAAAATCTATTTGCTGAAAACAACTGAACAGTATCGCATCAGAATCGCTGCCATTTCATTGCTCTGTTCCCAAGTGCAGGGGCAATTACACAGGAGGTCAAAAGTAGCAGTCTTTGGGTTTTCCAAAGACGAGCAACTTGAAAGTACTTGGTTTAACGCAATTGAAAGGGAAGATTTCGTTTCCAGTAAAAACAGTATAAATAATTGCAAATTCAACTGTTTTGCCTGAAACTCAGAAGTTACTTATTTCTAGGTTTGCGAACAACATTTCCAAAAAAAAATTTATAGAAAGATCTACAAGTTACACACATGAAGTCACAGGTCAAAAAGTCGAAATTCCATTGAAGTTTCCTAGGCTGAAAATAGATTGAAAAAATGATATTGATCAGCTGGCCTTCTATTTATCTTTTATCATTCGTTTTAGGAGCGATACCAACGACATTGCCAGGTTGTCCGTCCTGCCTAAGCAGATGAGATGTTCAGAGAATCTCCTAAATCCAAGCGATCTAAAGCGGAATGTCGAGATTTCGAGAAAGCCATTGGTAAGAACATCAAATCCTGTTCAGAATATGATAGATTCAGCCCTGTCATTTGCAACTTCAGCTGAGGCTTTTACAAAAGTGTTTATTCCAAAAGGTTGGATAAAAGTCAAAGGAGAAAAAACCTGTCTTCTTTTATTTGGAAGAGTCATCAGAAATTCCAGTTGTTAAAATAAAAGTGTATGTGTCTGAAGACTTAAGCGTTAATGTACTATTCAATAAGATTGAGGCAAAAAAATTGGAATGGGATGATGGGGACTTAATATTGCCGGTTAAACTAAGAAAAACACTATTTTTACTATCCATCGTATTTCTTTTCCTCAATAAATATGGAAAATAACCACGAAATTGATACTTGTTGTAACAACGATCCTACCCACTTAAAAAAACATATTTCTTTTTCTGTTGGAAAAAAAGAAATCTAACTTGATCAATAATTTCGTGGAAATGACATTGCGTAAATAAATAAGGAATGGACTACCTATGGTGACGTCACTCATTCTGTTTCATGGCCTTGTGTTCTAGTAAGGTAGTGGACTGTGTCCATAATTTTTCGAATGTGTCAGTTGGAAGATGACAGCGGCGGATCCGAGTTTGTCGTCGGTCGCGGACAGCGGTTGTTCAGGAACTCCAAATGCTGAATATTTTAGTCGGCAGAAACAATCTGAAACAAATAATGAGAAAAACCCTCCAAAACATACCGAATCCAATTCTCCAGGCCAAAACCCCGAACCATCTACGAATTCCATATTTCATTTCGATGCAATCGAACGTGATCACAACCCCGTATCATCCCCGCAAATTTCTCATTCGGCAGTAATACCAACCTAAACCGACAGTAGGTCGACGCAGCTTTGCCTCTACCCGTAATTGGGTCCCATACCTGAGGCCCCACGCTACATTTAACAACTTGATGCTTTCGCAATCGTATCGCAGGCAACCTGTTCAGCCACCCAGCAGATGACGAGATGAATCTTCTGCTGCTTAGTGACGAATTGGAACGAGTGTAATAATTGGGTTCCACCAGAGGTATATACCTACGACTTGTTGGTGTGATGAATCAATTTCAGACGGCTGGAATTAGAACCTATGCGAAAAATTGAGGGGGCTGAGATGTCCTAAAAAAGAGGATTCGGGCTTTTTTCGATTTCAAAATTGGTTTTTCCATGGAAGGTGTAATCGGTAGTATGGCGGTTGTCTTGGTGATCCTGGAATATTACTGAAAAATTTTAAAATGGAAAAATTCAGTTTTGTCGCTGGTAGATATCATATTTTTCATTGGAATTTCTATTTTTTGCCATCGGAACCTTTCAGTTCGAAAGCTGGCCGGCATCATAAATCAATATCACATCCCGTTCAGACAGAGCCAAAATCTGCACCTTCAAACATCAACAGATGTAAGAATTAGTGCCCCAAGAAGCCAATCAGAAGCTTGGGAGGGTAAATCAGGCCATTGAGCGCTTTTCATGACCAACATATATTGTTCTTGTATGAAGGTCATTTGATCTTGAAAGACACGTGAGTAAGCAGAATTGTCTCTACTGGAATGCAACGAATCCTTACCCTACTTAAACCAATAGAATGTCGAAGCTTTACCGTACCCGTTTTTGGGGGGACTTTGGCCCCACGCCATATTTAACAACTTGATTCTTTCTCAATCGTATTGCAGGCAACCTGTACAGCCACCCAGCAGATGACGAGATGAATAGTTCAGTAAGTATAGTATAGTAAAAATCTTAGACTAAAGCCGGTCCCAGACAATGCGTGCATTCGGCCAATGTGCCTTCGTAGTTCGCCTTCGGGTACCCTCCCAGACACTGCGCCAATCGCGAAATGTTCGACATTCGACAAACGTTCGCCAAACGGCCTCAGTATAGAACGGTAGCCGAGAGCGGAGAGGCTAAACGAATAATACCTAAAAACACCGTGTAATCACGTCGCACGACTCTGACTGAAGACAGAATAGGCCGTATAGTACGCGTAGATAAACACATTGTCTGGGAGCTAACACAAATGTGCGCGAATGTACTTCGTCTTCCTTTGGTTCGTGCAGCCCGTACCGACAAGGCTTCGGATAGAAGGCCAATGCCGAATGATACACGAAGTTGAGCTCCCACACACTACGCGAAGCACCGCCAATGCCGAATATTCGTCGAATGCACGCATTGTCTGGGACCGGCTTAAAGAAGGAGAAGACGCAGTATGTCATTCATAAATTTAGGAATAGGTGAAGCCAACATACAATTTCCCATGAGTGGAACTAGCATGGCAACAATGCAGAGACTTCGACCGCGTAAATCGACCAACTACTAGTGGTTGGAGTTGCCGTTGTCGAAAGATTTAAAATTGATATTTCATACCGGCATAAGCTTTCTTAAATGGATTAATTGAATCAAATGAGGAATAGTTGCCACTCGAAAATTTAACCTATTAAGTATATTGTCATTTTTAAATAATTTTATCACATACATTCACAGTGGTTTAAAACCCTAATACATTTCCTTTGTAACATGGTATACCAACAGTATGTTTTTGAGCGCTCGTTCTACTTAAATGAGTGCTATATCGTTTTCTCCAAATGTCTGTACTTTTGAAACTTTAAGCCGAAAATGGTTTAAAATGATGACGATGACGAATTTGTGTTCAAACTCAATTCTGCCCGTGGGACCGTCTGTTCGACCGTTAGCACGATAACTTGCAAAGGGATTGTCCTTGTATTGAGACTTGAGGTTTTCAGGGTGAGTTCGGTAACCAAATGCCTTCTGCGGTCACATGCAAGACACTCATAGTAAGCCTCATGCAAAATTTTGTGGCCATAATGTTAACAGAACCATAGAAAATTCAATTGGAATATTGAAAAAAAGACACTTCATAATTCCATAACAAGATATCCGATTCAAGTGAAGGAAAATTAATACACTGAATGATCTATGGGTGCAGTATTTATCATTGCATACCGCGTCTCTCCTTTCTTTAGTCTAAGGTAAAAATATGTAGCGGTAGAGCTAGACTCCTTGAACCAGTAGGGTCCTGGTATATTCAGCAGTTCTTGTTGGCCTTGAACGCAACATCGACAGTGAAAAAGATAAAATTATCAGAATGAATTTTGACTCAAGTAATTTTGTCTATTTAGATGTGAATCTCCCCAATTCATACCTACTCAAGTTCAATATCAATTTTATCAGTTCATTCCAATGTAATTGGCCTAAATTATGGAATGAATTACTGTTATCTCTCCTGACTTTGATATCTTATCAACCACTTTGTTTTATGAATGATAAGCATTCGATTTATCATTATGGAGAAATTTGTCACAATATTTTATAAGACGAGGTGGCCGAGTGGTTAAGGCGTTGGACTGCTAATCCAATGGGCTCTGCCCGCGTGGGTTCGAATCCCATCCTCGTCGTTCACTTTTATTCGCATTGTATTATTGAAATACACCAATCGAGTTACAACGAAAGGTTTTCAATATATGACTTCAATTATTCAAATCTGGTAGGTAATGTGTTTGTTGTGATATTAAAGTCGCAGATATAAGGAAAAGGGTCCCTAATTCGTTGTAGTATTAACCTAGTTTTTATATTTTCTTTATGGAAATATCCATTAGTTTATCGGCAGACACTCATCACACCTCAAAAATTCACAAAAAAATATCAAACAAAAAAAAAGATGGCGCAGGTGAATAAATGTAATCAATTCGAGTAAAAGGGTGTCTGGCAAAAGGGTTAGGATCATACTAAAAGTCTGCCGATGGAAGGTATGACTTCTAATATTGAGGGAAATATATAAAAACTAGGTCTTATACTCGAATTTTTCACCTCTTCATTACTTTTCACATGCTAAAGTCACAGTGACCGAAATTTCATAATTGGTAATAGTCCTATCCTGAGTTAGGGTCATCTGAAGGTCGATTGCTTCTAAATTCTTCTGGAGCCATATTATAATTGTATTGGAATAATAATTTACCAATATTATCCAAGACAGAGAAGCGAATTATTATTATTAACTAATTTTTCACAGTTTTAATGCAATACTGAACATAATCCAATAAATAACGGAAAATGAATGCAACAACTGGAAGAATTGCATGAGTATACATTTTCTAAGGCAGTTTTCCTGAAATAACGATCCTCACGACATGTGTTCGATCACTACAGAAATATGAACATATTTTGACAAATCGATCAATATAGATCTCGAAACTGTTAAAGTCGAACTGTTTATTGTTAGACGAGGAAAAATGGTTCGAATTAATATATAGCTTAGGAACCCACCCTGTACAACCCTTCCGTGATATCGATGGATAAAAGAATTTGGAAGACTTATAAGAAAAATAAAGGAATTCCCGTTTCACGAAATGGCGAAAAATAATAATTAAACCTTCTTAAGCAGTTCAAATAGATACCATCGAAGTTCTGAACACTTCCCCCTAATGAAAACACTTTTTTCTTCAATATGTAAAATCGCTTCTTGCTGTTTTATTTTTACATCAGACAAGTTTCCCCAAGATCGTAACACCCCAAAACTCCGCAGATATTAAAAAGCTCTCGCATTTAATGGACGGCTATTAAATTTTCCATCTCCGCGAGGTTTTCTATATAATTTCCTCCGAGAAATTAGTTCGCATAATCAAATCACGTTTACGAGCTTCATGGTTTCCCTCAGACGAGAAATGGTGGGGAATCTTGCGAGACCGAATATGCCTGAATATAGCTAATTTCAAGTCGGAACAAGTTCAAGAAAAAAACAAAAATTCGTCTATGAAACTACAGAAATAATACAAGTATATCAAGCAATTTATAGATTAAATTGGAGCAGTGAATTTGTTGTTTTATAGTGAAAAAAACAACGTGAAGATGGAACTTTTTTGGAACTTAGTGGGTCCATATTTTCTGAACTAAAACAGACCGCCACCTGTTGGTTTTACTAATGTTGTTCAGGAAGACTCGATGAATACAATGACACCAAAATCTGGTCGATATCACCAAAATTCAATATTTACCATCAAAACAAAAATTTTACAGAGCTTTTCAAGAACGCTAATATTTTGACATGACAATTTTCCATAGAATATAAGGGTGTTTTGCATTTAAAGTTGTTTTAAAGACAAGAAAAACCCTATGGAGGTGCATTCGAGTGCTCGTTCATTGATGGAGCAAGAATGCTATTACCTCAAAATTTTCTAAAGGACTTGAGATTCATGTATATATGTATATGAATGCAAAATCTCAATACGATCGGATCTATATTCTGGAAATTGTTTCAAGATGGAATATGTAAAAAATTTATGAATACAAGAAATAAATTCTATGGTTCAGATGATGCGATTCTCTTGAAATTTTGCATGAACATACAGTATATCCTCTTCATTCACAAAATGAATTTCATTCGAATCGGATATCTTGTTATGGAAATGGAAAGATTCTTCCTAGTATCTCTGAACCGTTTAGTGTTGAGACCAATCTGAAAACTTCGAACACTGTTCTATGGATATTCACTCTCAAAATGCTATCTGAATAATATAAGTCTATGATTGAAAAACATAACCAAGAAATATATGAATGTATGTATTACGTCTGTTACGGTGTAATGTGAGTCTGTCGTTGAAATAAAGTTCCAAAATTATAAAGTGTTTCATTGAGGCATCGGTAACTAAAATCATCAAATATCACAACCTTAATAGCTCTGATTCTACTGCAAACCATATGCAATAAAGATAGCAATGAAATAATGTTCAAGTGCCTACCTTTATTGGTGAAACTGTTTATTAATAACGAGTAGTTCCTATTGAGTTTTTTATGGTTCTGTTAACACTATGGCCACCTATAAATTTTGCACGAGGCTTACAATGGGCATCTTGCGTGTGACCGTATAATTTCATTTCGATTGGTTTCGCTTGTCCGAGATATTGAGGAACAAAAATGTTGAATGGCCATATTTACGATGTACGATTTGGCTAGTTTACGAAATTAGCCAAGCCATTTAGGAACCGAACTCACCCTGAAAATCTCAAGGACAAGCCCTCCGAAAGTTATCGCGCAAACGGACGGATGGTCCCACGGACAGAACTGAATTTGACCAGGGATTCGTCACCATTGAGTCGAACCCTATCGCTTCAGACCATTTCCGGCTAAAAATTCTTGGAAAACGAGAGCTCAAAAAGACACTGAATACCTTAACTAGCCCCCCATATTTAGTAACGGAAAAACAGTCCATCGATTTAATAGATTTTTTCATCAATATTTTTTTTCTTACTGTACTGACAAAGATTGATAACTACAACAAAGGTTTAAAATTATTCAACGCTAATGATCCCAAAAAAGACTAGATACCAGTCTTCGAAATCCCTCCACACAAATTGAATCTCCATCGAAAATATAAATTTATGCTCAAAATGTACAATTTTGAGCATTTCCGATCATGTTTTCGGCTTCAATAACACCCCGTATTTTATTCATAAAAAAATAAAAGAGACAGTCACAGAATATTTACTGGTATGGAAATGTGCGAAGAATAGCAGAGAATAGATTACCAAAGAAAGTGATGAGATGGATACCTCCGAAAAACAGAAAAAGGGGAAGATCAAGAACGATATGGATTAGTGGAATAAGAAAATCAATGAGTGAAAGAGGACTTAATGATGAAGACTGCAACAATAGAAGGCATTGGCAATTGGGATTCGGACAACGTCTTTAGGATGTTTTAACCCGAATAGATATATATGAAAAATATCTGTCAGTCCTTCGATCTGATAGCTTTTGTTCATAACACAATACGAAATAATTTTGCCTCTTTGACAAAGATTGATAACTATAACAATAAAAGGCTTAAAAATATTCAACGCTAATGATCCCAAAAAAGACTACGAGACTTCGACATCCCTCCACACAAATTGAATATTTTCCGAATGCTGTCAGGTCTCGGATTTCCAAACGGAAAACGCATTTCATCCAGATAAATCTCCATCGAAAATATGAGTCAAGTCATTATTTGATGGGTCGATGAAATGGCTTCCGCTTCCGGCTTTCCATTTACTCAAACAATGGACCGGGATAGGTGAGTTCATTTTCCTCCATGTGTTTTCGCCATTTTCCCAAATGAGATCGCGGATGAAAACGTACGTTGTGTTTTCCGAGGCTGTTAAGGTTTAGTGCTCATCTTTCGAATTCATTCGGGATTTTTCCTTCATTTATTTACAATGTTTGTTGGGGGAGAGAAAAGGTTAAAAAGCTTATTCCGAGGTTTTCATGAAGGAACTGTTTGAATAGAAAGATTTGATACGCTTTTTCTGAACATCAATTTTCATGAACAAGAACAATGCGTTTTTTGTTATAAAGAAATAAGAGGAAAATAAGTACTGAAAGAACTGGAAAAGTAATTGATGTTGAGTTGGTATTCTTTTTCGTTTTGTTTCTGTTGAACATTTCATAGGAATGTATTTTGTTTAATAACTCCTATTTGAGAAGTTGCTTTATTATTGTTTTTCACGACATTAAGTGATACAAGAACAACAATAATGTATCTAAAATAAAAGGAAAGTAGATACTTAAAGATCTGAACGATTCATTGGTGTTCTGTTGGTATTTTTTGTTTTTGTTGTACATGTTTGAATGAAAAAGTTTTGTACCGTGGTAACATCACCAATTAGTGTTTAGTTTAGACTCTCAGATGAATAGCCAGTGTCTTATATAGTTTTGTACAACCATCTGTAGATCAAACAGTTTTTTGAATCAAAATAATGAATTCATTTCAGAAAACTGAGTCCAATTTGGAACAGAATCCAGCTTAGTGAAAAAGACAATCAAATTCGGAAAAAAAATAAAAGTTATTGAATCAACTGGTTTATCAATCGCTAGATTAATGAACGAGTTCGAGATTTGAAAGGAAAATTGAATTCATAGATGAATAGAATTAAACCTAAAGGTCTCAGGATATTCAAATTGAATTTATTGTTTCCCAGTAGGATCAAAATGAAGCAAAACAAAAAATTTCAAACTCCAAAATGTAAAAAAAAATCCAATAAGAGGTGTTATTTTGAATAGCCTGCAATTTTGGTATATGTCACGTTTGAAGCCGTCATTTTTTGAGATTTGACGAGAAAAAATTACGCCATTAATAAAAATGGAACGATACACGCTTCAAGAATGCATTGAAATTATTAAAATTCACTATAAAGATGGTGAAAATTTGGCAGAGACGGTTCGTAAAACTCGAATATTTTTGGGTCATCGTGAAGCACCTTGTCGAACAACAATAGAGAAATTGGTGGAAAAATTCAAGCTGTGGGGGCAAGTTAGTGATGTGAAGAATAAAACAGCTGCAAGTCGCTCAAGAACAGCCGAGAATATTTCTGCTGTAGCGCAAAGTGTTGAAGAACAGTTACGGTGAATGGATTACGCTAACGACAGATGATTAATGATTTATTTTTGGTAGTATTGATCTGGACAACTTTTAATTTCAACAGGGCGGCGCTACGTGGCACACAAGCAACGAAACCCTGGATCTTTTGCGGGAAAAGTTTCTGGACTGTGTTATCTCTCGAAGAGGTGATCAAAATTGGCCACCGAGATCTTGTGATTTAACACCTTGCGATTTGGTTATGGAAAATTTTATTAAAAGGATATAGTCCTGTAAGCGTGGTCGTGGTGGTCATTTGCCTGATGTTATTTTCGACTATTAACTGCATAGTTTCTTCTTTATAATGAAAAAACATCCGATCATTCAAATTGAAAAATGGCATTTTTCTTTGAATATCAAAATAACAACTCTTATTGGAAAACCCTTCGTTACTGACTTATAAGGGAAACATAGTTTTTTGCTGGAGTTTTAATCTCTGCTGTTTATATGTCATACCTAGGTATAAGATGCTACCTTTGAATTTTTCTTTGCTATTACGGTAATCTATATGCAATATCGATAAAGGAAATTTCTAGAGCTCTATCTCAACAGAGATTATTTCTTGTACTCTACATACTTCATAAATGATTGTAACATCGTAGGTTGCTTTGGATTTTTTTTTAAATTAAGGTTTCTTATGCAAAGTGTACTCATTTATAATTACAGTCACATTATTCAATTTCTTTGGCTTCAACTCAGAGTATAGTTTGTTTAAATTGAAGTTCACATCAGAATATAAATATTTATAATAGTCCAACGCCAACTGCGCTGTTATAATCATTTATAGAGACCCTGTATTATATTTTCATTAATATGTTCATATTTCTATATTAGCCTCTATGCGTTAGACTTAATCGACCTTTTTGGATGCCTTCTTCTCTTCTTCTCTGTGCGGTGCCTTACCGGCCGAACTGAGGCCTAGTGGCCCATTGTTCACCCGCATCATTCTACAGAGACTCAGCTCCTCAGACACGAAGACAGAAATGTCGCGAGCCTGCCAGGAGTGGTCCCTCTCACCATAGGAATAGAAGGTGTTGGATTTCCTAGGTGTGTTGACCTTAACTCAGTAAGGTTTTCGCAGTTGAACAAAATATGCTCAACCGTTTCATCAGTACTCCTGCACCACCGGCATAGGGAGCAGCTCGTCAATCCCATTCTCTTCAAATGCTTGTTAAACAGGTGACCAGTCAATGCACCAGTCACCAGACTGAGTTGTTTCCTCTCCAGCAGCAGAAGCCTATTGACCTCAGATCGCGAGGACGGTCTCTCAATTTGGATGCCTTACTTTTCGAAACATCAACAGTAAAGTAACTTTCCCCCTTTCCATCAATGAGCGCACTTATATCGACGAAGCACAAAAAAGATCGTTATACCCTCGGTTTCCATATAAAAAACTACCACCAGAGGAACTCGTCCGCGCTTTATGAGAAAATAAGAAGAACAAATAATCCATTTAGCCTTCTCAGGACGAACGCCTTAGATCATTCATTTCGGTGGGCCTCATTGAACGAAAACAGATGAAAGGAACGAACGTAGCATTCGCTTCCCTCAATGTTGAAAGTGAATGGCGGGGAAAGTCTGGTATCGATCCAAGGCCAGTATCGGCTCAGCTCATTTCCTCATTTCCTTTCCTTAAAGGGCCATGTACGAAAGAATATCTTTGATATTTCTAACCTAAACGGGTTCAAAATTCATGATGTAGAATCATTTTCGGTTTGAAGAAGTATGACAGGGGGTGAGTCAGGCGATGAATAGACCTAAGTTGCTCAAGATCGAGAATATCTTCAGGTTGCAGATGGCTATCGCGGTATATCGCATATTACAAACATCCATTCCTCCATATATGCGAGAGAAACTTATTTTCAGAATGTTCATGAGGTTGCGATCAGGCATGGACAGATGCTTATGTTACCCAATTTTCGTTCAGCCACATTCAAATGAAGACTCTATTATTATCATTATTATTCCAGTTGAAGCATCTTTTATCCAGGACTATTGTGAAATCCGTCCATTGTACGTCTCTGTTGATATCGAAGATATCTGGAGCTCCAATTCAAGATTGACAACTGAATGAATAAAAAATATATCAACAATGATTGTTTTCTGACAGTTAAGAGTCTCAAGTATTTTCTTGTTGACGGCTAGCGAATGCTGCATGAAACTTTGAACAGAAGGCGTAAATATAAATAGTCGAAATAAAAAGTATAGTCCGTTCACGAAAGTTTGAGCGCATAGTAGGCGTTTGTTTATTTGTCTAAAGTTGGCAGTGTTTGCTGTCATAACTTAAAATAAAGTCAACGTTGCCGAATGTACCCGGCCTCATCTGACGATCTTGCGAGTTATCAGAAAACTCTAGGCAATATTGACAAAACTGCGTATCAATCTGACAATAAAATAAACAACATAACCTAAAATTTTTACATACACAGTGGAATATGCCAAATTTCCATGGCCAACCGACGGCTCAAACTTTCGTGAACGGACTATATATCAATGTACGTTTCATCGAGAAATTCACGTTAACGACTAAATGACAGCTTGCAGCTATTTTAACTCATTCGAATGTGATCTTCCATTCAAGCGTTGTCGATCATTTTTCAACAAAAAACAGATGAATAACTCATGTTTCTGCATGTCATTATCGAACTGATGGGTTGTCAGTTATTCGGTATTACAGACATGGCAGTGATATCCAGTGATAACAATTTATGAATGGTGACGCGAAAAATTTACATTTCAATACAGAATGGATGTGGTTAATGGTGAATACCGCTGTGATTTCAGCAAGCATGCGGTCATTTCCGCACCGTCCTATTTTGTTTTTCTCCAAGGAAACACTAACATAATTCGGAAGGAAAACATTAGATGAATCTCCAGTCTGACAGACAAAAAGACCGGCTGTAGTTAATCAACCAAATATTATAAAAATATTTCCCTGTATTCATTCTGTTCTTCTCCCGTCAGCTCACCATAAGTTTCAGTTCGATAGAATGGATAATAACAATGTCAGCCCAGAAGCAATCAATCTCCCATGTTGTGGGGAGAAGAAATGGAATTTACATCGAACAAGTTTTGTATCTTGAGGAACACCACAGAAGGATCTCATTTTAACCATTGTATAAAAATACCTATGAAAACGGATAGTCACATAACAGTGTATTCAATGAACATATAACGAAATGACAACGTTGTACGTGTCAAATCAATCAAAATACTGAACACCAGCTTGCAGTCAACTCGTTCGAATCCAATAATTTCTAGCGTTGTCGATCATTTTGTGAAGAAAACAAAAACATATGAATAAAGAGCGCACTCATGTTCTTGCATGTCATATGCTGTCATTGCTGACAAAGCAATGATATCCATTGATAACATTTAATAAAGGCTTTCATTTAATTGAAAATGCATACGGTAAATTGCATGGACGGGTCCAAGCAAAATTTTTGGGGGGAACCAAGTAACGAAAATTTTCCAACAGTGCATTGAAGGTTTAGAAAACCGATTGTGGAAGGGGGTGGTAATTAGCAATTCAATTTTTTTTTCTCGGGAGTATTGAAAATAATTGAAAATTCTGTGGTGATACTCTTTCAATTCGGCATTGCCAAATCAACACACTCTTCAGGATTACACGGCATTTGTTATCATCTACAAAATTTCATGAAAATCGAATTATTACACAATTTTTAGACAAATATACTCATAATCAATCAAGATTTCGGAAACATATTAGGGTTGTTTCGAAACGAATAAAAGTGATAAGGCTTTTGACTCGTATGATGACCACAACAGACTTATCCAGAGATGTCAAATAATAAAATCATCGTCACAGAACACTGTCATAGTAAATTTTTAAATTATTATAAGTTTGGATAAGTAATCTGCCAACAAATAATTTTTTCCAAATCGTAACATTACTCTAGTGTCATGAAATTTAGCAGACATGAGCACCTCAAGAATTCGGGTTTGAATTCGTATTTTCATATCACTGGGATAAGCAGTTATTGATATAAAGAGAATATTCCAGTGACAATAAATTCAAAACTACTGAACCCGGCGTTCTTGCCCGTTAAAGAACTCGAATGAGATATTCAAGTCCCACACTTATACTGAAAATTTTAACTTTCAAACTGTTTCCTTCGTTATATGTGTTTAGTTCCAGACCAGCGATACTAGCCAGTGTTTTTATTTTTCTCAAAATCTTCTGATGATTCGATTCTGACAAAATGTAGGACAGATTTATGTTCTTCGGTGATCTAGTTCCCCGACGCGAAAAATACTGCCCGGTATTCTAAACCTTTTTTTGAAGAAGCCAAATTCTTTCATATTTTATGACACATTTTTTTAAACATGTATTCCAATTGAAATTTCTCCAACTGTTCTTAAATTTTTCCAAACGCAAACTTTTTTTCATCAACTGCTTCGAAAACTTAATAACTGCTTTGAAATTTCATCAACTCTTATAAATATTGAGTACGCCTCTAGACCATCTGCTTAAAAATTTTACCAATTGTTTCGAAAAAAAAATTTTCAGACTGCCCTGGAATATTTCTAACTGCTTCCAAATCAACATTTAGACTGTCCCAGTGACGAAATTTTCAAACTACTTTAAATTTTTTTAACTACTTCGACAGTTTTCCAAACTTTTTCGAATATTTACCAACTGCTTTGAAAATACGCCAACTCTGTTCAACATTGAGTTGAGTTGAGCTCTGATTTCGGCAAGCATGCGGTCATTTCTGCACCGTCCTATTTTGTTTTTCTCCAAGGAAACACTAACATAATTCGGAAGGAAAGCATTAGATGAATCTTCTTGCCGGAATCCAGTTTACCCGGTTTGGCGGGTTCGTTTCCTAAAGGACAAGAACTAGGAGTAATAAACCGAAGTTGGCTTCGACAGAGTGCATTTCTTTCTGCTTCCTGCAATTTCGGCAGACAAAAAGACCGGTCGTAGTTGGGAAATTGCGAGGGTCATTCCGGTGAAAACTTCGGGAAATGAAAGTAAAATTATTTTCTCCTGGGTTTCAGGTTTCGGTGGAACAATTCCCCTCAGTGAGCTCTTTATCCCTCTGATTGCGAGGTGTTTCGCATTATTTAGAATCCTGGTTTTGTTCCCTTTATTTTGTGGGTTATAAACTTAGGGGGAGATACTGAACGAGTTTTACAGCATTAATGTTTTTTTCGGCTCTTAGTGTTGAGCACAGATACAACTGGATCACTTTGATACACATGAGCATTCCGGTTTATGTTTGTTTTTCATCGTACTGATACAAAGGCGTTCCATTCGACATGTGAACTAATCGAAAAGACAGACCTATCTCTTATGCGGCGTTCCCACAAGGAGTTATTCACGACAGTGAACCACGCTTTCGTGAAATACACTTCTGTGTGAACGCATTTCTCACTAATGCAAGTTTAACGACTATGCGTTCACACAGAAGTGTATTTCACGAAAGCGTGGTTCACTGTCGTGAATAACGCCTCGTGGGAACGCCGCATAAACGTGTTGTTATTTCGTTGAACACTTGTTTATTGGTCACGACGAAGCAGGTATCTTATGATCAATGCACTGTCCAAATAGACTAAAGTATTTTTTTATTCATTTGACTTCTCTATATCAACGATGAGATCGGATTAAATCAACCAATTCTAAACTCATGCTTCGGAGCTAATTATGCCAACTTTCAAGGAACATGCAAGGTGGTGATGAGTATCATACAAAGCTTCATAGGAATGAATCGCCCATCGAGCCCATCGGAACTCGTCACCTATTCTTTGAACGTTGACGTGATTAGTTTAGTTTTGGTTGATTTTAATCAATTAATATTATTCTCTTTCCTATACCTCTCGACGTAGTCCACATTGATCAATAATTCTTGGTCTCAATTCCTGCAGGCATGATTTTAGATAACTCCAAAGAAAAAATTCTAATGAGTTGAGATCCGGAGAACCTACCTCGTGTATACAGACTATAAAATCGATTAATTTTGTCAAAATCATAAATATGTTATTTCAAGTCTGATTCAAATGAATTTTTTTTTCAATTGTAGGTATATTCGTCCTTAATAAACTACTAGTTTTGAATTTCAAGAACTCTCCGAACGTGATTTTATACAGAGTGAAACAAAATCTATTTTTTTACCCTAACTTCAGAACCTTCCCTGGTGTTTTCTAAATGTTCCACGATGTGATTTCATATTTCATCATCAAAAAGCATATTCCCTTGACATTTTAATTCTTCGTTTATAACAAAAGACGGATTTTTGTTGAAGATACGGGGTTTTCAGTAAAACATTAAATTTTGCTGGGGTGCAACAGTTCTTCAACAAAGTCAACCTACAATTCTGCCCTAATGCAATTCGTCTCGGCATGTCCTCATTAAGATTTTGAATCAGTTAGAGAATCACTGAGTTGCTGCAAATTTTCAGGAGTTGGTACGCGAGATCGACTTTTCCTCCCGAAAGCATCCAAACACGCCTAATTGGGTTCAAATCTGGGCTTAGAGCAGGCCAGTTGAATTCTTGGATATCAACCTCTGCTAAATAATCTCTGGCAATCCTAGCCACATGAGCTTGACGCGGTCGAGTATTATAAAGCATAAGCATGAAATCGTCTCCATATTCATTCATAGCCATAGCGTAATCGTGGAGTTTAATGTTGATCTGAAAACCCTGTATCTTTAACAAATATTGAGCTACTGTTATAAATGAATGTTTTAATTGTCAAGAAAAGGTGTGTCTCGATGATGAAATAAGAAATCACACGGTGGAACAACTGAAACACACCAGGGGTGGTTCTGGAGTAAGGGTAAAAAAACATATTTTGTTTCACCCTGTATAAAATGGCGCACGCAGAGTTTTCTTGAAATTCAAAACTAGTGATTGTTTGAAAATGAACATATCTACAATTGAAGAAAATTCAATGAAATCGGTCTGGAAATGGCATATTTTTGACTCAACTCAACTTCAATTGATTTTTTGAGTAGATGGATTATTTTGCCGGTGAGTGTATTAGTTTGTCTCGTATAAGTGATTATACCATTTCTTTTTGAACATCTCAGGCCCCGTATTCTGGACAAGTGATATTTCGAAGCTTATACCCTCTTTTACCTGCAAAAATGCGCACCGCGCAATGAAGTTCGTATTCGCTTCGAAAGATCACTTGTCGAGAATACGGGGCCTGATGTGATCTGATTGCGACGATAACGTTTATCATCTGCTAGGAAAATATCAGAGGAAATGAGAATTCAGCCTTCAGATTTTATTTGATATTCCTTTCTGACATCGAAAACAACCCCCTAAGCGGAAAACCAGGAAAATATCTATAAACGAACGTACATACAATTCGTATCCAACACGAAGTTTTTCCCCAGAGTCCACACAAGTCGACCCTGAACCGAGTAAGGCCTTAATTGAGCCTTCCATAAGCACAACATAATTTCAGGACGTTATTGTGGCTTAGTCGGAGCTACTTACCCCCAAGTTACCCTTACGAGCTAGCCAACTAGACGGGTTGTCTGACGGATAGTCGTAATTCTCGTTTTGGCGCAAAGTATGTGGAAATTTCGCCCTGCAGACCGGTAGAGCTATTACTTTTTTCATACGTGGCTTATCACGACTCAGATTGGGGAACTTGAATGATATATGGACGAATTAAAGGGTTATTTTGGTATGTTTGGGAATGAAAAATATAAATCTCAAGATGATACATGGTTGGTTCTAATTTTCTTGAAAAAACTCGACGGTGTTTGAAGGTTGTTTCATTAAGTCTGTAATCTTGTTGTTGTTTTCAAAGTTGAAGTTTGATACAATGCAAACTTATGTAGGGTTTTGAGGAATTCTTCAATAATATCTATATTTTTGAGCGCTTATTCTCGTTCTGCTCAAATGTCAGTTTTTTTCGAATTTTGAGCAGTAAATGGTCTCAAACGATAGGGTTCTACTTCCTGATGACGAATTCGTGCTCAAATTCAATTCTGTCCGCACAATCACTTCTGAAGGGATTGTCCTAGAGACTTGAAATATTCAGGGTTAGTTTAGTTCTCAAATGGTTCGTTAACTAGCCAAATCGTACAGGGTGTTCCATAAAATATGGATATTCAAAAATTTTGTTTCACAATATCACAGACAAAACAAAAACCATCGAAATGAAATATTGCGGCCAATGCGGCTCAATGTTTTGGCTATAATGTAAAAAGAACCAGAGAAAATTCAATTGGAATATTGAAAAATGAAACTTCATATTTCCATGAAAAAATTTTTCGATTCGAATGAAATTTACTTTATGACTAAAATTTATATACTGAATGTTCATGCAGAATTTTCTGGCGATAGTGTCAACAGAACCATAAAAAATTCAATTGGAATATTCAAAAGAAGAACCTCTATATTTCCATTACAGGATAACCGATTCAATTAAAATTTATTTTGTGAATCAAGACTGATATACTGAATGTTCGTGCAGAATTTCAAGAATATCGCATCTTCAAAACCATAGAATTTAATTTCGCTAACTATTTTTTTACCTATTCAATTTTTTGAATAATTTGTAGATTATAATATGATTGCGATTGTGCTGAAATTTTGCATTCATACAAGTGCTATTAATCTCAAGTCGCATATAAACTTTGATCAAATAGTCTTATTGCTCCACCAAAGAACGAGCGCTCAAAAGATCCTGCTCAGAGCTTTTAAAATTTTTTTTGGAATCAGTAGCTTTGAAACACATGAACTGATTCTGAGTTGAACGTATTTTTTGCCTATGAATGAAATATTTTTCGACAACCCCTTATATCTAACCCCACTTAACTCATTTCAAATGCCACTACAATATGTCGTGTGTTGGTTCGTTGAAAGGCTCGCGAAAGATCGAATCTTACCGAACTTTTTTTTGTTTTATTAATGTGGCTATTGTAATATAGGATTGAGCCCTTGCAGGACGCTGGATTAGACGACGTGGTACGATTGAATAATGAATGTCCACCATGATCCCCTGACATAACGCCACTGAATTACTTTCTCTGGGGATGTCTCAATGTTCGTCAAAACAGGTCGGCTAATATTGAAGATATTAGAAGGGGATTAGTGTGGAAACCAATAACATACCAGCTGAGACCCTTCACAATTCCATAGACAAGTTTTAGCATCGCCTGGGAGCATGCCAAGCGGAGGGTAGAGGGCATTTTTAGCATCTTCTATATATGTTAAATTGACTCTATAGCACTAAGAATTATTCATTTTTTGGTTTTCAAAAAGTTTTATCTCCTAAAAAACCATATAAGTAAAAATATTATATGGTATGATTCCATCTGTCTTAAGCTTTACAATGAGCCTATCCTCGACATTTGTTCTCATTTGAGAAAAAAGTTAGATGGAGTTGTGTATAAGGGGTTGAAGAATATTTTTTCAATCACTGAATTGAAAGATATTGATTTTATTAAGGACTTGCCTGTATACTTCTGATATTCGAGCTCTACTGGATTTTTGAACTTACTAAATACGTTACGAGGATCTTTCCAGTGATGATGTTCAATGATTTACCTGAAAACAAAGATAAATGTTAAAAACATGAATCTATCGATAATATAAAATGAATAAATACCATGGAGGTCGCATAATTTTTCGTTGATTACTCTTTTAATAACAACAAAACGTTTTGGAAAACAACAAATTAATTTTTGTTGAACTTAATTATATTCATAAAGAATTTCGTCATATTTTCACCATTTGAATGTACCATTAATTACAGTGCAATTATTCTTTACATACACAGGAAACACCTGATATTATTTTTTTCTAATTCATCCCCTCCATTCTTCGAGGTCACTCAATTTCCTCAAACCTGGCCTGTACTCATTTGTTTCACAGATAAAACAGGTGATCTGTCATTAAATACGGTAAACATCATAAATTTAATCATTTGTATAGATCTATCAATTAATTTCTGTGCCATAAAAATATTTAACATATGTCCGAAATGATAAATATGCGAATGAAACAAATAAAGCAATTAAAAGTACATTATCAACTTCCATACAAGAAGGTTGAACATGTAATATAGACTGTCGCACCTCAATACTATTTTCGTATCTGCTTTTATGCTCCACAACTGGAATTATCGAGTTTCAAGGCGCTACCACGAATTAATTTGTCCTGAAAGTAGGTAGATTTTGGTGGGCGTAATGATATACGTGTGTCCCAATGTATATTGTGTCGTTAACTCAAGCGGTTCCTCCCACATTTTGTTTTCGAAAATTGAGTCGAAAAGCGCTTTCACATTCGGCTGCTCACCGTTTATTTTGGTGAGAATGATACTGTAGATGCTTCAAGTGGAATTAATCACTATTGTATTTGCTCTCTTCTCGTTTTCTCAAGGACTTACTAGAATTGGAAATGTGAAATGCTGTGCTACATCTGTGAGGAAATTTGTTGAAACATGAGATCAAGTAGTGCTTTTTGCTGGCTTGTTTTATTTGTGTATACACGGTGTCTGTAAACAAATGCGAGGGACTCAGGGAAATGATTCCTTGATGAAAATAAGCAGGTGTAGTTAATATAAAGTTTTTTTGAAATCGACCTTCCTTTCAAGATACAGCCATTGGAAGGCGATGACGAGTTGACAGTTTTCAATTGTTCCTAGAAACACTGAGTCATAAAACTATACATAATATGATTCATTAAGTAGATGTTACTCATACATTTTTTTGACCCCATAACTTTATTATTAGGGGTTGAAAATAACATCCCTTTATGATTTTCTTTCAAGAATTGTTTCCGTGGGATAGATTCACGAGAAATGAATTTATGGTTTCCCATTCAATTCTGGAGAAAAAGTCTTTGGCAAAATTTCGATACATTAGATGCTTTTCTCGGAAAAAATAAAACCTCACAAGCAGTTATGATCACTGTTCATTCCATTTCATTGTATATTCCCTATAATGAATATTATTTATGCTCAAAATTGGCTTTGTCAATTATGCTTATTAATCGAAAGAAAGTTATATTCGTGAAATTAAAATATTACAAATATAATTTTCTTCCGGAAATTAGTAACTAAACATTCAGATAAATTTATAGAACATCTTTATCTCCTTTCAAAGACATACAATAGATATTCATTCTATGGAACACTTATACGATGAAATGGAATGAACAGTGATCATAACTGCTTGTAAGTTCTTATTTTTCCCGAGAAAAGTATCAACTGTATCGAAATTCTGCAGGAGACTTTTTTCTCCAGAATTGAATGAGAAACCATTAGGCAATTTAATTTTTCGGGGGTTTTTATTTTCAACCCCTAATAATAAAGTTTTGAGATCTAAAAAATGTGTGTGAGTAACATCTACTTAGTGCTTCAAATTATGTATAGTTTACTGACTCAGTATTTTAAAGAGGTCGTCAAAAAAATTAAAAACTGTCAACTCGTTATCACCTTCCAAGGGGGTCGATTTCGAAAAAAATTTATATGATTTACCCCGGCTTATTTAAATCGAGCAATCATCCCCCAAAGTCCCTCGCATTTGTTTACAGACACCCTGTATAGACATTGGACAGATATAGTTTCTGTCCGGTTAATGGTCGGTCAATGTGGTAAATTAACAGAATCTAACAATATAATGAAGGGATATCGATATTTTCGACAAAAAATAACCTCACAAGATCAAGATCAACTAGAATTATTTGACTAACGGTAAGTTAGTCGCAGCGTTAATTGCCTAATCATGCGCTGGAAATTACATGTTCTAATTCGATTAGGTAATCAACGATTTGATGACCCGATCAAAGACAACCGATCAACGTATTTAATTGGCAATCGTCAGCCTTTGATTGTTGATCAGATTAACCCTAGATAACGGGACATTCGTAAAATTTACGTTGGTCAATATTTGTCGTGATATTTCGTTTGCTTCCGGATACCGCAACGGGGCAAAACTCTCAGTACCTTCCTATTTTGTTGCCAGCTAGGCTTTATTGTACAAAAAATCGCATTATTTCCAGTTGAATTGCAGATTTTGACCCAGTATTCGTTAATTTTACGATAGTCCCGTATTTACGTTGGTTAGTTTTCGCGCGAGTTTTTTTCTGATTTCATATTGGTGAACATCAATTTTATAATCAGGAGGAATGTAAGTTATTATTTATAATTTTTCACTTATAACATTTTGAAGATAAGTCGTTTCAGCAGAATGGCTTCAAAACAGCCTTTATCTTAGGCAGAATTATAATAAGAAATTCGAAAAATTATGGAGGAAAATAAATATAAATGTAAATATAAATAAGTATGGCCTGCATCAAATCCCTTGTGCTTTATTCAACAAATACTTTGAGGAGGGAAGGGAAACCTCTTTCGCGATACCAGTATATGATAGATTTGAGTCGTCGCCTTGCTGAGCAATGGATGAGACGAAGGTTATCGACTCCAACTTTGAGGCGAAATACCCGCCCAGATATTGGTCTAATTCTGAATATTCAAAATGATTCAAAAACTGCAATTCCTCAGAAAAAGAAGCGCAAAACTTGTTTTTATTGCCTAGTAAAAAAAATGATGACTACAAGTTATTGTGGACAATGTGGACATCAGATATGTGGGGAGCACCTCGGAGACATTTGCAAAAAATGCAGCGATGATGAATAGAAATTAAAATTTTTGGTTATATTTTGGTTTCACATTTTCTAATGAAGAATTTTTAGCACTTTTCGTGAGTTTTTCTCTGGAGATTTTTCGTAAAATTAATGTTTTCACGACCGTCGTAAAATTCACGATAGTCCCGCAATGACGTGTTTTGAAACAAGTCCCGTTATCTAGGGTTAAAATTGTGTGTCGCAAAACAAAATTGAGAACTAATAAATACCATACGACGTTGCATGGTAGACCGATCAAGTTGATTTGACCAAATATGGCAGTCAAGATATTCGAACAATTTCGAGAAATGATTTTTTATTTGAGCTTCAGAAGAAGAAAATACGAAAGATTACATTTTCGATTGATTCGAGGCAAAATCAATATTTTTTTATATTTCGATAAAGTAAATCAGAACGAGCTTCAGATTCATTAATATTAAATAAGAATGTTTTTGCTCAATGAAATTTCACGGAATGAAAATTCACGCACAAATCTGCAGTCAATGAAATTAAGGACCTTCCCCTTATTTTCTAAATGGAAAAGTTTCGATAGGCCCTTGCCATGCTCATCCAAGAAGGGCTCATTCTTAGGGAACTCCTCAAAGAGGGTAAGAACTGTAAGAAGCAAAGACACTAGAACCCCTACAGTCAATTAATTTTACCCTTCTTGAGATGGAAAAACCGAAACAACGTCAAGAAGTTAAGTCTGATTTATAAGTCTTAGTGGTTATCTGTATCATTAGTAAGTTTTGTGAAGCGTGGCCGATGTATGTAGATACTTAAAACCTCTAATCACCCTAATTTGTCTTCCAAATTACCAATTCCGGAGTCGAGGCCTATGTTCGCCAGTTGGTGCCAAAGTGCACCTGCAAAAAACCAATTCGTCTTGTATTTCGGTTTCCTAGTCACAAGGAACTGATTATGTATTTTCTGTGATGGAGATGAGGAAATCATAGAGAAAATGGATAACAATACGCCGCATTAGTGGTGACCTCAAAGACAGGGTACCAAACAAACCTCATTTAAACTTGAATTTGAACTAACGATTATTCTATGTACAATTCCGTCGGGTTTGAAATGTTTTTAACATAAAAAAAGGTTATTTCGTGAATCATCGTATCATTCAGATGGATAGATGGATTGCAATCAAAAAGAGGGAAATCAAGTCAAATAGTAATTATGTTTATATTTTACCTTGATTTTGGAGTTTGAATGAACTGATGATCCAAAAACTAAGCCTGAATAAGCCTTTTTTATCTTACTAACGTGAATAGAACAATCGGTAGTTCAAATTCCTATGTTTGTTTGGAACCCAGTGACAGATTGTGACGTCACCCTAATCGTATTAGACCTGAAATTTTGCCGAAGTTATTTGACAAGGATTTAAGTAATTTTGCACCGATTGCAATTGTTTCTACGCCAAATTGTAGATAAATGCTTTGGTATGAGAAAACTTTTCAGAAAAATTTCCGAAAAATATTGCTAGCATATTCATACAGGGTGAAGAAAAAACTTGTATTTGTGGCCTAATTTCTTAACACAGTTCGGGAAATTTGTAGAGTTTACGCTCAGTTTATTACAAAGAACATCTCCTAGCTTTTATTTCACTCGATGTCTTCATTTCCTATGAAGATAAGTGTATAAAAAAGTCTGAAATTTTATGAACACGCCAAGGTCAATTAAGGGGAAGTATCAAATATTCCGCCGCATCGAGAACTGCTCTTACTAATTCATCATTTACTTTTCTAATTTTTCACATAAAGACTTCATTTTTATTTTAAAATGAAGCTGAAGAACATCTGTATGTGCCAATATGGAATTATTGCCAAATTTTCAATTTCGCCTCTTGAGATTGGCGTGTTCAAGTCCCAAGCTTTATTTTAATACGTTTATCTTCAAAGGACCTGTACGACAAAGCGTTAAAAAAATTGGCAACAAATACATGGTTTCTTTTCACTGTATGAATACGCAATCAACATGTTACAACTTCAACAAATTCAACCTAAAATTCTGACCTTATGAAAATAAACCAAAAACTAAGTTAAAAACATGTGTTTTTCGCCCAGATGCGGATAACAGGTGCAATTCGTCTCGGCATATCCTTATTGAGGGTTTGCATCAATTAAAGCATCACTGAGCTGCTGCAAAATTTCAGGAGTCGGTACGCGAGAGCGAATTTTCCTCCCATCAATAGCATCCAAACATGCCCAAATGGTTTCAAATCTGGGTTTAGAGCAGGCCAGTTGAAATTTTGGATAACAACCTCTGCTAAATACTCCCTGGCAATCCTAGCCACATGCGGTTGATGCGGTCGGGCATTATAAAGCATTAGCAAGAAATCGTCTCCAATAAACGGTGCATACGGAAAAACATGTCGCTCCAAAATTGCTCTTGTTTTATGTTTTCACTCAGTTTTCATTTTATTTTCATAACGTTCGGATTCAATGTTGAATCTGTGAAAGTACTTCCATTGCCATAGCGAAATTGTGGAGTTTAATGTTGCTCTGAAAATCTTGTATGTATCTTTAACAAAAAACTGAGCTATTGTTATAAAGAAAGCATTAAATCGCCAAGAGAAGATGTGTCTTGATGATGAAATAAGAAATCATACGGTGGAATAACTGGAACACACCAGGGGTGCTTCTAAAGTGAGGGTAAAAAACCGATTTTGTTCCACCTTGTTCAAAATGACGTAAACCCAGTTTTCTTGAATTTTAAAACTGGTGATTGAATAAGGATGAACATACCTACAATTAAAAAAAATTCAATCGAATCGGACTTGAAATAACATATTTATAAATTAACAAACTTCATCTACTTTTTGAGTGGATCGATTACTTTGCCGGTGAGTGTAGTAATTCATTTCAATCGAACCTGGGAAAACCCCGACTTTATAAAATCTGATATTCATGCACCTCAACATCCAACAAATGTCACTCCTCGCATTGCATCACTAAATCAGCCTTACGGCACCGAGTAACCTTGTATTTACAAAAAGAAGCAACTGGATGGCTGCAATTTTTCAATAGTTCCCTTACGCTGGCTCTTTCAGACGGTCGATAAATTTTATTGAAGTGCCGAGACTGCCTCCATAAATATTTATTGAAAGCCACGCGCAACAGAGGCAGAGCAAATCGAACGGAAATTTGTTTAGAGTTGCAGACGGATAATCGAAATGCAGTTGTGTGTATTTTCGTATGGAAGTGAGATGAGCAACATACCGCTATTTACTTTATCAATTGAATTTATTGAATCAAATTTGAGTACCGCTAGGGAATAGTCTGGAATGTATGGGGTTCTCCCGTATTTATTACGTTGATTTGGATCCACTTATTTCTATACAGCAATTTTTGAAGTTGATTTTTTCATGAAATATTGAAAATAAGTACAATTCAATTGCAGCTTTAGAATATTCATGCATATTATGCTCTTGAGAAAGACCAATATCGCATCGGTATAATGATCACACAGTATAGAAAGGAAAATATGAATTTGACAAAATGCCTTTTTAACGAATGACACAGAAGCATGAAAATAAAAACCAACGATAATACTCTTTTATCAGGAATTTTTCCCAATTAGTACAAACACTTTCGTTCTATGAGACTTTTATTTTGTTGGCATTATCCAATGAAATTGATATTGTACAATAGAGTCAAAAGCATTGCAAGTTTCTAAAACATTTAGGTTTTCACTCCCAGTCTCTGAAATAATTTAAAACAATTTAATTAAGAAACATAGAGATGATGTTTTATTTGATTTTGAAATTTCTTTCCTCAATAAATAAATCCAAATACGATCTTTTTCAACAGAAATATTATTCAAATTATCTACTGCATCCAACAAAATACATGTCGCCAATTGTTCTGTTGGAAAAGATCGTATTTGGATTGATTTATTGAAAAAAAAATCGGGAATTTTCAAAATTAAATAAATCAACATCTATGTGTTGTAAATTTTCAATGTCAATTAGACTGCAGATGACAAACACATACTTAATTCTGAAGATTTTACAAGTTTGTCTGAAGAAGGTGTCTGATATAGATACCGAAACGTTACATTTTCCTTCTTATTTATTTCCTTTTTTAGTTTTACTGTTAGGTAACAATTTCTTCAAAACCAATTTGCTCCTGAAAAATACCTGCAAAGATTTTCGCAGGCGCACTTCATTTTAATTAAAAATTATTTAATTATTTCTGTTCCAGAGACTGGAAGCGAAAACCTATAAAGTTTTATAGAAATGGAGAATCCTCCCAGAATATATTTCAGTCGATATCATTGCTAGTTTGTTGACACTGGAAAAACGATATTCAAAGGTTACCCTGAAAGGTTTTCGTTTTATTCTATTCATTCATGAATTCAACTGTCCTATTCAAGTATTCAAATTTACCTGAAAATTTCAAATTTTGAAATCGTTTCTTCAGAAAATTATCGTATTTACGATCACTCTGAAACCGTAAAAACGATGCAATAACTTCAAAATTTCAAGTAGAAATAATAAACACAAAACCACAAAAAAGTAACAAATAACAATTCAATGCCACATATTTCAGTCACATTCAAACTTCTTCATGTATTTCCTTCGTTATTGAAAAAAAAACTGCGCTTAAGCCATAGGTTTATAGAGTCAGATATGGCTCCCAAAGTGATGATCTTTCCGAACCATAGACTACAGACCCACAGTACTGGGTAATCATCCATCAACCATGTATTTAATAATCAATATCAATATTATAACATTGAAATAAATGTATACACATATTATATCACAGAAATTAGCACAATTCACATGGTTTTCAACAAATCACAAAACTGATATACCTACCATTCTCCCAATATCAACAAGCGCGTGAATTCTTCTAACCTGTCTATGCTTTTTTTCTTGTGATAACTTCTAGAAGAAAATGAACCAATCGGTGACAAAAAGAACTTCAATGCAATTTCTTCCAATTTTAAATCACAAAAAAATAACATATACACAACGGCCTAATAATCGATCCACTCAAAAAATCGATGAAGTTTGTTAATTCATAAATATGTTATTTCAAGTCCGATTCGATTATTTTTTTTTTCAATTGAAGATATGTTCATCCTCAATCAATCACCAGTTTTGAGTTCTGAGAAAACTTGATGTACGTCATTTTATACAGGGTGAAAGAAAATCTGTTTTTCAACTTCAGAACAAATCCTGGTAAAAAATAGATTTTCTTCCACCCTGTATGAAAGACTTGAAATAACATATTTGTGAATTAACAAACTTCATCGATTTTTTGGGTGTATCGATTATTTTGCCGGTGAATGTAGATGGTGCGTACACAAATATAAATACGGGGTTTTTATATATAATTGTACCATCGTAGGTTGCTTTAGAAATTTTTCATCTCATCGTTTCTTATGCGAAGTCTACAAATTTATAATTCTAGTTACATTATTCGATTTCTTTCGAAATGACCAGCCTAAATTCACAATATCGTTCGTTTATATTGAAGTTTACATCAAAATATAAATATTTATAATAGTCCAACGAAAACTAAGCTGTTACAATCATTTATAGAGACCCTGTATAATGAGGGGTTCATTATTTTTTTAATTGAAAAAAATTTCTTCCCCAGATTCTTGTAGAATGATTTTCTATGATCTTGCAGTTGGGCAATTCCTTGAATCAAAATTGTTCTTCTCACTATCAATCCTTTCGAGGGAATCAATTATCCTTTGATGAAATAATGAGAACTAATAAATAACTAAATATGGCCCTTTGCTGAGCAGAAGGTAAGCAATTTTCGAGTTTCCTTAATGAACTACCTGAACGTTAACGAACTTCATCACCCATGAAACAGCTTTGGCGACCGGAAATAGTAGCGATTAGATTTCATCGTCCTGCTCTAAGGCATCTAAACGTTAATCGAATTCAGTAAGTATCGAATTTGTTAATGCAATTTAAATCGACGAAAGTTACGGGCCTCATCAATGTATGCTTCCGTAAGTTTGCAGGAATTATACAGAAGCCAGACGACTCTGTTTACGGATACTCTTTCAAAAGATGTAAGAATAATTCACTCACTTCAAATGAAAATTTTTACTGGACAAAGGAGAAAATTGTTGATGTGATCACATTATTATTATTATGATTATAACTGGGGTCGTTTTGGCTAGAATTGCCTTTTCAAAACTGCAATCATGTAGATCTTTTGTTCTTTAAGTAAAATGAAAACAAGTACCAGGAGTCTCCTTGTTCTTCACCCTGATCGACAGAGCCTGCAAGTTTTAACTCCCACTGCTGAACCGCCTGCCTTTTATTAGTCAAAGGAAGTTTCAGGTCCAGCAAGTGTTAACCTTGATGAACTTTTCGTAAGTTCACCGCCTTTTTCCTTTCTTTTAGCACTACAATGATCTTGCGCATATAGTTGAGTCACTTTATTGTCTCTTGCAAGATGCTCTATGGTGTAACGACACTCCAACTCATCAGAGACCCCTGGCATTGTGTTTTCAGGAATCTCAGCGTGGCTTGACTGTCCGTGGTGATGTAGATATGCGTCCTCTTGAAGTTTTTTTTTTAAACACTCCTGAGCGACTATGTTGACAGCCATTCTTTGATCTTCATCTACTGGTGAGCCATATGGATGGATTTTCATCCAAGCGATTTAAGAAACTTATTGAACTAGGATGACCGTTTCAAGGGAAGTTCCGAAAACGAAGATGGTTGGCATAACATCCAATGGTTTTGCCAACAGGTTTGAATCCAATTGATTCGATACACTCATGTGTCCAAGCCCGTTTTAAGGTTGAACTTTCTCGTTAAAGAAAAGCATTATTGATTTAGAATATAATTTCACGTCGCTTCTATGTCTGAGTTGACTAGAAATACTCGAATGATAGCTTGAGTTCACTTGTCAAGAAAGTAACGCAAGTTGATTGATTCGAGTTGGCTATAACTAGTTCTTCCAACTAATGATTAATGAAACCAAAGGTTCAATCTCAACTGGCATCATTGTAAATCGATACTGATTTCATGTTCATTCAACAACGTTTGAACAGTTTGAAGAACCCCTTTTATAACTTTCTGAGAGAGAATATATAATAATATGATAAATCCAACAGTTGCATATCGTTAACATCGCCATGTTTCCCAAGATAATAACTCGATTCGAATGACTCGAGTTGAACAAGTTGAACTCTAGTTTTTCTAACAACTGCTTTAATACTCACAATAATAACCAAGTACCAAAGGATTAATCTCAACTGGTGTCATCGTAAATCAATACTGATTGCATTTTCTCACTAGAATCACAACCAATACCCGTTCAACTTCGTTTTAACAGTTTGAAGAACCACTTCATTCATTACAACCAGTTAACTGATTATAACTTTCCGAGAGAGACAGTGTTGGCAACGAGTACACAGAAGTCGATTCAATCAAATTCAATTATCATCGAAGCAGGTATTCTGTATTTGACCTTCAGATAGTTGCATATCGTTAACATCGCCATGTTTTACCAGAAAATATATATATATTCTTTTGAAAAAAGAATATATACCAGAAAATAACTCGATTCGAATAACTCGAGTTTCCCACGAAAGGAGATATCCTGTAATGTTCAGGGAAAATGGTGAGAACCAAGGGAAAGAAGGTAGGAATTGGTGTTCTTTTTGAATTTCTGTAGGTTATACCACGAGGAACACTTCCCTAGGCAATGTGTTCCAGAGCCTCGATGTTCGTTGGATGAACTAGTTTTTGAAAAGGGATGTTCTGATATGTGGTCTCTTTAGAGACCACATAGGGGTGCGAAGATGGAACTTGACGGGTCAACCTCGAAGAGACTGTCAAAGGAGAAACGATTGATGATATTTCAGAAAGCCTCGCCCATAAAAATATCGATAGAATAGAGACAGATCGCCACCACTTCTAAGCTTATGTTGGGTATAGTAAGATCGACCGTTCTGAAGAAAAAACATGCTTGTGTTTTGTTAGCATTGAAATCTACTAAGTTATTGGATACCCATTTGAGAATTGTTGCCAAGTCCATATTTATGTTGTTAGATTTTTTTTCCTCGTTCTTTTCTGATTTGGCTGTTATTGGAGCCCAGGAAGCGAAGGCGGTACTATCATCCGCGAAGGTGTGTACTGGACATGAAGTTGCCCCCAACAAATCACCGATGTGAAGTAGAGATAGTTTTGGTGCTAGAATTGATCCCTGCGGAACACCAGCATTTATGATTAGAGACTCAGATGAAACTGCATCGACTATCACATGGAGACATCTGCTTGAGGGAAAACTTGCTAGTAGAAAACACAGCTGAGCTGAGTTGAACATTACTCACAAAAATAATAAAACCATAGGCTTAATCTCCTCTACTGGTGTCATCCTAAACGTAAGTCAAAACCGATTGATTGCTTTTTCTCGCTAGAATCACAACCAATACTCATTCAATTACGTTTGCACAGTTTGAAGATCCACTTTTAAAGTTGCACTTTACTCATTACAACCAGTTAACTGATTATAACTTTCTGAGAGAGACAGTCCTGGCAACGAGTACACAGAAGTCGATTCAATCAAATTCAATTTTAATCGAAGCAGGTATTCTGTATTTGACCATCAGACAGGTGCATAGCGATCACATCGGCAAGTTTTAATGAATCCTTCAAAGTTTGCTACCACATGCCCGTCAGTGAAGCTCAAATAGCACAGGCCGAGACGGTTTGTTATCAACTAATTAATTCATTCTGCTAAACAGCAGCAGAGTATTATTAGATGGAAATTTATTCTGTCTACCACATGATGAATTGTTTTCCGATAAAACGGCGAAGAACTGCTATAGGGATAAGTTTGGGAATTTATTTTGTCTGGACGATTTTCAGCGCGAAGTTTGAACGGCTTTATAGGAAGTTTGGTGCCGGAGGTTAGGTTGTTATAACGACTCTGTTGAATTTGGAGAGGTTTTTAATGGTGTGAATTTTCTAGGCTGATTTTCTTGTATTTATATACAGTTGTCGCATCTTATGGAAGATTTAACAATGTTATTAATATTGTTTTTATTCACAGAAGAAACTTGCGACAACATTGTAATTTTGACATAACTTGTTCACAAGTTTTTCTTCATTTCTCCATAATTGAAATAGATATTGAGGGTGAAATACCGCTGTCAAAATCTTTAGGAGATGATTTAAGGGTATTCGAGTGCATATACAATTCCTTGAACATATGAGGTTTTATTTTAATAGATCATCACTAAGAGAACCAGACCTGGTTTGATTAAACCTTGAGGTTGATGCGTAGCTTTTTAGGAGAATCAAAGGAATTTCAGAGAAAAGTATAAATGTGGGTGTAATGTGTGACACAGAGGTTATATTTTTAGTCCGTTAACGAAAGTTTGAGCGCATAGTAGGCGTTTGTTTATTTATCTGAAGTTGGCAGTATTTGCCGTCACGTATACGTGACGGCAATTAATATTCTATAGAATAGAATCAACGTTGCCGAATGTACCCGACCTCGTCCGACGAGCTTTCGGGTTATCAGAGAACTCTATGTTATATTGACAATATTGCGTATCAATCTGACAAGAAAATGGACAACATAACCTAAAATTTTTATATACATAGTGGAATATGCTAAATTGTCATGACCAACTGACGGCTCAAGATTTCGTGAACGGACTATATATTGCCTATAACTTTCACGTGGTTTGTTCGTTTCTGCTGTTTTTTATGGAATTTTGAGATGACGGATCAGGTGAAAGGAAGAGAGAAATTAGACATTGGATTTCATTGATCGCAATTGTGTGAAACTCAGAATAAAAATGTCAGTAAATGAACATTGAAAAAGATACAGAGGAAGTTAAGACATGAAAATCAATATGCTGAGTTTATTAAATGGTCCGAGAAAAAAAATTCAACTGCTTTTTCCCAAAAAGAGCTTTTGGACGATTTATTCGAGAGGTCGAAAAACTCAAAGCAAAATCGCCGTGGATTTAAATTTCTATGATTATGAAAAAAGCAAATATTGATATAAGTGAATACCACAAACTCAATTTTGAAATGAAGAGTTGTCAGCCAGATTATTCGTTTCACAATTTACTCAGTTTTCTCGTAGATATTTTCGTTAAGACCGAAACACGTGTCAGGAAACTGAATGAACTGTGAAGCTAAGCCCCATTTCGCACCAAGCCAGTCCAGTCCAGTCGAGTCAAGTCACTTTAGGATTGGAACTATTAACTTCGTTTAAAATCGTTTAAAACAAATGGAATGTGAAATCTAGGGCCTAGTATGAAACTAGATTTCACATTCCATTTGTTTTAAACGATTTTAAACGAAGTTAATAGTTCCAATCCTGAAGTGACTTGACTCGACTGGACTGGACTGGCTTGGTGCGAAATGGGGCTAAGACTGTGAATAATTTTTTATAGACATTTTCATGATAGTTCCCCCTTTGTAGAACTAACCGCAAAATCCATTGATTTTTTTTCCGTCATTCTCAAAATATAGGGTGATTTCAATTTGTACGAAATTGATAATTAATCACCCATTTTAATGATCAATTTCTGCTATGTTCAATCCTCATGGCAACTATACACAAAGTATTCAGAAACACTACGAGAAATGTCAAAACTTTACTGGAACATAGATACATAGAGATTTTTTTTATGTCAACTGCAAGTCTTGTGTATAATGAGAATTCAGTCACAATCCATATTGAGATCGTCAAAAAAAAACTTGTAATCGCTACGCTCACGCGTTAAAATATCTTGACCACTAGTCGCTGTCTCTAATAACCTAATTGATTAAATGACTATTAACTGGCAGAGGAAGTACAAAAAGGCACTTTCAATAGCAAGAGATTGAAAACCCCTTACCTGAAATTAGCGATTAAAAATACTGACAGAATTCCTGAAGGTGCATGACAGAATTAAATTCTAGCAGAAAAATTTAAAACCACCCTAATCATTAGTTCATAAGTTGAGAACGGATATCCAAAAAACGGGCACTTATTACATTCGGGGTGTCAAATTAATTTCAAATTGAATTCGCTCAGAGGGTAATATCCCGTGGCCAGTGCAACATAGCTGTAATTGCTTTTCGCCTGGTTTCTATCCTCACTTGCGTAAATCGACCTTTTAATTTGTAAATTTCGACCCAGCAACGTCCTTAGGGAGAAGGGGGAAGAAAATGTAGAGAAGGATAAATGTATATTCGGTAAAGACCCGGAAATTGGCCCGGAGGGGAAAATATTCGACATTTCCGAAATGAATACTCGGCTATTAAAAATCTGTTTTGTGCATTATAATGAATAAGTACACAACAATGTGTCTTATGTATCGAAGTTCTGTAATTCCCATGTAATGGCTCGAAAGAAAAAATTAAAAACTCAACATAATCAGCATTGATTTCATGCATTACTATTTTAAATCGATTCGAAAACATTATTAAATATAGGGTGAAACGGAATCTGTTTTTTACTCTTACTTTAAAAAACCACCTGGGACGTGTTACAGTTTTTCCACTATGTGATTTCTCATTTTATCATCAAGACACATCTTTTCTCAACAATTTCATTCTTCATTTATTAACAATAGCTCAATTTTTGTTGGAGATACAATGTAATGTTATGTTATGGAACTAATAACTAAGTGAAAAACATAAACTAATGGTGGTATTCTGCTTTCATCTGTAAGCCAATCTGAAACTTTTTATAATAAGCTTACAGGAAAATTGCAATTCTGGACCTCTTTAAGGGATCTGTACGAGTACTCGACGGGTGATCGGAAGCATTATCGAATGACATATTGTGAGGTTACGTTGAATGGTTTGTTTAGTTTAGGACGAACACCAACGTCTTAACTAAATAAATGCTCTACAGAAATTTTAACCAAGAAATTTTTTTCTATCCTGTTTTCAATTTATGAGATGAAAGAAACAAACGTAAACAACATTCAGATAAATGTATTTTCAAATTCAAATCAAAACCATTTACTCAGAATAAATGTACGTTACGTACAATGAATGCTGGATTATTATTATCTTCAAGATATTCTCAAAGTTCTAACTTGAATTCAGGTTATCGAACCAAATTCCACGCGAGCGAGATATTTGAAATATTTATTTTTTCATCATGTGAACCAAATGAAGTCCAATAATCATTATGCGAATGAATGCAATTTATGTAAAATCTGCACTTTTCCATGGAACTTTTTCATTTATTTCATCGGTGATTTACCTGTATCGACGTCACTATTCAAAACCTTCAAATAGTTATGAAATGCAGTTTTAATTATTCACTCAATAAAGTGAATCTTAACTTTCTCAATACTCATGTCAACGCCGTCTTCTGTACACGAGTGTTTGATTGAGACACCCATTCCAACAATACATAAAGCTCCATGATCAAATCTTACGATTGAAGGTTATGTTTTTCGATCAGTAGTTCAAAAGTGAAACTATGAATAAGAAAGTTAGGGAACCATTCCAGAATTGCATTATTTACGAATCTGTTAGTCGGCCAGTTACAGATCAATCGTACTCTACAGTATTGTAATTGCTGAAAAGCAGAATACCACCATAAGTGAAAAACACTTAATAACTCCCCCTGTGCACTGTAAACAGCTGTAATTCATTTTGGAATGCTTCAGGTTTTGATATGTAGGGAGTTTTCGGCAGTGGCTGATATTCAAGAATTGAATTGGCCTGCTCTAAGACCAGATTTGAACTCAAATCAGCATGTTGGGATTCTGTTAAGAGGCAAATTCAATCTCGCAAACTCCCGAAAATTTGCAACACCTCAGTGACGCTTTAATTGAAGAATGAAATTAAATCCACCAGGTGCCGTATTCTCGAGAAGTGATAGTCCAAAACGTATACGAACTTCATTTCGCGGTGTGCATTTTTGCAGGTAAAACAGGGACTTGCGCAATGAAGTTCGTATACGTTTTCGAATATCACTTCTCGAGAATACGGCCCCTGGCCCCGTATTCTCGACAAGTGATCTTTCAATGCGTATACAAACTTCATAGCGCGAGTCCCTCTTTCACCTTCAAAAATGCACACCGTGCAATGAAGTTCGTTTACGCATTGAAAGATCACTTGTCGAGAATACGGGGCCAGGCTTTTATACGAAACCTTACTGCATATTGCATTGCATACGAACACGAATTTCAGCTGTACTCCGGGCAAGGGGAACCACTTGTTATTGAGTATTTTATGTTTTATACTTAGTTTTCAGTTTATTTTCATTACGTCCCGATTTAAGGTTGCATTAGTGAAAGTACTGTTATTGACATAGCGATATTGTGAGATGAAATGAACTAAAAAAGGAAATAAATGAAAAGGATAATGTGACGTTTCTGTGTTTATATCAGACACCTTTTCCAGAAAAACTTATAAATCTTCAGAATTGTTTGATTTTTCATTTGCAATCTAATTGACATTGAAAGTAGTCAAGACATGGAGATGTTGATTTATTTAATTTTGAAATTTCCTGATGTCATTTCTTTCTTCAATAAATCAATCCAAATACGATCTATTTTAACAGAACAGTTGGCCAAATTATCTACTTCATCTAACAAAATACATGTGGATTCCTTAATTTTCCTTTTATAATTGTCAGGTTCCGTCATTAAGATCTTTGTGTTGTTCCTGTTCATCATATGATCTCCGCTATTTGAACATACATGATCAGCGATTTGTGATCTTGTAATGTCTCTATTTTTGATGTTGTTCTTATATTCCTGTTTTCTTATCTCTAAAGGTCTTGATGTCTTTCCTGTATAAGATTTTCCACATATACATGATATATTGTAAACACAATTTTTTGATTTTTGTGTCGCATTCATTGGTTTCGTTCTCGTTAGAATGAATCTCATATTGTTTTTTGAAAACAGTTCTTATGTTGAATTTTGAACCAATTCTTCCTATTAAAAGGGGCAAAAGGAATGAAGTTCAATAAATTGAACATTTTTCTAATTATTTCTGTTCCAGAGACTGGAAGTGAAAACCTAAAAAGTTTTTAGAAAAGGTGGTTTTTAAGTTGGAGTGAAAAAACAGATTTCGTTTCAGTCTGTACCAAGATACGTACGTTGAGTTTTCTTCAAATTTAAAACCGGTGATTGATTTCAGATGAACATACCTACAAGGAAGAAAAATTAAACATGTCGAACTCAAAATAACACAATAACGAATAATCAAACTCCATCGATTTATTGAGTGGATGGATTATTTTGCCGGTGAGTGTATGAAATCAAGGACCTTGTTGGTTTGTATCAGATCACCCAGAAAAGCACAACAACGACCAGCATCAAAAACCATCACATCCAAACAGCACCCTAGCTGTTATCAGTCGAGATAAGCGCGCTGAGTTTACGTTAAAATACCATATAACAAAACATGTCCCAACGCCGCATGTCTTGTAAGTCTGCCAGGAATTCGAGAAGGGAATTGGAAGAGGAAATTTGCTCTTGAAACGCCGCCGCCCCCCAGCAACAGCCGCCCCTCGTCGGCGGCGGTGGTCGGTATGGCAGCCCGTGGACTCCAGACGAAAGGAGGATGAGTTGGGGTTTGACACAGGGGTGGTTCAGGGAAGAATTTATGGGTAGTTATATGAACTGTTTAGGTCCAAAATGCTAAACACCTGCGTATTATAAAGTTGGATAAACGTTTTAATGGGGGAAAACGTTGTGTGTGGCCGTATTTCTTCCTTTCATAACCTGGGGCTATGAATCTCTTGGTGCAATATATTATGGGGTTCATTAAAATGCGGCGTAAATTTTTCGTTATCTCGTTTTGGGGCGGCGCAATTGAAATTCGGAGTGATTTGGTGTAGGGGTAGTATTCAGGGTTGAAATGTTCCGAGTTTGCCTGCAACATTTTTGGAAGTCGATAAATTTTTCCGTTGTATAACTCTCAAATTTGGTAGCAGATGTCAGCGCGGTGGTTTTTTTGACAGAAAAAAATCTCAACCAATTGAATGTCAATATTTATGGGGATCATTTTTAGGCTCGTTTCAAGAAAAAAACTTCATATGAACGTATGTCCTAAACGTCTTACTTTTTGAGTTACAGGGTGCTTAATGTTTCCAAAAATAAATCATTTTTCATTAATATCTGCTATAACATTAAAGATATTCCAATGAAATTAGTCATACATGTACTATGAATCAAGAGGCATTTTTTAATGTATCACTGTTTTCTTAATTACCACCAGTGGCGTTCGTATGTAATTTGACCTTCACATTTTGTCAGACATTGATGGTACGCCACAGATTCTTCCTGAAATAAAAATTATTTTGGAATTCCCAATCATTTCCCAGCAAAGTTGATCACTTTTTTCAATCCGATGCACAATTTTCGCACAAGAAAATAAAAACCGTTCCTCTGTATAATCATAACAATAAAGTTAATATGTATAGTCCGTTCACGAAAGTTTGAGCGCATAGTAGGCGTTTGTTTATTTATCTGAAGTTGGCAGTATTTGCTGTTATAACGTAAAATAAAGTCAACGTTGTCGAATGTACCCGGCCTCGTCCGACGAGCTTCCGAGTTATTAGAGAACCTTATGACCTTATTGACAACATTGCGTATCAATCTGACAAGAAAATAAACAACAAAACCTAAAATTCTAATGAACACAGTGGAATATACCAAATTGTCATGGCCAACCGACAGATCAACCTTTCGTGAACGGGCTATACATACATATGACAATATCACCATGCAAAGACAGGTATGCATTTTTATTTTTTATGGAACCTGTGCGTCATACTGAAAACAATCGAGCGATCAAATTCTTCAGTATTCGAATAGTTTTCAAGTGTCATTTCTGTTGGAACGGCGAGACAGGGTTTTTCCCTGAGCTCTGGTATCATACGAAAAAATAGTATGGTACCCCGTTTTGCACTAAACTCAGTTACGGATTTTTGTTTTATGTATTGTATTATGTTAGCTCTCGAATTCAAAAAAATATATATAGTGGGTTCAACGTAGTTGTTTGAGACAATTCTGATCTCATAATTGGAAAGTCAAAAATATTAGGCAGAACGATAGCATGTTTCTAGAAACAATAACGCAAACATTGCCTAATGATTAATTAATTCCCTGAATTCAAAATAAAAGATTGGAATCTTCATGCTAATTTCATGCAAACATGTTTTAATTAATCGAGTTGGCAATGAAATCAACACCTATTTATGGACGTGTGATTCACAATTCAAATTTTTCATCGCCATAAAACAAATTGGACGATAATTGTCTGAATCAAGACGAAATCGCATTTCGCGGTTATTACTCCAGTACGATTGAACCAATATAAACGAGAAATAATTTAATTTTCTCTAGTTAATAACTTCACATTCAAATAAAACAAAAAACATAGTCCATTACCCAATCATTGGTCTATTTTGTGCTTTCACTATCCGAATTTTCCGAGCGAAATATATCCACAAGAGTTATAGTCACGTGCCTGTAGGACCTGTCAAAGTTTATATGCATGGTACGTGCCCGTATCGTTGAATTCAGAAAGTTTGCCAATATGTCACAATCAAGAAATGTCACTTGTCATTTTGCACCGTGAGCTGAGTCAGGAATGAAAAGCAAGTTACAATACTGATGCCAAAGATTATTGAGTATAGAGAGATAAGAAACGGCCTTGCATTTGTAGTACTGAAAAACTGACGATGAATTTGTAAATTAAAGTCTGTAATTTCGATTAGAAATATAAAGAAAACTGTAATACGAACTGACGCGAAATTTGCATTTCCTTTAGGATGCTTTATTTTTATATTTTTAATTCATGATTTTCAATGAAATTCGGTATTTCATGTGTATATTTTTATTATACATCATCGAATGATTATAATCGATGTTCAATAAAGTTTGCGAATTCAACAATTCAACAAATCAATGGACCTCTATTGATCACGATGACACGATATGAATTATATCCATTAGTTCAAAGTACAAGGAGAGATCCAACCTGAAATAGATAGATATTCTCAGGAGCCAACTAGATTCGTTTCTCATTCGGGCCCTTCGTAATTGGTGTGATTTATATTCCTATCCCATTTTGAGGTCGATTCCGGGATTCGTGAGTAAACTTGAATGATCTAGACTTATGGGATGAATGAAATGATAACCCCTAAGGGGGTTGATACTCTCTTTTCTTCCATTCAAATGAGAAAAGTTTAAATGATTATTATGAAAATTTCACTATATCGTCGTGAACTTAAAAAAGTATTTGAAAATAATAATTACTGAAAAATGGAAACAGAGATCAATATCAATGTATTGAAATCAACCGATAATAAAATTATACTTATAACATGCATTGTGGTTATGTCGAACAGAGCATCCATAGATAGCTTTTTCGCCCTATTTTGGGCTCTTCAGTATGGAGGAGCTCCGTCTGATAGGTATTCTAGGTTCCGTTATTTGAACTACTATTTGAAATGTCGCCTATTTATGAGAATAACAGAAACAAAACGCCATCTCCAGGGATACTTACGAACACCTACCACCGGTGCATTTCTTCAAAGAAGGAACCAAGAATGCCTCAATGCTGAAGAGCCCAAAATAGGGCGAAATAGCTATCTATGGATGCTCTGTTTGATCGGTGAAAACAAATTGCGTATTGTCATCAATAGGGATGTTGACTACTTTTTGGAATTTATTTTATTTTAAAGATAAACCCTATACAAACACGAAAAAATTACTTTTTCTTCAAAAATATAGTAATTGCCAATGAAACTGAGTAAATGAAAAGACAATTCAAAATTCCCGCAGAAATGCTCAATTTTGTCACGTTCTGATGATTACGTCATGATCCAGTGAACATACTTTGACTTCTCTCAAAGCGAACTGATTTTGCCCGATCCCTTGTGGAAAAGTTCAATATAAGCCTTCAAAATGAATAGGTCGGTCTGTAAATGCTGAATGACGTGTTACTTTTATTTGTAATAATAAATATGAGTTAAAAGTTTGCTACTTACAAAGACAATTTCACGTTTTTAAGCTCCGCTGCACAAAAATCCTTGTTTTCAGCAAAGAAACTTGCGACCATAAGGGAATCTATCTTCGGTAAGTTACTACTATTACCCTTGATGAATTCTATCTCCATTATAAAGAAAATTGTAGATCATCGTTCTTGTAACGAACTAGGTATTGTGTTCTCTTTCAGCTTTCAAATTCGTAAGTTCGAATCATAGATATGATATTATATATTTACTATGGTTCAAGTCACAGAACCGTGGGTTTCACGAAGCTTGATTGGCCATCAAATCGTTCATATTGAAGTAAGTCGATGGTTTATGTCAAAAATGAACTGAAAATTGCAGATAAATGATGACATTTCAATAATCAAGGTGATTGGAGTTTTGTGGAACCCGGCCTATTAATGTATTTTTCCGCCGACCTCTAAATAAAAGGTGATTTTAATGTGTACTAAATTGATCATTAATGACCCTTTTTAATGCTCAAATTTTTGGCTATTTTAATGTGCAATCCTCATGGCAACCGTTCACAAAGTATTCAGAAGCACTACGAGAAATGCCAAAATTCTACTGGAACATAGACACATGGAAATTTCGTTATGACAAATGTATGTCTTGTGCAGAATGAAAATGTATTTCAATCAAGAATTCATACAGAAATCATATTGAGATCGTCGGAAAAATCTTGTAATAAACTCGGTTATTAATCGAGCGACTAATGGTCTCGAACTATTATAGCGTTCGCTCCGCTCACGCTTTAAAATACCTTGACCATTAGTCGCTGTATTTAATAACCTAGTTTATTAAATAACTTTTGTTGATCTGAGCACCGAACATTCGAATTTGCAATGACAATACCTGGAAAGTGACGTCAATTACCTCTGATTGGCGTTCGCAGTCACGTGATAGTTGATAATAAATAACATAATTTAAATCAGCTTTATTTAATTCAACGAGAATAATAAGATCACTAAAATGGTTTTTTAGGATTGCAAAAACTCCCTTCTATGAGGAAAACCTCAATTTATATGAATACGTAACATGAGTCAACATGCCTATTGAAAATAGAACCAAATCATTGGACTATAATATTGGTTCTTCACTCATTCTACAGATTTATTTCAGAAGAACATATACAACATAAATTTCTTTCCGAAATTCAATTTAGCCATCTCATTAGTACATTCAGACTGTCTCGAGAGGTCGGTCATAACCATATCTCAATCCGCTCAGCCGGGATATCATCAGCAGAAGACGGAAAGACCATAATTCGAAGTATATGACGTAATTAAAGAACTCATTGGGTTCATCTATAAATTAGGACGAAACGCCTGACTTGTCCTCAGAGTCTCATTTTACGACACGTGGAAATGTTCATAGTCCGTTTTATCTGACGCGAAAAGTTAATTAGGAAATTTTTATGTAGTACCTATGTTTGACTGCGAATATTATCCGTATTGATAGAAAGAATGCTTGAAATCGTCTAGATACAATGGAATTATATTGATATTACATTATATTGTGGTCGAAGACCACAATAACAACGTTTCGTCACTGCGACTAATGGGAAATGATATGAAGCACTTTTTGCCTCTTGGCGTTCGGCAAAACGTTAAACTGCAGGTATTAAATCTTCATTCGACGACCTGAAATCGCTTGCGTTTAAGTCAAAACTGTGATATGAATACATCAGGATATTGTGCCTGAATACGAGTGAAATTGTCAAATTTGAGTAGAGAATATTCTCAATCGATAAAACTCATCAAATATCAAACTCATATTCTGGAACCAGTCTGGCCAACGTTCAAAAAACATACATGCGAATAGCATCCAGAGCATCAGGAGACTGCTGTTCCTCTCTAGATGAGCTCATCAATGGTCTGAATATATGGAGTTCTCTGGAACATCTATATTTGATGAAGATGCTCTTTGACTTTAGAAAATTTTATTCCCAAAAAAATTTTGACCTCAGAAAATTTCGACCACAGTAAATTCTCTTCCAAAAACTGTTTTCCCCTTGACCTCAACAAATCTTTTTCCGAAAAAAATTTTGACCTCTGGAAATTTTCTTCCCAAAAAATTCTGACCTCCGAAAATTTTGACCTCAGAAAAATTTTTGAGGTCAACATTTTCTGAATTAAATATTTTCTGAGGTCAAAATTATTCGAGGTCAAAATTTGTTTCGGAAGAAAATTTTTTCGAGGGAAAGTTTTTCGAGGTCAAAAACAGACTTTTTCCGGAAGAAGATTTTATCAGGTAGTTTGACCTAAAGAAATATTCTTCCGAAAAAAAATTTCCTTTCGACCTAAGAGAAAAATTTTTCGGGAGAAAATTTTTGAGGTCAACATTTTCTGAATTAAAATTTTCTGAGGTCAAAATTTGTTTCGGAAAAAAAATTTTTCGGGAGAAAACTATTGGGGTCAAAAACGAAATTTTTTCAGAAGAAAATTTTATGAGGAATTTTGACCTAAGAAAATATTCTTCCGAAAAAATGTTTTCCTTCGACCTAAGAAAATTTTCTCCTGAAAAATATTTTGACCTTTGAAAATTTTGACCTCGGAAAATTTTGTTCCGAAAAATTTTTTTTTTCGACCTCAGAAAATTTTCTTTCGAAAAAAGTTTTTTCTTTAGCATCAGAAAATTTTCTGACGAAAAAATTTTTCTATTCGACCTCAGAAAATTTTCTTTCGACAAAAATTTTGACTTCGGAAAATTTTGACCTCAAGAAATTTTCCACCGAAAACATTTTCCTCTTTGATCTCAGAAGATTTTCTTCTGCAAAAAATTCAATCCAAAAAATTTTCTTTCAAAAAAGGTTTTTTTCTTTGACCTCAAAAAATTTTTCTCCAGAAAAATTTTCCATTTGACCTCAGAAAATTTTCTTCCGAAAAAATTTTGACCTCAGATTATTTTGTTCCAAAAATTTCTTTTTTACGTCAGAAATTTTTCTTCGGAAAAAATTTTGACCTAAGAAATTTCGAACTCAAAAAGTTTTCTTTCGAAAAATTTTACTTCCGAAAACATTTTCTCTAAAAAAAAATTTCTTCCGACAAAAATTTGGACCCCAAAAAATTTTCTGCCGAAAAAAAAATTCTCTTTCGGAAAAATTGCGACTGAAGCTACCTAGAATGTTGAAGACATCAGAAGTAGTAGCTCTCTTCAATCTCTTCGCGCAGATGAAAGCAGGCTGTTACTTTTTATAAGGGTCTGTGTGCCACTTTGAAAACAGCTTGGACCTTCATCTAATCTGAAGATAGTGTACCTACCTATATATGATAAACGACTGATATCAGCATTTCTTGATTAATTCAATTAGCATAACTGTGAAGTCCTAAGCAAACATAATTCATTGATTGAAGTTCTGTTGTCAGTGTAAACATCCGAATTAGCACAATTGTCAGTTTGAAGCTGCTGTGTTGATATTTCCTCCTAGTAGATTTCTAGCTCGAAGACACTCTGCCACCGTGACGTTTGAATCAATATTCAAAGAGGAAAACCTCATTATATCTCGCATTCTATCGTTACACCGAATTAAGCAGTTGTTAGCGTTTATTCACGTCGGTGTGAAACAGCCGACTATACTCGTATAATGGAACTCGTGCGCAATTTTGTTTTTGTTGTATAATCAAACGAAAACGTTGACGTCATTGAAACGTATTTGTGGTGAATGGGCCTATTTAGGCAACCTAAATGCGCTGAAGAAATTTGAATAATTATGTACAGAAATTTTGTACTAGTTTCAAGCATATATTGTTGTCAAGAAGACTTCTTGAGCGCTCGTTCTACTCAAAAGAGCTATATCGTTCTGTCCATATGTCTGTAATTTTACAATTCTGAGCCGAAAATGGTCTCAAATGATGAGGTTTGGGTCACTGATGAAGAATATGCGTCAAAATCGATTCTGTCCGTTGGGTCGTCCGTAAACACATTTACTTTAGATAGGATGGTCCTAGAGACTTGAAATCTCCAGAAGAACTTCGGTTTCTAAATCCCGCAATTGAGTTCGTTCACAAGCAAAATCGTACTGGGAGTTCTATAGAATATGGCCATTGAAAATGTTTGCTCCTCATTATATCAGACTGAACAGAACCGATCAAAATAAATTTCAAGAGTATCGCATAATCAGAACCATAGAATTTTCACTTTTGATCTTCGGTCTGCTTCTATATTACCACCCTGAAAAATATGAAATTTTTCAAATTGCACTCTTATATTTTCCTGATTTGAATGATTCCCCAGTAGACGAAGAAAATATATTAAAACAATTTCATTTCACTTAGATTAAACCATAAAATAATAACTATAAACTGGCATACCCACTATTTCATTTTGAGATCTTATTAAATTCAATTGTTATAATTATCGAGCGGTTTCATTATGTTTCAAGGTGACTTATATGTTGATGTTTGTTTACTGTCTGTATACAGTGTGACTTAGCGATAATTTAAGGGCATCAAATATACTTTATCTTATCGACAAAAACACTCACATTGGTAAGTTTACACCCTTAATTTTGGAGTAGCCCCCATTTTAAATTTACTTTTTTATTTTCGTTGACCCTTCCTTTCGTTGAAAATAAATGTCCTACAGATGTGAAAAAAATGTTTTTTGAAAGATGATACTACAAACCTTTCAGTAAAGTAGAACAATATAGAAACATTCAACTTGAAAATGCCATAAAAAATTCTTTAAAAAAAATGTTAGTAAAAAAATTTACTGATTTTCTTAGTAAATCCGCAATAGTACAAGAACTAGCACATTGAAATATAATTTTTTTTCGATGATTTAACACGCAAGGACATTAGCTACAAAACAACACCCACAGCATTTCTTCAAGTTACATAATTTGAGAGTTATTGATGTTCCAACATGACCACTACGCGAGCGCCGCAAACTATAAAGCAGAGGCGGCCATTTTGAGCAATTCTTATGATACATTTGTTTGATTGATCATCAAAAATTATTGTAAGTAAAGTAGTAGTTTATTTTATGAATTTTCATAGGGCTCATGTTCGAACAGCAATTACTTTCTAATTATGTAACTTACAGAAATGTTGTTGGTAACGTTTTGTAGCTAATATCCTTGCGTGTAAGCTCATTGAAAAAAAATTATACTTCAATGTGCTAGTTCTGGTACTATTGCGGATTTACTAAGAAAATCAATACATTTTTTTACTAAAATTTTTTCTAATAATTTTTTATGACATTTTTAAGTTAAAAGTTTTCATATTGTTCCATTTTAATGTAATGTGGTAGTATCATCTTTCAAAAAACATTTTTTTCACATCTGTAGGACCTTAATGTCCAAAGAAATCTATATTATTTGGAAGGGTCAACTAAAATCAAAAAGTAAATTTAAAATGGTGGCCACTCCAAAACTGAAGGAGTAAACTCCCCAATGTGGGTATTTTTGTCGATAATATCAGGTATATTCGATGCCCTTAAATTATTGCTTAGTCATCACCAAACTCACTGTATAGGTATTGAATTTATGGGACACCAAAAATTTTTCATCATATGTCGTAATTTGGTCAATGGCCCACAATTTATTGTTTGTATTTTTAAGGATTCTTTTGATGGAAAATTGTTCAAATTGTTTTTTGAGGGGGGTAATCAGGAACAAAATTTTGACGACAAATATTTGCTGCAATTGGAAATAATTTTTATTTGAACTTATGGAATATCTTGGGATATCTTGTAAATGTTTGAAATAAGAAATTTTCTGCTCTTCTCCGATTGATTCGGCTCAACCCCTATATCAATTACACCCTCCCGAATAATTAACATTCGTGAGAAAATCCATCGTATTAGAAACACGACAGTGACAACTACACACACACATTCCTTGCGACGGCTCTTTTGTAATGAACTCCCCTAAACTGGGATCCCCAAATTAGGCGTTCTGTATATTTAAAGTTCCGGATCTACCCCATTCTTCCTAGCCTTGCATCTATTGAACTGCTGTCAGCTGCACAACTCCGTATTTAAGATGATATTAGTTCGATGTTGCCTTTGTTTTAGTCGGAATAAATTTGGCGGAATATGACTTGAATTGGAAATTTCATTGTCTGGCTGGAAGTTCATTTAATATTGGTTGAGGGTCTTTGTAGCCGGAGTTCTGGTGAATTCGGAATATTGGCTTTCGGGACGCGGACGGAAAGTGATATTTTCTGGTTCTGGTTCCTTCAACTGCAGATTATATTTTGCATTTCTGAGGAAGAGATTTTGCGAGTCCAAACCAGACTTGCTCAGCTCAGCCGGTATCGATTGAAATACAGGGTGTCCCGTAATTAGACCGACAAACTTCTAGTGGACATTGAAGATCATGTTTTAGACAGATTCGACCCAATTCATATAATGCAAAATTCCTTCGTTAAGGAGCTAGTGCCCTTTGAAGATGACGTTCTGTCCACACTTTTTGCCACATATTCGCAAAACGGAGTCACATAAAGTGCTGAAGTTTACACATTGGCTAATATCAAAAATACGCATCGATTAGATTGAGTGCATTTCTTTCATGTCAAGCACAATAGTATCGTTTGGGGGGGGGGCGAAGGGTATTTTTAGTTGAAACTTTTTTAACTTTCATTATTTCGCAAGATTAACATCATATGCATTAACTCTGATGTTTTTTCTTGAAAAAAGATGCTTAACCATTATCAAGTGAAAATAAATTCAAAACAAAAGTGAACATTGAGTACTTAGTGAAAATACAGAAAATTTCAAATCTATTTTTTTCAGAAATGGTGAATCTGGGCGTCATTATACAAGAGCATCTTTTTTCGAGAAAAAACATCAGAGTTTATGAATATAATGTAAATCTCGCGAAATAATGAAAGTTAAAAAAGTTTCAACTAAAAATACACCGACCGTTACATTATCTTTTTCATTTTTTCCCTTTTTTAGGATTACAGTTAGGCAACAATTTTTTCAAAACCAATTTGCTCCTGGCAAACAAGTGCAAAGATTTTCGTAGATCACTTCCTCTCAATTGAACATTTTTAATTATTTCTCTTTCAGCGACTGGTAGTGAAAACCTATAAAGTTGTTTAGAAATTGCACAACCGGTATACGGAGCAACGGTTTTAATTCCACAAAATTTGGGAAATTTGAAAAATTGGTGAAGGTGACTATTCTTTTATTATTTATTGCCAGTTTCTGAACTTCATAGGTTACGAGCAGTTCTGACAGTTGGACAAGATAACAGGACCAACATTAACCTATTGTGAATTGTTTAGTGCAATCTGAGTGCGATTCATTGAGAGATTTTGTGGTTTTTTCTATATACCTCGAATTTTCATTCATATTAAACTAGACTCATGAATATGATTTCTTCTTGATTGTTTTCATACCAAAAACAAATATTGAAAATATTTGTTGAATATGCCTCCTTTTTTTGTAAGACTGTGGTAGCTAAGGATGAACCGAATATTCTACAAATTTAAGTTTCTTCATCAGGTGGATTAAAATGCTGATGTTGATATTGATTTGATACCAATAAGGAAGAATAACTAACAGGAAATTATGCATTATTATTGATATTTTCATTTCAATACTGTATGACTGTTCAGCAGAACTTGACTCATCGTAGAAAAAAGAGAATGTAGGATTGCTATTGGATTCGAAAAAAACTCTTTTCATTTACCTTGTGTCTGTCAATTGGGAAATCAAATTAATCAATTCTTTCATTTCATTATCAAAAACTAAGGCGCTTTGAAACGTATAAACAAAAATAATCAGCAACATCATTACTTAGAATATTATTTCGGCTACTCCCGTCATAGTTACTTCAATAAAATAGTCTGTCCCCTTCAATATGCAGAGTTTCATAATTTGCTACCGAAACACATTAATCCAATCGAATTGTGCTTTTAGAAGGAAAGTTTCAGGGTAGTTTTGATTTCTTTCATTTTTTATGTTTTCTTTAGGTGAGTTTTGGGTGCTGAATCCGAATTTGAGGTTTGCTAACAAAATTTCGTGACGGAACATAGAAAAGAATACAAAAAAATTAAAATTTTATTCTTGGTCAGTTCATTTTGTTTGGTTTCGGTTTGTCTTAGATATTGAAAAACAAAACGCAAACAATTGAAATGAAATTTCGCGGCCAAATCCAAGATCATAATAAGCCCATGTAAAATTTTGTCGACATAGTGTACATAGAACCATAGATAATTCAATGGAATATTGAACAGAAGAATCTTTATATTTCCATAACGAGATATCCGATTCGAAGGAAATTTTTTTTGAATGTTTATGCAAAATTTAAAGAGGATTGCATCAATGGAACCATAGAATTTAATTTTTATTATATTTTCATTTATTGAATCTTAAAAATACCTCATTTTCAGCTATAATTTGAGCCAGAATGGGTTGTCGCAGAACAAGCTGTGGTAGTACAATTTGTGGGATATTTTATATTTTGTACGGGTAGGTTTTTTCACAAAAAATTGATAGTTTCCGGGTAATGAGCAAAAAACTGACCAATGAAGAAATTTTCATTCGTTTTTTGTATTTTTTTCTATGATCCGTCACGAAATTTTGTTAGCAAACCTCAAATTTGGATTCAGAACCTCAAAAAACATAAAAAATAAAAGATATCAAAAAATCTTTTCCGCTATTGGTTCTTTTAAGCATAAATATACTGTACTATATGCGCTTCGTCCATATTTGGTCATCCTGTATAAAAATAAAGGTTGGAAATGGCACAATGACTGACTCAACCAACGAAGAACGTGGATCTTTACCGTCTTTCCAATCCAGGTAGTCCAATCACGTCAGCATACGAAATTAAAACACCATGTCCCGTTGTCCACGTTTCTACGATCAGCACATCGTGAGCAAAATGAGGGAGCGTGATAAAAATCCCATTCCATAAGCCTTCGTGCTCGTGGATTACAATTCCGTAGTTCTCATTTAGTTGCATAGAATCATATTGAGCTTGCACGTGTTCATAGGTCAATAATGGTCGAAGGAACAAGGAAAAACCCTCTTTGGAGCCCGAAGTAGTCCCAATCCCAAACGACTCGGATGGATTTATTAATAAAAAATCCGAGGTCAGAAACAATTCAGTCCAGCTGTACGCACAGTAACTTTCGAATCAGAGGAGTTGAAGGTATGGAAATACCTAGTGCAGGTGCAAAGTCGGAATAGCTCCATTGAGTTCGTTGATTGGCCTAATCGATCGAAGAGTTGACGGGTTTCCATGGTGCTGGAAGATATTTTCAAAAGACAACTCGTAATAAAGGGTTATCCAATAAGAAGTGTTATTTTGATATTCAAAGAAAAATGCCATTTTTCAATATAAATGATCGGATGTTTATTTCATTATGAAGAAGAAGCTATACCGTTAATAGTGGAAAATACCATCAAGCAAATAACCACCACGACCAAGCTTACAGGTCAATAACATTTTACTGAAATTTTCCATAACCGAATCGCAAAGTGGCTGCCCTATGTCCTCGATAGCTTCACGACTTCCAACTTTGAGGTATTGAATCGACGCTGGGCTATCGGCGTAGACCTCCTCTTTCACGTGGCCCCAAAGGAAGAAGTTGCAAGATCTTAAATCACAAGATCTCGGTGGCCAATTGTAATCAACTCTTCGGGAGATAACACATTCCGGAAAGGCACGACGTTGTTGATGATCGGCCGGCTTGAGTTCTTGTGTTAACTAAAATTTAAAACCCAAATCTTAATGTAAAATACGGTGTAATGACGACGATTGAACAAACTTTTGAGCGTCGTGTACGGGTTTTATTCATCACATCACTAACTTGTCCCAAAGACTCGAATTTTTCCACCAATTTCTTTATTGCGGTATGACAAGGTGCTTCACGACGACCCAAACATGTTCGAGTTTTACGAACCGCCTCAGCCATTTCACCATTTTTATAGTGAATTTTAATAATTTCAATGCGTTCTTGAAGCGTGTATCGATCCATTTTAATTAATGACGTAGTTTCTACTTGTCAAATGTCAAAAAATGACAGCTTCAAACGTGACATCTACCGAAATATCGGGTTATTCAAAATAACACCTCTTATTGGAAAACCCTATATATTGATTCAGTTAGTCTCATCTTCGATTAATTCCTCATCTTTTCTGTTCGTCCGTTAGACTTTGAGAAGAGTATTTATCGGTTGTGCATGTATTTTTCAAAATCAACTATACATACCTACACGCGACAGTCCATACAACTGTCTTCAAAATAACCACACAGCTACTCAAAGATCATTCTCCTCACCTGAAACAAAGAAAAAACAAGGTATTGACCGAAATACAGAACTATGTTTTTATAATATGCAAAATCAGTTGATGCGTGTTCTATTTGACATTGTTGTGATTGTGAACTGATGCGCTTCGCTTCAATATAATGTTGTTTTTTGACAAAATCAGTTTGATTTCCGTAACCACTTCAGTTCATCATAACAACAACAAAATCTAGAATTTTGGTAGAAGTTAACAATTTAATACTGAAAACAACCGAGAGTCAATTATTTTTTTCGGGCATTGGTAATAATGGGTATTTCAGATTTTGTCAATATCCCGATTAAAGAAATTCGGATTATCATCCGAAAAAGTCATCAGAGACCTGTCTCTGAAGTCATGTTCTACTTGTCAAATTTATCCCACTTCTAACTGAAATGATTTCGGAATTTATTGAGACAAATAGCAAGCTGAATGAGTCAATCTGTTCGCTGAAATTTCCAGGATTTTATCCGACCTAAAGAATTTAAGATGCATAACAATGAGAAAAACTTCAACCATTTCGTTACTCTTACTTCTCAGCTCATACTCGTAATGATCTAAAATCGTGAATTAGCTTGCAGCGTTGTTACTTTAAATTCTTCATTTAATAGGAAGAGCGTATAATTGAATTTTCTACTTGCATATTTCCACAATTCAGAAACTTTGGCCTGAATTTAGCATAGATATGCCAGATTATCGCAGTGCAGGTGTGTTCCTGAAGCCAATAAAAGAAATTTAATTCGATAAGTCTGACAGAGTTGGCTGAAATTAAGGCAGATAGAAAAAGGGAGAATCCGCAGAAATAGCAATGGAAAGTTTGAACTAGGTCATCCTGCGCATAGGATCAGAAACAGCGATTAGGAGCTAGTGGACTATGTTAAAATATTTTGGGGATCTGTTTACTATACAGAGCTCCTGGATTCTACCCAATGACTTATACCTATAGGGTATCTGTAAACAAATGCGAGGAACTTTGGGAAATGTTTCCTGGATGAAAATAAGCAGGGGTAGTTCATATAAATTTTTTTCGAAATCAACCCTCCTTCCAAGATACAGCTTTTAGAAGGCGATGACGAGTTAACAGTTTTTCATTTTTTACGGCTTCTTCAAAACACTGAGTCATAATACTATACATAATATGAAGCACTAAGTAGATGTTACTCACACACATTTTTAGATCCCACAACTTCATTACTAGGGGTTGAAAAAAACAGCCCCCTACAATTTTCGTTCAAAAATTGTTTTCGAAAATTAAAATTCTCTTATGGTTCCCATTCAATTCTGGAGAAAAAATTTCTTGTGCAAAATTTCGATACAGTCGGTACTTTTTTCGGGAAAAATAAAAACTCACAAGCAGTAATGATCCATGTTCATTCCATTTCCATGTTCCATAAAATGAATATTCCAAGATATTGTATGTATATGACAGGAGATAAAGATGTTCCATAAATCTTTCTGAAGGTTTAATTACTTATCATCGGAAAAAAATTATATCCGTAATATTTCAATTTCACAAACAGAACTCTTTGGATTAATAAGCATAATTGACAAAACCAATTTTGAGCAAAAAAAAATATCTTAGTATATTCATTCTATGGATCATACGATGAAATGAAATGAACAGTGATCATAACTGCTTGTAAGTTTGTATCTTTCCAGAGAAAAATATCGACTGTATCGACATTTTGTAGGAAACTTTTTTCTCCAGAATTGAAGGGGAAACCATAAGAGAATTTCATTTTTCGAAAATCTATCCCACGAAAACAATTTTTGGAGTAAAATAATAATGGATTATTATTTTCAACCCCTAATAATTGAGTTATGGGATCAGAAAAAAATGTGTGAGTAACATCTACTCAATGAATAATATTATGTATAGTCCTAGTTTTTTGTCATAAAACCGACGTTTCGGTCGCACATCGACCATATACCTGGATTGTCACAGAAGATATCGAAAATTTTCAATAAAATTAACTGTACATGCGCATTTTACAACAAAATAACAACTAGGAAATACTTTACGCAATTAAAAGACCCCGTTCCAACAGAATCACAATCAGGGGTGGTTTATAGTATACCATGTTTCAACTGTGACAAGTCCTACGTAGGACAGACCAGACAACTTCTAAAAGACAGGGTTCAACAACACAAAACTGACTGCAACAACATCAGAAATTTGGAAAAAACAGCGCTCACTTCACATACAAAAAAAGAAGGACATAAATTTAATTTTGAAGGAACTAAAATACTAGACCATGAAAATAACAACTATCGACGAAATATTAGCGAAATGATACACATAACAATAAACAAGACAATAAATTATAGGGAAGACGTTAATGGACTTAGTACAATCTATAACAATTTATTAATACCTTTAAGAAAATAAAAAAACACTAAATAACAATATCAATATTTTATAAACAAAGAAAAAGAATTATATTTTATGTAAACATGTTTGGTTTCTGTGTTTCTTTCTGGAATAATCTAGTCCGATAAATAAGATATGTTATTTATATTGTATGTTCTGTGATGTTATTCTGAGATTCCTTGAAAGAGTTTGTAATTGTGAGAGAGGGAAAGATTTTTATTTATGACGATTTATGTTCAATTGCTACATTTTGACCTTGTTCCTGTATAATCATTAAAGTAAGTGTAATATCGTTTGTTTTATGTAGAGACTCATTTTAAAATTTCAGCCTTGATAAAGGTCCGATGTGCGACCGAAACGTCGGTTTTATTACAAAAAACTAGGAATATAAATAAACATTGTCCAAATACCTGAGAAAGAGTTTTAATATTTAAAGAATATGGACGAGAGTGGAAATCAAAATTATGTATAGTTTTATGACTCAGTGTTTTTAAGAAGTCGTAAAAAAAAATAAAAACCTGTCGACTCGTCATTGCCTTCCAAAGGCTGTATCTTGGAAGGAGGGTCGAATTCGAAAAAAATTATATGAACCCCTGCTTACTTTCATCTTCCCAAGTCCCCCGCATTTGTTTACGGACACCCAGTATATGATGCTCTCCAATATTGCGAAATGAGACCTCTACTAATATAAACGAAGTACCAAATCATATCGTCCCAAATATCGAAATCAATAAAATTCTTGCGGGGATTACAGAAGGATTTGCGGCCCCCGCAGAAACAACCTCCATTCCGAAAATGAACAAATGAATAGGGGGAAAATTGGCTCATTCGGCCGGGGCTTTGATGATATGAAACCCATCCCATTTTGCCTCATTGTTCGCCACCAAGTAACAGAGGCCGTCGAGAATATTATTCGTTATATCTGGGGAATATTTTTACTGCTGATAAAGATGTCAGTCCTCCTCCCTTTCGTTTATCTAGATCTAAGAGGACAGGTTGAAAATGGAACAAAAAATGCTTATCAAAAAAAAAATTGGAGGGTTCGGTCGGAAGATAATTCGGAGTGACGTTTTCTTATATTATTGTCACATGAAAAGTTTGTGTTATTCTACAGGGTGTCCGGGGAATAACTGTACATACTCTTACCAGAGATAGAGTTGCACTAGCTGACTACTGATTGACTATAAAAAATTAATTTCTGGATTTCCCTAGAAAACTACAGGGTGTTTTTCCAACTTCATGGAAATACTTAGACCATCATAAAATCCAAACTTATTGACAGATATTATTGAAACTTGGGAGGTTATTGGCACATGCCTAGGTCGAGTCAGAAAGATACTCGGAAAGATATCAATTATTTCATTATTCCAGGGCCGGACTCATTTGAGGTGTTCAGGGTAAAAAAAATAAAAGTATTTCGAATTGCGAATAATTGATTCGCTTTTTAGAAAGAGGCTAAATTATGCTTCAATTTGTGGTATCGCTTAAAGTTGTCACATCAACAATTATTTTTTTATGAATTTTTGAATTTGGAAAAAGTTCGAAAAATTGAATTTATTTACCTGAACAGGACTTAGTCACCTTGTGGAGGTCAAAAATAAATAATAAATTTTCTTTAAAAAGTCACTAAAGATGAGGGAGACTATAATAATTTGTTGATATACTGGGTGGTCACCCTAGACGCGGATCTCATTGCGATGAAGTGAATGAAGGTATATTGCGAAAAAAACTATTGGCGACATGTATAGGGTATACATAAGCATATTTCAAAATTATTCGTATGTATACTGGGTGTTCATTGGAAGAAGTGTCACTTTGGTCTATATCTTTGTTGTCGAACACCCGGTATACATACGAATAATTTTAAAATATGCTTATGTACACCCTATACATGTCGCCAATATTTTTTTCGCAATATACCTTCATTCACTTCATCGCAATGAGATCCGCGTCTAGGGTGGCCACCCAGTATATCAACAAATTATTATAGTCTCCCTCATCTTTAGTGACTTTTTAAAGAAAATTTATTATTTATTTTTGACCTCCACAAGGTGACTAAGTTCTGTTCAGGTGAATAAATTCAATTTTTCGAACTTTTTCCAAATTCAAAAATTCCTAAAAAAATAATTGTTGATGTGACAACTTTAAGCGATACCACAAAGTGAAGCGAAATTTAGCCTCTTTCTAAAATTATTCGTAATTCGAAATACAAAGTGTTTTTTTACCCTGAACACCTTAAATGAGGATTAATGAGTCCGGCCCTGGAATCATGAAATAATTGATATCTTTCTGACTCGACCTAGGCATGTGCCAATAACCTCCTAAGTTTCAATAATATCTGTCAATATGTTTGGATTTTATGATGGTCTAAGTATTTCCATGAAGTTGAAAAAACACCCTGTAGTTTTCTAGGGAAATCCAGAAATTTATTTTTTATAGTCAATCAGTAGTCAGCTAGTGTAACTCTATCTCTGGTAAGAGTATGTACAGGGTATCCCATTTTGGGCACTTTTACGGGATATCTCCGTTATTTTTAACGTTAGCGGAATGCGGTTTTCGCGACAGTATGCTACTTTTTTATGAAACTAAAGATGGCGCAATCAGTTTTTGCATAGCCCTCTTAGTTTTTGCTATACAGGGCTGAAATGAAAAGTATCACTTTTTAATCACCTCCCGTATCTCAGTTGTGCTTGAACTTGGAGAAATGGTTGAAACGTATTCCTATAGATTTTTTTCCGTAGAATCCAGTGGCGTAGTCAGTTTTTCAGTTAAACTTTCCGTTTTTGAGTTATTGAGCAAACATATGTCTTTTTAAATTGGACAGGGTGTCCAATTTTTTATTCTTAATAAGCACAATCTCAGCTCTTCAAAAACATATTATTTTATGCATTAATTTTCAAAACCAAGTTTAGAATTCAAGATTTTGTAATTCAATTGTCAATAACTAAGTAGTAGGCTCCATGACTGTTTATTAAAAACAAAACAAAAATGTCAAAGCTTTGTCAGTTGGTTTAAAAGTTTACAGTTCTCTCAGTTTTTATCAGAGCCGGAACTAGGATTCTAGCGCCTGTGGCAAACTTTCAAAATGCGCCCTTGAAGAAATTTATTTTTCAATAAATATATGATTTTTATAATTGACATTTATTGATTATAAGGGGTTTTCCAATAAAAGGTGTTATTTTGATATTAAAAGAAAAATGCCATTTTTCAATAAAAATGATCGGACGTTTATTTCATTATGAAGAAGAAGCTATGCCGTTAATAGTGGAAAATAACATAAAGCAAATGACCACCACGACCACGCTTACAGGACCATATCCTTTTGATGAAAATTTCCATAACCAAATCGCAAAGTGGCTGCCCTATATCCTCGATAGCCTCACGAGTTCTTTGAGGTTTGAATCGACGCTGGGCTATTGCGTAGACCTTCTCTTTCACGAAGTCGCAAGGTGTTAAATCACAAGATCTCGGTGGCCAATTGTAATCACCTCTTCGAGAGATAACACGGTTCGGAAACTTTTCCCGCAAAAGACCAATGGTTTCGTTGCTTGTGGGGCACGTAACGCGGTCTTGTTGAATGTAAACGTTGTCGAGATCAGTACTATCCAATTTCGGCCATAAAAAATCATTGATCATCTATCGATAGGGCAATCCATTCACCGTAACTGTTGCTCCAGCCTCATTTTCCGAAAAGTAAGGTCCAATGACTCCGCAGGACCATGAACCGCACCAAACAGTCACACGTTGAGGATAGAGAGGCTTTTCAACAATAACTCTTGGGTTTTCCGAGCCCCAGATGCGACAATTTTGCTTGTTGGCGAAGCCACCGAGGTGGAAATGGGCCTCATCACTCAAGATGATTTTTCGATGGAATTCCGGATCATTTTCATGCATTTCAACGACCCAATCAGCAAAGACACGTCGTTGTTGATGATGATCGGCCGGCTTGAGTTCTTGTGTTAACTGAACGTCATAAGCCATAAGACCCAAATCTTTATGCAAAATACGGTGTAATGACGTTTGTGGAATGCCTAATTCCAAAGAACGACGAGAAATGGACAAATCTGGATTTTCTTTAACACTTTTGGCGGCAGCAGCAATATTTTCGGCTGTTCTCGAGTGACGTGCACGGGTTGTATTCTTCACATCACTAACTTGTCCCAAGAGCTCGAATTGTTCCTCCAATTTCTTCATTGCGGTCCGACAAGGTGCTTCCGACGATCCACATTTTCCACCATTTTTATAGTGAATTTTAATGATTTCAATACGTTCTTGAAGCGTGTATCGTTCCATTTTTGTTAATGACGTAGTTTTTACTTCAAATGTCCGAAAATGACAGCTTCAAACTTGATATTTACCGAAATAGCGGGCTATTCAAAATAACACCTCTTTTTGGAAAACCCTTTATTTTGAAGAACCTGTTATTGACAATAATCTCCCATATTTTAAGGTAATGGACAATGCACCGGGAGTCGTGTTTCTCGCCATGTATAATTTTCCAGGATTTTGTTCCGTTTTGGTAGTGTTCGTTAACTACGTGTTTTTCAATTTTGCAAACTGGTAAATTCGCCACTTTGAAATATAGAGCTTGTAGTCAATCTTGATTTAAAATGGAATATATCATATTTCACATTTTGCGCCCCTAGGTCGTTTGCGCCCGTGGCAAATGCCTCCCTCGCCACGCCCACGGTCCGGCTCTGGTTTTTATTATTTATTATATTATATTAAGGATTCAGTTTTAAGTTTTTCTCATTACGGCTGCTTACGAAAATTACGAGAAATATGACATGCTTGTTTGTGATCTAGATATTATGTTAACATTATTTTCGATTTCTAACGAAATCGTGATATTTATTTTTTGTTTTTAATAAACAGTCATAGCCTACTACTTAGTTATTGACAATTGAATTACAAAATCTTGAATTCTGAGCTTGGTTTTGAAAATAAATGCATAAAATAATATGTTTTTGGAAAGCTGAGATTGTGCTCAATAAGAATAAAAAATAATATACAGGGTGTCCAATTTAAAAAAAACATATGTTTGCTTAATAGCTCAAAAACGGAAAGTTTAATTGAAAAACTGACTACGCCACTGGATTCTACGGAAAAAAATCTATAGGTAAGTATACGTTTCAACAATTTCTAACAGTTTAAGCACAACTGAGATACGGGAGGTGATTAAAAAGTGATACTTTTCATTTCAGCCCTGTATAGCAAAAACTAAGAGGGCTATGCAAAAACTGATTGCGCCATCTTTAGTTTCACAAAAAAGTAGCACACTGTCGCGAAAACCGCATCCCGCTAACGTTAAAAATAACGGAGATATCCCGTAAAAGTGCCCAAAATGGGATACCCTGTACAGTTATTCCCCGGACACCCTGTATATAGATAGGGGACACATTTATAGATAGAAAAGTATTTTTCTTCAGCGTATTTGTGACCACTTTAGAACCAAAATAATGGGTGTATTGCTTTTAAACCATGAATTCTACTATGGCGCCTGAGCATTGTGGTGTTGAAGGAAATGGAGAAGCCTATGAACTTACAAAAAGTACATCAAGGATCAATGTTAACACCTGCTGGGCCTGAGTCTGCATGCGGTACCAATATAATGTAGAAAGAAACCTGGACTTATCCAGACCAAAAAATTCGTGGTGATTCCACCTACCCATACCAAAAAGCTCTTGAAGCTAGCAACTAGTCAAAAGTTGATATGTCATTCGAAAGTACACTATATGAGGTATTTTTTAATGAAGAGAAAGCGTGTGCATAATTATTAATATTTCATCGAAAAAACCATTGGAAAAATAGGACTGATTTTGTTAACTTCAGAATCGTGATATTCTTCTCCTTACCACGCCTGCAATAAGAGTGTTTTCTGCACACAGACTCTCTCATCTTGTAGCAAATTTATTGCCTTTTTCGAATATATGGTCAAATTTGATGAGACTACAAGGAAAACTGAATAATGTTCATTTAAGAGAGAATACTTGAAATTTTTTGTGAAATTAAGAAATGTTAAATTGAAGAATAACCGTCAACATTGCGACCATGTGTCATATGACATTTTTTGTTGCAAATCACTTGTATAATCATCCCCTGAAGTTTGTTCACTCAAAAGTAGACACCCCGTAGAGTACGTTCATGTAAGTTTGAGCCGTCGGTTGGCCATGACAGTTTGGCATATTCCACTGTGTATATTAAAATTTTAGGTTATGTTGTTTATTTTCTTGTCAGATTGATACGCAATGTTGTTAATATAACATAGAGTTCTCTGATAACTCGAAAGCTTTCGGATGAGGCCGGGTACATTCGGCAACGTTGACTTTATTTTACGTTATGAAAGCAAATACTGGCAACTTCAGATAAATAAACAAACGCCTACTATGCGCTCAACCTTTCGTGAACGGAGTATATATAAATCAGATTATTGAAATAGTCAGGCGTTATCATGATTCCAGAAGTGAGATAGCTTTATTCCATGATGGGAAAATATAGTGAAAATTAATGTTCAACTTGAGGGCTCACTCTCCGAGACTCATGCAAATAATAATCGACTACTTCAAAATGCATTTCAGGATCAAAAGTAATAAATAGATGACTTAGTAATCGAATAACCGGAAACTTCAATAGATGCGGAAGCGGACCAAACTAGGTTAAAAGCATGCGGGGGAGTAGCCCGCATTCAAATATGACGTGTAACTAGCTGCCAACTTCAAAATAGCCGCACACAACGGTTCAGCATGTCCGAAGAATACGGCACACACCATTTCCTCTGATTAATCCGCAATATTTTCGACATCGGCTATCCTTTGAAGCTTTTCCAGCTTTCCCAAAGGTCTGGGGTCGATTGAGGAAAATAGTGGTAGTTGTATAGAGCGAATGCATAATGCATTCGATGTCGACACGCTACCAATTTATATGCATAATGGGTTTCGATATTATGATCATTTAACGTCTGTTCGCTTTATTGTATATTCGGGCAGAAGAGATCGAACATAACGCAGTGCAGTTTAAAGTTTACGCCATAAAGCATATAAATAATGGATCGATGTTGATTAACTTCGAAAATGAAATTCAGTTAGATTTGTGGAAAAGCATGTTTGAATATTATTCATTTCCATATTCCGAAAGTTCATTACAGAAATTTCAATGATCATTTATATCGTCAAGTCGAAAATTCGAACGCGCTTGTGCATATTAGCAAAACAAGGCATACCCTGAACAATGTGATATCTAGAAATTACGACTTTAAAATTTGGAATATTCAGGGGAGGTTCAAGATTTGAACGAAAAGAATGAGATCAACAGTTCACTTTGAATTTATAAAAATTCGAGAAAAGCAATGAGCAGGTGTTTTCGAGCGCTTGTTGATTGGTGGAGCAGTAATGCTATCACATCAAAGTTTTGTGAAGGATTTCAGATTCATGCTAAGTATAAAAATGCAAAATCTCAGCACGATCGGAATTATATTCGGAAAATTATTCGAACACTGAAATATGTAAAACATCAATAACAAAAAAGTGTAATCTATGGTTTTAATGATGCGATCCACTTGCGATCCACATTCCGAAATAAATTTCACTAGAAACAGATATCTTTTCATGGAAATATTAAGACCTTTTTTCAGTATTCCAATAGAAATTTCTATGGTTCTCTCAACACTGTGGCCACAAAATTTTGTAGGATTCTTATAATGAGCATCTTGCAAGTGGCCGCGAAATTTCATCTCGATTGGTTCCGTTTTGTCTGAGATTTGGGGAACAAAAATTTTGAATGGTCATATTTTATGGAATGCCCTGTACGATTTGGATGGTTAACGAACTCAACTGAAGCATTTGGGAACTGAACTCTTACTGAAAATCTCAAGTCTCTAGGACAATCCCTTCAAAAGTCATCGTGTTGACGGCCGTTCGGCCCCATGGACAGAATTGTTTGTGATCAAGGAGTCGAACCCTATCGTTTGAGACAATTTTCGGCTCAAAATCAGATATTTGTACGAAACGATATAGTACTCGTTTAAGAGAACAATAGTGAGTAGTGTGTGACAGAGACTGTTAATAAAAACTGTGAAACATGTCAGCTCTGCACCATAATAATCATAGACAAACTAAAATAATAGATGAGCCACTCGTATATGTCGCGCCATCTGTCGGAGGAGGATACTAATACACGAAAAAATTATTCTCAATTTGATAGTTAGATGTCGTTGCATTCATGGAAATCCTATCGAGAAAATAGTAAGTATGTAAAATCGTTATTATCAAAAAAACCTTTGAATTGTCAACTGACACAAGGAGTGGTTTGACACGTTCTTTTTGAAATATCATGAATTTCGATATGCCTGCAAGAGTGAAGATGTGTTGTGTTATTGGATGTGAAAATCGAGATGCAAAAAGGTAATTTCAAAATATTTATTATATATGTTCTGTTACCTATAAGAATTAATATAGTTTTCAAAAAAGTTTTTCATGTATTGAATAAGTTTAGTAGGTAAATACTCATATTTTGTATTATTGAATTCATTATTGTTAGTTTTTGAGAATGTTTTCAATGCAATTATTAGTTTATTGATTAGATATTTATGAAATGAATCTGTATTTTCAATTGGTGATATCTATTTCAGTTAATAAATTTTTATTCTATCCAGAATTTGATTATTGATCCTCATTTCTCGATTCCAAAAGAAAATCAGATGAAAGTTCGTTGCAGGTATTATTTTCATGAAAATAAATTTCCTCACTCATCGATAACTTGCACGAATCCATTTCTGATTTCCTTTTGGAAATTGAATTTCAAAAAACTTTTTATATGGGTGTACCTACCTATTCAAAAGGTGCACTACAGAATTCTTTTTGAGGCAGCTTTACAATACAGATTCCTTTTTCAATTGAGCTTTTTTCACGAATTAGTGATGTTGTACAAAAAAAGATGTCGTTGAAGCTTGTTCTACTAGTGTCTCATCTATTCTCCGTTTAGTTAGTCTATGATAATAATGTTTCGTAGCAAAATTCCAGTTTATGTCTGCCTAACCCTTGTATTAATAATATACGTAATTAATTTCATTTCCATCAATGATATTAAATAATAAGAAAATTATCAGGCATGTGGACTATTTTTATTCTTGAGGTATTTTACAAATGTTCACCTATGTTTTGACACCATTAGTGTCTTTATCAAGGCTGAAACATTTTATAGTGTGAACATAACAGATCCAAGTAAACAAACACAATAAATATAAAACAAATATAATAAGTCAATATAAAATAAATGAAATAAAACAAAGATTATTAACGAAACCTTCAAGAACAAAGGAAGTATACGTTTGTTAACGGACTTTTGTGAACTTAACCCATCAAGTAATTAAAATGACATTGAATGAAAATAACAAAACATCTAACCTTACAAAATATAAAAAACATAATGTGTGAACACAGAATATCTCATGTAGTATCACATGTTGATACTAAGGCTCTGAAAAGGGGAGTATACCAGACAGCCATGCTGGGTCCAACCACAGACTCGAAAATTACAGAACAATTCGAATGAAATGGAATCTGTTATCGAATAAATGCTTACGCTTACCTGTCTAGTCTCCAACTTTATTGTTTTGAATAAAAAATCAATACTTTCTATTAGCTATTCTTCAAAAAAAGCACGCAACTAACAATAGAGCACAATAACTGAGAAATTGACATTACCATCTGTAATTTTCGAGTCTATGGTTGGACCCAGACAGCCTGTCTGGCATACCTATCTTTCTAGTGCTCTATTGATACTAACACATCCCATATTATAAGTGAGATATTCTGTGTTCACACTTTTTTTTACATTTTGTTAGGTTAGGCGTTTTTTAATTTCCTTCAATGTCATTTTAATTACTTGATGGATGAAGTTCACAAAAGTCCGTTAATGAAAGTATATTTTCCTTCTTAATGGTTCTGTTGATAACTTTTGTTGCATTTTATTTATTTCATATTGAATTATCACATTTGTTTGTTTTATATTTGTCGTGTTTGTTTACTTGAAATTGTTATTTTCAAGCTATAAAATTTTTCAGCCTCGATAAAGACACGAATGATGTCGAAACTCGAAACGTTGGTGAACATTTGTGTGTGAAAAACCTGAAGAATAAAAATAGTCCACTTGCCTGATAATTTTCTTATTATTTGATATCATTGATGAGAATGAAATTAACCTATATTATTAATACAAGGGTTGGGAAATTTGCTACAAAGTATTATCATTGTTAAAAAATGGTATTCCCATTGTTTAAGAACCTTAAACAATAGTATTATTATGGTACAGAGCTGACATGTTTCACAGTTTTTTTCACAGTCTCTGTTACACTCTACTCACTCTTGTTCTCTTGAACAAGTGCTATATCGTTTTGTCCAAATGTCGGTAATTTGAGCCGAAAATGGTCTCAAACTATAGGGTTCGACTCTTTGATCACGAATCTGTGGTCAAATTCAATTCTGTCCGTGGGGCCGTCCGGCCGTAAACACGATAACTTTCTAAGGGATTGTCCTAGAGTTTTGAGATTTTCAGGGAGAGTTCGGTTCCCAAATTCCGTGGTTAAGTTTGTTAGCCATCCAAATCGTATAGGATGGTCCATGAAATATGACCATTCAAAATTTGCGTTCCCAATGTCTCAGACAAAACGAAACACGTCTAGAGGAAATTTTGTGGTCACATGCAATATGCTCATATTAGGGCATGCAGAATTTTGTTGCCATAGTGTGAACAGATCCATAGAAAACATACTTGAAATATTGAAAAGAAGAATCTTTATTAATATACCTAATGTCTTCAATCTTCCTCGAATGAAATTCCCAGAATCACAGATAGTTATCGAGTCACGCAGTGTAGAATTCTATTTAGCATCGAACAGAATTTATGCTACCAATCAAACTGCAATACATCACAACTTCTCCCAGTCGTAACTTATATTCCCCTTTCAATCTGCTTGCAGTCCACGAAAACTCGAGTCGATTATCCACAATATTTCCCGTCAAAAACTTCCTTTATTCAGACAAATATGACTTGGAAAAAGTCCCCTGTAACAAGTCGCGAAGAAACTATTTCATTAATTGCCGCATCGATCATCTGCACTGTCGAAAGGGTCGACTTTCGAACTTTCATAATAGAAAGTCATATATACAGCGGAAAAAGTTCAGAGTTTCAAATAACTGACTGCAGGCAAAAGTTCGGGATGATCGGAATAACGATCTGAGACATGGATGAGATTCCGAAATTGATATTCCGATAAGTTTTTGCATAGGGTGGAGTTTTACGAAGTGGAAAGACATTTATTAATATCCATTTTCTGGCAGACGACAGAAAGACGTTGAAGTTATTAAAAGACGATAATTCATGAATGACGGTGATGAGACAACAATTAATCTTTGTAGTCATGGTTGTATAATGTTCTGATATCATCAAGCTTTGCTCCTAAATAGTAGGACAGCGCGTTTTCAATCCTGGGGTGAAAAGCTTGTGCATTGGGCGTCCCCAGTATGTTAAAATAATCGTATGTTATGAAACGAGCGTATAATGATAGCTATTATTCACGAGGTAAATTTTAGGCTACGAGCCGTAGACGAGTGGCCCAAATAACCGAGTGAATAACAGTCATCATGCGCTTGTAGCATACTATAATTTATTCACAACTTCTGAATATATTTCTTGGAGATTTTAACATTTGGCGACCGCTACCAGACACTCCTATGACAAGCGTGGAAAAAGTCAAGTTGACACATGAGAAATTTTTGGAGAACTGGTCATTGTATATTTCGTAATAACAAATGCTTCAATTGATATACCAATAAAAGTAGATTTGGCCCTCGATTGACAAGGTATACCCATACTTGTTAATTGGAGTACATAAGAATACTTAAGAAATATCAATTTGAAGAATATTATATCAAAGCTAAATCTATGAAGCATCTGACAACATTGATTAATATCTCATTATTCTCTTGTGATTAATGGGTATTATCATGGCCGAGACATGACAGAGACATACAATGGATGGATTTTACAATAGTATTGGATGAAAGATTTTTCATGTAACAGCATTGACAGTATTGTGGAATATTTTACCTATTTTATTGACCCAAAATTTCAACACTCGTACCTTGAAACTTCACGCCATGATGAAGCAAGAGCAAGTATAATTAGTGGGGATGACAATTCACAACAGAAAGGCCAGTTGAAATCGTTGTAAACTATTCTTAAATTTTCCATGAAAAAATCTGAGCAAATAAGCAAATGTTTCAGGATCTAAGCCTGAATACTGTAGAATCAGTTGAAGAATTCCACTACAAGACCCTTGAAAAAATTGAATATACTACCACTATTGTTTTTACACAGGGTGTCCCGGATAATATGGGAAATCTCTCATATTGAGATAGCTCCCATATTTTTTTTCTATCGGCCCTCCCTACGAAAATACGACCTCCTAAATGACGCCATTGGAAATTCATTTTTTCTCGAAAACGGTTCATTAAATCGACACTGAACAAAATTACCTTTTCTTTAGCTTAATGTTCAAGGTATCCAAATTTGTTTTTTAGCACCTTATCATACAAGGTGTTGAAAATGTAACCATTAAAATGTACAACTCAGTCCGCCCCTGGTAAACTGAACAAGCTAATTGGAATTTGAGTGCGGTGATTTCAGAGGTCCGTAATACTATTGATCATATCAAATTTCCATCAAATTATATCGAGTAGTTTGCAACTTATTCCTCTAAAATGGATTTCCAGTGGCGTCATTTAGGAGGTCGTTTCTTCGTAGGGAGGGCCGCAAGGAAAAAACATTATGCGAATTTGTCATCTTCATTTTTTATGTTTTTTCTGAATCCAAGATATTTCCCACATTTTCCGGAACACCCTGTATACACAAACACAAGGAGAAGTATACCTTACAATCAGACGTGCATTCCTACAATACGAGAAATAAATTGCTTATCAGGAAGGACTTCCTAGAACTAGGTAAAAAATCCCAGCAGGCTCGATTCCCTGTGGTGTTTTTGTACAATTAACTTCCTAGATGAAAAATCTTACGATGAACATTTTTAAAAAGAGAATAAAAATATGTTGAAGTTAATGTTTTTTATACAGTTGACGAATTTGAATCTAGATGAGAGTGAATTTGTATAAACCTGCCTTGAAACTAATTCTAATTATCTGTTATTTATCATTTTAAATTAATTGTCTATGACGTGTGAAAACAAAGTTGTATATAATCACCAATAAATCTCTCTCTTTAGAATCCTTTGCTTCTATCAACCCTTTATGAACCCGCAATTGTTTAAAGAACCATTTTGTCGCTTGAATCAGTAATCCCTAATGAAATTTGAAACAATCTGATCCAATTGCAAGTTTATTTATTTCATAGATTAAACCTCCATGCATTTGCTGATATTTTCGATTGCATTCGGCATTATATTTTTCACGTATAGCTTTAATTCGCAAACATTGCAGTTGCGAATTTATCAATAAATGAAATTCGATTAATAGATATACTATTGTTCGTTATACGAGTGCCACATCGATAATTCCATCAAACGAAAACAATGAAACTACGGGAAATATCTCTTTCCAAATCATGTGAATAGCATTTCGCATTTATGATTTTTAATCCACAATTATCGTGAAAAATGCGCGACAAAATCCCCACATATCGTTCATTCATTACGCAATAATGAATTCATTCACATGTTGATGATTTTTGTTCGGAATAGTTTTTCTTTTTCCTGATAATTATACATTACATTAATGCATGTTTGTTCATATTGGGAAAAATTGTTCCCCAACCCGGGAAATACAAGTGAAGACCACAAGAATCATCCATACTAACGTTTTCATTTTGAATTGCCGCCTGAACTTTTTCAGATGGGTTCCTAAAGTCACATTTTAGTGAGTCACAAACAAGAGAAGTTTTTAAACATTAACCACATTAACCGAATTAACTCAGATCTATGCAACAAATAGTGCTAGTGACAGTAGGGTACTAAAGATAGTGCACAGTAGAGTAGAGTGGATAGTACACTGTACCTTACTAACCCATCCCCACTTACCAACTTTACTGTACTCTAGTCGTTGACTAATTCAATGTAATCAGATATTTGCCCGGTTTTAGAGGAAGACACTGCGTCTTCCTAGTCTACCTTTAGTGGCTCGCCCAATTTTCAGTTCTATACAACTCAACTTTCAAATAACTAGCAACGTGAACATAGTTATTCTACTAATATACATCGAGTCAAAAGGATACATGTTACTATGGGAAGCAGTTTTAGGCATTCACAATCAAGATAAAGGTGTTAATTTGAATAGCCCGCTATTTCGGTAGATGTCACGTTTGAAGCTTTCATTGTTTGACATTTGACAAGTAGAAACTACGCCATCAATAAAAATGGACGCAATACACGCTTCAAAAACGCATTGATATTAATAAAATTCACTACAAAAATGGTGAAATTTTGCCAGAGACGGTTCGTAAAACTCGAACATTTTTGGTTCGTCGTGAAGGACCTTGTCGGACCGCAATGAAGAAATTGGTGTAAAAATTCGAGCTTTTGAGACAAGTTAGTGATTTGCAGAATAGAACCGGTGTACGTCGCTCAGGAACAGCCAAAAATATTGCTACTGTAGCCGAAAGTGTTGAAGAAAACACAGGTTTGTCCATTCCTCGTCGTTCTTTGGAATTAGGCATTCCACAAACGTCATTACACCGTATTCATCTGGACAACGTTCACTTTCAACAAGACAGAGCTACGTGCCACATAAGCAACGAAACCATTGATCTTTTTGCGGGAAAAGTTTACGGACCTATTATCTCTCAAAGACGTGATCTCAATTGGCCACCGAGATCTTGTAATTTAACACCTTAAGACTTCTTCCTTTGGGGCCATCTGAAAGAGAAGGTTTACGCCAATAGCCCAGCGTCGATTCAAGACCTCAAAGATGGAATTCGTGAGGCTATCGAGGACATAGGACAGCCACTTTGCGGTTTGGTTATGGAAAGTTTCATTAAAATGATATGGTCCTGTGAGCGTGGTCGTGGTGGTCATTTGATTGATGTTATTTTATTCTTCTTTATGATGAAATAAACAACTGCTCATTCATATTGAAAAATGGCACTTTTCTTTGAATATCAAAAAAACACATTTTATTGGAAAACCCTTTATTTTCAATGGGTAAATAGCCAATATAGATTTTTCGAATAAATCAAGCGAAAACAAAATTGTTAATACATCAAACGCATATTCTCCTCAATATTAAAATCAACTCGGTCACATAAAGAAATTCTTCATGCTTTCGTCTGAATAAGAGCCGTAGTTCTGTAACAATCTGATGATTTCGACCGATAAACAAAACTTTAGTTGAAAATATACTTGTATCTACATGATATTAATTGCAAGAGGTGTGATAAACTAGTTTCCATGAGATCTTTGTTACAAGATGTTCATTAATTGAGATCCGTTTTCAACAAACAATCAACATATATAATTACATACCCACCATACAATTACATTAGAATATGAGCATCATACAATCGCCTAGAGAATTTCACACAACATTTCACGCCATTCATAATTTTCTATTCAATTCCATTCCAAAAACCATTTACCTGCTTCAACTAACCATAAACTCACTTTCAGAACTGCCTAAAATTCAAATTGCTTGTATTTCGCGTTCAAGATGTAAACAGAACATGAGAGGTTCAAGAGAGAAAGTTTATAATGAAGTCAAATTAGCAAGTAAAATGGAATAAAACAGGGGAAAAGTCTTTGCACGAGATTTAGTACGTTAAAATTCACCGACCTTTAATATCCGCTGTGGCTATCGTATAATTCAATTTTTCGTAGACTGCTCTCATAATTTTTCAATTAAAATCCTTCTATCCTGATGTTTTTTTCTGAACTCTTGCGTTTCCTGGTTCTGCCGAGACGAAATTTTATCACATTTTATAAGGAACATAAGGAAAAACTTTAAATTCGAAGTTTAAGTCGTTGTTAGTCAGTAGGACAGTTTTTGCAGGGACATGAGTTCAGAGAATTCACTTGGTCAATAGATTTAATCGGGGTAACTCTTGAAAAAATACTTTTCGACTGCCAATACTTCAATATTTCATTAAATACAATGAATCAATGTATTTGTAGTGTATATTGCTCATGTATGAGCGTCTTTCAAGCGGAAATCTTAGCTATTGAAAGATTTCTAGATATAAATCTAGAAAGAAGCTATCAGAAGTGCGATATAGCCATACACTCAGATAGTCAAGCTGCTTTTAATGCACTGAGCTCCTACGTCATCGACTAAAAGATGATCTGGGAGTGCCGGAACAAAATCAATGAGGTAGGCAAGAAAAATGAGGTCTTTTTAATCTGGGTTCCCGCCATTCGGGAATCAAAGGAATCGAAGAGGACATTTAATACACTGGCCAAAGAAGGCGCACAAATGTCACTCATTGGCCCAGAATCCTTCTGTGGTATAGGTAGATGTACCTAGAAGAAGGAGTTTCTGGAGAAGGAGAAAGCCGAGAAAGAAAAACTCTGGCGAAATCTCCCAGGGATGGATGGATCGTGCAACTAAGTTCCTTCAGAACTTCAAAACAGCAAGATCCAAAAGATATCTGGATCTTGGTAAGAAACAACTAACAACTAATTAAATCTGATAGCTCCTAATGACGGAAAAAGATTTGCTCCAGTTGGAGAGATCATGGCAGAAAGAGAGGCTTATTTTTTCAAGGGAAGAGATTAATTATCTACAAAAAAGGTGTACTCCAACGTTTACTCCTTTAATGCTTTGATTCCTTGTCAATAGGTCCCCTAAAAAAATCTCTGACAAACTTCAGCGACATTCCTTGATCTAATCAAATCAAAAGGGAGGAAGTGAAATCTCATTCATTCAAATTAAAAACTTAAAAACATATCTCTTGACAAGAAAAGGGTGATACGCAGTGTTGTCAATAACACAAAAAGTGGCATAAATCGCGGAGTTCTCTGATCTAAGCTAGAAAGCTCGTCGGACGAGGCCGGGTACATTTGGCAACGTTGACTTTATTTTACGTTATGACAGTATGTACTGCCAACTTCAGATAAATGAACAAACGCCTTCTTTGTGCTCAATTAAATGTGAACGGAGTGTACACCCTTTGAATTTCTCTCCCCCTTCACCGAAATTTCGAAACCTTTTACTGGCATCCACACATAAAAATTCTTTCTAAATAATTTTGAAGTTTGCATGGTTTTGAGCAGGTTTTTTATTCCTTGTCAATATCGGTATCCAAAAAGAAAGACGACTTCAGCACATTCCATAATCCAATCAAACCAAAAGCAAGGAAGTGAATTTTCACCCATTTATATTAACGTTTTCGCAACGTTTTAAATGGGCCATTTCATTAATCTTCATTTATCTAGATTTGAATCTTTGATTTGCACAATCTAAAACATTCCTATTTAACAAAGAATTGTGCGTTGTTTGAACAAGAAATACAGGAGAATAACTACTGACATCCAAAGGAAATATACACCTTCGAATCTCTCTCGCCTTTCACCGAAATTTCAAAACCTTTCACCGGCATCCATACATACAAAATCTTTCAAAATGATTTTGTAGTTTGCATGTTTTGAGCAGGTTTTCAATTCCTTGTCAATATCGGTAATCGCTATCCAAAAAGAAATCTCGACGACTTCAGCACATTCGATAATCCAATCAAATCAAAAGCAAGGAAGTGAATTCTCACCCATTTATATTAACGTTTTCGCAACGTTTTTAATGAGCCATTCCAAATCTTCATTTATCTAGTTTTGAATCTTTGTTACGCACAAGCTGAAACATTCCTCTTAAACAGAAAAAGGTGCGTTGCTTGAACAAGAAATCCGGGAAGATAACAACTGAATTTCTCTCCCTTTTCACCGAAAATACGAAACCTTTCACAGGCATCCACACATACAAATTATCCCTAAATTATTTTTAAGTTTGCTTGTTTTTGAGCAGGTTTTTGATTCCTTGTCAATATCGGTATTCAAAAACAAATCCCTGACGATTTCAGCACATTCCATAATCCAATCAAACCAGAAGCAAGGAAGTGAATTCTCACCCATTTATATTAACGTTTTCGCAACGTTTTAAATGGGCCATTTCATTAATCTTCATTTATCTAGATTTGAATCTTTGTTCCGCACAATCTGAAACATTCCTCTTGAACAGAAAAGGGTGCGTTGTTTGAACAAGAAATCCGGGAGAATAACAACCGGCAGCCAAAGGAAAGATACACCCTTTGAATTTCTCTCCCCTTTCACCGAAATTTCGAAACCTTTCACTGGCATCCACACGGTGTGCATAAATTGTCTCCAAGACGACGAGTAAGCCGGGATTGTTTGCTGATTCGAAGTGAGTCATGTATTTGAATTAATGATATGCCTTTGTGGGCTATGAACCTTCGCCGAATGTTTGCCGAAGATTGCATTGCTGTATCAACATCAACATGATCTGGAAACAATGGGAAGATGATTTCGTATATGATGCAGTAGCGAAATTCTATCAGTGACAGCTCGTTTGTGGGAAGGACAGGTTCATGAAAACTATATAAAAACATTCAACATTGAATATAAATTTTAAGACGATGAACGCAATTGGAACATTTAAAATTTTGGTTATCTTCAATGTCGACTTTTTCTGAACGTTCGTTTTACCTAAACGAATGTTACATCGTTCTGATCAACTTTATGTAATTTTCGGATTTGGAGCTAAAAATGGTCGCAGTGACTGCGAATCCGTGGTCTAATTCAATTATGTCCGTGGAGCCGTCAGTTTGTAAGCACAATAACTCTCGGAAGGATTGTCCAAGAGATTTGGAATTTTCAAGGTAGGTTCGGTTACTGAATGTTGCGGTCGGTTACGTTATACAGAAGAATTGTACAGGCTGTCCAATGAAATATGACCATTCAGAATTTTTGTTCTTTAATATTTCAAACAGAACAAAATCGACCAAAATGAAATTTTCTGGTCATGTACAAAATACTTATAAGATTCATACCAAATTTCGTGGCCATAGTGTTAACAGCACCATAGAACATCGATGCGGAATATTGAAGAGAAAAATTCTTATATTTATATAACAAACTATCTGATTCGAGTGAAATTCGTATTGAGGTTGAAAATTCTTAAAAGAGTTTTCCAATACGGGGTGTTATTTTGAATAGTTGTTTCGAATAGACGTCAGGTTTGAAGCTGTCATTTTTTGACATTTGAACAGTAAGAACTACTCCATTAATAAAAATGGAACGATACACTCTTCAAGAATGTATTGAAATTATTGAAATTCACTTAAAAAATGGTGAAAATTCGGCAGAGACGGTTCGTAATCTCGAACATTTTTGGGTCGTAGTGAAGCACCTTGTCGGACAGCAATAAAAAAATTGGTGGAAAAATTCGGCATGTTGGGACAAGTTAGTGATGTGAAGAATAAAACCCGTGCACGTCGCTCGAGAACAGCCGAGAATATTGCTGCTGTAGCTGAAAGTGTTGAAGAAAACCCAGGTTTGTCCATTCCTCGTCGTTCTTTGGAATGAGTCATTCCACAAACGCCATTACACCGTATTTTGCATTAAGATTTTGGTCTTAAGGCTTATAAAGTTCAGTTAACACAAGAACTGAAGAACTCAAGCCAGCCGATCATCAACAACGTCGTGTTTTGCTGATTGGGTCGTTGAAATGCATGAAAATGATCCATAATTCAATCGAAAAATCATCTTGAGTGATTAGGCCCATTTCTACCTCGGTGACTTCAAGCAAACAAACAAGCAAAATTGTCGCATCTGGGGCTCGGACAACACGAGAGTTATTGCTCAAAAGCCTCTTTATCCTCAACGTGTGACTATTTGGTGTGGTTCATGGTCCGGCGGAGTCATTGGACCTTAATTTTTCGAAAATGAGGCTGGAGCAACAGTTACGGCGAATGGATTGCGCTATCGAGAGATAATTAATGATTTTTTATGGCCGAAATTGGATAGTATTGATCTGGACAACGTTTACTTCCAACAAGACGGCCACACAACCAACGAAACCATTGATCTTTTTCGGGAAAAGTTTCAGGACCGTGTTATCTCTCGAAGAGGTGATCACAATTGGCCACCAAGACCTCAAAGATGGAATTCGTGAGGCTATCGAGGACATAGGCTAGCCACTTGGCGATTTGGTTATGGAAAATTTCATTTAAAGGATATTTTCTTATTTTCCACTATCAACGGCGTAGCTTCTTCTTTATAATGAAATAAACATCCGATCATTTACATTGAAAAATGGCATTTTTCTTTGAATATCAAAATAACACCTCTTATTGGAAAACCCTTTACAGTATTGTTCTTGCAGAACTTCAAGCAGATCGCATAATCAGAATCATAGAATTCAATTGTTTTCTCAATTACTTCTCGAATAGTTCAGAATTTGACGATTCGATCGAGCTGCAATTTTGCAGTAAAATGGTCAATACTACGCAGAATTTTCTGGTTGAAGACTTCATCTTGTTTACTCATACCACAAATTTCACTTTACATTCAAGCTAGAACGGCAGGTAGAAATCCACCAAAAACATTCATCGAAGAGTCATCCACCTCCTTTCGAATCGCAGTTCTGAAATGAAGTTTTCCTCCAGCTAAGACCAAATTTCCTCTTCGGAATGAATTCTCGGGCACTTTCCATAGTCTTTCCTATTCATCGACTTGGGCAACACTCGCCGTGATTATATAAAATTCCTGCAACGTGACGCTATTAGAAAATGTGTATTTTCCATTTGAATAATGAACAAGTTCAATTCTTCCCCAGAAATTTTCATGGTAAGCGAGACTTCGATCGTTAGCAATGTATAATTCAGGCCTGGAGAAAGAGCCAAGATGGTCGAGAACTGTTAGGTTGACACTCTTCCGTGTCACAGGAAGCGTTTCCGGTCCCTCAACTTATTTCACGGCACTTGTGACGTACTTAAATAATTGATGGTGCTTTGAATATCCTAAGAAGAATCAAGTGCAGAGGACATTCTGAGCTCTAAGACTTTGAGTTGGGAAACTTCTCTATCATTTATTTATCATCTGTTGAAGTTTGTTTGTATCTTAAAATCACTATGTATACAGATTATGAAATAATTCTCGAAGCCTCCGATTCACAATGCTTTTACGTAGACGCATGTCATTAATGGAGTTTTCAGGCATATTTTTCCATTCTTCCTGAAGGGCTCAACTGAATTCTTGAAAATTTGAAGGTGGGTTTTGGCGTTTGCATATTGCTTTTCGCAGAGTTTGGCGAAAAATATGTGTATTTCCAAGATTAAAGAAAGATACTGATCCATAATGACCAGTTTCAAGTTTCAATGCATGATTCCTCCTATTTCTAAGTATAATTGTCATGGGCAGCCGAATATTTTATGTTCCATGGCGATGCTACACGTTAAATCTCTTGTTTACCTATTGTAATTCATATTATGTCGAATGTGTTTTCAAGCAATATATTGGTAAATATCGAATTTCGCTGACCATCAGATATCGACCAGATTTTCATTGTATTCATTGAGTCTTCCTCAACAACATTAGTACAATCATCAGGTGGCGGTCTGTCTTAGTTTAGAAGATATGGGCCACCAAATTTCTCAAAATATTCCATCTTCACGTCACTTTTTTCACAATAAAACCACTGCTCAAAATTTAATCTATATAAATGACCTTCGAACTTTCAGATAACTTTTCGATCAGGTTCATTTCAGGTATATTAGTTAATTCTTGCAGAAACATCGAAATTCTAGAGGTACCACATATCCACAAATTCTAAGAAAAGCACGCTGTTCTTCATGATATGTTTGGCACCACTGCTCCGTCCTTCGGCGAGTGACATATTAAATGATGGCAGGATTTACGGGAAGGCATCGTATAATATTCGAGCGAATGAATCTGCTGCAGTGCCAAATCTACCATTAAAAACGACGGACTTTCCTTATAATTTGTGGATATGTGGTGCCTCTAAAATTTCGAGGTTTCTGCATTAATTATTTAATATACCCTGAATGAATTTAATCCAATAGTTATTAGAATGTTCGAAGGTAATTTATGGTCTAAATTGGAGCAGTGAATTTGTGCTCTTATAGTGAAAAAAGTGGCCTGACGATGGAACATTTTTGGAACTTTGGGGATCCATATTTTCTAAACCAAGACTGACCGCCAACTGTTGGTTTCACTAATGTTGTTCAGGAAGACTCAATGCATACAATGACACTGAAATCTGGTCGATATCTGGTGGTCACCTAAATTCAAATACTTACCAATAAAATATTCAAATTAAATTCCTAATCAGGTCGAAGGAAAAATCTTCTAATCAATTCGTTTATTAATCTATCGAACTACTAAAGTAAACATATCTGAACCATTGTCCAGATTAAAATTCACTATTTTGAATTAAAATGATGGCCTTTGTTAGGCGGAATGAAGATATTCAATTAAAAAATTGAGAGGTTGTTTCCATTTAACATATCGTTCTTGGATAGTTTTAGTTTTTACCGATTCTATTTCTGGGAAGGTATTTCTAATTGCCTTTCCTCATTAAGAGGATACGGCATAGAAACTAATCGTTTTATCTTCTTTTTCCACACATTAGTTAGTGTCCCATTTCAACCGTGGTTTTCCAGTAGCTAAAACGATAATTACCACATCCTTCTCTGGCGCTAGCTGAAGACTCCGATGTGGTCACGGATGAATGAAATGATGGCTGAAAAATCTATCTTCACATTGAGGTCTACTGATGATTTTTTGTTGAGGTTTATCTTGAACCCACATATTTTTTGTGGGGATGAATTTGATTGGAATTACTACTCCATACATGTTTTCCAATTCTTTTGATTTTTGATGTTGTCTCGATCACATGAGAAATCTTTCTTTGCATTGAATTACCCTGAAGAATATGACATGAACAAAAAAAAAAGATAAATAAATTTTAAGGGGGTTGTTGCTTGGTTTATTCGTTGGATACGTACAAAAAAAGATGCGATGATAATTTTCTAAGGGACTCTAAGAAGCTCAATTTCTTGTTCCTGATGTGGATATTTTCAAAGTTGTACTGAAAACGATATGCGTTTTTTTAAGAATGGCATAGGTAATATTGAATTGTTTTTCATGTACGTAATTCCATTTTTTGAACGGCCTTCCAATTATAGACTCTCGATATATTGACTGTAATTGTTCGCTCAAGACTAATGGTGGTATTCTGTTTTCATCTGTAAGCCAATCTGTAACTTTTCATAAGCTTACAGAAAAATTGCAATTCTGGACCACTTTAAGGAATCTGTAGCTTACAGAAATCGTTAAATATTTACGAGTACTCGACGGATGATCGGAAGCATTATCGAATGACATATTGTGAGGTTACGTTGAATAGTTTGTTTATTTTAAGACGAACACCAACGTTTTAATGTAAGAAATTCATGATGAATAAAAATAATATGGCTTTGTTTATTGGATTTTTCTCGGAGGAAAATCTTAATTATTCAATGGTATACATGACCTGAAAATCATTCTTTTAAAGTAGGAATTTTATGAGAATTGGAAGGAAAAGGTTGCGTGATCAAATAAATCTTTTTGAAATGCCGGATGCCCAGAAAATGATCATATTGAAGAAATGCCGAATGCCCAGTTTGTGAACATGTTCAGTTTGAGAACCAGTGTACTACAGCAATTTTAACCAAGAAATTTTTTCTTTTCTGTTTTCAATTCACTAGATGAAAAAAACAATCGCAAAATACAAGCAGCTGAATGTATTTTCAAATTCAAATCGAAACCATTTACTCATAATATATAAAGTTATATGATCAATCTCACGATTATGTTTATCGATAAGTAGTTCAAAAGTGACACTGTAACTAAGATAGTTACAGGAACCACTCCAGAATTGCATTATTTACGAATCTGTAAGTCGGCCAATTACAGATCAATCCTACGCTGCAGTATCGTAACTTACAGATGAATAGCAGAATACCCCAATAAGTTGATATTCAGAAAATTAAAATCTGCATTGTTGTTTCGTACGCCGGATGGCGAATACCTACTGACCAGAAGATTAAACAGAATAAGAAAATGTGATGAAAATTCTTTAAATAATAAAAGATGTTTTTCTGTTACCAATGGCCCAGTCATAAATTTCACCATACCGAGTGGATGCTATAAGATATGTAGAAATATCTAATAATAGAGTCATAAATATTCATATTTCATTCAGAAACAAATTAACTCGAGATTTCCATAATCCATCTAATACTCCATCATCTCAAATACTCCACAAGTCATTGTCCATTCCTCAATTAATACTTCAAGACAATATAACTTTCTAAACGAGGTCATTATATCGAAACTCCACTTCCCCCAAGTACCTCCTAATAATCCGATCGCGAAATCTTAATCCTGAATTTTATTTAACATTTCCAGCTCCAATTATTCCGTTTCCGTCTCCAAAGTGACAGAAACGAACCATTGTTCCGCAATTCAACGTTGCATTGTTCACGAAATTATGAGTAATTTCAGTACAAATTGAAATCTTGAGTTGCCATTCAACTCGACATTCTGGCTTCTTTTCCTTTCGCCGCTACAGATGCTTCAGTCACTTTATTGTTCGAAATAAGAGGTACTCACGGTTTTAATTAACAGGTGCGTTCCAGAAATTAGGTTAAGAGTTTCCGCGAGCCGAGGTTTCGCTGCCAACATGACAGGACAAAAAGTCCCGCTGTCTTCTGTTGGAGTACGGTCTTGACGATATCTACTAAAACCACAAAGCAATGATGTAATTAGTGGCTTGAGAGTTTGAATCCTCACTTGAAGTGGAAAGCTGATTGATAGGTGAGAAAATCCGAAGATTTTTAGTTGCATTCAAGTATGGATCGATTTTTGAGTAACTTATTATGCAGAAATGTCGGAACCAAGCCACAAGGTACAGGGTATCCCATTTTGGGCACTTTTACGGGATATCTCCGTTATTTTTAACGTTAGCGGGATGCGGTTTTCGCGACAGTGTGCTACTTTTTTGTGAAACTAAAGATGGCGCAATCAGTTTTTGCGTAGCCCTCTTAGTTTTTGCTATACAGGGGAGAAATGAAAAGTTTCACTTTTTAATCACCCCCTTTATCTCAGTTGTGCTTAAACTTGGAGGAATGGTTGAAACGCATTCCTATAGATTTTTTTCCGTAGAATCCAGTGGCGTAGTCAGTTTTTCAATTAATCTTTCCGTTTTTGAGTTATTGAGCAAACATATGTTTTTTAAATGGGACACCCTGTATATTATTTTTTATTCTGATTAAGCACAATCTCAGCTTTTCAAAAACATATTATTTTAGGCATTTATTTCCTAAACCAAGCTCAGAATTCAAGATTTTGTAATTCAATTAGCAGTAGTAGGCTATGACTGTTTATTATAAACAAAAAATAAGTGTCAAGATTTGGTTAGAAATCGAAAATAATGTTAACATAATATCTACATCACATGATCTAATATTTAACTTAATTTAATTTGCAATTTCTTGAAAATTCAAATAATTGAATCATTAATATAATATAATAAATAATAAAAACTGAGAGAACTGTAAACTTTTAAACCAACCGACAAAGCTTTGACATTTATTATTTGTTTTTAATAAACAGTCATAGAGCCTTCTACTTAGTTATTGACAATTGAATTACAAAATCTTGAATTCTGAGCTTGGTTTTGAAAATAAATGCATGAAATGATATGTTTTTGAAAAGCTGAGATTGTGCTTAATGAGAATAAAAAATAATATACAGGGTGTCCAATTTAAAAAACATATGTTTGCTCAATTACTCAAAAACGGAAAGTTTAATTGAAAAACTGACTACGCCACTGGATTCTACGGAAAAAAATTTATAGGAATGCGTTTTAACCATTCCTCCAAGTTTAAGCACAACTGAGATACTGGGGGTGATTAAAAAGTGATACTTTTCATTTCCGCCCTGTATAGCAAAAACTAAGAGGGCTATGCAAAAACTGATTGTGCCATCTTTAGTTTCACAAAAAAGTAGCACACTGTCGCGAAAACCGCATCCCGCTAACGTTAAAAATAACGGAGATATCCCGTAAAAGTGCCCAAAATGGGATACCCTGTACTTGTGTTTTAGAGTAATAAGTAAAACGAGAGTTGCCTTTACGTATTTGTTATGCAGCCAAGTAGAATCTGTTTATAAGCGTGAACCAACTTCCGGCGTTGCGAAATCCTGCCGTATGTTTATTCCGTATTGGCATAATTGGTTTACCGCTCCCCTATTCTGATACTAACGGTTTGCGTCTGTTACAGATAATTCTGTCAGTTTGGCAACATTGTCTAGTGTTTAGTTTCTTGATGGGATGTGTTTACATTCTCATTTCATTTCGATTTGACGTTCATAAACTGAATTATTACAATGATTTGCTGGCAGTTTATTGTTGCTCAAGGCTATTTCGTTCATTAAAGCTAGGGCGAAATTACGAAAATGTTGTATTATGTTCAGGACTTTCAGAAATGCAAATCGAACCAATTGTTCACTTCCCCCCAGTTTAGCAATGAAATGCTTTCCATCTCACTCTAATGTTTGGTTGATTATAATGCAGTACTATTCACGCGTATAGGAGCATCTCTATGTTTATTTCTTATTTGACTATTGGAGTTTTGTGTAGTGGCGATGGTCGGGGGATATACAGAATGTTAGTGAATAAATGCGACGACAAATTGCATGAAAAAATGATTACATTATGCTGAATAACCCTTCTCAGCAAATGCATATTCTTCCTTATTACAGGGTATTAAAGTTTTACTTGAGTACTAACTTAAAAAATGAAACGCCACTGAAAAAGTTCGAACGAACAGTTATTTTTACATTCTTCGTTCAATTCGAGACAAAAATTTTCTATTGGTTTTTTTTGTAAGGGGTGCCATTTTCATGCAAAAAAACATCTTGAAGCTGCTTTGTCATAATTCAACACATCATGTGGTAGGTACCGTCACGACGTTAAGATGTTAATTTTTTTTTAATAAGAACGAAACCCCATATGATGAAATCAAGAAAATTTTTTGTCACAAATTGACAGAATTCATAAATAAATGTAAGTATGAAATGTCCTCATGGCAAACTATTTTTTTCTTGAATGAAATTAGATCGAATAAAATTCTTAATTGCATATCAGAAAATGCATAAAAAAAGTTTTGAAGCCCACCAAATTTCAGTCGCATAAGTCAACCGGTTCCAGGGCAATAAATAATTACAAAGTAAGTTCTATAATTAATTTCACAAGGAGCTGAAAAAAATTAATCAATTCAACTATGAATTTGCCGGCTTTTCGGAACTATTAGTTCCTTTTTGAAGACTCATGGAATAAAATTGCAATTATTAAACATTAAACTAAGTAAAAGGAAGTCCGGCTCAAATCATAACCGTAAGTTCTTAAGTAAAACGAATTATTTGTGAACAAAAGTCATATAGCGCAATGTTATTATTTTTTCATACTGATTCAGCTCCTGAAGTTTGTATACATAAATGTCTATTTTCGTAGTCAGAAGGTTTTCAATGAGATTGGCAGCCAATGAAAACTCAAATATATTTATGTGGATATTGATATACACTTCAGACTTTAAACTTTCAGAAAAGCAGCTTTCGTCATTCTTCGAGAATACTTGTCTAAAGAGAAAATTCTCAAACAATCAGAAAAGTTGCTCTTTTTGAAAATCAAAAGTCTAATTAGTTTTTCCTGACGATAGAAGGCAAATGCTGGCCCAAAGGTACAACAGAAATAACAGTTCTTTAATATTATATGATTCATGAATTTCAATTTTTTAGGTGACATTCAACATTGAAGAATCCCTCTCTTTTACAATCCCCGATCCAGGATATCGCATACTGGATCTTTCGACGAACCGTAAACACAATAAGTTTCCAGAGCGATAGAAGAAGGCTCGTGGCTCAAATACAAAGAAAAAATATCAGTGAATAAAAACAAATTACCTTCCGACATCCTCAACTTTTCGAACTAAATCCTAATCCCAGCACAAAATCTCCTAGTAAACTCAATAAACTGCACATTAACGCTTCATTTGGTTGTGTTCTCCGTCAAAACAAACATCACAAAACCCTACACAACACGGAAAATCACATCTTCCGATTGGACAGTCTCGGAAATCCGTCCAAGACGACAGGGAGCACACTACATGCCGAATCTAAACAGCGAATTCGCCAAGGGCTGATTTTACATTCACCCTATCCGTTACTCACCCCGGAATTTGGATGGGGGTAAGCCCAGATACAAGTTTGTTGTTGTCCCTTTGTTTGTGCAGAACTCGAACGGGTACTGGCTCGAAATTGTTTGGTGTTTCGAGAGACTTGTCATCATTGTATGTGGATATTTAGAGTTGAAGGATTTCAATGGATCAGTAGTCGAATTGGGCAACGATTTTCGAAAAATGTTCAGAAAATAAAGAAAATTTTGATAGATATTCTGTCAAATCAGCTTTCTCTAATCCTGTGGTGACTGCTTTTATTATACAGGGTGTCCCAAAAATACCACGCGAAAGTGACACTGGAGATAGATTGGCATTCGGTCTATCAGATAGCATCAACATGACCTCAGTAAAAGTCCGCTGGTTTTCGAGATATCACCACTTTTGCGTATTTTTTAAAAATCTCCAGTTTTCGGTCTTTTATCGCCTAACATTGCTAGAAATTACTTCAAACTCATGTTTTTTTTTACCTAGGCTATCCTGAATAGTTGCTTTAAACAATGAATTAATAACTTCACCGAACACTAGAACAAAATTCTTCAAAAATGTCTAACTTATTGTATTTTATGCCGAAGTTAAAACGTTAACTTGAGTTCAACTGACTTCTGTGAAAAAAATTAAATCAGACTGAATTGACAAATAATCTTAAAAACTTGTCCATTTCATGCTCTTTTTAAAATGATACAACACTACCAATTTTTTTAATCAGAACCTTAGAAATTCTAATTTTGTCACGAGAGATGTGTTAAAGCCGAAATAAGAAAAGTGAAAGAAATTAGTACAATGCGCAAATGGTCTGCTACGACCAGAAATGCTACTCTAGCAATGCAAGGCGATAAAAGACCAAAAACTGGAGATTTTTAAAAAATACACAAAAGTGGTGATATCTCGAAAACCAGCGGACTTTTACTGAGGTCATGTTGATGCTATCTGATAGATCTAATGCCAATCCATCTCCAGTGTCACTTTCGAGTGGTATTTCTTGGTCACCCTGTATATCACATATACAGGGTTTTCTTTTAACCCATTAACGCCCAAATTATTTTTTTTTTAATTTTACTCTGAAATTTGTATATGATGCATAAAATATACCCTCCTCGAATGTAAGAATAATTTAAATGAGAAAAAAAATGTATAAGTAGAAAAAAAAACGCTGTCCTCATATGAGGACGCTGGGCTGTCACAGGTTTAAATTTTTTTTTCAACAAAATTATACATTTTCATTAATGAATGAAAAAATTAATAATAATAATAATAATTCGTATTTATTGCACGACATCACTATTTCAATGTTTTGTTGTGATATTTAGGAAAACAAGAAATGCATAAGGCCACTCCGCATTTTACACAAAATGTTCTTGGTTTCCAAGTACATCTTTCGAATTGACAACGGCGCTGATTTTCCCGTTTGCTCAGAACATGTCCAAGATTATCATATCTCACGTCATCGAAATATTGACTTTTTGAGGTGGTAGGAAATGATAAAGGATGCCCTTCAAAACTCTTCTTCCATGGCCCAATTTGAGGTATGTTACGTCAACTTGTCCTCTGAAATCTTTTATGGAAATCTATTGGGTTCCATTTATTAGCCAATAGAGGATGCAGGAATTCACAACTGCCATGTCAATCATCCTTGTGAAAAAGGACCAGTACCACTTTTTTCTCCTTATAGCAATGGTATACTTTTCTAAAAGTCAATCGAGGTGGTCGACACCTCCCATATATTTATTGTTGTTGTTTACTACGAGTGGTTTCGGAACAGCTACTTTTTCTACTACTCACCAGCAAAAATTGATAACAAAAGTACACTGTTTATTTCGACGATGAATGGATCGACAAAAGTCTGAAATTCAAAGCTGCACAATTTCGAAGAACAATAGATTTTTTAGTTGTAATTGATAAGGAATACTGAAAATAGTTTCAAATGAACTGTCAAATATGTAAACATATGGAGAGAAGCTCCATCTATTCCTTAGAGCAAAAAGTAATAGCCGTCCTCAAATGAGGACGCTGGGCGCTAATGGGTTAAGTTGGCATATTAGATGTTTTTGGAGAACTAGTGAATATTTCGTTCTGAAATTTTAGGTGCAGCCTTGAGGGTGAAGGAACTCTTCGCCTAAAATATTTTCAAGTCGACAGTGTTGCCACATCTCAAACGCATATCTATTTTTTTATTTCAAATGCAACAATCCATATTTTCATTTATGTATCGATTCAATACCGAATTCGCAGTATAGTCTACTAAATAAAAATTCTCTGCCACGCACTGTTGCCAAGTTATGCAAGAAATTCTCGAAATTTTTTTACATCTGCATTGCAAGTTCGGAAATGCAATATCTCGATTATTTTTTTATGCGAACGAAACCGAACCCAACAATCTCTATAATAGTAGAGATGCCATGCATTCATGTGGTATATTCAGTATTTTGATATATCGTAAGGTTGATCCGAAAATATGGAACTTAAAATTGAAATATTTTAAGATTTTCAAATGGCAACCCCATATTTATTTTACAGCATGCGATTAGAAATGAAAAATGAATGGCAGTCGATAGTTATGGAATGAGAAGAAAAATACTGAAATTCTTCAGTATTTACAGTCATGAGCTATGGTCGTGTTTACCCATATTTTTCAAGCACGATTCAGGTTGTACCACAATTCACGGAAAATGCCCAAAAATAATTGAAAGGTCCTGTAGGACCTTCAACAATCGTTATTCACATGAATGACTGACAGCATGAATGACTGAAAATAAATTCCGAAAACTGTTTTGGCTTTCTGTAATCATGGGCCAATGTTCATGGCCCCAACCATAGAATTCACTCCAATAATTCAACTTATAATCATACAGCATTCTGTCCATAGATCACGAAAATCAGAGATTGTACGAAATTTCTCAAAGATCCTTCAAAAAGAAGATTCAAATATAATGATAAAGAATTCGATATTTAGAGACCTATATGACGTATTCTGCTGAAATTTGAAATGTTTACATTTGATTATTCTCAAATATCTGTTTCAAAATGACCAAATAAGTTATTTCACTAGCTTCTCAAAATTATAACGAACTCAACGAAATATTCATATATTTATGAATTTAATCATGAGAAAAATCTCGTTTTTTTATCCCTCAACCTACAAAATAACCCAAAACATTCCTGATGTAGTGCAGTAGTCACACTTTGAGCTCTGGGACTTAATTGGGAAATTCTTTCATTACAGGACTGCGAATCCTCCCGTTGAGACCTGTAATGAGTCCAGAATTGAAGTATTCTTTTCATTATTTTCCCGAGAAAGATTAATGTAGCATTTTTTCGTCCGCAATTAATTTTTCCACGGTTTTTCGGGGTCAAGTGCACTGGAATGAAGAATTTATTTTGCCCTCGAATTAATTCTATACGTTTTTTTCCGGTCCTCTTTCAAATAAAGTAAGGTATAGCTTGGGAGTTAATGATGTCCCGTTTCTTTCGTGAATGTTGATGTGGGTGTTGACGAAAAATGAAATTCAGATGTGGGGCTCCATTATAGAGCATCAAAATATGATCCCATCAAGGAGATGAAATTGAAAACCTACCTGAATTTTCTAGCAAGCTAGAAATTCAAAGAAAAGATCAAAACAATTGTACACAATCCCAAAGAAATTAAAACCCGAGAAAACCATAATATAAAAGAGTTATCTGAAAAGTTGAAAATAATAGTAAATGAGTACAATGTAAAAACGAAAGGAACTTTATGGGGCTAATGAAACAGCTGAAAATGAAAAACCAAAAACCAAAGACTGTATTTATGAAGTAGGTACCAATGAATCTGGTAAAAGCATAGAGATAGGATAGTATAGAGTTGCAATCATTGAAATAAACGTGGTATCAGACGCCATATTACTACCACCTACCGCCAAATTTGACAATCGTTGAATTTTCTGGAGAAATTGTGATTTTTGCGCCTGTTTCTAGATAAATTGTGATTGTTCCTGCTTAATTCTATACAATAAAATGGTTTGGTGCACTATAAGGCTATTTTTTAGCAGAGAAGAGACAGATAAGAAGAAAATTAGAGGAAAAACATATCACTGGTAGGGATGAGTGCTCAACAAATCCGCATTCGAAATATTTGCTTGTCTATCTTGGTAATCTGATATCTTTTTATATGTGTACAGGGTTGGGATAAAGTTCGGCACCAAATTAATATCTTTAAAACGAAACGGGCGATATTTTTTGAATTTGGCAGCTGAGTGTAATGGACCACAATGCATCTGATGAGCATATTTGCATTAATGAGATACTTCCGGTTTAACCGGAAATGACCAATTTTTTTTTATTTAAATGGCATACCCTGTATATTTCTGCAGATTCTGAAAGAGCACTTTGTTTCGGATCTGTCCATACCAGGTTCCATGTAAAAATTCTCTGTTAAAAGAAGAAATCAGTCTTTTTGTACATTTGAGAAAAAATCTATTCAAATAAATAAATCGTTGTTATTTGTATCAATAGTGAGAAATAAAACGAAATACTTTGTAGTAGATAACTCTTTCTGCTTTTCATGACGTATTTTTTATGAAAATCTATAAAAAGAAGAAATACAGCTTTTACTGTTAGAAAAAAATTATAAGAAATATTAAAAAAAAATCATTTTAAATGTTCGAAGTGCTTGCCATTCACCTCCTGACAATATGCCAGTCTATTAACAAATTCTTGAGTAACTTTTCTCAAGACTTCTCCATGTATTAAGGCACATTCATCAAGAATCCGTTGTCTCAATTCTTCTTTTTACAGATAATTTTTACATGGAACCTGGTATGGACAGATCCGAAACATGGTGCTCTTTCAGAATCTGCAGAAATATACAGGGTGTCCCATTTGATTAAAGAAAAAATTGGTCATTTCCGGTTAAACCGGAAGTATCTCATTAATGAGAATATGCTCATCAAATGCATTGTGGTTCATTACACTCAGATGCCAAATTTCAAAAAGATCGCCCGTTTCGTTTTAAAGATATTAATTTGGTGCCGAACTTTATCACAACCCTGTATATTATTGCCTGAAGAAAAATTGTTTATTTGATATTCAATTGACCTTATTTGAACAGTATTCCTAAAGTACCAACACGTCGTATTTTTTTGGTGATTTTTGTAAACAGAAAAAACTGGCAACTCAATTCAACCCTGAACTTTCCGCCATATTGGTCCCCGACTTAGCCCCGCCCAGTAGTACTATTTTTCCTTACTCAATTGTACACACAGAGAACTATTTTATTGACTGAAGTAAAATCGAACTTCTGCCAACTCAATATGAGGATTGATAACGAGCAATTAAATATTTAATTTGCCGAATGAAATGAATTTCTTGAAATCAAACAGAATAGCAATCACCATTTCATTCCTCCAAACTAATAAATATATTCATGGTAACTTGTACACCACTTCTGGGAAGTAAAAGTTATTCATCCAAAATGCTTGATTCATTTCAGGGAAATCGAAATATATTGTTCTAAAGCGTTATTCGATTGGAGGAAATAAAATTGTTGTTGTGTCAATTAAATTAATGATTCTCTCATTTAAACGATTAGATTATCTCCAGAAAAAATTTTTTGTTTCTATATTACGTTTAATTGTCTCAAACAAATTATGTTTCAAACAATCCCAGTTCTGTTGTTCAGTGAATCTGAAAATAATTCCTCTGAACAATTTGATATGGTTGTACATGGTATCCCAAATTCGATGCTTGGGTACACTCAAAAGTATCTCGAAAACAATAAGATTTAGAGACAAAAACTTCAAGGGCCCTTTGATTTCTTTTTCGATGGAATGAGATATGAAAAGCAGATCATATAAAATGTCTATTTGTTCTTGAGTTACAAGGTGAATCTAAGAAGTAGGTACCTAGTTGTTTCAAATATTTCGCTCTTTTCTATTTTCATAGACAGAAATAATGTCGTGTAACTAGAGAATGGATATATCTTTGATCTTTTCTCTGATATCTTATTATTCAACAAGGAGATCGGCGATGCTTGAAGGTTTTTCCTCAAAGTCTTATAGTTATCTAGATGCTTCTAGTGAGCTTCGAATTTTGAACACTTATACATATTAATTTCAGGCTTACTTCAATAAATGAATGCACTGCATGTATAAAAGAAGTGAAAATGTTTGGGATGGCCAATTAAAATATTCCATCTCATTTTTAAGTTTTTAATCAATATTTAATGCAAATATATAAAAAATAAACATTTATATCCAGGTTAAAAATCATGGACGCATTCTATCATTATAAGTTATTATATAGAATATAAATAATATAATATACAATTCACAACACAAACATAAAGTAAGCTAATTATCAAATATGAATCTCATTACCAAAGAAAATAGAGTATAATTTATGAGTAATACATTATCATAATTCGGAAAATAAGAGCAGGAGAAAAAAATAAATCTGCAAATTTCAGAGCCTACCTTTCGGATTGGTAAAGATCTCATCCAGTCCCCCAGCAGACATCCATTATTGTGTATGTCGTCGTATGAATCCATATCACTTCACAAGAAATCACGTTCATCGAATAAACAATACAATTTTTAATAATCACATTCACTTCCACACCAAAGAAAGCCTTAACTGTCCAAGTCGCACCCTTGCATATTATATGAAATAGTTTCTCGAATCAAAGAGGTGGTTATTCATTCGTGTTCAAACAAGAAAGATTTCTGGATCAATCTGAAATCTTGATGGTCCAGAAGCGTCACTTTTAGCGTCCATCAGGTTAAATTCGCACGTCAATAATAATATAGTTGGCGCTACCAAAATAAACTTGCCTGAAGAAATCAGTTTATTTCACGGAAGGTAGTATTTTGTTCGAATTGATATTCGACCCTAATCTTGTATGAATTCAAACAGTACGATCACTTCAAATGAACTATTACTTGAACCAATCCCTCAAAAATAATACATTTTCATGTTCCTTGGGAGAATACTTTGTTTGGTTGAAATAATTAAATGAAGGATTCTTAAAAATTATTTGCTTCCATGGTTTGAAGACTTTGATTTATGAGAATAACTATCTGTTTGACTCAATGAAATAAGCTCCAATAAAATTATTTTATTCAAGCAATGATGAAAAATTTCACTGTTCAATCAAAGATAGCTGTTGATAATCATTTATTATTTGGTTGCAGTATGAAATGGTCAATTCTACCATTTAACTGACAGAAGAATATTTTTTCTCTGTGTGTATGTCATATTGTCTCTTCTCTATTATATCTCGATGGTCAATAGTGACAAATCTTTCCAAGAGTAATGAAAGTTGCTTCTTGGCAGTTATGAGTGCTTCCTGAGAACGGTAGGTGAATGCTGGCCGAAACGTTGACTGGTATAGGGTGGAATGATGGAAATAGCCAAAATACGAGTAACAATATTATTTGAGAGAAATTCGATGCGGAACATTTATAATATATTCAATTAGGGTTACATGATGTGGGTATCATGCGGAAAAGCTTTTTGTTGAAACAAGGGAAAATATGGATGAAAATTGTACCTCGAGCCAATGTTTAATAACAATTTTGTTTCGCAGATCAACATCAAATAAATAACAGTCACTTTTACATTCACGTGGGAAAACTGTCTGGGATTTGGCGCTTCATGTTTATTTATGCATTCCACGCCAACCTCGATATCATATCCTGTTCAAATTTTCGGTGAAAATGGAGCCTAAATATTTCATACGGGATAGGCGCTTCTGGGAAAAACCATACTGTCTCCAATTTACACTTTGTTGAAGATCTGTCGACCCCGTATTGTGTTCGCTTTTTTCTCTATACCAATAGCAGTTTTTTCGATTTCATCTCAGGTTGGTGAAAAAGGAGACCGTGAATATGTTTTATCCATCTGAATTCCATATTCAGAAGGAGTTTTCGCGACAATAGCATACAAGATGAAAATTTTTTTGTTCGTTGTTTCCATGTATTATGTGTACTTCGAATCGGTATATTGGGACATTTTTCGCTCCATTTTTCCCCTGAAGTAGATTGAAAGATTTGTTTCAGGATAGAAAGACCGAAAACTCTAAAAAAGTAAGTGGGATTGTACATGTTGAAAAACCGATAAATCAGATTGGTATACATCCTGAGAACTATTGTTCTCATTTTACCCAATTAAGAACTCAACTTTCCTGTTCAAGATTCTATCTATCCAAAGATTTTTTAGAATGCTTGGGCAAACTAAATGAATTCGAAAAATGCAACAGATTCTTCTTGCTTCATAATCCTGGGCACTCAGGAAACGAAGAGTCCGACAATCTCGACCAAAAAAATTCATTAACACCTTTTATTCAGGAAAAGAAACACCTACGAAGAGGAATTCACAAGAGGGGGGGAGACAAACAAAAAATCACTTTGGAAGAGCCGTTCAGGCCTAGAACACTCCAAAAATTCGTCGAATCATTGATACGTGAGGATATCGAACTCTATGGAAATTCAACAAGAATGGACAGCACCTTCTCACGTGGTTTCACACGAGTCACTGCCGAGAATATCTGAGTGTAGCCGAAAATGATGCACGAAGAAATTGACAAAATAAAACCTGTAAGAAATATTCGTTCTAACTTTCAGATTATTTCGAATAGTTGAAATGTATATATATTGAACAAAGAGTTTCACAAAGTTTTGCAAAAAATGAGAGAATTTCATAATTTTTGCTTCCTTGTTTCAACCGAAGACGAAGATTAAAAATGATGTCGAACAACTAATGTTGGCATTCTGCTTTTCATCTGTATGTTACGATACTGTAGCGTACGATTGATCAGTAACTGGCCGACTTACAGATTTCTTAAATAATGCAAGTCTGGAATGGTTCCTGTAACTTTCTTATTTACAGTGTCACTTCTGAACTACTCATCGAAAAACATAACTTTGATTCGTAAGTTTTGAGCATGCAACTTATATCTTATGAGTAAATGGTTTTGATTTGAAATTGAAAATACAATTATCTGAATATAATTTGCATTTGTTCCTTTCATCTAATAAAATGAAATCAGATAAGAAAAAAATTCCTTGGTTAAAATTGCTGTAAGGCATTAAGTTTATAATATACTGGTTCTTCAACCTGAACATGTTCACAATCTGGGCATTCGGTATTTCTTCAATCTGAACACCTGTTATGAATTTCTTCCGATAACAATCCAATAAACAGAGCCATACTTTTATTATTCATTATGAATCTTTATATTGAATTGTGTTTGTCCAGAAATAAACAAACCATTCAACGTTACCTCACAATATGTCATTCGATAAAGCTACAGATGCCTTAAAGAGGTCCAGAATTGCAATTTTCCTGTAAGCACATGAAAGGTTACAGATTGGCTTACAGATAAAAGCAGAATACCACCATAAAGCTTCAATTGATCATTACAAATGTAGCTGATAACTTTTGAATATCCAGGTTAGACAGTAAACTTCATAGTTTCTGTGAGGTTATAGCCACAATTCCACATATTTTCATTCCTGGGTCATTTTCTCTAACAAAATATAATATTTTTTCATCGTTCAGAATAACTTCTTAAGTCAAAAAATCCATATTTCATAGATTGACTCAGCAGAAATCAAATCAAAATTTTGCTCGACTTGTTATGTTGCTTGAATCCAAAACATTTATGGACCCTAGAGTCATTATTTTCATTGTGTTTCAGATTCGAATGCTCCCCTCTCATTCTATTATTCTCAATTGAATTTGTTAGTTTTGACAAGTTTACCTACCGCACTCGTGAAGTTTCAGGCACGTTCGTTAGGCTTCCATTAACTTCTAGGCCTTTATTACGTTCACTCCATTACTTGCTTCATTAAGACGTAATGATCTTAGCAACGGCGGAACCAGATTCTTCGTTGGATAAAAATACTACTATTTATAATTCGAAAATCTTGAAGGAGTTTACAATAATTAGGTGACTATTTCCTGATTTAATGGAACAGTGAAAGAAAGTCTACATTACATTATTATTAAAATTAACATAATATTTGGTCGTGACATTTGCGGAATCCTTTTAATAGAACAGAGAAGGAAAGTCTACATTACATTTTTCATTAAAATTAACATAATATTTTTAGTGACATTCGCGAAATCATTTTTCGATGAATATGAATTTCTTATGATATTATTTTTTAATCTTGAAAACTTAGTATTATAAAAAAAAGTTTGTAATATAGGTATAGGGTTTCAATTTCAACTTGGTTTATGAGAAGTCTTTTTAGTTTTGTTTAGAGTAGTTTGATAAGGGGTTATAGTTCACTGTGACCTCACAGAGCCCTTACAGAGCTGTTCGGACCATACCCTAGGGTCAATTCTCGGGATCACTCGTTTGACGAACGTATATTTTGAGCATAGATTTTTGAAGATAGCATTAGCTATATCCGTTCAAAATCAACGTACACTTTCGTCGGAACGAGTAGTTGTCGATATGCTGGAAAATATCGGATAAAAGTGTTACAATTCCCCAAAATCTACGCTCAAAATATCACGAACGTAAACGTTCGTTGAACGAGTGATCCCGAGAATTGATACCCATCACAGCTCGCCTTCCAGTTTCAGAGATCTGATGAAATCCATTATCTGTGACGGCTTCAACGAGGCTAGTTCCTGTTCCTCACTCTTACAAGTCTCTCGCCCCAAGCATTCTCCCCATAGGCTCGCAATACCAATGCATGCCGCGAATAGGTGACTGGGGGTTTCTTCCTAGTGAGAAATCTTGAAGAACTAGTGAATATTTCGTTCTGAAATTGGGCGGCGTCTTGGAGATAAAGGAACTCTTCCCCAAAAATATTTTCAAGTCGATAGTCCTGCCACATCTATCATAAGCGCATTTTTCTCTTATATCAAATGGCGCTACAAATAGTTTCATTAGTGCCATTTATGTATTAATTCTTTACCAAATTCGGAGTACGACAACTATGAAATGTTTATCTGTTACGCATTGTTGCTTTCTTGGAATGCAATCTGCATTGCCGGTTTGAAATTTTCATATTTCGATTGCTAATTATGCGAACAAAACCAAACTTAGTTGAGTAATTTTTGTTGGAGCTTTAAAGCAACTGCAAAGCAATACGGACGACAGAAAGTGTATGAGATTATTCGCTACTTATTTTTGAGGATATTGTCTAAAATATTTATAACAGCTCAGAGAAGCCACTTGAGCTAAGTAATGTTTTTACATGTACCTTGATTACCTGATACCTGAAAAATGCGTTCTGAGTACAGGGTGGGCAAAATTCGTTATCTACTGAAGGAATCTCGAGAACTTATAGCAGTTAGGATTTACGCATTTTCGGGCCCTCTTTTCCTGACCAATCCAAATATGAAAAAAAAATCCAGCCTATCTTCCATAGATTTCGAGTTATGAATGAAAATAAGAAAACTGTCACTTTCAATAATGCCTCATAACTCGCTCGTTGGGTGAATAATTTCGAATTTCACACGATAAACCAAGAATTTTGAGTTAATCTCGACTGACTGAATCAAATACTTCGATTGTTGAAAATGAGATTATAGGCATGTATTATAATTTCATTGAGAAAATAATTTTTTACTGTTGAAATTCTGTCGATACTCCTAGTTAAGGTGATACCAGGTAGCCATTTGGCATCCTTGAATGGGCGTTAGGAAATTCCAAGTATAACTGTCTATATAAAAACAATAGCAATGTTTTGACCTTGATTCAATTTTCTCTGTCCAATTCTGTTATTAATAGTTTGCAATCAATATCCAAATTTAATCATATTTTTGCGAGTGAACGTGTTACAAACAGTATCTGAGAATCTATACTGATTGGATAATTAGCAATCTCTGAAAAGCCCTCAATAATATTAAAGATAATATAAATTGTCTACAATAAACCCAAAGCTAGTAAAAAGGTGAGAGTAACCGATAATAGAAAGTTCATCTTAATATAATTCAACCTAACATATGTCTCACGAATGACATCTGTCAGAGTAGAGTTTCTGAACGATGACCAAACTGCATTTACTTCGTCATACTCTTACTCTACTCTCAGAGTAAGTTTGTGGACGCGACCAAACTGTCACGTCAAAGCTGTTGACTCGAAATGCCATGTTTGCCAAAAGCCCGCTACTCACATCAAGCAACATGACATGCTCCGAACCACCTCCAACCAAATAGCGAATCCATCAGGGCGAACGAGATGAAATACCTATCAGCTGAGTATCCGAAAAGTAATTTTCTCGCCACACAAACGGGGGAAACGCTCCTCGCCGCAGTAAAAAACGTTTCTGATGAAATTTTTTTCATTCTCATTCTGATAATGAACACCGACCGCTACTAACGAGCTGAAATGAAAAGTATTGCGTTCGTTATCAGCGTTTTTTGAACCGGCTAAGCTAAATGTGTTGGTTTCAAATGATATATTGATTGGATCTGAAGTTATCTTGAAGGTAGAGAATTTGAAGAAGTTATTTATCAATAAGTCTAAAATTTGCGAAGAACTATTTAAAATAATAAGAGCTGATGATTTTTCATTAGCCGTTGCTGCGGAAACTTTGGGAGAGCTGCAGAGGTTTTGTGATTTGTTAGTTCGTTGCTTTGTTGAATGGTGTCATGCTGAAGCTATCATGATAAATGTAAACAAAACTGAAAGTATTCTCTTCTCAATTTTAAATAATGATAATAAACTTGTAGTTCCACATGATGATTCTGTCATCACATTCAAAGACTGCACGAAGTTTTTGGGTATTTACATCGACAGGCATCGATAGGGATGTGGGACTCACACGTAGATGAGCTTTGTAAAAAGCTCTACAGCTCTTATTACGCTTTGAGTCGAATCAGGTATTTGCTTCCCTTATGCTCACTTATGAATGTATATTATAGTTTGGTATTCAATCACTTTTCGTCGGACATTGGTAGATTATTTATTTTCCAAAGAAGAATTTTGCGAATTATATTCAACGTGTCTCCGAGGTCCTCCTGTAGGCCAGTTTTCGTGGAAAATGGGATATTGACATTAGCTTCGATCTTTATTTTAAAATGTTTAGTTTTTGCTAAAGAAAATGATCACAGCCTCACAAAAATACCTTGCTTTTATTCCCATAACACTAGGAATCAGGATATGTTTTCAGTTCCCATAAATAGAGCATCTTAATTTGAAATGGCACCAATGTATTAAGATATTCAACCATCTACCTAGTAATATTAAGTCGCTCAGTATAATAAATTTTAAGAAAATTGTTAAGTCTTTACTTTTGCAAAAGTGCTTTTAAAATGTCAATGGGTCTTCAATGATAAGTTTGATAATGTCTGAATTATATTTGTATTTGTGACTTGTCCTATACATACTTTGTTATATTTGCTTGAAGCGCTCAACTGAAGTTTTGACTCGGTGTCGAAAAGCATCTTAGTTTTCTATCGAAAATTCTCTAGTCGAATAGTCTGCATTTTTTTGAAAACATGATGGAACTTTTGTTCGTCAGAAATGTCTAAATGTATATGAAATTATACATTACGCTGTTGAATGTTTTCAGAAAATACAAAGAACATCAAAATCACAACTTTGTCAAATAGAACGCGCATCAACTGATTTTGCAACAGTTTGGAAGTGATGCTGCTTCGAATAGAAAGGGCCTATTGTAGTCGGCACCCAACATACTTTCCGAATCAGACAATATTACCAGCGAACAACCGCTTCCGACCACCTCCGACCAAATAGCGAATCCATCGAGATGATATATCATCAAGGTATCCAGAAAGTAATTTTCTCGCCACTTCTCGCACGCGGAAAAAAACGGTTCCGATGAATTTTTTTCATTCTCATCCTGATAATGGACACCGAGCGCTACTAACGAGCCGAAATTAAAAGGATTCCGTTCCGTTATCAGTCCGTTTTTTGAACCGGCTAAATGTGGCCGAAGAGACGGGCGTGTCCTTGCGAATTTCGTGTTTTCGGGTGAATTATAAGAAGAGAGGGTGTTAATAGGGATAATTCTGAAAAATAGGTTACCGGGGATGTTTGCTCTCAGTGTGTCGGCCGCGTTGAATTCGCCGGGTCGTTTGTTATCGGTGCCTGCGTGAATTGATAAATGGAAAAAGTACGGATAATTGGTGCTCCAATTACGGGCCTGCACGGTGTGATAAGTAGATTTGGATATTTATCAGTAGGAACGTGAGCAAAGTAGATACTTTTCGCACTGCTTCACAAAGGGAAAACCTTCCTACGTCATGCGGATGGTTCGATAAAAATTACAGAAATAACATACACGGTTTCCTTACAAGTTGGCCTATAAGACGTTTTTGGATGCCTATTGAATATTTCGTCCTGAAATTTAAGGTGGAGCCTTGAGGATGAAGGAACTCATTGCCTAAAATATTCTCAAATCGAAAGTGTTCCCACGTCTACCTCAAACGCATATCTACTTTCTAATTTTGAATGGAATTACCTATATTTTTATTTATTTAGGTATCGATACTACCTACTAAAAAACATGTCTCTGCCATGCACTGTTGCCAAGTTATGCACAAATTCTCGAAATTTTTGACATCTGCATTGTCAGTTCGGAAATTCAATATCTTAGTAGAAAATCTATCCATTCACGTGGTACATTTATTATTTTGATACATCGTGAGGTTTTTGGAAAATTTTGCTCTGAAGATGTGAACTGAAATTTTTCGAGATTTTCAAATGGCAAACCCATTCTTATTTTAAAGCATTCTATTCGAAATATAGGTATTTATTTTCGAGAAAAAGTCGAGAGCAAAAATCTAATATTTTTCCCGTGTATAATACACTTTTTTTTCTGCGACAGGAAAATCGACCATTTAATAGTGTAAGAATTATAACTTTCCACGAAAGTACTATTTTCCTACGGAAAAAAGTGAGTACCTTTTTTACGGATACATATGCTCAGTTGCAGGAACGTCCGTTAAAATTTAAAGGTCCATTAAAACTTTAATCCTCCATTAGTTCCTTGTAATAATGGAGGATTAAGAGTTTAATGGAGCTTTAAATTTTAACGGACGTTCCTGCAACTGACACTTAGACACAAATTTTTTTGACAGGGAAAAGAGTAATTCCGTAAAAAGTTATATTTTGTGACCTATCAAGAGATATAGAATGTCAAATTCTTTTCCCGTCACCGAACAAAAAATTAATGGCAGTCTCCTTTTACACTCATTATTTAATTCCTATAGTTTTCGGATGAGATAAAAAACTGAAATTCTTCAGTATTTATAGTCTATAATCTTCTTAAATTTTGAAATTTTGAACAAAAACTGTCTAAGGGGTCGACCTTCCCCATAAACGCTATTTTTCGGCATTTTGCAAAAATTCTGTAGGATCCACAGAAACGGTTATTACTGAGAGTTGTAGAGCTTGATCTAATGAATCGATTGACGTTGAAAATTCATCGATCTGAAGCGAACTGCATTAAGCAGACGCCCTCGAACGCAACTCGAAAATGAAAAATGCAAAATCTATAAACTGAATTTATTTGAAAACTATGGCGGAGTTTATTGAATTTGGTATGTTTTCATAGATTTAAACGTAGCTGAATCAGAAAAAAATACCTTCGAATCGATATCTGCAAACGTTAAGAATTTCACCGTTCAACTGGCATTTTTCTCAAAACTCGATATTTAAAACTTCCATAATTTCCGCTTGAACAGCCGGCATGAGAAATGAATTACATATTATTCTTTTTCAGTCTCTAGTCCCCTTCAGTATAAGCGGATAAAATGATCATCTTAATTTCGAAATTTTGGATCTGTAGCGAACGCAGACGCTCTCGAACGCAACTCGAAAATGAAAAATGAAAAAGCTATAATCTTAATTTATTCGAAAACTTTGGCTGACTATATCGAATTCGGTATGTTTTCATATGTTTTCGAGGTAGCTGAATAACAGCCGGAATTAAAAATGAATTGCATATACATACATGTTTTTAAAATGATCATCCAAAATTTTGAAATTAGATGTAGATGTGCCAATAAGTTTTATGTTAAAATATATAGTTTATATCAAATTTTTTCTTAAGTAAAAAAGGGACTGCGCTGGCTTCCGCTTGCATGCACTGCACCCCTGATGGTAGGAACGGCCATTCAAAGTAGTTCTTGTTCTAACTTTCTACTTTGCTTGAGAAGAAGCATATTGGTTGTATGAATTATCTGTGAAAACCCCTCCCTGAAGTGAAGTGGTTTTCTCACGACTCTTTGAGTTTCTGTCAAAAGTTTTGATCCATAAAAAGTGCCTGCTAACGGCATGCTGGTTTACAATTATATCATTTATGACATATCGTGTAGCTTGATTTTTGTCACCAGTATTAAGACTTAAGGAGGTTTACATTCCTTTTTAGTTTCATGAGATACTACAGATCCTTTAAATTCAATCTGGCATTTTGCACTACAAGATTTGTGAAAAAAATCTCATCCACAAAGTCATGTCATTCCACTCACTTCACTACTGGTAAAAATGTGTTTATATAAGTTTAGATCTAGGATAAGCCGAGAATAAAGTACGTGACAGCCAACGTTCAAGTCTGCATCAAGTCCCTGAGCAATTATTTTAGTCCCTGAACAACAAGGGTTGTATTAGGGATTTTAAAGGGTTTTCCAATAAGAGGTTCCTATTATTCTGAATAGCTATTTCGGTAGATATCACCTTTGAAGCTGTGATTTTTTGACGTTTGACAAGAAGAAACTACGCCAATAATAAAAATGGAACGATACAGGCTTCCAGAACGCATTGAAATGATGAAAATTCACTATGAAAATGGTGAAAATTTGGCAGAGACTGTTCGTAAAACTCGGACATTTTGGGTCTTCGTCAAGCACCTTGTCGGACCGCAATAAAGAAATTGGTGGAAGAATTCGAGATGTTGGACAAGTTAGTGCACGTCGCTCAAGAACAGCCGAGAATATTGCTGCTGTAGCCGAAAGTGTTGAAGAAAACACAGGTTTGTCCATTCCTCGTCGTTCTTTAGAATTAGGCATTCCACAAGTCTTTACACTATATTTTGCATAAAGATTTGGGTTTTAAGGGCTTATAAAGTTCAGTTAACAGAAAAATACAAGCGGGCAGATCATCAACAACGAAACCATTGATCTTTTGCGGGAAAAGTTTCCGGAACGTGTTATCTCTCGAAGAGGTGATCACAGTTGGCTTCCGAGATCTTGTGATTTAACACTTTCCTTTGGGGCAACGTGAAAGATAAGGTCTACATCAATAGCACAGCGTCGATTCAAGACCTCAAAGCTGGAATTCGTGAGGCTATCGAGGACATAGGACAGCCACTTTGCGATTTGGTTATGGAATATTTCATTGAAAGGATATGGTCCTGTGAGCGTGGTCGTGGTGGTCATTTGCCTGATGTTATTTTCTACTATTAACGGCTCTTCTTTATAATGAAATAAACATCCGATCATTTATATTGAAAAATGGCATTATTCTTTGAATATGAGAATAAAACCTTTTAGTGGAAAACCCTTTAAGTTGAATTTGGTTACATATTATTTATAGGTATTCACCACGACTCGATTCGTCGGATAATTATAAAGATGACATCCTCTATTGGAAAAACTCATCTTGATATGATATTGAATTATTTCGATCCAAGAAATAAATTCCTTCATTTAGTATCAGCAAAAAAATATATCTGTAATCCCCAGTTTCCCCCCAAATCCTCCAATATTAGCTCGAAACACCTGGCGTGGGCAAAAACTCAATGATAATCTCCGAGATGTTTCCTGAAACGTCAGCAGGTTGCAATGAATGTCCTCAATTTCATAATAAATCTTTCGAATTACGAATTAAACGGTCGGAAAACGTAGGCCCGGTAAACTTGAGGGCAGCGTTCCATCCATTTCCACCCCATTCATATCGTAGATCGGGCCCTTCAGCCAAATCCCTTGCGAAATGACCCTTTCCGTGAAAAGCTTTGAACGTTCTTAAAACGGAAACGCTAAGGGAATTTGACAATGGCAGAATGGAGATGTTTATCCAATTAAGATACGCATTGTATTATCAGTTATTTGGAAACGTTGCTAAAATTGTTTTCCGGGTAGGGGTGCCATTGATAAATAATTCCAAAATCTTCTCGAAACGTTCTACGTACTACCTTTAGAGAATCTAGAATCTTATGAAGGTAATCAGGACGCAAAAGGGAAGAAGGCTCTTTTCGTAACGAAGTAAAAAGACCAATAGAAGAGGATTTGCATGTTTGGTGCGAACACTGTTTGAAATGAACAAATTTGCCAAAAATAACTTTTACTTGCTATAGAAATAAGACACCCATTGTGTCATCAGTTATTTGAAAACGTTGCTAAAATTGTTTTCTGGGTGGGGGTGCCATTGATAAATGATTCCAAAATGGGTTGAAAGCCATGCCAAAACAAATCGTAATTGCTATATCTCCTGAGTGAATCTTGTGGCAAAAGATGGTGAAGAAGGTCACTCAAGATATTACTTTCGATTACATTTAGAACCATTTTTTAGAGGAGTTTTTTGTCATCAAGACGATACTTCTCATCATACTCGTATTATATAGCAAATTCTCTTATATCTTTAGTCATTTTATTAAGCCACTCAAAAAGTTATTTCATAACCGGTAAAATGATAGGCTTTGTATAACTTCAATGGTTATTTTTACAAATTCAAAATTTTCATGAGTTCAAATTATTTTTCCGATGGTTGGGCGTCTAAATGTCGACTTAATTGAATAATAGGCCAAGTAGAGGAGTTCGAGAATAATGTCGTGAAGAAAAATCGTATCAATTTGGGGCTGGTTCAATTCAACCCGTTGATCTCGTTATACAAAATTGACAAATACATTTCACAGCATTTTGAGTTGAGAATATTTTCTATGTATTCAAATATTTGAGACATCCAAATTGCACTTCTAACGTAGATGTAAAAGGAGCATAAATAGAGTAGTATTTCTTTCTTACCACGAATAAGGAATCCATAATGAATTTACCTGAAACAAAAGATTAATATTAATGGAGAAAATGTAATTTAAGTAACTTTGTTGAATAGGGTACGAAAAATAGATACAATCGAACCGATTGAATAAAATCATCTTCGGCACACGAATTTAGGGTAAAGGTATGAAGTTGTCAGTTGAAAAAAACACCCTGAAGTTCATTTGTACATGATTTGTTGACCTACGTGCAAATGCTTCTACGATTTGGTAATATGTACAATAGATTCAAATTTTGTGCGTTTTTAGTGAACACTGTGTACTATATGAATGAATATTATTCTATAATTTTCGTCTCCAATTCCCAATAAATTAGTTGTGATTTTTCTACTGAAAAGCGGAGGTTGACAAAACTGTTTTTGTGTATGAAGGTGGTGGATAAATCCATAACCGGAGAATTCCGTGTTCAAACATAAAATAATGTAAATATAACCTTTTCATCTTATTTCTGCCAATTGTGACTTCATTGTTTGAGCAGTCACCTTTAAACAAATGTACAGAAACGACTGTGCCAAAATCATGGAAACTAATAGTATATTGTCTAATTTCAATCACTTCCACAATGTGCAAGTGAAAAAACACCCAAAACCTGTAGAACGCCATGAAAAAACGTCCTACCAACTGACACCCCTAAGCACCCTCAAAAAAAAACACACCCTGTCAGAGTCCATCTCGTCCAGACTGTCACTCGGAGGGATGCAGACGTTGTCAGGACGAATTCTTCAACACTTTTAATCTCCCCGTATTACGGACCTTTCATCCGCTAAGCCGTACCATTTTGAACCGCCTCATCCCTCTGGAATATGCCCCTGAGAATTCGGGAGAGCCGTCCTTCAAAGGTTTCCACACACCAACGCGGAAAGAACGCATGAAAATTCGTTGCGAATATCCGTTGCGGAGAATCCCTCAAGGTAGACTTTCAATTGTAGCGGCCTCTGCGACCATTCTGATCGATGCGGCAAAGCGACCAGTCGTATAGGTACCGATTTGATGAATTTACATACAGTGTGTTTGGTCATGACTTAGCGATAATTTAAGGGCATCAAATATACCTAATAGGTTTGTTCCAACAGCTGAATTTTGTACGGTAATTTGACGGTCACGAAACTGTTAGTAATCGAAATTATGCGCCTGTCTAAACTTTGACCGTACAAGAACCGTCCAAACAGTACTTGCTTCAGACCAGGGATCGAAATGACGATCACAAAACCGTTCCACTCACGGTCCCGAAGCAGGATGGAACAAAAACGAAACCGTTCTCAAACGATACATTTTCAGTTGGAACACATTTTTATCTATTGCGCAGAATCCTGACGATCATTGTACGGTCAATTCTTGAGTTGGAACAAACCTAATATCATCGACAAAAACACCCACATTGGGAAGTTTACTCCCTTAGTTTTGGTGTAACCCCCATTTTGAATTTACTTTTTCATTTTCGTTGACCCTTTCAAATGATATAGATTTCTTCGGACATAAAGGCCCCACAGATGAGAAAAATATTTTTTGAAGGATGATACTACAGCCTTTCAGTAAAGTAGAACAATATATAATGTATAAGAATGATTTTTTTCAATGATTTTACACGCAAGGATATCAGCTACAAAACAACACCTGCATCATTTCTGTGAGTTACATAATTTGAGAGATATTGCTGTTCGAACATGACCACTACGCGAGAGCCCTAAACTATATTTTTTGTTGCTATAGGCATGAGGGCCACTGCCTGTCTACAAAGCAGAGGCGGCCGTGTTGAGCAATTTTTATGATTAATTTGTTTGTTTGATCACTAAAAATTATCGAAAGTACAGTACTGAGTTTTATTCGATTTTATCAATTTTCGTAAGGGTCATGTTCGAACAGCAATTACTTTCTAATTATGTAAATTACAGAAATTATGTTGGTATCGTTTTGTAGCTAATATACTTGCGTGTTAGCTCATTAAAAAAAATTATACTTCAATATGCTAGTTCTTGTACAATTGCGGATTTACTGAGGAAATCAGTACCTTTTTTTACTAAAATCTTTTTAGAACATTTTTATGACATTTCTGAGCTAAATGTTTTCATATAGTTCCACTTCAATAAAAAGTGGTAGTAGGTAAACTCCCCAATGTGGGTGTTTTTGTCAATTGAATTAGGTATATTTGATGCCTTCAAATTATCATGACCAAACACACTGTATATCTACTTTAAAAGCCTACGACCAGGGCCCGTATTCTCGACAAGTGACGTATACGAACTTCATTGCGCGGTGTGCATTTTTGCAGGTAAAACATGAAGTCCGTATACGTTTTCGAATATCACTTCCCGAGAATACGGCACCTGGACTAATGCACCAAATGCGACTATGCGACTCTACCGCTTCAGGAGCAGTCGGGTCGCAGCATTGGTCTCATCGCTTTGAAAGGAGATAATGTGTTAATCCCTTAGACTAGGGTTAATCCATTGAAGGGGTACCCATAGGACTAATCAGTTTTCCGAGTTGGTGTGAGGGGACCTTTAGGCTGGATCGTTAGGAGTCACATGCTGATGTACCGTCACGGATGGATTTACCGAAAAGAAAAATTTTATCCGTTCATCCACTTGTTCTGAAGCGAAGGAAAGTGAAAGCAAGCTTTCCGAGGAGTTTTCGTTATTTCTCAGGATATACCTGAGAGAATGCAGTGATAAGGGTTTTTGATAATCGACTATTGATACTTTTGTGGAAGCGTTTGTGTCGAGTAAACTATTGATGATATTTATGTTATAATTTCATTGCCTTTATGAAGCCGAAAATTATGATCGGAGTTATTGACATATCCGATTTTTTTTTTTTGAAGGAGAATAATGACGAAAAGCTTCTGCTAAATTTTATAACATAACGTGCTTTAATAGTTATTTAATCAACTAGGTATTAAAGACAGCGACTAATGGTCAAAATTCGCTGCGCTCACGCGTTAATCGTTCGAGACCTAAGTCGCTCGATTAATAACCGAGTTGATCACAAGATTTTTCTGACGATCTCAACATGAAATGTGTATGAATTCTTGATTGTAATACAATCGCATTTTGCACAAGACATACATTTGACATAATGGAATTTCTATGTTTCTATGTTCCAATAGAGTTTCGACATTTCTCGTAGTGCTTCAGAATATGTTGTGTACGGTTGCCATGAGGATTGCACATTGTCATTAATAATCAATTTCATAAACATTAAAATCATCTTTTATTCTGAGATCGACGGAAATAGTTATTTATACAACAAGTGAGTTAAATGAATGTTTATTCATGAGAAGAAAGTTAAGTATAATTCAAATTCATAACGAGATTTCCCTTCGGTCGATGGTTGCTAGGGCACTATGTAATTAATTGTTTGCAAGCGTCAATGAAAATTATAGAACAGTCAAAGAATTTTTGTTTCGAAAAAATGTTGAACGGTGACGACGAGGTTGTAGTTCCTGAGTGCATTATACAAGAAGCAAATGGGGCAGCAGAAGCAGTAATTCCATTAAAATCAAAAATATTGTACGAAAAGCAATATACGGCATTTTGTGCCTGGAGAAATAATAGAAAAGCCAAAGGTGTCAACGAAAAAATAATTTTGGCATATATTTCCGAACAATCCAAGAAAGTTGAGTCGTCGTCTTTATGGTCCTACTATTCGCAACTTAAGAAAATGTTGGCTCTGAAAGAAAAGACAGTGAGTGGCGAACATTTTATTCCACTAGTAAATTAAAAAAAATTTAATTCACTCAGTGGACAAACGTCAACTTACCCTTGTTACCATAGGTTGAATATTGTCGTCTTCAACGTCAAAATGGGATAAAATAAATTTATTGCTACTGCAAAAGGCAATTGACAAATCTGAAATATTATAGAACGACTTTTCTCTGAAAATATTGAGCGGATTCACAACAGAACGAGAAAAATAAACAAATGAAAATGATAATAGGCACTTTCCTCAATCTCCCGAACTAAAATACCTTACTGTAAAGAAAATTATTTGTGTTTTCGTCGCTCCATTTAAGCCATCCCATAACCATTTCTCACCGTGGAAACATTTCCAATGAATATTCTCATTACAAAGTTGTTTTCATCCTTGATACACTCATAATTTATGCAAATCAATCTCGTTGCTGTTTTGGTACGGTTTGAAATGGCGAATTGTGTTCTCGCTTCAATAAAGAAGTTGGTTTTGCGGAGCTACGTCTGGAATGGAAATGATCTGGAAGTAGCTACAGTTAGTGTTTTATGTTCGCAAGAAATGCAGCCAGTAAGACATAATTCCTCTCTGTTCCAATGTGTATACTTGTGTGCTGAAAGATTGGGAAATTATGTTGAATGCATATAGAAAATTAGTCTGTGGCGTCTGGTTAGTAGGAGTCTTTTGTCTGACAAATGAATAAAGATTTTGGAGCCACAAGGTTTTATCTGACTAGATATTGATCTATTCGTATTTGCTCTTTTCGTTGAAACTATACGCGCTTAATGTTTTCCTGAGAACGCGAAAGTGTCTAATTCTTCAAGGTAATTTTTTGAGGCCATGGATATTCCAAAAATCATTCCGAGTCGAGTATATTTTCCCAAAAATATTCACGTGCGAGAAAATAATTTCTGTGTGCAATTTAATAAGGAAACAAAAAAAAATATCCAGTACACTTCACTGTTCGATACCCATAAGGAAGTAATTTACAAATTCTGTTTAGTTGAGAACTACAGGTGTTGAATTTTCAGTAGTAATAGCACTAGAGGTCAAATTATTCCTGGAAAATATTCATGGGCGAGAAAAAATTCCCGGATTTAGTTTTTTGACCTCTTGTGTTATTAGGTAAGAAAATTCCACACAAGATTGATTCAATATATTTCTTATACACAGTATTAGATTTCAGCTCGAGGTTATGTTGACAAAAAAACCGAAAGCTAAAATCTAATATTTTTCCCGTGTTTGATACACTATTTTTTCTGTGACAGGAAATACGACCATTCAATAGTGAAAGAAATATGTATAACTTTTCACTAAATTTTCTTTTTCACCAGTGAAAAAGTGAGTACTTTTTTCCCGGATATATAGACACTCACTTTTTTGAAAGGGAAACAAGAAATTTCGTAAAAAGTTATATTTGTTACCTGTCAAGAAATATAAAATGTCAAATTTTTTTTCCCGTTGTTTATCCTGTGGTAATTCGGCATTAAAATAGAGAAAAATCGTGCGGTAATAGCTCAGTTTGGTAAAAATATAATTTCGGTGTAACCAGCAGATTTCGACCAGATTTTGGTGTCATTGTATTGACTGAGTCTTCCTAAACAACATTAGTGAAACCAACAGGTGGCTGTCTATCTTGGTTCGGAAAATATGGACCCCTGAAGTTCCAAAAATGATCCATCTTCACGTCGCTTTTTTCACTCTAAAACCACAAATTCACAGCTTCAATTTAGTCTATTAATCACCATCGAACATTCAAATAATTTTTCGAATAGTTTCGTTTCAGGTATATTCAATAATCAATGCAGAAACATAGAAATTCTGGAGGTATCACATATTCACAAATTCTAAGGAAAGCCCACCGTTCTTCAGGGTAGTTTTGGCATCACTGCTTAGTCCTTCGGCGAGTGACATATCAAAGGACGGCAGGAATTTCGGAAAGGAATCGTATCATATTAGCGTGAATAAATCTGCGGCAGTGCCAAATCTACCATTAAAAACGATGGGCTTTCTTTAGAATTTGTGAATATGTGGTGCCTCTAGAACTTGTTTCTGCATTAATTATTGAATATACCTGAAATGAAACAATTCGAATAGTTATTTGAATGTTTGAGGGTGACTTATGGACTAAATGGGAGCAGCAAATTTGTGTTTCTATAGTGAAAAAAGTGACATGAAGATGGAAAATTTTTGCAACTTTCGGGGCCCATATTATCTAAACAAAGACAGACAGCCTGCTATTGGTTTCACTAATGTTGTTCAGGAAGACTCAATTAATACAATGACACCAAAATCTGGTCCATACCTTTTGGTCACCGTAATTCAAATATTTACCACTCAGTTTCATGAACTTTTAGTGTTTAAATAAAATTTATATTATGTGGCTCTCTACCTACCTGTTTATACCGATATGGAAATTCCCATCGGAAATATGCGACATCAATGCATTTGAGAGAGAACTTTGACATCCAGTTGAACAGAACAGTGGTGTATTTGGGCAAAACAAAAGCTTGTCATGCAGAGGGAAAAAAAAGTACTATATAATCTATTTTTCTCGAGAAACAATGCATGACAATATTTCTGAATGACAAATGCCTCCGAAACCCATAAAATAATCAGAACAATCCGCCAACAACCAAATAACAATGCAGCAGTACGAGTCGAGTGTCCCATCAAATACATACGTATTTGCAACAATAAACAATATAATTGGATATATCTATCAGTGATCTCAATCCATTTATGATTAGGAAAATCCAATGAAAAGCTCCAATTTTTCCGCTCCGACCGCCACGTGCTTCGTTCATTAAATTTGCTGCCATTTTCAATCCAATCCGAATCCACCCCTCCAAAACCAATCGAATAGTTTTCTCCGGACGAAAATGGAATTGACTCCGTTCGAAATTTCCATTTGGCAATATTGCCGTTTCGGATGAATTTTTAGCTTTTCTACGTCGAAAACTTTGAGAATAAATTCCGGAGCTCAATTGGTTCCACTCTATTTCCACCTGATACTTGCTGCACTGCAGGTCTGCCTCGGACTCATTCATAATTCGATAACGTTGATTTAACGTTGAGGAACTAACGTTGAAGGCTTCTCGTTCGCTTCAATGTAGTACGAGTCGAGTGTACCATCGAATACGTACGTATTTGCAACAATATAATATTGTGTATATCTATCAGTGATCCAAATCCATTTATGATGAGAAAATTCCAATGAAAATCTCCAATTTTTCCGCTCCGACCGCCACGTGCCTCGTTCATTAAATTTGCTGCCATTTTCAATCCAATCCGAATCCATCCCTCCAGAACCAATCGAATAGTTTTCTCCGGACGAAAATGGAATTGACTCTGTTCGAAATTTCCATTTGGCAATATTGCCGTTTCGGATGAATTTTTAGCTTTTCGACGTCGAAAACTTTGAGAATAAATTCCGGAGCTCAATTGGTTCCACTCTATTTCCATCTGATCCTTGCTGCAAGTCTCTCGAACTCATTCATAATTCGATAACGTTGATTTTACGTTAAGAAACTAACGTTGAAGGCTTCTCGTTCGCTTCAATGTAGTACGAGTCGAGTGTACCATCGAATACGTACGTATTTGCAACAATAAAATTGTGTATATCTATCAGTGATCTCACCCCATTTATGATCAGGGTAAGCCAATGAAAACTCCAATTTTTACGCTCCGACCGCCACGTGCTCTGTTCATTAAATTTGCTGCCATTTTCAATCCAATCCCAATCCACCCTTCCAAAAACAATCGAATAGTTTTCTCCGGACGAAAATAGAATTGACTCTGTTCGAAATTTCAATTTGGCAATACTACCGTTTCGGATTAATTTTTAGCTTTTCGATGTCGAAAACTTTGAGAATAAATTCCGGAGCTCAATTGGTTCCACTCTATTTCCACCTGATACTTGCTGCAAGTCTGCCTCGAACTCATTCATAATTCGATAACGTTGATTTAACGTTGAGAAAGTAACGATGAAGGTTTCTCGTACGAATGTGAGGGAGAATTAGTGAGTAGCCGGTTAAACTGGCAGCTGACAATTTGTCTGGCATTGAAGTAAAGAACTTATTGAAGCACCGGTTCGATTTCCTGAAATTTGTTTGCTTAGATTTCAGAATATTTGAGAAGCTTGTGAATTTAGAGTCGAATTGAACAAATTTCTCAAGCGTACTGATGTCAGGAATTGAAACATACAGGGTTTTCCTTTTAATTTGGCTTATAAGACGTTCTTGGAGAACTAGTGAATATTTCAGGTGAAGCCTTGAGGATGAAGGAACTTTTCGCCTAAAATAGTTTCAAGTCGACAATGTTAGTAAATAGTAGTTTTCATTCTGGAAATAAATTTCCCTCGAATCGGATATTCTGTTGTGGAAATATAAAGATTATTCCTTCAATATTCCAAAGGAATTTACTATGTTTTTTTAACACTATGGCTACAAAATTTTGAGTGAAGATTCAGTATTTGAATCTATATTGGCAGAAAAAAATTCACTCGAATCAGAAATCATGTCATGGAAATATAAAGATTTTTCCATAGACCTAATAAGAATGGACACCGCATGAGAAAGAAAGGTCACTTGGTCGAATGTGATGGAGCTATTGTGGGCAATGTCATACTTTTTCTATAGGCAATGTCAGTTGAATTATATTCAACGCATCAACTCCTTGTGAGCAAAGCAAATTCTATGGTCACATAAATATTTGTTTAAATCTTCCATATGATTTTGACAAGTTGCCCACAAGCTTGCTTCATCTCTCTTCTTTTCGATAAGATCGCATAATATGTCTTTCTCTCACTAATGTAGCCAAGTGTTCGATCTTCTGTTAGGTCACGTGGTTCTGGATTTTTATTTTCAATATTCGAATTGAATTTTCAATGGTTCTGTTGAAACTATGGCCACGAAATTTTAGATGAACATTCAGAATATCGATCTCCATTTACAAACAAAATTCACTCGAATCGGTTATCTTTTTATGGAAATATAAAGTTTCTTTTTTTCAATATTCCAATTGAATTTTCTATGGTTCTTTTCACACTATGGCCACAACATTTTTCATGAGAATTGTTATCAGCATCTTACATTTGGCCGTCACGTTTCATTCCGATTGGTTTCGTATTTTCTGAGGTATTGAGGAACAAAAATTTTGAATATCCATATTTTATGGAACACGCTGTACGATTTGGCTAGTTAACGAACTTAACCGAGCCATTTGGAACCCGAACTCATCCTGAAAATTTCAAGTCTCTATGACAATCCCTTCGAAAGTTATTGTGCTAACGGACGGCCCCACGGACAGAATTGAATTTTATCACGGTTTCGTCATCAGGGAGTCTAACCCTATCATTTAAGACCATTTTCGGCTCAAAATTCGAAAATTACACACATCTGGGCAACACGATATAGCACTCGTTTAAGTAGAACGAGCGGTCAATAGAAGTGTGCTCTATAAGCTTATCTAATAGATTAAAGCCGGGATTCAAAAAACTCCAATCAGCTTGATTATTGAAATGTCATCATTTCTGTGGAAGTTTTAGTTCATTTTTGACACAAACCATCGACCTAATTCAAAATCAACGATTTGATTCGCCAATCAATTTGTGAAATCCACGGTAAATTTCTCCAAAGAAAATTTCCACAATCTGGAAGCGTTTTTCCGCATAGATTCATGGTACTAACTAGATGGCGAACCTGTCACAAATTTTGAGGCAAACGGCGGCCATTTGCAGTTTGGGTTGGACTTGAGAGGTGTCAATTTTTCAACGAAAAAAACACAATGGCATAGAACATCAAAATATTCGAGTTTCGTCTCAAATTGCAAATGGCGGCCCTTGCCTCACTTTTTTCTACGTTGGCAGATAGGAAGTTCGACGTCCAGTTAGTATTATAAGTCCATGTTTTTCCGTTGTTAACAGATTCATGATGCAATGGCAAAACAACCAGAACTGAAATGTCAACACAGTTCGACATTCTCAACAGTCAAACGATAAAAAAATAACCATCAAAACTCTTAAAACTAGCGTTTCGAGAAAATATGAGTCACATTTTCCCCGTTATTCCAACATATTTTCGCCATATTCACCCAAGTGTGTTCTTAATGTGAAACGGTTCGTAGGCAACCACGCGTAACATCGCATTTTCGAGGTGCGGATGTACCTTATCTTATCTCGAGAGGCATCCATAATAAAGACGCGTCCAGCGCAGCGCCTGCACACAGGACAGAGAGCAGGAGTGAGAACCTGCTAAATTTCTGAGTGCTCATACATTAGCGAGAGGAGTTGGGACCTCCTAGACATCCATAATTCATACGCTTATTAGAGACGCCGTGTATATATGTATAATTCAGGGGGCCATTTAAGACGGATGTGTTACAGTTTGCAGCTTCATTAAAAATTTTTATGTTTCGGACTTTGACGGTTTTGGCCTGGAGTATGTTCCTGGAGGGAAAGTTCTGAATGGATGCTGACGTTGAGAGAGGTTTATGGTGTGGATTCGTTTTTGAGAGCTTGTTTTCCTTAGACGAGTGCTATATCGTTTTGCCCAAATGTCCGTAAATGATTGCAAATGACTGCAACCAATTTCAGACGACAATAACAAGATTGAGCAACTTACAGAATAAATTTTATGTGGACTTACCTCGAGAGTTGAAAGAGAAGGTGTCTGTGTAGTTACCCCTAATCTGGTAGCAGAAGAGGCGTTGGGGATAGGGATTTAGCTTTTCTGCACCGGCTTTGTGGTTATCAATTAGCTGGTCGAGTCTCACACACTCCACTCGAAATTTCTTGATCGGTTTTAACAGAAGAACAGAGGATAATAGATGAATTTTGAATTTTCAATAACTCAAGTTTGCTCACTTTTAGAATCAATTCGATACTTGGGAAAAATCTTTATTATGGCGATGTTTGTTTACGACCAGCAATCGGGACAATTTACTCCGAGAGCTTGAGAGCATGCACGCCTGAACAGTCTATAATTTTCTAATTTTGAGCCGAAAGTCTCAAACGATATGTTTCGAGTCCCTGATGAAGAATCCGTGGTCAAACTCGATTCTATTCGTGGGACCGGCCGTTAGCGAGATAACTTTCGAAGAGATTGTTCAAAAGACTTGAGATTTTCAGGGTGAGTTCGGATCGCAAACTCCTTGGTTGAGTTCGTTAAACAGCCAAATCGTACATTATGTTCCAATTAATATGACCATTCAACATTATTGTTCCTCAATATCTTAGACTGAACGAAACCAATCGAATTGAAATGTTGCAACCACATGCAAGATGCTCATAATAAGCCTCATGCAAAATTTCGTGGCGACAGTGTTCACAGAACCATGGAGAATTCAATTGGAATATTGAAAAGAAAAACTTCATTTTTTCTTAAAAAGATATCCGATTTCGAGAAAAATTTATTTTGTGTATAACGTTTGATATACTGAATGTTGAGGCAAAATATTGTGGAAATAGTGTTAATAGAACCATAGAGAATTAAATTGGAATATTGAAAAGAAGAATCTTCATATTTCTATGACAGGATATCCGATTAGAGTGAAATAATTATTGGTGTACCTACTGAATACTGAATGTGAAATTTTGTGGCCATAGGTTTAACAGAACCATAGAAAATTCAATTGGAATATTGTAAAAAAGAATCTATTTGCTTTCATAACAGGATATCCGATTCGACTGAAATTCATTCTGTGATCTCAAACGATAAGGTTCGAGTCCCTGATGAAAAATCAGTGGTCATTCTCAATTCAGTCCGTGGGACCGGCCGTTAGCATGATAACTTTCAAAGGGATTGTCTTAGAGACTTGAGATTTTCAGGGTGAGTTCGGTTCCCATATGACTCGGTTAAGTTCGTTAAACAGCAAAATCGCACATGGTGTTCCATAAAATATGGCCATTCAAAATCGAAATGATAGCATCCACATGCAAGATGCTCATAACTTATTATGATCTTACCTCATGCAAAATTTCGTGGCAAGAGTGTACAAAAACCATAGAAAATTCAATTGGAATATTGAAAAGAAGAAACTTCATATTTCCATAAAAAGATATCCGATTCGAGAAAAATTTATTTTTTATATGAAGTTTGACATACTTAATGTTCATGCAAAATATTGTGGCCATAGTGTCAACAGAATCATAGAAAATTAAATTGGAATATTGAAAAGAAGAATGTTTATATTTCTATAACAGGATATCCGATTCGAGTGAAATTTATCTTGTGAATAATTATTGGTATACCGAATTTTCATTCAATTCCGATTGTGCTGAGATTCAGCATTTATACAGGGTGGCCATTTGAAAACGAAACAGACGAGATTACAGACGAAATAAATTTTTTCGATAGAAAAGCTCGGACAGGTCGATTTCTGTTTCGAGGGGGACAACTTAATATGTAGGTTACGGACGCATAGCGCTTCAACCCTTGCTACTACAACCCTCACCCCCAATTTTTGAATAGGGAAGATGGGGTGAGTGATACCTCATTTGAAAGGTATTTTTATACTGATTTCAGCACAGTAATTGTTTTTTTATTTTATGCATCAGTTCTCGAAATATTCTCAACTAAGTATTTGAAAATGAAGTGGTGTTTTCATGGCACTTGTAGTGTTTTTTTTGTGAAAAATCGACATTTTGAGCTTCAAAACAACCATGTTTATCTAAATGTCGTTGTCGTTGGCGAATATTTTCGGAGATATGAATTTTTCTATGTTAAGGGGGGCGTTTTAACCCCCTGGATCCCTTTGCAAGTGGATGAAATTTTCAGGGAATAATGATATTAATATTGTTAACCTACTTGCCAAATCTTATTATGCGCCGGCGAATATTTTCGGAGATATGAATTTTTCCATGTTAAGGGGGGCGTTTTAACCCCCTGGATCCCATTGCAAGTGAATGAAATTTTCAGGGAATAATGTTATTAATACTTTTAACCTACGTACCAAATCTTATTATGCGCCGGCGAGTATTTTCGGAGATATGAATTTTTCTATGTTAAGGGGGGCGTTTTAACCCGCTGGATCCCTTTGCAAGTGGATGAAATTTTCAGGGAATAATGATATTAACATTGTTAACCTACGTGCCAAATCTTATTATGCGCCGGCGAATATTTTCGGAGATATGAATTTTTCTATGTTAAGGGGGGCGTTTTAACCCCCTGGATCCCTTTGCAAGTGGATGAAATTTTCAGGGAATAATGATATTAATATTGTTAACCTACTTGCCAAATCTTACACTACGAGTGCCATGAAAACACCACTTCATTTTCAAATACTTAGTTAAGAATATTTCGAGAACTAATGCATAAAATGAAAAAACAATTACTGTGCTGAAATCAGTATAAAAATACCTTTCAAATGAGGTATCACTCACCCCATCTTCCCTATTCAAAAATTGGGGGTGAGGGTTGTAGTAGCAAGGGTTGAAGCGCTATGCGTCCGTAACCTACATCTTAAGTTGTCCCCCTCGAAACAGAAATCGACCTGTCCGAGCATTTCTATCGAAAAAATTTATTTCGTCTGTAATCTCGTCTGTTTCGTTTTCAAATGGCCACCCTGTATATTAAGTATCAATCCCGAGTTCCATATAAAATTTCCAGGTAATAGTCTTACTGCTCCACCAATGAACGAGTGCTTAAAAGCTCCTGCTCAGGTTTCCGTAATTGCTTATGTAAAAAAGAGCTGGAAACACACCAAATTACATAGGTTGTGTTATTTCACGATCATTATCAAGAGTGTTCCTCATAAGGTAATGTTATGTATGCTTCATTACGTAGGGTTTTTTCAATACATTTGAACATTAACCATAACACAATGATGACACTCATTCCATTGAATCATAATGACACTTTTCTGGGAATGATTATAAATAAATTGATTTTTTTTCAGTTGATGAAGAAAGTTTTGAATCAAACCCTTTTGTGTCAAGATGTCAACCAAATAATGCTGAAGTAGCTGAGATATAATTTCAGTCTGGTGCTTGGTTCAACAAAGTAAAGATTCAGAGATACAAGATGAATAAAATAATATTTCAGTTGAGTTGAGATAACATTCATAAAATCGAATAATGGTGCGAAAAACATTGAGATAAGAAATGGAATGCTGTCAAGTGCTTTTGTTGGGAAAACAATTATTCACACGAGCATTTCCACTGATGATTTAACTCTCATTGTATATATTGTGTTCGAATAATTGAAAAACCCACGTATTTCGATCGGTTAAATTCCTTCAACGACGAAATTTCGTCACACCAACTCTAAAATCGACAGGAATAATCCAAGCATAGACCTCATTCAAACTTTCAACAAACATTAACAGATTCGATAATTCCAGCAAATCTCCAAGAATAATAAACATCGAATTTTCCAACTCAAATAGAACACGCTCGACGAAATTCCAGCAAATTTAGGTTGGGAAAACAAACGTCGTTCTGGAAAGCCGAAAATTCCTGATTTTCTACGGTACAATGCAGAAAGGTGGGAGTTCTCCGGAAAACTTTTCAGGGAGATAACAATGTGCACAGATCCTGAGCAGACACCGTCTGGGTTGTTCTTCGTGGAAATTGGTCGGATATTGTCTTTTCTCGACACAAATCGTTGGAAGTAGTTGAAGAAGTCCAGAACATGAACTTCAAGATGATTGAGGCAATGCTGGGGAATCTGCACAGTTTCTTTGCCCGACTCACCTCTTCTGCAATACAACATTATTTCAGAAAGACTGCTTCGGTTGAATTGAAGTGACTGGATTGTTCTTGTTATTTGAATATCGTATGAGGAATACAAACAGGGCTTATTTCTAAAAAGTTTTAGTGAAAGTAACAAAATGAGCGAAATAACCGGTTACACACTAACGAACACAATTTAGTTTAAACAGTAGAAACAAAAACAAAAAGAAATAGTGTATCAACTAAAGTGTCGTATACAGGGCGAATCCCTAAAACAAACATTTAAGTAAGTTTTCTGTTTATTATACAGTAAACAAATGCGAGGGACTCAGGGAAATGATTCCTCCATGAAAATGAGCAGGGGTAGTTAATATATTTTTTTTTTAAATAGATCTCCTTTCCAAGATACAGCCTTTGGAAGTTGACAGTTTTTTTTATGAGTCGTAAAAAACACTGAGTCATAAAACTATACATAATATGATCCATTAAGTACATGTTACACAATTTTTTTTTGATCCCATAACTTTATTACTAGGGGTTAAAAATAACAATGCCTTATGATTTTCTTTCAAAATTTGTTTCCGTGGGATAGATTTTTGAAAAATGAAATCCTCTTTTGGTTTCCCATTCAGTTTTAGAGAAAAATGTCTCTTTCAAAATTTCGATACAGTCGATACTTTTCTCGGAAAAAAATAAAATTTACAAGCAGTTATGATCACTGTTCATTCCCTTGCATTGTATGTTTCATAAAAATATTCTTAGATATTGTTTATGCTCAAAATTGGTTTTGTCAATTATGCTCATAAATCGAAAGAAAGTTCAATTTGTGAAATTAAAATATTTCGGATATAATTTTCTTCCGGAAATCAGTAATTAAACCCTCAGAAATATTTATAGAACATCTTTATCTCCTGTCATAGACATACATTATCTTCTAGAATATTCATTCTAGGGAACACTTATACCATGACATGGAATGAACAGTGATCATAACTGCTTGTAAGTTTTTATTTTCACCGCGAAAAGTATCGACTGTATCGAAATTTTGCAAATGACTTTTTTGTACAACTGTCAAAAAAACTTGACTTTTCTTCATCACTATGGATGCGTAAAATATTACTTTTTTTCACCGTTAAAAAAAGTCTTTTTTTCACTGCTGATAACTAAAATTAGAACAACTTAAAAATAATGAATAATTTAATTACAACTAATTTCACAAAATTATGATTGTATCTGTACCTTATAAAGTAAATTAGTTTCGTCATCAGCATCTCTGAGAAATTTATTGATATTATCCCTCCATAACACTTTAGATTTCTTTCCTCGGTATCCGACGCTTTTGTTCTTAATAAGCGGGACCAATTTTGAAAAATTCCTTTTATCAATATTTTCCTTGACATTCGATGTTTTTTTTAACATTGAGCTCCATAACTTGGAAGGTTTGAAAATTTTTATTTTTTCTCGAAATAGCATGTGGGCACATTTTCAGAAACCTTTTTTACGTTGTTCTTGTTGCGCCATTCTCGAAATTGGTTATATGTTTTCTCATATTATTAGCTTTGATTTGGCTGGTAACATATAAGATACAATTGTATTTGCTTCTTCAGCCATATCTACGGGGGTATCACTACCACTATCATGTTCAACATTCATCTTCTTTAAAATAATTCGAAACTGAAACAACTACGAGCAAATACTGTCAAAGATTCAAACAATTTCAACAAACTGTTTCTATAGTTACGACACAGAAAGATCACTGGATTCATTTAAATATTGTACTGAAAGCATTATCTTCAATGATTATACGTATTTCAGACGATGTAAATTCACATTCACAGTTGTACAAAAAATGTTGTTTGTATTTCGTGCGTATAAAATTCGTGTTTTCATGGCACATTCGAGTGAATTTTTGGCCTCGACCTGCGGTCTCGGCCAAAATTGACACTCTCATGTGCCATGAAAAAAACACTCATTTTACGCACTTAATACAAAAATAACTATTTTTCTCCAGAATTGAATAGGGGACCATAAGAGAATTTTATTTTTCGAAAATCTATCCCACGAAAACAATTTTTGAACGGAAATCATAGATGGTTGTTATTTTCAACCCCTAATAATAAAGTTATGAGATCTAAAAAATTTGTGTTGAGTAACATCTACTCAATGAATAAAATTATGTATAGTTTTATAAATCAGTGTTTTTTAGGGCTCCTAAAAAATTTAAGAACTGTCAACTCGTCATCGCCTTTCGAAGGCTGTAATTTGGAGGAGGGTCGATTTGGAAAAAAAAATTTTATGAACTGCCCCTGCTTATTTTCTTCGAGGAATCATCTCCCAAAGTCCCTCGCATTCGTTTACAGACATCCTGTATATGTGGAATAATTGAATGGGTCCGAGTGGAAGCAGTGATCGGTAGTCAGATTGTGTACAATTTTGAAATTGTATTGGACGAATGCAGTGCAATATTTCTGTTCTTTATATACGATTACATACGAGTATGAACAGAGTTTGTATTTGGAGGTTAAAATTACGATTTGCCTTACGCTTAAATCTTTGGTGAGTTTCAAAGTTGTTCTTCTGTTTGTTCATATTATTATTGAAATAAATTAAATAATAATCAACATTATCAACTACTCTATTGAATGACCCCAATTTTCACATATTGATACCTGGTGGACTTTTAAAAACTTTTCTCTTATTTTCTTCCTATTCTGTTAATGGTGGGACGCCTATTCCTCCTCTTAATTAGAAATTTTATTTCAAAGGGGAAGAACGTAAAAACCGACGAAATTCTCGAAGTCATCATGCGTAAAAAGAGATAAAGATCACTAAGAATTGCCCAATTTTTCGGTTTAATGAAATGCATGCCCTGTTGCTGAACCAGCTCCTTTTGTTGTAGAAAATTGATGACTTCTGGAGTTAACAAGAGTCCTTATTCTGGGCCCTTGGCTTTTCAAAGATATCCATTGCCGCTGTTAGGGTGCCAGCGATCCTTTTCAAGTAACGCGAAAAAGTTTTAAGGGTATTGATCGGTTCTGTTAAGAGCTGGAGTCCTGAGAGTATTGTCTCGCTATAGACATCTCGGTTCTTTTTTGTGTCTATGCGTTAAATTGGGAGGTTCGAGTGGATATTCAAGATAATTGAATGAAAATGAAAAAAAGCGATATTGAATCTAATTGTTAATACATTCTTTCAAATTCACATGAATATTTGAACTCCAAAGTGTATATTTCAATGTTGTAATACACTCACTGACAAAAGAATCCATCCACTCAAGTTCCCTAATTCTTAAATATTCCATGTCAAATTCGAGTCGATTGAATTTTCAACTGTAGGTATGGTTATCCTTAATCAATCACCAGTTTTTGATTTCAAGAAAACTATGCGTACAAAATTTTATAAAGGGTGCCACAAAATCGGTTTTTTTAGCATAACTTTACAACCAGTTGTTCCACCGTGTGATTTCTTTTTTCATCATGAAGACATATCTTCTCTCGGCAACTTAATGCTTCGTTTATAACTATAGCTCAATTTTTGTTAAATATGCAAGGTTTTCAGAGTATTCCAGTGGCCTGCTCTAAGACCAGATTTGAATCCAATTGGGCATGTTTGGGGGCTCTTGGTAGGAAAATTCGATCTCGCGTACCAACTTCTGAAAATTTGCAGCAACTTAGTGATGTTTTAATTGATTCAAAACCTTAATGAGGACATGCCGAGATTAATTGCACCTGTAATCCGCATCTGGACGGAAAACACGTTTTTAATGTTTTTAACTTAGTTTTCGGTTTATATTCATTAGGTCGGAATTTTGGGTTGAAGCTTTAGCGAAATTTAATGTCCTTTCATCTTCAACAAACATTGAGCTATTGTTATGAATTAAAAATTAAATTGTGAAGAGAAGCTGCGTCTTGATAATGAAATAAGAAATCACACGGTGGAACAACTGGAACACACCAGGGGTGGTTTTAAAGTTAGGGTAAAAAACAGATTTTGTTTCACCCTGTATAAAATGACGTAAGCAGAGTATTCCTGAAATTCAAAACTGGTTATTGATTTAGGATGAATATACCTACAATTGAATCGGACATGAAATAACATATTTATGAATTAAAAAACTTCATCGATTTTTTGAGTGGATCGCTAATTTTGCCGGTCAGTGTAGTTAATAGGTCCACTGATTGTGGTATTGTTTGGTCGCTAGAACAGTTTTGTGTATCACTGAATCAGCAAATATAAAAGATCAATTCGTCACAGGAGAGTTTTGAGTACAGATATGTAATAAGAAATGAAATATAACCGTGAAATCTGCGTGGATCTGAGATATTCCAGCACTATTTAGTAATTGGTACAACAAGATTTAGTATTACGAGCGGTTTTACCCCAGAATATGAAAAAATTTTCTCCGGGTTGTAGCATTCTTATTATCACTGGATTCGAATAAAATCTTCTTCAACCAGCAGGAAATATTGAGATTAAATTCAAATGGATGAACAAAATCTTGAATTAATCTATGACTCAGTCGGAAGCATGATGAAAACAAACTGATGACTTCAATTAATCTAGCCACACTTACCTTAACAGCAATACTCGTCAAACTCTCAGGGAGTTTAAAGTTGAATGTTAAAATTCGCAAAAGTTTGAGAGCGAAGGCATCGAAGTGTTAAATTGTTTTAAGAACTGCGGAAAGTAAACGAAGAGTTGATGAATACCAGACTGTGCATATTGAAGGGTTGAAATCGTAATCCGCTACCGCGAAGAAAATATGAATTCAAACACTTAGAATCAGATGATCCTGTCATTCTGACATACAGGACATTTGATTGCCAAATGGAAAAACTTCGAATAAGCTGTTGTGTATTTGAAAGAGTTCAAATTAGACTGATCATTTGCAATAAATGAAAATCAACGCAATAGTTTTAGACTTCACTCTAGTACTTCATCGATTATTTGTTGAATGGAAACACGTCTTCATTACTATATTTTACCTCCAGAAAATTCCAGAGGTTTAAAAATTTGAAATGTGCTGTATAACAAGGCCTGATTTGCTACACTTGCACAAAATTCATTAATTTATTTATATATTTATTCATAAGGACTTGAAAATATTACCTCTAACCTCTAACGATTGAATATTACAATAACTGAGTTTTTTCTAGCTATTATCAATCGACACTTTGTGATTCGAAGTACCTTTTGAGTGAGAAAATTCAAATTGAAAATACATCAATCCCAAAAGAATTTTCCGAGTGCTGGTGTTCTATCCAAAGAGCCATTCTTACTATAATTAGTTGGATTGAATTTCACGTGGAAAATTTCTCTCGCTCTCAACAACAGAGGTCTAAAGTCCGATCACGAAAGGTTGAGCCGTCGGTTGGCCATGGAATTTAGGAATATTTCACTGTATGTATTAAAATTTTAGGTTATGATGTTTATTTTGTTGTCAGATTGATACGGAATGTTGTCAACATTGCATAAAATTCTCTGATAATTCGCAAGCTCGTCGGACGAGGACGGATACCTTCGGCAGCGTTGACTTCATATTACGTTATGATAGCAAATACTGCCAACTTCAGATAAATAAAAACACGCCTACTATGCGCTCAAACTTTCGTGAACAGACTTAACAATTAATTTCTATTTTTGCCAGCAAATATTTATTGATGAAGTTGTTTATCAACTTATATGTATCGATCGTTATGTTGGGTATCAACTTATATGTATATAAACGTTATATCGAAATTTATTCTTCTCATTCGCAACGATCTCAGTCCAAGTTTATTTTGAACAACTTCATCATTCTCGGATGATAATGTAAGATCCAATCTGAATAAAACCCATTTTATAAATTTCCTTTGGACACGTTCAATATTTTGCTCAATTACAGTGTAATATTTAACATGTTTCAGCCGTTACTACTTGGTGATTTATGATAATTTAAATACTTTTTCATTGCCATGTTTGACTTCCAACAATTTTCATGAGTTCCATAATGTGGAGTTTTCTGTATAAAATATTTCAGTTTTCGATAAAAGCATAAAAGCTGTTGAAACAAAAGCCCCAAACCATTTTTGCTCATAATACTAACTATATCTGTGGATAAAAAAATATTATTAACTTGTCCAAGATTGGAGCCACTTTTTCCTATACAACTGAAAAACTTGGAATTCGAACTTCTTGGAAATTTAATATTCTAGGCCTATCGTCATTCGTATCAGGCTGAGCATGCAAACGATCTGCAGGGAATTTAATCCAAGTCTAACGGTAGCACAAAAAATACTGACATAATCTTCTATCTGAAACGAATACCAGACATTGCGTGTTCTCAAACGAGGGGTTAAGCGATTTTTCCCTGCGGTACTATAAAAACCGCTCCCCTGTAAATATAAAACAGAAACTAAACCTGCTGATCGTAAGATTAAACGGGGAAACGCAGATGGTAACATGTAAACAAAATGGTGTACTATTCTCAGTCTTTATCGAAATATATATTTCACTATTGGGTGAAAATACGAAAGCACTATAATCCAGTTGAATTGAACATAAAAAAATACAAAAAAAGAGTAAAAACCTCATTCTTGGTCAGTTTTTTGCTCATTACTCGGAAACTATCAATTTTTCGTGAAAAAACTTTCCATACAAAATGAAAGTACATAAAATTTCCTACAAATTGTACTACAACAGCTATATCTGCGACAACCCGTTCTGGCTCAAATTATAGTTGAAAATAAGGTCATTTCAATGACTCAATAAAAAATTTTTAATTCGATGGTTCTGATGATGCGCTCCTCTCGAAATTTTGCATGGACATTCAGTATATTAGTCTCGATTCACGAAGTAAATTTCACTCGAATCGGATATCTTTTCATGGAAATCTGAAGTTTCTTTTTTTCAATATTCCAATTGAATTTTTTATGATTCTGTTCACAATATTGTCAAAGAATTTTGCATAAGGCTTATTATGAGCATCTTGTATTTGGCCGCAACATTTCATTTTGATCAGTTTCGTTTTGTACCTCAATATCTCAGACAAAACGAAACCCATCGAAATGAAATGTTGCGGCCATATGCAAGATGCTGATAACAAGCTTCATGCAAAATTTGTTGTCACAGAACCACAGAAAAGTCAATTTGAATATTGAAAAGAAGAATCTTTATATTTCCATAACAAGATATCCGATTCGAGTGAAATTTATTTTGTGAATCGAGACTGATATACTGAATGTTCATGCAAAATTTCAAGAGTATCGCATCATGAGAACCATAGAATTTAATTTATGATATTTACGTTACTTTCAAATGGCCGCTGTGAGTTAGATATACATATTCAAATATGATGTGTTCAAGATCTCAAGAAATTCACATCATTACAATGGTGGCTGGAATGGACACAGAATGTTCCAATTCCAAAATGGCTAACTGGCAAATTAAAGTGGCTGTCTCTTATATTTGAGATGTTATTTTTCTTCATCTGTTCGAATAAATTTCATTTTTAATCTCCATTTCTTATTGTGGTAAAAATGTTCTGATCGAATTCGACCTATTATCGGTGCGAAAATAACCACTACAAAATTTTAACACTCATTTTGGTGTAGATCTTCAATAATTATTGGTGTTGAACCGACCATTGTAGAAAAGTTCTGGTGTAAAAAATTACACATCTCATACTCTTCCAGAGTCAAAATTTGTACTCTGTTTGGTTGAACTGAACATTATTTAGTGCTCTTTGGACAACGTAAAACTGTATTTTTTACACTTTCCAGAAGTCAAACATTTACAACTGCTGGTGTAAAATATACTTATATCACAGTCTCAATTGAAAACTGCACCAATGGTGTTGAATAAACCCAAAAATGGTGTGTTTGAATATAGAAACCACTGGGTTTTGTTTTGGTGTCAAATATCCCGTCGATTTTCTACTGTGTAACTGAAAGGAGCGCTCAAAAAGAGTCGTCAAGTTCTTATCGAAAACCCCTACATGACAACCATCGATTAAACGCTATACCTGATACGGTTCCTGTAAATTCCATTAATACTTCTTGAATACTCCAATTATCAACAGCTCTGCTGATCCCTTATATCTAGCGTTGATATCAACAAAGGTTAACGTATGACAGCTTGGGGCTGTTGATAGTCACGAACTATGCTGGCTTTATTGTGGGCCCCAGATGTATAACGCAATTAATCAATTGTGTACAATCTCGTGACATGGATCTTTAGAAACTAGAATGAAGACTCTCTTTCATAAATAGTTTAAATGGCACATATTAGTAGCGCAAGAATCATAAATCAAGAGGCGTTATCGGCTAATTAACAATAAACAAATAACACATCGAATGGAAGTGATTTATCACTTTCTTAATGCGTTAGATTTAGAAATGATGCGAGAAACTGCATTTAATGCGTGAAATAAAATGCGAATGCAGTTTATTACTACGAGTATTGTCTTGGTAATTTATATTTATATTGATATTGGGTAATCAGTATAAAATTTGTTTGCATATTATTGCGTTTCGGAATTATTTTAGAATTAGTGGTCTCGCTCATGAGCTGCAATGTTATTGTGTATTGTGATAGTTTTCAATACACATATGATTTTACTTAGTAGATTGCTTGAAGTTGATGCGATGAGGCTAATGAAGATCGGCCATGCGATTACTGCTTATAATATTTTGTGATGAATCAATTATGTGATGCCTACGGTATTTTATTCTGTTAAAAGATCCTACGCGAACAACTCAAGTCAAGTCATGCACAAGTCCAATGATTATTTTTATTTATTGGGAGATCGAACAAGTTCGCGATCACCAAAAGCTCGTCAAATTTCAAATCGCACTTCCCCTACAAGTACACTAACCGGCAAAATAATCGATCCACTCAAAAAATCGATGAAGTTTGTTAATTCATAAATGTGTTATTTCACATTTCACAAGTCCCATTCGATTGAATTTTTTTTCAATAGTTGGTATGTTCATCCTTAATCAATCACGAGTTTTAAATTTTAAGAAAACTAGGCAAAAACGTCCTCTTAAACAGGGTGAAACAAAATCCGTTTTTTACCCCAACTTTAGAACCACCCCTGGTGTGTTCCAGTTGTTCGACCGTGTGATTTCTTATTTCATCATCAAGACTCATCTTCTTTGATAATTTGATTCTTCATTCATAACAAAAGCTCAATTTTTGTTGAAGATACAGGGTTTTTAGTAAAACATTGAACTCCACAATTTCACTACTTCAGCGAATTCAACCTAAAATTCTGGCCTGATGAAAATAAACTGAAAAACTAAGTCAAAAGCATAACGTGTCTTCCGCCCAGACTCGGATAACAGGTGCAATTTGTCTCGGTTTGTCCCCATCTAGGTTTTGATTCACTGAGCTGCTGCAAGTTTTTAGTAGTTGATACGCGGGATCCTCCCGAGAGCATCCAAACATGTTCAATTGGGTTCAGATCTGGGCTTAGAGCAGACCAGTTGAATTATTGGATATCAACCTCTGCTTAATACTCCGTGGCAATCCCAGCCATATGAGGTTGATGCGGTCGGGCATTATAAAGCATTAGCAAGAAATCGTCTTCAATAAACGGTGCATACGGAACAACATGTCACGCTAAAAGCTCTCTAGTTTTATGTTTCACTCAGTTTTCAGTTTATTTTCATAACGTTCGGATTTGAGGTTAAATCTGTGAAAGTATTTAGCCAGAGCGAAATTGTGAAGTTTAATGTTGCTCTGAAAACCCTTTATCTTCAAGAAAAATTGGGCTATTGTTGTAAATGGAGAATAAAATTGTCAAGGGAAGTTCTGTCTTGAAGAAATGAGAAATCAAACGGTGAAACAATTAGAACACAACGGGGGTTCTGAAGTTAGGGTAAAAAAATATATTTTTTCTCCAACCATAAAAAATGTTGACATTTTTGTACTATTTTCAGGTGCAAAAGTCATAAATTTCCTTACCGTACAAAAATTCACTCGTTACTTAGCAACACTTTTAATCCTAGGATTAAAAACGCTACTTTTAATCCTTGGATTAAAAGTAAATGTATTTGAAGTCTACTTGACAATCACTGTCATGATTCTGTGTTCAAATTCATAACCAAATTATGAACGATTTTTCACTAAAACCAATTTTATTGTAATTTTGACTTGGTTGGAGAAAAAATAGTATATATTATTCGGACTAAAAGTGCCTATTTTAACTCGCAATTTTGCATTCGCTCGGCTACGCCTCGCAACTGCAAATATTGCTCGTAAAAAAAAGATGCACTTTTAATACTTATAATATAATATACTATTGTTTCTTCACTACTAATACAGAAACGATAATGAATACGGATATTAACCTCACCCACCCCTGACACCGTCTGCTCGAAATAAAGATGTGAATCCGCTAAACGACGAAAAATTCGATACGCCTGAGCAACATGCAAAGATCGGCCCCGTGATCTGCATATTCAACGACAGTGTCAGTCACCTTCACTCGTTAGGAGATGAAATACATGTTGACCCTGCCTCTTCTTCCCCAAAAATTTATATTCATGAGGACCGACTTTTGCTTTACTGAAACTATGTACACACACTTCTGTCGTCGTCCCTTCATCTCTGCTATCTGCGCCGTATCTACACGTTGAGCACGCCTCCATTCATTATTCTGGATCCTTTTGCTGAGCCAAGAGCTACGCCGGTGTATTCAATACGTGATCCGAAGTTGCGTGTCATTTGTCAAGCCACTGTCGGCTCATTTTAAGTGGCCACTTGCCGCGGTTTTGCAGGTGGGGACTTGTCCGAAGGGCAAACAATCTGTGGTCCTTTGATTGCCGAAGATATCAATTGGCTGCATTTGGGTTTTCAGGGTTTCATTCCCCTATAAGGAATAAGCAAGACGAATGGCTCTTTCTTCAAGTTCTGGAGCTGTTTCCAAACTTCGTGTTCGTCAGTTGCGCTAGATCAAGCTTGGGCAACCTTTTTTTGTAAGGGGCCAAATAGAGAAATTTTTCATTGACCACGGGCCAAAATATAATTTCTAACAGTAATAAAATGAATTCAACAAAATTTAAAAAACTTATTTTATGTTCCTCACAATGGAAGAGATGAAAAAAACATAAACTGATATAATTCAACAAAAAAACTCTGTGACTCATCAGTCAGGATCTCCTAACTAATGAGACGCCTAAGATTGCGTTTTTTTCGTAAGAGCATCAATATTAGGTTGGATTTGGCGCAAGCAAGTCTTCTGTAATTTTGAACGACTGAGCGAATGAACTGTGCTATATCAATAATGTCAGTGCTTTCATCCTATGGTATAGAAAAAGCAACAAATGTTTCCACCACTTTTTTAAAAGTGACTTCTATAGTTTCAGCTATTTTATCTTTTTGTCTTTCAACCGTTATTCTTAATCGACTTACTTCTGCAAACGTTTTCTTTCATCTAGATTCGAAGTACCCGCGAGTTCTATCAAGTACTCTTCCACAAATTCACCTTCTGAAAATGTTTTCGAGTATACTTTTTTCTTACTAACGATATAACTTGCCCGAACGATATCTTCAGCTTCTTCATTACTTTTAACCAAGATATTGCTGTATATGCTGTCCAACCAAATCCTTTTTCAACTTCTCTTCTTTCATTTTTAATTTGTTTTGTTCAACCTCCGAATTTTTGTAAATTTAAGGTAGTATAATGTCTTCTGAAATTATATTCTTTCGCAAATGCTACGGTCTCATAACATATTCAAAGAGCTCATGTGGAGGTTTGTCGTATGTGAAAAAAAGCATTGGCGGGCCAAGAAGATTCTATTCGCGGGATATAGGTTGCTCATGCCTGCGCTAGATGATTGTTGCTGTTCGAATTGAACCATGTTTTTCACAGATGGTAAATAAACAATTATTACGAACAAAACGAGAAGCTGAGAAATGAAGATTCCGTAGATTTGCGATTTTATTGAGAGTACATCTTTGATGTTATCGAAATGTTCTCGTTTCGAATTAATATATGTAAATTGGTTAATAAGAACTGTATGGTAATTGGGTAATTCAAGAGCTCCGAGCTTCAAACGAAAAAAACACACATGGGTCAGTACTTCTAACTTCTCAGCGATTCATCTTCCCAAATGAATAACTCTTATGTCATCTTTAGAGAAAACAATTTCGAGGAAAATGATGACACACAATATCGATTACTACATAGTGCATGATTCATACAACTCTAATATCTTTCCTAATAAAATTAATAGCGAAATATACATGTATACGTTCAAATCAAACCTAGGTTTTACCTCAGCATATACATATATATCACAATGTAAGTAAATCCAAGGAACTTCCTACTTTCTTTAGGTTCTTGTCTATCGGTTTACAATCAACTGTTCTTTTTTATTGATTCGAAGGCGCTTTTAATGACTTCTGCCTGATGACTGATTCTATCAATTATTTAACTTCCGTGTGAATTAGAATACAATATCTAGTTCCATTTTATTTCAGGTTCTTCCAATTTTTCAGATCAACCAAGTAAAAGGCAACATGCGACAGATGTGAGATGACCGAAAAAAATATAACAGACTATGAAACTTTCATCACGACTTGATAATCTACGTGCTCCCATGCCTCTTATGACATAAATAAGAGTATTATAAGAGAATAATCGTCAATTATTCATAATTTCTTACAATCTAGATCCAATGTAAATTGTGCCAATTTACAATCTAAATAAGAAACTCGCTTCAATTGTGGTACTTATACATAAAATTGAAATTAGTAATCATTAGATGAAGCAATGTAATCTTTCCTTCTAGCATCACCTTCACTTCATTAATTTCACAAATCTGAATAAATCTGCGAGAATATCGTAGAACATAAAAAGCTGAAACACAAAAGAGATACTAGGAAGAGAAGCACTATCCTTTATTGAAACTAGAAGAGCGTCTGTTCACATTAGTATAGATGAGGGATAGTTGAGTGTACTGTAAGGTTGTTGTAATTGTAATGTTTAAATATGTTAAAGAACATTTTGTATAATTCTACGACTTCATAGAGAGCATGTTCATTTAGTCCTGTAAAAACCAGTGTGAAGATGAATCCTGTAGAGATAACATACAATAAAATTGACAAACAATACTTTTATAATTATTGAATCATAAAGTAAATAGGATGAAAAAAATACCGCTCAGACAACGTTACAGTACTATTCCACATGTGCTATGCACTCTACTCTAGCGTATACAATCTTAATTACTCTACTGTCACTAGCAAAATATGTTTGCATTATGCTAGTTGGGAAACAATGAGTACTCTACCACTGTTAACCGGGCATAGTGTCTGATACCGTGCATAACCCACTGTGATCACTATAGGAGTATAACGTATAAGTCCGTCAGTTGATTCCTTAAGCCCCAATTACAATCAGCCCTCCTTACTGCCACTCGCGTTGTCGGCAATAATTTCCGAAATACTACTGCAGTACTGCAGCAATATCTAACAACCCGATTACACTCAGCTCACTTCCACGGCATGGAGCAGGGAAGTCGGCAGCGGCTGAATGTAATCACCACACTTCCTTACTGCCTCACATTGCCACTCGTGTTGCTCTACGCTCCCTGAATTGGCGGTCTTTCGTACAGAAGTCAAAAGAACAGCAGCGTGAACAGCTGAACGTGATTAAATTTAACTTGATTGCTTGTTCTTCGTTGCCGACACTTGGTCGCAAGGGAAATGTTGCGGCAGAGTGTAAATGCTCACTGCTTTAGATATTGCTGCAGAAGTATTTCGAGAATTATTGCCGACAACGCGAGTGGCAGTGAGGAGGGCTGAATGTAATTTAGTTTTAAGGCAGTGAGAATTTACACTCTGCCGCAACATTTCCCTTGCGACCAAGTATCGGCAACGACGGACAGAGAAATTCCACAGCAACCAAGTTAAATTTAAGCCGGTCCTCTGACTTCCGTACGAAAGACCGCCAATTCAGGGAGCTTAGAGCAACACGAGTGGCAATGTGAGGCAGCAGGGAAGTGTAGTGATTACATTCAGCCGCTGCCCACTTCCCTGCTCCATCCCGTAGAAGTGAGCTGAGTGTAATCGGGTTATTAGACTTAATGCTCAGTTGCAGGAACGTCCATTAAAATTTAATGGTCCATTAAACCCTTAATCCTCCATTAATTCCTTGTAATAATGGAGGATTAAGAGTTTAATGGACCTTTAAATTTTAATGGACGTTCCTGCAACTGACACTTTGACTAATGCTGGTATTCTGCTTTTCATCTGTAAGTTACGATACTGTAACGTACGATTGATCTGTAACGGGCCGACTTACTACTTGTCGATAAACATAACCTTCAATTGTAAGATTTGATCATGGAACTTTTATGTTATGAGTAAATGGTTTTGATTTGAATATACATTTTCTGAATGTAGTTCTTTTTTTTTTCATATAATAAATTGAAAACAGAAAATAAAAAAAATTTAGGTTGAAACTGCTGTAGAGCATTTATTAAGTTTATAGTAAACTGGTTCTTCAATCTGAACATGTTCACAAACTGGGCATTCGGCATTTCTTCAAACTGAACATTTTCTGGTCATCAGGCATTTCAAATGGATCCATTGGATCACGAAACCTTAAAAAAGGATGATTTTCAGTGTTCGTCCTAAAATAAACCAACCATTCAACGTTATCTAACAACATTTCATTCGATAATGCTTCCGTTTACCCGTCGAGTACTCGTAAATATTTAAGGTTCTCTATAAGCTACAGAAGTCCAGAATTGTAATTTTCCTGCAAGCTTATAAAAATTTACAGATTGGCTTACAGATGAAAGCAGAATACCACCATAAGTATATAGTCTAAGGTTAATTCTGCAGTGCAAACGGTCCCATTTCGAAGACCCTACACACAGGCAGCAACAACATACGAGAAAGGAGCAAAAAAAAGCCGACCTCACATTCGTATTACACAACAATCTGCATATAGCAGAAAGAAACCCGTTCAAGGAACAAGATGCGAGATGAGATCCCCGATAGGCGACGTCGGTGTGATCGTTGTGAAAGCGTGATTGTACGAATACGCCGCTGCCGCTGCTGCTGCCTTCGGGTCGGGTTAAGGACCAGACGAGTCACGGTCGCGGAGGGTCCGCCTGCAGTGACTTGATTCATGTGGGAGAAAGATACGAGGGCTGGCACAGAAACATTCGTCAATATGAAGGAATCAATTTCAAGGGTTTTTTCATTATTTTTCATTATTATCAATTTCTCAGAAATAACACCAATCTTACATACAATACAAGAACGGCCAATATCAATTATCCGCAGCACAGGTTGACTATAACAGAGAAAAATCCATCTTACATGTGTATCAAAATCTTCGCTAATTTTCCACATCACATGAACATACCTAATAGAAAATCAGAAACTTTTCAAAACAAAAACCAAAGAAATTGTTGTATTGTTGATTATTCATTGACACTGTTTCATTTGATCCTTCTTTGTGTAAAAATTTGATTGGAAATAAACAATATATCTATCTATCTATCTATTAGATAAATGGTTTCCCAATAAGAGGTGTTATTTTGAATATCCCATTATTTCGGTGGATGTCATGTCTGAAGCTGACATTTTTTGATATTGACAAGAAAAAACTACGGCTATTAATAAAAATGGAACGATACACGATTGAATAACTCATTGAAATTATTACAATTCACTAAAAAAATGGTGAAAATTTGTAAAACTCTAACATTTTTGGGTCGTCGTGAGGCACCTTGTCGGACCGCAATAAAGAAATTGGTGGAAAAATTCGAGCTGTTGGGACAAGTTAGTCATGTGAAGAATAAAACCCGTGTATCTCGCTCAAGGACAGCTGAGAATATTGCTGCCGTAGCCGAAAGAGTTAAAGAAAACCCAGGTTGGTCCATTCCTCGTCGTTCTTTGGAATTAAGCATTCCAAAAGCGTCATTACACGGTATTTTGATTTGAGTCTTGAGGCTCATAAAGTTCAGTTAACACAAGAACTCAACAACGAAACCATTGATCTTTTGCGGGAAAAGTTTCCGGACCGTGTTATCTCTCGAACAGGTGATCACAATTGACCACCGAGATCTTGTAATTTAACACCTTGCGACTTCTTTCTTTGGGACCACGTGCAAGAGAAGGTCTACGCCAATAGCCGAGCGTCGATTCAAGACCTCGAAGATGGAATTCGAATTGGTTATTGAAAATTTCATTAAAGGATATGGTCCTATTAACGGCATAGCTTCTTCTTTATCATGAAATAACCATCCGATAATTTATATTGAAAAATGCATTTTTCTTTGAATATTCAAATAACACCTCTCATTGGAAACCCCTTTAGAGGATAACCCCAAAATCGAAGGGACTGTAGAGTTTCCCGCATCCTTTAGAAGACATGATCTGGTTTCATAGAATTTCCTGGTCATCCTAGAGCATAGGGGCCAAGTAGAATCTGTTTATGCACGCGAAAAATGTTCCGGCATTGCGAACTCGTACCGTATGTTTATACGGCATTTGAGATAATAATTGGTCTACCGCTCCCCTACTCTGAGACTAACGGCTTGCGTCTGTTACAGACAAATCTGTCAGTTTGGCGACATCGTCTGTTAGTGTTCAGTTTCTTGATGCTATGTGTTCACATTTTCATTTCGATTTGACGTTCATAAACTGAATTATTTTACTGATTTGGTGGCAGTTTATTGTTGCTTGAGATTATTCCAGTGATTATAGCTAAGGCAAAATTACGGAAATGTTGTATTTCATTCAGAAATTGAAGAAATGAAAATCTTATCAATTGTTTGCTCCACCCCCGCGAGGCAGTAAAATGCTTTCCATCTCACTCTAATGCTTGGTTGATTACAATGCAGTACAGTGTCTCTCAATAAGCTTGATAGAACTTTGAAATTGAATAAAACAACAACAAATTAACCGATTTTGGTTCTCAAACATTTATTCGAAAGATATGGTATATAAGTTTATGATTTAAACAAGATATCGTTCAAATGGCCTCCACGAGCTCGTTTGCAGACCTTAATTCGTTTGACCCAATTTTCCATGACTCGGCCTAGCATTTCCTGTGGTATGGCCTCGATACACCTCGTAATGTTCTCCTCAAGGTCTTGAATTGTCGCTGGAGAGTTGCTGTACACTTGTGATTTCACATATCCCCATAAAAAAAAGTCCAAGGGCGTTAAATCACACGATCTTGGCGGCCAGGCGATGGGGCCGTTTCTCGAAATTAATGAGTCGCCGAACTTATCGCGCAATAAAGTCATGTTGTCGTTCGAAATGTGTGGGGGGGCGCCGTCCTGTTGGAAATAAAGATCGTCGTCACCAATTTCATCAAATTTCGGGAAGAGAAATTCACGCAGCAAGTCGCTATAGCGCTGGCCGTTCACAGTAACAGCTTGTCCGGCGTAATTTCGGAAAAAATACGGCCCGATGATGCCACCACTCCACAATCCACACCAAACTGTGATCTTTTGTGGATGCAAAGGTCTTTCTTGCACCACTTGTGGATTAGAATCGCTCCAATATCGGCAATTCTGCTTGTTAACGAAGCCGTTCAGCCAGAAATGAGCCTCTCTTCGCGTGGCCACCGGCGAACGCGAATTTGCGTAATAAATTTGGACGATTTCCAAACGTCGGTGAGCGTGAAACTTTTCATGGTAAAACTTTGAACCTTTCTGAATAAAATGACACTTCGAACGTCAAAATTGATAAACAAATATGGCCGCCAAAACCTTACAAAGTTCTACAACCTTATTGGGAAACACTATACTTTTCACGCGTAGGGGCATCTCTATGTTTACTTCTTACTTTAAGGGCATAACACTGTTAGATAACGCTGCCACAGTGTTAGTAGATTTCTTTCAAATGCTGAAATCGACAATGAATCCCTTCGATTGAAAGTCCAGCACTCTAACCAACAGTAATTCAAAGATACCGAACTTAGTAGAATGAGTAACAAAACAAAAGACATTCAGTGCCGCAAACATTCACAATTAATCGGATACTTAGAAATACATCAAACAATCGAACCAATTCGATACCCTCCAGTATCCGCTAAACATCCACCGTATGTCTATTCAACCTTCGCGTATACGATTTTCGCAAAGTCCCCGTATAGGGCTCGCAGCAGTCCTCAATCGATAATCCTTTCACACCCGAACGATTTTCATTCGAAAACGTTGGCAATGGCCTTTTGGAAATGCAGCCTCCGTACTCACGGCTGACGAAATATGCTATATTGTGTTACGGTACCTATATACTTTATTGGATAACGTTGAATCCGGTTACTGGCATTGAGCATTGAATCATTCCCGACACCTTCAATGGAAGCTCTTCGTGAATTCGCGAGATTAATATCTCGGAACAATTTGCGGAGAAATCATGAATGCATACTCAGTGCTCTATTGATAGTGGTTCGGATATTTTCTAACGGAACATCTGGGTTTTCATGCATTGGGAAAATTAACACTCGCCCTACCTCAAATTTCTTCTTCTTCTTTGTAAAGACCTTTTGGACTGTTTGTTTCGAAGGGTCGTAACGATTGTGGATTCTCCTGAGACACAGATGTCCAGCTAACACTTCAAACTGAGGTTCGGTATTAAAGTCAGGAGGATGGTATATTGAAATGACCAAGACACTATGTCTGTAGCTCAGAAAGTAGACGAAACTAAACGGCTTAAAAGACTTTAGGAATGAGATATTTTCATATCTAATAATTTCCTTGCTCAGGTAACCAATAGTTATACATTTCGTTTTTGGATTCACTGAAGCCCGGTTCAAATTGGCGAAGTAAAAGATAGAGTTCAGTGGTAGAGTTACTACTATTCCCCTTGTTTAGTCGTGAATGTAGCCTAGCTCTTGGAGTAAATAGAACCGGTCGGTAAACAAACATTGCCATAATTAAGATTTTTCCCGAGTATCGAACTGTGATTGGAAAAGTGATCAAACTTGAGTTTCTGATACCCAATTCCGAGTATAGTCCGTTCAGGAAAGGTTGAGCACATAGTAGGCGTTTCTTTATTTATCTGAAGTTGGCAGTATTTACTGTCATAAAATAAAATAAAGTCAACGTTGCCTTGTCCGACGAGCTTGCGAGTTATCAGAGAACTCTATGCAATATTGACAACATTGCGTATCAATCTGACAAGAAATAAAGAACATAACCTAAAATTTTAATATACACAGTGGAATATGCCAAACCGACATATGGCCAACCGACGGCTCAACCTTTCGTGAACGGAGTATATACATCTAAGTATCATCTTCTGATAAGCACCTATTTCAATTTCATCTGTTCTTCTGTTAAAACCAATTTTGGCAATTTTGAGTGAAGTGTATGAGACACGACCAACTAAGTGATAACCACAAAGCCGGTGCAGAAAAGGTTAATCATCCCTTTTTTCTATCCCAAACGCCTCTTCTGCTACTGGATTGGGGGTGAGTTTCATTCTGTAAATTGCTCAATCTTGCTAATTGTCGTCTGAAATTGGTTGGAGTCATTTGCAACCTTTTAGCCCTACTAGAATAATGTAAACATACTGTGTTAGTAACAGTAGAGTACTAAAGATAGTACACGGTGTAGTAGAGTCAATTTTCAGTTCGAACTATCCCGTCAATTTACTAGCAACGTGAATACAGTTATCCTTCTGAAATGAGTTACAGAGTATTTCTGTAAAAAAGTATGCTAGTGAACTCTACCATTTGCTCTACCATTGTGAACCGCTTCAGTATCACCAGTGTTTCCTGATACGGAAATTACCGAGGAAATTACCCATGAGGAACATCTCAAGAAGGTTCAAGACAGGTTCCAGAAGTGTGATCTTCTGGAGTTCAGTTTACAAGATTGTGTTCTAAACTAGATGGGTTATGCTGGGGGTTTTTTCTGTATGACTCTTTTTCTTCTTGAATACTTGCTGGTAAGTGTTCTCCCTTACGCTCTTGTAGAGTTTCAGTTTTATAAGAGAAGTCGATGAGGTCTTCTGATGAGGTTATCGGACTCGTTTCTTTGATTGCTAAGAATCCTGGTTTTCCTACCAAACAGACTCTTTTGTACTTTCCTGGTTCGTTCTGTTTGCACAGAGGCATTCCCACACTACAGGGTTCGGATAAAGTGTGGAAAAAAATATCTAGAATCTAGATTTCTAAGCTTTGGGTTGATCAGTTTGGTAATGTTGTAGCGGCTTTGCTACATAAGTCGATTCGTTCTCCAACTCTTGTTCGATGTAGAAAGCGGTAAATATCGAATGTGAGTGACCAGCAGATATCGACCAGATTTTGGTGTCATTGTATTCATTGAGTCTTCCTGAACAACATTAGTAAAACCAATAACAGGTGGCGGTCTGTCTTAGTTCAGAAAATATGGGCCCCCAATGTTCCAAAAATTTTTCATCTTCACGTCACTTTTTTCACTATAAAACCACAAATTTACAATTCCAATTTAGTCTGTGAATCACCTTTAAACATTCAAATAACTAGTCGAATAGTTTCATTTCAGTTTTATTCAATAATTAAGGCTAAAACATCGAAATCCTGGAGGTATCACATAACCACAAATTCTAAGGAAAGCTCGCCGTTCTTCATGGTAGGTTTGGTGCCATTGTTCCGTCTTCGGCGAGTGACATATCAGATGATGGCAGGCATTACGGAAAGGCATCGTATCATATTCGCACGAATGAATCTGCAACAGTGCCAAATCTACCATTAAAAACGGCGGGCTTTCCTTATAATTTGTGGATATGTTGTGCCTCTAGAATTTCGATGTTTCTGCATTAATAATTGAATATACCTGAAATGAAACTATTTGAATAGTCTGGTCGTTATCTGCTGGTCACCGAAATTAAAATATTTACCTTGAATTAATTTCTCATTATAGTGAATAATTGAGTCGCGACCATTACGTGTAGAAAAGCATATACCATAATCCTCCTGACTTGTAAGTCACAGTGACGATAATAAATTTTTTACAAAACTTGACACTCTTGGAGAGGTTAGGTTCGATAGTTGTTTTTTTTACGACCAAAACAGTTCCTTAAAGAAGTGGAACAGAACGATATCTTTCAGAATATTCAGGTATGAATTGAAATATCCCCGATATGAATGAACAAGCACGGAAAAGCTTCCGGTTTCACGTTACTGCTTTTTATCTTTTTACTACTTAATACCCTATCGAGACATCAAAACTCGTACAATGGAACAATGGAAGAAAGACGACGAAAGAGCGGATTCGACACACATTCGTTAGCGTTTCCGATCCAAAATTGGGAAACTTTGTATTCGGAACGAAGCGTCACGCCTTCTTTCGGTCTTTTCATCGTAGGAGGAGATCTGAAGATCCAGAATGTATGTTTGCTGCGTTTATTGAAATACTTGGAAACAACGTTTTTTATATTCCAGAGAAAAATGTAGGTTTGTTATTGATTTTACGAGATTTGCGAGACTGGGTTAGTCGCAAGGAAGTAGACTGGACAAAAATCGAACAATATAATTTCAAGCCAAAATTATAGCGAAGATACTTTGACGACACATTTGTGATATGGCAATATGGTAGAGAAAACCTATACAGATTTCTAGAACACCTCAATGTAGAAGAATCGATCCAATTCACGATGGAAATCGAGGAAAATAGGGAAAATTAGTTCAATTTCGCGATTCCTTGAGGACGACTGGCGAATGCCAGACTTGAGTTATTCTTGTCGGATCTTTTAACCGTATGAAAAACCTTACATCCCAATTACACCCACCTCACTTCCACGGCAGGGAGCAGACAATTGAGCAGGAAAGTGGGCAGCGCGAAAATGTAATTACTATACTTCCCTGATGCCTGTCGTTGCTCCTCGTATTGCCTCACGCTTCCTACATTGGCCCATTGGCGGTTTTTCGTACGGAAATCAAAGGACCGGCAGCGCGAACAGAAGTGAGTCAGGCTGAGTGCAACACGTAAATAAGTTTCATCACAAAATATTATAAACGGTGATCCTATGGCCCATCTTCATTCGCCTCATCGCATCAACTTCAAGCGATCTACTCAGTAAAAATCATATTTCTGATCTCCTCTTATGACGAATCGAATTGAAAGAGGCATGTCTGGTGACCAGAAGGACGTTCTGTCATTCAGTGAGACTCGTAGGACATTTAAAAAAACTGATAATACCTTTTTTCAGCTCGAAAAATTTGAGAATCCTTACTTCTCCCTTCTTTCCATAAGCTTGGGGGACCACGAAGTGAATATAACCGCTTAACACTTAAGCATAGTAGAACTGAATAACAGAATCGTGCTTTTTTCAATAATGTTAACAACATATTTCATTTTCCATATAAAAAACCCATATTTCATCAAAAAGTTTTAAATTAGTGGTACTCTACTCATAGAATATTGAACTTTCAAGACAGAAATATCGGGGATTATTTTCGGTGGTGAATAAACACCAAACAACGTATAAAAGTGATGTATAGAAGCATTTTCGAAGTATCTACATTGCACACCTGATATTTTCCTCGTAAAAGCTGAATAACTTTCCAGGCAGTAAAGTACACTTGCGGATTATAATAATAATAATTCCAGAACGTGCTCTAAGTGCCAAATTATACAGTCTGAAATCTGTTGCGTGTTCTACACTACGAATTCGAACTCCTGAAATTTTAAAATTATAATGGCCGGAAAGAAATTGGAAGGTTGCATTTTATTTTATTATTTGAAGAAAACAGCTGCTTAGCCATCATATTGAGACTCATCGAGAGCCTGGGGAGCGTATTGCATATTTTCAACTCTCATTTACATTACTCAACATTATACGCGATGGTTCCTTTTCTTTGACATACCTTGTATCAATTCAATAGTGCCGCATTCACAGTGACATAGGCTTTCAACTCCGACAGGTCATTATGTTGTCTAATCCTTGATTTCAAGTCAGTAGTGCCGCGCCTTCAGGGAATATACAGAGATGTAATCGTTTAGTTATTCCCGTTTTAACTTAATAGCTATGAGTCACTGGTACGACCACACCGCGATTTCAGTTCAGGGCTTCCGCGGTCAGGCAAACGTGATGTTGATGGTTTTTTATTTGAATATCCATAGGATAGAATAAGTTTGAAGAACTCACCTTAAATTTCTCCATCTGTTGTCACATTCAGACGGCGAAGACGATGAAAGGAATCCAATTTATCTGAAACAAAAAGTTTATCATCATTTTCACGTCTTTTCTATGAATACTCTACTCTCATCAGTTCATATGCTCATTGGCCTTGGTAGACCACGAACTAAGTACCTAATCCTGCTCTCTCAATTTTTCTGTTCGCAAAACAATAAGTACCTAATGCCTCGAACACTAGAACTGTTATAATCCAGTCGAATTGTGCTTTTAGCTGGAAATTTTTGGGGAAGTTTTGATTTCTTTCATTTTTATGTCTTTTGGGGTGGTGAATCCGAATTCGAGGTTTGCTAACAAAATTTAGTGGCGAACATAGGAGAAAATACAAAAAACAGAATATAAATCTCATTCTTGGTTAATTTTTTGCTTATTACTCGGAAGCTATCAACTTTTCGTGAAAAACCTTTCCATACAAAATGGAAGCACATAAAATTTCCTACAAATTGTACTGCCTCAGCTTGTTCTGCAACAACCCGTTCTGGCTCAAATTATGGTTAAAAATGAGGTATTTTCTATGACTCAATAAATGAAAAAATTGTATTCTATGGTTCCGATGATAAGATCCTCTTCAAATTCTGCATGAACATTCAATATTTCAGTTTCGATTCTCAAAAAAATTTCACTCTAATCGGATATCTTGTTATGGAAATACATATAAAGATTTTTTTTCATTACTCCAATTGAATTTTCTATGGTTCTGTTCACACTATGGTCGCACAATTTTGCATGAAGCTTATTATGACCATCTTGCATAAGGCCGCACATTTCATTTCGATGGGTTTCGTTTTGTTCAAGATATTGAGGAACAAAAATTTTGAATGGAGATATTTTATGTTTCATAAAACATGGCAATTCAAAATTTTTTAATCTTCTGTTCACACATTGGCCACAAAATTTTGCATGAGGTCTGTTATCAGCATCTTGCATTTGGCCGTAACATTTCATTCCGATTGGTTTCGTATTTTCTGAGATATTCAGGAACAAAAATTTATATTGGCCGTATTTTATGGAATATCCTGTACAATTTGGTTGGTAAACAAACTCAACCTAGCCATTTGGGACCTGAACTCATCCTGCAAATTTCAAATCTCTAGAAAAATTCCTTCGAAAGTTATTGTGCTAACGGACGGCTGGACGGCCTCACGGATATAATCGAATATGACCACGAATTCGTCATCAGGGAGTCAAACCCTATCGTTTGAGACCATTTTCGGCTCAAAATTCGAAAATTACAAACAGGAGGCAAAACGATATAGCACTCGTTTAAGTGGAACAAGCGCTCAAAAAAACTGCCCTAATCTTTGAGGTTTTATCAAACCAGGTCTGGCTTTCCAAATGATGATCATTCAGAACCTTTGATGTTCACGGAACTGTCTACAGACACATAATACAGAATATATTCGAACAACGGTATTTGGCCGTCAATATCGAATTCAATTTCGAAATTATGATACCCCCAAAGTCATAACTGAATCACATTTCAAATAGCTTTTAGCTGCGTCTCAAACAACAGCAGATCGACACCCAAACTCAACGAAATGTCTGAAAAAGATCCCTTATCGACATATTTCCTTCTTCCATTCAACGTCACCATTGAAAACAACAGAAAGAAACATCGAAATCCGCCGACAGTGCAAAACACGCCGAACGTCTGGCTTTTTGTCCTCACATCCATCTACAGCATTGCAGACGCGTACTTGAACCCTGAATGGAAATAATGCCACCAGTCCATTGTTTTCCCCATGTCAGGCCCCTCACACACGCGGTGCGAAGAGTGACGCGACGGCCTAAAGCCCATTCAAAACTGGTCCTCTCAGCCTTGTATTTCCTCCCTTTTTAATTACTTCGTAATTTCACAACGAATCTGCAGCTAGACATTTTGTTCCCTTAATAAGGGATAACGTTATTCGAGGATTGTGACAGGATCGGGTTGAATATTAGAATGTTTTTGTAGGGAATTGTAGGAGGATGAGAAAATATTAAGTCAGAAATTATGAAAGGCAAAATCTTCAGCTAAGTTGTATAATGGGAGCTCCCAGTTTGAAAAGTTGATAACTGTTATGCCTTCATGGTATTAATGGCTTTTCACACAATAAAAGTAGAAGTGGTTTAGATGAGAAAATGATTAAACATTTGGTTGATAGGCCTACCTAACCCAGAACGTTATAGGCCACAGTTCAAGGCAATCCTCGGCAACATTTCTAGCAGATTCAGGCGAAGGGGCAACCAACATAAAACGTCTTGGAAGCTGTAAGTCAACTGCTGTTGCTAAGTTATTTGGAGGGCTCCGTAGAACAGAAGAAAACTTCATGCACTTTGCAATCTACGAGTGTTACTCTTAAATAATAGCCAGTTACTACCAACTATCTACTCTGGACCGGCTATGCAGACGCATTTGCAGAATGCAACAAATTGTGATTTCAGCACTAATATTAATAATAAATAGTTGATTTTCATGAATTTTTTTGTATGTTGAAATGAAATATATATTTTTAATGTGTTTTTTGAATATTTATGCAGTCGTAGAAAAAATAATGTCCCTAATTCATGCGTTACGTGTCTTTTCCACCCTTGACTGCTTGCCCGAACTCCGCTTCGGGTCAACGGCAGTCACGTGCGGAAAAGTATTACTTTCCGCACTTGTTAGGAAAATAACTATTCGGAGATAGATGAGAAGATTCTATATTCAAGTGGTAGTTACTTTGTATTTCAGACCTCGTGTTAAAAAACAATGTGATATTCCCAAGTCACAATCAATGGAACAACGACCAAATATTTTTTCCTGGAGGGTCAATAGTGATTGATGATGAGCTCCTCATCATCAGTTTTTCAAGAAAAAACTTGCAATAAGGGAGTACATATCGCAATGTACGAGATGAATCTACCGAAAAAATAGTATTGTTACAGGGTTCTGTAAACAAATGAGAGGGACTTAGGTAAGGTGTTTTCACGATGAAAATAAGCAGGGGTAGTTTATATGAACTTTTTCGAAATCGACCTCCCTTCCAAGATACAGCCTTTGGAAGGCGATGACGAGTTGACAGTTTTAAATTTCCTAAAAAACAATGAATCATAAAACTATACATAAAATTATGATTCATTGAGTAGATGTTACTCATACAACATCTACTCAAACAAATTTTTTGATACCATAATTTTATTATTAGGGTTTGAAAATAACAACTCCTTATGATTTCCCTCCAAAAATTGTTTTCGGGGATAGATTTTCGAAAAATAAAATTCTTTCGTGATTTCCCATTCAATTCAAGACAAAAAAGTCTTTTGCAAAATTTTAATAATATAGTCTTTTCTCAAAAAAAAATGAAAACTTACAAGCAGTTAAGATCACTGTTCATTCCATCGTATGTTCCATAGAATGAATATTCTAAGATATTGTTTATGCTTAAAATTGTTCTTGTTAATTATGCTTAATAATCGAAATATTGTTCTATTTGTGAAATTAAAATATTACGGGTATAATTTATTTTCTTCGGAAAATTGATAGTAATTAAACCTCCAGAAAGATTTATAGAACATCTATATCTCCTGTCATAGATATACAATATATAATAATAATATCTTAGAATATCAATTCTATGGAACACTTATACGATGAAATAGAATGAACAGTTGTGAGTTTTTATTTCTTCTTAGAAAATTATCGACTGTATCGAATTTTGGCAGAAGAATTTTTTTCACCAGAATCGAATGGGAAATAATGAGAGTTTTATTTTTCGAAAATATATCCCACGAAAACAATTTTCGAACGAAAATCATAGGGGGTTGTTATTTTCAACCCCTAATAATAATGTTATGAGATCTAAAGAAATTATGTAAGTAACATCTATTTAGTGCTTTATATTATGTATAGTTTTATGCCTCAGTGTTTTCAAGAAGCCGCAAAAAAATTAAAAACTGTTAACTCGTCATCGCCTTCCAAAGGCTGTATCTGGGAAGCGGGGTTGATTTCGAAAAAAATTTATATAAACTACCCCTGCTTATTTTCATGGAAGGATCGTCTCCCAGAGTCCCACGCATTTGTTCACAGACACCCTGTATCAAGGGCGTAGCCAGGGGGGGGTTTTGGGGGTTCAAACACCCCCCGAAATGTTTCATAGTTATTTTTTTTATTTAATACTTGCTACAGAAAGCGACCCTCACAATTCCCGGCACCTACAAAGTCAATTGCCAAAATGTCAAAACCCCCCCCGAAATTAATTTCTGGCTACGCCCTTGCCCTGTATATTTCATCTTGTGAAACAAGAATAAATCACGCAATAAAAACAAAAAACTTAATGAGTTATGACAAAAACTAACGATACCAAGAAACAAAAAAAGGTTTTCTTCTTGCCGTAAGTTATCATTTCCATCAAGTCGGCCCTGCATCCACCCACGACACAGGGGTTGGCAACATTTTTTAATTACCGTTGTCTGGAGCGCCTAAGCATCCGTGAAAATCCCATAAAAGTATTACCTCGTCTTACAAAATGCGCTTCTGCACTATGAATAAACTGCGAAGTTAGGTTCAGCCGCTATCGCCATAGAATTGTTTGAATGTAATGGAATACTTTTAATTAGCACATTTCGTGACTGAAATAATTCTATGCGGAAAATTTCGCCCGAAAACAAATTAGGATTCCGCAGTGTCAGCGAGCGGACTCTCTGGCTAAGAATTAAAGCGTGCTCTGTCGGAACTTTTTCGAACTATTTCAGAGTGAGTTTGAATATTTCACATTTTTTGGGGACGTAGGAGAGTAATAAGTGAATTTTTGAGATAATTAGCGGACGTCACGAGGCAGAAGTGACAATAGAGGAGTTTTATTAGATACGGAGTTAGTTTCGATATATTATTTTTGTTTTGTGAATATCACTAAACCTGTTCAGCCATGACCTCCGCAAGCAGATGGATTTTTTAGTCACCCCAAAGATTCTAAAAGTTTAAATTTTTTCTGAGTTCATTTTTTTGCAACTTTCATATTTGTTGTATTATCCAGAATTGTTCAGTTCAGACCCCCCCCCACATAACAAAATCCTGGTTGCGCCACTGAGTCAGATCGTACAGATGCGTCTGTAATATCTGTGAATAAACGAACGGTACAGAGCATCTGCCACAGAACATACTGCTCTGTTCTACTTGCATAGATTATTGGATCTCAATGATCACTATTTTAAGAAATATGCTCATTTTTCAACGATATTTTCACCTTCACAATCACAACTAAATAATTAGGTGCAGTGGCACTGAATGCAAATGAAATGAGGAATGCAATATCCCCTTCTGGTCATCCACTATGGCGATAGTTCTTATTTATTTAGAAAGGATACAGAGTTGAGGCAAAGCCTATAAAACTCAAAATTAAAACATTTACGTTTTACAATACATAAAACCAAAAATGTGAAAAATCAACAAAAAATACAGAAAATTTCACTATCACGAGTGTAACCGATGTACGCGATGGCATAAACTGTCATAATTGTTTTTGAACGCATTGACAGACACTCATTTCACAACTGCCGACAGCAAACTATTCCACGCACCAAAAACCTGGTTGGAGATGAAGTTTTGCCTCTGCGTCGATCTAAAATTTTCCTCAGACAGCTTATATGCATGACCACGTAGACGTCCATCAGAGTTCAAAGTGAAAAGGCTGCTTAGGTCAGCTCCAAAGAGATTGTGAAGAGCACGGTAGGTTGTGATTAGGTCGCCTCGTATCCTTCTGTCAGCAAACGACGGTAATTTCATGAGTGATAGCCTCTCCTCATAACTTGGCCGCAAAAACACATATGGCAGACGCTGGATACCCTCCAACAAAGCTAAATCCATATTCAGTACCGGACACCATACAGGGCCAGCAAACTCCAAGATGGGGCGGATATATGTCTTCAACAGGACAGCACATATTGAGGGCTCGCATCCGTTGAAGGCCTTTTGTATCATGAACAGAGATTCTTTCGCTTTATTCCCAATGGAAATGATATGATAGGACCAGCTGAGATTCTCGTTAATAATCACACCGAGATCAGAATGACTGCTACAGGTGTTGATGGGGACATCGTTCCGATAGTACTGACGACGGGGATTGAGGAAACCTAGGTGTAAGACAGCACATTTCTCCTGGTTGAGGGGCAGTTGCCACTCTCGGCACTAATGAGTCAGCGCCTCCAGGTACTCCTGAAGTTCTACAGCCTCTGCAACAGGGTTTTCCGAACAATTTCGTGTCATCGGCAAATTGGGAGCACTTTGATTTGAGGATCTTAAGCAAATCAGATATAAAAAGTAGAAAAAGAAGTAGCCCTAATACATATCCTTGCGGAACTCCGCTCAAAACTTGCCTTAGCGAAGACAAAGATTTACCAACTCGAACTTGGAAAACCCTGTCAGTGAGAAACGCCTCCATCCAACGAAGTAGGCGGCCACGAATTCCCAAATGCTCGTGAGAAATCTAGATAGATAACGTCAACTGGATAGGATTTATCTAGAGACTTGGACCAGGAATTGATACAGTCGAGAAGGTTGGTAGTGACCTGGTAGGAAACCGTGTTGACTGTCCGGTAAAAGGCGGTTTTCAACAGCGAATTGGAGGACCTTCTCATGAATGATCTTCTCGCACACCTTGGATATGATCGGAACCAAATTGATGGGGCGATAATTGACAGCATAACTCTTGTCTTCTTTTATGAATATTGGCATCACCAGTGCACTTCACCAAGTTGAAGGCAAGCGAGAAGTCTCAAACGATCGTGTGAACAATAGGGAGAGAGGATATGAAAGGGATTTGGCACATTCTTTCAAAAATCTTTCTACCGAAAGATCCTAATTAATTAATTAATTACATGCAAAAGAAACGATGAAGCCATATTTCCTCCTGCCCGTTCACAACTACGATAGCTATATCGAAAAATCTTAATGAATTAATTAGATTATCAATGGACAAATGAAAACATAAGAATAAAAATGTTGATAAGTTTAAGAATTTTTTAATCTGGATGTAATTAACGAATGGTAAGTCCAGCAATGTTTTTCCAGAGGGTTTTTCTGTTATTCGACTCCCATTGCTGGACTGTCGCCTTTTATTGGTCTTTGCAAAGCCCAAAGAAAAAATCAGGACCAGCAGGTACCTTTCCTTTCTGCGAGTTCATCGTCTTTTTCTTTTCCTGCCACACCACAATGCCCTGGCCCAAATTACTTAGGTCTTACTACGCTCTCGTCGTAGTAGGAAAATCTGAGTTCCCCAATTTACGTTGTAATTTTATTAACCACTGCATTCACATGGAATTTTCGATAGGAGGGAAATATTCTTATCACGTTAGTTCTTAATTTCACTCAGACATAGCTCTAACTCTATAGATTCTTCCAATTAGCACAGCCTCCCAAGAGGGACCACCAATTTCAAAACAACTGTGTTAATTTAGAAATTTCCATTAGTCCACGCTATTAAAGGCCTATTAGTAATAATTCTTCCCAAACCCCGAATAAGTTGCAACGAACAACCGAACTAAAGCGTACTTCATCACTGGATGAATTATGGGAAGCACCGAGCATAAGCAGGAACTGCCGCCGCTCTGCTCTCTAAATAAGTTATAATGAAACAGTTCAACCGGGCGGTAAACATCACAATTACCCCTCCCGAAATCCCCAAGGCCCTCACTTTCTCTATAGCCGACGGTGACATATTTATTGCCCGAACATGATGGCTGCGGAGGGAGCCATTGTTCCAGACGCTCTCGCTGTAGAATGGAAAGAGCGCCGTTTATTTATTTATTTATCATTATATGCTTTACTGTATTGAGCAGGCTGTGGAAGCATTCGTTGTCAATTATTGTTACAACAAAGACTATAAGTGGTACTTGATGAAAGTCAGGAAATATAATGAGGTAAACCGATATAAGAATTCATCTAATTATAGATAGACATGGACATTGTAGAAAGGTGCTGATGGCATAGGAATATGTAGAATTGGTGCCATTCGGGAACTCTTTCCTCCTCTTTTTCCTATTATTATTAGAACTGGAGTGGTTATGGCTAGGTAAGCCATCGGGGAACTGCATGTAGACTTTTTGTTCTCTACCCCACTCATCCATGGAAATCTAAGGAGGCTGTCAATAGCGTTGATACGAAACACCTCTTCTTACCTCTTCTTGGTCTTGGGTCACTTCATTTCTAAATATTTTGAGTGTCGTATCTGTTTCATCTGTGATACAACTTTACGTTGATAAAAACAGCACTCATATAAATTGTGTCGTGAATCCATAATACAATCTTCATCGTTATTGAGGACTCAAATAAAGATTCTTGACCCGATAAGATTTCTGTTTGTAAAAGTATCGGAGGAAAAATTCAAACTATTGTGACCCGGACACCATTAGAGCGGTTTTGCTCATTGATGATAAAGTCTGACTGGAGGTACAGAGACCATTCATCTATACTGAAAATTTTTTTCTCATCCCTAGCTCATTCCTCTACTTTCAGTGCAAGGACATTGTGGTGTGGCAGGAAATTGATGAACACGCAAAAAGTGCATCAAGGTTAACACCTTCTGAACCGGTAGGCTTGGAAAAGACCAATATGAGGCAGAGGTACAGCAATGGGAGTAAAATAACAGAAAAACCCTCTGGAAAAACATTCCTGGACTTACTTAGTCCAAATAATTCGAGATGATTTCATCCACATAAACCAGAAAGCATGGTATCCATAACTGGTTGGCTTAGAAATAAATCATATGGGGAAACCAATCCTGGACACCTAAAAGGCAACGGCCAAGGCACCTAAAGAAGTTGTCGGCTTAGAATTCATTTAATTGAAGATTAGACATATGGACATTGTAGAAAGGTGCTGATGGCATAAGAATTTGTAGAATTGGTGCCATTCGGGAAAACTTTCCTCCTCTTCTTCCTAAGAAGGTAAGCAATCGGGGAACTGCATGTAGACTTTTTGTTCTCTACACCACTCATACATGAATATCTAGGGAGGCTGTCTGCTTTTATTCCACAGAGCCAGTAAATCACAAATGCTGACTTTCCAATACGGTACAATGATATTCGCATCGACAGAGCCCTGCAGCTCCAAGAGCTTTCTGGTATAGGTAGGTGAATTCATCATGAATGTTTGGCCTGAGTGAGTCCAAGAGTAATTTTCCAGAAAGTTACTCTGTTACGAAACTCCCATTGCTAGACTGTTGCCTGTTGCCTTGTATTAGTTTTTTGCAAGCTCACAGAAAGGCTCAGGTCCGACAGGTGTTAACTTTGATGCACTTTTCGCAAGTTCATCGGATTTTTCATTTCCTTCAACGCCACAATCCCTGGCAACCATAGTAGATTCACTTAAGGGATCTCAGCATGGAATGGCTGTCCGTGTTGATGTAGACATATCCCTTGCGGTTCATTATAGGACACTCTTGACCGCATATATAAACAGCCAGTGTCACTGTCTGTAAAATAGAGTGCTTACTACCCAGGGCTTCTTCTTTCCAGATTATATGTACATTTGCCCGATTCTCATCATGAAACGAGGTCATTAATTTTGGAAAGGAAGAACAATGAAAGTATAAAGAAACCTATTGAAAAAGCAGAAAATACCACTATAATGGGAGGTAAAACAATTTACGGGCGATCTGAGGTCGAGATGTAGCAGCGGGTGAGTTTGGAAGCAGTTTTTTGCTTTTTCTGAGAACATTTTTCATCATGAGAGAAATTCATATATTTTTAATATGAGAAAACAGGCAAGTGCATAACAAAATACCCGAACACCGAGCTCCTAGAGTGTGAAGCTCTCAAAGCTGGACGGTGATCAGAGTTAGTCTCATTCATGAGAACCTTTAATGCCTCAATTACACTCAGCCCTCCTTACTGCCACTCGCGTTGTCCGCAATAATTCCCGAAATACTTCCGCAGCAATATCCAAAACAGTGAGCATTCACACTCTGCCGCAACATTTCCCTCGCGACCAAGTGTCGGCAACGACGGACAAAGAAATCCCACAGCAACCTAGTTAAATTTAATCACTTACAGCTGTCCACGCTGCTGTTCTTTTGACTTCCGTACGAAATACCGCTAATTCTGGCTGGGTACAGCAACATGAGTGGCAATGTGAGGCAGCAGGGAAGTGAAGTGATTACATTCAGCCGCTGCACACTTCTCTGCTCGATTCCCTGCTCCCTGCCGTGGAAGTGAGCTGGATGTAATCGGGGTGTAAAACATTGCCTTACACCTCCTACAGTACGCTTTACTTATACTTCGATCACCTCACTCTAGTGTTTACAAGTTCCCTCCAAGCAGAAGCAACTCCACGATCATCAGTGATGACACTTCGAGAGCAAGCAGATTGAGACTCTGTTCTTAAGACAAACTGAAATCAGAAGCCGTCCCAACCTGAACCTTCATATTTCTATATTTTCAACCATATACAGGGTGTCTGGTGAGGAATGGGACAACGTTTAGGTGGTGATGAGGGATGTCTCAAGGAGTGAGAAAATGCCATTCGAAATCATCTGAGGTACATGGTTCCTGATATTTTTAGAAAAAATTAGGAAATTTCAAATGACCATAATTCAGGAAATATGAGAGTTAATCCGATGATTTTTCGTATGAACAATGATAGAGTGAGTACGAATCTGTTTGAACGAAAAATTCGGAATAAAATCAGATCCGGACTCAGAAATTTTATTTTTTCTGAAACTAGGTAAAAACAACACCCTGTATGCGGTTTTCAATTTTTTTGACTTCATATTCTGAGAGAGCAGGAAAAATACATTCAAACTCTACTGTCATCTCGAATGGCACAAATTTTCCCTGCTTTCTATGACCCTTCGAATGTCAATCTTTCGATTTTCGCTCCTTACATATTATTTTCTCGACATTTCAAATGACCATAATTCAGGAAATATGAGAGCTAATCCGATGATTTTTCGTATGAACAATGATAGAGTGAGTACGAATCTGTTTGAACGAAAAATTCGAAATAAAATCAGATCCGGACTCAGAAATTTAAGTTTTTCTGAAATTAGGTGAAAACAACACCCTGTATGCGGTGTTCAATTTTTTTGACTTCAGATTCTGAGAGAGCAGGAAAAATACTTTCGAACTCAACTGTCATCCCGAATGACACAAATTTTCCCTCCTTTCTATGGGCCTTCGAATGTCAATCTTCCGATTTTCGCTGTCGTACAAAGACAATAACAGAGAAGTTTCAGTGTTAATGTGTGGTGGCGCAGTTTATGATAATAATTTAATAGGTCCTCATTTTTTCGAAGAAAGACTCACCGGAGAAATTTATAGATATTTCCTTATGAATGTTCTTCCTAATTTATTAGGGAATATTAATCAAAGAGGACTTATCTTCCAGCATGATGGAGCATTCCCACATTTCTCAATTTCAGTGAGAAATCATTTGAACGAGGTCTATTCAAATAGATGGATAGGTCGTGGTGGTCCAAGAGCATGGCCACCTCGGTCCCCCGACATGACACCGTTAAATTATTTCCTTTGGGGACACCTTAAAACTACGGTGTACGGGCGAGAAATAAATACAAGGAAACAATTAATTCGGCGCATAATAGACGCATGTGACGAAATACCAAACAACCCGAATGTGATAAGGAAAGCAGTTTTGAACTTAATGAAAAGAGCAGATAAATGTGTAGAAGTTGGTGGTTTTCATTTTGAACAATATTTGAAGAATTAATTATTAATTTTCCAAAAAACGCATTTTTTATAATTTTTATAAAGATTTCGATTCGTTTATGATCTTTTTTTTACTTATTAGTAACTAACTGAGATTTCATGTTTCTGAAATGTCGAGAAAATAATATGTAAGGAGCAAAAATCGGAAGATTGACATTCTAATGGTCATAGAAAGCAGGGAAAATTTGTGCCATTCGGGATGAGAGTTGAGTTTGAATGTATTTTTCCTACTCTCTCAGAATCTGAAGTCAAAAAAATTTAAAACCGCATACAGGGTGTTGTTTTTACCAAATTTCAGAAAAACTGAAATTTCTGAGTCCGGATCTGATTTTATTTCGAATTTTTCGTTCAAACAGATTCGTACTCACTTTATCATTGTTCATACGAAAAATCATCGGATTAGCTCTTATATTTACTGAATTATGGTCATTTGAAATGTCGAGAAAATAATATGTAAGGAGCGAAAATCGAAAGATTGACATTCGAAGGGTCATAGAAAGCAGCGAAAATTTGTGCCATTCGAGATGACAGTGGAGTTTGAATGTATTCTTCCTGCTCTCTCAGAATATGAAGTCAAAAAAATTGAAAACCGCATACAGGGTGTTGTTTTTACCTAGTTTCAGAAAAAATAAAATTTCTGAGTCCGGATCTGATTTTATTTCAAATTTTTCGTTCAAACAGATTCGTACTCACTCTATCATTGTTCATACGAAAAATCATCGGATTAGCTCTCATATTTCCTGAATTATGGTCATTTGAAATTTCCTAATTTTTTCTAAAACCCCCTGTATATCAGGAACCATGTACCTCAGATGATTTCAAATGGCATTTTCTCACTCCTTGAGACATCCGTCATCACCACCTAAACGTTGTCCCATTCCTCACCAGACACCCTGTATAATAATATAGTTCTTAAAATGAAACAACGCAAGCAAGCAGTAAACAACACAATTATCTTTCCCCAAATCCCAACTGCCCCCACTTCCTCCATAGTCCACGGTGACATATTTATTGGTGAAACATGATGGCTGCAGAGGGAGCCGTTGTACCAGACGCTCTCACGGCGGAATGAAAAGAGCGCCATTTTTTATTCAACATGCTTCTTTGTATTAAGCAGGGCTACTTTATATGAAATTTATAGTTCGGTTTTATCGCTATTTTATTGTAATGCAGCCGATGGGCCGAGATTGGAGCGATCGATTCTCCCGGAATCGCAGATCGTGCACCTATTCGTCTTTTTCGACTTCCACGTGGTTAACGCTGAGATTTAGGTGGGGTGAGATGAACCCTGAAGAAGAGGGAGTATTTCAGAAACGAGGAATTAGGCGTAAAAGCGTTCGTTATCGATGAACTGAGGGTTTTATTTATCAGTGGTAAGGAATTGGATTTTGATGAATTTAGGAAGGGAAAAGATGAGTTCGAAATAAGTGAATATCGGGTTGGGTTTCTTTGCATCAAGAATGCGAAAAAAGCGAATACATTGAAAGTGTGCATATTGCATAGATGGAAACCAGGAAAGAAACTTTCAAGGGTGTGACGTAGTGATCTTTTCTGATAGTCAATCTGCTACTACAGCACTGAACTCCTATTCCATCGATTCAAAGGTAATATGAGAGTGCCGAAGGAAACTCAATGATGTAAGTATGAACAACATGGTCTCTCAAGTCTGGGATTCTGATCACTGCGGAATAGAGGAAAATTACTACGAGGGTAGTTCAAAAACGAGAACTTTTCGATTTTCAGGCACAATAGTGGGGGAAGAACATTCCTGATTTTTTTGTTGTTGTTTAGGTTTGTCAGGAGTAAGGGAAGCACGTCGGATTGCCTCATCTACCTTCTCGGTGTCCACTGTGACGATGTTTGAGCAAGAGGTTCCTCTGTAAATTGCGCAACGCATTATTCTCTCCACTCCTTACTCGCTTGTTTAAACTCTGGGGTGTAGTGGTGCACCCATGTTTCATCACAGGTGATAATGTGAGTGAGAAATTGGTCTCCTTGTTCGTAAGATTGTACAAGAAGACGCTCACACACCTGAAAACGATGCAATTTCTGGTCAGCTGTGAGAAGGCGAAGAACACCTGGCGCAACTCTTAGGGTACGTTCAGATGATGAGCGCTCAACGCGCGTTTATAACTACATGTATTTTGAACGCCCATCATCTGAACGTCCCTAAACAAAATATATGTAGTTGTAAACGCGCGTTACCAAAACGCGCGTTAAGCGCTCATCATCTGAACGTACCCTTACGGTAACCTTGCTCATCTGTGAGTATGGGTAGGTGCTCCCATAACTTATTCCGACCAAACTTGCAATTTCAGAAGTGGTACGACGTTTGTCGTCTTCAATAAGCTGTCGAACACTACTGATGTTGTTCGCTGGGGTCATGGCTCTCATTTTCAACACAATCATGACCCTTCACGAACTGTTTTTGCCATGCAAACACTCTGGCTCGCGATAGTGTCTCTTCTCTGAACATCGGCAGTAAATCTCTCCAAGAATTTGGGCAATTTTGCGCCTTCTGCGGCGAGAAACTTGATTACAACACGTTGCGCAATTGACGGAGGAGCCTCTTGCTCAAACATCGTCACAGTGGACACCGAGAGGGTCGATGAGGCAATCCGACGTGCTTCCCTTACTCCTGACAAACCTACCCAACAACAAAAAATCAGGAATGTTCTCCCCCCACTATTGTGCCTGAAAATCGTTTGTATTTGAACTGCCCTCGTATATACTTACCAGAAATGGAGCATAAACGCCAGAAAAAAGGAACTGAACGAGAAGCACACAGGAGAAATCTTCCGGGAATGGATCATTCCAATAGACCTCGAGGTAGTGAAATGTCACCTAAGGAATCCACAAACCTGTACTCAAATTGTGAGATTCTAAGTTTGTATGAGTTATCTATTAAATGTCAAAATCTACCTTCATAGAAAAACTATTCAAGTAGCTAGAAATCATCTCAGAATACCATAATATAGAGGATATCTGATATTGAATTCCAGGTTGTTATTACTTTTCCACATAACTAGTGGTTCTTGCCGAAGAAACTACATTTTAAACCAATTTCTACTTCCTGTTCTCCGTTAACGTCTAGGGTACAATAGACCGTGGGCCACCTCGTATAAATGCTTCTACGTATGACTTCATCAACGAAATTAAACTCTGACAAATCGAACTGAACAAAATTCGAGAAATTCACCTCCGCTTCCGGGAAAACAAAACTACGTTTTCCGTTTTCCAGGTTCATTGTTGCAAGGCTCGACAGATTGTGAATAACGGGGCAAATCTAATAGAAGCTAACGAAGTGATATTACACATGAGAGGGTTTATCGAAAAATTCAGGCTCTGCTAAGCGCAATCTGGAAAAAGGCTATTAATAAGATGAGCGGATGCATCGTCCTGTCTATATTTAAAGCGGAAGTTTTCGAGAATATAATTCGAGTGCACTTCGTTATACAGAAATAGGGAATGTCGTGTAAATATGACTGCTGGTGTAATATGTGAAAGGATAATTAGAGGAAGTGTTTGGAAAATTGAAAAATTCCAGGACGCTGAATCCGAAAATGAGTTCAATTTCAGGGAAAATTCGATGAATTCCGAAATTAATACAATAAAATTAAGTAACAGATTCTGGAGACGAAATGAGGAGACCCCTTCTTTTGCGTGCTTGTTCCTTACGAAACAGCGTGCTATCATTTTGACTCAATGTCTGCAAGTCTCGAATTTTGTGCCAAAAAGGGTCTCAAAGGGTTCGGTTGGACTCATTGATGAAAAATTTAAGAAAAGCCCTGAGCAGGAGCTTTTGAGCGCTCCTTCTTTGGTGGAGCAATAAGACTATCACAATTTTAAATGGTAGTTGAGATTGATACCAAATATATAAAAGCAGAATCTCAGCACAATCGGAAATATATTCAGGAAATTATTCAAAAATGAAATATGTACAAAATTTAATCCTATGGTTCTGATAATGCGATCCTCTTCAAATTTTGCACGAACATTAGGTATATCAGTCTTGATTTAAGAAATAAATTTCATTTGAATCGGTTTTTTTTTATGGAAATATAGAGAGAATTTTCTGTGGTTCTGTTGACACTAATGAAACGAAATTTTGCATGAAAATTCGGTATTGTTATACCGACTGTTAGGTATCTCCATTCACAGAAAAATATATTATTCGAATCGGATATCCTGTTATGGAAATATAAAGATTCTTCTTTCAACGTTTCAATTCAATTCAATTTTTTATTCATCCTTTGGACATAAAATAATGTATAGGACAAGTCAACACAAGCAAAAAGAAAATGCGAATATAAACACTCAAATGCAAGCAACAATACCACAAAGATAAATTAAACATAAATCAATTCAATGAGTCACAAAGAAACTCCTGCGTGCTGTAAAAGCATTTATTGATCAATAAAGATCTGATCTTTTTTTTGAAACTTTTGGTATCCAATGTTTTCAGCTCTTTCGGAATGTGATTGTATAGCCGGATCCCCACAAAAGCAGGTGACGACTCAAATTTACTAGTGCTATGCTGTGATATGCATAGAAAAACCTGTACGATTTGGCAGGTTAACAAACCTAACCGAGCCATTCGGGAACCGAACTCACCCTGAAAATTTCAAGTCTCTAGGACCATCCCTCCGAAAGTTATTGAGCTATCGGACGTCCAGTAGTTTCTCAGTTATTGAAATTTGAATTTCTTATTATTTTATCAGATGGAGTTGCAGCTAGGGGGTTGAAGAAGAATATTTCCTTTCATTGACAAAAATTGCGTTTGATTTCACATCATTTCACTAGTTTCAGCATTCGATTATAAAATATAATGAATCAAATTAATTCAATTGAATAAAATTGATTTCTTTGAGGACTTTAGCCCAACCGTGTGAAATAGTGTGTATATCCCGTAAAGGCTTGTTCGCACTATGCTAGTAATTTAATAGCTACTGTTCAGTTAATCACTGAACTCGACTGAATTCTAGGTGTTCGCACACGTTTAGTTAGTAACCAAATTACTCGCTACTCGATTAAACACTAGTCTAGTGCAAACAAGCCTTTTCATTCCCTAGCTTATTCAGGGGAACAGATCAAGCATGTAACTCAGTATTTTTCTCCTCGGAAGCATCCCTAATAATTCACGAAATCGTAAATATGATTTCCTTCAACCGTCTTCTATTCAACCTGCTACAACGAGTAACTACCGTACTGAAATCCCGAGCGGTTTGATCTCGGGTTTGAACGCTTTTCCGTTCAAGGAAAATCAGTTCGAAGAAGGATATGCGGAAGCGGGAGCACAAAGCAATCAGCAATCAGCTACCGAATTACTCTGCAAATTGTCGGAAATTTGATCTGCATGATACTCGATCGTTAATTGTACAACTGGCCTGCTAACCCATTTCTAATGAAATGTTGAAAATGGGCTAGAAGACACAGAGTTAGGGAACTCATCATCACCTGATACTCAAAATGCTCCAAAGAAATAGAAACGTCAGTGCCGTAAACATTGAGATATATAAGAAAATTCCAATAATTCTGCAACATAATATTCTCCGGGAGAAATTCACTACATTCGAAAAATTTCATGAGTATCATCGAGGTCATTTTTCCACGATTACTTCAGTATTTTCAGCACTTCTTTTGAAGAAATATGAAAAGATGGGAAAATGAAAGGCTCTATGAAAACATCATTTCATCACTTTCCTCCAAAGTCAGTTCTTACCAACTACAATGTATTCGTAAAACTATTTCCATCAATGAATTCAATCGGAATGATCAGCTCGGAAATAAACTCGTTCACATACGTTCATTTTTCTCAATATATACGTGAGCGGGCATCAATAACAGCTTGATATCATCTTTGCATACTACACACGAGTTTGTTAAACTTTTCGTGAGGAATTTGGTTCCATAAACGGAGCAGAAGCTCATTTGAAGATTCTGGGGTAGGTTGATGATTATCTAATCTTCTTTGGAGCACATCTCATGCATGTTCTATGCAATTCGAATCTGGTGAGTACTGAGGTATGTGTACATAAATGTGGAATACCAAGCTCCTCTCGCGCATTCTCAACTATGGCTGCACGGTGCGGTCCAGCGTATCGTCCAGAAATTGAAAAGTTTCACTAATAGCAGCATCAAAATTTGGCACAACATTGTTAATGACTTGCTCCCTATAGTGTAAGGCGGTCATATTCCCAAGACAAACATGCTGATATGTGCGCCCTTTGAAACATATCCCGGCTAGGAATGTAAGGACTTCTTGGACATAGCAACGATTACGCTGTATCCGTGAGATTGTCCATACCCTTATTCTTCGAGAATCTGAAAAACGTCCATATCTGGATTCATTAGTTAAAAGCTCCATTGATCGTTCCAATTGATATGTTGCCTTGCGCATACCAGTCTTTGACGCTTATGCTCATGGTCACGTGTTAATGAAACTCCTCTTAATGAACGTCTACAACCTAGATTCACCTCTCTCAAACGTCGTCTGATGGTTTCGATAGAAACTTTAACCCCATCTGTATTTTGAAGAATATTCCGTAGATGTGGAGTTTCTTCTCGCCGAAACGTTGATGCAACGATCCCGAGCAGGTGTTGTTTTTCGTCGCCCACCAAGCCTTGGTCTTTTCAACACGGAACCTGTCTCCCTGAACCTATTCCAGTCGAGATATCACATTTTGGCTGACTTGGAGCCTTTCCGCTACAACAACTTGAGCTAGGCCACCCTGAAGCATTCCGATAGCCCTATTAGCCTCAGCGTTTGTTAATTTACGTCGTGGCATTTTCAGAAATCTTGTTTTGAATAGAAGTCGTTGATAAACTGTCTCCATTTCAAAATAACAACATTCATGAAGCATATGCAAAGAGCTAAATTTCAGAAAAAATGCTACCAGATTGACGAAATGTCTCATGCTGATTTTTGTTAGATCGACTCAAGTTGTTATTGAGTTTCAAATGATTTGACAGCGATTTTCTCGAATAGTACATACTTTTCAAAACGATTGAATACGATATCCCTCACTTTTGTGGAGCAGTTTATGAAACACACTGCTCTCAGTTAATGCTCACATTAAAACTCCTTCTAATTACTCTTTGGCGGCATCGAACTTATACCATTTTATTAAAACATAGCTTGCAGCCCGTTTCATTAGAAAAGTTGTTGCAATTTCATCTGTAAACCTGCCCCTCTATATTGTTTTCTCCCGGCATGAGAACTATAACTATTAGCTCCTCTCAGTCTGAGGGATCTTATCTGATGTACAAGCTTTGTCTTGCGAATCCATTCATTTTAAATTAAAGTGCATTCGTTGCCTCAGGCCCTGATGGTTGTTTAGATTCGTGAAGCTTATTTAGTGACTCTTTATGCGATGTGATGAGGATTTCTATTTTCATTGAAGTGGAATGGAGGTTGGTCCTTATGATTGTAATGAGAAAAGTTCTGAAATTGCTGCGGCTCTTATCGACCAGGAATTAATTTTCTCAAAACCGTTAAACTCTATGAAACATTCAGTTCATCTATGAAAATATTCAGGGAATGAGTGTAGAATGTATCTACTTTTGATGCGTTTGTTCCCAGAGAAACAACGTGATATAGCTTTGCTGAAATATTTTTATGAGTTTCGAATTTGCAGCGTGGTCTTAAACGAACGCAAAACAAAGGTCTAAAAATATTCTTCAAAAAAATTTGAGAAAAGCCCTGAGCTGGAGATTTTGAGCGAGGAGCAATAACACTATTACCTCGAAATTTTATATGAAACTTGCGATTGATACCAAATATATAAATGTAGAATATCAGCACAATTGGAATTATATTCTGGTAATTAAGGAAATCAAATATGTAAAACAATAAATTAAAAAATCAAATTCTATGGTTCTGATGATGCGAACCTCTGGAAATTTCGCCAGAACATTCATTATATTAGTTTTCATTCCCAAAATAAATTTCACTAGTTTGGAATATTCTGTTATGGAAATATAAGGACTCTTCTTTCAATATTACAATTGAATTTTCAAGGTTCTGTTCATACTATGTCCACAAAATTTTGCATGAGGCTTTTTATGAGCATCTAGTATTTGACCGAAACATTTCATTTCAATTGGTTTCGTTTTTTTGAGATATTGAGGAACAAGAATTTCGAATGGCCATACTTTATGGAACACCCTGTACGATTTGCCTGATTAACGAACTTAACCGAGGCATTTGTGATCCGAACTCATCCTGAAAATTCCAAGTCTCTAGGATAATCTCCTCGAAAGTTATTGTGCTAACGGCCGGCCGGACGGCTCCACGGACAGAATTGAATTTGACCACGAATTCGTCATCAAATGTCGAAAATTAGAGACATTTGGCAAAACGATTTAGCACTTGTTCAAGTAGAACGAGCGCTCAAAAAAGGATAATGATATGGTTCGCAGTCATAAAGCATACAGGTTGGAAAATTCACATCTGAAACATTATATATAAAATGCTTCAGACAGAGAATTCTTCCGTCCAGTTGCACAGATGAATAGTCGAGACAATGATGATGTGCTGTAATACACTGAATTCCGTTAATCCGTTGTCTTATTGCAATATTCTAGTCTTGTCTCTTCTTATCGTTGAGAGGAGCGTAATTCATTCAGTATAGTAGGCAACATTAAGTACTTGAATCGAGTATTACGGGCAGCCTGACAAATTAAACAATTCTTTACGTGTACTGCAGGATCCCTACCATACTGCGATAAGAGAGACAATACTAGATTATTGCAATAAGACAACGGAATTCATTCAATTACAGCACTTGATTATCTCGACCATTCCTATGTGCAACTGGAGGGGAGAATTCTCTGTCTGATGCATTGTATATCGTATGTTTCCGATGTGAATTTCCAAATCTGTATATTACCTTCTTTATATTATGATAAAAACCAAAATGATGTTTTGAAATGAAAAATTATCCACAAAAGAGATGCAGAATACCAACATTAAAAATTCCTGCAGTATAAACTCAACTGATGGACAGTATCTGTCCGTAAACAACACGAATAGCTAAAAGCCACACAATCAAAGTCAACAACGATTTAATATACCGTTATTCAACGTACTAAATTACGGTCTTTCATCGGAACATTCCATTGTCTCACGGAAAATTACTGTTTTCCATTTTCGTGACTTTCGTTAAACTTACTTGGATAGGTGCCAATGGCGACAGATTTCAGGATACGAATTGTTTTGATGGATTAGCTGTCTTGTTCATTTTAGAAGAAATATGGGATTCAACACGTTGTGCCATATACAGATAGGCCTTCAAATTAAAAGTACATATGAGTAAAATAATATTCTCATAAATGATGATACTCAGCTTGAGATATGCGTGTTATTCGAATGATATAAAAATCAATTGACTGAATGAAACGAATTTTGGTTTGAAATGTTGAAGTCATAACTAAGTACCCGTGCAGCACACCTTTTTTACAACTATACACTCCGTCGAAACTATTGGTCCTCCTATCAAATCAACTTGTTAAATGTGAGATGACAAAGTTTTGTGTGTAGAATTTTCATTAACTTGAATGAGAACAATTAACCAGCAGAATATATTTCTCGTTCGGCACAACACAGGTGTATTTGAAGTTAATAAGTTTTCAGCGTAGTATTGCGGCCCTTTTGCAGGAAAAATATGTAGGTTTTCAGTTGAAAAGAGTATATTCTTTAAAGAAATATTTATCATTTTATTCTCATGAAAAACTATCTGCATTCGAAAGACAGAAGATATTGTTGTTGTTTTATGCATTTTTGTGGCACATACAACGTGTCGTGAGTCGTATCGTAAGATATTAGTGATCACCAATTATAATTTGTAACGCTTGTACCATATTTTTTTTCATTTTGAAATTTTTTTAATGAAAAAATTCTTCAACTTGCTCATGGAGACAATTTGATCTTGAAATATTAATTGCCCACAATTGGTGGTATTCTGCTTTTCATCTGTAAGTTACGTTACTGTAGCGTTCGATTGATCTGTAACTGGCTGACCTACAGATTCGTAAATAATGCAATTCTGGAATGGTTCCTGTACGTTTCTTATTTACAGTGTCACTTTTGAACTACTCATCGAAGAACAACCTTGATTCGTAAGATTTGATCATGGAATTTCATGTATTATGCGTAAATGGTTTTGATTTGAATTTGAAAATACATTTATCTGAATGTAGTTTGCGTTTGTTTTCTTCATCTAATAAATTTAAAACAGGAATGAAAAAAATTCTTGGTTCAAACTGCTGTAGAGCATTTATTAAGTTTATGGTATACTGGTTCTTCAATCTGTACAAGTTCACAAACTGGGCATACGGCATTTCTTCAGTATGAATATTTTCCGGGCATCCGGCAATTCAAATGGGTTCATTTGATCACGCAACCTTTTCCTTCAAATCATCATAAAGTTTCTACTTTCGAAAACAACGATTTTCAGGTCATGTATATTTTTGAACAATGTTTTAGCTGTAATAATTTTCTTCCGATAACAATCCAATAAACAAAGCCATATTATTTTTATTCGTCATAAATTTCTTATATAAAAACGTTGGTGGTGGTCCTAAAATAAACAAACCATTCATCGTGACCTCACAATATGTCATTCGATAATGCTTCCGATCACTCGTCGAGTACCTACTCGTAAATATTTAACGATTTCTGTAAGCTACAGATTCCTTAGGGCGGTTCAGAATTGCAATTTTCCTGTAAGCTTTTGAAAAGATACAGATTGGCATACAAATGAAAGCAGAATTCCACTATAAACCACACAAAAGTCCCTGCCTTCACTTAACTAAGCATCTAGAATTTTCGTTCTGATTATCAGAACAACAGGTAATAATTAGCAAAATCCTTCTGTCATATCAATCGTTTAATAAATTGAAGATGATATTCTCCATTTCCATTCACTTTCTAGAGGACGCAGATGACATTTCAATTAAAACAATCACAGTAACTGTTCGTGATAAATTGAATACATACGGAAAAGAAAGTTGAATAGAACGAAAACAATCCAACTGTTTAACCACGCGAATCATCAGTTCGAATAAGACTGCAACAATGGAGAATTCAATTTTATACGTTTCATTGTTCTCTTAGTAATTGGAAGTGTTTATTCTATTCTATGGTGTGTTACAATTGGGAATTAATGAAAATTCTTCCCTAAAACATGTCGCAGCTTTATTGTTCAATTTGAGGACTATTTTATGTTTCATAAGAATGATGAATAGAAATTAAAATAGGTCAGCAGAATGTTCAGGGATAACTTGAGCAATTGTCCTTCGAAAGGATTTTGTGAACTGAACGAATGAACGATCTGCGTTATCAGTTGTAGATTTTGAGCTTTAACCTTTTCTGTGGACCTGAAAATAAAAGCTCAGTTTATAGTGTTTAAAATTGATCTATAATGACCATTATAGATTAAGAAGGTGAAAATATAACATCTATACTTCTATACTAATATTATAAAGAGGAAAGATTTGTATGTTTGTGGGTTTGTGGCGTTGATATGAGATAACTCATAAGCTACTGGACCAATTTCAATAATTATTTCACCCTTAGAATGCTACATTATCCTTGAGTAACATAGGCTATACTTATCACCCGAGAAAATTGAGGAAACCTACTATAACTTCAATGATAATAATTATGAGTACCAAAATCAGCTATTTTCAGGTGCGCTGCGAAAACCGTAAGACGTACGTGAAAACAATATATGACGGAAATGTACCTCTTTAATAGTTCTACAAAAAAGTCCGCGATAGCATATATCTATCTTTCAAGGTTTACTCGGTATCACCTTTTAAAGTTTTCCGAAAGTTTCTCAAAATTATGCATTATTTGGGAGTATTTTTTTATGAATACGCTATTGATCTTTATCCAATTAAATACGTCCTTCATACCCAGTATTTAATATAGAACGAAATTGCCTTTTACATCATTCAATTATGATGAATACATCAAAAGATATGGCAGGTTGAAGATGAAATCGCACCAAAATGTCTCCGAGGTAGGCACTAGGCGGGTAGGAGAAGGTACCGAAGTGTGAGGGATGTTTTGTATGAATGTATTTTGGATTGCCTATGCCCGTATGTTTATGACCACAAATCAGATCAACAGATGGCGCTGAAGCCGTTATTCAGGTTATTCATTTACTCTGCAACTAAACGGCACGATCGAATTGAATGAATTTTTGTGTATACAGAACAACGTCTGTTGGGTCTGCTAGTTTTAAATAAAGATACAAACTGTAATAATGAATATTGAAATACTGTTTCAATCAACTTTTTTATTAATGACAGTGATTAATGCTGAGTTTCCCAGAGATTTGAATGATGGTTTCACCATTATTACCTAACGTGCCAAAGCTTCTCCTGAAGTCTATCCCAAATTTTAGATAACTAATTCGTTTTTTAAGTATTTCAAACTTCACGTGTTTCCTCCACTTCGTTCGAGTTTGAGGTCGTGTAAATAGGAAAAGCTTTTGTGGGAATCAGGTTCCTTTTTTCAGAAAAGTTATTACGCGAAAATACTCTTCAGACCAAAGTGGGGGCGAAATACACAAGTTTTTTGCTGGCATTTCAGCGACAACTTCCCCCTCATGTTTATTGGATCTATAAATCTTGTTGATTTACAGTAATGCTGTGTTTGTTTTGGTCGCACAAGGAGAAACGGGTGGTATAAACTGGGATGATATGCCATTGCTACAATTTTCGTCACAATACAGCTTGTAGGCCTTCTAGAGTCGAGAAAAATGTGAAGGTTGAGCTAGAATATCTCGAGTTCTTATTGTCTTTGATACTTACCAGAATGTGGGAATGTAGCTATCACTGTAAGGGGTTTTCCAATAAGAGGTGGTATTTTGATATTCAAAGAAAAATTCCATTTTTCAATATACGATCGGATTTTCACTTCATTATAATGAAGAAGCTATGCCGTTAATAGTGAAAAATAACATCAGGCAAATGACCACCACTACCACGCTTATAGGACCATATCCTTTTAATGTAATCCAGGTATTGAATCGACGCTGAGCTATTGGCGTAGACCTCTTTCACGTGGTCCCAAAGGAAGAAGTCGCAAGGTGTTAAATCACAAGATCTAAGTGGCCAATTGTGATCACCTCTTCGAGATATTGCACGATCCGGAAACTTTTTCCGCAAGAGATCAATGGTTTATTTGCTTGTATGGCACGTAGCGCCGTCTTGTTGAGAGTAAACGTTGTCCAGATCAATACTAGCCAATCTCGGCCATAAAAAACCATTACTCATCTCTCCGTAGCGCAATCCATTCATCTGGGTTTTCTTCAACACTTTCGGCTACGGCAGCAATATTCTCGGCTGTTCTTGAGCGACATGCACGGGTTTTATTCTTCACATCAATATCTTTTTCCCAACAGCTCGAATTTTTCCACCAATTTCAAGCGGTCCGATAAGGTGCTTCACGACGACCAAAAAATGTTTGAGTTTGACGAACCGTCTCTGCCAAATTTTCACCATTTTCATAGTGAATTTTAAAAACTTCAATGCGTTCTTGAAGCTTGTATCGTTCCATTTTTATTAATGGCATAGTTTCAACTTGTCAAAGGTCAAAAAATGACAGCTTCAAACGTGACAACTACCGAAATAGCGGACTACTCAAAATAAAACCTCCTTTATTGGAAAACCCTTTATAAGGTATTGTTGACGACCCTGAAATGTCCATCAGACGACGTTAACAACAAGTTGAACTGAGTGGGCCCACAACATGGCGTATTTTACACAAGATTAAGCTCAGCAGGCATAAAAATGAAATCATAAATAAATAACACAATTGAAAATTGCAGAGACGAAAATTTCGTGGACGAAACGATCATTTCAATTGGCAACCAGGATCATCTGATTTGACACCGTTGGACTATTTTATTTGGGGTTATGTGAAAAGCCATGTCTATGAGAATAATCCACAATTGATTTCTGAATGCATCAATTATGTCGAAATGTCAATGAAAATTTTAACAAAAGAGTGGACGTTTTTATATAAGCTGCAAAAGAAGGCCACTAGGCAGATATTATTTTTTATGAATGTCATAGCTGATAATTCAATTAGCAATAAAAGCTTTTTCAAAAAGAATGAAAATTAAATGTTCTTTTCATTTTTAAAATAAACCGCGAAATTTAAATCACCCATTATAACAGAACTTCAATGATTCTAACCTAAAATGTCCATATTGCCGATATAAATAGTGTGATTTTATACCTGTTCACTCAAGATGAAATCATCCAAAAATTCAAACATGGTCGTTGTTGGGGCAACCATAAACCAGGTTTGCCAAGTGCTCTTGAAAATAAAAAGGGATAAAAGTGATATAAGTAAATAACGAAAAGCAGGAACCCCAAATGGGAACCATGAGGAACACCTGGATTATTAGAGAATGATCTAGATTTTCGACCAGAACGATTTGGGATTTGGTGAGATGTGAGACCTGAACTGTTTCAACAAATTACCTGACACACCAACTTCAGAGACGAAATCATACAAAAATTCAAACATGGCAGTTGTCAGGGCAACCATAAACCAGGTTTGCCAACTGCCTTAACTCCATTTCCCGTCTCAGTCTATCGAAATCGAAAGGGGTCCGGATCGTAGCAGTTCCGACAACGTAATAACTTTAAATTACATTTTACCGACTCACTTACTTGAGCCGTTAATTTCAGTTTTGATTTATTCGATGTGAGATAACGTTCCACTCTCCCGGAAATCGTCGGTCGGAAGATAATTCAGATTGAAAATGTCGATGGAAAATTTTTCTGCAGATCACCCCCGCCTAAAGTACCCCGCGAAATTTATTCAATTAAGGGGGTGCGGGGCGGATCTGTTGAGTTGTTCACGAGTGACGGAACACGGTAATGACGTGTTTTAGAAGGAATTTGCACGTTGGGTATCTTCATTTCGAAAATCCAGATGTTTGCCGGAAAGTGCCAGACGTGGGCGATGAAGTGTAAGGGAATCGATGGGTATTGGCTCGATGCCGTCGTATTGATAAACGAAAAATTCTGCGAGGGCATTGCTGTGGTGATAGGAGTTTATAAGCAGTCTTGTGGAATCGTTCGAGTCAAAAAAATCGAAAGGTCTGTATTTTTCTAACTTTGGGGGCAATTGTGGGGAGAGTTTGGGGGTTACAAATAATTCCACCATATACATCATGTTCAACGAGATCTGAGTTAATGATCGACATCAAAAAATCCCCAGCAATGGCCGTTTTAATCGATGTCTTTATTTTTCTTCCTTTGAGGGGCAATTATGGGGAGAGTGGGGGGAGGCACAAATTATTCCACTATATACATTATGTTCTACGAGTTCTAAATAAACGATCGAAAATTTCCCAGCAACGACCGTTTTACTCGATTATATATACCGTCTTAAAATCCGTTGCTCTTGTCACACCCGTCAGAAAACGAAATATGCAAAAAATTAATAATAATAAAAAAATTCTATGGTTCTGATCTTGCATGAATATTCAGTTTATCAGTCTTGATTCACAAAATAAATTATAATCGAATCGGATATCCTGTTATGGAAATATAGACATTATTATTCTCAATATTCCAATTGAATTTTTCATGGTTAACACTATGGCCATAGAATTTTGCAAAGAGCTTATTATATGAGCATCTTGCATGTGGCCGCAACATTTCATTTCGATTGATTTCGTTTTGTCTGAGATATTGAGGAACACAAATTTCGAATGGCCATATGCTATGGAATACCCTGTACGATCTGGCTGATTAACGAACTCAATCGAGCCATTTGGGAACCGAATTCACCCTGAAAGTCTCAAGTCCCCAGGACAACCCCTGCGAAAGTTATCATGCCTACGGCGGCCGCCCCCACGGACAGAGTTGAATTTGACCACCGATTCCTCATCACGGAGTCGAACCCTATCGTTTGATATCATTTTCGGCTCGAAATTCGAAAATCGCAGACATTTGGGCAACTCGTTTAAGTAGAACGATCGCTCAAAAACGGTTTGAATTTTGCATATTTGTCCATTGTGAAGTCCAATTTTTAGGTCAGAAATGGAATATTAAATTTCGAACATTTCAGACATTCAGATAGAACTAAGAAACGCTGTTTCCCTATAAAAAAGCGAACAAAAAACCTCCAACATTTCTTTTTCTTTTCAAGACAAATCTACCGAAAAAAACGAAATTCCAAATTAAAACATATCTTGATATCCCCATTTAAAGCAATCTTTTCTTAATTTCAAAGATGTCACTTTATTTATATAACTGTCAACAGATCAGCTCTGAAATAGTTATTGAATCTACTAGGTTATTAAAGACAGCGACAAATGGTCAAGATATTTTAATGATGAGCGGAGCGAACGCGTTAATAATTCGAGACCATTAGTTGCTCGATTAATAACCAAGTTTATTACAAGATTTCGCCGACGATCTGAACATGAATTGTGTGTGAATTCTTGATTGGATTACAATCTCATTTTTCACCAGACATACATTTGATACAATGGAATTTCTCTGTTTCTATTTTCCAGTAGAAATTTGACATTTCTCGTATTGCTTCTGAACACTTTGTGTACGGTTGCCATGATGATTGCACATTAAAATATAGCATAAATTGAGCATTAAAATGGGTCATTAATGTTCAATTTCGTACACATTAAAATCACCTTTTAGTTCGAGGTAGGCGGAAAATATTTTTTTCGTCGATCTCAAAATAAAAAGTGATTGTAATATGTACGAAATTGATCATTAATGGCCCATTTTAATGCTCAATTTCTGCTATTTTAATGAGCAATCCTCATGGCAATCTCGAGTGGTATTCGACATGTATAATGCTCGAAAGTTATATTAAGTATATGTATATTAATTATGTGTGAGAAATGAAAAAAGAATTCTAGTTTTGTTTTCGAAAACTTTATGAGAACTATCGAAAAATTCCAACAAGAAAAAAGTCAAATTCATGAAAATCTTCTTCAAAATTCCCGCTCAGGATTCAGGAATACAGAAATTTGAGTAATGATTCATATCGTGAAATATGTACATTGTCCTTGTAAATGTTATCAATTCCAGCAAGTTTCTCTCATGAAGATTTTGAATTCCTCATACGTTTTGTGTCATCCGAAACGAATTCACCATTTCATCTTCAGAACGGCGTCCGCTGTCTACCAGAAGATCCACCCCCATTGTTTTTTCTGAAACCCTAATTTGACAAGATTCGATAAAATATGCGAAGGCACAAATTGACGAGATGTCTTGTATTTTCATACTAAACTCAGCCTGAAAGAACAACTAATGTCGCTATAAAACGAAAGTTGGCCGCTCCAATTTTCTCGATAGCAACATAAATTCTTCCACTGATTACCAGAACTACCCCCGAATTACCCCCAAAACTTCAAACAGAATCCTCGCTAACCCCGTTGTTTAAGGAACTGGTGAAGAGAAAGGGGGACAAAGACGGCAAAGCAGGAATGCGAATCAATATACACGATCTTTTATTAGATGGTTTCACTCAAATGGATGGAGTGTTTTTTGCATATACGAGGGTAGATTTTATATTCTGAGAAAGGGTCATTCGGGTGGCTTCATCTGACAAATGGCGCCACTATTTTTCGTAATGTTCTTTTTGAACTTTCCACTTTCCACATTTCTGATCGGAATATTCATTGGTCCGATTGTATTTATGAGTCGTTTACATGAGATCGTTACAAATATTGGTATGAATGTCCGTATAAAAATGGGTTCGCAAAAGCTTCGTTAGGGAGCTCCAGGGTGTTGAAATTTCCCAAAAATTGGTTTTTTCTAACTCCTGCAGTTTTTGGAATACTCAGTCCAAATTCAAAATGCTAGCTACTTGCAAAAGTCTCCATCATTGCACGTCCTGAATCTCAACTAGAATCTAGTTTTGTGTGGTCTTTTCCGGAGCTAGGTCTCTTTTTTCTTCTCAAACTTTTGTGCGGTACGCCACTGGTCAGCGTCAAATCAATTTTTGATATCTTCGTTCAATTTAGAAACTTTTTTGACTCTTATAATTTTTTCGTATCCCCAACCGTTTCCGAGTAAAAAATTATTGAACGATTGTATTTGATATTGAATAAGCCTAAGTTGAGTCTCAGATGACGAGCTATCAAAATAAAAGTCAATTTTAGGCATACCTATCGAGTATTTCTTTTATTTTTTTATTTAGCGAATAACATATAATCCTTCAATAATTTTTGACTCCTTTTTTACTCGAATACCCAATTTTTTTGGAAATTTCTGTAAATATCTTGGAATTGTTAGGTTTTTTGTATGGACGTCATATTTGCTAGAAAATGGACTACAAAATATTGACTAAATATAATCAGAATGTAGTAGTAGCAAATCAAATTACATATTTCCTAAAAATTGCACACCAGTAAGTAATAATTTACTTAAAGAACTTAATTTTCTTATGGAAAAACGATGTCGTATATAGTCTGGTGGCTCTCCCAGACCCCAAATTGAAAAAAACGAACCGTACACCTTTTAAAACTGAATGAGGTAAACCCCGAGTACACTCAAATCACTGCCACGGCAGAAAGCAGGGAACCATAGAACAAATAGAACAAATTTCTTTCTCTATGCAGGGACTTGGCAGCACGAGAATGTTATGACTACACTTCCCTGCACCCTGCCGCTGCTGCTCGTGTTGCCTTAGGGCTCTGACACACACAGCGGTTTCCGCCGAGGCGGCGGCCGACTCGGCCGCCGCCTCGACCGAATTGGCTAGTGCTTTGGTGCAATCAAGCCACACACTGCGATCTATGCCGATTCGTCCCTCTGAAGCCGACTCGGCACATCATCCGATCGTTGCGACGCGGCTGTTTTATTGCCTACTGGCGGCGGCTCATTACATTGGTTTGTACTTGTTAAGACACACAGAGCTGTTTTGGTGTTCGGCCGTCTCTTGTTTAAGCTATCAATTTCGGTTGTAGAGTTGTAGATTATCTCAAAATATGGGTGAGGAGAACATTGATGTCGACAAACTCATCAATGAAATTGAAAAGCGGCCTGCATTGTGGGATCAATCCAAAAAAGAATACAGTGACAGACTTCAAAGGAAGGAAAAGTGGGAGGAGATAATAAATGTATTTTCTAATGAAAATACATCAATTCAAGAAAAGAAACACCTCGGTAAGTATTTGATTTTTCATTGAACAAATAATAATCACATTTTATATACATAACATTGATTTATTATTTATTATGCGCGAAATAGCGGCAGTATTTATCCCTAGAAGAAACAGCTCTGAAATTTCCTCTATGGTTTGATTCTGGTTCCAGACGTACCAAGTTGCCCTCTGGCAAAATAACCATTTCATCTTCACTGACTTGGTCGTGAGTTCCATCCCTTGTTCTCACAAAATTATGCAAAACACAGCACGATTTAATTATTGCTTCGGCGAAATCAATGTCAACATCTATTGCTCTGTGAAAAATTCGCCACTTGTTGGCCAATATTCCAAATGTGCATTCAATATATCTTCTGGCTTTAGACAACTTCAAATTGAATAGGCTTTTATCATCTGAAAGTTGCCTTCCTCCAAAGGGTCGAAGTAAATTTTCCATCAATGGAAATGCTTCGTCACCTACTATTACGTAAGGGAATGTATCGGTTGAATTCGAAAGGCAGCGTGGTGGAGGAATTCCTAAAGAGTTTTCACATAATTTATCAAAAATCGTGGAATGTTTGAATACTCCTGAATCGCTAGATTTCCCGTAAGATCCAACATCTATATAGGTAAAGCAATAATTTGAATCACACATGGCAAACAAAACGGTCGAAAAATAGTTTTTGTAGTTGTAGTACATGGAACCACTATTCGGTGGTTGCTTAAGCCTTATGTGCTTGCCATCAATGGCACCGATGCAGTTAGGGAATTTTGCATTTCTTTCAAATCCTTGTGCGATTTCTTGCCACTTCTCAGAACATAGTTTTGGTATGGTTTTTTCAAGTAAACAGACCCAAATAGCTTTACAGACATCTTTAATAATAGTGCTGGCAGTAGATCTTCCCACTCGGAAATTATAGTGTAGATCTGTTAAGGAACATCCGGTAGCAAGATATCTAAAACAAAAATACCAAATAATGTACCTTTTTTTCACATATCAACAATCTGATGAATTCATAATTGATTCCTACAGGGGAGTTGCTGCATAAAAAATGGAAGAATATACGAGACAGATACTGCAGAGATCTTTTGAATCAACGAGGAAAGTCTGGAGATGGTGCCAAAAAAAAAGCACCTTATGTATACTCGAAGCAATTGAGGTTTCTTAAAGACACAGTTACACCAAAAGAAACCAGTGATACTTTAAGTAGTACAGTAGTCGAAGAGAGCACCACTCCGTCAACTGCAACACCCACCTCTACGAAACGATTGATAGGAAAAAAAAGATCCAATCTCATAGAAGAAAAGCTGCTATGCTCGTTGGAAACCTATGAGAAGAGGATGAGTTCTGATTGCCATGATAACGACGACAACAGACAGTTTGCGCTATCATTGGTACCTTCCCTTGCTTCTCTCCCAAAATTAGCAAATACAAAATGCAGAATAGAAATTCTGCAAGTTCTGAGTAAATATGAATCTTGCGCTGCACAACAAAATCATCAACAGCCAGGTTACATTCCGCATCATATTGTACAACAGCCATATTACATTCCACAAGTCCAACAACACAATTCACAACAGTTTCAGCAGCAGCAAGGGTACACTCCATATACTCACACACAAATAAACAATAACAATCAACAACCTATTCATTCTGAGGATCTGCAACCAACTAAAAACAATCGATCTCTGGCAGAACAGCAAGAACAAAGTAGGAATCCGGAAGCGAGTGATTCGGCAGCGGACTCAGTTCAATCATATCTGAGCCGTTTCTCTGGAGATGAAGATTCGCAATTCAGTATTTTTTAGTTTCATTTTTTTATAATTATTATTATTATTAATATTGTAATTTTTTTCCATGTACTCAAAAAGAGATTTGTAAATTTCCTTTATTTTTTAAACTTTGTATTGATCTCATTGTAACTTCGAAATTGAAATGAATATTCATAAATCAAGATAGAAAGTATTCGCTTCACCTTTCCCAATTAGAGTATCAATTTTCGCCAAATGTAGAATCTGTGTTCTCCACAACAATATTTCGTGAAAAAGAGAGATATAGCCCAAGAACTACATACCTGAGAGTGATAACTAATTTTTCTTCTGGGGAAATGCATGTTCTCATACGAGTATTTGTTTTAGTTATGTTATTTTTTATAGTGTTGAGCAATTCATCGAACGAACTAATTGACATTCTCATATAATTGAAAAATTTTTCCTCGTCCTTCCTTAATTCAAAAAACAAATTTGTGAATTGTCCTTTCGATTTTCTCTCCTCTACGATTGCATGTACCCACATTCTCCTCTTTTTCTTCTTCTCTTTTCTCTTTTTCCATAGTAAATATAATGCGGCAATTTGAACGATTGAATGTTTCATATTCAATAATCACAATTACAAAAAAACTGTTTTCAACCAACTTGCTTCCTACTCAGATCACACTTCGCTAGAAACTGTGCCGCCTTTCATAAGAGTAGTGTGTGGTTGGAAGAAACGCCACGTCGACTCGGCCGCCGCCTCGGCAGAAACCGCTGTGTGTGTCAGAGCCCTTACGCTCCCTACATTGGCGGTTTTTCGTACGGAAGTCAAAGGACCGGCAGCTTGAACGGCAGTAAGCTATTATTTATATTTAACTAGGTTGCTGTGGAATTTCTTTATCCGTCATTGCCGACAAATCAGAAATGTTGCAGCTGAGTGTGAATGCTCACTGCCTTCGATACTGCCGCAGAAGTATTTCGAGAATTATTGTCGACAACGCGAGTATCGAGTATCAGTAGGAAGGGCTGAGTGTCATTGAGGTTTTTGCCTAGGTTATGACTGGGCTTGCTCTTGAAAGGTATTTGAATTGTTGCCAACTTGTGGTAGAAATTTTAAGAGCTATTGTGACCACGCTAACGCAGGGTTAAAAAAAATCTACATGTCCTTATTGGAAAACCCTGTATAAGATACAGTCAGCCCAGTCACAGTATCCAAATAGGAAAGCTACGAGAACTGAATCAATTCTCACGATCTCGAAAGCCTTTAGTCAAATAGATGGAGTATATTTCGGCATATACTTATGCAGAGCGGGCGGTCTCGTTGACTGGCAGAAACGCTCGTAAAAAGGCGCCCCTTGGGGCCGGCCCGACTATTTTTCGATGTCGCGCTAGAGTGCATTTCTCGTAAAAAATCCTTTGCAATATATCGGGGTGAGTAAGTAGTCTGCTTTAAACTGGGAGATCAAGGGAGGTTGTAATTTGGAACTTTGTTTTTTCTGGAGATTCACCCTGAAATGAAGAAGAAATGTTGAAGGATTGTGTGCGCTTATTTCTAGAGTAAAAGCATTTCATAGTTCTTGATAAGGTCTGGAATGTTCGAAATCGAATATTATTTGATTCATATGGTTAGACATATGATTTCTTTCTGATATAGCATGCATAGTAGGTCTGGCACTTTTTGAGCAATTGAATGATTTACTTATTTCTCGAGCACTATACAGGGTGTTACATTTAGTTTCTATAAACATGGGTCCGTAAAAGCGTCATTACGGAGCTACATCGTGTGGAAATTTCCATTTCTTCATAACTCCTGCAGTTTTTGAGATATTCAGTCCAAATTGGGAATGCGAGGTATTTTCAACGGTCTCCATCATTGCACGTCCTGAATCTTAACTAGAATCTACAGGGTGTTCTCTTTTCCGGAGCCATGTCTCCTTTTTCCCTCTCAAACTCTTTTACGCCACTGATCAGCCTAAAATGAATTTTTGATATCTTCGTTCAATTTACAATCTTTTTTGACTCCTGTAATTTTTTCGTATTTTATAACCATTTTCGAGTGAAAAATTATCGAACGATTGTTATTCGCTAATTAGAAAAAATAATAAAAATACTCGATAGATATACCCAAAATTCGCCTTTATTTTGATAATTCGTCATCTGAGACTCAACTTACTCGAAAACAGTTAGTTACAAGAGTTAAAAAAATTTCTCCATTGAACGAAGATATCAAAAATTGATTTTATGCTGATCAGTGGCGTACCGCAAAAAAGTTTGGGAGGGAAAAGGAGACATCGCTCCGGAAAAAAACACCCTGTAGATTCTAGTTAAAATTGAGGACGTGGGGTGATGGAGACTGTTGAAAATAGCTTGCATCCCACATTTGGACTGAAAATCTCGAAAACTTCAGGAGTTGTGAAGAAAAAAACATTTTTTTGGAAATTTCGACATCCTGTAGCTCCGTAACGAAGCTTTTGCGGACTTATGTTTATATGGGCTTTTTTTCTCGAAATTATATGTAGATTCATCCTCTTAAATTGTGAAATACTATTATGTATCAACCTATATAGAGATAACTCTATTTGAACTTTCATAACTTCGGAACTTGGTATGTCAGAAAGCTGAAATTTTCAGTATTCATTACCAATATCTTGTGTATCATTAACGTGTGAAATGAGATGTTTTCAATAAAACAGGAACGTTTAAAATTCCACTAAGGTGACATACTAAAACCAAAAAGAGTACATTTTTGCAAAGGCTTATATACACCGTAGCTTTAAAAACTGGAATAAAGAATTGGATAATGTCACACTTCCAAATTAGTTCAATAATGAAAACCTTTATTATGACACTTCAAAATTTTCCAATATCATTGAAAGTGGTGTAGTATATTCGTGTTTGCTCATTTACCATATCAATCAATTCATAACTAATCATTCATAATAACAGAACCCATTCGTAAACCTCAAAACGGTGGATGAACCGCAAATTACTCCGATTATATCATTCGTAATTAGTTCCATCACTCAACCGTAATAAAGCCATTTTGTGTATTAATCACATGCCTTAATTTGACCAGTGAGCTTATAGACGAGGACATTCAGATGCACTTCCGACTTGTTAGGTAACTTCAGGACAAATTCAATCCTCAGAAAGTAATTTATCACAAAGTTTAATTAAGAATTACAACAAATCTCGTTAATCTGTATTGGAAACTTCGATGAAAAAGAAAAGTCCAACTGGAAAGGGGTTCAACAAGAAAATCAAATTTTATACAGGGTAGGGTAACGCAGATTACTTCTTTGAAATGCTTGCCATATAGGCTGTAGGGATCGTAAAGAAAGTGAAATATTTCCATTCAACGGGGGTGGTTTCCTTTCCTTTCCTGTTCTGTCTTCTTTTACACGGTGCATACATTTTATTTTGACATGGGTTGGTAACGAGTTTTTTATCAATATTCGGAAACGGAATTCGATACTTTGGTTAAAATGCGGCTGTTTGAACCTTTGGGAGATGATAACCCATTATTATGGGTTGTGAACTTATGATATAATCTGAAGCAGGTAGCTAATTTTCGAAAACGGAATGTACAGGGTGTTTTTTCAACCTGCAAACTCGATCTGAACTTATCATAATGTTCACCTTGTATTTTCGAAAAAGTGTTAGACTTAGTGAAAGTACACTATCATATTGTTCCAGACTGAAAATTTCATTAATTTTGATCGAGCCATACCTAAGTTATGAATGAAAGAAAAATTGGGCAAATCGGACAATCTGTAGACTGTCGATAAAAAACAAAACCTTGTTTCGGAACTGCCTCGCCTAGTGTAAATATAAGTACAGAAATAACAGAGAAGACTGTCCTTATATTCCTTCCCAGATATAGTCCATTCACGAAAGTTTGAGCGCATAGTAGGCGTTTGTTTATTCTCCTGAAGTTGGCAGGATTCGCTGTCATAACGAAAAATAAAATCAACGTTGCCGAATGTACCCGGCCTCGTCCGACGAGCTCTCGAGTTATCAGAGAACTCTATGTTATATTGACAACATGGCGTATCAATCTGACAAGAAAATTAACAACATAACCTAAAATTTCAATATACACGGTGAAATATACCAAATTGTCATGACCAAACAACAGCTCAAACTTTTGTGAACGGACTATATTTAATATTCCCTATCGTCGAAGACCTTAACGTCTACCGGAAGCCAAGTTTGCATATACCATTACTTGTGACCATATTTTTGGGTACCTGTTTGTTTTCGAATTCGAACAGCGTGCTATAGTCACGTCGAAATTGATAATTCGTGTTTTTCATTATATTTAAATCTATTTTTTCGAGATTTTCAATGAAAATATAGGAAGAACAAAAAAAACAACTTCATATCTGAACGTGAAAATTGCATTTCTGATACGTGAAATAATCTCTAAGGCATTGATGAAAGGCAGTTAATTTTTTCCGAACAAATTTCAATTGGAATTCAAAATATAGTCACTATTCCAAAAAGGCAGATTGGCGTTAGAGCCTTTCATTCACTTTTGTTGAGATCTTCCATTTATTCTTTGAAGAAATCGTTGAACCATTGTTGTAAGAATAAAAGAAGACTCAGATCTAGTAGAAATATTTTCCTTTTATCAAATCGGACTGAAGTACATTAAGTACACGTCGTCCGCCTCAAAGACGAATTTCTTCCTTTCAAATGAAAAACAAGGAAAGATTTCTAACGACTAGAGTTACATGAAATGAAGAAGCGGTAAGAAAATACGGATGTCAGTCGCATAATGGTACAATAACTTATGTAGCTGTTTTACTAAATGCTCCTTCATAAAACAAAGAAACCGCTGTTTCTAGTTACACGCTAGACAAAGCATGATAAAACGCATACGTGATAAGTTAAATATAGGTACGGAACGAGTTGAGGAAGATGATGCGAGGAAAGACATAATTTGCTTTTATACAAATAAGTGTAACAAGCTTTTGACCGTGATATATCTACAAATTGGTTTCTTCGTTTGAACTATTCGACACAAAACACTTGAGGTCATCATGAGGTCGTCATGGTTGAGATCAGAAACCAATATTTCATTCCGAGTCCTATTTTATGAATTGAAAACGATATTGTGAGGACAATTTCCCTCGTCTTAATTTCCACCAGTCGCGCAATTTTGAATCACAAATGGTTTATATAGTCCGTTCACGAGAGTTTGAGCGTTTGTTTATTTATATTAAGTTTGTAGTATTAGTATTTGCTGTTATAGCTTAAAATATTTTGAAAATATCTTTCAGGTATTTGGATTTATTTCGACACTCCTTTTTACATCATTTCACCGACGTTTCGGTCGCAAATCGGACCTTTATCAAGGCTAAAAAATTTTGAACATTTAAAACTCAGACATGGAAAACTTGTTGACAAACTTACATAATGACTTCACAGGAATCGAGTTACATTTAAAATTGTCTTCAACATGTATAGAGTAGGCCTCTTTATATTTAAAAATTATATTAAATTCAAGACGTGGCAGAAGGTTAGAACTTGTGGAAATCATAGAACATTATAGGTTAGAATTATTGACTGTCGTCTTGAACCTGACATGTGACCATAGAAGTAGAAGGAAATTTTTCTTTGGTTATTTTCTCAAAGGTATTAACAGACTATTATATATGGAGCTGAGTCCATTGACATCTTCTCTAAAATTTACTGTTTTGTTTAATGTTATTTGTATCATTTCACTAATGTTTCTTTGATACCTATTGTTTTCATGGTCGAGTATTGTCGTTCCCTCGAAATTGAACTTGTGACCCTCCCTGTGTGTATGTACCGTAAGAGCAGTTTTGTCCCTGTGTGTGATGTTGTTGGAGTCTGTTTTATGTTGTCTGACTCTGTCTTTCAGTAGTTGTTTTGTTTGTCCGATGTAGGCCTTCTCGCAATTAGAGCATGGAATTTTATACACCACCGATGATTGTGAATTTGTTGGGACACTATCTTTTAATTTTGTGAAGTATTTTTTGGTTGTGATTCTATTGTAAAATGCACACGTGTAATCAATCCTCTTGAAAATCCTGGAAATTTTTTGTGCAAGTCCGGTTATGAAGGGGAATCTGCAGTATTGTGTAGGTTCTCTGTTATTTCGTTGAATGTTGTTTTGCGTTAGCTTCTCTTTGGTTTTATTCACAACTCTTCTAATAATATATCCGGGGTAGTTGTTTTCCCTTAAGATCTCACACACTTTTTGTGTGTTTTCCTCCCTAAATTTGTTGTCGCTCAACGTCAGACCCCTATACATCAGACCAATTGCAGTATTGACTTTTTGAGTGTTGTTATGGTTGCTGTAGTAGTTAATTATTCTATTTGAACTTATAGCCTTAGTGTACCAGCTGGTCGTTAAATTTTCTCCCTCTCGATTTATCAAAATATCCAAGAAAGGGATTCTGCTCTCATTCTCATCTTCTACGGTAAACTTAATCTTGGGGTGGTATGAGTTAAACAGATCAATGATCGTCTGTCTCTTATCTGAAGGAATCAACAACAACGTGTCATCCACATAGAGTAACATCACAAGAACGTAGAAATCTAATCTCTCGCAAACAAAGTCAAATAGGTCGTTCATTACTAAATTTGCAAAGTTGGTACTTTCAGGTGCTCCCATTGCGGTGCCTGTTAATTGCTGGTAGACCTCACCGTTCAAACAGAAGTATCCTCCCTCGCTATGTTTCGAGGGAGGATTCGATTAATGATATGAAGGTGGGTTCGTCCAGAGTAGTGAAGCCACTGATGTAGTTCCATCTTTTGTGTGTCACTCTGATTACTAATTCCTTGGAAATGTTCGTAAACAAGGAAACCACATCGAGTGATATAAGTACGTAACCTTTTGGTACTGTAATATTTTTGATGATCTCTCTGACCTGAATAGAATTTTTGACGTTGTATGGTGATGTCGATAAGACCTTCGATATAATGTCATGCATGAATCTTCCTAGGTCATAGGTGGGTGAATTGATGTTGCTAACTATTGGTCTGAAACTTAATGTGTTTTTGTGGATTTTTCTAAGGCAGTACAATTTTGGTATTATGCTGTTGTGTCTGATCAACCTTTTATATTCGACATCATCTATTGAACTGGCTAACTTCATCTGTTTGAACTTGTTGTTCACCTTGTCTTGTATCTTTTTTGTTGGGTCTGTGTTTAAAGGTTTGTATGTTTCCCTGTCCTCAAGAAGTTTCTTAACACTCTCGATGTACTCTTCCTTGTACATAACAACATAAGTTTCAGACCAATAGTTAGCAACATCAATTCACCCACCTATAACCTAGGAAGATTCATGCATGACATTTTATCGAAGGTCTTATCGACACATAGTATATACCTACTGATAACTAACAACCTATAAGGGAGATCCAAGAGATGTATGTATTCAGATGACAATAAAATCAACCACCTTGAGTAAATTATAAAATTGTGATTCTTTAAAGAAAGGTTGAGGGAGAACATAAGCGTCTGCAGGTGACCATTCTGTAGATTATTATAGTAGATTATAGATATAAATTATAAATCCTTATCCTTGATTTCTCGACAGAACCTCAAAACGCCAAAAACACTTTTAATATACGCTCGCAATCGATTAGCATATCCAATTTCCTTCGCATAACCAAACCGTCAACTATGGCAAAATCACCTGGCCCATTATTTGTCCATTGAGGTGTAAATGAACTCCACGGACCCAAATTACCATTTTCCATCCAGGGTGGCCGAATTTTTCCCTAAGAAACTGATTCTGACGTTCTCATTCTGCTTATTAAACAAGGGGTGGAGTAAAATACCTTTGAAGCGTGGGGTTCAAAAGAACGCACTGCAGGCCGAAGAAGGTAAATGGTAGATGGATTGGAGCCGGTGCGCTCGGACGGTAGAGCCTTCTGAAAGAACTTCAAAGGGTAATAACAGGGTAGATAGGACGAACACTTCAACCAAGCGCAACATATCTCGGATAGGATCGTCATTTCGAGATTGCTTTCGAAGAGGACCATCCTCAAAGTTATGGAAAGATGTATATTTGAATATTATACAGTCTTCGGATGGTTGGTATTCGTGGTTTTGAAGATGAGCGGGATTTCTTTGCCCTGGCAGCGGATGCTTTGATTTTATAACAGAAAATTCTGTTATGGATCAGTGGACAGATCCGCGATTCATAAAATCCTCGCTTTAAGGCTCAGTGGACATGAAATGATGTTTTTTTTTTCATTTGGAGATTGATTTTCTATATTCACATTCCTTTTATCTTTATGGGAATATTCAAAAAACCACGTAAGGGGAATAACTTTTCAGATTCGCAGAAGAGTATCATCGTAACTAACACTATTATAATTTAAGGTTTCACACCAATGATTCGAGCTCCATAATACTATTGCATTTTCAAAATTAGTGTTTCATTATTGTTGAATTGATATTCTTGATATTGCAAAATTTATTGTAATGTTATTCGTGCTATTTCCAACATTTACGTTTCATTCATTTATCATCAATGCTCATTTTTGTGATTTATTGGATTTTCTAACTTTGATATTTTTCGAGCTATACGGATAATTGAATAGTATTGGGCAATTGACATCTTCTTCCTTCAATTTTCCACGTTTTAGATCTTTTTCTCTCGATATAATGGATTTAACAGTTGAACTGATTTTTCATGTCGCATGATGCCAACTATTCAAGTGTGTTTGGCAAATATAGGGTTTTACAATAAGAGGCGCTATTTTGATAGTCAAAGAAAAATACCATTTTTCAATATAATTGATCGGATGTTTATTTCATTATAAAGAAGAAGCTATGCCGTTATTAGTGGAAAATAACATCAGGCAAATTACCACCACGACCACGCTCACAAGACCATATCTTTTTTATGAAATTTTCCATATCCAAATCGCAATGTGGCTGCCTTATGTCCATAGCCTCATGAATTCCATCTTTGAGGTCTTGAATCGACGCTGGGCTATTGGTGTAGACCTTCTCTTTCACGTGACCCAAAAGGAAGAAGTCGCAAGGTGTTAAATCACAAGATCTCGATGGCCAATTGTGATCCCCTCTTCGAGAGATATAACGGTCCGGAAATTTTTCCCGCAAAATATCAATGGTTTCGTTGGTTGTGTGGCACGTAGCGCCGTCCCAACAGCTCGAATTTTTCCTCTGATTTCTTCATTGCGGTCCGACAAGGTGCTTCACGACGACCCAAAAATGTTAGGGTTTTACAAACCGTCTCTGCCAAATTTTCACCTTTTTATAGTGAATTTTAATAATTTCAAAGCGTTCTGAACAGTCTATCGTTCCATTTTAATTAATGGCGTAGTTTCTTCTTGTCAAATGTCGAAGAATGTTAAAGAGTGACATCTACTGAAATTGCGGGCTATTCAAAATAACACCTACTATTGGAAAACCCTTTATAACTTGAGTCAAACCATATTTTGAAAATGAAAGAACCAAAAAATCCATCAACAATAGACCACATATTCGATTTTAGAATCTTTGAAATAAAAAATACTCACCGAACTATTATCTTGAAATCCGGAGACCTCCTGTGTTCCTCAGTATCGAGCTTCAACCTGAAAAAAAATAATTGCTTAAGATTCAGCTTTTTTACACTTACTTCAAATCGAATTAATTTCAAGAACAGAAAATGTTTTTCGTTTTGATACTCATTTCCGGATATTCCAAAGTTTCCACCTTCCACAAATTTCAGAGAAATGCTGAGAGTTCATCAAGTCCAGAAGTCCGAACTACTTCAAAGAGTCATTTCTGCTTCCTCTGCAAAATTTTCATTCCATCGAAACGTCACATTCAACCTCGCATTCAACTTCAGGCAACTATTTCATTCGAATACAAATGGATGACGAATAATATGTCGAGACTCGCAGGGTCTTAGGGTGTGGAGCAACATTTATCACCCTTGTACAAGTATCTTGAAGAATTCTCCCCCAAATTTGAATACTGCATTATGTAAATTGCTGCTACCACTTCTTTCTTCTTGTCTGGACCATTTGAGTTGTAGCAACTTATGCATTTTTTTCAGGGGAAGGGATGCCGACTATGGTTGTTTATCACGAGGTTGGAGTAGTTTCTTAACAGAAGCAATATTTCTAAAGAAGCGAATTGGTTTCCATAGATGAACATTTTAAGTGACATGTTTTGCAACCAATGTTGTTGGTAAATTTAGAATTGTTTGAGCTCTCGGTGAACTCAAAAGATTGTGGTTATCATAGGGAGGTTCAAGCCTCTGGATCATTGCACCGTTGGGTTTCTTTGTAGCACCGACATCTGCTTGCGTTATTGTGTTTTTTGTCATTTATATTAAGTATAGTGCTTTGTTAACTGGATGAAATTTTGTGTAACTTAGTTACTTCATCTATTTTGTGTATGTTCTTATTTACTGTATTTGCGATAATTTTTTATGTGATTTTGTTGTCGAAACAAGTGTGTTCAATCACTTATCGACCTTGTTTGTTCAATGATATTCAATTTTAAATGTGATTATTGCCTTGTAAAGATTTCTTTCTTGAATAAACTTATATTATTATTATTATTATTATTATTGTTGAAATTCCTGGAAGATGGAAGACTAAATAATATTACAAAATGGAAATTCATGCGTTTAAGAGTAACGCAGATATAATATAAACAATGAAAGCAGGGAAAAATATTTATTGATTTAAAAGCAACCAATATTGAACCCATACTTCGGAACTAATCCTGTCAACGCACAAAGAACATGCATGGTGGTAATATCAAACAGAGTATCCATAGATAGCTATTCTGCCCTATTTGGGGCTCTTCAGTATGGAGGAGCTCCGTCTGAAAGGCATTCTAGGTTCCCTCATTTGAAGAAATGGCGCCTATTTCTGAGAATAACAGAAACAAAACTCCATCTCCTGGGATCCTTATGAACACCAACCTCCGATGCATGAACCTTGAACGAAGTGCTAGATGTTTATCTGTTTTTCATACAAACTGGTGGTAGTCCAACTGTGTGGATTTAACCTTCAGTCGATGAAGTGGAAACGCTCTTTCAATCGTCATAAACCAGACGTGGTGATAATAGTACAAAATGGAAACTCATGCGTTTAAGAGTACCTCAGGTATAATATAATTATTAATTTAAAATCAACTAATATTAAACCCATACTTCGAACTGATCCCGTCAACGCACAAACAAAATAATATGCATGGATACTCTCTATTATATAATAGTCTAAGAGCCCGTGAACCCCAGACCTTCGTTATTTTATAAAAGCTGAAAACTTGTCTACGCATGCTCCCAACACAGGTAAGAACGATGAACCATTATGAAGTTTGCTTTACTCTGGCTTTGGCAGGTAAACGGTATTAAAGGGGTGTTAAATACTGATCTGATTTCGTCAAATAATAAAGTGTTATTTTTTGATATCACCTTCAGAATATCATTAGAAATCAAGTCATTAATTGCCAGACAGTTACTATGGTGGCAACCTCTTGCCAGACACCCTTGATGTTCATTAAATTCATTCTACTTACGTTATAGTATGAAAGCTGATTTTTATATATAATACTTGGGTAATAATTAGACAATGTTTCCTCATTAGCCAGACATTTTTGATCGTGCCAACCCTTTGCCAGACAAGCTTGTAGTTTAGCTGCAGGTGCGAGCGCGAGACAGTATATATGAGTGGGTGCGAGTGAAACAGCATGATTATAATGACTTATGCAAATAAATTTTTTGGTACAGATTCCATACTTTATTCGAACCCTGTATATGTCATACGCCGATTTAAATTTTTTCATCCTAAATTAAATTCAATAATCATTCTTCCCCTCGAAGAAAATGCAATATCTCAAAATCATTATGTGAAATGTATGGGATAGTATTTTTCCATTTAATTATTTATGGTTCTTAGAAGATATGAGCGAGGGGCCCTCTAAAAATGATTCCAAGTCCAAAAAATGTAATAACCTCTCCTTAACATGTAATATCAGTTAATGTAGCTATCTTGTAATTTTAATGATACTTCCTTTTCGTGAAGTTGACATAAATATATAAATGGAAAACTCATAAATTCGAGTTACATGAAGCTTATATACGAATTCAAAAAGGCAATTTTCTCATGAAAACCGATGGCAGTTTCTACAAACCTTGAAGCTGGAATTTTCCTTCATGACCCCATTCCCGAAAATAACGATGTTTCTCCCAGCCATGAATTTTTAAGAGCATGTTACCGTCATTCCAAGTCGACATTTACTCTTGAAATAAATGGGGAATTTTCCCGTCGTACAGAAATCAATGTAACTCGGACAAACATGCATTATACAGGGTGTTTCCTAATTGAATATCTATATTTATGAGGGTGATTTTTGAGCCCACTTAAAAAAAATTATATGACCAAAATGTGACCTAAACGTATCACCTTTTGAGTTATAGGGTGGTAAGTTTTCAAAAATAAATCATTTTTCAATAATATCTACAATACCAGTCATCACTTTTTTTTTAATTCCACCAGTGGCGTTCCTACGTAATTTGACCTTCATATTTTGACAGACATTGATCGTAAGCCACAGATTCTTTCTGAAATAAAAATTATTTTCGAAATTCCTAATCGTTTCTCACCAAAATTGATCTCTTGACTTTTTTCACTTCGATGCACGGTTTTGGCTTGAAAAAATAAAAACCGTTTCTCTGTATGATCATTACAATATCGTTAATACACACATATATGACAATATCACCATGCAGAATAAAGATTTCATTCTTTTTTAAAATTGAGAAAAGTCAGTGGCGTGCTACTGACTGTCTATAATATTTGGGGCTATGATAATTGGGTCAGCACTGGTTAACTCTAACCACCCTGTAACTCAAAAGGTGAGACGTTTAGGACATATGTTCATATGAAGTTTTTTTTTCTAGAAATGGGCGCAAAAATCACCCCCATAAATATTGACATTCAATTAGGAAATCATTGATATATTCAACAATGGTCTAATGAAGGCCGAATACTGTCTCTGGAGATCCAAATTTTGGGCTAACAGTGGTCTTCCACATGTCCATAAGTGAGAGTAACTCACTCAAACTTCGTCTTATAGATTTTTCAATATAAGCGAAATGAAAAATCCGATCAGTGTCACACTTGATATTTCGAACTCAGCTGTAATTTTCTTCATGGCCCCATTCCCGAAAATAACGATGTTTCTCCCAGGCATGAATTTTTAAGAGCATGTTACCGTCATTCCATGTCGACATTTACTCTTGAAATGAATGGGGAATTTTCCCATCGTACAGAAATCAATGTAACGAAGGAAAATGGGCCACCCGGACAAACATGCATTATAAATACGGAAAAAGGGGGTCGTTTTGCCGATAACACTGTTTCGGGATATCAGAAAACCATTGAATTATTCAACAATGCTCTAATAATGGCCCCAATACTGTCTCTTGGCTGGCGAAACATCCAATAAATAAGGTGAGGCCGCTGCTGGAACGTTGACCTATCGCGTGTTATGAGGATATGTAAAGACCATAAAATTTTTCCTTATATATATTGAACGGCAGATAAGGATTGTTAGGAGTGTTGTTCAGACAACAGAACATTGTCTTATCTGATTGTTTATCGTAGCAATATTTGGTGAAGTGCCGGAAACACTATTCGGTATATTTTTCAATTCAAATGATCATTTTTGCGTTATTGATCCAAGGAGAACAGCGTCGTTTTGATAGAATGCCCGTTTTCTTTTCATTTTGGGCATCTCAAACCACTCGGGTGGACAAGTGATGTAGAATCTTATGTCGAAAGTGATCATATCCTCCCGTAAACACGATAACTCTCCAAGGAATGAACATAAAAATTTGTATTTTCAAGGGCAAAATCAATGCAATAGCTCCGAAATTATTGACATTTGAGAATTGAGAATAATTCCTACTATTCACTCAACATTTTGGAAAGAATTCACCCGATCCATTCGAAATTTGGTATTCAGGGAAAAAATCTAACAAACTCTTGCTAAAGTCGAGCCATCAGTAAATTTTCGAAATATTCTGTCTGTCCGATTTGGACCAACAAATGTAAGGTGAGTTTAACTCTCGACTGCAATGAGCTACTTGCACTTTTCACGGTGGATTTGAATCTTCCATAGGTCCATATTTGTGAAAAGACTGTATTGGTTGATCGAATTCGGAGTTACTCTCACTCACGTTTCAAGAAAGGGTTTTCCAATAAGGGGTGTTATTTTGAATAGCCCGCTATTTCAGTAGCTGTCATTTTTCGACATTCGACTAGAAGAAACTACGCCATTGGTAAAAATGGAACGATAGACGATTCAAGAACGCATTGAAATTATTAAAATTCACTATAAAAAATGGTGAAAATTTGGCGAAGACGGTTTGTAAAACTCGAAAATTTTTCGGGCGTCGTGAAACACCTTGTCGGACCGCAATAAAGAAATTGGTGGAAAAATTCGAACTGTTGGGAAAAGTTAGTGATGTGAAGACCGTGCACGTCGCTCAAGAACAGCCGAAAGTGTTGAAGAAAACCCAGGTTTGTCCTTTCCTCGTCGTTTTTTGGAATTAGGCATTTCACAAACGTCATTACATCCTATTTTGCATAAAGAATTTAGTCTTAAGGCTTTTATAGTTCAGTTTACACAAGAACTAAAGCTGGCCGATCATCAACAACGTCGTGTCTTTGCTGATTGGGTCGCTGAAATGCATGGAAATGATCAGGACCGTATTATCTTTCGAAGAGGTGATCATTATTGGCCACCGAGATTTTGTGATTTAACACCTTGAGACTTCTTCCTTTGTGGCCACGTGAAAGAGAAGTTCTACGCCAATAGTCCAGCGTCGATTCAAGACCTCAAAGATGAAATTCGTGAGGCTATCGAGGGCATAGGGCAGCCACTTGGCGATTTGATAATGGAAATTTTCATTAAAAGGATATGGTCCTGAAAGCGTAGTCGTCGTGGTCTTTTGCCTGATGTTATAGCATAGTGCATAGCTTCTTCTTTATAATAAAATAAACATGCGATCATTTATATTGAAAAATGACATTTTTCTTTGAATATCAAAATAAAACCTCTTATTGGAAAACCTTTACTAGAAGTTAGAATACGCTTTGAAAGGGAACAACTTCCCAGGCCAATTACCTTGCTTTCCAAGCCCATACTAATCTATTATCACTTTGTAAACCGAATCGTATGACTCGTCTGAAAAAATGAAGTTGTGCCATTCTTGTGAAAGCCATTCTTGGTGGTTTTCTACCCACAGCCGATAGAAAAATATTTTTCGAAGGTGATTGTGTTTGAATTTTCGAACTAATTCTCAGGAAAACTTTGATGAACAAATCAAACACACCAAACCTGCCAAGAAAATATTCTTTAGACTGACTGACAACTCTACATGTCCACCTCGCTCACATTTCCAGATCCATTGTAGTAAAATAAGCACACGCCCACGCATGTTGCCTTTAATACTTTCACTCCGGGTGAAGTGTCCCCAAATTCAATATTTCCCCAATTTTCCATAACGCCAATGCCATATCACGTGCCGTTCGCTTGTGTGGAAATAACATTATTGTATTTTTAGGAGTCACGAACTACACTGCAGAATCCGAAACAGAAATTGTGTGTTGGATGTGAGTAATATCGACGAGCGAGTTACCGGGAATTGGGTCAGCGTGATCGAAAGGTCGCACGTTGAGCTCGGATGAAGAGCATTTAAGGATATAAATAATATGTGGGGGCGGCGTGGGGTCAGGCTATACGGTGACATTTTGGTAGATAGGTGTTTCGTGTTGTGCTACGGCATTATGTCTGTTTTTTCAGGAGTTAGGTTGGCAGCTACGTGGAGTGATTTGATCACAGTTGATGTACAGTTGTCATTGGGCGATTCGAAATATGCTGAAAAGTCTGACAAGGGTCAGTTGGCCAAGTACACTGCGCAAAAAAATCAACGCACATTATGGAAATCTCCAATTTATTCTACAACTGAAGGTGTTCTCTATGATAATTATTTCATCAGAATTATGCATGCATATGTTATCCACTTACAACGTTTTTCTCCAATACAGATGTTTTTTCCCAGCAGGAATAAAAAAGATGAGATTATCAGATTTTTAATGTATTGGCTCCATTTCGAAATTGATCAATTCTAGTGATCAATAGTTTTTCTTTCGTTTGATGTTTTACACTCGATCGCTATGCAACGCGAAACACGCAATTTGGCCCAAGAGGAATGTGCCCAAGCGGTAGTTTTGCGAGAAGAAGGGTGGATATACACAAGAATTGCAGAAAGGATTGAAGTTTCCTATACAACTGTGTCCAGAATGTTGCAGCGATTCAGAGAGACAGGTATGAATGTCCCAGGACCAGAACAGGGTAGACCACAGGTAACAACTGTCATTCAAGAACGTTACTTGAGAGTTTCTACGTTGAGACAACGGTTTGCACCCGCTCGCCTCCTTCAAATTAGCTTGAGCAAACTCATGAGGTGCAAATTAGCACTCAGACAATAAGCAATCGCTTCAGAGAATATTATTTAAGGCCTCGTGTCGCGGCAAGAGGCCTAGCTCTTACCCCACATCGATGGATGCGATTGGATTTTGCGAGAGAGCATATCTATTGGAAAGAGGCTGATTGGAAAAGAGTTCTCTTCACATATGAGTCTAGATTCTGCCTCTACCATCGTGATCGACGTTTCCTTGTATACAGACATCCACATGAAAGATATGCTCAGTGCAATTTCCTGAATACTACTAGTTTCGGGGGAGGATCGATTATAGTATGGGGTGGAATATCTTTGACTGCTCGCACAGACCTAGTGGTCGTTGATAATGGCGCTATCAATGCTGATAGGTATATAAGGAACATTCTTGAAGAGCATGTAGTGCAATTCTTTCACATAAGATTCGGTGAAATCCTGAATTTTTCTTCCATTCTTCAATGTGTCTTGTTTCGTTCAAAACCTTCCCGAGAGAACATAAAAAGTAAGTATAAAGTCAATGTAGAGTTAACTTTCATTAAAATTGAGATTTTCAGAATGTGCTTTATTTTTTTTGTGCAGTGTATAAAAATATCAAAAGTGAATAGATTAATCAAAAACGAATCATCAATTCTGCTCGGAGGCAGAAACTTCTAAGCACGGAAGGTTGGGACGTCATTTCAATGTCTGCATGTTATTTTCTGCAGTTCCCTCTCAATTTTTTTGGAAGGACGAACATAAACTATGAATAAGTGCCATTCTATACTACAACCGTCTTTGAAACGGATGAGTTTTACTAGTTGATTTTCTTCATTAACGTCGAACCGTTAATGATGCATACTATACATATTGCCAGTTTCTGAATGAAACAAAACAGAGGTTTGATTCTGCTTCATGACAATACCTGTTTCCATACAACCAATATGGCAAGCGAAAAATTGAAGGAAATGCTATACTTAATACTTTTTTCTTTCTGGGATGAAGTGATGAAGAAAGTTTCAATCTATTGAGCAGATAATGTTTCCAAATCAGGAGAAATCCTTTTTTGTTCTTCAACCACTTTAATTGAAAAAGTAAATCCGAATCGTCTCGTCAAAAATTTGAGAGTTTGAGAATTTTTTTTTAGGAAATTATGATTTCATTATGCTGCAGACACGTATCTGGTTTATCACGAAAATGGTCTCAAACGATACGGTTCCAATCCATAATGACAAATTCGTAGTCAAATTCAATTCTGTCCGTGGGGCCGTCCGGCCGTTATCACTATAACTTTCGATAGGATTGTCTTATGCTCAGTTGCAGGAACGTCCGTTAAAATTTAAAGGTCCATTAAACCTTTAATCCTCCATTAGTTCCTTGTAATAATGGAGGATTAAGAGTTTAATGGAGCTTTAAATTTTAACGGACGTTCCTGCAACTGACACTTAGAGACTTGAAATTTTCAGGATGAGTTCGGTTCCCAAATGGCTCGGTTATGTTAGTTAACCAGTCAAATAATACAAGGTGTTCCATAAAATATCTCAGAAAAAACGAAACCCATCGAAATGAAATGTTGCGGCCATATGCAACATGCTCATAATGAGCTTTAGGCAAAATTTTGTGGCCATAGTGTTAACAGAACCATAGAAAATTCAATTGAATATTGAAAAAAAGAATCTTTATATTTCCATAACAGGATATCCGATTCAGGGAAAATTTTTTTTTAATGAAGACTGTTATACTGAAATTTCGTGCAAAATTCTGTGGCCATAGTATTAACAGAACCATAGAAAATTCAATTGAGATGTTGATAAGAAGAAGCTCTATATTTCCGTGATAAGATAACCGATTCGAGTGAAATTTAAATTGTGAATCATGACTGGTATACTGAATGTTCATGAAAAATTCAAGAAGTTCGCATCATCAGAACCATTGAATTTAGTTTTTTAGTTATCTATTTTTTACATATTTCATTTTCTTAATAATAATTTATATATTTGGTATCAATCTACAATACCATATAATATTTTGAGGTAATAGTCTTACTGCTCCACCAAAGAACGTGCTCCCAAAAGCATCTGCTTAAATGTTTTTTTTTTTCGGATCAAGCTTATATATTATGAATCCGTATTTTTTGCTTCCACACTATCGCGGGTATTTTGTTACAAGATATTTGGTATACACCCGAGAAACTGTTGTTTTTTTCAGCTATTTAGGTTTATATATTGCACTATGTTAGCTCTTTATTTCAAAAGAATGTTTACAAATGTCAAACATCCAAATATTCATTTTCAGGTCGTCATAACTCACGATACCAATACCAATAAAAGTTGAAGTACTCGAACAAAAGGTAAAGTGGGAAACATATTGCAATCCTCAATTTTCAGCCAAAACTTAAGCCATTTTGCACTCATCAACATCCTGTACATAAAGAAAACAAACGCTTCCAACTCAGCTGCAACAAGTGCAGTTGGACTCTCTCGCTAACCTGTTGCTTACAGAGTGTTCTCCATCGGCGAGACATATGGCGCACTTCCGGTGTGTGATACCATTGAAATTACAATTAATGATGAGAGAAAAGAAAGAAATGCATCGTGAAGGGAACATATGTAACGGTGTGAGAACTGTAACCGCGAGTTGTTCTGCAACGGCATAACCATAAATTAGATGGAAACATAAAGTCACTAGCTGGGATGTCAGACGTAACAGTAGGCGATGTTAGTTTTTTGCATTCTCCGCAATGACAGAAGAAGTAGTAGTTTTTGTAGCTGTTCCACCTTACCTACCAATGGTTTTTAAACTTCTATCAATACAAATCGTTTTTAACTTTGAAGTATAATAATTCATAGTTGTCGTCACGTTTTCCAAACTGTTTTTGGCATTTTATTATTTTTTTTAACAAATAAATCGGGGTTTCCAACTTGAATCTGATGTACACGCCCCTATATATGGCAATAAAGACTGAGAAACGATGGACTACCGGGATGAAAAAGGAATTGCATATTCTTTTTCAGTTTTTTTCATAGTCTCCTTCATTATAAGCATATAAAATGATCATTCAAAATGTTAAATTTGGACGAAAAATGGCTATGAGGTTGACCTCCACTAAACGCTATTTTTCAGCATTTTGCAAAAATTCTGTAGGATCTACAGAAACGATTATTTCTGATAATTGTTAAGCTCGGTCTTATGAATTGATTGACGTTGAAAATTTATCGATCCGAAGCGAACTGCATTACGCAGATGCTCCCGAACGCAACTCGACAATGAAAAATGCATAAATTATAAACTGAATATTTTTTGAAAGTATGGCGGACTTAATTGAATCTGGTATGTTTTCATAGGTTTCCTTGGCGGCTGAATCAGAACAAAAATAATTTCGAATCGATATCTGCAAGAGTTTACATTTTCAATATTCAAATGGCATTTTTTCCACAACTCCATATTTCCGTTCGAACAGCCGGAATGAAAAATGAATTGCATATTTTTTTCAGTCTGTAGTCCTCTCCAATATAAGCAGATAAAATGATCATCTGAAATTTTGGAAGAAAAATGGCTGAGGGGTTGACCCCCCTTAAAACACTATATTTCAACATTTCGCATTATTACAGACTAGCTTTTACCCGCGACTTCGTCCGCCTACCGACCCTCTAAGTTAGAAAAGTGATCAAATACTAAATTGAAGTCTTAGTAACACTCAGTTAAAAAAAAACATCAAAATCATTTCAGTAGCTATGGCGTCATGCGCTTCTTGACACGATCACGCTAGATTTACGTTGGAATGAGGTATTTTCCCGCCGTAAAAAGTAGCCTGTGTCCGTGCCTAGGATCCTATCTTTATATTAACCAAGTCTTATAAAAATCCGTTCAGACGTTAAGGCGTGAATGAGGTAAACTTCCAAAACCAACGATTAAACATCACTAACTTAATTAGTTTTCTGCCTACTGCCTACGCCTTAAGTACGATAGCATGAATATTAATAACCCATATCCTTTTCTAGGTTACTATCTATCACCATACAAAATTTCATCAATATCCGTTCAGTTGTTTAGGCATGATAGAGCAAAACTCCCAGCAAAAACCATAAAAAAAATCACTAACTCAATTCAGTTTTCTGCCTACTTCCTACCCCCTAAGTACCATGACGTGATCATTTTGATCTTATATCCGTTGTTGGGTAACCATCTATTACATTACTAAATTTCATCAAAATCTGTTCAGCCGTTTAGACGTGAAAAAGCAAAGGTCCCAACAAATCACTAACTCAATTTAGTTATCTGCCTACTGCCTACCCCCTAAGAACGATGGCGTGATTATTTATAGCCTATGACCATTTCTAGGTTATCATCTATCACCATACCAAATTTTATCAAAATCCGTTCAGCCGTTTAGGCATGATAGAGCAATACTCCCAGCAAAAACCATAAAAAAAATCACTAACTCAATTCAGTTTTCTGCCTACTTCCTACCCCCTAAGTACGACGACGTGATCATTTTGATCTTATATCTGTTTTTAGGTAACCATCTATTACCTTACTAAATTTCATCAAAATCTGTTCAGCCGTTTAGACGTGAAAGAGCAAAAGTCCCAACAAAAACGACTAAAAATCACTAACTCAATTTAGTTATCTGCCTACTACCTATCCCCTAAGAACGATGGCGTGATTATTTATAGCCTATGACCATTTCTAGGTTATCATCTATCACCATACCAAATTTCATCAGAATCCGTTCAGCCGTTTAGGCGTGAAAGAGTAACAGACAGACAGACAGACAGACAGACAGAGTTACTTTCGCATTTATAATATTAGTATGGATAATAGTTAAGCTCGGTCAAATGAATCGATTGACGTTGAAAATTCATTGATCTGAAACGAACTGCATCAAGCAGACGCTCTCGAACGCAACTCAAAAACGAAAAATGGCTAAGCGGTTGCCCCCCCTGAAACGCTATATTTCAGCATTCTGCAAAAATTCTGTAGGATCTACAAAAACGGTTATTACTACAAATTGTTAAGTTCGGTCTAATGAATCCATTGATGTCGAAAATTCATCGATCCAAAGCAAAAGGCATTACGCAGCTTTTTTATTTATTTTATAACAGCAGAGTTAACATTCCTCAGTTCTGAACAACTTAAAAAGCCTTCTGAGAGATCTAAGAATGCCAAGTTTAATTGGTTCGTTCTTCCTCTGTTGAAATGTCAGATTCAATGAGAAATAAAACAATATTGTGAATGCCTATTACTCTAGTAAAATTCATCAACAATGTGCTACATTGCCCGAGACCTAGATAGTGAGGGGTCATTTCTGTGTCATAAACTTCATCATAATTTATTAAACTATTTTATGTACTTATTGATCGCCCCTGTTTATTTTTGTTAGCTTATTCAATATTATGACCCTTCTGATTATTAGAGATTATTTTCCTTCACCCAATATAATATAATAACGATCATAAAACATTAAAAAAAAACGATAGATAACACCTCTTCAAGACGAAAACCCTAAACACTATAGGAAATTAGGAAGCAACGATAAAATGCATCTGTCTAGTCCTAACTATATGTACCATCAAACCGTGACTTAAATCTACTTCACTATTAAACCATACCTATCGTACATTCTCCTTTTGTTCTCTAGAAACGATGCATACCAAATTTCGCCACGCAAACAATGTACCTACCTATACAAACGTTTTATGATTAGATCGTAACGGTTATTGATATTGCAACGTCAAGAAAGATCAGCGCACTTCATTCGCCAGTTCGCAAATGGGGTACTAACAGTTGGAATGATTCCGATCTTGTTCATTTATTGAGACAGCTACGGTCGATTATGAGCTTTTTCTATCTAGTTCTATGTACCATAATGGGAGAACATGAGAACTTCCAGTTCAGATTTTAGAGCGCCTTTCTAACTTGTTACACGAATGTGGATGAAAATTACTCCTGTAGTAAAAATATCGTACTTTCCATGGAAAAAAAAATGGAGAAATACAAAGGCGCAGAACATTAGATAAGATTGTTGGCATCGTGACTACCTTTCTGCATTTCGACCAATGAGTTTTGTGTGCGCCAAAATTGGCATAATATGTTCTCGGTAGTTTCAGTGGCCGATATACGAAACCTAAAGTTATCGATTTTTTTACGGATCTTGTGCAGTGCGTGACCTGTGGGAAGCTTCAACTCGATTTTTGACATCGATCCGCTTATCTTTTGAAGGTGTGCAACATGGGGGCACGGGTCCGGCGAAAAAAGTTTTTGTTTCTTTTTTGCAAGGGCTCCAGCTTTCTCATTTCCTCAATGTTCTTGTGGACAGGCACCCAAACTATAACTAGCTTGTTATACTTTGCCAGTGTTGTAAGGGATTGTTTACAGCTCCAAATGATCCTTGTTTTACAATCCAATGCTTCCGTGCCATAACTGCCATCCGACTATCAGAAGCAATAAAACTCCGGTTCCCTTATTCTGCCTTGGGTGCATCTCTCTATACTGAGAGTTTCAGTTTGGAGTGTTGCAAAGGCACTGATTGCGCTGAACATTTCTATCATCCATTGCAACGAAGGGGTACCACCAGTAGATACACTGCAGAAGAATTCATCTATAAGATTTTTTCGTGATTATCAAAATTTAAAGCAAGCGTAACAGTAAATCTGGTCTCTTTTGACAACTATTCCACACATCGTTTATATTATTTGTCTACCAACATAAAAAATTACTCGATTTCTTTGAAATTACTGAATTGGCTACATCTGTCAAGTTAGGTGGGGGTGATGCTTACTTCATCGTAGTTCGAAATTTCCTTTATTCTATAGTTGTAAATATCACGTACGAAATTGACGCGAATAAAAAGTCACTTCCAAATAATTATCAAGAACTGTCACTTTAAAAATAATTTTCAGCAAATGCCATGTTATTTCCATAGTTGGAAAAACAGTTTAGGCCAGTTCAAAACTATTTTTTATTTTAAGCTAAGCATGTTACTCATTTTAGTAGACTATTTTTGACGTTTTTTGGAAAAAATTTGTTCGCATCTCATGCGCGAAATACTTTGGTGATCTCGATGCGCATTTCGCGCACTAGATACAAAAATAAATATTCTACAGATGGATAGGCGAAAGTTCCCAATGAAATCAATAGCTTTTAAATCTGTGCCTGTGATGAAAAAGCTGAAATACGCAATTTGATTTTGAACTGAACGATTTTTTTTGGAATTTTTCTTTAACCACCCAACTTTTTTTTCAAATGCAAACATGTCATGTGCAAGCTCGTTGAAAATCTCGTGACAGATGGAATCGAACTATATTTTTTTCTTCATTTAACTCATGTGGTTATTAGGAAAAAAGACAAAACTCTTTATTTTCATGGCCCCCAACTTAACTCCTTAGCAGAGATAAAACTGTTTTCTTATCAACCCGAAACGTGGATTATCTCAGCAACCAATTTGGACGCGATAAAATACAATCATTCCGATATGTCTACATTACGATTCGAAAACTTCATTTGGATTGCACTCAGGGAAGAAGAAAGTGTTGTCAGTTGCCACTTTTTTCTTCCAAATCCTTACGTCTCAATCGCATTGGCATTACATCCAAAAATGTTTAGATTCAAACGTCTATTTTAAAACCCACTTCAAACTCATTATAATGATCTTTAACACCAACAAATCATCCAAAAGCAACATGTGATGACAATCCTTAAGCCACACATAACTAACACTTTCTCCTTTTCAATTTCAATATTTACATTCCTAATCCCAATATAGTACAAGGAATCCAAAACATCCAACAAAAATAACTCCCACAAATAAACTGAAACTTCGATCGATATACCATATCTTGCTGGTGTCGCTGCGAGATTACATTTACATTTTGAACTCTTCAGAATGTCATAAAGAGAGCTATTTCCTCGACTCATGGAGTTCTTGACTAGACTAGAGCATGAAGTTCTCGACTTATTGCAGGCAGTTGTTTTCAATTATCTTCTTATACAGTTGCCAAACTTTTCGACCGATTGATGTTTTCGGGTTGAACTCGAAGTGGGGCGAAATAATAAAATTCTGTATGAATTGTTCACAGTTTTTCATTCAAATTCAGCGTGAAATAAATTCCATCGGATCATGGGAGTTTTTTTTCTGGTTTGTTTCTAGACACAACATACAGGGTGTCCGGGGAATAACTGTACATACTCATACCAGAGATAGAGTTGGACTAGCTGATTACAAATTGACTATAAAAAATTAATTTCTGGATTTCCCTAGAAATCTACAGGGTGATTTTTGAACTTCATGGAAATACTTACATCATCATAAAATCCAAACTGATTGACGGATATTATTGAAACTTGGGAGATTATTGGCACATGCTAAGGCCGAGTCAGAAAGATATCAATGATTTCATCATTCCAGGGCTGGACTCATTTATCTTCATTTAAAGTGTTCATGGTTAAAAAAACACTTTGTATTTCGAATTACAAATAATTGATTCGTTTCTCAGAAAGAAGCTAAATTATGCTTCAATTTGTGATATCGCTTGAAGTTGTCACATCAACAGTTATTTTTTTATGAATTTTTGAATTTGGATAAAGTTCGAAAAATCGAATTTATTTACCAGAACAGGACTTAGCCATCTTGTAGAGGTTGAAAAAAATTATAAATTTTCTTAAAAAAGTCGCTGAAGGTGAGAAAGATTATAAAAATTTGTTGATATACTGGGTGGCCACCCCAGACGCGGATCTCATTGCGATGGAGTAAATGAAGGTATTTTTCGAAAAAAAATTGTTGATTTGTATAGAGTATACATAAGTTTATTTCAAAATAATTCGTATGTATGCCGGGTGTTCGACAACAAAGATATAGACCAAAGTGACACTTCTTCCAATGAACACCCGGTATAAATACGAAATATTTTGAAATATGCTTATGTATTCCCTATACAAATCACCAATTTTTTTTTTTCGAAATATACCTTCATTTACCCCATCGCAATGAGATCCACGTCTGGGGTGGCCACCCAGTATATCAACAAATTATTATAATCTTTCTCACCTTAAGTGACTTTTTTTAGAAAATTTATAATTTTTTTCGACCTCTACAAGATGGCTAAGTCCTGTTCAGGTAAATAAATTCAATTTTTCGAACTTTATCCAAATTCAAAAATTCATAAAAAAATAACTGTTGATGTGACAACTTTAAGCGATATCACAAATTGAAGCATAATTTAGCTTCTTTCTGAAAAACGAATCAATTATTTGTAATTCGAAATCCAAAGTGTTTTTTTAACCCTGAACACTTTAAATGAAGATAAGTGAGTCCGGCCCTGGAATGATGAAATCATTTATATCTTTCTAACTCGGCCTTAGCATGTGCCAATAATCTCCCAAGTTTCAATAATATCCGTCAATCAGTTTGGATTTTATGATGATGTAAGTATTTCCATGAAGTTCGAAAATCACCCTGTAGATTTCTAGGGAAATCCAGAAATTAATATTTTATAATATATTCGTAATCAGCTAGTCCAACTCTATCTCTGGTATGAGTATGTACAGTTATTCCCCGGACACCCTGTATACCCAAATCAGAAATCATGGGAATGAGGACGACCAGGAATACAAAAACTGAAGTTTTACAACTTATTATTATTATTATCTGAACAAGGGTCGTTAGGGCTAGGTTAGTCTTTTGGTAACTGCGACGGTGTAGATCTTTTGTTCTCTATTCTATTCATTTATGGAAACCCCAGCAGGTCGTCAATGGTGTTGAAAAAACAGACAACCTGTGTTGTGCTGTTTCTGCTTTTGATTTACAGAGCCTGCAAATTTCAATTGCTTACTTCTACATACAGTACAAATTACACAGGGTGCCTGTAAACAAAGGCGAGGGACTTTGGGAGATGATTCCCCGATGAAAATGAGCGGTGGTAGATCATCTAATTTTTTTTCGAGATCGACCCCCCTTTCAAGATACAGCCTCTGGAGAAAAAAAGTCTCCTACAAAATTTCGATACAAACGAGACTTTTCCAGGAAAAAATAAAAACTTACAAGCAGTTATGATCACTGTTTATTCCATTTCATCGTATAAGTGTTCCAAAGAATGAACATTCTGAGGTATTGTAGGTCTATGACAGGAGATAAATATACAGGGTGTCCCAAAAATATTACGCGAAAGTGACACTGGAGATAGATTGGCATTAGGTCTATCAGATAGCATCAACATGACCTTAGTAAAAGTCCGCTGGTTTTCGAGATATCACCACTTTTGCAAACAAAAAATGAAAGAGAAAGTGAGATAAAAGAGAAAGAAGAGCAAAAATAATGGTTGTTTGAAACGGTAGCGAGGAAAGAATATCAAGCAACATGTAATTTGGCAACAGGTGATACTTGTGCATTTTTCCTTATTTTTAATTATTTCGGCTTAAACACATCTTTCGCGACAAAATTATAATTTCTAAGGTTTTGACTTAAAAAAAATTGGTAGTGTTGTATAATTTTGAAAAGTGCAGGAAATGGACCAGTTTTTACGATTATTTGTCAATTCAGTCTGATATAATTTTTTTTCACATCAGTCAGTAAACCTTAAGTTAACGTTTCATCTTAGTCATAAAATACAACAAGTTAGACATTTTTTGAAGGATTTTGTTCTAGTTCTCGGTGAAGTTATTACTTCATTGTTTAAAGCAACTATTCAGGATAGCCTAGGTGAAAAAAAACATGAGTTTGAAGACCGAAAATTGGAGATTTTTAAAAAATACACAAAAGTAGTGATATCTCGAAACAAGCGGACTTTTACTGAGGTCATGTTGATGCTATCTGAAAGACCTAATGCCAATCTATCTCCAGTGTCACTTTCGCGTGGTATTTTTGAGACACCCTGTATAATATAATAAATCTTCTGAAGGTTTGATTACTAATTTCCGGAAGAAAACTATATCCCTGAATATTGATTTTACAAATAGAACTTTCTTTCGATTAATAATCATCATTGACAAAACCAATTTTGGGCATAAACAATATCTGAGAATATCCATTCTATGGAATATACGAAAAAATGGAATGAACAGTGATCATAACTGCTTGTGAGTTTTCATTTTTTTCGAGGAAAGTATCGACTGTATCGAAATTTTGCAAGAGAATTGAATAGGAAACCATATGAGAATTTTATTTTTCGAAAATCTATCCCACGAAAACAATTTTTTAAGGAAAATCATAAGGGCTTGTTATCTTCAACCCCTAATAATAAAGTAATGGGAGCAAAAAAATTGTATGAGTATTTATTTATTTTCATCGAGGAATCATCTCCCTACGTCACTCGCATTTGTTCACAGACACCCTGTAAATAATTCATCCGAAATTAACATTATACTGCAGAGAACGACGCATTCGTGCCATTCTGATACCATACCCCTATACACTGCCTCAAACTCTTCACAAACTATAACACCAACGCATCCACCTTGAATACTCACATAACACAGTATTCAATTCCCGATTTTAATACGCAAATAAATGTACTAATTGCCTTGGTGAAAGCGTCGTTGACACTTCTTGTTTAGTTCCCATACGATCTGCGAGTTGGCGACAAAGTTACGACAGAGGGCGCAAAGAGCAATAGAGTTTGGAGTTCACATGCGGAGCTGAGTTTTAGGAGTTCGTTACACCTGTTTATCGCCCACGAAATTTAATCAAAAGTGCCCTTATCTACATTAACTATTGCGAATTCGGAACTCAACGAATTGTTGATTATTTCGCTCTGGTGCAGTTCAAACTTGGCCGATGTCCTAATCAGAGAATGTGTTTGCTGTGTATGGTTCGTGCAGCTCCCAGATGAGTTCTGTACGTGTTGGAGTTTTATCTGGATGTGTTTTAGGGCAAAACGTGCTGTTTTCGTGTTTAAGTTGCAATTATTATGCCAGTTTTACTATTTCCCATATATGACTCGAAGTAATTTATGATTCTAATCAGATGAACTTATTTTCATATTCATTTCTCATTTATTTCTGTCTGTTGATTAATGTTCTATTATATGTCCTTATTTGTAATCGTTTGTTTAATTCGAGAAAATCACACTGTGAACAACGTGTGTTTTCTGTGTTTTAGAAGCACCTTTTCGTGAAATTATTTCCTCTGATAGTTGTGCAAAGAATACAACCATTTATTATTTACTTATCAAAGATTCTTCGGGATTAAATGATGTTTGATGTCATTCTTGATGACTCATCCTTCAGCCATAACAACTAAGATTCTAAGGCTCTTCGAAGATTCAGCTTGCGAATTGTTGATGCTTTGGAAAATTTATTTTTACTATCTATAGTTTATGTTATCCAATCTTTATGAAAGTTTCAATAAAACCCTACAACTGTAAGGTATCCATGGGGAATTTTCTTTACCAATAATTATCTTAACCCAGCACTTTTATGCTTGTGGATAGACATGCTATTATTGAGTAGGGAGAAGTCATTTTCTGCTGAGTTATACAGTTGCAGCACAGATATGTTCCTTTGTTCATACAAATAGAAAGAGAGTACACATACTGCTTGTAAGATTCACTTATGTTCAAATAAGGAGCACCTTCTTTGATTAGTAAGGGGGCAGGTGTCTCTGTTGACCCAGGAGTGCCGACATCATAAAGCAACTGGCAAGAGGCAATAAAGTGTCTCAACTAAGGGTGCCAGGTTGTTGAAGTGAATGAAAAAGCCGATGAAATGCAGAAAGAGCATCAAGGTTGAAACCTGCTGAACCAGAACCTTTTTGTGGACTTGGAAAAGAGCAATGTGAAGCAGCGGGACAGCAATAGGAGTTGAATAACAAAATAACCCTTTGAAGAACCTCTCCTGGACTTACTCAGCCCATCAAATTCGCGATGATTTCACCTACCTGTACCAAAAAGCGTCTGATGCTGTCATGAGCTCAGCTTCGGTGGATGGTGGGACTACTGACGGGGCCCATACCCCCATAATATCATTTGTACGGTATGGAAATCTCAGCAAATAAGATTTGCAGGCTGTGTATATAGGAGGCAGAAAAAGCTGAACAAATAGTATGAATGTGTTCAGAGCTGAATGGCCAATAAACAATTCATATGGAGAAAGCAGTCCTAAATACCATAAAGGTATAGGCTAAGGCTCCTAAGGAAAATGTCGGTTTTATTCATAGAAATAAAATAGAGAGGAGACGCTATGACATACATTTCGAGTAAGGAGAAACAGTACCACTGGGCGGGGCTAACTCAGGGACCAATATGGCGGCAAGTTCAGGGTTGAATCAAGTTTTTCTGTTCACAAATTTAACCCCCTTTAGGAAACCCGTTCAAATAAGGCCAACTGAATATCAAATAAACAATTTTTTTTTCAGGCGAAAATATACACATATAAGAAGATATCAGATTACCAAGACCGACTTGCAAAAATTTCGAATGAGGATCTGTTCAGTACTCATCCCTACCTGTGATATGTTTTTCTAATTTTCTTCTTATCTACCTCTTCTCTTCTTAAAGAAAGCCTTACAGCCCACGCTTCCATTTTATTGTATATTATTAAGTAGAAAAAATCACATATCTAGAAAAAGGCGAAAGAATCATAATTCCTCTATAGAAAATTGAACGATTATCAAATTTGACGTTAAGGTGGTAATAATATGGCGGATCTGATACCACGTTTATCTCAATATTGGCAACTTTATACTTCCTATTTCTATGGTTTTATTAGTACCATTGACGACTCATTGGGTTTTCATGAATGAGTAGGGTACAACACCAAAGATGTACATGGGGGTCTAATACAACCCCAATTCTAAATAATAATAATCCTAGTACCAGACTCATTAGAGTATCTACAGAAAGTGCATATTTCCTCTCGAGTAATCCATTCCGGAACGAATAAATTCCACACGATCTAATGAAGCATTCCCAATGTTCCTGCAACAACAAAGTTAACAACTCCAACGTTTCCCTTCGAATCGAAAATATTCATTCCATCGACTTCGGGCGTAGGGGTGTGGGGGGTAGTGATTAAGTTCAAGGAATCCTTCGGAACTTTTTTCGACAATAAACTTTAATTAAAAGACTTAACGGAAAGCTCCATGGCGGTTGTCAGAAATCGAAGACTTCGAAGTTTAGTGATTTCCTCGTCGGCAAAGTTCGGAAATTTCGAATGGAGCTGCAATAAAACTGGATCCGTAGGGGATTCGCTCCAGGAGGGGGGGTGTTATTTTTTGGTCAATAAAATTCGGGAGGATCTAGGTATGATACACTTTCGCTGTTTTTTATTTACTTTGTGAAATTTCTGTCTTCCGGGAATTGGATTGGGATGAAGTTACGCTTCATTCGTTCTATTGTAAATAAGTGTTTCGGAATGTTGACTGTTCTAGGAGGATTAATTGCTTGCTTCAAACGGTGTTGCAATAAGAGGGTAAGATTAGAATTGCGCTTCATGTTTGACCATCATACTATCACATGATTTTGACGTTAGAGATCGGAGTTAGTATACAGAGTGTAACATAATAGAATTTCACAACTTAAGGGCATAAATCTACGTATAATTGCAAGAAAAAAAGTCTATTTGAACATTGATCCGCAAAAGCTTCGTTACCCTGTATCCTTGTTGAAATTTAAAAAAAAATTGTTTTTTTCTTCATAACTCCTGCAGTTTTTGAGTAGTCAGTCCAAATTTGAAATGCGAGCTATTTTCAACAGTCTCCATCAGTGCACGTCCTGAATCTGAACTAGAATCTACAGGGTGTTCTTTTTCCGCAGCCACCTCTCCTTTATCGCTCTCAAACTTTTTTGCGGTACGCCACTGGTCAGCAGAAAATCATTTTTTGAAATCTTCGTTCCATTTAGAAACTTTTTTGCCTTTGACAAAAATTGATTTTACGCTGATCGGTGGCGTATAGCAATAAAGATTGAGTGAGAAAAAGGAGACATGGCTGGGGTGGATTCTAGTTAAGATTCAGGACGTGCAATGATGGAGACTGTTGAAAATAGCTCGCATTCCAAATTTGGACTGAATATCTCAAAAACTGTAGGATTTATGAAGAAAAAAACAATTTTTCCATCTACTGTGAAAGAAATAATCGAATGATTCTAATGAAGTTACTGGTTCGGTAAATGATGTAAAATACACCAAACCAGTTCAGAACAAAACATCACGGCAGTTAGCCAGAGACATTCGCCGTAAGAAGGTACAAGGATTGGAATTACAACAGACACTCTTAAGATTTACAGTTGCATGCCTAAAAAAATCATACTGACTCAACGACTTCTCTAATAGATCATGAAAAGCTAAAAGAATTCACCAATTGGATCCTTGAACAACCTACTGATTTTCCAAACGAAATCATTTTCTGTGTTGTGCGTGAAAAATCCACCAATACGATAATCGAAACATTGAAATTAGACGCAGAATCAATGAAATACCACTACATAAACTCGAAAACATTATTGCAATTTCGTCTAAAGGGTACGCATATGCCAGCAGAGCCATTTACAAGATGCTTTCTGACTGTCGCCTCGGGAAGCATCTGTTGAGGATGGGATTATTGGACACTGACGAGTGAAGGTTCTGTGGGGAGGAGGAAGAAACCCCCATTCACCTAGTCACGGAAAGCTTTGGCATTGCGAGCCTAAGGAGAGAATGCCTTGGGCGAGAAACTTGAACGAGTAAGGTATTAGCCTCGTTGAAGCCTTCACATATATTGGATTTCATCAGATCTGTGGAGCTGGAAGACGAGCTGTGAAGGTCGTGGTCAGAACAACTCTGTAAGGGGGCACAATAGACCTTGAGGTCGCAGTGATCTGTGACCCTTTTTAAACTTAACTAAACTAACTGAACTACAAGATTATTTTCTTTTACACATAATCTTCAAATGTATATTTCCGACAAGTCCTAATAATGATGCCCATGGCAACATTAAGCTGTGTATCAGTTCAATCATCCCGAGCAATGTTTAACCAGCATCAAAAAAGCAGAGCCAAAACTGCCGTACAAAGAGTGGTGGCATCAGCACCCCATGAAGAAAGAGCTAGCTTCTTAAGAAAATATTATGCCTTGACTTCAACTTGTTGCGTAGATTTTCCTTAAAACTAGGGACCATCCATAAAGTACGTCACACGTGAAGGGGGGTGGAGGGGGTCGACAAAGTGTGACATGGTGTGACAAGGGGTGGGAGGGGTCCTAAGTTTTGTGACATCACATTTCAAAATCTAGAGGTACTAATCGCGTAATTTTAAATATTAATTAAACTAAAAAATATGTCCAACTCTATCTTTAGAGCAATACGGTTTAAATTGTTTTGTTGACAAGTTCATAGCCGCTTCTGACACGTGCCGATCGCCGACGAGCCCTTTGACTAATGCCGCCAAACGCACCGCACCTCGCGTAGGTAATGTTTTTGTTTCTATACATTTCATTTCATTCGACAATTTGCTTTCGCTGAGTGAACGACGTCGTTTCTTTAGTTGTGCTATTTTGTGGATATAAACATACACTACTGGAAAAAATTAAAGAATCAACATGCCGTAACTTTGAGAGGAATGGTCGTACAAGGAATTTGAAAAAATGAAATTGTAGCTCCAAGTGTCTAGTTTTTGGATTAGAACTTCAAAAATTTTAAGTTTCAGTGGTTTTCGAGTAATGATAGAAAAATCAGCAACAAAAAAATTCTCAAAATTTTACCACTTATTTTTTTCTTCCCTACGAGCATGGAAATTTTATTTTTGCATAATCGTTATAATGATGGGATACTTTGTTAATTCAGCTTTAATTTATCTTTTTATCGGCCTCAATACGTCCACTTCTCGCCGAGATATCGGTCTTCAAATTTAAAAGGAAGGTCAATAAAAACATAAACTAAAGCTAAATTAACAAAGTATCTCATCATTATAACGATTATGCAAAAATAAAATTTCCACGCTCGTAGAGAAGAAAAAAATAAGTGGTAAAATTTTGAGAATTTTTTTGTTGCTCGAAAACCACTGAAACTTAAAATTTTTGAAGTTCTAATCCATACGACCATTTCTCTCAAAGTTACGGCATGTTGAAAATTGGAAAACATTTGAAATTTTTTTTTGATCCTTTAATTTTTTCCAGTAGTGTAGTTTAATAAATCAAGTTCAAAATGAACACAAAGATAGATTTAGGTAATATTTACTGTAGATTATACGAAACATACGACTTACGCTGATAAAAAAAACAGCATATACAGGAAGAAGTTAATTCATTATTCATTAGTTTATTTTTTTGTTATTGTTTCAAATATTTGATATTATGTTGATTTCATAAAAAGTACTTGATTTGAATGGAAATAAAACTAATTTCAGAACTGCTGTTTTAATTTAATAATTTTTCGATGTTGCATTGCAAAACATGTGACGTCACACTAGGGAGGGGGGGTCTCAGAAATGTGACCACCTGTAACAAGGACGGGGGGGGGGGCTCAAAAACTCATGAAATTAGTGTGACGTACTCTATGGATGGCCCCCTAAGAAAAGAATCGTCAATAGAATAGATTGACCAAATAATTTGCGGCCAAGTTAGCGATAGCATTACGAGTTTGGCAGTTCAGAGAGACAACGAAAATGAGATGCTTATCGATAGTTCTGTATCCATACTGAGCAGTTATGAGAATTCCTGCTAGGTTTGGCTGCAACTCAAAGGCACCAAAGGGGCATATTAGCATAATTTAATATTCCGGAACATGTTTGAAGACAATAAGCGCAAAACAGATGGGGAAATATACAACTACAGCATGCATGAGTGTGCTGCATTGCCGCTTTCGTATATTGCAAAACATAACTATATTTCTTCTAGTTTTCCCCAGCTAGTTATGCATAGGCGGAACTCATAGCGTTGTAGGGGATTTTGAGTAATCCGTTGATTTAGGAAATCTATTAGGAAATTTGAAGGTGATTACATTCTGTAAAGGCGACTATAATAGATTTTTCATCCATAAATATAACCAAATACCTCATTTACAATAGAAATAACCTGTCATTGAAATATTATTTGGAATGTAAAATATTTTCCAATAAGAGGTGTTATTTTGAATATCCCGCTATTTCAGTGGATGTCACATTTGAAGCTGTAATTTTTTTATATTTGACGAGTAGAAAATACGCCATTTATAAAAATGGAACGATACACGCTTCCAGAACGCACTGAAATTATTGAAATTCACTTAAAAAAATAGAGAAATTTTGGCAGAGACGCATCGTAAAACTCGAACATTTTTGGATCGTCGTAAAGCACCTTGTGGGACCGCAATAAAAAAATTTGTGGAAAAATTCGAGCTGTTGGGACAAGTTAGTGATGTGAAAAATAATAACCGTGCAAGTCGCTCAAGAACAGCCGAGAATATTGCTGCTGCAGCCGATAGTGTTGAAGAAAAGCCAGGTCTGTCCATACCTCGTCGTTCTTTGGAATTAGGCATTCGTCAAACGTCATTACACCGTATTTTGCATAAAGATTTGGGTCTTAAGGCTTATAAAGTTCAGTTAACACAAGAACGCAAGACGCCCGATAATCAACAACGTCGTGTCTTTGCTGATTGGGTGTTTGAAATGCATGAAAATAATCCGGAATCCCATCGAAAAATCATCTTGAGTGATGAGGCCCATTTCCACCAAGCAAAATTGTCGCAGCTGAGGCTCGGAAAACCCAAGAGTTATTGTTGAAAAGCCTCTCCATCCTTAACGTTAGACTGTTTGGTGCGATTCATGGTCCGGCGGAGTCATTGGACTTTACTTTTTCTAAAATGAGGCTAGAGCAACAGTTACGGTGAAAATATTGCGCCATCGAGAGATGATTAATGATTTTTTATGGCCGAAATTGGATAGTATTGATCTGGACAACGTTTACTTTCAACAACAAGCAACGAAACCATTGATCTTTCGCGGGAAAAGTTTCCGGACCGTATTATCACTCGAAAAACTGATCACAATTGGCCACCGAGATCTTGTGATTTAACACCTTGCGACTCCTTCCTTTGGGGCCACATGAAAGAGAAGGTCTACGCCAATAGCCCAGCGTCGATTCAAGACCTCGAAGATGGAAATCGTGAGTATAACGAGGACATAGGGCAGCCACTTTGCGATTTGGTAATGGAAATTTTCATTAAAAAGATAAGGTCCTGTAAGCGTGGTCGTGTTGGTCATTTGCCTGATATTATGTTCCGCTATTAACAGCATAGCTTCTTCTTCTAATGAAATACACATCCGATCATTTATATTGAAAATTTTTCTTCGAATATCAAAATAACACCTCTTATGGGAAAACCCTTGATCCTCGTCGTCGGTCGTCCAAAGCAAATGCTATGCATTTATACCATTTTCTTGCTTTGGACGCGGAGATTAGTTGATTTTAATCGATCAATATTATTCTCTGCTCACATTATATAAAAAATTGAATATTTTTCAACATTTTTTTCGAAAACGGTGGAATTCAGAGCGTGAGACCAGAAGTATGTATCTTTTTGCATACTTAGATAATATCGGTGGTTTAAATGGACGTCTCGAAAACCGTATATACCTTAAAGTATTTTATACGTAATTGTTCGTCTAGACACGCCAAACAACCTTAAATAACATCTTTTTCTCCGAATCGAAAAGCAATTCGCTATAACATAACCAACTGAATTCACCACAAACCGCGTACTTAGCAAGAACCAGTCAGTTATCTCCTCCAGATTGAGCAACGCCAGCTGAAAAAAGACGAACCATCAACTTTTCATTCCGTCCCGCACCGTTGGCAATTTTCCATGCGGAGATAAAAAGGATGGACTTTTCAATGCGGGAAATTTTATCCTGGAAAGTTTCACCTGGAAAAGCATAGCCGAGCTGAAAAGTTTACGTTTATCATTCTTGAGTTTCGAGGCGCTTGTTGGAGGACAAAAACACTGTTATCAGTCGAGGAACTAGCTGTTGTACACTCTGTGTACCCGCTTCGGAAGATGGGAAAGGAGAGTGGTTGTTGGTCGATTTATTCCGAACTGATTTCACTCTGTTCCACAAACAGAATCGTAAAGTTTGGGAACTCTGCGACCTGTTGAATATGTCCTTCGTTCGTTGTGAGAATTTATTGACTTGTATTCTGTGATAATTACGGAAAAATTATAGAATGGCGCTCATTTGAAATTTGATGTACTGGTTAATGAAAAGAAATTGAAAAAGACCGTCCATTCTCACATCAATAGTTTATGTTTTCATGTGCCGATGATTTGAATAGAAAAGTTGAAAAAAGTTGAACGAATAGAAATTGTTCACATTTCGTTATTCATTTCGAAAGTGAACGCAATAGAATGAAACCAGTAGCACTCGGAAGTTTGAGTTTGACTATAAATACTGAAAAATGTCAGTATTTTTCATCTCCTTCGAAAAAGGCCCAAAATAAATGATTAGTGTAAAAGGAGACTACCATTCATTTTTCATTTCGAATCGAATGCTGTAAAATAAATGTGGAGTTGCCATTTGAAAATCTCGAAATATCTCAATTTTAAGTTCCACACTTTCGGAGCAATATCTTCGAAAAACCTAATGATGTTTCAAAATACTGAATTTACCACATGAATGCATGATTTCTTCACTATGAGACTGCTGAGTTTGGTTCCGTTCACATGAAAAATAATCGAGATATTGTATTTCCAAACTGGCAACACAGATGTCAAAAATTTCAGGAATTTGTGCATAACTTGACAACAGTGCATTGCAGTAAAATTTTTTTAGTAGGTTATACTGCGAATTTGGTGTTGAATCCACACATAAATGAAAATATATGTAGTTCCATTTGAAATAAGAAAGTAGATATTTATTATTATTATTATTATCATAAAGTTACAAGAGTTGAGGCAAAGCCTATAAACTCACAAAAAAATTCAGAACGAAATATTCACTAGTTCTCCTAAAACGTCTTAAAGGCCAACTTAAAAAGAAAACCCTATATCTTAGACAATTTTCAAAGCATGAAATCTTTCAAAATGATTTTTTTTTTAAGTTTTCTGTTCTAAAGAGCTCCAAGAAAATTTGCACACGCAAATGTTGTTATTGTGCAGCCGGATCTAAATTTTCGACTCGACCTCTCAACTTGTTTCGAAAATGTTAGAGAAATAAAATTTTAAATTTTGATAACTCGAAAACTACTCGACTGATTCGACTCGTCGAGACGACAGACATATTAAACTCCTATAAGTTTATGAAATTTGAACTTGATAGAATATCTTATTTGGAAATTTTTCGGAAAATTGATTTCCAAGAAATCATTACTTTGAAGCTATTTGACCGATTTAGCTTCTTAACCAACGACACAGAGCTAGTTCAACCCTGCAGCTCATAGTCTCTAGAGTTATTCATTGAAAATACTTCATACCGTCGCTTCAGAACAATGTCACAGTCTTCAGCCAATTCTGACGAATGACAGCTGAATCGCCCAAATGTTCAAATAAAACAGTTCTCTCAAAAGAGAACTAAGTATAAAAGCAATTACCGTCTTTCAGGATATTACTGAAAATTCCAGATTTACGAAGAACACTTCAAGTCCCAAAAAGTGTAAAAGTATCGTTATACATAAATCAGTAGAGAATAAAACTTAATCTCTACATAAAAAAGAGAATCCTAAACTTTTCCAACATCATCGCAAAGTATCTCAATAATCTGAAGTTTCGAGTAATAAGAAGTAATAGAGTAAGAAAGATCTTCAAAAAGGGACATTCACCGCAATGTTTCTAACTCCGCAGAATATACCCTTCATCTAAAAAAAAAACTGAACTCAATAAACCGACAATCCTTTCCATTCGCAACAAGTGTTCTGGTCCTTTTTCACCAGGAACAATCATAAACGCGATTATTATCTCCGTAACTTCAATTCTACGAAAGTAACTCTGTCCGTCCAGTGACCGTGAAAAGCTCCTAAGCAATTCATCTTTCTCCTCATTTTCATCAACCCATTTACGTTCTCCAGGACCTATCGCATTTCAAGCTAGTCGCTAGTCCAACCCAGGGGGTCAATTCTCGAAATATGTCGCGTTCGCGAATCGACAAATGTCGAACAACTTAGCAGGGAAGTTGGTCGAAATTTGTCGAATCGCGAAGACTACATTATTCAAAAATCGACCCTCTGCAGCTTCTCTGAAATTTCCAAATCCCTAGCGCCTGCTGTTCGAGGTATTTTATTTATTGAAATGTTGTCAGTTTTTATAGAACTAACGGCTTCAACAAGTAATAAGTATCTCTTCACACAGCCAATTTTGATGAATGAGTCTAAATCACCCATACATTCAGAAAGAAAGCTTTCTGATGAGACGAGATCAATATACAGGGTGTTTCATTGGTAAATGAGCATACAGCAACCTGAAGTAGAACAACCCTGAGCGAGTCTAGAAAACCCATATATGATGGGTCTAATCAACTCCGTAACCGAGATACAGGGTGGATCATTTATTCACCAAAGTTTTGAATTTCTCGTGACTTTTGAGTTAACCGGTATATTCGGTTGATATCTGGAACTGGATGATTATCTTTCACAGGTCGAACAATTTATATTTAAATCCCTCAAAAATTCCAGGTCCGTATTTGAAAATATGGGACTGCTTCCAAGCTGATATTTAACACCCTGCATATTAAAATTTTTAAAGGACCCCGCACATTTTGTATGGGAATTGGCTCCCGGTGGATTTGGTTGAAAATTTGATATGATGTTCTACTAATCCTTCTGATCAAATGTCTAAACAGTCACGAAGCTGAAAAATGCATACTTCTAGGAGTTTTTAGCGATTTTTTGTATCCATTTTGGTTTACGTATTATGGGAATTGGCTCCCGGTGGATTTGGCTGAAATTTTGATATGATGTTCTACTAATCCTTCTGATCAAATGTCTAAACAGTCACGAAGCTGAAAAATGCATACTTCTAGGAGTTTTTAGCGATTTTTTGTATCCATTATTGCTTACGTATTACCGTTCACACAGAAATGTTTGAAAATATTTCGAATTGACAGAATCTGATTTCAATAATCACGAAATATTTTCAAATATTTCTGTGTGAACGGTAAAACGTAAGCCATAATGGATACAAAAAATCGCTAAAAACCCCTAGAAGTATGCATTTTTCAGCTTCGTGACTGTGGAGACATTTGATCAGAAGGATTAGTAGAACATCATATCAAATTTTCAGCCAAATCCACCGGGAGCCAATTGTCAGACAAAATGTGCGGGGTCCTTTGATGGAGATATTTGAAAAAAACATAAAATTTTCAATGGGTTTCAGTAGAGTTTATTGTCCCGCATGACAGTCTGCTCCAAGAAAACTTCAGGAAAAGATTGATATGTACAGGGTATTTCCGAATAAGGTGCCGTAAATTCGATTTCTTATCCTTGGACGATTTTCATCATTCATCTTCTTTTTTAACCATGTCCTTGGCATCTAAGGCCATCTAGACAGTGAGCATTTCAACACTTAGCACTCATTCCCATACTTATCATATTGCAAAGTATTACAATCTTATTCAAAATGAAATGAAGTAGGAATCACGTCCTTGGTATTCATGCTGCGAACTTTGACAGGGGTTAGGACAGGTGGTGAAAAACAAGACTAAGCTGAACTAAATGCCGACGTTTCGTCCGTATATTCGAACTTTTCAAGGCTACGAATACAAGAGAGATACAAAAATCAACAGTACAATCTAGTAAAACAATAAAAATGACAGCTAACAACAACGATGAATTGTATAATTTGATACCCAAAAACTTGATTCAGATAAACATCTTACACAAAAATAATAAATGTAGAACAGTAAATGCGATGACTAGACAATAATTCACTTAATATATACAGATAAAAAAACAAAAATTGTGTGAAAACTATGGTATAAACAAACTCAACAAATTCAATTTGTCTGATATAAAAGGGGTTATAAACATTGAGATTCGGAAAAATTGTTACCCGATTTCGTTAATTTTTCATTTTAATTTAAAAAAAATGATATCTAGTTTATTATTGTCTGGTCTTCGTATTTATTGTTCTATATTCATTATTTTTGTGTAAGATGTTTTATCGAAATCAAGTTATTGGGTATTTAGTTATACAATTCATCATTGTTGTTAGTTGTCATTCTTATTGTTTTTTAGATTGTACTGATGGTTTTTGCATCTCTATTATATTTTTATTCTTGAAAAAGTTCGAATATGAGGACGAAACTTCGGCATTTAGTTCAGTTTAGTCTTATTCTTCACCACCTGTCTTAGCCCTTGTCAAAGTACTCGGTTTATTTGAAGTCTTGTGTAATAAGTGGTAACATGGAACACGAAGGATCTTCATAAAAAGAAATAATGAAATAAAAAGAGATTCACCGCAACCATGCGAATGAATGTACCCTTCCTTCATCTCTCAAAAAACTGAACTCAATAATCCGGCAATCCTTTCCATTTGCAACAATTGTTCTGGCACTTTTTCACCGGGAACAATCATAAACCCGATTATTATCTCTTCAATTCTACGAAAGTAACTCTGCCCGACCAGTGACCGTGAATAGATCCTAAACCATTCATCTTTCTCCTCTCACATTTTCATCTACCCATTTACATTCTCCGGGACTATCGCATTTCGTTGTGAAGCGAGATTTTCGCGATGTTGCGTTTGACATGAGATCCTCGAATCAAGAAATGTTTTCGTGGTAAAAAACAAAGGATGGTTTCATTTGGAACGGAGAAATTCGTGAATTATACTTACGGTTCATCATCTTGTAGGAGGTTAGGTTTAATGAGCTTACCTGTAACAAAAAATTTAGGTTAGATCACTGTTTTGGCATGATGCTGTGTGGGAAGAGGATATATTTTCTAATCTGCTGGGTGATGAGATGGGAGAATAATTACGGTGAAATCTTACTTGAAAGTTTTCAAGCCAGTTGCAGATTTATATTTCGTACGAATTCTCTACATTGAATACTTAGACATTTCGGTATTATTAGCATATTAAATTATATTCACGATATGTCTGTTTCATCTGGAATCTTAATGTTCGTTTCAGCGAGTTTTTCTCTAGAGAAAGTGCTGTGTTGTTTTGTTAAAATATTCGTCGTTTTTCAATTCAAAGTCAAAAATTACTGACCTTAAGTAAGATTACTTTCAGAGCACAACAAAACTAATAGTATGATCTCAACAGTTCGGAATTTGAATTATTAATGCACGTTTTCCGTCGATCTCATAATGAAAGGTGATTTAAATGTGTACTAAATTGATCGTTAATGACCCATTTTACTGCTCAATTTATGCCATTTCAATGTGCAATCCTTATGGCAACAGTTCACAAAGTACACAGCAGCACTACGAGAAATGTCAAAACTCTACTGGAACGTAGATACATAGAAATTTTATTATGTCAAGTGTAAATCTTGTGCAAAATGAGAATGTATTTCAATCAAGAATTCATACACAATTCATATTGAAAAAAAATATTTTAATCAACTCGGTTTTTAATCGAGCGACTAATGGTCATAGAATCTCATCACACAGAATTCGAATTCTTGAAAAGAGAAATCCACGAATCCTTGGATTTGTGATTTCCCGAGTAGGTCTCACTATGTTTTTCCGAATTTGAAAACTCTCACCCTCTACGCCGAATTCCGCTCAACTTTTGTTCAAGTATATATGAATTGTGATAAATCAAATAAAAGGAAATTTGATCATCTACTACTTTCATTGGATATGTCACAATTCATATAATATTCCGATTTGAGGAAAAAGGTTCAGGGCGTAAAGAGTGACAGATTGATAAGTTCTTAATTTTTGCATAAGAAGCCGTGAAAAAAATGTTTTTTGAAAGATGATACTACCACAGTTTATTGAAGTGGAACAATATAAAAAGATTTAACTTAGGAATGTCATAAAAAAATTTAAAAAAAATTTTTAGTGAAAGAATGTTCTGATTTTCTTAATAAATCCGCAATAGTACAAGAACTAGCACATTGAAGTATAATTTTTTCTCAATGAGCTAACACGCAAGGATATTAGCTACAAAACAATACCAACATAATTTCTGTAAGTTACATATTTACTAAGTAATTGCTGCTCGAACATGACCCTTATGGAGATTGATAAAAAAAAAAGCCTCAGTACTGTACTTTCGATAATTGATGATAAATGATCAAACAAATTAATCATAAAAATTGATCAAAATGGCCGCTTCTGCTCTGTAGACAGGCAGTGGCCTTCATGACGACCTGTCTTGTGTCTTTTGCTCGCGTAGTGATCATGTTCGAGCACCAATAACTCTCAAATTATGTAACTTACAGAAATGATGTACTTGTTGTTTTGTAGCTAATATCCTTGCGTGTTAAATCATTGAAAAAAATACTTCAATGTGCTAGTTCTTTTACTATTGTGGATTTACTAAGAAAATCAGTACATATTTTCACTTAAACTTTCTTAGAGAATTTTTTTATGGCGTTTTCAAGTTGAATGTTTTTTATATTGTTATACTTCAATGAAAAGTGGTAGTATCATCTTTCAAAAAACATTTTTTCAACATCTGTAGGACCTTTCTGTCCAAAGAAATCGATATTATTTGGAAGGGTCAACGAAAATAAAAAAGTAAATTTCAAATGGGGGCTACAGCAAAACTAAGGGGGTAAACTTCCAAATTCTGGTGTTTTTGTCGATAATATTAGGTATATTTGATGCCCTTGAATTATCGCTGAGTCATGACCAAACACACTGTATATCCATCAGATTATAAAGTAGAGGATTGCTGCGCGTAGGGGGTTAGAAATATATACCTTATTTAAAAAAGCATGGAATAAATTGCATTCAACATTAAAAATCTACGTGTGCGAGGTTTTTCCCAGATAATTCTCCGTACAAAAATTATTGATGAGTTAAGTTACTTTTTTGGCACGCTGTATATGTTCAAACCTTCTTTTAATATCAAATTTCACATATTCTTTCAATACAACCTTTCTAAGACAACTCTCAAATTAATTGTGAGGCAGACAATAATTTTGACTTAATTTCTGCCACCTCAAATATCTTGAGAATCAGATCATACGTCTTCACGTGTTACGTTGAACATTTATTAGCCACATAACTGCATATCAACCAATTTCATCTCACTCAGTCCATTAGCGTTCGACAGAAGTAGCGTGTCTGAATGTGGCCGAAACCTGTCATTCTGCATGTACCTCAATATGGATACAATTCTAATCTAGACCCGAAGCTCAAAGCGATCTTCGTGATCAAAACGAGCGGTAGTAGACACGCAAAACTCTCCCACTGCCTCGTTCCTAGTTTAAGTTTGATATCTTTTATTGTTGTTAACACGAATTGGTTAGTTTTTACGGTCATGAGATCTGTTATGGGAAGCAGCGACAGCTTTTTATTGTCTATTGTGGCGAATGATGCGACACAAATAACTTTTTGTCGTGATAATGTATTATTAATAGTCATGCTACCTATTTTAAGGATCTGTAATATACGAGCACAGGAACAAAATGTTTTATTGAGCATCAAAAGTTAATAGGGTAGATGAAAGAGAATGACGGATTGTTGATAATCAAATGACAAATGCGCCTTCTTTATTTTATTTCAATCATTGTTACATAATGATACTTGAAGAGAATCTATAAAAGCAGTAGAAACTAGAAATGAAAGAGAAAGTGCACAACTTTCTTTAAACCATTGAAGAAAAACAGAGGAGAATGACATATAAAAATATAAGAAATGCCTTGGACAGGAGCTTGTGAGCGCTCGTTCATTGGTGGAGCAAGCAAGACTATTACCTCAAAGTTTCATATGGGACTTGAGATTGATACAGAATATATAAATGCAGCACCATCGGAATTATATTCTATTCAGAAAATGAAATAAATGATATAAAAAATTAAATTTTATGGTTCTGATGAAAACATCCTTTTGAAATTGCGTATGAACATTCAGTATATCATTCACAAAAAAAATTTCACTCGAATCAGATATCTTGTTATGGAAATATAAAGATTCTTCTTTTCAATATTTCAGTTGAATTTTCAATAGTTTTGTTGACACTGTGGCCACAAAATTTTGAATGAACATTCAGTATATCAATCTTCATACACAAAATAAATTCGGATATTTTTTTTATGGAGATATGGAGTTTCTTATTTTCAAAATTCCAATTTAATTTTATATGGTTCTGTTCACATTATGGCAACAAAATTTTGTATGGAGCTTATTATATGAGCATCTTTCATGTGACTGCAACATTTCATGTCGATTGGTTTCGTTTTGTCTGAGATATTGAGGAACAAACATTTTTAATGGCTATATTTTATGAAACTATGACTGGTTAACGAACTCAACCGAGGCATTTGGGAGCCGAACCCATCCTGAAAATCTCAAGTTTTGAGGACAATTCCTTCAGAGATCATGTTCGGCTCGAATGTTGAAAATCTCAGACATTTGGGCAAAACGATATATGTATATACAGGGTGTTCCTAAATTGAACGTACAAACGAAAAGGGGAGATTCCTTAAGTGAGTTTAAGAAAAAAAAGTCCCATAAACATGGGGTCGCAAACGTTTCGTTTTCGAGATACAGAGTGTTGAAGTTTCCAAATTTTTTTTCTCGAAATCGTTGGTAGATACGACAAAACTACAAGAGACCGAAAAGTTTAGTATAAGAACAAAGCTTCTTTTTACATTTTTTCAAATTAACAGTTGCTCACCAAAAAAAAGTTCTGCAGAATAACAGGTCGCAGTGTTCCAGAAAAAATATCACCCTGTAGATCTTCTATCGAAATTGCCATGTCACGTAGTCAGAACTCTCAAATGTAATATCTATGCCAAATTTCAGTTGAATGTCTTGTGAAGTGTAGATACTATGAGAAAAAAACTTGAAAAAAAATCAAACTTCAACACTCTGTATCTCGAAAACGAAACGTTTGCGACCCCATATTTATGAGGTTTTTTTCCTTAAACTCACTTAAAGAATCTCCCCTTTTCGTTTGTACCCTGTATAGCACTCGTTTAAATAGAACGATCGCTCAAAAACTACTCCTAAGGCTCCAGCGTACAAAAACATATAATCGCATGATTATTATTCTGAGGGTCCATTATTTCTGAAATGAATTTTATGAAAATAACTGAAGGTCCCCATTCCTATCCCATAATTATATCTTCCTCATACTTAAGGCATGTTGTGTCCTTCCATCGTAAATATTGAAAACATTTTAAAATAAAATTTCAATGTCAATGATTACATATTTACGGAATACCGGACGGACTGAATCACTTCTCAACTCAGATCGAAACCAAGAATAATGAAAACTACAATAACAAAGTAACATATCCATTCATGAGCATTAATTTAATTTATTTATTCATATAATTATAGAAATACAGGGTGCAGTAATGGAACTTGCTGATTCAGAAATTCAATTCTACAAAAACTTATGCAAATGTCGATTTAATTAATTCTCCATCATCGATTAGAACAATTGAAAAGTATGTTTAGACAGTTTTAAAGATGATATCTGATGAATAGTGTCCATTATTGTCGATATATGTTAATCGACTACGGAAATGTCGAACAACTTTGGATATGGGCCTTTAGCCGAACGAATGTCGTTCTTCAAGTCTGCCATAGTTCTGGGACGATCGTTAAAAACATGTGATTTTAGATTACTCCATGAAAAAAATATCAGGGAGCTAAATCAGGCATACACTACGAAATGCTGGATAGAATTATCCGAAATTTTCGAAATCGATTAAAGAAGTGTATTGGCAATAATGGACATCAATATATCGACTTTAGAACTGTCTAAACATATTGATACATTGATAATGCAATCATAATTAAATCGATATTTCCGTATTAACTGAATTTTCGAATCAGCAAGTTCCTAGGCTCATTCCTTCATTCGGAAAATAAAATAATTTTAATGCCAATGATTGTTTACGAAGCACCGGACGGACATAATTACTTCTGAATTCAGATGAAAACAAAAGATAATGTAAAGTACAATAACAAAGTGATTACAGATTCACTCATTGAATTAATATATTCGTATAATTTCAGTCTATTAATAGAATGAAAATTTTCCGAAACGAGAGTATTAACATTAAACATGTTATAACACCTTTATTGCTTGATATTGTGCTGCACTATAAATTGACGGAACGGGTCCAGTTCGCCGATCATCAATAGGTCACGCTCTTTCAAACTTGGATAAATGTCGACTCGAATCAAATGAGAGCATGAAGTTAGCATTTTATGCTGTTAGTCATCATCAGTTACCTTGAAATGATCTCAATTATTCACCGCACACGATGCTGTCATTTTTATTTTGATGCATTCGGGCGATAACGATGAATAAAATGGCTGACCGCAAATATCACCGTGTTAAATAGGACCAATTAGAGGGTTCTTAATGATCAACAATTTGTGGCTTTGCGTATTTTCGGTGACCAAACTAAAGGCAGACCAGACAGATAGCAATATGGGTTGTCCCGTAGACCGCAACATCGCAGCTTAAGTACCTCAGTGAAGACGTCTTTAAGTGCTTACCAAATCAGTCAACTTATTCTCATTACCGATGGTTGAATTCTTAAGCCTCAATTACACTCAGCCCTTCCTTCTGCCGCTCGCGTTGTCGGCAATAATTCACGAAATACTTCTGCGACAGTGTCGAAGGCAGTGAGCATTTGAACTGTGCTGCAACATTTCCCTCGCGACCAAGTGTCGGCAACGACGGAGAAAGAAATTCCACAGCAACCTAGTTAAATTTAAATTACAGCTGTTCACGCTGCCGGTCCTTTGACTTCCATACGAAAAGCCGCCAATTCAGGGAGCGTAGAGCAGCGTGAGTGGTAATGGGAGGCATCAGGGAAGTTATTGATTACATTCTCACTTCCCTGCTCAATTCTCTCCTCCCTGCCGTGGAAGTGAGCTGAATGTACCTAATCGGGGTGTTAAAACCTCGGATTTGGAAAGAATTTTATGCATCAGACTCTTTATTATTATTATTTGAATTGGGGTTGTTGTGGCTGAGTTAGCCTTCCGAGAATTCGACTATGTAGATTTGTTCTCTACTCATGGAAACCCAAGGAAGTCCTCAATGGCGTTGATAAAATTGTAACCTCCTCAGGAGCCTTGACAGTTATCTCTAGGTCATCCAGGACAGGTTTCCCCATATGAACTCCTCTGAGGCCAGCCAGCTCGGTACATCTGCATACTATGCGTTCAGCTGTTTCTTCTTCTGATCAATAGAACCTGAAAATCTGTTCTGCTGACATTCTCATAGTTATAGATATAGTTTGAAAAGAGGTTACAGTTCACTACGACCTCAAGGTCTATTGTGCCACCTTACAGAGCTGGTCTGGCCACACCCTTCATAGCTCGCCTTCCAGTTCCAGATAACTAATGGAACACAATATCTGTGGAGGCTTCAAAGAATCTAGTTTCTCAATCTTACAGGTTTCTCGCCTAAGGCATTCTCTCCTTAAGGTCGCAATGCCAAACCATTCCGTGAGGCGAAAAGGGGTTTCTTTCTCCACCCCACAGAACCTACACTCGTCAGTGTCCGATAATCCCATCCTCAACAGGTGCTTCCTGAGGCGACACTGTCCTGAAAGAAAGCCAGTGAGAAGGTGTAATTGTTTCTTACCAAGACCCAGATATCTTTTGGATCTTGCTCCGAAGGAACTTAGTGGAATGATCCATACCTGGGAGATTCCGCCAGAGGTTTTTCCTCTAGGCTTTCTCCTTCTCCAGGAACTCCTTCTTATAGGTATATTTACCTATACCATAAAAGGGTTCTGGGCCAATGAGTGATTCCCGAATGGCCAGGAACCCTGGTTGAAAAGACCTTATTTTTCTTGCCTACCTCATTGGAATTATTCTGGCACTCCCAGATAATCTTTGACTCGATGACGCAGGATCTCAGTGCTTTAATTGAAGCTTGACTATCTGAGTGTATGGCTATATCGCACTTCTGATGGTTTCGTTCCAGATTTATAACTAGACATCTTTCAATAGCTAAGATTTCCGCTTGAAAGACGCTCATACAGAAGCCTAGCGACAGTGAACACTTTGTACATTCTCATACTGTACAAAAGATATCTCATCTGTAGTGACAGTGCGACATCAGCAGTCCTACAATCACAGGATGCTCAGCTCGTGACAGCTGAAGGATCTTTCTGGTTTATGTTTTACCTACCATTAGGAAGTCCAGGAGCATTCAAATGGTTTTTCTGTTATTCAACTCCCATTGCTTGGCCTTATATTAACTTTTCTACGCTCGTAGAAATACTCAGGGCCAGCAAGTTGCTGGATGCTCTTTCTGCAAATTCATCGGCTAATAAGCGTCCATATTATTCATTCAACATATCCCATTTATTTGAACCGTAATATTTCTCCCTGAAAATCGAATATTTTTATAACGAACCAAACGACCAAGCTAGGTTAACTTCAGTTTCAGCATTTCATTAAACTCGCTCTTATATTTCAGGGCTCGAACAACACATATTTACACTATCATGAAAGATTAAAACTCAATCGAAACTTCATTATCCTGAAACATCGACACACTGGTAAATTTTCCAATAAATTGGCTTCTATCTAATAAAACTTCCTCACTCTCATCTCAACTTCCCAAGTTAATAATCTTCGTAACTTTAACGCGTGATAAATCACTCCCTCTTCTAGCTTGCAGAATATTTTCTCACATTTTCCCACACGAGGTCTGTTCAAAAGGAAAGATAACTTTTGTGTTTTTTGAAAAGCATTCATTCATTCTTCAATATCCATTTTGTTCACTTTAAATTTATCCTCTTCAGATATAATGTACATATACAAGCGCTTCTTCCAATCCTTGAAGCACTTCTGAAATGCGCATTTCAGCCAGTATGGCCATCGGCTCATTTTTTGAATCTGACTTTATCTCCTCAGATATCGATTGAAATACAATCTGGGAGGATTCTGCAATTCTGAAAAACTTTTATTAGGTTTCCACTTCCAGTCTCTGAAACAGAAATGAGTGCTCCTGCGAAAATCTTTGCACTATTAACCTCTTGTTATGGAAATACGAAGGTTCTCCTTTTTAGTATTCCAATTGAATTTTCTATTGTTCTTTTAACATCATGGCCACAAATTTCTGTCTGATGCTTATTAAGAGCATTCCGCATCTGACCGCGAAATTTAATTTCGATTGGTTTCTTTTTGTCTGATATATTGAGGAACAAAAATTTTGTATGGCCATATTTTATGGAATACCCTGTACGATTTGGCCAGTTAACGAACTTAACAGAGCCATTTAGGAACAGAACTCCTCCTGACAATTTCAAGTCTCTAGGACAATCCTTACGAAAGTTATTGTGCTGACGAAACAGAAGTAATTAAGAGATGAAGTGCTCCTGCGAAAATCTTTGCACCAATTGGTCAGGAGCTAATTGGTTTCGAGAAAATTGTTGCCTAACAGTAAAACTAAAAAAGGAAATAAATGAAAAGGAAAATGTAACGTTTCGGTGTCTATATCAGACACCTTCTTCAGACAAAATTGTGAAATGTTCGGAATTCAATTAGACTGCAAATGAAAAAATGCACAATTCCAAAGATTTCACAAGTTTGTCTGAAGAAGGTGTCTGATATAAACACCGGAACGTTACATTATCCTTATCATTTATTTCCTCCTTTAGTTTTACTGTTAGGCAACAATTTTTTCGAAACCAATTAGCTCCTGACCAATTGGTGCAAAGATTTTCGCAGGAGCACTTCATCTTAATTGAATTTTTCTAATTACTTCTGTTTCGTCAGCACAATAACTTTCGTAAGGATTGTCCTAGAGACTTGAAATTGTCAGGAGGAGTTCTGTTCCTAAATGGCTCTGTTAAGTTCGTTAACCGGCCAAATCGTACAGGGTATTCCATAAAATATGGCCATTCAAAATTTTTGTTCCTCAATATCTAAGACAAAAAGAAACCATTCGAAATCAAATTTTGCGGTCAGTTGCGGGATACTCTCTATAAGCCTAATGCAGAATTTTGTGGCCATGGTGTTAAAAGAACAATAGAAAATTCAATTGGAATACTGAAAAGGAGAACCTTCATATTTCCATAACAAGAGGTCAGACAGATTTTTTCTTCGAACATTTATATGTTTGTCCCATTGATGTCAGTTAATGATAGTGCCCAAAGAAATAATTATTGGGGTATTTATAATGACCGGGCAATGTGAGAAATTATCGATAAGTTATTCAAATTCATCAAATTGCCCAAAGTTAATGGTCATTATTCATAATAATCGAGCATTATGAGTACTGACCTAAATAATTACATTGCCCGTAACATATACACAGCTCACGGAAATTCGAAATTCACCTCTTCTTTGTAACAGACCTAGTATACCTCACAAGCTCTAAAATCATCAGAAATGAGAAATTTCCTCCAGCGAAATTGAATATATTCAGGCATGTTTGGCAGCGGCAAAGCTTTTCCAGGCTGATTGTCAACACCGTAATTTATTCAGATCTCTGTGTACTTCGGAAAAACGCAATGGGAATTCTCCTTTCACTCCGCTGCTTTTTCGGCGAATTGAAGAACTCCCAATTCTCAGACGGTCTGACTTTCACTGCCCCAATTTTGGGAAGCCATCAGCAGGGCCAACAAATCAGCCGGGAGGAGCATTAAAAAACTCTTAGCAGGAAAATTGCTGACCTACTTTTGTCGAATGAAATTCATCAGGTGAAATTAGGTTGGAAATTATTTTTCATGTTGTAGGAAAACGGGAAAATTTGGAAGATCTGGCCTCTGAATGAGGTACCGGAAGCATTAAAATGCTCGGAAGACGTACAAAATGATAACGAAGAATTTGCACGAAGAAAATTGAAGCATAACATTGTTCCATCTTCACGTCACTTTTTTCACTTTAAAAACAGAAATTTACTGCTCCAATTTAGGCTATAAATCACCTTCGAACATTCAGATAACTATTCAATTAGTTTCATTTCAGGTAAATTCAATAATTAATGCGGAAACATCGAAATTCTAGTGCCACATTTCCACAAATTCTAAGGAAAGCCTGCCATTCCTCATGGTAAGTTTGGCACCACTGCTACATCCTTCGGCGAGTGATATATCAAATGATGGCGGGAATTACGGGAAAGCATCGTATTCATTCACGCGAAATAATCTGCGGCAGTGCCAAATCTACAATTGACAACGTCAGGCTTTCTTTAAAATTTGTGGATAATTGCCGTCTCTAGGATTTCGATGTTTCTGCATTGATTATTGAATATACCTCAAATGAAACTGATCGAAAAATTATTTGAATGCTCAAAGGTGACTTATGAACTAAATTGGAGCAGTGAATTCGTGTTTTTTAGTGGAAAAAGTGACGTGTAAATGGAACATTTCTGAAAATTTGGAGGGCCATATTTTCTAAACTAAGACAGACCGCCACTTGTTGGTTTTACTGATGTTGTACAAAAACACTCAATGAATACAATGACACCAAAATCTGGTCTGCTATTCATTTACCGAAAGTTTTAATTTGAAAATGCAATAAAACGAAAAGAGTTCGTTGTTTTGCCAATAAAAACTGTTCCGGTTGAAAATGGAATTTTCTTTCGTTCATATAATGGATCCCAAAATTACCTTTTTATTTGAATTTTCAACCATCCATTTTTTGTCCAATAACGTTCGATCAATTTGGCACGAAACTAGAATGTAAGTGCTCTTTCTCCAGGTGGTTAGCTTCGGAAATATGACTTTTTTTGTCTACATCAATCGGGTAACACATCAAAAGATTGGGAACATGTGATTTTTCAACCATACAACAAACACGGGCTGTCGTGCTGAGCTTTTCACAATATTGAAAGTTCTCACGGAGTAGCACTTTAATATCTTTCGAGCTGTCAACAGAAATATTTTCGGCTCGAATGAAAGTTCCAGAGGCAGTGGCATATAACGCTGGGATTAAATTGCACACATCCAGAGCGCGACAGTGGCGGGTATTGGATTTCGGACATTGTTTTCCTTTGCGTTGATTGGACTCGGTTGTTTTCACGAATGACATTTTGGGGTTGTTTTTGTATTTCCATTGGAATTTGATCCAGTGTTTTTCTTGGTCTATTTTTAGATGGGAATGGGTTGAGAAGATGGGGCAGTTTGCTGAATTCTTCACATATCATTCATTTTCTACTCCTATTATTTTCTATCCTATTACTTGCGACATCAAAATCAATACTAATCAACAGTGTCTTTCTATAGGGAAATATATAGCTTTTTCCCCGAAATAGGATTCAGTTTAAGCTGTCGCCCTTTATTTCAACTCTTTTTTTAAGTACTTGTCGCAAGCTTAATCTCCAGAGAAAACTAGATACGGAAATGATTCAATGCAATTTGGCCATAGTTGCCTACGATTCGAGACACGGGCATCGTCTTAGTGAAAAAACATATTTTCTTCTTGATTTCTAGTTGTTTTTTCGGAGATTTCTTAATTCTAATACACAAATCAGGATATATTGTACTCGCTTTTGATGGTCGTGCCTTTTTAAGATTGCCTATCAACATATATCTGAGCACATTTCAAAATACGGATCCTTTCCTAGTCGTCTGTCATGAAGAATTCATGGAGCCAAGATTAAGTTTCGTCACTGAAGATGATTTTGCGATGAAATTCATCATTTTATTGTCCGAACCTTATTGAAAAACCCGATACATGTATAAGTATTTCTAGGTCTGGTATCATTTGTCCAAATGAAAACGTTGACGCCCTTACAGAAAGGAAAGCAAACACTATTATCACCGGGCTTTTGCCCTTATGATGGGTATCACCCGTTATGATTAGACAGAGGTCGATGATTGGAGAAAAAACATTTTTACTGGAATTAACACACCGAGGTTCACTGTTTCCTGAGATATCACCTGCACAAGAGCGGTAGGGAAAACTTCGATATTAATTATAGTAGGTACAGTAAATACAGCATCTATTTTTCAAAAAATGACCTACAGAAATTTGACTTGATAAATGAATAGGAGTACATAAAAAAAATTTTAATGCCAGATTTCCGAAGTGATCCTCCCTGGTTTTAAGGAAATCAAAAAACATTTTTAAATTCATTTTTTCGGAATCCCTGGGTTTTAGAGAAAAGTTCATTTAACAAAAAATGTAGAGGACATTGTAATTTACATTTGATCTCATTAGAGCGAAGTCGTTTGACTTGAAATACAAAAAGTAGGTGGCGCTAAAGTATCAAAAAAGTGGTTCTTTGGCATTTCCGTTGAAAATAAATAATTTTTTGCAGTAATGTGAATGGAAAAGTTATTTGTCACAAAATTAACTACATTTTTTGTATGGACAGTTTTTTGTAAAACTCACCGTTATCGAGCAGGAGCTTGTCAAAGTGTAAAAGTTGCACATTATGTGCCGCGCCGATGCGTGAAAAAAACCGTTACGAGAACATTAACTATGCTGCGTTGCATCTTTTCGCCAACAGCTCGGTAACGGTATCGGTAAGTTTAACAAAAAAACTGTTTAGACAAAAAATGTAGATAATTTTATGAAAAACAACTTTCCCATTTACATCACTACGAAAAAATTGTTTATTTTTAACGAAAATTCCAAAAAACCACTTTTTTGTTACTTTAGCGCCACCTACTTTTTGTATTTCAAGTCAGATGACTACGCTCCAATGAGATAAAATTTAGATAACAATGTCCTCTACATTTTTTGTCGAATAAATTTTTCACTTAAACCAATATATTCTGAAAAAACGCATTTCAAACTGTTTTTGGATTTTCTCAAAACCAGGGGGGGGGATTACTTCGGAAATCTGGCATTAACATTTCTTTATGTTCCCCTATCGATTTATGAAATCAAATTTCTGTAGGTAATTTTTCGAAAAATTCTTATTTTTTCGTGCTATATTGACTGTTCTATTAGTATTATGGCTCGGCAAGCAGATATTATGCCAATGCAATATGGTGGCGCAACCAGACTTACTCTCCTGGTTGAGATGACCTTGATGCCAGCAGACAAAAAAGCAGTCTCCTATGAAAATAATCAACTTTGACAAAGAGGTTCCTAGGAATAATTTAGCTCTATCATAATAACGCACAAAATAAGTTCCTGTGCTTATGAGCAAGTTTCATTATCTCAAAAACTATTGTCTTCCCTTACAGTATTATTTCATCCACTCCTGTAAACCAATCTACCAACTTCAGTTGAAAATAACTTCATCCCAGGTACTGTCTATGTTCAACAAGAATTTCCTTCGAAACACAGTAATTTTTCGCATTTTTCGCGTACTAAATCACGGGCAGGAATGCCGTAGATAAAATTTATCACTCCTTTGAGGGTTTCCGTCAACGCTTTTACACAAACCCCTTTTATGAAGATATAAGAGTGAACGCCAGTCCGGTCTAAAGGTTGCTTTTATGATCATTTCCTAACTTCTGCTCATTTTTGGCGGTCTCACCGCTAAAATAAGCAGGGTCGAACGAAGAATTTGCTTAATATTCATTGCGGCCATGATTTATTATCGCATTTTGCCGAAACTGTGTTGAAAATTCGCATTTGGCCCGGACCCAACACCTGTTTGCATTATCTGCCGGTAATTCACGTGGTGGAAGGGCTTTATCTTTTATCGTTAATGCATGAACGGAGCACATCTACACAGATACAGGAATTATGCGGGAAATGAATATCATCCGTAGAAACGAATTTACTCGTTGTATATGAATTTTATTATCCGCTGAATGAGATTTTATCATCCGCAGAATTAAATTTTGCCATCCGCGAAATGAAATTTCATCGTCTGCAGATGGAAAGATTTTGTTTCATTATCTGCAAAATTGAAAAAGTTTCGAAGCTTTGCTTCTCGAATTAGCGTGTTGACGGTTGGTAGAATAATGAATAAAATGGTACCAATAGTTCTCAAAATATTCAACTTTGAATTTTCGTCATCTCACTATTTTTTTACTTTTATTATATTGTTTATTCAATTCGGATTATGTTACCCTTTTAAACGTCGTAAAACATGATTACTCAAAATTAATCGAAGAATCACCTAGTTTTGGCCGCATTTTAATAATTATATCTCCAGCAAACCTGAAATGGAGAAAATGCTTTTGAATTAATTAATCCTTTTTCTTTTCATATAAATTTTTGTCCTCTCAAGAAAAACAAAAATTTATACAATGAATCAATAGAAAAATCCCTCGGCAAAAATAAGATCAAGCCACTGGACCAAGAGATCAAAAGAGTGTCCGTATAATATTTTTCTTTTAAGTTAAGAGTAAAACAGAAACTGAGATAATAATCCAAGTTAAAACTGTCCAAATGTCAATATTGGCTTAACACTCGAAAACGAAAGTGAACAGAGTAATGGGGCAATGACGGCATAATAAGTTTCTCGAAAAAGATGACCGCAATGTGCCATTCAATTTCTAGGTAAATAGTTGAATAACTATTCAATCAGTTTCATTTCAGGTAAATCCAATAAGTAATGCAGAGACATCGAAATTCTAGAGGTACCACATTTCCACAAATTCTAAGGAAAGCCCGCCGTTCTTCATGGTAGATTTGGCACCACTGCTCCGTCCTTCAGCGAGTGACATATTAAATGATGGCGGGAATTACGGAGAAGCATCGTATCACATTCACGCGAAAGAATCTGCGGCAGTGCCAAATCTACAATTGAAAACGACAGGATTTCTTTAGAATTTGTGGGTGTTTCTGCATTAATTATTGAATACACCTGAAATGAAACTGATCAAATAGTTATTTGAATGTTCGAAGGTGATTTATGAACTAAAATGAAGCAGTGAATTCGTGTTTTTTATTGAGTAAAGTGACGTGCAGATGGAACATTTATTGAACTTTGAGGACCCAAGACAGAACGCCACCTGTTGGTATCACTAATGTTGTTCAAGAAGACTCAATGAATACAATGACACCAAAATCTGGTCGATATCTGCTGGTCACCGAATTTCAAATATTTGCCAAGCTTTCAAGTGAATAGCCCACCCGTTAGTTACGTCCACCTTAAATCGATATCTGTCATTGAAAATGGCGACAAGGATCATCACAAAAACTTTTAGCTAGACGGCCATGCGGATACAATTGCTTTTTCTTTACTTTTCACTGAGTCCAATTCTGTCGTTTGAGACCATTCTTGGCTCTATTCGAAAATTACAGTTCTTCCGGCAGAACGCATTAGAACGATCCTAACCTTTTTTATAGAATCTCCAGCCAAAACTATTCCATTTAATTCTCTGAAAACAGTGTTTTATTCATTATCCCAGCCCACGTTATAATGATTACCTAGGTCTCCTCCCCAGATACTCAACTTCTCGAAAGTACAGAATAAAAAGACGATTTTCCCTGTAAGAAAGATGAATAAAAAGCGATCTTCTCTTCCTAAAACAATTCCAAAAACTTAAGATACCAGAAGGGCTCGTTGAAAACGATACAAACTGCCCTCGAGAATTTCGTCGTCTGCGTTTTAACCTCTTGAGCACGTATGCATAAAAGCTTTTATGGAATTTTTCAAGAGATGTAGCGCATCAAATTAAATTTCTATGGCGTCCGAATTTATGTTAGTACTCGAAATGAACGGAATTGCTAAAGTTGGGGCATAAAAGGAAGTTTTACTCACAGTGATATTCTCACATAATTTTCAAGTATTTTATTGCTTTCTTTATGGTATGAGGATTCCTCACAAAGGAGAATGTGAAGAACTCTCAGTTCGATTCACTCTGTTCATTTCGTGATGTGACATTTGATATTTTGGCAACACTGTGATTATGTTCAAGGTCATCCTGGTGTTAAGATGTCAACGTTTTTGTTTCTGATCTTTCTTGGTGGATACAACATTTTTTAATTGTACGAGAATGAGAATCGAAATTTCGAATAGATATCGTTTTGACAAATAACTGTTATTTTCTAATTTTGAGCCGAAAATGGTCTTATACTCCCTGATGACGAATTCGTGGTCAAATTCAATTCTGTCCGTGGGGCCCTCAGGCCGTTAGCACAATAACTTTGGAAGTGATTGTCCTAGAGGGTAAGTTCGATTCCAAAATGGCTCGGTTAAGTTCGTTAATCAGCCAAATCGTACAGGGTGTTCCATAAAATATGGCCATTCAAAATTGTAATTCCTCAATATCCCAGACAAAACGAAACCCATCGAAATGAAATGTTGCGGCCATATGCAAGATGCTCATGATAAGCTTCATGCAAAATTTGGTGGCCATAGTGTGAACAGAGCCAATTGAATTGAAATATTGAAAAGAAGAAACTTCGTATGTTCATAAAAAAATATCCGATTCGAATGAAATTCATTTTAAAAATAAAAATTGATGCGCTGAATGTTCATGCAGAATTTTGTGGCCATAGTGGTAACAGAACCACAGAAAATTCAATAGGAATATTGAAAAGAAGAATCTCTATATTTCTATAACAGAATAACCGATTCAAGTGACATTTATTTTATGACTCAAACCTGATATAGGTACTGAATGTTCTTGCAAAATTTCCAAAGGATCTCATCATCAGAATTATAGAATTCAATTTTTGTAATTATTTATTTTTTACATATTTCATTTTTTGAATAATTTCTAGAATATAATTCCGATTGTGCTGAGATGCTGCATTTATATATTAGGTATCAATCTTAAATTCCATATAAAATTTTGTGGTAATAGTCTTCTTGCTCCACCAAAGAACGAGCGCTCAAAATCTCCTGCTCAAGGCTTTACTTAAATTTTTTATCACAAATATCTAACACGATAGATCAAAACTATTTTTGAGGGAAATTTTTGAAGGGTTGAATCGTTTTTGGAAGGTTCAAAATTTGTTTACGTGAATTCGCCCTATTTTTCTTTTCTCTCAAATTTGAACGCCCTGTAATTCAGAGTCACCCTAAGGAACAAACCGGCAATATGAAATAACTGTTTATAAATCGAAAGCGAAAACGATCGAAAACCAGAAATCAACATTTTATGTAAAAAATAAAATAAATATACAGTTTCATTTTATAACCTCCAAGTAATAAACGGCCGTATACAACCAATCATTAATACAAACATCCAGTGAAAGATCACTTTCAACCTTTTACCATCTAAATACATAAAAAATGCATGAAATCCACCCACGGACTCCCAAATGAGTTGATTTTTCTTTTTTCTTCCTCTGATACTCAACCCATGCGTAGAAGTCGGTTGAATAATTCATTGTTGTATTCAAATTCGTTACGATCGTGCCTTTTACTCGGTGCAAGGTTAACAAATAGTCAAACAACATTCCATTTCTTCTTTTAACACCTCCGGACCCGTGGGATTCCACCTTAACGTGTTGAACAGAAGGCGCGAGCAGCATCTCAAGATTTATCGGTTAGTATGGAATAGTTACCTTTGATACAACTGCATAATTTACTGATAATCTAATACGGGTTGGAAATTCTAAAAATAAACCTATAATAAAAAAACTGATATCAGAATAAAATATTATGCAACGAGCGAATAATAGCCATTATAAGCAAGTAGCATACTATACTTTATCCACGACTACTGAATATATTTCTTGAAGATTTCAACATTTGGCAACCGCGACAAGACCCTTCTATTATAAGCGTGAAAAAGTCAAGTTGACACATAAGAAATTTTGGAGAACTATTCATTGTATATTTAGTAATAAAAATGCTTTAATTGATATAGTGAAAGTACATTTGGCCCTCGATTGACAAGGTATACCTACCCTTATTTGTTAGTTGGAGTACTTTACAATACTGAAGAAATACAAATTTGAAGAATTATATCAAAGCTGAATCTATGAAGAATATGACAGTAGTGAATTATACATACATACATTGATCACTTGTGATTGATGGATATTATTTTGGCCGAGCCCACAGACGTAAAATGGCTAGATTGTAAAATAGTCTTGGATAAATATGTATAGTTCGTTTACTTTCCAAAATTGTACCTAAAAGAACGCCAGGTTCGAATTTGGCGCCATTTGGTACTGCCATTATAATGCCATCATAATATGAAGACGTATTCAAACGATCATCGTTTAATTACAATAAAAAATTTTAGAAAGCCCTGAGCCTGTGCTTTTAGGCGCTCGTTCATCAGTGGAGCAATGATGCTATTACCTCGAAATATTGTACAGGACTTGAGATCAATACTAAATACATATAAAAATTCGAAATCTCAGCAGAATCGAAAAATATTCTGGAAATTATAAATATGTAAAAAAAAATGAATTTGACCACGAATTCGTCATCAGGGAGTCGAACCCTATCGTTTGACATTTTCGACTCTAAATTCGAAAATTTCAGACATTTGGGCAAAACAATATATCACTCGTTTAAGTAGAACGAGCGCTCAAAAGCACATGTCAATACAGGAGTTAGGCTGAAACAGATCGTCCATAATATCAATTTTTCTGAACGAATCGATAATGTCTGCCATTTGAAAATATAGATATACTTATAGTTAAAGTTATGTGATCTATGAGAGTGAATCTAGGAAGAATTTCTATTCGTGGTCAAGAATTGAACAATTCATTTATTTCATATTATTGAATAACGCATTTATCAATATGACATCAACGGAAGCCAATAAGATCAAACGACGAAACACTATTTTTTGTGATGATATTTGAAGAAGAAAATGTTTGCCGGTAAACCTGAAATATGACATTTTTGTACACCATAAACAGGAAATTCAAAAGGATATTGGTAAAAAAATCCGAAATATTGAATTTACGTCATTCTACTATCGTCAAGAAAGAGCATATATTGAAAAATATAAATATAAACAGTGATGGCATCATGATATCATCAAGCTTCTATAGTAACTCCCTCGCATCATCGTGACCTGTAGATCATTGACTTTAACCGTTAAAAAGAGAAACAGTGATAGATTTATATTTCAAGGATAACCCAGAAAAATGAATTTTTTAAGAAAAAACTATGATTGAGGTGGTATATTAATAAAAAATCATATTCCTTAATCAAATGACCCAACTGAAGCTTACTTCACAATACAAATGTAGAAGACATTGATATTCCTCTACGAGTTTTTGAATAGACGAGTAAAAGAATTGAAATTAATCGAATTTTTCCATGACTACTATTCAGTTATTTATGCATTGAAGAATGTTCGCTAACCCAAAAAAAGTTTTCTGAATATCTTCAAACGATAAATCTCGTAATACGAGATTTCCAAGTATCAATACATAATAATACATATTTAATTGTAACATTACATTCGCGATGAAAACTTGGATAATCTGTAATATTAAAGCATAACAAGATGTGTCATAATACTGTACGAAATCACCGCAGAATTAGAAGATAACATTTCCAAGCAAAAATTGCTTAGAATGAACAAAATATTCACGAAGGCGAAGTTCATCATCTGGAGAAAAGTATTGACCTTTACATCATCCACTTTCATTTTCATATTTTGATTCAAAATATTGATTCTCATTTCAGTCAACTTTCCTTCTTTCCAATGCAAATACGATTCGTATTTAATTCAATTCAAATGAATAATAAATCCAACCGTTTATTCATGTTGGCTTTCACAACGATCTCGTTTCATTGTGATCGATAATTTTGTTATTTTTTCCTGCTGAACATTCAAATGAAGATTGCATTATTAATGTCTGGTTTGTGAGAAAGCAGAAACCTAGACGCCAGCTGAATCATGTTGTTATTCAAGAAATATGGTTGGAAAGTGAACAGTTTCTCATTAAAGATCACAGAAAATTGTGTTCATTATACAGGTTGAACCAAATTGGACATTATGGAATCATAAGTCATATTTCACAATCAGACAAAAAAGCAAGATGTAAGATTGTCTTCATTGAGTTCATTCGCCATTTGAATAAAGGGTTTTCAATAAGAGGTGTTATTTTCATATTCAAAGAAAAATGCCATTTTTCAATATAAATAATCGGATGTTTAGTTCATTATTAAGAAGAAACTATTCCGTGAAAATAACATCAGGCAAATGACCACCAAGACCACGCTTACAGGACCATATCCTTTTAATGAAATACCATCTTTGAGGTCTTGAATCGACGCTAAGCTATTGGCGTACCTTCTCTTTCACGTAGACCCAAAGGAAGAAGTCGCAAGATGTTTAATCACAAGATCTCGATGGCCAATTGTGATAACCTTCGAGAGATAACACGGTCCGGAAACTATTCCCTCAAAAGATCAATGGTTTCGTTGCTTGTGTGACACATGTGGCGCATTCTTGTTGAAGGTAAACGTTATACAAATCAATACTATCCAATTTCGGCCATAAAAAATAACTGTCGGTACAGCAATCCATTCACCGTATTTGTTGCTCCAACTTTTTCGGATACAGCAGCAATATTCTACGCTGTTTTTGAGCGACGTGCACGGGTTTTAGTCTTTACATCACTTACTTGTCCCCACAGCTCGAATTTTTTCACCAATTTTTTATTGCGGTTCGACAAGCCAAATTTTCACCATTTTTATAGTGAATTTTTATCATTTCAATGCGTTTCCTGAATTTTTATTAATGGTGTAGTTTCTTCTCCACTAACCCACCATGATATCAGTCCATCATGCGATTTAACCAGTGAATATAGAAAAAGTCAATGTTTCGGTTATGTTTTCGCTATATTGTAGACAGTAAGATTGTCTTTATTGAGTTCATTCGCAATTTGTATCTTACCCAACTTGTCAAATCTGAATGTGAATCTAAAGAAAAAATAGGATCATACATGTGAAAGTTCGTTCCTTTTTGTAGATTCTTTCCAACACTCAGAATTATTTTTTTCATTGGAAGTAAATTGCCATTCTGCTTAAGAGAAAATCAGAAAAAAAACCCTCCCAAAGTGAAAATTTATCTGCCTGGGCCAAAATATCCAGATAAGGCAACCACCCTGTATAATAAATCCAAGGATTTTTAAAAGGAGTCTTGCAAGTTGCTGCACTAGCAGCTCGTGTCAATTCCCCTAGGCCCCCGATTTTATTACCCTGTGTGCCTGCCAATAAAACGTGAAACTGAGATTTAGTAGCTAGATGGAGGGTATGAGGGTAACCTTCGAGGGGTAAATAGTGTTGCATGCGTGAAGGTTCATCTGAAATGAGGCGATTTCGAAGGAGTTGGTGAAAATGGTTGAATCAGTTTTTTTATTCCTTCCAATCGACTGGGATATGCAAAATGTGTGTGCGTAGAAGGCTGAACAGTGCCAATACAACCCAAGAGTTGCCGCACGATAGAAAGTCAAGAAAAGAAGTTTTCTAAAGTTTCATATGCATTTGGTGAGGAATGTAATAAAACACACTATGTTTCATTTTTTATGATCTTCGGCGATCAATTTCGGAATTATTCCATCATCAGGCCAGTGTTTCTGAATTGAAATGAACATAAATCGTTCAAAAATATTTAAAATGGTTTTTTTTGTCAGAATCACTAAAATGTTTGATGTCTAGTCAACAGAACAGATAAACCGGCAATAAAAGTTAACAAAGATAAAAAATTTCAACAATTCTGACAAAAGAAAACAATTCTAAATGTTTTTGAACGATGTATGATCATTTTAATTCGAAGACACTGGCCTGGTGATGGAATAATTCCGAAATCGATCGCCAAAGATTAAATAACTAATACATGGTGTGTTTTATTGGAGAAAAATAAGGAGGATATTCAAGGATCAAAAAATCGCCATACATTTCTTCCATTCATTGCAAGCCATCAGCTAATATTATGTTCATATTGTTGAGTAATATGTCATCTTGAGAAATCAAAAATTGCAATTTTGACGTGAACGTCTTATCAGAATATAGTCTGTTCACGGAAGTTTGAGCGCATAGCAGGCGTTCGTTCATTTATCTGAAGTTGGCAGTATTTGCTGTCATGACGTAAAATACCGGCCATTAGCATCCATATAGTCCGTTCACGAAAGCTTGAGCACATAGTAGGCGTTTCTTTATTTATCTGAAGTTGGCAGTATTTGCTGTCATGACGTAAAATAAAGTCAAAGTTGCGAATGTGCCCGGCCTCGTCCGACGAGCTTGCGAGTTATTAGAGAACTCTATGCAATATTGACAACATTGCGTATCAATCGGACAAGAAAATAAAGAACATAACCTAAAATTTCAATATACACAGTGGAATATGCCAAATTTCCATGGCCAACCGACGGCTCAACCTTTCGTGAACGGAGTATATGTATAGGTCTCGAGTCTCGTTCAATAAGCTCAATAAGCAACCTCTGTGAAAATATTCTACGAACAGTAAAGTTGTCATTTACCCATGGACCTATAATAATCTATGCATTTACCAGCATTTTTTCACAAACAAAATTTGTACAAGTTTTATTTTGAAATTTGTTTCTGTGAATCGAACAAAATTTCCATTTATTCTCAGAAGTTTCCCATTACAAGAAGAACCTATTATTCCACCAGCAATTCTCGAATCTGATACCCCACAAATTTATGCAGGTTTTCTCGTAAACCAAAGGGGTAAAATACTTCAACAGCGGAAAATCCCCCGCAGTTATTCAATTTTCGAATAAGAATGTCCGACTCGAATATACGGTTGACGCAAAATTACACTGTGTTGCGGCTGCGGGATATATATGTTAAACTATACGCCATAAAACCAGGAAAACCACGCCTTCGGCTGCATTACTTTCGCCGGGCGGAAGGATTCCACGTATTTTTCCGAATTGAACACACATAACAGCGCGGCAAGGGCGAAACTATGCGATCTCGGTATAAACTTACCAAACCAACAAATCGAAAGACGAAACCAGTTCCTCGAGATGCGGGAAACAGTTGATAAAAATCCGGATTGTGGGTGTGAGAGAGATTTTTCGCGGAATTTTCTTTTATGCTTCGGTGCGAAATTGCTTTCAGGCGAGAAGACATCGTCTTATGGGGATCTTTTTATTGGATCTGATATGTGTACATGGTGGTTCAATAAAATGTGTGATGATGACGAAAATAGGTATTTGGCGAGATGAATATTTAGAGAAATAAGAAAGCTGACGCTCTTGTTAGAAAAGAGCAAACTTTTCCTTCAATGTTGGGTCTCACCCATACTGATTCGGAAGAAAAGCAACATTCTTACTTGATTAACACACAAAGTCAAACACGAGCACTGATTTCATCTTCGAAAGAGAAGGCTTAACGAGCTCTATCGTTGTCCAAAATCGAATTATGGCTAATTAGTGGTCTTCTCACAGGTTACTGTTTTGTGAGATAGCCCTTGCTCAATATCGGTAAGGAAAACTCCGAAAGGTGTTGATCGGCCGCATTTAACACCGAGCACAAATTATGCCACTACAAGGTATTTGCGCAATCCAGACTTACTCTCCTGGCTGCCGCGACCCTGACGCAAGCCGGCATAAGAGCGAAGTCTCCTAAAAAATGATCAACTTTGCAAAGGAGGTTACATTCCTGGGCAAAATGTCGTTTTAGTATGGTGAAGCACAGAATACCTCATTCACCCAGTGCAGAAAGGTAGTCGAAGTACCAATCGACCAAAATCTACAATGCAATGAGGCATACCAAACTCACACCTGGGAGGTTTCACACATTGGATCAAACGACTGCAACATAACCTAAAATTTTAATATACACAGTGAAATATGCCAAATTTCCATGGCCAACCGACGGCTCAACCTTTCGTGAACAGAGTATAGTTATAGTTTCAAAAGGGGTTACAGTTCACTGCGATCTCAAGGCCTATTGTGCCCCCTTACAGAGCTGTTCTGACCACAAGGTGGGTTTCTTCCTCCTTCCTACAGAACCAACACTCGTCGGTGTCCGATAATCCCATCCTCAACAGGTGCTTCCTGAGGCGGCAGTGTCCTGTAAGAAAGCCAGTAAGGAGGTGTAATTGCTTCTGACCAAGATCCAGATATCTTTTGGATCTTGTGTTTCAGAGTTCCTTAATTAACTGAAATTATCCACCACAGGGAGATTCCGCCGAAGTTTTTCCTTCTCGGCTTTCTCCTTCTCCAGAAACTCCTCCTTATAGCTACATTTACCTATACCACAGAAGGGTTCTGGGCCAATGAGTGACATTTGTACGCCCTCTTTGGCAAGTGTATTGGCATCTTCGTTTTCGAATGGCTGAAAACCTAGATTAAAAAGACCTTATTTTTCTTGCCTACCTCATCGAGTTTTTTCCGGCACTCTCAGATCATCTTTGAGTCGATGACGCAAGAGCTCAATGCTTTAATAGCAGTTTGACTATCTCAGTGCATGGCTATATCGCACTTCTTATAGTTTCTTTCTAGATTTATATCTAGACATCTTTCAATAGATAAGAATTCAGCTTGAAGGACTTTTTGAGCACTAAAAACGTCAATTTGATGAGCCATCCACCGTTTAATCCTTACTTATTGTTTTGGATTTTCCTGAATCACAGGAGCTGTGAAGCGATTTTCGATGATCAATGTTTATTTGAAGGACAATCCTCGTCACTGAGCGAACAGAGTTTCACAGAAAAAGAAGTATTTTGGAACTTTAAAACTGCACGGTCCAAAAAGTATTTGGATATCATTAAGGATATGTTACGATTCTCACAGGTTTTCTTATAGGACAATGTCGCCTTAGGAAGCATATAGTATGATGAGAATTGGTTTCACAGAAACCGACGAAAGTAGATTCTATACAGAAAAGTAGATCTTTGGTCGCATAGTCCTCTAAGGTCGCAATGGATTGCATACCTTTCAACAATATAAATTAAATACCAGAAAAAAAATTGAATTGAAGAATGTCAAAGACAATAATCACTTTACCGAAATTGAAGAAAGTTATCGAACGAGTAGAAGAAAAGACATTCAATGTTCTCATAAATGAACTTTCAGTGAAAAGAAATTCACTGAAGCAGTGTGTATATTCAACTCATTTCCTTCCCGAAACCCATAGCTTCAACTACCGTTCATTCAATAATGTGTGTTGATTATACCCGATACACTACCAACAAGTTATGTAGAATGCTACTGGTTACACCTAATCCAGTATTACTTCTGTCAATTAAATGATTAAGCGATTCGGCTTCGGATGCGGCCACGCCAGATCTTCAGATAGTGCTCTCGCAAATGTCGAGATTTATTATCGAACAGATAGGGGCGTAGCTGGAGCTGGGTACAAAACGAGCCAAGAAATCGTACCATCAGATAAGAGTGTTAATTTATGGGTTGTGGTGTCACTAGTGGAATGCACAAACGAGTGCTTTCGATTATGTATGCTTGATATGATGTACCAACGCGTCTAGGGAGTAGTGTATTCTTGGGATGTTCTTATTGGTTTATCGGTTGAGCGTTATTTCCTGAACAATAATGACAGCGATCAATGGTCGGGATATTTCAACGCGTGATCAGAGCGATCATAGATCGCTAGATTAGATTAGATAAGATTATAGATCCGAATTGATTACAATTTTCCGTCAATCGCATGATCAATCGATTATAAATTATTGATTGATAGACATATTTTGTAGGGATATACTAATCAGAATAGATGTTTCTAGTTCTTCCTTCATTTTCTGAGTTATCGAACAAAATAATTATTAGCCTTAGTTGGAGTAAAATATACAGCCATATTTCGCGAAATCTACTTGAGCACCTGGAAATGACAGAAGTCAGTGCAAGATGGGTATCTACCGAGAATGCTCACGCTTTTGCAGGTACAGCAGCGTGTCGATGCGTCAAAACAATTGAAGAGTTGTGTGGGGACAAACCTGCACAGATTTTCATGCAACTTTTATGAATTGTCTCTCACAATCACGTTTGCTAAAACACTAGGAACTTTTACATTATAAAAACCGAACTGTAGGTATTCACCCGTAAAATGTTTATGTTAAGGCGCATTTCACAAATAGCCGATTATGAGAGATTACAGTGTAATCGTATGGTCATTTAATGGTATGGCGTATGAGCATACCACATGGTATCTTCGTGTACACCGTGTCTAAGGTTACTCTTTTGTTTCGTAGACTAGTCACGTTTTATGTGGGTGCAGCTTGATGACCTCTTGTTCGGCCAGTAAATTATACCTTATGGTGGGCATATTTCTAATGGTTCCTCTGGCGACTTGACTGACCCTTCGCTGATTCCCATCTTTGTGCCATTTTTGTTTGACTGTTGATAATTGTAGAAGATACAGGCTTGAGCCTGATATTTTTTGTTATGATGGGTATAGTCCTTACTAATATTCATTTACTTTTCTTAAACTCTGACAGCCATTGAGAGGTTTGTCCTTGTGTTTTATTAGAGTATTCATGAAAACTGCACCATTACTGAAAATGGAACTCGAAGTCTTCAAAAAGGAAGCACACATGTTTTGGAGTCATTGTATTCATTGAGTCTTTCTGAACAATATTAGTGAAACCGACAGGTGGCGGTCCATCTTGGTTTAGAAAACATGGGCCCCCTAACTTTCAAAAATGTTCCATCTTCACGTCGCTTTTTTCACTTTAAAACCACAAATTCACTGCTCCACATATATCCACAAATTCTAAGGAAAGCCCGCCGTTCTTCATGGTAGGTTTGGCACCACTGACCCGTCCTTCGGCGAGTGACATATCAAATGATGGCAGGAATTACGGGCGTCGTATCATTTTCGCGCGAATGAATCTGCGGCAGTGCCAAATCTTTCATTAAAAACGGCGGGCTTTCTTTAGAATTTGTGGATATGGGGTGCCTCTAGAATTTCGATGTTCCTGCATTAATTATTGAATATACCTGAAATAAAACTATTCGAATGGTTATTTGAATGTTGGAAGGTGATTTATGGACTAAATTGAAGCAGTGAATTTGTGTTTATATAGTGAAAAAAGTGACGTGAAGATGGAACATTTTTGGAATTTTGGGGGTCCATATTTTGAAAAAACTAAGACAGACCGCCACCTGATGGTTTTCACTAAAGTTGTCTAGGAAGATTCAATGAATACAATGACACCAAAATCTGGTCGATGTTTTCTTGAAGTTTCACAACTAATTCTGATACTGGGAAACCTCGTATGAAGCTTATGTCTCAAAAGGGACAATTTCTTGAAAGAAAAATTGATAGATAAGTAGTGATAATAAAATTCATGTACAATTCCAATTATCCAATAATATTCTTTTTCTTAGAATAAATATTATTTCGAGATATTTATTTGGTTTAACACTCTTCACTACTTTTATTAAGTAAGGTCATGGCTACTTGTCGATACAGATCAACTGTTATTGTGCTAATTAAGGTGACACTCCGTCAACATATACGACTCACATTACCTTTAATAAAAGAAGACTCATCGTTGACCCTTGGTCAATTTTCATCTACGTTTTTTCTAGATGGCCTCCCTAAATTTTACTAGTATCGTTGCGTGATATTTTTCCGTTTATGGATTTGACCTCTTTGTAATTAATTGATATTATCACTGCAAAATTTCTAAAACAGTAGCCATCAACTTTTATTTCAACTCCGATACTCCACTTGAATTTCTTTGGCATTGGTGTCCCGTTTTTATTTTTATATTTATTTAATATTTATTCTATTATTGATATTTTATATTTATATTTAAAATGGTTGCAAAAAAGGACCAATAGTGGCCGGTATATGGAGTGGCCTATTAGATTATTATTATAGAAACTATTGATCATAAAGATCTCAAATTTTGTGGATCAATATTTGGCCATGCAAGATACATTTTTGAAATAATTTCACAGTACCAATGTTGCCGGATGTTCGACAATTGCCAACAACTCTGTTATTCTAAATGGGACATTCGGTATTTCTATTTTTTTGATATTCCATAAAATATTCAATCTATTCAGTCCTACTCTTTCATATCTATCTTCAACGGTTTTTGAGTTATTAATTATTTTTCGAAATTTTAGATAAAAATTGGCGTGTAACGAAAATGACTCTAGTTCGATCTATGTCACTGCTTTTGAATTATAGTTGACAGTTATGCAGGACGGACCAAAAATATAACTCGGAATCCAGTTAAGATAGGTTTATTGATTCCAAAAATTGAAAAATATATTAGGTGTCTAATTTGAAAAAACAGAATTTTTTACGATTTTGTAACTCGGCAAATGATGATTTTTTTGGCTCATCCTGTATAACTGACAACTATAATTCGAAAGCAGTGACATAGATCAAATTAATAATAGACTTGCTAAATTCTCGAATATTGGGTGAACTACAGTCATTTTCTCCACACGCCAATTTAATCTAGAATTTGGAAAAATAATTAATAAATGAAAAACCGATTAAGATTGGTATGAAAAAGTATGAGTGAATAGATTTAATATTTTATGGAGTATCATAAAATAAATAGAAATACCCGAGGGGGTACTCACTCTATGAATAATGTACAGCGATTTCGGAAATCATGATGATTTCGGATGATTCCGAGTGATTTCGGATGATTGCGAATGATTTCGGATGATTGCGAGTGATTTCGGATGATTGCGAATGATTTCGGATGATTCCGAGTGATTTCGGATGATTGCGAATGATTTCGGATGATTGCGAGTGATTTCGGATGATTGCGAATGATTTCGGATGATTGCGAGTGATTTCGGGTGATTGCGAGTGATTTCGGATGATTGCGAGTGATTTCGGATGATTGCGAGTGATTTTTTGTGACTTCGAACGATTATACATTATAGCATCGAATGAAAAACCGTCAAACAGAGTTCAATTAATTCGAAAAGTATTGCTTCTTATAGAATATTGAACAAGTAATAAATAGGCTTGTTAATAATATACTTCTATTCCTTATTAATTACCCACAGTACCGCCCCCGTAAATACGCGACTTGACATTCTGCCATTTTGGAGATCCAGGTCCGGATTGACAAAAATTTCATATGTTTCGCATCCCGAAATAAACACGCTGTATTTTCGAGATACGCTTTGATGTTTTGAAACAGCGCAAAAAACTGAAGTAAACTATGTAATTTTCATTCTCGCGCATGTTCTTTGTCTAATATCTTTTTAAATAATACACTTCTCAGGTTTATGCATGTTGACAATAAAAAATAGTTGATTTTCTACTTTGTGTGTTCATAACTTACTAACTAACCGGAATATTTTAATGAAATTTGCTAATCATATTCAAGTATTTCTACACCAGCGGCCTGAGTTTCAATAACTGAAAAAATCCAGGTCCGGATAAACAAAAATAGGTAATGCATGAGAATACTCAGAAAACATCCTGTATATTTGGATTTTTGAGATATATGTATTGAACTTTGATATTTGGGAATACCAGAAAAATCTGAAACCAACAGAATACTACTTTTCATTTTCCCGCGTATTTTTCATAAACTAACTTACTTGATTTGAATTAGAAATTTCAGACATTTGAATATTTACAAATTTTCGCTAACCAACATGGAATCAAAGAATATATGCCATATTGTATGAATACTCATGGTCGAACTTTCATGACCCTAAATAAGTAGGGTGTAATATCCAGGACCGCATTCGCCAAATCTCAATATATTATTGGGTTCAAGAAACGTCTGGTATTTCTCAAATTTCAGAATCTTTTATAATATTCTTAATAACATGAAAATCTACGCAAACAAGGTATTTATTCTTTTATATTTCTAAATCCGAGTCTGGACTTTTGAACTGACTTAAGGATAACAATCTATGCAGATAATGCACATTTTTTTTCATGTTTATAGTTGAAAACCTTCAATAGGTACATATACAGTGTGTTTGGTTATGACTTAGCGATAATTTAAGGTCATCAAATAAACCTAATATTATCGACAAAAACACCCCCTTAGTTTTGGAGTAGCACCCATTTTAAATGCACTTTTTTATTTTCGTTGACTCTTCCAAATAATATCGATTTCTTTGGACATAAAGATCCTACAGATGTGAAAAAAATGTTTTTTGAAAGATGATACTACCACCTTTCATTGAATTATAATATAAAAACATTCAACTTGAAAACGCCGAAAAAAAATTCTTTAAAAAAGTTCATAGTAAATATATGTACTGATTTTCTCACTAAATCCGCAATAGTACAAGAATTAGCACATTGAAGTATAATTTTTTCTCAATGATTTAACAGGCAAGGATATCAGCTTCAAAACAACACTCACATCATATCTGTAAGTTACATAATTTGAGAGTTATTGCTAATTTCACTCCAGAAATATAGAATTCGAGGTAAAACTGTAGGTATGTATGTACCATAACCTAAAAATACTCAACAACAGTAGAGCACGCGCAAGATCGAATACGTTAGTGCGCACACTCTATTGATTGCGAGAAGGACGATTTCGGTGATGATTGCGAGATTTCGGAGAAGATTTCGGGATTTCGACGATGATTTCGGGATTTCGGTGGATGATTTCGGGATTTCGGAGTGATTTCGGGATTTCGGATGATGATTTCGGGATTTCGGACTTCAAAAGTACATCGATTTCGGGAGTGAGTACCCCCTCGGAAATACCGTATGTCCCATTTAAGAAAACAAAGTTGTTGCCAAATGGTCGCACATCCGGCAACACTGGAAATAAGAATTTTTTTTAAATATACCTTACATGGCCAAATATCGATCCACAAAATTTGAAATATGTACAATCAATAGTTTTTACAATAATCTAATAGGCCACTCACCACGGACACCCGATATGTAAGTTTATTGTTGAAGTTCGTGCATCTGGTTTCATTGTTGATGCACCAGCAAGTGGTTGGGGCGGCTTGTGGTGCATTGTCATCAGTGGGTCATATTTCTTCGAAAATAAGGACCGCGTAATCACCTATCGCACCACGATAACAGATTTTTTTGTGCCCGCTCTTAAAACTATTGATGTGAACAATGTTTGGTTGTTTGATTAAAACAGGATGATGCAAGTTACCACAAATCTCATGCTACAATCGATTAATCGTGTCAAACTTTTGACGACCTTTTAATTAGTCGAAATGTGATGTCAATTGACCGAAAAGTGCTCGAAAATTGATTCGATCAAATAGAGTACTCTGAGGCCAGCCACGGTATTTAATGTTACAAAGTTTCATTCCAATTTTTGTTTTATAATATGTTATCATAAATTGTGACATCAACAGGTTCACAGAGGTTGCTGACTCAAGGTTATAATAATTTTTCTAATTTTTGTAGCAGTAATTGTTGATCTCATTAATTTCACCTAGGAGGATTACAATGGAAATCCATAAAATTTAATTATATGCATCTTATTTCACCTATAGATAAGTCTCGAAGGAATCCAAGAGGAAAACAAAAAGAAATCATCAAGTGTTCCTTTTTAACTTTCCTCATGTAGCGTCGATGTTATAAAGTGCATTAAATTCAACCTTTCAGATAATTCACAAAAATATATTCGGATTTTTTCATTCTGACATGCTTTATGAGAACAAAAAAAGTAATTTCGAAAAGAAAAGTATAAATAAATTTGAAAAACCTTTGATTCTTTATCCACAATCAGTTTGTGATCATTCTCCGCTAAAATTGAACGCACAAATCAATGAAATTTGAAATGACATCTCTCTCTCTCTCTCTCTTTATCTGGATGACATCGATATCTGAGATACATAAATGGATTTCCTTCAATAGCCTGATGCCTCCACTTGATCTCTTCAACACCCGAATCGTTACTAGTAATTATAATAGGTTATCTAAGCACTACACGTTTTAAATTGAGCGGCAAAGCAATTCGATTTGACTGATGCGATGTAATAATGATAATAGGAACCAAGTCGATCTCGGTTGAAATAAATCCTACGAATGCCAGAGTGCAAGAAGTCATTGAACTCGCGATCGCGTAACGCCAATGCGTTTTTATATCACTAATCGATTGGACCCGAATCGATAGATGAAAAAACGAATCGCTTTGCGACTGGTGTTAAGAGGCTTTTTCCTAATTTATCCGCATTTATGACCAATTAAACTCGATATGTGAAATTGGCTCCGCTAATTTTTATGATTCAGGAGCTGAAATTTTTATGCGTTCAATGAATTCATAAAGTTATGGTATTTAACGATGACGTGCTCTACGCCGTTTCGGAATACTAAAGAGTGGGTTTTTTAACTATGAAAATTTGAATCAGAGTTGATTTATCAATCAACTATTTGATTTGGATTTTAAATCAACGAATTTTGTCAAAATTGACTGAAAAACAGACATGGAAATTATTTAACCACATCAAGCAGGTCGATTGAAGTTTTGTGAAATCGAGATTGTTCAAAACGTACTGAAAAAGCTGCTGAGTTAGCTTTAAGCTAGCTCGAAATACCAATTGAATTTCTTATGTTTCAGATAATGCGATCTTCTTGAAATTTTGCAGGAACATTCAGTATATCAATCTTCATTCACATAATATTTTTCACTCGAATCGGATGTCTTGTTATGGAAATATCCATCTTTCATAGATTTCGAGTTATAATGGAAAATTGAGATTTTGTCTTGTTTGAACTCGTATTCAAAATCCGTTGCTACATTCAACATTCACTTTTTAAGGAGTAATTCAAATGTGATATGACTGATTTTTTCAGTCCAGCCATTTGAAAAAATCTGTGTTCGCTTCCTTTTAATTTGGATGTGAGAGTGAGTTTTTCTGGGTGTTTATACAGGGTGTAACTGAATAAGTGTAAAAGATTTAAGGAGGTGATTCCTCATCGAAAAAAAGATAGGATCTTTTATATAAAGAAACTTCATTGGAGCATCCCTTGTTAAGATACAGCCCCCAAAGGAAGTACATAAAATTTGTATAACAATTTTTTTCACAAGCACCAAAAAAGTTACAATATTGAAATTAACCTGACGTTTCCTACTAGCAAAAAGACACTTATCCAGTTAATTATTTGGTTTACCTCATGGTTGTGAGGGTGGGAAACGCAACCCCTAAAGTTTATTTCCAATGTAACTTTTTGTCCTATCATTTGTTTACCATTTAAAAATTTATTTCCGATAGCCTGTTTTATTCTAAACAGAAAATGTCTCTTGAGTTTTTTGCCCAAAATAAACCAGTTCGCAGTAAAAAATTATTTTACGAAAAACTACAGAGATAGATCGTCATAAATGCGAAACTAATCTATCTAGTAGGACACTTTTAGCGATAGTGACAATTATTTTTTGCTAGTAGGAAACGTCAGGTTAACTTCAATATTGTAACTTCTTTGGTGCTTGTGAAAAAAATTGTTATACAAATTTTACGTACTCCCTTTGAGGGGCTGTATCTTAACAAGGGTCCTATCTTTTTTTCGATGAGGAATCACTTCCTTAAATATTTTACACTTATTTAGTTACACCCTGTATATAACTGTTTATGATTACCATATACAAAAGTCTTCGTTTATGGTTTCAAGGTTTATTACTTTTGAGTTTTATTAATTGTATGCCGATCTTGAATGTTCAGTGCAGCAGTCCAGGTGCCGTATTCTCGACAAGTGATATTCGAAAACGTATACGAACTTCATTGCGCGGTGTGCATTTTTGCAGGTAAAACAGGGACTCGCGCAATGAAGTTCGTATACGTTTTCGAATATCACTTGTCGAGAATACAGGCTCAGTAACATCCTGAGCTGAATTCATCACTTGTTGATTATGATCAGTGAATAGTTCCTCTACTAACGCCATCAGATATCTTTATGATACCTTACTCTGTAGTTATTTTCACTTTTATCATATCATCTAACTTGAAATTGTTTCTAACCGAGTATTATATTGGTGTTTTTTTTGTCATATAATAATCTAGAAACGTTGAACAATTCGCGGTTAACTCTCTCCATCCTCCAAAAGGCCAACTACCTCTGCAGCCTCCGAAGTAAATACCAATTACTTTCCTAAACTTTTTCTTGTCGAAAAAACCTCCAGTTTACGGTTATCACGTCGATGTCACTGAACTCGTTTTCGAACAGAAAGAAGTAGGTGTACGTGAGCCGTAGGTTTGGCTCTCGCATTTCACAAAACTCCAAAATGGAAATAAAAAGAGATTAAGCTGGCAGATCAACTGTGAACGCCGCTTTTATCTCTTCGCGCGATTGTAAAAGCGGCCTTGGCAGGTAATGAGATCACCGGGCACCGCATGGCTGGACAACATTACAAAAACAAATGGTTGGTTGGATTCGCAACGTTTTGATTTGCGAGACTCGTGCAGGAAAAATTAAAAGGTGTGATTTTGTGACGGGTTGACGATTGATTTGAAGGGTGGAGCGATAGCTTGGGATGGAATTTATATTGTTTCATCAGAAAAGTTTGGAATTTTTTAATTGGTTCCAATTTTTCCATATTACAGAGAATAAACTAGAACAGTTGGCTCCAATTTTTTAGCTTTTTCCCCAACAATATTGCGTTTCTGTTTTTGAGCCTCTTCTGCTTAAACGAGTGCTATAGCGTTTTGCCCAAATGTCTGTAATTTATTGAATTTTGTGTTGAAAATGGTATCAAATGATAAGGTTTGATTCCCAGATGACGAATACGTGGTCAAATTCAATTCTGTCCGTGGGGCCACCCAGCCGGCCGTTTCAGGATGAGTTCGGATCAAAATACCTTGGTTAAGTTCGTTAACCAGTCATATCGTATAGGGTGTTACATATAATATGGCCATTCAAAATTTTTGTTCCTCAATATCTCAGACAGAACAAAACCAACCGAAATTTATTTATGCGGTCAAATGCAAGATACTCATAGTAAGCGTTTTGCAATATTTTGTTGACTTAGTCGAGCACTGTCTCATCAGTTTTTTTCTCGCTGCTATGGTTCTCGAGATCCCTTTTAGTACGGTGTTATTAACCCAAAAAAAGGCCTAACCTTGACATCCAAAGTGAAAGTTTTATTCCAACTCCAAATTGTTCTATATAACCCTCTTATTGTTTGGTAAAAAGTTACACCATTTTGAGCGTCGGGTTTGGGGGGGAGGGAGGTAGGAATTTGAAAAATCACTAATTTTTTTAGTTTTTCGTAAATATTTCAAAAACTAAGCGGTTTATCCTAAACATTGTTATATACAAAAATATTCTATATGAAATTTTGAACTAAAAATGTCCTATGCATATTCCTTGTAAAATTTACGGTTCATGAGTTGCAGACGATGTAAAAATAGAAATGATATAATTTTTAAGGTTTTTTTCCAAATAAAGCTATATAGAAATAAGTAAATGATTTAATTAAAGAGTAATAATATACCACAGTATTATAGTCAAAAAGAGGCTAAGAGGCATCATAGAAGGTTGAAAAAGTAAAAATAATTGTTAGCCATCATAGTGACCTTGGACCGCAGGCCGCAACCAATGGCGGTTCTGTCTTCTGCACCTGTTGTCTGCCCCCTCCATTCCACCCCTCCCTCACGCACTGTTAGTACTGCTTTTGAAACATAGATAAATTGAAAATAGTAATCATAGAAATAAATACAATCTTCAATTTATAGGCTCACAGTACTGTTAACATTTACACCGTCTGTAACTCTTGAACCGTACAATTTGGAGTGATTATGAAAAGGACCATTCTTATTTATAATTTAACGTAGAACATTTTTGTATATAACAATGTTTAGGATAAACCGCTTAGTTTTTGAAATATTGACGAAAAACTAAAAAACTAGTGATTTTTCAAATTCCTCCCCCCCTCACCCCTAAACCCGACGCTCAAAATGGTGTAACTTTTTACCATAAAATAAGAGGACTATGTAGAGCAATTTGGTGTTGGAGGAAAACTTTCACTTTGGATGTTGAGGTTCAGGTCTAATTACACCGTACTATTTAGTAGACAAGGAATTTTACCCACCCTGTACGCCTACTTCTCTGTCAGTGGCACCGACGTGTTGACTGTAAACTGGGTTTTAGGAAAGTAATTTGTTATTTACTTTTGAGGCTGTGGAGGTAGTTGGACTTTTGGAGGATGGAGAGAGTTAACCGCGAATTGTTCAAGGTTTCTAGATTATTATGTGACGAAAAAACGGCAATATCATAATCGGTTAGAATTAATTTCAAGTTTTATGATATGATCAAAGTGAAAGTAACTGCAAAGCAAGGTATGATAAAAATTTCTGATGGTGTGAGTAAAGGAAATATTTTCAGTGATCAAAATCAACAAGTAACAAATTCAGCTCAGTATGATCACTGAACTGCTGCAATGAACATTCAAGATCGGCATAAGATTAATAAAACCCAAAAGTATTAAACCTCGAAAAAAATTTAAAATGTTGTCAATATTACATAGAGTTCTCTGATAACTCGCAAGCTTGTCGGACGAGGCCAGGTACATTCGGCAACGTTGACTTTATTTTACGTTATGACAGCAAATACTGCCAACTTCAGATAAATAAACAAACGGCTACTATGCACTCAAACTTTCGTGAACGGACTATTTATGGAAATCATATACAGTAAAATATGAACTCACCCAGAAAAACTCACTCTCACATCTAAATCAAAAGGAAGTGAACTGAGACTGTTTCGTAAAAAGTCCTACAATGATCAAAAACCAATCACAAACCAGTAAGCAGTAAGTTTGAACGCGTTTTACAAGGATTTCTGATCAGCTGAATCATTTGTTAATTTTATTTTGGAGTTTTGTGAAATTCGAACGCCAAACCTAAGCCTCATGTACAGGGTGGGCAAAATTCGTTGTCTACTGAAGGGATCTCGAGAACCATAGCAGCTAGAAGAAAGCGGATGACACCTTTTCGGACTCTTTTTTACTAACTAACTCAAATCTGAAAACAGAACTAACCTATGTTTCATAGATTTTGAGTTATTAACGAAAATTTAGATTTTGTCATTTTCATTGATTCTGTATAACCCGCTCCTTTGAACTTATATTCGAAATCCGTTGTTACACACTTCAGGCACTTTTTAGTAGTAATTCAAATGTGATATGACTGAATTCTTTGAGCCAGCCATTTTCGAGAAATGACAAGGAACTTAGATTTTTCAAATGTAAAGTACAGTAGAACCCCTCTAATCCGTCACCTACGGGACTGGGGGTATGGTCGGAACGCAAAAAAGGTCGGATTATCCAAAAATCCAATATTTATTACATTAAACATATACAGACATGTTTTACAGTGAAATAAGTGATCTTTGATCTTAGAAAATGTTTGTAAACATTGTTTTAACTGTACAAATCAAGAAGTAGATACTTAATAAGTAATAAGTAAAAGTAATGAAAGAAGAATAAAGAAACAGAGCTTATAAAACTTAGTAAAAGCATTGCACATGTTAGGACGGCGCCTGGTCGGACTAACCGGAGTGACGGACCAGCCGAGGGCGGATTAGAGGGGTTCTACTGTATAGGCGGATGTTTTTTATCAGGCTCCAAATTTTTTACTGATTTCAAAAATTTATCATATGTCTCTATTCACATGAATATTTTATACATTTTCCTACTCTTCGCAAAACATCTGTTAGTTCGTAAATTTCCTAGTTACACTTGGGGCAATAGATTCTTGGATATTTCAACCGAACTGGAATAATTAGGTGGAAAGAGACACAAATGAAAAAACCTCTCTATTTGACGAAGCACTAGCAATTAAGTTTTACGTAAACATTGAAGAGTTCACCTAAAAAATCCTACATAGTATAAATATTATGACTCCGGATTTGGTATAATTAGGTGTAATTTTATCATCCATAAAATATAGTCTGCCAAATTATTCCTGATCATGTAACATTCTCGAACCAATAAAGTAATCAGCATTAGAAAATTCACAACAACTTTTTTCACAACACATTAACCTATTTACCTCTTTATTGCAACCTTTCATACCAACAATGAAATAATAACATCATCACTCAAAAGAAGAGATTGAACAATAAATCTCACAATAAACTCTTCACGGTTTACGTTATAAAACAAAACAACTGATCCGAAAATCATCAGATGTTCAGGATGATATATCCATCATACTCACGACATAAATTTCATGTTCAACATGGCAGAAGAAAAGTCAAAAATATCAATCAAATATTATCAAACTTTGTAAGTATAATATGTCCCAATATCTTCTTTGTTTTTGAACTGAAAATGACTACAACAGAAAATCGTGCGATGCTAAAACGAACAAAACTTCTTATGAACAATAAGAATATTTTTTGTCATAGTTTAAGGTTATATTCACACTAAAAAAATGTATAGTACTCAGAATGCTTCAATCCAGTGGCGGCTCGTGAGATTTCAATCAGAGGAGGTCAAGACCACGCAACCAACAAAATAATTTATTTCGAACTCGGCTTTTCGTCAGCCATTGGCATTTACATGATGTATTATATGTTTTATACCATTCTACGCAGAACCAACGATTATGAGCAGAATTAATATTACTTGAGTTATGAAAATTTTAGCATCGTTAGGTATTTAAGTGAATTTATTATTTAAAATAATCTGTATCTACATGATCTTGCGTTCCATGAGTTCACTATTTGCATCACAATTCTCACTTCTTGTTCCAGATTCCATCTTTCTTGCTGAAATATTAAAATCTTACCTACAAACTTTTCCGAAGAATGTCAAAAACCACAAACCGCACGCTAATAAAAGAGGAAGGGAATCAAAACAACAGCTGATCTCCATCCACGATCGCTGGGGTTGATTCGGGCCGATCGGACGTTCAGTTTCGGCTAAGCTCGTTCGCCTCAAAGCGAAAATAATGCCGTGGAGCCGGGCCTCCGACACGTGATCTATAGCTTCCCGTATCGTTCATTTGAAGAAGTTTGAAAAAATTTTACATTTTAACGATCCTCGACTCGTGGAGGCGAACCTCCTTCGCTAAGCGGTTTGTCTGCTTTCCATTACGCTGTATTGTGCGTTGCGGATAATGTATGAATACAGTGTGGAAATGTGATTATTTTTCATTTGAACTTGAATTAAAATTTAATTAAAATGCAGTAAAATTAGAGGAGGTCCGGCATCCTCTGAGCAGCCGCCACTGCTTCAATCAAAGATTGACCAACAATGAACTCATCACTCAAAAGAAGAGATTGAACAATAAATGACACAATATAATCTTCACGGTCTACGTTATAAAACAACTGATCCGAAAATCATCAGATGTTGAGGATGATATATCCATCATGCTCACGACATAAAAACCATGTTCAACATGGCAATGCTCAGGGACCATAGACCCTCGTCCGCGGTCGTCAAATGCCTTAATAAAACCCAGGAGACCAAGAAGAATCAGATTAATTATGGGGGAAACATTTCCTCGCAACTATTCACTTCTTAATAGCGGACAATAAAAAACACTCCTACGTCGTAAATTCTGTGGAAGTGTCATACGGGGACGCCATTAAATCATGGTTGAAATTAATCTATCCGATCGGTTTATTTGACACGAAGTTATTGTCTTAGCGTACATGTGTCAGGATGTGATTGAAATGCTGCTGATTGTGTCCCCATTAGTAGCTCATTTATATTATTTTGAAGCATTTGCCTATGTTGTTCATTCAATATCGATTGAAATATATTCTGGGAGGATCCTGCATTTCTTAAAAACTTTATAGGTTTTCCCAGTCTCTGAAATAGAAATAATTGAAAACTTTTTAATTAAGATGAAGTGCTCCTGCGAGAATCTTTGCACTTATTTGACAAATAAGTGCAAATATTCTTGCAGGAGAACTTCATTTTGATTAAAACATTTTTTAATTATTTCTGTTTCAGAGACTGGGAGTGAAAACCTATAAAGTTTTTAAGATATGTTGTTCATTACATTCAAGATCAATGAAATTTTGTTCTGTCCGTAGACATATGGATTGATAATTATGTGTTATTAACAGAGACAAATGTGCTAAACTTTTTTTTCACTATTTCGATGCTTTTTTCGCTTTTGACGTGGTTGCAAATCCAAGACGCTTATTGGCACCAACATCTCAGCCCTCAGGCTTACTTAAAGCGTTTTCATTAGTATATTCAGCAGCAAAAAAACAGAGACAAAGCTGCCGTACTACACCTCATGATGATCGAGCCAATTCCCTTCCTTGACTTCAGCTTCATACATGACTTTTCTCTGAATGCAATTCAAACATTGTCCCATTTCGAAATCACATTATTGAGAGTTACGTTCATATTCGAGTGCAAACTAAAGCTGCATAATAGAAACCTCGAAAGGAACTATCAAAGATATGAAATGGTTATGCATTCTGATAGTCAAGCTGCTATTGAAGCACTGAACTGAACTGTCATTGACTCAAAGCTAATATAGAAGTGCCGAAAAAAACTCAATGAAGTAGGCAAGGACAAGAAAGTCTGGATTTCTGATCACTTAGAATTCAGAGGAAGTGAAATGATATTCATTATGAGTAATAATGAAATGATATATCCATAAGAAAACGAAAGTAATGGGTTTTCCAATGAGAGGTGTTATTCAGATTTTCAAAGAAAAATGCCATTTTTCAATATAAATTATCGGATGTTTATTTCAATATAAAAAGAAGCTATGCCGTTAATAGTGGAAAATAACGTCAGGCAAATGACCACCACGAACACGCCTACAGGACCATATCCTTTGAATGAAATTCTCCATAACCAAATCGCAAAGTGCCTGCCCTATGTCCTCAAGAGAAGGTGTAGACCTTCTCTCTCACGTGGCCCCAAAGGAAGAAGTCACAAGGTATAAAATCACAAGATCTCAGTGGCCAACTATCACCTGTTCGAGAGATAACACGGTCCGGATCATTTCATGCATTTCAACGACCCAATCAGCAAAGACACGACGTTGTTGATGATCGGCTGGCTTGAGTTCTTGTGTTAACTGAACTTTATAAGCCTCAAGACCCAAATCTTTATGCAAAATACGGTGTAATGACGTTTGTAGAAAGAATGCCTAATTCCAAAGAACGACGAGGAATGGACAAACCTGGGTTTCCTTCAGCACTTTTTGCTATAGCAGTAATACTCTCGGCTGTTCATAGCGATGTGCACTGGTTTTATTCTTCACATCACTAACTTTCCCAACAGCTCTAATTTTACCACCAATTTCTTTATTGCGTTTCGACAAGGTGCATCACGACGACCCAAAAATTTTCGAGTTTTACGAACCGTCTCTGCCAAATTTTCACCATTTTTATAGTGAATTTTAATAATTTCAATGCGTTCTTGAAGCGTGTATCGTTCCATTTTTATTAATGGCGTAGTTTCTATGTCAAACGTCTACCGAAATAGCGGGCTATTCAAAATAACACCTCTTATTGGAAAACCCTTCAGTATATTTATATTTCTCTATCTGAAAAGGATTAAAAATTTGGCGCTTGAGTGCGATAACAACAGCGCTCAGGATAAAAAGGATGCAAAAATACTGCCGGTTAAACCACTCAGATTCCCACCACAGAAGAAAATTAAATATCCGAATCTCGAGCAGGTAATAGCCGAAGCGCTTAACGCTTTTCCGGTTTTTTTGCTAGGCTAAAATGGAGCGTTTTAATTCATTCAATTCACTCCTCCACATTCCCTACGGGTCACTGTGTGAACCACAATCCTTCCATAATTACCGCAGGCTGTAATTTGGTCTAACAAACCTTGTAATTTCTCCATTAGATGAAAGTGATTAGTTTCGCTTCAGGGAAGTAACTTCTGGTATTTCGCTCAAGTAGGTATGACAAATTCGTTATAAATTGTATATTTATGAGGTAATTGTAGGTTAGGTAGATTTGGATGATGTTAAATCGTTTTTGGATTTTCGAAATACACAGGGGGAGTTAGGAATATGAAATAATTGGGGCAAAAAAACCGTTAATTATAATATAATAATGGATTTCCCGAAAATCAATAGGAAATTTTGATAAAAATCAAGACTTCCTGTAAGTGTTCTACATGAAACCTTTATATGAATTTGAGTACTTTTCTCTTGGTAGTCACTAGTCGGCAGTTCTTTCAATGCTGCCTAAACCACCTCTGGAGGACTCCTAGGAATGGCAACTTCATTATCTCTTAACGTTTATCATTCAAGAACATCAGAAATAAAATTTTTGAGCGTCAAATTTGACAATAAAGTTTTAATTTGTTTCAATTTTAAGTGCCGTTTTAAGCCAAGTGATTTCAAGAATTTCAAAGTACCATTCATTTGTAAACAAAAATATTGGCGTTACATTATGGAAAAATCATAATGCCTGGAATCTGTGTCGCAATCTTCACGTTCGCTCAGGAATGTTAGGCTTTTCCAATGCCCGATAAACAATATACTGTATGAATAATTCAACAACTGAAGTAAAAACAAGCAAATGATACATTTTTTATTCATTGTTCATTTAATCGATCTTCGGATACATGGTAAGTAGCATTTTCTTGATTGATACGTATGATTACTCATGTCCTTATATTTTCAAGATAGGAATGTTGAATTCATAAATGAATATATTGAAACCAATGGCTATCAGTATATTTAAATTTCAAATATCGTTTTCTCATTATAAACAAGCGGACCATACCCTCACAGCTGGCCTTCCAGTTTCAGCGGTCTGATAAAATCCAATATCTGTAAAGGCTTCAACGAGGCTAGTTCCTCACTCTTACAAGTTTCTCGCCCAAAGCATTATCTCCAAGGCTCGCAAGGCTAAAGCATTCCGTGACTAGCTGAATGGGGGTTTCTTCCTCCTCCCAACAGAACCTACACTCGTCAGTTTCCGATAATTCCATCCTCAACAGGTGCTTCCTCAGGCGACAGAGTCCTGTAAGAAAGCCAGTGGAGAGGTGTAATTGTTTCTCACCAAGATCCAGATATCTTTTGGATATTGCTGTTTCAAAGTTCCGAAGGAACTTAGTGGAATGATCCGTCCCTGGGAGATTCCGCCAGAGTTTTTTCCTCACGGTTTTCTTCTTCTCCAGAAACTCCTTCTCCTGGGTACATTTAACTATACCACAAAAGAGTTCTGGGCCAATGAGTGACATTAGTGCGCCCTCCTTGGCAAGTGTATTGATCTCTTCGTTTCCTTTGATTCCCGAATGGCCAGGAACCCAAATTAAAAAGGCCTTATTTTTCTTGCCTACCTCATTGAGTTTGCTCCGGCACTCCCAGATCATTTTTGAGTCGATGAGGTAGGTGCTTTAATAGCAGATTGACTATCTGAGAGTATGGCTATATTGCACTTCTGATAGTTTCTTTCTAGATTTATATCTAGACATCTTTCAATAGCTTAGATTTTCGCTTGAAAGAAATCTTAGCTAATAAGATAGAAATCATAGCTAATAAAAGATGGTCCATGGTCGCAGATCCCGGAACGCTAACCTACCAACAACGACACCAATTCTAATAATAATAATCATCATCATTTATTTCCACAAAATCGCAAACGAGTGAACACCAACAAGAATAAGTATGGTGCAAATTATAACCGTGGATTTTTCCATCAACTGGGTTGATTTAACTAACCCACATCCAGACACCACTCCAGATCTGTCATAATCCAAACATAACCCAAAGAGACTTCATACGCCACATAAACATCGACCAACTCGCAGCTCCATTCAACCTGAATCTCATTGCAACAGATACACCCGCTTGGTGTTTTCAATTTCCATACTGCATTTCCACTGTTTCTCCTCGACTCAGCCCTTCAATTAACGAAGTTTTCTCGTGTTCCTAACACGCATCCAGAGCCGGATTAACCTTAAGGCTTTACACTGCCTAGGGGTCTGGTACCAGCTCGGGGCTCTTCGTGCACACTTCATAAAAATTGAATGTGTTTCCTACAGTGAAAATTCAACTAGTACTATTTTTGTCGTTTCAGACCAGTTGATGAAATATTTTTTACGTAAGAGGTAAGTTGAGAAAATACTAGTCCTCACAGATTTCTTCAAAGGGACCAGCGAAGGAATTGAAGAAGCTAGTAAAAACTTTAGGGAGCATTATACTGAAAACATTGCCTTATTTATGAACAAGGTGTTGCAATTCAAGTTTTTCATTTCACAAGAATGATGCGACGAGTGTCAGAAGTGATAAAATGTAGCGTGCTGAAAAATAAAAAACTTGATAATTTAAGTCAATCAACTTTTCAGAGATCCACAATGTTCCACAGAGTTCCTCCTGTCCAAGATATTCTTTGCGCAGGCTCGTAATGGCGAAGTATTCTATAACAAAGTGAGCAGGTGTTACCTCTTCTTCCCCAAAGAACCTTCACTCGTCGAGTTAAGCCAATTCTCATCAAATGCTTACCAAGGCGACAATGGGGATACTCTGGCCAGCACATTTACATATGTTGCGACAGGCAGGGAACTCTGAAATCTCCATCAGATGTTAGAGTTGATTCTCTTTTGGTAGAAGAATGCAGGAAAGCACTGCGTAGGCTGGGCTCTGATAACTATTTGAAAGTAATCTGGTGTCCGGCTCATGCGGATATACCTGGTAACGTTAAGGCAGATGAACTGGCTAGGCGGGGAGCCGGATTAGCATTTGTTGGTCCGGAGCCTGCTCTGCCAATCTGTCGCACATCTGTCGAAAGTTTCTTCAGGAACTGGCTGAACAGGGAATTTTCCTCGGAATGGAGCGCAGGGGTGGGCCTGAGGTGGTCGAGGATTCTCACTGAGAGACCGTCCTCGCGATCTAAGGTCAATAGGCTTCTGTTGCTGGAGAGGAAACAACTCGGTCTGGTGACTGGTGCATTGACTGGTCACCTGTTTAACAAACATTTGAAGAGAATGGGATTGACGAGCTGCTCCCTATGCCGGTGGTGCAGGAGTACTGATGAAACGGTTGAGCATATTTTGTTCAACTGTGGGAACCTTACTGAGTTAAGGTCAACACACCTAGGAAATCCAACACCTTCTATTCCTATGGTGAGAGGGACCACTCCTGGCAGGCTCGCGACATTTCTGTCTTCGTGTCTGAGGAGCTGAGTCTCTATAGAACGATGCAGGTGAACAATGGGCCACTAGGCCTCAGTTCGGCCGGAAAGGCACCGCACAGAGAAGAAGAAGGCGACAATGTCCTGTTAAAAGGCCAGTCAGGAGGCGTTATTTATTCTTACTGAGATCCATTCCTGAAAAATTTCTCCAGTGTGCTCCTCCTTCAGTTCGTTCCTTCTCCAAAAACTTTTTTTTACAGGTGCATAAGCCAATACCAAATAACTGTTCTGGACCAGTGAGTGGCGTTTATACACCTCTTCTGGCTAGTGTGGTGGCCTCTTCATTTCATTTGATTCCCGAGTGACTGAAACCCAGACAAAAGAGACCCTGTTCTTGCCTACTTCACTGAGTTTTCGTCAGCACTGCCATATTAGCTTTAGGCCGATGACATTCTTTTAAAACTTCGCAGCGATAATCACATGAGTGATTCTCAATTCCTCAGAATCGTATAGCAAAAGTATTTTGATTGCGCTATCTGAGACGTAGAGAAACATTGTAAGGTGAGTCATACTCACCCAGAATGTACAATTTGAAAGAAAAGAGGAAATCATACTGCAGCCATATTTATGGCATTTGACAGTGTCTGGCACGCTGGACTGATTTATAAGCTGCGTGGACTGGGCTGCCCCATATATCTCAGAGGATTGATTAGTGAATTTCTCACTGACAGGACAATTCAGGTAAAAGTTAAGAACTCACTCTCTGGCAATTTCACCCCCAAACAAGGACTTCCTCAAGGCTCACCTCTATCGCCATTTCTCTACAATTTATATTGCTCAGATATCTTAACATATACAAACAAGATGAGTAATATTTTACAGTTTGCCGATGACACCACACTCATCGCCCAGGGTAAAAATACACAAGATACAAAAAACAGACTAGAGCAATTGAAGAACAGAATAGTTTTATGGTTGAGAAAGTGGAGAATAAAATTCAACCCAAAAAAATCGAAATTTTTACTATTCCATCATAAAAGCAACCAGAACTCACCGACTATATCCTTGGACAACACCACCTTAAAACCAAACACGAATTGCAGATATCTTGGGATGACAATTTACCACAAACTGAACTTCAAAATGCATTCTAAATCGACTAAACAAGCAACTATCCACAGAGCTATCCAATTCAGGAATCTTACGTACAAAAATGAAGGTATTAGCATAAAAACAGCCAGCAAAATATATAAGATGATCTGCAGGCCTCTCCTGGAATATGGACATCAAATCCTTGGACATTGCAACAAAAGTGTGATTAAAACGATGGAGGTGGCGGAACGACCAAGTCTGAGAAAGATCACTAAAATAAGACATCCGAACAATCCACTACATAACCCAGCCAACGAATATATTTACGAGAAAACAAAAATAGAACCAATAAGTAGCAGAATACTGAAACTAAACAAGAAATTCATCAGCCAACAGCATAACATTGATACAATAGAACCACTAACACATAGGACATCTAACCTTGAAAGACCCAAAAGGAAACTACCGGAACAAACTATTTTTCAATATTTACTTAACCTACTTTAATATTTTAACCATCTTATAGAGCACAGACTCGCATACATCTCACATACCAAATACCATTTATATTGTAAATACAAATTGTACATGGGCAGGAAGACCTCGGTCGTTAGCCCTTTGAATAGTTTCAATAAAGTCATTTTCTCTCTTCTCTCTCATTGTAAGGTGTAGAGAAATACATCGAAAAATCTTCCAGGAATGGATTATTCCAAAATTTCTATCGGAACTTCGAAACTACAAGGTCCAAAATGTATTTAAATCTCAGTAAGAATAGGTTACGCCTCTTAACCCGCTTTCTAATAGGACATTGTCGATTTAGGAAGGATATGATGAGAATAGACTCAAGAAAAACAGAAGAGTGTAGATTCTGTGGGCAAAAGGAGAAAATTCCTATTCACTCAGTTACAGAATGCCTCTCCATTGCGAGCCTGCGAAAAGAGAGAAGCAGTGGAAAGTAACAATCTAAACTTGCTGATGTAAAATAGGAATGATTGTTGCTCACAATGATGAACCTTGGCATCTTCTGATGATGGTTGTGAAGGGGCCCCGAAAATTGCACTGTCTAAAGGCAAGCCAAACAGTTAATCCGGCCCTGCGTGCATCTGCAGAGTGGATCGTATTCTCTATTTCCCGCTTACGGTGTAATAATTGCTGACTCAATTGTTGCTGTTATCGTACTCACATTTTGCATACATGTAGTTCAGTAATTAGTCTGAAGCATAGGCGATAAACAGAGATGGCGAGACAGCTTATAGGCGAATGCATCAAGAGACTCCAAGGATAAGTCTGCACTCCTATTTTGCCCGATGAATTCCCCGGGGAGCTATTGGAAGGGCGGGTAGAATAGGAAATGGAGGTTTAGATGATGGTAAACGCCAACAAATTCTCAGAGTTTGCCAGTTAACTGTTTCATTGAAATTTTCTCTACAATTTCAATTTTGTTTTTTTAGGAGATATCAATCTAGGTTTGTTTTTCTTTCGTGCTCCTCTCTGAAGGACGTTGCACGACCAACTGGTGAGAAAGTGAGGTACAAACTCTTTTATTGGACCAGAGTCATTCTGTAAATGTAATAATATAGCATTATGTAAGTCATTATTCATTTTTTCATAAACCGTATGAAAAATAAATGCATATTCATATAGACAAAGCTTGAGATTATTTGGAATTCTAGAAATTATTAAGAATTTTTCAAAATACAGTGGAAATTCTCTATAACGAACGTCTGTATAACGAATTTCTCTGTATAACGGATTTCGTACAAGACTCTGCACCTTGAATCCAAATTCCATGTTAAAAACACCCTCTAAAACGAAGTAAATTCTCTCTATAACAGAATATTCGAAGAACATCACTCTTTGAATGGGTCTCGGAATGGGTATTGGTAAGAAAGTATAAAGATGGGTTTTTTCCGAATTTTTTCCGGACTTACGTAATAAATCCCGACCTTAAACTCATTATGGCGGGCAAAGAGATCCTTCTGAAACAGTTTCAAATACACCTCTGGTTTGGTTTGAATCTAACCATTACGCTAGTATGAAAAGTTGTGCGAAAATGTCTGAAAGCAAGTGCTAAAGTTTGAATGATAAACTTAAATTTATCAGCGAAGCCGACCGCGACATTGACGACTATAGAAACAAATTTTCTGTACAACGAAATTTCTTTAAGACGAATTTTTTGCGGATTTAGCGCTTTCGTTATAGAGAAGTTCCACTGTATTTGGAATTATTCAGAATTATTGGAATTCTTGGGAATTATTTGGAATTATTCGAAGTTTTTAGAATTATTCGGAATTTTTGGAATTAATCGAAAATTTTGGAATTATTCGGTATTATTCAGAATTTTTGGAAATTATCGGAATTATTTCAAAATATTTCAAATTCAAGTTCCGATCTAACTTTATCATAATGCAAGAAACACCAATTTCAAATAATTCCGACTAATTCCGAAAAATTTCAATAATTCCGAAAAAATCCAATTAATTCCCATAATTGTGAATTATTCCGAAAATTTCAAATAATTCCAAGCTTTGTACACTAAAATTCCAGGGCGGAATACCCTCGGGAATACCCCTCGAGTTTCAGAATCACTCAAGCATATATTTCTTTCACCTCAATATCAACTCAGTTTCATATATGTTATCATTTATCACGTCCTAAATTAATTATCCTAATTGCTTTCTAACTGTTTCTCACCGGCACAAAAACACTGATGCTTCCAACCCACAAGAACTCTTTCACGGAAAAAAAATTCTGCGAAGGCGAAAAGAATGTCAGAAACGGGTTATCTTGAAAAAAATTCACTCTCCAACTCAATGCGATAATTAATCATTTCCTTATGTGGCTCATCAGGCTGATATGACTCCTTGATAAATATTAACAACTCATTGAGATAAATGTGGAAACACAATCATTTCCAGGAACGACTTATGAATAGATTAAATGCAATTACCGATTCCAAATATAGCTTTGTGGGTTCATTATAACAGGCAGCCAAATTACAGAGGTAGAATTTTCCTAGAGATTATGTGGGTTATGTCCGTCATTTTCTATTGTTGCAAATGACGTTTACGCATCTATTCATTAGTAGTATTCAGGAACTCAGAACTTTGTTTTTAGCAAAAAAAGAAGAAGTTTTTTGAAGGTCGGTTTCAAGAGAGTCCATTTTTTTATTCGAGAATCATTTTATGTAGAGTTTGCTCAAATGTGATTCCAGCCTTTTAGGTTCAGTGACACACACACGTACAGTTGAAATTTACACAGCATCACTAAAAAGCGAGCAAAAAAGTAATGTTACTTGTTAATAACTCTTGCATGAAGAATTAATTAGGGAAAATCTTCGTACCCGTCGATTTTTAATATTAGAGGCAATTCATTCTATGCTCTTTTCGTTCTACTTTTGCCCAAATGTCTGTACTTTTGTTATTCCGAGCCGAACATGGTCTCAAACTCAAACGATAGGGTTTGGCTCTCTGATGACGAATCCGTGGTCAAATTCAATTCTGTCCGTGGTGCCGTCCGTCCGTTAGCACAATAACTTTTGAAGGAATTGTCCTAGAGACTTGAAATTTTCAGGATAAGTTCGGTTCCCATATGGCTCGGTCAAGTTTGTTAACCAGCCAAATCGTACAGGGTGTTCCATAAAATATGGCCATTCAGAATTTTTGATCCTCAACAACTCAGACAAAACGAAACCCATCGAAATGAAATGTTGCGGCCATATGCAAGATACTCATAAAACGGCATAAGCAATTCTACTCTCTCTTTCCCATTGCTTACATTTGGCGTCATTCACATTTTTGCATGGGGATGTATTGTTTGTTGCCAGGATAGATTCTTAATGTTCAGTTCGTTTTTACGACATACGTCGGCGTGCCAGGTGGTGCTTCTTTTTTTCCTCCAGATCCAATTTGAAATTTGGTGTCGTTGCAAAGTTACGTGATTTGTGCTCAGTTTTTTGATGATTCAGGTTGATGAAATCGTAAGTATTGAAGTTAATTATGATTGAAAAAATATGAAGCATATTCATACATTATTTGTGATTCCGTAGGAACTTTTCTCCTCAAAAATATCTCATCAAAATAATTTTATGACTCAAACAATATTTGACTTCATTTGGAGTCAATGGGAATCTCAATATAATTTTTTTTATATTTTTCCAGATGTCGTGGGACTCGTATGTGAGACTATCGGAAAAAGAGGCTGCTGAATTACTACTGCTTTTGGAGGGAGATGTTTCTGATGTTGACGAGTTAGATGATGATGATGAGGTGGAAACTGTAGGAAAATTATTACATGATATGAGCGTATCTCCTATCAACGCTGTTCTAGAAGACAATATAAACCTTGATTCCACACTGGATACAGATGAAGACGATATTCCATTGGCCACACTCTTTCCTTCACGAAAAACCACAGACTTTCGAAAAAAAGCTTCCAAGTGTGATATTGCTCTTTGCGTGACCAAAGATAGAAACTGCTTCAAGCTTTTCCATTTCAAGTCATAAGTTGTGTTATATTTAATATTATTATTAATTTCCTGATATTTCCATTTTTAGTTATATAAAAAGAATGTTTACTATTGTTGTTGCAAAAGTTTATTGATTTGAGTTTCATAAAAAAAAATTTATTTTAATTACGTTTTATTCCCATTGATGCCATATGGCATCAAAAAAAATTTCTTTCAAATCGCATTCTAAAAAAATTTAAATAGTATATTTTGAGTTTTTATTCTCGGATCAAGATGTATTGCTCAGGAAATAATTTTTTTGAGCGTACCAGAATATCTTGAAGAAACTTGGGAAAGAAAGGGTTAAACCACATCGGTGAATAGGCAATCAAATCACCTTTACTGTATTACAACCTATATAAGTATATACCTAAATAAATAAATTGCTTTTGAAATTGAAAATTGACAAGTGCGAGGATATTCGTTAATAATTTTCCGTAGGTACAAGAAATATTGACGAGTTACGTTTCTTTTTTGGCACGCTGTATAAAGTTTGGATTAATGCAACCGAGTTAACCTTTTGATCCAGAAGGATCATATTCATTTTGCAGGCAGATGCAATGGAGCAAAATCCCAAAAATGTCAATTTCTGGTTCAACCGAAAGTATATTTTCAATGAAAGATTGAATCATTACATGCATTTTGAACCAGTGCACTAACGAACAAAACATGTGTAAAATGTTGTGAGAACCATGTTATAATGAATGATCTAAAAACATTCAGATTTCGTCGACGTCACTTCCTGACTGATAATGCAGTATTTTTGTGATTAAAAAAACCCTTAACAGGAAAGTTTAGGGGTAGTTTTGATATCTTTCTTTTTTATGTTGTTTGGTGTGCTGAATCCGAATCTGAGGTTTGCTAAAAAAATTTCGGAGCATAGAAAAAAATACAAAAAAAGAATAAAATCTCATTCTTGGTCAGTTTTTTGCCAGTTACTCGGAAACTATTAACTTTTCGTGAAAATCTTTTCCCGAGTCTTTTCCATACAAAATCAAAGTAAATAAAATTTCCTACAAATTGTACTACCATACCTTATTCTGCGACAGCCCGTTCTGGCTCAAATTATAGTTGAAAATTATTTATTTTCTATGGCTCAATAAATGGAAAAAAATAGAACAGGTTGTCGCAAAACAAGCTGTGATAGTACAAGGGGAATTTTATGTACTTTAATTTTTATGGAATGGTTTTTCACGAAAAGTTGAAAGTTTCCGAGTAACTGGCAAAAAACTGACCAGGAATGAGGTTTTTATTTTTTGTTGTATATTTTTCTGTGTCACGAAATTTTGCTAGCAAACCTAAAATTCGGATTCAGCATTGCAAAATATACATAAAAAATGAAAGAAATCAAAACTACCCCAAAACTTTCCTGCTAAATGCACAATTCGAAGTGATTATGAGTGATTCTAATTTTCAAATAAAATGCATGACCCATGTCATGATGAAACATATAAAACTATAAAATTTTCACAGTTTCAAATAGCACGGCCGAGAATTGAATGCGCCCTAATAATTATTTAACGACTATTTAATCTTCGCACGGGCCATAACTGACATTTACTCATTAACTTGAACCTTATTTTAACTAACTGTCGAAGTTACTATCTGGAACAAAACCTTTAATCTACGTAATATCCGACACTGAACATAGCAAATGGTAGACACATAAAGCATAATAATCGTATAATCCCCTCGAAATATTCGATATTATTACTCAACCATACATTACGAGTTTCAGGATATCATATTGTATTGTTTGTTTATTTATTATTCGAAATAGGATGATATCGAATTACTCAGCGGCTTATTTCAGTTTCTGATCGAATTTTCCCGAGCGAAATTACCCGACCCGTGCAATATTGTTTGCTATACGAGAAATTTTGTAAAGATCGGTTTCAAAAAAATACATACAGGTTAGAAATTAAGTGCGACTAACTTCAGGAGGTGTTAGAATTATTCGGAATGATTTGGAATTCGTGCTTTATGCATTACGAGCGCACAAGTAATCTTACATTTAAAATAATTCCAAACAATTCCGAAGAATTCCATTAATTTCGAATAATTCCAATAATTCCGAATAATTCCAAGGAATTCTGATAATTCTGAATGATTCCAAATATTTTGAAAAATTTCAATTAATTCCAAGAATTTTGAAAAGATCGGTATCAAAAGAATACATATAGGTTATTAGGTTAGAGAAGTGCGAGTAACTTCAGGAGGTGATTCTGCATATCGTTCTGCACTAGAAATTTAAGTGTGGAGAGATTGGAATTAATTGGAATTTTTCAAAATGTTTGGTATAACATATTCAGAATTATCAGAATTTTTAGGAATGATTTGGAATTCGTGCTTTCTGCATTATGATAATGTTAGGTGTTGACTAAAAAATGTAATTTTACATTTAAAATAATTCCAAATAATTTCAAACAATTCCGAAGAATTACATTAATTCCGAATAATTCCAGAAATTCCAAATATTTTGAAAAATTCTAAATAATTCCGAGAATTCCAAATAATTCATGGAATTTCGAAATGATCGGATTTGGGGTTTCGTAAATTTCGTTTGAGTATTGAAAATTTTCAGATGTCAATAATTCCGAAACTGGTGGACCGATTGGTGCCATTAACGAACTTGAGCGCGGCATTTGGACACCAAATCAACTCTCAAAATTTCAGATCCCGAACTTCACTCGTTCGACAGTTTTCGTGTTCACGTCCGGACGGGGAACATTTTTATTGACCACAAATTCTTTGAGACCACTGCCGGTCAAAATTCGAAAAATACAGACATTTGAGCGGAACGACAGTACTCTGTAGTTTTGATATCTTCCATTTATTATGTTTTTTGGGGTGCTGAATCCGAATCTGAGGGTTGCTAACAAGATTTCGTGACGAATCATAGAAAAATATACAAAAAAAAGGAATTCTGGTGAAAAACCTTTCCATACAAAATGAAAGTACATAAAATTTCCTACCAATTGTACTGCCACAGCACAGCTTGTTCTGCGACAACCTGTTCTGGCTCAATTTAGTTGAAAATAAGGTATTTTCTATGGCTCAATAACTGAAAAAAAATTAATTCTATGGTTCCGATGATGCGATCCTCTTGAAATTTTGCAGGAACATTCAGTAAATCAGTCTCGACTCACAAATTCACTCGAATCGGATATCTTGTTATGGAAATATGAAGATTCTTCTTTTCAATATTCCAATTGAATGTTCTATGGTTCTGGCCACAAAGTTTTGCATGACGCTTGTTATCAGCATCTTGCATTTGGCCGTAACCTTTCATTCCGATTGGTTTCGTATTTTTTGAAATATTGGGGAACAAACATTTTGAATGGCAATATTTTATGTTTCATAAAATTCTGTGATAGTACAATTTGAAGGAAATTTTATGTAGTTTTTTTTTGTATGGAAAGGTTTTTCACGAAAAGTTAATAGTTTCCAAGTAATAAGCAAAAACCTCACCAAGAAAGAGATTTTTATTCCCAAAACTTTCCTGCTAAAAGCACATTTCGACTGGATTACTAGTGTAGCATGTATACAGTGGAACTTCCCTATAATGAAAGCGCTAACTCCGCAAAAAATTCGTTATAAAGAAATTTTGTTGTACAGAAAATTTGTTTCTATAGTGGGCTATGTCGAGGTCGACTCCATTGATAAATTTGAGTTTATTATTCAAACTTAAGCACTTGCTTTTAGAAATTTTCGCACTTTTTACACCAGCGTAATGGTTAGATTGAAACCAAACAGCCAGGGGTGTATTTAAATCTGTTTCAAAAGAATCTCTCTGCCCGACTTAATGATTTAGTTTAAGATTTTTAACGTACGTCCGGAAAAATTGCGGAAAAAAACCCACCCTTATACATTCTGACCAATATCCATTCAAAGAGTGATATTCTACGAATATTTCGTTATAAAGAGAATTTTCTTCGTTTTAGAGGGTGTTTTTAACATGGAATTTGGATTCAAGGTGCAATGTCTTGTACGAAATTCTTTATACAGACGTTCATTATAGGGAAGTTCCACTGTATTTAGAAATATTTCCTCCGGAGTCTTGATAGATTTGACATAAGGTATCAATTAGATTAGAGCGTGAGAAGTTCCTTGCATTGTTTTCATTACATAATACGGCAAACGTGATCTATTACATATGGCTTCCCAAGGGAAAATTCAATCAGACATAATAATGAAAAGGTCACATAAAAGTCAAGCTATTGAAATAAGACCGAGCACACCTTTGTGCATTTATGAATCAGATGATTTCCTAAATCAAGTCAGTGAAATTCATTCTCACGACTGAGTTTGTAGCATTGCATAATGAGGTTATTTCCTATACAAACTTTCTAAATTAGAAAATCTGGTGGCAAGGGTACTTTCCACAGTCGAAGAAAAGATAAAATAAAAGGAACTTCTTTATTGTATACAACGTTGTATGGAAAGAAATATACACAGACTTCTTTCACTTTGATGAATTTTTTACGGAAGTCTTTAAATACCTTTTTATTGCAATCACAACTTGTTATCTAAAGTTAAGTGGAAATACAGCAAGATATGGCTAACACCAAACAGATGTTGCCACGGGTACTGTTTAATTCCACAAAAAACGTAATTATCGAAGAACTTGCTATATCGTTTTGCCCAAATGTATCTAATTTTCTAAGTTTGAGCCGAAAATGGTCACAAACGATGAAGTTCAACTCACTGATCGCGCAACTCCGAGGTCAAATTCAATTCTGTTCATGGGCCGTCTGTAAACACGATAACTCTCGGAAGTATTATCCTGATAAATTTAAATTTTCAGGTGAGGTTCGGTTTCTAAATACCGCAGTAAAGTTCATTGATCAGCAAATTCGTACAAGGTGTTACATAAAATATGGCCATTCGCGATTTTTTCCCTAATATCTCACACTGAAGAAAGCCTCATACCATATACAAAATTTTCCATAGTGTTAACAGAACGACAAAAAATTCGATCAGGCTAGAGTGAAATTTATTAAAAGGAGCGCCTAGACACAACCATGAAGTTCAATTTCTTTCGTAATTAACCATTTTTTCCAATAATTCAGAATGTGTCGATTCCGCGACGAGTTGAAATTTTGCAGTGAAATGTCAAACACCAATTCAAAGCAGTAAGCAAAAATTTTTGGGATTTCCTTAAACACAATCATGGAAAAGTCTATCGTAATATCGAAAAAATCTGATATTAACATGAGAAAGCTTTCGATCGATATGAAATCGAGTTTGAGGATGCAAATTGACCTAGTGAAAGATCAAAGAAATTGTGAAATTAGAACGACAATCAGAAACAAATTATTTTGATATTTTCAAATATCGATTTTTCACATATTTCATTTTTTGAATAATTTCCAGAATATAATTCCGATCGTGCTGAGATTTTGTATTTATATAATTATGTTTTCCGCACTTAAAGTCTGCTTTTTAAAAAGAATTTATTTCTAATTAAGATTAACAATTGCAACACTGAGGCTAAAGAATTATTAATCCTATACAGATTAAGTTTGGAAAGGTGAAAAGTGACTTGGCAGAAGTCTAATTCGTAACTAACTGAATTGTTCCTAAAGATCTAAAAAGTAAATGTTTATGTGGAATTGCACTTTTGCACATCCGCGGTGATTCCAGGAAAATGCCTCGTCGCCGTTGCATTTCTAGTAGGTGTCGGTTCGTTAACTATATATTTAGTATCAATCTCAAGTCCTATACAAAATTCTGAGATAATAGCCTTATTGCTCCATCAATGAACGAGCACTCAAAAGCACCTGCTAAGGGCTTTCCTTAATTTTTTCACTGAAAGTACGCAAAACTGACAAAAAACAAAGCGTCATCAGTGAAAAACTTATGTTATAAGAACTGAGCCATACGATACAATGAATCAACATTCGAATTACAAAATTGTGATATTGTATAAATCTAGAATACAATCTATTCGAATCATCTTTCATTTTCTTTCATGCTAGGTGCTTTGTACGTGGCCAATATATCTTCAGGCTATTCAACAACAATCACCATTAATCTAGCCTCAATCTGTGCACGCTATGATAACCTTGACCACTTCGAAACCGATGATTTCATACTTGAAGCAATTGTTAAATATCTCCCAGCTGTTCAGAAAACCGCAAAAACAATGTAAACTTGAAAGAAAATATTTGTTTTGAGCAGTACTTTTAACATTTGTTATTGTTCTATTTTCAATTGTTGTGAAACCATAATTTTCGTACCAGCTAAAATCAATGATTTGAATTAATGACTAACGATTTTCAGGAGACTTTGGTAGCGGCCCTGAATATTTTCCGTTTAAAAAATCATGTGTTTTTTCATTGATTTATTACATCAAAGGATCAATTGAATTTTCAAAAATGTGCTGTTAAATGATGGACAGCCTCGCCAAAAGTTTGTCATTTTGACATTAGTTAGTCATTAGGGTTTTTATCATTGTTCCGAGATTGAAGTTGATAGTTCCAAATAATATCTATTTCTTTGGACATAAAGGTCCTACATTTGTGAAAAAAATGTTTTTTGAAAGATGATACTACAACCTTTCATTGAAGTAGAACAATATGAAAACATGTAATTTAAAAATGCCGTAAATAAATTATTTGAAAAAATTTTAGTGAAAAATGTACTGATTTTCTTAAAAAATCCGCAATAGTACAAGAACTAGCACATTGAAGTATAATTTTTTTTCAATGATTAAAACACGAAAGGATTTTTTGAGAGAATTTTTTTATGACATTTCTAAGTTAAATGTTTTCATATTGTTCTACTTTCATAAAAGGTACCTAGTATCATCTTTCAAAAAACATTTTTTTCACATCTGTAGGACCTTTATGTCCGAAGAAATCTATAATATTCGGAAGGGTCAACTAAAATAAAAAAGTGAATTAAAAATGGGGGCCACTCCAAAACTCAGGGGGTAAACTCCCCAATGTGGGTGTTTTTGTCGATAAAATTAAGTATATTTGATGCCCTTGAATGATCGCATGACCGAACACATTGTATGTAATATGCAATTATAATATTCAAACAAACCTGTTTATACGGATTCCTTGAAATTCAACGCCAAATCAAGACAATTCGTCATCATTTCTGATAGAAATTAGGTGAACACTATACAATACATCGTAAAATCTCCATGCGCTAATAACATAACATTTTATCTTAGATCAATCTGATAAATAGAAAGCATACCTATTTCTCTTTACAAAGGTAGACATTGCTTGAAATGAAACTCCAGAGTATGGTTTCAATTTAAAAAACAACAATTAAAATTTAATTTTGATGCAAACCTTCTCCAAAAATCCTGTTAATATTCTGGGATTCTTTTCTTTATTTTTTCGAAAGATAGTTGAGACAACATGAATTTCTTTATAAACAGGAGGGGGGGCAAAGAGCGCCCAGGATTTTTCAGCGGTGGTCATAATGAATTTATAATTATTCCGAAGGTGTCATATTTTAGGGGGGCAGCAAACATTTAGGGGGTGCCTGAGTACCCTCGCCACCCTAGCATCGCCAATATTTTCCTCGCTCATATTTTAAGATTTCAGCACATCAATCCAATTGGAAATAATGATATGTATAAAGTACAAGAAAGTGAAAGATAACAAATATAAATTTGTTTGCTAAAAAAAATTCCAGCAGTTTCAACGTCAGAAATTGCTGTGACAGTCACCTTTCCAAAAATATACAAAAATACTGTCATCATGTCGAATCACCATTAATCGATTCAACGGGTATACTATCCAAAAATACCGATGACATCCATCCCAAAACAAACGGAAAAACTCACCTCCCAAGTCGTAGTGGGCGTGCAGCAGCCAGGCAAAAATCCAAAAAAAAAACAAAACAAACAAAAACCACTGGTCTGACAACCAAACAAAATATCACTAAAACACAAGAGATAAATAAACTTTTTCAAAATCACGCGCTTCTCGGCGCAATTACGTAATGTACGTCAATAAAAACATAAACACATGTCACGAACACACAGGGCCCGCGAGAAAACACCTCCAAACTCCAAGCATCTAACCGAACTGCGTGCATGAGAAAATCGGAATCGAACGCAGCGAAGAGAAGGGAGCGCCAAAGGCACCGGCGCAACCTTTGGCGCAGGCGTCCATGCAGATTCTTCTCCGTTCTCCACTGCTTATTCCTTTCCGAATCTTCCGAATGCTGGCTTCCATAGGAAAAGACACTTCGATTGATTTCATTAGTAGCCGAAAAGAAAACAGCAGACAATCTTAGGAACAACATCTCTTCAGTCCTCAGTGCTCGCAGTAGGGTCTGGACGAATCTCAGCTGCAGCAGTGCCCTAAAGGATCAAAAATCATCCCTTGATGATTTCCTTAACCTTGCATACGTTCTGCTTGGATCAGAAAACGAGACATTCTCAAGTGGTTTTTTTTTGAAGGATTCGCCTCTTCTCCACATTATTCACTCTCACTTTCTTCTATATCCTGTCTCTACAGATGTTTCCTAAGATGACCTAAGCCTTGGCTTGTTCACAGGCGGTTCCAACCTCACTGAAGAGAATGCGCCTAAATCGGTTTGTCGAGACAGTACAAAGGGAGCCAGAATTTACATTGCCTCTTGCCTCTCATAGTCATTTGATAGTTGCCTTAGTGCCATTTGGCCTTAGTGCCATTTGATGGCCGTTGATTGAAAATCATGGATCAAATGAGCTTTAAACAATTCATCCCAACACTGAATAAAATGAAAAAGCTAACGCACTTTCAAGAAAAGCAAACACCTTGAAACTGATGGCCGTTGAATGTAGATCAAGGGTCATTCGGACCCGTGGCCTTATGTAGGCATATTATCCATACTGATTAAGGCAACGGTTAGGAAGAAAAAAGAGAAACACCCTTACTTGTTTAACACACTAGTTCAAAGACAAGCAAAGAGACTGATTGCATCTTCAAAAGAAGAGGCCCAACAAGCTTTAACGTTGTCAAAAAACGAGTTGCTTACTAGTGTTCTCACAAGTCACTGTTTCATAAAATATCACCTAAACAAGATCGTTAAGGAACACTCCGATATCTGTGAGTTACGTCGGTCTCAGAATCCACCGAACATATATTATGCCAATGAAATGTATCGACGCAAACCATACTTTCTCCACTGGGTGGTGTTACCTTGACACCAGCCGGCATAAGAGCAAAGTCTCCTAGGAAAAGAATCAATATTTCGAAGTAGGTTGGAGGCCATCAATTAGTGAATTCATTCCAGTTTTCTTCGCATACCTTATTCTAATCAAATTTGTCAAGATACAGGTCATTAAACAAAAGATGAATCCGAAATCTAACAAATTCAACTGCAAAAAAAGTTGAAATTAGATCATGAATTTATTTTCAATGTTCATGTTATTTTTCAATACATAAGTATCATATTGATCAAATTGTTATTATTGCATTGATTCTATATCAGGTACCCTGTTATTAATTAACATTATATGGGCCGTTGTCCTTTAGAGGCTCCTGGCGGAGGTTCTCCGAAGCCGGCGTCGGCAAGTCGTGGCACAGGTTGGATTGTTCTATCGTCAAAATGGGAGCTTTTTCAACTTGAAAATGAAAGGAATGGTTAGAAAGCAACAACTTATTAATGATAGATGAGTTATTACGAAATAGAATGTGAGATTGAATATACCTTCCTCATCTTTTAACCGTATTTTTTCAGTATGTTCTCCTCCTACGGACTTCTCTTCATCAGTATCAATACTGTCTTTTGGGAGATCGATGTTTTCACGATTTGCAGATCGGGGAGCAATACAGACCAGCTTCCCTACATCCACGATTGCGTTTGCAGCCTGTTTTACATTTACAAGAAATGTGCTGGTGTCGAGTCCTGTGCAGGGTTCCAAATGGTTGGTACTGGCACGAGACAAATTCCAGCCCCAATCGGTAGAGTCTCTTTGATGCTCGTCGAGTGCGTTTTGAACGAATAACCATTGCTAAATGTTGAAGCAAACTTTCAGCAAATACTGTGGTGCAGCAGCAGAAACGTCTTTCTCATAGCTTTGCATGGAATTGGGATGGGAAGTGGGACTATAGTTAAACGATTTGAGATGCAGGCAATGCGTATCTACATCGTACCAAAGTGAAACCAGCTTGGCATCAATACCCTCCACAGAAGAAAGTACGCGGCAATATTTGCTGAAAGTTTACTTTTAGTACTTTCAGGTTTAGTTATGGTTATCCAGTCAAACTACACCCGACGAGAATTAAAGCGACCCGACCGATTGGGGCTGGGATCCGGTAACTTTCAGGAACCCCAGAAAAACAGATTGGTCCAGATATCTGGCATTCCTCTCTGAAAACCTGGGACAGGTGCATCCTAAACCTGGGACGAGAGAATTGGACACTGCAGCTGAGAAGCTTCAGGAGGCCATAATCTCAGCCTATCATAGCAGTTGCAGTCCCCAGGTTCGTGACCGAAGGGTCAAACGAAATGGTGGACTCCTGAAATTAATGATGCCAGACGCACCAGCAGGCATCTCCTTAACAAGGCAATGAGATCCGGCCTTGCAAGTGACTGGGACGACTATAAGTCGGCACGGAGAGTGTACAAAGGACTTATAAGAAAGTCCAAGCGAAAATCTTGGAGGCGCTTCTGTAGTGATATTGAGGGTGCGCCTGAAGGTAACAGGCTCAGGCGGGTCCTCTCTGCTGGGGGCCCTCCGAGGATTGACTACTTAAATCTTCCTAGTGAGCAAAAGACGGGCTCAGAGGAAGAAAGCTTGAGACATCTCTTAGAGACGCATTTTCCTGGCTTCGCTGAGAATAAAGACACACAGGGGGTATGCCATCATCGTGCCTCATACGAGGACTGGAAGCTGGCTGCACGTGTAGTTACACATTCTCGACTTCGTTGGGCGATCAACGGTTTCGAGTCTTATAAAGCAGCTGATATGGAGGATGGCATTGTTCCGGCTCTGCTGTCCAAGGGGCTGGAAGTGCTGGCCTCCCCACTGCTTCACGTTCTCCGTGCGAGTCTGGCTCTAGGACACATTCCATTGTCCTGGAGAAAGGTGAAGGTAATTTTCATACCCAAGCCTGGAAAACCATCACATACAAAAGCGAATGACTTTCGACCAATTAGCCTCTCCTCATTCGTAGTCAAGACACTGGAGAGGTTGGTGGAAAGACACATCAGGGACGATGCTTTAGTGGCTATACCACTGCACCCCTCCCAGCATGCGTATCAGCTGGGCAAATCAGTAGATTCTGCTCTTCACTCAGTTGTTAACTGTATTGAGGACTGAATACATAACAAGGAGTACACCCTAGCTGTATTTCTTGATATAGAAGGTGCTCTCAATAACACTGCTTTTGGTGTGATGCAATCTGCGTTGGTCAGACATGGTGTTCCGCCTACTCTTTGTCGGTGGACTGGGTCTCTGCTTGGTTCACGTAGCATCGTGGCTCGGCTAGGCGGCTCGACCATATAGGGGGCTCACCAGGAAGTGGATGTCCGCAGGGCGGTTTTCTGTCTCCGTTACTGTGGAATCTCGTCCTGGATGAGCTCCTGGTGGAGTTGGTGAAGGCTGGGTTCGTTGTGGTGGCCTATGCGGACGACCTTGTTGTATTAATCAGGGGTAAGGTAATCAGTGTCATTGGGGATCTGATGCAGAATGCTCTGCGACTGATTGAACGATGGTGCTTGAAAAACGAGCTCTCGGTAAATCCTAGTAAGACAGAGATGGTTCTCTTTACTAGAAAGAGGGTGCCTAGCAACTTACGACTTCTCGGGGTGATATTGGACCGCAAACTTTTGTGAAACAAACACGTTGAGACTCAAACGAATAAGGCCAATGTTATATTCTGGTCTACTCGGAGGGTGCTGGGTAATGGATGGGGCTTCAAACCGCACGTTATGCACTGGTTGTATACTGCCGTGGTGAGGCCTATCCTAACCTATGCCTCTATGGTGCGGTGGCCTTCTATGGAGAGGGCCGTCAACCAGAACATTATGACTAAATGCCAGAGGAAAGCTTGTTCAAGTATTACAGGCGCTCTGAGGTCTACCCCTACAGCAGCGATGGAATGGCTGCTGGGTCTCCCTCCTTTGCACCTAGTTGCGAAGGAGGTGGCTATGAAGACAGCTCTAAGAATCTGGGAACGGGGACAATGGTGCGATGGAGGACTCTTCACTGGGCACGCAAGGACCCTCAAAATGGTTAAGGATGCTCACGCTCACCTTTTCCAAAGAGGTGACCGCGCGGGCACTAAGTTTTACTTCGACGAACCCTACAGGGTAATTGTTCCTGACAGAGACCTATGGTCTTCATCAAACAGGCTTCTTAGTCCAGATGGTCCCACCTGGTTCACTGATGATGGCTCTGTCACAGCAACAGGGTCCGATGCCGGAATCGTGGGTCCTCACTTCAATTAGGCTATCCCTCTGGGGAAGGACTGTTCCATTGTGCAGGCTGAGCTATTTGCGGTTCTTGCATGCGCACTAGAAAATATTCGCAGGGGATACTCTGGCCAGCATATTTACATATATTGCGACAGCCAGGGAACTCTGAAATCTCTATCCGATGTTAGAGTTGATTCTCTTTTGGTAGAAGAATGCAGGAAAGCTCTGCGTGGGCTGGGCTCTGATATTTTTTTGAAAGTAATCTGGTGTCGGGCTCACGCGGATATACCTGGTAACGTTAAGGCAGATGAACTGGCTAGGCGGGGAGCCGGATTAGCATTTGTTGGTCCGGAGCCTGCGCTGCCAATCTGTCGCGCATCTGTCAGAAGTTTCTTCAGGAACTGGCTGAACAGGTAATTTTCCTCGGAATGGAGCGCAGGGGTGGGCCTGAGGTGGTCGAGGATTCTCATTGAAAGACCGTCCTCGCGATCTGAGGTCAATAAACTTCTGTTGCTGAAGAGGAAACAACTCGGTCTGGTGACTGGTGCATTGACTGGTCACCTATTTAACAAGCATTTGAAGAGAATGGGATTGACGAGCTGCTCCCTATGCCGGTGGTGCAGGAGTACTGATGAAACGGTTGAGCATATTTTGTTCAACTGTGGGAACCTTACTGAGTTAAGGTCAGCACACCTAGGAAATCCAACACCTTCTATTCCTATCGTGAGAGGGACCACTCCTGGCAGGCTCGCGACATTTCTGTCTTCGTGTCTGAGGAGCTGGGTCTCTATAGAACGATGCGGGTGAACAATGGGCCACTAGGCCTCAGTTCGGCCGGAAAGGCACCGCACAGAGAAGAAGAAAGAAGATTGGGGCTGGAAATTGTCTCGTGCCAATACCAACCATTTTGAACCCTGCACCGGACTCAATATTTCAGCACATTTCTTGTAAATGTAAAAAAAGGCTGCATACGCAATTATTGTATATGCAGGAAAGCTGGCCTGTATTGCCCCAGATCTGCGAATCGTGTAAAGACCTGTGTGAAAACGTTGAGCTCCCGGAAGACAGTATCTATATTGATGAAGAGGAGGCCAAAGAAAGAGAACAGAAATTCGGTTACATGATGAGGAAGGTATATTTAATCTCACAATCTATTTCGTAATCATTCATCTATCATTAATAAGTTGTTGTTTTCTAAACATCTTTTTCATTTTCCAGTTGAAACTTGAAAGAGCCCCGACGTTGACGATAGAACAACCCAAACTTGTGCCAGAACTTGCCGACGCCGACTTCGCAGAACCTCAGCCAGGAGCCTCTAAAGAACAACGGCTCTCATAATGTTGCTTAATAACAGGGTATCTGATATAAAAACAATGCGATAATAACAATTCGATCAATGGAATAATTATGTATTGAAAAATTACATAAACATTAAAAATATATTCATGTTCTATTTTAAACTTTTTTGTAGTGGAATTTGATATATTTCGAATTTATCTTTTTTTAATGAGCTGTATCTTCACAAATTTAATGGAAATAATCTATGTGAAGAAAAATGGAAAGAATTCAATAATAATTGACGACCTTCAACAAGAAACTATAGTTATGGAGTGGAAAAGTTTTTTGTCATAGAGTTATGGAAAATAGGTCTATCTTCAATTACAATTTGAGCCAGAACGGTTTATGGCAGAGGAAACCTTAATGTTGCAATTTGTAGTGAATTTCATGTACTTTCATTTTGTATGAAAATGTCTTTCACGAAAAGTTGATAGTTTCCGAGAAATAAGCAGAAAACTGACCAAAAATGAGATTTTTCATTTTTTTGCATTTTTTTCTATGTTCTGTCACGAAATTTTGTTAGCAAACCTCGATCGTATTCAGATCCCCAAAAAACATAAAAACTGTACGAAATCAAAACTACCCCAAAACTTTCCTGCTAAAGGAGAGCGTCCACCTATCGGCAGCGAACGCAGCGGACGAAGCGGATTTAGAATTCTTTGTATAGAATCCGATTCGTTCGGCGCGGGTAGGTGGACGCGCTTGCATTAGTTTCTATACAAAGGATTCTAAAATCCGCTGCGTCCGCTCCGTCCGCTGCGTTCGCTGCCGATAGGTGGACGCTTACCTTAAAAGCCCAATTCGGTTGGACTAAAATGTCTATTGCCATATCGAATGATCCTGTTAATTTTCGGAAGGATTGAGAAATCAGAATAATAGAATTTTGATATTTTCAATTGATGGTTTTTAAATATTTAATTTTTTGAAAACTTTCCAGAATATAATGCCGATCGTGCTGAAATTTTTCATTTATATATTTAGTTTCAATATTACCTAAGTCCTCAAAATTTCGAGGTAGCTAGTAGCCTTTATATTGCTCCAAAAATTAAAGAGCGTTTCAGAGAACCTCCTTACATTAGGGTTTTTAATTATTTTTTGAATCATTTCATATCATCTGAACTGTACGCGGTTAACACTTACCTATACTTGTTGGAAAAAATGCAGAAGAGAATATTTCACAAAACACATAACTACACACTTACTGTTGGACAATCTACAAAACAAATTTGGACAATCAGTTAGACTAATCACAGACAAGAAGTGTTCAAAAAGCATAAATAAAAATATACTTTTTCTCAACATAGAGTGTCACATACACACAGTGATATTTCTTACATACTTGTGGAGCAAAAAAATCTAGAGAAGTCCTCTAGCAAAGTCAGAAGTTCGTATAGGAAAAACCCTCATTAAATTCAAACTTTAATATCTGCGTATATATAGGTTCCATTTTTTCCCTTCCTTTTTATTTATAAATCCATAGAAATTTAAAGGCATATCAAGTAAATTACTAACGAAATTTTCTGGGTTCTTTTAGATGCTATCTGATGATATGAAAGTGTAAAGAGCGGAACACTAACCAGATGCCGACCTCGCCAAACTATGCTCCATTGAAAAATTTATGATTTGGTCTCGGATTTGGTACAAACCTTTATGTTATTACTTTGAACCACTGTGAGTACATTTCAACCTGACCAAATATATAAATCTGAAGATAACCATGAAATCTCAAATGGAAATATTCGTTGAAATCATCAACTAACATCATTGTTTAAACAATGCTAACATAATACTACTTCTATTCGTCTATTTCGGAATATTCTGCATCAGTTCAAGTTGTGTTGTTAAATATAGCCTTACCATTTTTGGCGAATTTGGTGATTTAAAGTAATATGGTCTATTGAAATTTTCATGTGAATCGCAAACTCTGATGAGCGAGTTGAATTCTGTCCAAAAATAAAACAATAGATATTGCTCTTTAAGTGAGGGAACATGAAAAGAACCAATTAAATTCTTGAAATTAATAATATATAGAGAATTTTCAACATAAATAATACTAAAATATACACATCACAATGAAATATTTTTCAGGAGTAATTTGAATCTTTATTGTATTAACTTCTATTACTTCTGTTTCCCCATCCTCTACGATGGGTGTCTTTGAATTCATCTTTTTGTCTCATGGCCTCAAGTATATGATAATCGTCGGTATCAAGTTCCTCCTCTGGTTCATCTTCAGTTTCTTGAGAAGGGTCGCTTGCCGCAATATCTTGCAAACAGATGGAATTTATTTTCAATTTAGATGGATCTGGAAAAATTCCATCCTGAATTCTTTTATCGTAGAACTCCTGAACTGTCATTGTTGGCATCGACGGATAACCAGCACCAAAAACTGCTTTTTGCGTAATATCTTTGGTGATAATGATTGGTTTCAGCGGAGGAGGAGGTCTTTTCATTGGTTTAGGTTGTTCACTTTTTTTCAATGTTGCCATATGTTTCAACAATACTTTTTCAAATTCTAAACTGTCCAGTTCATTTATGGCCTCGTTGCAATAAAACTGAATCAATTTAGTGAAATATTCCCGTTTTAATTCATCATCTACATGTTCTTTCTTTAAATTAGCTTCCAATTCATTGAGTAACCTTTTTGCCTCTTGTTGTTCATTGTAACGCTTTATTTTATCAGCTCTCCTTTTCGCCATAACTGTAAGTTCTTCCATTTCATTGAGAGGTTTTTTACTAGCATCTGACCCATCATCGATTGGAGGTTCTGTTTTTTTGAAATTGTAATTACACAACCCATAATCAACACATCTCTTCATGAAATCTGTGAAGTAAACGTCGCAGACTTCAACAATATTGTTTCTATCTCCAGAAGTGAGTTTCAAGTGCAATGAGCCAAGGAAAGCAGGTAGTAAGAAATATTGAAGGTCTGTAGTGGCTATTTCTTCATAAGCTTCATTGCTACTAAAAATACCAGCATAAGAACACAAAATTGTTGCCTTCTCAAATATTTTGATACATCTTTTCACTCTTATCTGCAAAAAGAATTACAGCTATTATTTATGAGTTTCCAAGAGAAACAAGGAATATCTTCAGAGAAATGTTTGGTTCAAGGCTATAAATTTATACATGTTCACATCGATTTCAAAATTACCTGGACATCCAGGCTATTAGTAGGTTCATTATTTTTTTCCAAATGATTGAAAAGATTCAAACCCTCTGCATATAGAGAAGGTAATGAGGAAATTTCTTCAGAGTGATCTGCATCATTCGACATTTCTCGTATACTTTAAACTTGATAAATAACTTCTTTTCGAAAGTGATTTCTTCTGATCAAGGAATGGAAATTAAGCTCAAGTATTGGCAATCAACATATTATAGTTGAAATAATAATCTCACTAACTATCGCACTATTTTATGCATCCAGCATATTTTGATTTTATTGTTGTGTCAAATTACAGAACATAAAATATATCGAAAACATAGAATACCATTAAAATCTGATTGAAAAGGGGCAACAAAAACCAACACATGTTATTAAACATATCTCAGCAATCAAGTTGAATTAGTCAGTGATGATTTTTGAGTTAGGAACCAGTTTTATTTACCTGTTATTTCCTTATCGTCTATGATCTCTTTTGTCTTTATTTTCTTTTTATGTAGTAATCATCATAAAAGAATTATCCACTGCAGAACCTCTTCTGCTAGTTCTTTTTCTTTTATCTTCAAGAGAAGAGTAATATGCTTCTGTAAACTCATAGGTCCTGCTTTTTTTTGTTCATCAGGAAACACACCATCTTGTACTTTTTATCATAAAATATGGAATTTCATTTAGTAAAAATGATACCTGTTTCCATAAACTGCTTTTGTACAATATCTTTAGTTATAATAACTGCTTGTAAGGCCTGTTAGCAAAAAATATGGAGTTTTCTGGTCTTTGAGTTCTCCTTTCCTGAACTTTTTCACTTGTTAAAGCATGTCTTCCATTTAAAAAGAACTCCAAGTTTTTGGAAAAGCAGTGAGAACAAAATATTCAATTTCCTTCGTTCCTGAAAAAATTTCAAAATGGATTTGTGTGTTTTGTTTGGATGCTCACTTTATTTATTTGTTGCTTCCTGCATATTTTGACTTTTATAACCTCCTTGTGTCAAATGCACAGAACATAAAATATATCGAATTTGAACATAGAATACCATTGACATCTCATTGGATAAAGGGGCAACAAAAACCAACACATGTTATTAAAGCATTTATTCTCAGCTTAATCTCAACTTAAATTAGTCAGTCATACATAAGTTTTGCAAATTTCATGATAAAACACAGTCAACTTCTATTTGCCCTGTTACCCCAACCTCGTCTATGATCGTCTTTAAACTCGTCTTTATCCCTTTGCATTTTTATGTATTCCTCATCATCATTATCCACTGCAGAATCCTCTTCTGCTAGTTCTTTTTCTCTTTCATCTTCAAGAGACAGTCCAGCTAATGATGCTTCCTGTAAACTCATAGGTCCTGCTTTTGGTTTTGTTGGATCAGGAAACACACCATCTTGTACTCTTTTATCATAAAACTCCTGAACAGTCATAGTGGGTAGTGAAGGATACCCTGCTCCATAAACTGCTTTTTGTACAATATCTTTAGTTATAATAACTGCTTGTAAGGCCTGTTGGCGTGGACGTTTCTCTGGTTCTTTGAGTTCTCCTTTCCTGAACTTTTTCATTTGTTCGAGCATGTCCTTCTCCGTTTCCAAGAATTCCAACTCCTCAATAGCAGTAAGAACAAAATATTTCACTAAAGATATATAATACTCTCTTCTTGTGCTTTCATCAGCTCCTTCCAGTTTTTTCTTAAGATCTCTCACTAGCGTTTTGAAATTCATTTTGTCATTGAATTTTTCAAGTTTCATACTTCTGAATTTGCAAGCATCTTCTATTGATAATGATGGTTTACTTGTTACTCCCTTTTCAGTTTCACTCCTGATAGAATAGGAGGTGCATAAACCATATTGAGTTGTACGTTGTAAAAAATCGCTATAATATATTTCGGTAATTCTTATCAATTCTTCTCTATCTCTTGAAACTAACTGTGAAGTGAACCTCCCTAACAATACGGGTAATAATAAATAAGGAATATCTGCTGTTGCCATGTCTGAGAGTCCTTCATTCCCACTAAATATGCCCCCATGTGATACCATTCGTGTAGCTTCCTCACCTGCAAAGGAAAGTTTCTACGTTGGTATCCAAATCAAAATATGAATTATAATATATTCCTTCGAAACTTACTTGTACTGTTGCACTGCTTGTTGCTTCGGTAGAATCTTCCACTTTATCGTACAATGTCAAGGCTTCTTCAAGTAGTGCTCGCAAGCTGGTGAAATTTTCTTGTGCCTGAGAACTGGAACTGGCCATTGCTTCAAAAAGGATGAATGACAGATTACTGAGAATTTATATCATTAGAATTATCTATTTTTTCGTTCACGTTCACAGGATTATTCTTTTTAACAAAACAAAACCATGCCTTTGAGTCCACAGAACCATTTCAATCATAAGATTTTGAGCCACTAATTTCAATCTTTCTTATGAAAAAATATAGGTCCTTTTTCTATGGATTAGGTTGAATGACCTTCAAGTGTCACCTGTCGTCCTGTCAAGTGTCACGTCACTAGTGTCAATCTTTGACATATCAGAACTGTTATTTTATTTGTGTCAACACTTGGATCTTGGAAATATGGCTGGTTCATTAATAAAATTTACAAATTTAGCTAAAACGAATTACAATAGTGAGTAATGCAATGCTCCCAATGTGTTAAATATCTTTATGAACATACCTTAATCTCTTAATGACAGTAACTTGCATAATCTTTCGATGTTATATTCTAATTACATAATATTTCAACACCAGGCATTTGTGCTTCAATTGCAAGCAGTGGACAAATATGCTTTTATTCAACTCCTCCACCGGGAACACCACCACCACAGACCAAAACCAAATTTGGTCCATTATCTGACGAAGATAGAATTTTCACTAATTTATATGGCAAACACGATTGGAGGTTGAAAGGTGCCCTCAAACGTGGGGACTGGTATAAAACCAAAGAAATCCTTTTAAAAGGATCTGATTGGATCATAAGTGAGTTCATTGAATGCTTAAGTCATTTTGCCATGGTGTGTCAAATGCATTAATTGATTTTGAGTAGGGACAAAATGAAAATAAACATCTGATAATTCATTTTTTATAGTATGCTAATGATATCGGTCACTATTTATAATTCATGATCTGTTTTGTAGATGAAATCAAAACCTCTGGACTTAGAGGGAGAGGGGGTGCAGGATTTCCTTCTGGTATGAAATGGTCTTTCATGAACAAACCAGGAGATGGAAGGCCTAAGTATTTGGTTGTTAACGCAGATGAAGGTGAACCTGGCACATGTAAAGATAGAGAAATCATGAGGCACGATCCTCATAAGTTAGTAGAAGGATGTCTTATTGCTGGAAAAGCAATGGGGGCTAAAGCCGCCTATATTTATATAAGAGGAGAATTTTATAATGAGGCTTCAAATATGCAGGTTGCCATAGCTGAGGTAATGATTGTTTATAGGCTAGTTTTGTTATTGAAAACTGGTTTTCCATAATGTCATACCCTAGTTGTTTTCTAGCGAAATTTTTGAAATATTTTTTGTACAGGCATACCAAGCAGGATTATTGGGCAAAGATGCGTGTGGTTCTGGCTATGATTTTGACGTATTTATGCACAGGGGTGCTGGGGCTTACATTTGCGGAGAAGAAACTGCTCTTATTGAATCCATTGAAGGCAAACAGGGTAAGCCTAGATTGAAGCCCCCATTCCCAGCAGATGTTGGTGTATTTGGCTGTCCAACTACTGTAACAAATGTGGAAACGGTTGCTGTTGCCCCTGTAAGTAAATATGATATTGTATATCAATTGTTTCTGTCTATTGTGACATACAGTGGAACTCCCCTCTAAAGAAAGCGAAAAATCCGCAAAAATATTCGTATTAAGAAATTTCGTTATAGGGAAAATGTGTTATAGTCGGCAATTTAGTGGTCGACTTCTTTGATAAATTCAAGTTTATCATTCAAACTTAAGCACTTGCTTTTAGACATTTTCGCACAACTTTCATACTAGGGCAATGGTTAGATTGAAACCAAATAGCCAGGGCTTATTTAAAGCTGTTTCAGAAAGATCTCTCTACCCGCTGTAATGATTTAGTCAGGATTTATACGTACGTCTGGAAAAATTTCGAAAAGAACCCACCCTTATTAGATCTTACCAATACCCATTCAAAGAATGATGTTCCATAAATATTTCATTATAGAAAGAATTACCTGCGTTTTAGAGGGTGTTTTCAACGTGGAATTTGGATTGAAGGTGCAATGTCTTGTACGAAATTCGTTATACAGACGTTTGTTATAGGGAAGTTCCTCTGTATTTTGGAATATGCTGTCAACTGCCAAATTTTTCTTGCTTGTTTTTTTGCGCAAATTTGAAAGTTCTTCAGTTTTCTTTATTTGAATGATCCCAAGTTTTATTCTTCTTGTAGTAAAACCTTAATTCTCATAACTTTCACTTTTTATTGTCTTTTGAGGGAAATCTATTAATTACAGATAACTCCATAAAATTGGCTCTGTAGAGTGTTTAGTGCTCGCTTTTGAAAACTTTCAACTCAACATAGTTTCAATCATATACATAAAATAAATGGTTTCTGCAACATACAAATAATTTTTCAGAGCATTTGTCGAAGGGGAGGTGTTTGGTTCGCATCTTTCGGAAGAACTCGAAACTCAGGAACTAAATTGTTCAACATTTCCGGACACGTTAACACACCTTGCACAGTTGAGGAGGAGATGAGTATACCACTGAAGGAACTCATCGAAAGACACGCAGGGGGTGTTATCGGAGGGTGGGACAACCTTCTGGCTGTTATACCTGGTGGATCTTCAACGCCTCTGATTCCTAAAAAGTATGTTATCGTCCTTTGACATAGAATTGTGAGAATATTGGAATATTGAATGATAACATTATTTTTAGTGTTTGCGATGATGTCCTCATGGATTTCGATGGATTGGTGGCTGCCCAGACAAGTTTGGGAACTGCAGCTGTGATTGTAATGAACAAACAGACAGATGTTGTTAAAGCAATTGCTCGACTCATCATGTTTTACAAGCATGAGTCATGCGGTCAATGCACACCATGCAGAGAAGGTAAATCAATTTATACTTATGTATAGTCCGTTCAAGAAAGTTTGAGCGCATAGTAGGCGTTTATCTGAAGTTGGCAGTATTTACTGTAATAACATAAAATAAAGTCAATGTTGCCGAATGTACCAGGCCTCTTCTGACAAGCTTTCTAGTTATCAGAAAACTCCATGCAATATTGATAACATTACGTATCAATCTGACAAGAAAATAAACAACGTAACCTTAAATTTTAATATACACAGTGGAATATGCCAAATTGTCATGGCCAACCGCCAGCTCAACCTTTCGTGAACGGGCTATATTAAGAAGAAAAAAACTTTGCTGTCTAGTTGAAAAGTGAAATATTCAAAAGAATTAAAGGTCCTAAATCCGGCTGAGGCATTAACTATCCAATGATTCAATGCATGGGCTGCTTGTAATATATGATTTGACTACTTACCTGGACGCCTCATTTCTTTGAGGTTTGATCTGCAGTCGCCTGATTAAGCCACCTGTTATTTTTTATTGGGATATCTGACATAACGTGTTTATAATGATTGTGCCAAGATTCTGGCCCACTTGAAGAAAACTTTTTTGTTTGTTTAGCTAACGCCAACATACCCAACACAAATGCTTGGCAGAGATGTCCGACATTTCCAAAATTGATTTACACGTTTCTTGATATCATCTTTAAAACTGTCTGATAATTAGAAAATAATTAAGTCGATATTTGCATAAGTTTTTGTTCAATCGAATTCTAAATACTACACTCTTACCTACCTTGTACAATAATTGAATGTAATTGGCTCATTATACTGCAAATCTGAAAATTACCATAATACAGATTTGGAAATTCACATCTGAAACATACGATATACAATGCATCAGACAGAGAATTCTTTCGTCCAGTTGCACTGATGAATAGTCGAGATAATCACGTGCTGTAACCGAATGAATTCCGTTGACTTATTGCAAAAACCTAGTCTCTCTCTTATTGCAGTATGGTAGGGAACCTGCAGTACACATATAGAATTAATTTATTTTTCAGGCTGCCAGTAATAGTCGATTCAAGTATTTACTGTTGCCTACCATCCTAAAGAATTATGCTCCTTCCAACAATAGAGAGAGACAAGACTAGAATATTGCAATAAGATAACAGAATTCTGTGTGTTAGAGCACGTAATTGTCTCGACTATTCATCTGTGCAACTGAACGGAAGAATTATCTTTATGATGCATTGTATATCGTATGTTTCAGATGTGAATTTCCAAACCTGTATGTAGAGTTGTTAAACCATAAATTTTTTGTGGAGCAATTCAATCAATTCGATTTTTTTTGCAGGTATCAATTGGATGAACAAAATAATGTACCGTTTTGTTGATGGAAACGCTAAGCCAGACGAAATCGACATGATTTGGGAATTGAGCAAGCAAATAGAAGGACATACAATTTGCGCTCTTGGTGATGGTGCTGCATGGCCAGTACAAGGATTAATCAGGCATTTCAGACCAGAATTGGAGAGAAGGATGCAAGAGTTTCACCAGAAAGAGAGACGTGTAGCTTCAAATTAAAAAATAATCGGTCTTAGATTCCATTAAATTGTGAGGTTATTCAAAATTGTCACCTTGTTTATTAAATCCGTCAGAGCAGATAATGTTAAGCCCAAACCTTCTTGTATATAAGATTAATAAAGAGATCAATGATATTTATGATCGTTTTTTATGCTTATTGTTGAAAGAGTAAATATCATGTCATATTCAAGAAAATAAAACAAAATCTGAAAGAAAATACGATCTTTGCATAGTTGTTCTGGAGCGTGTGTCATGTGAGTTTTGTTTTTGTATAGCTTCCTAATATAAATTAATACTTAAAAAATATTGGTTATAAGTTGAATAAGAATAATCTTCCAATAACATATATTCTGCCAAAACATTCACTGCAGTCTGCAATAGTTTCTATTATATTGAAATATTTATTTCATTTTCAAATCACTAAATGAATTTGAAATGGAAAAATATGAGGAGCAGACTTGCAAAACGCAGTTTGTCCAAAATCACACTTTTTCAACAAAAGGTGGCGTTGCAATATTCATTTCGATTGCCAACGTTTCATAAAATCCTGGATATTCAAATCGCATTATCTCCTGCTTGAAATGTACGGTGGAAATCACTTAGACATACAAAATGGATTTGATTTGATACAAAAACCCTTAAACAAAGGAAAAAACCATTAGTGTTAGAGATGGAATGGTTAGTTCCAATTTTTGCAAAGCACTATGAAGATGTAGAAACGGTTGTTGAAGAAAATGGAGAATGCGATTGTGACGATATAAGGAAATTAATTTCATATGAAAAAAATAAAAATAAATGCAATGTTTATAACAAACATGTTTTGTATGTTTATTTGAGATTATGTAGCCAGTGACACTTTCAAGTGACTATCAAAACGCTATTTGTCTACCAAGAACATGCAAATAGCATTTTGTCCAGCTCTTTTTTTCAAATATTAGAACTATTTCGCTCTGTCCAGTCTACAAATTGAGTGATAACTCATGCTATTTTTCGGTGCACATTGCAACTTCGTAAGTAAGGCCGCGTTTTTGAGAATCAGTTTTTGCTTTTCCTGAAAATTTACAATTTTGGACAAACAGCGTTTTGCAAGTCTGCTCCCCCTATTAAATAGCATTGTCTCTCAGGTAAATAATTTTTTGTTGATCTGAGCATTTTCTCCCCAAGATTCACCACCAGTGATAAATCAAAATACCTTGTTGTTATGATAATATCACAGAACATAAATGTATTGTATTTCACAGAATAGTCAAGTAGGGTTTATAAAAGAATTAATCAGTGAAAAGTGAACATTTATATTGGTCAAAAGAAAAATTATCAGAAATAGTTGAACTGCACAGAAGAAATAAAAAGTGAGTATCTCGGTGAGTATCGAAATAGATTTTAGTCATCTGTTTACTAAGAATATTGGTTGATTACTTCAATGATCAGTTGCAATTGAATAATATGGTGTATGGATATAGAATAATTTTCGAATATCAGTTTGATCACCAAAAGTAAGAATACTGAGTTATTGTTCAATCGGAATTCATCAGTTGAAGATGTTGTCCTCAGTCTCCTTTTTGTTATAAATTGAATATCTTGTGGGCTATTGGTTTTATTCTAAAGCGCTAAATCTGAAAAAAAATCGTTATGAAGAAATTTCGTACAGAAAATTTGTCCTAGTCGGCAATGTCGCAGTCGACTTCGCTGATAAATTTAAGTTTGTCATTCAAACTTAAGCACTTGCTTTTAGACATTTTCGCACAACTTTTCACACTAGCGTGATGGCTAGATTGAAACCAAACAGCCAGGGGTGTATTTGAAACTGTTTCAGAAGGATCTCTCTGCCCACCGTAATGATGGTCGGGATGGTTCGTCCGGAAAAGTTTCGGAAAAACCCACCCTTACAGCTTCTTATTCAATACCCATTCAAAGTGTGATGTTCTTTGAATATTTCGTTATAAAGAGAATTAACTTCGTTTTAGAGGGTGTTTTTAACATGGAATGGAAGATGCAATATCTTGTACGAAATTCGTTATACGGACGTTCGTTATACGGAATTGTTCCACTGTAGTTTGCGATGGCTACGCCCGAACCAAACCGCAACATTTCGGCTGGGCGAACAGAATTTTTCCTTACCACAGACTTCATGGAGTTCACCCAGTTGTTTGAGACCACTCCCTACCCAAAATTCTAAAAATACATACATGTGTCATCACTAAATCAATTTTGAAAAGATACCTAGACTCGTAATTTTCAGGCGATTTGAGTAAAATTTCGTAATTTCGTGACCCAAAATCAGTACATTTCTCGTTTACCCATCCTATGTATGGCGACACATATTAACGTAGTAAACCCGTAATGTTGGCAATTATTACAGGTAGCGATCTCCAAAAGCAGCTATTCAAATTCAGCGCACAGCGATTATTGTCCTAAATCACGCAGACAAAACAATATGTCTCCTACCCACATTACGCTGCAATATCCTGTCGGTTAATTACAATGTCCAATTCATGAAATTTATATTTGTCACTTTAATAACAATATGTCGCAATTACTTACGATTAAATAATAATCAGCAGCGTATGAATTGGGAGATAGGATCGGTAAATTGGGGAGGTATGAGTCAAAATCCAGACAATGTCAATATTCGAATACTTTTGTTTTCGATGATTATGACCTTAATCGTGCCAATTGATAACGATATAGGGTGAGAGGTTCAGTTGTTGATATTATTTGGAAGGGTCAACGAAATAAAAAAGTATTTTTAAAATGGGGGCTACTCCAAAACTAAGGGGGTAAACTTCCCAATGTGAGTGTTTTTGTCGATAATATTGGGCATATTTTTTGATGCCCTTAAATTTTCGCTAAGTCATAACCAAACACACTGGATACCGATGTAATAAACTAATGGTGCTATCTAACTATCTAACTTTTCCCTTACCCTAAGAATTGAAACATAGAAATTTCATGCTATGGTTTATACTCGAACTTTAACTTATTCCCTTAAATAGAAGTTTTTCATTCATAATTTAAGGGTATAAGTTAAGGGTATAAGTTACGGGCCAGTATAAACGACCCCTAAGGTTTTTTCATGTGTATCTACCTATTCAGAATGTTTCATTTCTATTCGGGTCAAGTTCAATTTCCTCAGGTTATCATCCTGCATCAATTAGTAGTTGTATCAATTAGCCTATTCGTTTTGAAGAGTTTCGTGCTCCTGAGTAACTCAAAAGCTCGAAATACAGGTTGCCATTGGTTGCGCACAAGCACAGGAACAGTTCAGGAGCACGAAAATCTTCAAAACGTGTAGGTAGTCCAACGATCTGTCACGATCAGTTTTTCAACATGGCTGCTGGGAGCTAAGAGTAAACAAACGGATTTCAATAATAAATAATTTGGAAGTGATTTATTATCCACTTCTTCGTATTTTCACTATTTTCGATTTAAGTATGCGTATATGTATTGTCCATTGTTTCGTGATCAATTTCAGAAATAACAGATCGACTGAAAAATTAACTGATTTTTTAGATTAACTCATCTTGAAAAAGATGATAAACTGTTTTGTTGAACTGGACTATTGCGTTTCAAATTTTTTGTAAGCCGTAGTGTTTACGGATTTGAAAGTCCGATCATAAACGGAGTCTTTTTAAATATGCAAAGGGGACTTCGTGTAAGGAATACATAATTTAATTGCCACCTCACTGTCACAGGATTGACTAGAATGCAAAGGGATCTCGACTCATAAAACGGCAATAAAAGGGAAGAGAAAACGGTATATTGATAGTCCTAATTCCTGGATTAGTGTCGCACTTCGGGAAAAGAAGGCGTATAAAAAGTAAATAAGATTCCTTCCGAAGAGGATGGTTTTTATCCAATGTTCCCATTTCGGGAAATGGCAATTGTGCAGGGGTGTTCCCTCTGGTTGACTTCTTTCTTTGTTTCTTTTCTACTTTGCGGAACGGTAGAAGTATGAATTGTAATCCAGTGATATATAATGGGATTTTCCACGAAACAGAATTATGTTGAGTATGATACTTAAGACCTAATTGAATCAAAAGCCTTTGTAAAGATGATAAACCTCTACTGCATGGCCACAACACAAGTATTAGGTATTTTTATCATTGTATAAAATTTATTTTTCATACTTTAAAAGTGGGCAAACTTCAAGGGGGGATTATACGAGTGATTTGCAACGATGGTCGCAATGTTGACAGTTATTCTTCAATTTAACATTTCTTGATTTCACGAATATTTCGAGTTTTTTCCCTAAAATGATCATGATTCGGGTTTCCTCGTAGTCTCATAAAATCTGACTACATATTGGGTCATTCGGACAGAGCAATAAATTTGCTACAAGATAAGAGTCTCTGTGTTCAGAAAAAATCTTATTGCCGCCGTGGTAAGGAGATGAATATTACGATTCTGAAGTTAACAAAATTAGTCCTATTTTCCAATAGTTTTTTCTATGAAATATTAGTGATTATACACACATTTTCTGTTCAGTGAAAATTACCTCATTTAGTGTACTTTTGAATGACATATATCAGCTTTTGTGCTAGCTCCTCAACCTCCGCCATAATATCGTGGCTAACATGATAACAACGAGAAAGTCTAAAAATTTCGAACCTTAATTTGTTTTCTTTCTGCAGACCAACTCTTTTATCTAATAGCAAATTTATTGCCCATTCCGAATATCTGGTCAGATATTATGATGTATTTAAGTTGAACATTCTAAGATAAATCACCTTCATAATAATTAAACCTATATTAATTAGGTACTTCTGATGAACAGTTTTAATTCCCATACATATTTTGTCCATAGCCAAATCTGCGCATAATAGTAATTCACCTAAAAAGTCCGGAAAATAGGTTTCTTTCGACAAATAGACCAAATTAGATATTTATAGATAGTCCAAAAAAACTATTTTCGTGAAATATTTTTTGGCAACCGTTTAGAGTAGCACTATCGATGCTGCTTTCCATATTTTGTTGCTGGTAGAAAAAAAAACATGAACTAATTTCATATGAACTATCAGTCATCAATTCTTAGCATGGTAATGATAAACTGCATTCATTAAAATCATACCTCCTTCATATTTAACCTCTTATTATAATTATTATCATGATTTTTCGCGTAATTATTATTTTCAAGGGTTACATTCACTAATGATGATAAAAAAATTGTTCGGACTTTTTTTTTCAATTTGAAAAATGATGGGTATGGAGAATGTTTTAGAAACAAAATTTTAACGATTGATTCTGGAGTTTCTGATGCCATTCAAAATACTTTTCGTTCAAACTTCTTCCTTGTCTGACAGCTAATATATTGGAACATTTTGAAATATCCTGTATAGTCCGTTCAAGAAAGTTTGAGTGCATAGTAGGCGTTTGTTTATTTATCTGAAGTTGGCAGTAATTGCTGTCATAACGTAAAATAAAGTCAACGTTGCCGAATGTACCGGGCCTCGTCCGACGAGCTTGCGAGTTATCAGAAAACTCTATGCAATATTGACAACATTGCGTATCAATCTGACAAGAAAATAAACAATATAACCTAAAATTTTAATATAAACAGTAGTGGAATATGCCAAATTTCCATGGCCAACCGACGGCTCAAACTTTCGTGAACGGAATATAGGTATAGATGAAAAATAAACTGAAGTTACTGAAGTAATCAAGATATATCTACTAGTGACTGAAGTAACATATTATCTCAATGGAAAAGCACATTTGAATCTCAATTTGATCAATATTTTAGATACGGATAAACTATTCATAACCAACGGGTAAGTCAGTAATATCGCCGGTTTATCTTCCACATCAACTATTTCAATATCCTTGCTCCCTACGAAGTCGTCTAAACGGTGTTAATTCAAAAGAGCAGGACAGCATTGTGCATTCATGAGGTAAAGCCAATTCAAACTCAAGATTCATAATCAATTTCGTTCACGCAGCCCTGCACACCTCGGTCCTCCCAAGTATGGAGGTATGGCCTGTCTGTATGGGGGGACATTCATTTAATTCAATTATATCATCAAATGCTCTACAAAAGCCTTTTAAGCTACATCATTTGCTTGCCACCCTCGTATCGTCGCTCCCTTATGCTTTCCACTTCAAATGAATGCACATTATACTCTATGGAGGACCGATATCGGCAAAGCAAGCAAATTTGTCTCCAACGTTGACTCTGTTTGTGAGGGGTCTCGGCATGATTTGAATTTTAGACCAAAATACATTGCGCAAAAAAATTGAAGCACATTCTGAAAATCTCAATTTTAATGAAAGTTAACTCTACATTGACTTTATAACTTATTTTTTTTTATTCTCTCGGCAAGGTTTTGAACGAAACAAGACACATTAAATGGAAGAAAAATTCAAGATTCACCGAAACTTATGTGAAAGAAGAGAAATAAACAATTTTCAAAATACTGGAATGCTGATAAGTGATTTAATACTTGGTATTTCCACCCCTTGTGTTAATTACAGCTCGGCAACGACGGTTCATATTCAAAATGAGTGATCTTAAAATGTTCTGATCTAATCTTTCCAAGATTTCTCTGAGCTGGATTCCTAAGTCATTAAGAGTAGCTGGATGATTTTCTGAACTTCTCAGCCTTCTATTGAGGTTGTCCCAAACCTGCTCAATCGGTTTGAGATCTGGACTTCTTGCTGGCCATTCCATTCGAGAGACTTCAACCTCTTCAAGGTACTCCTTAACGATGCGCGCACGATGGGGTCTGGCATTATCGTCTATAAAAATGAAATTTACACCAATGTATGGGGTAAATGACACTACATGTTCTTCAAGACTGTTCCTTATATACCTATCAGCATTCATAGCTCCGTTATCAACGACGACTATAGGTCTGTGCGAGCACTCAAAGATATTTCACCTCATACCATAATCGATCCTGTCCCGAAACCAGTAGTATTCAGGAAATTGCACTGAGCATATTTTCATGTGGACGTCTGTATACAAGGAAACGTCGATCACAATGATAGAGGCAGAATCTAGATTAATCTGTGAAGAGAACTCTTCCCAATCAGCCTCTTCCCAATGGAATCCAAACGCGCCCTTCGATGGGCTGGGGTAAGAGCTGGGCCTCTTGTCGCTACACGAGGCCTTAAATCATATTCTCTGAGGCAATTTCTTATTATACAATTATAGTAACTAATTTGTACCCCATGAGTTTGCTCAAGCTGATTTTGAAGGGGGCGAACGGTTGCAAACCGTAATCACATCGAAGAAACTCTTAAGGAACGTTCTTGAATGGCAGTTGTTACCCGTGATCTACCCTGTCCTGGTCTTCGGACATTCATACCTGACTCCCTGAATCGCTGCAACATTCTGGACACACTTGTATGGAAATCTCCAAACCTTTCTGCAATACTTGTGTATGTCCACCCTTCTTCTCGCAAAACTACCGCTTGGGCACATTCCTCTTGGGTCAAACTGCGTGTTTCGCGTTGCATAGAGATCGAGTGTAGAAAATTAAACGAAAGAAAAAGTATTGATCACTAGAATTGATCGAGAACAACTGATTTCAGAATGGAGGCAAAACATTCAAAATCTGATAATCTCTTTTTTTATTCCTGCTGGGAAAAAACATCTGTATTGAAGAAATATCCCTATGGGATATTTCCAGTGAGTTCCAAGAAAAATCATTTTAGAAATGATGGAATATCATATTGATTGACTGTTTCCTGTTTATACGAGTATGTCAAGTTTTCTAAGAGAAAATGATCAAAATTACTGAAAAGAGCTTGGGGATTCAACTTTCACAATTGGAGGTTGACTGTGAATTACGTGTTAGCATTCATTTCATTGGTTGAAAGTTCAACCACATATATTTCACTGTTCAACTACACAGTAAAGTTTTCTTTCTCTTTCCGATGTGATTTTCCATTCCAGTAAATGCCTGTAGCAAAAGTTTTCCTTTCAATATTGTTCTGCATACATAAATAACATCTTTGAATATCTGAGGGCTAGTTCCTTTCTCTCAAACTTCAAATAAACACAAGTTCACATATCGAATCAAACAAAACCCAATAAAAACAAATATGGTTCCGTAATTGCGTTACATATACATGAAATCAAAGTTCCTTGATCACAACTGTAGAATCGACAGAAACATCGAAAGAAACTCGATTTGAGGAAATAAAGTCTGTTTCAATCCGAAAGTTCGCGAGACGAGAGGCCCTTGGATTATTCAGAGGAAAGTTGGGGCTGTATAACACAATTGTGCTCTCTCTTCATTTTTATTTTACGAAGTTTTCAGTGTTTTCGAAGAGCGGCAGAGATCAAGAAGCTTTTTTTCGTTCAGCTTCACGCAATAACGCCCGCCGTTTGGATAGCTTGCATTATACAAAGGATTCATATCTACCATTGTTGTAGATTGGATGTTTCGACGGAATTTTTTGCTGCGGAAGTTGAAAATACTTTTCGTATAGCCGGAGATTATTCTAGCCACGCAAGTCGGGGATTTTGAGTGTGGAGTGAATACAGGCTGACGAACTTGATGATTTAGAAATTCATTTGAACAAAAACTTATTCAAATATCTATTTTATTATATTTCCAACTTCGAGAACAACATTTGAAGTTTATGTTTGGACAGTTTTGAAATGATATCTGGAAAAAGAGCAGAGTCCTGGGGTAATCGTCCCTATATTCACACGTGTCACTGTTTAGTGTGTGCTATCGCCAGTTGGGATCATTGGTCCATATACTTTCGAAGAAGTGACTCCTGACCGTAATGTCCACATGATTCAGAAGTTTTCTCTATCGAACACCCCTATTACACTCAGCTCACTTCCACGGCAAGGAGCAGGGAATTGGGTAGGGAAGTGGGAAGCGCTAGAATGTAATCACTACACTTGCCTGCTGCCTTTAGCCTGGTTCTCAGAGCTTCGTCGGGTATCCAGCGACAGTTATTCTACCAATCAGAGGATATCAACAAAACTTCCCCTGAACCCTCCTTTTGGTTTCTGGTTGTCAAAATCTGTCGCGACACGCCTCTTTTGTAGTTGAAATAAACCAACTTCACTTGTATTTCTGCGACAGCGAGAGGAGAAAATAGGAGTAGTGGGGATTGTCGCTGGCTTCACGTCGAAGCTCTGAAAACCAGGCTTTTCGCTGCTCCTCGTGCTGCCTCATGCTCCCTAAAGTGGCAGTTTTTCGGACGGAAGTCAAAGGACCAGCAGTATGAGCGGCAATGAGTGATTACATTCAGCTAGGTTGCTGTGGCTGCGCTGACAACAGAATCGCCAAACACTCTTACGAAATTTATAATATTTTCGAAAATATTGGTATTATTATTGTCGAGAAAATGTCCACGACGGAGTGGAGTGTAAGGACCCCGCACATTTGCAATGGGAATTGGCTCCCGGAGGATTTGGCTGAAAATTTGATATGATGTTCTACTAATCCTTCTGATCAAATGTCTAAACAGTCACGAAGCTGAAAAATGCATACTTAGTTTTTAGCGATTTTTTGTATCCATTATGGATTACGTATTAACGTTCACACAGAAATTTTTGAAAATATTTCGTTATTATTGAAAGCAGATTTTGTCAATTCGAAATATTTTCAAACATTTCTTTGTGAACGGTAATACGTAAGCCATAATGGATACAAAAAATCGCTAAAAACTCCTAGAAGTATGCATTTTTCAGCTTCGTGACTGTTTAAACATTTGATCAGAAGGATTAGTAAAACATCATATCAAATTTTCCTCCAAATCCACCGGGAGCCAATTCCCATAGTAAATGTGTAATACGTAAGCCTTAATGGATACAAAAAATCGCTAAAAACTCCTAGAAGTATGCATTTTTCAGCTTCGTGACTGTTTAGACATTTGATCAGAAGGATTAGTAGAACATCATATCAAATTTTCAGCCAAATCCACCGTTAGCCAATTCCCATACTAAATGTGCGGGGTCCTTTCAATTTTGAAAATGAATTTTCAGTATTATGTGCCTTTTATTTCTCATCCCAAAACAGGTCATTTTGCAACTAACAATTCTGATGAATGTTCACATTTTCCATCAGTGGTGAGACCAAAATTACTGCAAAAATCACGCGAGCTATAGCCATTTCACAGGAATTTAAATTAAAATAAATTTAAAATCCCATTTTTATATAAAAGTGATTAAAAGAATTAAAATCACTTTTAGTGGGATTCAAGGATTTTAAGCCCATCCGCTTTCCAAGGCATATTAAAACAAAAAAGTCGAATCAAGTACCTTTTTTTCGAATGACTTTTCTAGCTCAGGACTCCTCGAAAATTTTAAATGTGGACAGAAGCTGAAAAGACACCTTTTTGTAATTCTGCCGAAAATGAATGCTTTTTCTACTTGAAACTGACCTTATAGCTTATGAGCTTTTTTTGTTAACTTGCAGATAGTTCAGGAAGCTGAATATTTTTCATTATTGACTCAAAATTCAGGACGATCATGTTAAAAAGATAAAAACTGCAAAATTCATTCAAAAAACATTCAAAGATTCATAACTCGAGAACTCAAAAAAATCGCATAATATACATGGGGTATTTTTGGACAGCCACCGTTCTGAGGAATCTAAAAAAAATTATTGACGTCAATCTGAACAAATAACAATAATGAACATTATACTGATTTAATTTTAAAATATCGGTTATTGTGTTGTCGGTTATCTTGACAAGTTTTCAACTAATTCTCGTCAAATTGTGAAATAGATAAAATACATCTCTGCTTATTCGATGAATAGAAAAATATCGCGAATATACGGTAAATTCACAAGCATTCTTTCCCTACAATTAATGTTTTATAGAGCAAAAGGTGTTAGGTCAATCGTGAACTGTATACGTTGCGAAATCGACAAACAATTGATTGCCTTAACAGTGATACAAATATTACAAATTGTTTCTCAATGTGTTAATACGCGATAAAACTTCTCTTTTATTTTCCAGTTACTCGATTTACATAACTGATAACATCGCGCGTTACGTGTTAGGAGAAGTATTTTTCTGAATATCGAGATGTTGAAATATTTGTAACAACTTGAGAGGACGGAAGTCTGATACGGAATGCTTTTCACGACTTAATTTGTTATGTTAAGCGTGGAAATCAAATGGATATGGCCCAAGTATCTGTAATTTTGGATTTTGCGTTGAAAATTGTCAAAAAAAATGTTGGACTCGTGAAATTATAAATTAATAGTTCTAAATTCTTTTGAATTCGAGAGCTAACATAATAAAATACATAAAACAAAAACAAATATCCCTAACTGAGGTTAGTGCAAAACGGGTTACCATACTATTTTTTCGTATGATACTAGAGCTCATTGAAAAACCCCAGTAGAAAAAACCTGTCTTGCCGTTCCAACAAAAATAACACTTAAAAACTTTTCGGGTATTAAAGGATTTCTTCTTTATTTAGTCCAAACGATAACCCTCTCCAAGATGCATTCCGAAATTCTGAATCTGAAAAGGAAAAAATCGAAGCAGAAAAAAGAAAGAGAAAAATAAAATGATTGAAACTCTATCAAATCGATTTCAAATTAACAGTCCAATTCAAAAACGACTCTGTAACTTTATGTATAGCCTGTAAGCCATACTGAAATTTAAATATTGGACAATTATTTATCAGATGTTCTATAGTCTCAATGATTTCGACTCAATTAATGTTTCCATTGTTTCCCAGAAAGGTTCATAAATCTATTGATTTCGTTATTTTGTAGTTCGGATAAATTGAATAATTCTTTAATGAAGAGTAACCCAATTATCGAATCAATCAATTAATCCATCCAACCAACCTCAATATAACGTAGTTACTCACTACACTCAAGCATCATCGAACAAACCTGTTTATGTAACGTTTATCGAATTGATGGAAGAGAAATAAAGAGAAGGTAAGTAGAAAGCAAACAGATCGTAAAAGCACAACTGATGAACTAACGATTTTCTCGACAATGGATTTAATTTAGAGGCAAATGAAAATGACCTATACCATAAAAAAAGGGCAGCAACACTGCAACACATGCTTAGAAACCATCCCCATTAAAGAATTGCAGTAAAAAAAGAATTTTGCAGGATTGAAGAAACTCCTGCGAAATAGAAAAACGCTCGAGAATTGGAACACTCTTATAAGTTTCGAGAAGTTGGATTTGATGATGAAGATTTGAAGATATAGCAGCAGATCAAGGCGAATACAGGTCTACCAAGCAAACAATAGTCAAATCGGAACTAAATGTCTCTGCAGTGATAGAATCCAGTGATAACCTCTTTGGAAAAACGATCAAACTGAAATAAACGATAGAGAGGTAAGAAACAAAACACACAGACAAAGAAAGCAAAGAAAATGAATTGGGCTCAACAAACAGAAAAAAGACTTGCAGAAGGAATCTAAAGCAGAAGACTGAGACTTCCAGTATATGACTAGCAGGCAAGGAGATTAACCAACTACCGATGGTCATAGAGATAATAGAAGCCCATGGTTACTTCCATAATTTTCTAATAACATTTCATAACACTGAAACCGATTATTAAGAGATAGGAGACAGAAATGCACAGGTAAAGAAAACAATGAGATGACCATTAAAATATTGAGGAGTACTCAGACTCAGAAAGTACATCTATAACCACGCACTACTTAAGAGTAGCTTACACTACGGTTCCGGAACTTGAAGAAGAGCAGATCAAAACGAAAAATAGACAGATATAGATGCACTTGAATTATGTAAAGATTAAACGTTTGAATAGGGTGAGAATTAGAATGTCAGACAGATTATTGCAGTAGCAGTAGTAAATAGAACAAGGACAGCTCTCTTGGCATGTCCAAGTGTATTGGAAGACAACTAAAATAGGCGATTAATGGGTGTAGAATTTTATATGGACTCAAATATTTCGTTAGACTTAAATGTTAACAAATATTAAGTGTAGATCTATCTTTAGAAAATATCCCTGAATTCCACTGGGAAATATGTAGTAAAACTCTGCCTAGCAACATCCGCAGGTTCAAGTGGTACTTAAAAGGATCTGATTGACCTAACGTAACTGGTCAGGCAGTGCATTGATAAAAGTCGAACCGTTAACACATTCTCAAACAAAGAATCATCTTTCAAATCAGTGCGTTCAAAAGTAAAGGTATCACAAACTCAAGGCTGTGAGTTCTAGTGATCATTGCATTAGGTATTAACTAAATAGCTTTTAAGTGGAGAGTGTTTAATATCAATCATAAACCTAATTATCATAATAATTTATCAACAGCAGAATATAAACAAGTGTAACCATCATCATAATTTATCAATAGCAGAATATAATCAAGTGTATTTTCGTGGTACTTCAACATAGGACAATTGCCAATCTTCTATTTCAAGGGTCCCTCAAGACGAAACGAAATAGTCAAGATACTTTTCATAGTCCTTGATTTAGGATAATTTTCATGGTTTTTCGAACCATAAAGTCGATATTTTTCAATGGGACTCAACATTACAAACAGAAGAAATAAAAAGCTAAAATTTCATGAAACCAAGGGATACAATGAGCAACAGTAGCGTCCAGATATGGGATAACATCGAAGAACGTTTTAAACGAAATTACCCTTAAGCTCTCCAGAGCAATTCAAACGATAATACTCGATGTGTATTTCAACGGAACGCTTAATTGAACAATTAGCTAATGAAGACCAAAACCCAATCAAGAGATCAATCAATTCACTCATCCAATCATCCCAAACATAACATACTCGTACTTCAACCTAGCATCATCGAACAAACCTGTTTGTGTTACGTTTATCAAATTGATGGAAGAGAAAAAAGTGAGAAGGAAAGTAAACAGACCGTAAAACCACGGCTCATGAACTGGCAACGCCGATTGTTTATGGAAAAGGGCCCCAAACTCATTCCCGAAATTGAAGATACGATCCCGAGACTGAGGCATTATTAATAAACAACCCCCCGAAATGCAAAGTGCTTTCGGCTGTTGCGAGGCAGCCCGCTGAAAGAAATAGTTTTCTGGCTGAAATTGATGACCTGTCAACATGCATTTCATTATTTATACAGGACGTATAGCGATGGCGGAGAAAATTGTCAAAGTTGTCGAAATGGGATTATTTATATCCGTAAAAGCGCGTACAGTCTGGTATACAGGATGGATATTTTTAAAAATGGAAATCTGTGATCTGTGAACAAAAACCAACAAATTTCCTTTATCCACGACTATTTTAAAATCCGTCCATTGTCTCTGTGCCCGGAATTAATAATACCCATTAAGCACAAGGAAATAATGATATGATAATTCACTGCTGTCAGATGCTTCATATATTTAGCTTTGATATAATATTCTTCAGTATTCTAAAGCACTCCAACTAACAAATATGGGCATACTTTGTCAATCGAGGGCCAAATCTTTTTCCATTATATCAATTAAATCTTTTTTTATTACAAAATATACAATGACAAGTTCTCCAAGAATTTCTCATGTGTCATTTTGACTTTTTCCACGCTTGTCATAGAAGGGTCTTGTCGCGGTCGCCAAATGTTAAAATCTTCAAGAAATATATTCAGTATAGTCGTGGATAAAGTACAGTATGCTACTCGCGCATAATGGATGTTATTCACGCGGCTGGCGGACTAAACTCGTGAGTAATAGCTATCATTATACGCTCGTTGCATAATATACCATTTTTCTGCTTGATTGAAAATGCAGTGAAATAAACAGGTCACAGAAAATGAGAATTTCAATAGGTGACAACAGAATGATTTTTCACAATAAAAAATGTTAATTAATAATTTAGTCGAAAAATATGCCGAATTTACAACGCTCGCTGTACTGATGTTCATGTAAGTCTAAGTACATTATGGCTAACCAATTCTGGTAAAATACTCATTTATTAATACAATTTTTACCCACTTTTTTTCGTTCTGAGATTATAAAAAAAGTCATTCAAACTAAATATGAAATTAGTTTCATATCCTGCATACCACTCTGTAGTGAAATTATATTGCATATTCAAATCTGTTGAGAGTTGAGATTTCCATCAGAGCTGATTCGATGTTGACTTTCCTAATTTTAATGAACCTATTCGGAAATTAGTGAATTGTTTACAATTCATATTACATAAATATCGCATTTGAACTGAAGCAGTATCTAATGAGAAGTTATGCATTTTAATTGGTTCACTATTTATCAATTGAAGTATAACTTTCTGAAGCAAAAACACATTCGTAGTTATGACGCAATGGGTAGAATTTTTCACAACTGTGACAAATTAGTTCTTGACTGGAAATTAATATCTGAATATTACACACCTATCGATCTCCACAAAATATGTAAATTTCACTCGAATCGGATATCTTTTCATGGAAATATGAAGTTTCTTTTTTCAATATTCCAATTGATTTTTTATGGTTCTGTTTACACTATGGTTACAAAATTCTGCATGAGACTTGTTATGAGCATCTTGCATATGGCCGTAGCATTTCATTTCGATAAGTTTCGTTTTGCCTGAGTATTGAGGAACAAAAGCTTTGAAAGGCTGTATTTTAGGGAAAACCCTGTACGATTTGGCTGGTTAACGAACTTAACCTAGGCATTTCGGAACTGACTCACCCTGAAAATTTCTTTAGGACAATCTTCGAAAGTTATTGTGCTAACAGCCGGACGACCCTAAGGACAGAATTGAATTTGACCACGAATTCGTCATCAGTGAGTCTAAAGCCGGTCCCAGACAATGCGTGCATTCGACGAATATTCGGCATTGGCGGTGCTTCGCGTAGTGTGTGGGAGCTCAACTTCGTGTATTATTCGGCATTGGCCTTCTATCCGAAGCCTTGTCGGTACGGGCTGCACGAACCAAAGGAAGACGAAGTACATTCGCGCACATTCGTGTTAGGTCCCAGACAATGTGTTTATCTACGCGTACTATACGGCCTATTCTGTCTTCAGTCAGAGTCGTGCGACGTGATTACACGGTGTTTTTAGGTATTATTCGTTTAGCCTCTCCGCTACTGTTCTATACTGAGGCCGTTTGGCGAACGTTTGTCAACAGAATGACGAATGTCGAATATTTCGCGATTGGCGCAGTGTCTGGGAGGGTACCCGAAGGCGAACTACGAAGGCACATTGGCCGAATGCACGCATTGTCTGGGACCGGCTTAACACTATCGTTTGAGACCATTTTCGGCTCAAAATTTGAAAATTACAGACATTCGGGCAAAACGATATAGCACTCGTTTAAGTAGAACGAGTGCTCAAAAATGGAAAATCGCTTGATTTTCTGGGGGTCCATTATATCTAAAATGTTTTTTCTGCAAATAGCTAGATATATTCATTCGAATAATGGGATAATATTGGAACACCCCTCATTATGCCCCAACAATTTTATTCCCCAATTCAACCATCTATCTAATTGTCTTCGAAGAAGTCTAACACAGGAAGTGCGAACCACTGAGCTGAAAGTGACGTGGATTGATGCCTTCTGCGAAATGCAAACTTCCCGAAGGATCTTCAACACAAACTTACCAAACGCAATAACTCCTGATAATTCTATCCGGCAGATACCTCGGAAGTAGAGAATGATTAAATTTTACGAAGTTTTCATGCACAACAAAACTGCGCCATATTTCCATAGTTAATAAGCAATTATCATACTCGTAAGAACGTGCCCATTAAAAGTTTCAGACCAGTAAATCACCGAAATGCAATTAAGTCCCCTCGGTAATTTCGGATATAACGAACCATTCAGAGATACTTAGGAGGGCGTCGTACCGAGATTCACAAGGCTTGACCATTTTCATAATAATTACTGTTTCACAGTTTCCGATTTTCCGAATCTGAAATGGAATTCGCTTTATGCATTTATTTATTCCTGTTTTATCAGGGGCGGCGGATGTGTGGCTTGTATCCCAGGCGTGAAATAATGTGGGTAATTGTATTACATTAATATAGGCCACGCTTGGGGTTTCTTTGTTTTTTCTTGTTATGGCTACGTGGTTCTTCACCGTCGGAAATGGTTCGGATAGAGCGGAAATGGAGCAGTGAGTTGGAACAAATCTTTGAATTGAAATTATATTTGAAGGCTGTATTGTGATTTATTCCTATTTTTCTGGGGATCTATTATTTGATTTTCTGAGGGTCTTTAATGTCGAAAATTATTTTTCGAAGAAATTACAGGAAATACCTATTCATTCGTTTGAATCTTGTTGAATATATATACTACATACACTAAACATAGTAGTAAGTATACATATGTATATACTAAAACGGCCTTCTAAAGACAGAGAGAGAGATTTAGAAGGCCGTGATACTACATATACTACAATATATTAATGCTTAAAAGAACCCGTAGCGGGAAAGTTTTGGGGTAGTTTTGATACCTTCCATTTTTTATATTTTTTGGGGTGCTGAATCCGAATCTGATGTTTGCTAATAAAATGTCGTGACGAAAATATACAAAAAATGATGAATAATCTCATTCTTGATCAGTTTTCTGCTCATTACTTGGAAACTATCAACTTTTAGTGGAAAACTGGAAACACAAAATAAAAGTACATAAAATTTTATACTTTATTTATTTAACATAAACTACAAATCAACTAAGTTGTTATCATAGTTGCATATTTCATCAATAAAAATACAATTTACTCATGTCAACACAGTTTACATAACTTTAAGATGTTTTTTTAATAAGGACTTAAAAACACTTAGGCTCCTACATTCTTTAAAGGGGAGGGAGTTGAATTTTATTATGCTGGAGTAGATAGGAGCCTTCTTGCCTAATTCAGTGCGAGTTTTCTTCAAATAATAGTTGTTTCTATTCCTAGTGTTCAGATTATGTACATCTCTTACCTGTTTTATTAAATTTTCACGCAATTCGATTTTGGTGCGATTTCATCTTCAACCTGCCATATCTTTTGATGTATTCATCATAATTGAATGATGTAAAAGGCAATTTCGTTCTATATTAAATACTGGGTATGAAGGACGTATTTAATTGGATAAAGATCAATAGCGTATTCATAAAAAATACTCCCAAATAAGGCATAATTTTGAGAAACTTTCGGAAAACTTTAAAAGGTGATACCGAGTAAACCTTGAAAGATAGATATATGCTATCGCGGACTTTTTTGTAGAACTATTAAAAAGGTACATTCCCGTCATACATTGTTTCCACGTACGTCTTACGGTTTTCGCAGCGCACCTGAAAATAGCTGATTTTGGTACTCATAATTATTATCATTGAAGTTATAGTAGGTTTCCTCAATTTTCTCGGGTGAAAAGTATAGCCAGTGTTACTCAAGGATAATGTAGCATTCTAAGGGTGAAAGAATTATTGAAATCGGTCCAGTAGCTTATGAGTTATCTCATATCAACGCCACAAATCCACAAACCCACAAACATACAAATCTTCCCTCTTTATAATATTAGTATAGATATTGATGAAACAATATGTAGGTAGTAAACCTCATTATAATCGAATAAATCACCGAAATACCACCATATATCTTCGATAACTTAAAAATATGTAAACTATGATAAAATGAAACGAATATGACTTAATCAATATCCACAGTATGAAAGTAAATATTTCTCAATAATCAAAACCCACATCTCAATTCCATAAAGAGCGAATAATCCAAGATATTTATGAAAGTCGCATTGAACCGAAATGATTTATTGGAGAATTAATTTCCTAATTTATTAACAATCTGTGACACAAGACATAATATTTTGCGTAATCAGGGCTGAAAAGGCAACTACAAACCTATATATTGCGAGACAAGTTGAGCAACGATAATCGTATTCTTCAACCGATCAAGGTCGGTTCAACTTCAATGCAAGAACTGAATATGTTTCTGAAAAATATTTAGTAGTTTCGCAAACAATCGATGATTGAATAAACTTACAGGTCTGTGTCGTCAGTGTAATTGTACTTTCTGATAAATATGCCGATTAAAAATAAGAAGAAATATTACAAATTAGTGAAGTCAAAAAAACATGGTTATAAATTTTCATGGAGTAAAACTCGCTTTTAGTTACCAACCATTATATATAAATGAAAAGAATGACATTTTCCAGAATATTCAGATTTCAATCGAAATATAGAAACCTTTTTTGGCTCAAAATAAAGAAATACCTTTTATGACACGGTAATGTTCTATTCGCCGTAAAGGAATATTTCATATTTTCATGAGAAAATTCAAATCAACACCTTTATGGAAAATATTAATTGAAAAAAAATGAAATAAATCATAGAATATAATAAAATGAAAATATTTTAATATGATTATAGTACTTACGCTAACTTATTAATTGGAGTTATTCATTCTATACGATGTGAATTTCCAAACCTGTATATTTATTTAACACTTCTATAAATCCTGTAATATGAAAAAACCTATAATTTGACATACTGGTAATTCTCATTGGTCCATTGCCTCCCATCGTTCGTTCACTTGATAAATTTGCCTAATAAAAGAAGCATAAATACTCACCCATTTACATACTTTCGACCTATCATCTTTTTCCTTAATAATTTTGCATTTTTGATTTCCTTTTTATCATCCAAAATTGATTTGTTATATTGAAGGAGTAGTGTCGTGTATCACACAGGCTCATATTTGTCCTGAATGAAGATTTAATCTTAAAATTATAGTTGATTGTTAGAAGGATGTTTGTAATACTGATTTAATACTCTTCTTTTTATTGTTTTTTCAATGCCTTCATTTTTAAAGGGTTGGATTGGTTAAGTATTTCCCAAAGCTCTGATCAAGCTTTCCCATCCTATTTATTAATCATTAAAATGTCATTATTTCCATACGGATTGATGCATTTATAATATGAACGAAATTTGAACCAATGATTTTATCGGCTGATCAAACATTGTTAAACCCATTAAGGTTGTTTTAAGGAGATGATGCTCATCATCAATAAAACTATAATGCTTACATAAATAACTTTTATTTTGAATTTATGGACAACAGCAGAAACCAACGACGTTGATGACAAAATGCGAAGCTATTTACATTTTTACATCAGCTCCCTTAAATTAGATAAATTAGGAAATGAATTAAAACATTTTTATTTACAAATATTCAGTTCAGTAATATACACTAATATCGAATGGCCAAACAGGAAACAAATATTTGACCGAGATCACAAAGCTGAACAATCATCATCCTTTGCATCACGATAATAAAATTTCCGAAAATATTCACAGAATATTTAAAAATAATTGGTTTTAATGAAGATGCGTGATGGGCTTCTGTGGATCACATATTTTCAGTTTGTATTCATTTGTAACATTCTTCATAGAATTTACTGAAATCCATTTGGTACAAATAATCGACGAGTAAATATTCATTCCCAGGATAAAATTGATTGCATTGCACATAAACAATTAAAATGAAATGTGACTTACAGCACTGCCACACATAGTTGATCCCAGAAAAAATATAAGCCATATGATATCTTTTTTTCACGAATTATTCAGTATCTAACTGACTCCTTTCTCACTACTTACAGATTTTTTTTACAATCATAATAATTAAAATTTCCAAATAAAAACTGCTGTCAGTCTTACAAAGAATCACTCAAAAATCGCGATGCCTTTCATTCAGTCACCAGGACAACATATTGCAAGATTCCTACAAACAAAAAAAATTGTGATTGTGAATTGAAAATGGCCTAGAAGAGTTGTCGGACGAATTTCTTGTACTTAAATTAAATTAGAATTAATAAATTAATTTTCGTCCGACAACTTCGAGATGAAATATTAACAATCAATAAAACAATCATTTTAAAAACAAAACCACATGTATTGTATGTAACATTAATATGTGACCGAATGATCCAAGCAGTCCAAAATAACAATTGCAATTTTGGCTTCAAGATATAGTGGATAGTGATGAAACAGTATCAGCTATACTAACAGTTATCTAGATGATCTGGAGAAGAATCAAACAATAGTTTGGAATTAATTAAATTAAGACAAACTCTTTAAGAATCATCATTTACATTCGTTCTTTCCTAATTTATTTCTGCAAATGTAACAGAAAGAAACTCCCAACTAGATTTAGAAATGAAACTAGTGAACTGATTAATGAGTTATAAAATAACCGTGATTCTTCGTCACATATTCGAAGGAGGTGAAATAACTATTTGCTTCAAGTGAAATAACAGTGATAACTCATCACCAAATAACGGTTAATAAATGTGTAACTGTTTCATCACTATTGAATAACAAAATTTATAAAAATATTTTTCGGTCTGCCTGGAACATGTCCCGAATAACAATTGACTTAAAACTAAAACACAGCACAAATCTTGCACGTTTCGTTAGTCGAAAAAGTTAGTCGTCGTACATACTGCACTCTGGAACCAATTGATCACAAGATCTCGAGGACCAGTCTTTTTCTTCCTTCGCCAGCCAAGGATGGAAAAGGATATCTTCTGATGTTATTCTTTCTGAGGGGTCTCTCCGGAGTAGAGAACGGATCAGACATCTTGCTCTTGATGAAAGACACTCGGGTATGGTAAAATGGCCACGGGAAATTTTGGCGAAAAGGAGGGAATGTTCCATGTCGTTGAAGGGGTATCTGTAACAAGGGAAAATAAAATTAGATAAGAATTATACTTCAACAGAGAATTTTGTTCGATATCATTATTATGAAACAATAATTATCTAGCCAAATGCTGAAAAAGTTGTGCTTGTCTTTCAGTTTCCTCCTCCTCCAAGAATTCTTGGAGGAGTTCAGATGTATTTGCCTATACCATTGAAAGGTCCTGGGCCAGTAAGTGGCATTTTTATTCCCTTTATAGCTTGCGTGTTAGCCTCTTTTTCTTTTGTTTTGTGATCCACCAGAAACCCAGACTAAAAGTCTTGTTCTTGCCTACTTCATTGAGTTGTTAAGGCACTCCCATACTAGCTCTTATTCAATTACATAGAAGTTCAGTGCTCTGATAGTAGTTGGACTATCAGAATGGTTGACCCTTGATAGTTTCTTTCCAGGTTACTATCTATGCATGCTTTGATTGTAATACTGTCTGAAAAACACTGAAATAGGAACCAAATAATCGTGGTTCAAGAACCATCTGGCTACCTATATTAACGGTATTTACTATGAAATTTTGGGTGGCGTATTTTCTTTCCTTCTTCCAAATCATCGAGTTGATTATAGTAAGTGACCAGAAACCCAGTCCAAAAAATCTTGTTCTTGTCAACTTTATTGAGTTATTTAGGTACTCCCATATTAGCTCTGAGTCAATTGAGTGCTTTAATAGTAGCTGGACTATCCGAATGAATCACCCTTGAGAACAGCCGAGAATACTGCTGCGGTAGCCGAAAGAGTTGAAGAAAATTCAGGTTTGTCCATTCCGCATCGTTCTTTGGAATTAGGCATTCCACAAACATCATTACACCGTATTTTGTATAAATATTTGGGTCTTAAGGCTTATAAAGTTCAGTTAATACAAGAATTTAAGTCGGCCAATCATCAACAACGTCGTGTCTTTGCTGATTGGGTCGTTGAATTGCATGAAAATGATCCTCTCGAAGAGAGGTCACAATTGGCCACCCAGATCTTGTGATTTAACACCTTGCGACTTCTTCCTTTGGGGCCACGTGAAAGAGAAGGTCTACACCAATAGGCCAGCCTCGATTCAAGACCTCAAAGATGGAATTCGTGAGGCTATCGAGGACATAGGGCAGCCACTTTGCGATTTGGTTATGGAAAATTTCATTAAAAGGATTTGGTTCTGTAAGCATGGTCGTGGTAGCCATTTGCCTGATGTTATTTTCCATTATTAACGGCATAGCTTCTTCTTTATAATGAAATAAACATCTGATCATTTATATTGAAGAATAGCATTTTTCTTTGAATATCAAAATAACACCTCTTATTGGAAACCCCTTTACTTGCTCAGAAAGGACCAGGGTCTCCGACTCTTAATTCTCTCATTACCTTTACCTTCCCCAGTTTTTCTTAGCATAGCCTCACAGACTGCCATACTGATCACTAGATGTATAAGAGTGAGATCTGTGATGACCACTTGCTTTAGTTGGGCTGATCTTACAAAAATAACCATTGAAGGCCCAATCTGATTCAACAAACGATTCAGATTCAGATTAAAAATAGTTGAACTAAACCCTTCCGCTCTGAATAAACCATGAATTTTTCAGCCCACGTAACATCTGCTCGGATTTGGACAATGATGGCCACCTCGGAGGTCTGGCGAAGCCGTCGGATTCGGTTACGGATATCGTGATTGGATTCTGACCCGTAGACCCGAACGGAGAGAAGAAAATTTCCCGTTGTATAGAACAACGGCCGAAGAAGAAAACAATTTTCCGGCCGTTACGTGTTTATCTGTGATTTTATCTACCAATCTTGTAGTTTTTCCGGTCCGGTCGACGTTCGTGTTCTCGCCTGATTTCGCCCTTATAAATTGAGTGCCCCATTGTCCCTGAAGGCAATCAATTAGGGGACGGGATCGTATTGACTTTGCGGTCTCTCTCCTGCCCATCCGGAATCGAATTGTTTCTGAGCTAATTTTTTTTTCATTAAGACCGCGTCGGGAGTCTGAAAGAGCCCGTTAGACCGTGCAGTTTCTCGTGTATTTCCTTTTCTGGTCGTCCGTCAGAGATCTTGAAGGTTTTCGCGGTTCAAATGATAAATTTGTAGATGTTAGGAGGATAGGAGGTTTCATTCAGAGATGTTTTATTGTGTTCTCGTTATCTTGACCGCTTTGGTTGGATTTTACTCTTTGCTGGGTGTGCTTTTAGGCGTTGTTCTTTGCTTGATTTAGAAGGGGTAATCCTTTCTTTTGTCTATTTGCTTTAATAATTGTTTCCTTCATTGCTGTAACGTCTGCTGTGTCACTTCCATACAATTTCTTAAGAGGTGTGAAAAAATATTGTAAGTAATCTCAACTCTGATCAGAATAATTCTCAGAAATCTATGAAGAGCCCTGAGCAGGTGCCTTTGAGGGCTCGTTTATTGATGCAGCCATAAGGCTATTACCTCAAAATTTTGTATAGGACTTGAAATTGATAAATGTATGAATGCAGAATCTCATCACTGTCGGAAATATATTTTGGAATTTGTAAATGATTAAAAAATTAAATATGTAAACTTACATATCTAATTTTTTATCATTATTCCGAAATTAAATTCGATACTTAGGATGAAATACCACTATTTAAATCTATGGGAGATGATTACTCTTCAGTAGGGTCCTGAAGCGGTCTTAGAAGAACAGAAGATTCGAAAATCATCACTTAGAACGCCAGACCTGGTTTAAAACACCCTCCTGGCCCAAGAGCAAGAATTACGTATTTTGTATCTGAATATTGAAGGTATTTATTCGAATAGTTTTTAGTTTCAATTTTGTAGAAATGGCGAGGCAGGGTTTTTTCTACTGAGGTTTTCCCCTGTGCTCTGATATCATACGACAGAATAGTATGGTACCCCGTTTTGCAGCAACCTCAGCTAGGGAATTTTTTTGTTTCATGTATCGTATTTTGTTAGCTCTCGATTCAAAAGAATATATATATCTAATTTTTTAATAATTTTCGAGAACTGAAAATATCAAAATTCTTTGGTTCTGATTCCACAATCTTTTTGAGAATATGCATGATCTTTCATTTCGCCAATTCACATCTTCAATTTTTTTCTTTAAAGATTACGATAGACTTTTATATGGATGTATTAACGCAGGCTTTGAATTCGTATTGAACATTTTTTTGCAAAATTCAGGCTCGATCGAATTGACAAATTCTGAATTTTTCGACAATATAGACAATTTAGAGAGGAATTGAATTCTATCGTTCTGATTATGCAATCCTATGAATTTTGAGTCCACATTCAGTATAAGAATCCTCCCCCTCACCCAGATATTTTGAATGTGGCCTCAATATTTCGTTTGTATCGGTTTTGTTCTGTCTGATATATTGGGGAACACAAAAATTCCGAATGTTCATATTTCATGGAACTAATGTACTATTTTGCTGGTGAACGACCTCAACCGCGACATTTAGGAACCCAATCTACGAAAATTGCAGACATTTGCTCAAAAAGTTATAGCACTCGTTTAATTAGAAAGAGCGCTCAAAAACGAAATCATTTGATAGTTAATTATAACGAGCAACAAACATTTCTTTCCCCTCTAATTTCTTGAATTTGTGTGAAATCTAGGATTAAACGCCCTTTGCATAATATAATTGAGTTTCTGTTTCGTATAATTCAGAAGTAAACAAGTTCTCGAGGGAAAGATCGTTGACCTAGCACTTCGTTGGAAACAAAGGATTTCATTTTATATCTCGCTGTCTCCGGTCAACGAAAGGGTGCATTGTGGTGAATAAATTACAGCTTTTGAATGAAGGCACACGCGTGAAGAATATTCAAGAATTTTTTCATTCGTAAAATATGATAATTCTGGAGACGTTTCGAAAAAAAAGTCCATCAAACCATTTTTATGCGTTACAAGTGTTGGTTATCAATTTTTATGATGTTAAAATTACATTAATATCACATTACATAAACGTGAGACGTATAAAACTCTTGATGTAACTGAGGTTCTACTGAAATCACTAAAATGGTCATCAAAAATACTAAAAAGGAGCTTCAGTTTAAAAAAAGGGGTTACAGTTTGCGACCTCAAGGTTTATTGTGCCCCCTTACAGAGCTGTTCTGACCACACCCTTTACAGATTGCATTCCAGTTCCAGAGATCTGATGAAATCCAATATCTGTGAAGGCCTCAATGAGGCTAGTTCCTCACTCTTACAATTTTCTCGCCCAAAGAATTCTTTCTTTAGGATAGCAGTGGCAAAGCATTCCTTGACTAGGTGAATGGGGGTTTCTTTCTTCTCCCCACAGAACCTACACTCGTCAGTGTTCGATAATCCCATCCTCAAAAGGTGCTTCCTGAGGCGATAGTGTCCTGTAAGAAAGCCAGTGAGGAGGTGTTATTGTTTCTTACCAAGATCCAGATATCTTTTGGAACATGCTGTTTCAAAGTTCCGAAGGAACTTCGTGAAATGATCCATCACTGGGAGATTCCGCCAGAGTTTTTCCTTCTCGGCTTTATCCTTCTCCAGAAACTCCATCTCATAGGTAACTTTACCTATACCACAGAAGGGTTCTGGGCCAATGAGTGATATTCTTGCGTCCTCATTGGCTAGTGTATTGGCCTTTTCGTTTCCTTTGATTCCCGAATGGCCGAAAACCCAGATTAAAAAGACCTTATATTTTTGCCTATAAAAGAGCTTCAGAGAACAAACTTTTGATTGCAAGAATCAGGAATTAAGCATTTATTGGGACTTTTAGGATGATAAGATACTGCTGTGAAGTAAAGACAAATTTCGATTAATTCTTCAGAATGACAACTCTCTGAAAGCAAATCAAAATGGTTAAAATACTAGTAAAAATAAATGAGCACATGAATGAGCCTCAGAGAACTACCAGAACTATAGTGAGAAGAACTTTTCGAAGAATCGTGAAATTTTATTTTTCTAATCTTTCATCTGACTAATGAAAAAGTTGTTTTCCCCTCTAAAAACTCAGTTCTCCATATCTTTACTGTTGAAAGCAAATTGGAACACTCGAAATTTTCAAGCATCGTAACTTCTGTTTTCAACGAAAAATCATGAATTCAAGGGGCCTCGTTGGCAGTTTACGCACGTCAGAAGGTTTCTCTTCCTAAGTATAGATAGCCATTATTTTAATTACCTCTTGCAAAGTTGAGGGGCTATAAAGTTATCCGTTGTCTCCTGGTACGAAACCCATAAAAGTATAGAAACGTAATTACCCAGAAGGGCAGGTGTCTTGAAATTATTTATGACATCTCCTCGTGGACAATATTATGTTAGGTTAGATTTGAGTTAACAGAGCTATCAAGGTTTTTCGATGTGTCACATATAATATTCTTCGAAATATACAACTGGATAGTTTAATGCCAAAAGGATTTCTTCACAATTGATTTGAATTTCCAAAGATGTTTGAATTTCTTGAGAGTCATAACTATTTTTTATTGCTTGGATGGTGGTTGAATTATAGACATTTACTTATGAACATAATACCAACATACATAGGCGTTCAGTGCTCTAAATAGCAGATCTGTTACACTGCACTCTGTCATTGATAGTTTCTTTCCAGGTTAATATCTATGCATTTTCCGATTGCAAGTATTTCTGCATGAAAAGGTCTTTATAAAATCGTCTATTGAAGTTTTTTGATGAACAATTGGTATTAGGACCTTTTTCATCAATTTTTTGCTACCAGCACCTATTTATCAGAAACTTGTATAGATAGAACTACTCCATAATCTACTGTCTAGGTCTCTTTATCCAATATTCATTTCATTCAAATTAAGCGTAAGCACGATTACATTAACATAAATTCCGGGCACATGAATAATATAAATACATGAATGTAGACGGCAAGGTCCAGGAAATGCGCAAACTGAATCAACAAACTACGGCCATACATCTTAACCCCAGATGATTTTCTTACATCTTCAACTTCAAAGAGCGCTTATCGTGGTCTCAACGTGATGTTCATCTATCTCTCTGTTTCCCAGGAAATATTAGCGAAGTTGTAACTCAGTCTCATCATCTCACCCCGGAAAGTTACAAGAATAAAGACATTAATCAGTAACTTTCCCTCCACGGCTGCTTTCAGGAGTTCAAATGTCCCAAAGGGAACACTCCTAGCTTTACCTCATATTTTCCAGGTTGTTGACGTGAAGATGCAATCTCGCTTTGTGGAGAGAATTTCTGACGTTTTCCGCAGAGCTCCGCGATATAATGATTCTGTTGTGGTTTGCAATCTGGCCAGGAGACAGTTGGCAGACAAAAAATTTGGGTTTCTTTATTTTTAGCTTTCCGTTGTGCCAGAAAAAATTGCGTATTTGGTTCCCGACAGTTTTTTATGTGTATCGATATACATGCTCTTTGAGCGCTTGTTCTGCTTAGACGATTGCTAAAGAGTTTTCCAATAATAGGTATTATTTTGAATAGCCCGCCATTTCGGTAGATGTCACGTTTGAAGTAGTCATTTTTTTTACATTTTACAAGAAGAGACTACTCCATTACTAAAAAGGAACGATACACGCTTTAAGAACGTATTGAAATTTTTAAAATTCACTATAAAAATGGTGAAAATTCGGCAGAGACGGTTCGTAAAATTCGAATATATTTGGGTCGTCGTTAAGCACCTTGTCGGACCGCAATAAAGAAATTGGTGGAAAAATTCGCCGTTGGGACAAGTTAGTTCTTTGGAGTTAAGAATTCCACAAACGTCATTACACTATATTTTGCATAAAGATTTGGATCCTAAGGCTTATAAAGTTCAGTTAACACAAGAACTCAAGCCGGCCGATCATCAACAACTTGGTGTCTTTGCTGATTGGGTCCTTGAAATGCATGAAAATAATCTGGAATTCCATCGAAAAATCATTTTGAGTGATGAGGCTCATTTCCACCTCGGTGGCTTCGTCAACAAGCAAAACTGTCGCATCTGGTGCTCGGAAAACTCAGGAGTTATTGTTGAAAAGCCTCTCTATCCTCAACGTGTGACTGTTTGGTGTGGTTTATGGTCCGGCGGAGTCATTGGACCTTACTTTTTCGAAGATGAGGCTGAAGCAACACTAACGGTGAATGGATTCGCTATCGAGAGATGATTAATGATTTTTTTGGCTGAAATTGGATAGTATTGATCTGGACAACGTTTACTTTCAACAAGATGGCGCTTCGTGCCACACAAGCAACGAAACCATTGATATTTTGCGAAAAAAACTTCTAGACCGTGTTATTCCTTGAAGAGGTGATCACAGTTGGCCACCGAGAGCTTGTGATTTAACACCTTGCGACTTCTTCCTTTGGGGCCACGTGAAAGAGAAGGTCTACGCCAATAGCCCAGCGTCGATTCAAGATCTCAAAGATGGAATTCGCCTGGACATAGGGCAGCCACATTGCGTTTTGGTTATGGAAAATTTCATTGAATGAATATGGTCCTGTAAGCGTGGTCGTGGTGGTCATTTGCCTGATGTTATTTTCCATTATCAACAGCATAGCTTCTTCTTTATAATGAAATGAACATAAGATCATTTATAATTCCACCTGAATTCTAGTCATTTCTGTTTTTATTTGCTGTTGATGATTTTATATACAAGTAGAGTATAAGTGTATAAGACCGTGTTTTAATGATTTTATGTATTGTTTTTTGTGTTAATTTAACCAGATTGTCCATTTGTCTAAAAGATTCTCAATAAATATTTTTCAGTCCTGAAGAAGATCCCAAATAGGATCGAAACGTTGACAGTTTAAAAGGAGTGTATTATTCACCCTACTAGTAGTCCTGAAGCCAAGATCCCTATTTCCTGAGTTGAAAGCAAGGACGAGATTTTTTGGATATGGATCATTTATAATGAAAAATGGAATTTTTCTTTGAATATCAAAATAACACCTCTTATTGGAAAACCCTTTAGTTCTGGTGATACCAATAATGCTAAGGAAATAATGGATATTCATTCGAAATTATACACATTTCTTCTTTATGTTCCATTACGTAGGGGTAGCGAATTATTGCTGTTCTTCATCGTTTTTGTCCTTTTGATCTTCTCAAACTCCGCGTCTTGCAATGGCCAATCATTCCGCAGTTCACACCGACTTGAAGAGCGTCATTAGCGAAATCCGTGCGAGACGACTTGGAAAGGCATCGGGCGACCACCAAGTATCAAGTTCAAGGCCCCGGAACGGCTCTGTGTACACAGGAATCATGCACCGTGACTGAATAACAATTCAAAAAATCACGGCAAAGATAATTTACGCCGTATATCTGAATACAATAAAGTCGCTCGACCGTAGAGCGTGGGTACCGGCAAAACCGTGGCTAGATACCCAGCGCTATTACCGCTGGTACTTCTTAGGTCATAGAGGCGATGGTACCAAGGTGCATGGCGACGATGTATTGGTATTCTGCAGGAATTCGCGTTGGACGGTTTTGAACTAACTGGCAATGTTATAGAAATAGATGACTGTTTTGAGTATGTACGAAGGAATCGAAGGGAAGAAGGATAGTTTTTTTATTGAATTTTATTGGTTTCTCCTTCGAGTTTTCGTCTAACTCCATCATATTATCAACGATACTGAAAAAAATTTTAGCGTGAGACAAAATACAAGATGAGGAAAAGAATAGAAATGAAGGAAAAAAATAATCGAAAGAAAAAGAGAAAGTGATCGAAGCACAATGAAAGATAAAGCTCAATAAGTGTGAATATGATAAAAAAACACAGTGAACATAATGGAAGGAACTGAATGAAAAAGAATTCAATAAAAGTTTAACAAAAAAAGTTGAGGAAAGCCATGAGCAGGTGCTTTTGAGCGCTCGTTCATAGGTGAAGGAGTAAGGTAATTACATCAAAATTTCGTATAATACTCGAGACTGCTTCTAAATATATGAATGAAAAAGCTCAGCACTATCAGAATTATATTTTGGAAATTATTAAAAAAAATATGTAAAATGTCGATAAATAAAAAACAAAATTCTTCCCATTTCACAATCCTTCTGAAAATTTGCATGATCATTCACTTCGCCAATTTACATCCTTAAACTCAACAATATTAGAAAGGTTCAAGAACATAAAATCGAAACTCAAATCGGGTTATATATTTTTCTACCTCGTTACTGAACGATAGGTCAACAAAACAAAGATACACACCCTAAGAGCATATGGCAGACGATAAGATTACCCAGTACGACTCATTACGAAAAGGAAGTACTACCTACTAATGTAAAAGGATAATGGGTGTATAGGTGGAACACTACTACACCATTTCCAAGTGTATTTCAGAAAGCGTCAATTGTATTTCAGAATAGTCATTTGTATTTCAGAAAGCGTCAATTGTATTTCAGATTAGTCAATTGTATTTCAGAAAGCGTCACTTGTATTTCAGATTAGTCAATTGTATTTCAGAAAGCGTCAATTGTATTTCAGATTATATCATATGTATTTCAGAACCCGTCATTTGTAATTCAGTGATGTTTTCTGAAATACAATTGACGATTTCTGATATACAATTGACTAATCTGAAATACAATTGACGTTTTCTGAAATACAATTGACTAATCTGAAATACAATTGACGCTTTCTGAAATACAATTGACTATTCTGAAATACAATTGACTATTCTGAAATACAATTGACGCTTTCTGAAATACACTTGGAAATGGTGTAGACTAGAAGACATCGTTCACCTGTTGATATTGAGCATTCAATTACATATAAAACTTTGAACCTATTGGATTTCTAGTCTTGAAATAATTCCAAGACTAAAAGTTATTGTAACCCGACCACTATTCAACCAATTTGGCCAATTAACTTCACTCAGATATTGTGATCCTAAACCTAGAGTCTTCAAGGATGATCGGATCCATAAGTGTATTTGAATAAGGATTCTTCATCAGAGAAGATCTCGTGTCAATATCAGAAGCTGCAAACACTTAGGGAAATCAATTTCACGCATTATACGAGTACATGGAACAAAAAGTCCCTAGCTTAGGTTGGTGCAAAACAGGGTACCATACTATTTTGGCGTATGATACCAGAGCACAGTGAAAAACCTCAGTAGAAAGTCTCGCCGTTTCTAAGAAATTGAAACTCAACTATTCAAATAAATACCTGCAATATTTAGATACAAAATATAATTAATTCATGCTCTTGGGCCAGGAGGGTGTTTTGGCATTCCAAGTGATGATTTTTCGAATCTCCTGTTCTTCTAAGACCGCTACAGGACTCTATTGAAGGGTAATCATCTCCCACAGATTTAAATAGTGACATTTTATCCTAAATATCGAATTCAATTTCGGAAAAATGATAAAAGCAATATATTATATTTTTCTCTCGTAAACGACCGATGAGCATATAGAAGATGATGAGATTACCCACCAGTACCACTATCTACGTAAAGGAAGTACCTACTACCTACTAATGTAAGAAGATAATGGGCGGTATACATCAGCTGATGTTCCCAACTCGAAGACATCGTTCACCTGTTGTTTTTCTTGTTGCTACGTGGTGCCGGCATATGGCGATTCCGTTACGGTTGATAGATTGTGGGAAATAAAGAGGAACGATCAGGAGTCAAGAGACTAACGCGTTTTTTCACCATTGGGACCGGAAGTTCGAGTCTACGGCCGGAAGTCGTTTTGCGAATAATTCTCTGGATTCGCGAATGTTCAACACATATGGCGAGATGATTCGATGAGAGCTGTTTTTTTTCTCTTTTGGGGTGATGTGGGAGTTTTTACCGTCATAGAGATATTTTGTTGCTCCCGATTATTATGTTTGATGTTTTCAGTTTTCACTCATTATTGGCGAAAACATAGTAATATACTTCGCTGCATTCATTTCCGAATTCTTCATTCAGTTCTTAATGAATATCGATGAAAAAACACACGACTTTTGAATCAGAATCATTTCAGAGATGTTGTTGGAATCCTAGAAAAACCAAATGAACTAGGAAAGCACTAGCTTGTTTGGCATTGCAGAACATGAAGGAATCAAGAGAAAGAAGCGGGTCAGGAAGGGGTCACCAACTCCTTTCATAAGACCAGAATCTTCCTGTGGTATAGGGAAAAGCGCCTACATAACAACGAGAATGTATAAGGATTAGAGTTCTTCAGGAAGCAAAATCAAAGGAAAAATTAACGCTGTATCAAGACTATATTTTTCAGTCTCATTCATACATACAGATATTTATTTTTCAACTACTATCAATCATACATAAAACCTTGGTAACATAAAAAATACCTACTTTGAATATACAAGATTAAAATATTCAACAGAATGACAGGCCCTTGAATTAACAGAGCCATAAAGAGTCAAAAAAGAACTGGAAGCTTCAGAGGACAGTAAACGCCACAACTTAATCGATTTGAAACTCTGTGTTGATTTCATTAAGCAATGTAGAAAGGGATAACCACAGTTCCCAGTATACATACCCGCAAAAAACGGAGCCTGCGTTTGTCTACGTGACCGGAGCAGAATGCACGATCAAAGGGTCTCTTCTGCCCGTTTTGTGTGATCAATTAATATCAGAAATATCACCACACTTAAAATGAACAAAACCAGAATAGGCGAAAAACAATTAAAAGCTTCAGAAGGTATTTGATTAACTTGGAACATCGAGTTCATTTCTTCAAGCAAAACCTCTATCACATTGCCAGACCGCACTACATCGTCGATTTCCCAAGAATTAATTCGCCTCAGACCGAAACTTTCCACTTGATTTCCCGGCCTGTTTCCTAGACTTGATTGGTCCCTGAATCGCTGTCGGGCTCCAGAAATCTTGCAGGAAATGAAATTTATCAGAACCAACAGATGTACCGGGTCGGAGGGGGCCTGGGGTTCACAGAATATATAATCGCAGAAAACGGGGCCTGCCAAGTGCTCCACGGGCCCTTTGTCTACGTAACCGGATCAGAGCGCAAGATCAAAGGGTTTTCGTCTGCCCGTTTTATGTGATAAGGAAATATCAGATTTACCACCACACTTAAAATGAACAAAATTAGAATAGGCAAAAACAATTGAAAGCTTCAGAAGTTATATGTAATGCCACCATTTGATAAATTTGGAACACCGAGTTGATTTCTTCGTGCAAACCCTCTATGACATTGCCAGATCAAACTACATCGTCGATTTCCCAAGAATTAATTCGCCTCAGACCGAAACTTTCCACTTGATTTCCAGGCCTGTTTCCTAGACTTGACTTGTCCCCGATTCGCTGTCGGGCTTCAGAAATCTTGCAGGAAATGAAATTTATCAGAACCAACAGATGTACCGGGTCGGAGGGGGCCTGGAGTTCATAGAATACATAATCGCAGAAACCGGGGCCTGCCAAATGCTCCACGGGCCCTTTGTCTACGTAACCGGAGCAGAGCGCAAGATCAAAGGGTTTTCGTCTGCCCGTTTTGTGTGATCAGTAAATCGTCGGTATTTAACATGTATCCATCCATGGAAGAGAAGCGAGGCATGAAACACATTTCCCTAATAGTTCGGGACGGCGGTTCTCATGATAATTAATTGAAGGATGGTTTTGCAATTATTAACAGGCAAACACAGAGAGGAGCCACGTATATCTGGAACAATCGGGCCTGCCTGGTCGGTATTAATTTGCCGATTCTGCTCTGTGATCTGAGAGGAGAGATGCTGTTGTATGGAGGAAATGATGACTTCGAAGATGGTGAGAATGAAATAGAAAAGTTTAAATTTTTTGAAACATTAAGTGCTAAATATAGAGAACTATCAATATAGCTTCTTTCATTCTGAACTGTGAAGTTCTTTCTTCACTTCGATATTTCTTAAATCCAGAATTGATCTTCGCTCTCTCCGTGAATCCATCAAATAGATCTCCTAATCCTACGATATAATCAACTAATGACTCATAATACAAAACTATTTAAGTAATCTATACCAATGTCAACTTTCTGTATTGCTTCGCTCACTTTATCAAATCTTTCCAAAGTTGGACTCCATACAGCGAACATAAGGGGGTTTTCCAATAACAGATGTAATTTGATATTGGAAAAAAGCCAAAACCAAATATAAATGATCGGATGTTTATTTCATTATGAAGAAGAAGCTATGCCGTTAATAGTGGAAAATTATATCAGGCAAATGACCATCACGACCACGCTTACAGGATCATATCCTTTTGATGAAATTTTCCATAACCAAATCGCAAAACGGCTGTCCTATGTCCTCGACAGCCTCACGAATTCCATCTTTGAGGTCTTGAATCCACGCTGGGCTATTGGCGTAGACCTTCTCTTCCATGTGGCTCCAAAGGAAAAAGTCGCTAGGTGTTAAATCACAAGATCTCAGTGGCCAATTGTGATCATCTCTTCGAGAGATAACACGGTCCGAAAACTTTTCCAGCAAAAGATCAATGGTTTCGTTGCTTGTGTGGCACGTAGCATCGTCTTGTTGAAAACAAACTTTGTGCAGATCAATACTATTCCATTTTGGCAATAAAAAATCATTAATCGTCTCTCGATTAAACCTCTTATTGAAAAACCCTTCAAATCGATTTTCAATTTCAATTGATACGTGTAAAGATCAAATATTTAAAAGGCCTACCTCAGACGAAAAGTCCAAGCTACAGTAGCCTTTCACTTTATATTCTGCGTATGTATTTAGAATGAACATGATTTGTTGGTTCAAAAGTTTATTACGAAACACTTATCTTTTTCATTTCAATGAGTGCGTAAGAGTGATAGTCGAGGCCAAGCTTACAATATAAAGTTGTTGGTGAACTCCTCGCGCAAAGGTTTAGATTGATGGGCATAGAACATAGGACAAGTTAGAAGAAATTCTAGGATTTTGCTATCTACTACTCCAGAAGGAGTTTCTGGAGAGGGAGAAAGCCGAGAAGGAAAAACTCTCTTCCAGGGATCGATCATTTCACTAAATTCCTTCGGAACTTTGAAACAGCGAGATCCAAAAGATATCTGGATCTTGGTCAGAAACAATTACACTGTCGCCTCAGGAAGCACCTGTTGAGGATGGGATTATTGAACCTTGGTGATTGTAGGTTCTCTGGGGAGGAGGAAGAAAGCCCCATTCACTTAGTCACGAAATGCTTTGGCATTACGAGCCTAAGGAGAGAATGTCTTGAGCGAGGAACTCCTAGTGAGGAACTAACCTCGTTGAAGCCTTCACAGATATTGGATTTCATCATATCTAAGGAACTGAAAGGCGAGCTATGAGGGGTGTGGTCAGAACACCTCTGTAAGAGGGCACAATAGACCTTGAGGTCGCAGTGAACTAACCCCTTTTTAACTATAACTATCTATTAAAAGTATGAAATATTTCTTCTTGAACCATACAAGAAGTCGATCCTCATTTCCATGGCCTAAATTCAGCCCTGAGAATTGCATCCATATACCATTAATATCCTCTGGCGACTTATCCACCTGTCTCTCCAACACGCACCGAGTCTTCTTTCTCTAGAGATTCGAGCGTCGGAATCCGACAGCCTGAATTTCACCTGGCCCCATATACCCGAAGTAACCCCGTAGGGGCACCCGAACACGAAGGAAAGACTCGAAAAAAAGGCGAATTGACGTGAGGCAGGTGTACGAGAATTGCGATAGCAGACTGACGCGCATTTCTTTGGCGAAATCGTCCGTACACCAGCCTAGCCTGGAGATAACAGTGTTTAGCGAAACGTTGTTTTCATTATTCTTCTCGTGTAGTGGTAATGACCCGACGGTAATAACTCCTGGGGGCCTGTGAGCGGCTTCTGAAGGAGGTGTTGTCGGTCTATTAGTTTTACTAGTTTTGTTCTTTTTTTATGTGTAGGTTTTCTTTGGTTTCTCGGAAGATGCATACGTGGCGAATTGGTAGTTGTCTGATATGATGGGAATCAGCTCCTGTTCTTGCCTGGTTGAATTCTAATTGTTATAATTGGATTGAGCCATATTTAACCAACTTCGTTATGTGTAGAATCCATAATCGAGAAAACATTATGAACTAGCGAAAATTTTGCTAGGCTAAAGATTTTTAGGATTAAGATTTGATAGTTCTAGTTATACAATTTGATGGGTTGAATGATTTATCATGAGCATATCACCAAGAGAAGTTATTTTATGAAATTATTCGTTTTCAACACCAATGATACACATGAGACTGAGCAATCGAATAAAAACTCCTAATCTCGACTATATGGTTTTTATATTTGTTTTTATTATGAGAATTCGGCAAAGTCATTAATACTTGCAGATTAGATCGTGGTCGATTGAGGTTTTCCGTGCATTACCAAACTAAAGCTATTCATTCTGCTCAGGAATATAATCTTCTTCTCAAAGTTGAATTGTGAGAAGCCCAGTAAGCAGCTTTTAATCGATTCTTTGACAACAATAGAACTTGTTGAGCCTTCTCTTTCGGAGGTGCAGTCAGTCTCTTTGCTTACCTTCGACCTGGTGTTTTAATCCAGTAGAGTGTTTCTCTCCTTTTTCCCAATCATCGACCTCCGTCCTAATCAGTATGGGTGATACCCAACACAAGGGCAAGGTTACGGCGAAATCAGTATTTGGCAGTGTTACCACCTTTTATTTACGAAATCTACCGAAGTTTCCTTCAAAATCTACCAAAATCTACTAAAAACTAAATTGCAGGTATAGCGCTGGCGCAAATCAGAATCACAGCACCATACCGCATAGAGCATAGCAGTCCGCAACTCCACAAACATAATTATAGTTTTAGATTAGCCGGTATACCGGCATAGAACAATTATTCAAAGAATCATTCGACATTTTGTCGATTCGCGAACACGAAATAATTCAAAAATCGGCCCCCAAAACAACTGAAAATGATATACCATCTAGACATAGACAATTTTATTAAGTAGGTATCACCACATGTCGATTACATGGCTCTTGGTTCCGAAGTATATGTCTATCATTCTAGGTATTTAACAATAAATTATAAATTTGAGGGAAAAGACAAATCTACTGAAAATCTACCAAAAATCTACTGAAGAAAATCGACTACCACAAATCGCCGAAAATCTACCAAGGGTGGTAACACTGGTATTTGGTCTCCTTATCTGCAAGGCAGATAAGCCCAACACCGAAAGTGGAGGGCTCTTTCTTCAAAAATGAAAATGAACTCATGCAGTTTTTGACAATACGCTGTCATGCGAAATAATCGGTGATTTTGATACACTTGTGTTATACTACTGATAAAATCTATTCTGGAGAGATCTGTATAAGGCTAAACTCCTGAATATAGGCTTGGGTATTTCAGAGTTACCTATCACTCATGTTGAAGAGGCTTTTGGTATAAAAACTTCAGTGCGTGGTCACTCCTAAAGTACAAAAGTTTCACTAGCGTTGTTATTAATAAATTGCATTGTCTCTAACTGGTTTCAAATGTTGTGAGAACAAACCTCTGGTCGTCTTCCCTCACCAAATTGCCGAGATTAACTCCGGATTTTTTGGATATTGTTTCAGTCGCCGATTCGGGACCGACCGGGATATCCAATCGGTTCCCGATTAATTACAGATAAAGGATGTATTTCACGTACAATACGGTCGGGATGAACGGGAGAGGCATCAATTAAAATCGGAACCGGTCATTCGGACGGTTTCGGGACTGGCGAAAAGGGATGTATGGAGTTAACAATAACAACGCAATTTGGTATTGTATTTCTCGCAGCCTTCCTGGATACGTGATTAACTTGATAGACTACCATAATGTTGATGGCGATTACTATCATGTTGATTTGCTGTTGGCTGTTTCAGTTTATTATTCTTGCATTTCGGTACCGAATAATTTAGGTGATTATGTATATTATATGTGGGGTTTAGAAGAGCTATTCGGGGATTTGAAGTATTGTAGATAATATCTATCAGATGTTAAAGTACAGCGTGAAATCTTTCTATTAGAATCGCGGGTCTAAACAAAATTTTTTTTCATTACCATTCAGTAAAGAGAAAACGACTTGAAATCATTATGGCTTCTCAAAAGTTTTCTGGGTGAGTTCGGTTCCCAAATACCTCGTATAAGTTCGTTAACCAGCCAAATTGTACAGGGTTGTCCATAAAATATGGCCATTCAGAATTGTTGTTCCTCAATATCTCAGATAATCACCATTTATTTTGCATGACAGCATGTTGTCAAAAAACTGCATGAGTTCATTATTATCTTTTGAGAAAGAGCCTGACACCGAAGGTGGAGGGCTTTTCCTTCAAAAATGAAAAAGACCGAATGAAGCTTTTCAATGATAAACATGCTGGAATGCGAAATTACCCGGTTATATTGATGTACGAGTGCAATTCTGGGGAATATTTGCCGACATACCTGTCTAATTTGACACAGTGCAATTATCGCTGGGCTCTTTCGCTTTCTACAATACAATTATCGCTGTAATAATGCGGTAATTGCACTCCATTTGCATAGCATTTCTGACAGCAGGAAAATATTCGCTGTAATTATGAGGTGATTGGACTTCATTTATTCCGTTCACGAAAGGTTGAGCCGTCGGTTGGCCATGGATATTTGACATATTCCACTGTGTATATTAAAATTGTAGGTTATGTTCTTTATTTTCTTGTCAGATTGATACACAATGTTGTCAATATTGCATAGAGTTCTCAGATAACTAGCCATCTCGTAGGACGAGGCAGAGTACATTCAGCAACATTGACTTTATTTTACTTTATGATAGTAAATACTGCCAATTTAAGATAAATAAAGAAACGCCCCAACCTTTCGTGAACGGACTATACATGGGATTTTTGACAGGAGGAAATAGTCGTTGCAATTTTGCGACAATTGCACTGTGTTTACATAGAATTTTAGAGAGGAGAGAAATATTTTTTGTAATCAGACGAAATCTTTCTGTTTCCTGGAATAATTGCACAAAAACCAAGGTTTGAAGTGAGTGTGAACATTTTTACAAATGATACCGGACATCATATCACATTAGATAATCTGAAAATACTGCATAAAGAAAATAACTACCATAAAATAATTTTACTCGAACAACTAGAAATTTAAAAAAATAAAGACAACCAATTTTTACTTAATGATAATATAGAATTTGACAGAAGAAGCATTTTCAAACTCCTAGATTCTTAAAAAACAACAATAAATAAAATTCAAAAAATTCCCGCCACCAATAGACCACCTAAAATAACATATTAGATATCACATTTCGCACATATCCTATAGTTCCATATTCAGTTGACATTCCCACAAGAAAGATATATCGGTTATAAAGGTTGACTAGAATTCAAATTTTAACAATTCTGACAAAGGGGGACCATTTTTAATGTTTTTAAACAGTTTTTGTTCATTTTAATTCAAGACAGTAAGTTGCATACTCTCACCTAAATAAATACATGTTCTACATTTGTGTACTTTCAGCTGGCCTGATGATGGAATAATTCCGAAATCGATAGCCAAAGATTTTAATAAACAGTAATAGTGTGTTTTATTTTATTTTACATTTCTTAATCTTGAGTGTGAAAATTTTCCTAGATATACATAAGAAAATCCCCGAATCACGTCCCATTCGGAAAACCTTCGTCGAAACCGGCAATAAACCATGCGGCAAAAGCGGGTTTCGCGCTAATCTCTCCAACGTACGGCCGACAGTCATACACAATTCTCCTTCTTCCATCGCAAGGACAGATTTATATCCGAAAAAAAACATGTTCGCCGGATTTATGAGACTTCTTTTCCAACGTCAACGACACCCCCGGTTGCGGCGGCCATCGAAACGCCATCTACAGCACGTGTCGCGAATAAAGTGGACAAATAAAATTTCGGACAACAACCTGGACACGTTATCAACGGCATATGACTGCGGCCGCAAGTGGCGCCTAATTTATGGCGCCTCGCACGCGTGGAAACCGAAACGTGGAATTTAATGTAATGGCCGAACTTCTCCACACACACACACGCGGTCATCCTACTTTCCGCACTCTGGGAAATAGGGGAAAGCCAGGTCGTATACACGCTTTAATTTGTGCGAATGCGGAAAGTTGCAAAGATTAATTACGTGCGGTATGCATTGTGCGAGGCTCTATTTGTCTGAATGGGGGCGACACATGTCTCTAGTGTGTTTTTCGGAGGGAAACCGGACAAATGAATACGCAGTTGTAATTAATGTGGCTTTTTTCGGTGAATGTTGCATGAGGGGAGGAGACACGCACTTTACGTTGCGATATAGAGTTGGATGTAGGTAGTTCGGTTTCTTTGATGAAGATGTAGAAGAAAACGGTTGTTACAGACTGTTTTATAAAACTTAATGTAAAGTGCGAACTTCTCCATTTCCGCAGCCATACGCGGACATCCTACTTTGTACACTTTGCAAAGATTGATTACGTGCGGTATGCTTTGTGTGAGGCGACATATGTCTCTAGTGTGTTTTTCCGTGCTAAATGTTGCACGAAGAAGTTTCCCTTGGCAGAAGACACGCACATAACGTTGTGATACTTTTAACCTGGATGGAGAGTGGAAGTCGGTCCATTTTTTTTGTGAAATATGGCGAGAAACTGTTGTGGCAGACTGTTTTTTGAAATCGAAGTGGAGCTCGAACTTCTACACAGTTCCACTATGGTCATTCTTCTTTCCACACTCTGGGAAATAGGGGAAAACCAGGTCGTATACAAGCTTTAATTTGTGCGAATGCGGAAAGTTGCAAAGATTAATTACGTGCGGTATGCATTGTGCGAGGCTCTATTTGTCTGAATGGGGGCGACACATGTCTCTAGTGTGTTTTTCGGAGGGAAACCGGACAAATGAATACGCAGTTGTAATTAATGTGGCTTTTTTCGTTGCATGAGGGGCGGAGACACGCACTTCACGTTGCGATGTTGAGTTGGATGAAGGTAGAATTTGATCGGTTTATTTGAGGAAGATGTAAAAAAAAAACTGTTATTACAGACTGTTGTGGAATGTGAACTTCTCCAGTTCCGCAGACATACGCGGTCATCCTACTTTCCACACTCTGGAAACAGGGGAAAACCGGGTCGTATACACGCTTTAATTTGTGCGAATGCGGTGAGTTGCAAAGATTAATTACGTGCGGTATGTATTGTGTGAGGCGACACATGTCTCTAGTATGTTTTTCGAAGAGAAATGGACAAATGAATACGCAGTTGTAATTAATGTTGCTTTTTCAGCCGCTGAATATTGCATGAGGGGCGAAGACACGCACCTTAACGTTGTAGTATTGTCTGGATTGAGGTAGAAGTTAGTCTTTTTTTCTTGAGAAAGATGGCTAAAAACTGTTGTTCCCTACACACAAAATCTTCCATACTAGAAAACTCATTTTGTATGATCGACAATTGTAGATATTTTACACCAGGCATTCAAAAATACGTTGGTCTGCCCACAAATAATCTACCACAACTAAAATTCTTTATTACTTTTCGACAGTTATTCCAATCAGAGCTCATTTCAATCTATAAAAACCTTTTTCAATTTTCATAAGACCAATAATTTGCGGGATGTTCAAATCCGAATTATCATTTTTTATCGTTCGCCACTACTGTTCAATTTTTTTAACCGAATCGAAAATATTCCAAGCAGCGATACTTCATTAATAATATACTCAATTCAGTTTTATGACGTGCTGAAACAAAACACTGTAATATTCTTTTCATTTCGGATGGATATTATTCAAATTACTGTTATTAAGCTCGAATCATCAGCTCATCTGCCCCACAACTGAATATAATCGACTAATCTACATTCAATGAGTTTGGAAAATTGAATGGACAATAGAAAACTGGTTCTATCATGACACCACATTAAAAGGAGTAGCTTGAAATAAACTGAAATTATTCAACATCCTAGGCAAACGACAAGAGGTAGTAGTACTTTGTCCTGTTTACATTGGTTAGTGTAAATGATAGAGGTTTGTGGTAGAGTACTTGCCTACTATTGTCCTACTAGCCGACTAGCGTAATGTAAACAGATTGTGGTAGTGACATTAAAGTACTGAAGATAGTGCACGGTAGAGTATAGTGGATAGCACTTGTAGAATAGAACATTCTACTCACCCATCCCTACTTCTGCAATGTTACTTAACTGGTTTATTCTCAGAGTTAAAAGTAAACCTTCACGCATTTGTTATGCAGCCAAGTAGAATCTGTTTATGCGCGCGTACAAACTTACGGCGTTGCGAATTCGTGCTGTATGTTTATTCCGTATTGGGATACTTGGTTGACCGCTCCCCTACTCTGATACTAACGGCTTGCGTCTGTTACAGATAATTCTGTCAGTTTGGCAACATTGTCTGTTAGTATTTAATTTCTCGATGCGATGTGTTTACATTTTCATTTCGATTTGACGTTCATAAACTGAACTATTTCAATGATTTGGTGGCAGTTTATTGTTACTTGAGGCTATTCCGGTAATTATAACAAAGGCAAAATTACGAAAATATTGTATTATATTCAGTAATTGAAGAAATGCAAATCTAACCATTTGTTTACTCCACCCTAGTGTGGCAGTGAAATGCTTTCCATCTCAGTCTACATCTTGGTTGATTACAATGCAGTACTATTCACGCGTAGGGAAAATTCAATGTTTATTCTTTACTCTGAGGGTTTATTAGTTAACTTTACCAATGTGAACAGAGACTAGACAGGTTTCAGTGAAGGATAGTCTCCTAGTCTACCTTTAGTGGTTTGGCCAATTTCCAGTTCCATTTCCATTTCCATTTCCAGCATTTTTCATTGGGAAAACAGGTGCGCAGCAGTGCGACCTGAGTGCAAGTTTTTGTTTTCCATTGGTACGAAAAACAATGAAATGCCCATTCAATGAAAACCAGTGTAGTGCCAGTGCAACATCAGTGCAAAACTGGTGCTATTACTCTTCTGAAATATGTGAGTAGAGTATTTACGCAAAAAAAGTATGATTGTGAACTCTACCATTCACTTCACCGATGTAAATAATCCTTTCCAAAAAACTTCACTCCCATTAAGATGAAGTGCTCCTGATAAATATTTGTACTTATTTGTCAGGAGGAAATTGGTTTTGAAAAAATTGTTGCTTAACAGTAAAACTAAAAAAGAAAATGAATGAAAAGGATAACGTAAAGTTTCAATATCAATTAGACTGCAGATGAAAAAACACACAATAATTCCGAAGATTTTACAAGTTTGTCTGGTGAAGGGGTCTGATGTAGACACCGAAAAGTTACATTATCCTTTTCATTTATTTCCTTTTTTAGTTTTACTGTTAGGCAACAATTTTCTCAAAACCAATTTGCTCCTGACAAATAAGTGCAAAGATTTTCGCAGGAGCACTTCGTCTGGATTGAAATTTTTTTAATTATTTCTGTTTCAGAGACTGGGGGTGAAAACCTAAAAAGTTTTTAGAAATGCAGAATCGTCCCAGATTATATTTCAATCGATATCTCAATAGACCTTTAATTGAGAGAATATACAGTGACAATCCCAGGTAGCATTTCAAACAATATAGAATTAATGAAAACTGCACCAAAGTGAGGGGATTTTTTTCCCCTATTATTGCAGTTATTCACTGTGGAATGCGGGTGGGAAATCCATCCGTATGAAATCAAATAACAAATTCCTTCCCCACCGAAGAACGCAATAGACAAAGGAATGTACCACCGCTTAATGAAGTCTGGACGATGGCTTGGCTACAAGCACAAACGCCAGCATAGCTCGTAAACCCTTATTTTAACTGTGCAACATTTTTTCCGCAGTTTCGCGATCGCATCTGACCGCTTCTCGATGAGAACAAAAGGAGCAAGAGAGCTACCCAACGAACCGGTTTTACGAAAAATAAAATCTCGTTTTTGTATCTGGACTGTAACATACACACACGCGGGCGCTCGGCGTTGTTAAGTTCATATTCTGGATGCACCTGTCCTAATTAATCTTACACGAAATCCGAATTTGGGAGATTACGAATCTCCGAAATCTACACCTGGTCCACGAGAAAGGACTAACAGGTAAAAAGATAGAGTTTCCGTGTGATTATATCTTTGTTACAGAGTTGAGATTGATGGGCTCGCCTACAGATTATTGTCGTTTTTACTCGTACTATTTATAAAGGTATGTAAGTGTACCTACTCTTCATCCGAATGTATAAGAAGTTTCATTTACAGTGGAACTTCTCTATAACGAAAGCGCTAAATGCGCGAAAAAAAATTCGTTATAAAGAAATTTCGTTGTACAGAAAATTGGTTTCGATAGTCGGCAATGTCGCGGTCGACTTCACTGATAAATTTAAGTTTATCATTCAAACTTAAGCACTTCCTTTAGACATTGTCGCACAACTTTCACACTAGCCCAATGGTTAGATTGAAACCAAACAGCCAGGGGTATATTTAAAACTGTTTCAGAATGATTTTATTTAAGGTCGGGATTTATTATGAACGTCCGGAAAAAATTTGGAAAAAACCCACCCTTATACCTTCTTCTACCCATTTCAAAGAGTGATGTTCTTTGAATATTTCGTTATAGAGAGAATTTACTTCGTTCAAGAGGTCGTTTTTAACATAGAATTTGAATTCAAGGTGCAATGTCTTCTAAGAAATTCGTTATACAGAGAAATTCTTCATATAAACGTTCGTTATAGAGAAGTTCCACTGATTTCAATCTGTCTATTCATTTTATATTAGGGAGTCATTTTGTTGAGGCGCGTTATTAGAATTTTGAAATGAAAAAACCTTTGGTGTTCAGAATTTGGCCCAAAAAGTATCAATTTCGGCTCTTTGAGATGCGAACGGAAATTTGCTTGAGAATTACTTGCTCGGTAAAGACAAAAGGCAGCAGTTCAGCAATGGTAGTTATATAACAGAGCAGTCCTCTGAAGAAACATTCCTGGACTAATTAAGGCCAAAATATTCGAGATGGTTTCACATACCCACATCAGAACGCTCCTGAAGCTGTCACGAGCTGAGCTTCGAGTGATAGTGCGTGAGCAGATAAGATTTGCAGGCTCTTTGGATTAGAAGCAAAATAGCTGAACACATGATATGAAAGTGTCTAGAGCTAGTTGGACTAGAAATAATTCATATGGGAAAACAGGTTCTGGATAGCCAAGAGGTAACGGCCAAGGCTTCTGAGGAGGTTGTTGATTGTATCAACGCCATTGACGACCTTCTTCGTTCTCCATGAATGGGCGGGGAAGAGATCAAAAGATCTACATGGTCGCAGTTCCCGAAAGACAATCCTAGCCACTGTCTTCACTAGATTTGGCCCCAAGCGACAGTCATCTGTTTTCAGACATAAAATAAATCGTGCGAAGAAAACGGTTTACATTAAATGACGATAATATATCAGCGCCAGAAGCGTATATTGTAAGCGTTCCAAATCTTCTCTGCAGGAAGATAAAGAGGATAATTGATTACGTATTTGAATACAGTTATGATGCAAAGTAAAAGTAAATGGTTAAATGGTTAAATCCTCACTTTAGGAATGCATTTTATGAACTGAAATCTCATTAGAAGAAATGTATTGATGTCCAGGAAGAGTAAACTGGATAAAAAAGTTTATGTCATACTATAAAATAGTTTTTTTCTCATCTAATCACATAACTCATTGAACGATCTAGTATGAGGACTGCAAGCCTATACCAACTGTGACAACTTCTAAGAGAACCAATATCCTAGCATCACCCAGGAGATCATGTACTATCCTTTAATAGCTATCCATTTCTATCCGGATCGTCCTTACCCCTTTTTACCCCAAACCAAACGTCCCCTGATACGATACCCACCCTTAAATAGTTCCTCCCGCGTTTAATTGATTCAAATGCTCCTGTCGCCCTCCTCGCGACCTATGAACTCTCTCCACGCCCGATGAAACAATGAACTAATGGAGTTGTTGCAGATTTGGAAAACTAATGGGGAGTACGAGGTACGTCTGCTGGTTAAGTTTTAATCAGTAGTAATAGCATCCCCTGGACTAATCGCCAGAGTGAGATGGAAGCGGAAAACCGAAGCCTTATAGGTCTAGGGCTTCGGTTTTCCGTTGGATAGAAATAGGTTTGTTAATTGCCGTCGAAAGGTGGCGTGGAAGAATGAAGTTTCTGGCAATTGGAGAGTGAGATTCTCGGATAAGCTGAATATTTCTCTATTTAGTTTGAACGGGAGTAATAGTGATTGAGCGTTTTCCGGAAGCAGTAATCTTTGTGGGAGGAGAAGGCTTAAAGAGGGATAATTGGGAGGAAATATAAATAATAGGGGATTTTCACCACATTGTTGATTTCGGGGGATTTCCTTCCTCTTTTGGTTCAAGTTCTGTTCTCGACCATCTTTTAACTATTTCACTCAGTTATGTAGAAGTATTCATGATGTACATTGCGAGATGCCTTTCTAGCTTTTGAATGCACATCTTGGTGGTTCCTTACATTCATCGCATATCTTGCAAATCTTTGGGAAGTCATTATGTCAACATGATGGTTTTACTCTCTTATTCTCTGTGTTTTCTAGCCTACAATCTTTCTTGTTCGACTTTTTAGTGTTCTTTCAAGCCGAATTTTTCTTGCTATTGACCTCAACATTTCTGAAACCCTTGATATTCTCTTCCTCTCTGCTACATCGTCCCTTGTCTCGATAGAATACTTTTATCATAATAGGCCTAAGATATAATTTGTATAAGTATGCAGATCTTCATTCTTGCAGATGATATCCTGTGAGCATCTAGGGCTTTGAAGTATGCTATTATTTATTATGACAATCATTTCCCAGATGATTCTGCCATTCGGAACTTCTGGGACAATGGTTTTCTTCCGAATTACATAGACTCAATACGAATCCAATTTCCTTCACAGTAACATTTTGGGTTGAAAGATTATGCTTTACTCACTGCAAAACGCAGGAGTGAATTTTACTGATCTTTGCCATGTCGTGATCATCGTACAAGATTTCAACAACGGTTTTGTCATCTTCTCCAAATTCTTCTCTCAAAACGAACATTTTTCAGTTTGATTCGTAGGTCGTTTACTGAAGACTTTGCTTTAATGTGAAAGGACTTATCACTTACAAAGTTTTGTTTTTCCAGAAGAAGACTTCCCTAAAGCCAAGGAGATCTTCTTCATCAGTTCAAAGTTCAATTATCCAAGTAAACATATACGAGCATTTATTTGCATTTTTTTTTCTGAAGAAATAAAAGGAAACAATTTTCTATCTGCTTTACTCATGTATTAGAAGGATACAACGTGTCAGTACAAAACAAACTAGTGGAGCCCAGTTTCTACCTTAACTCTATTCAATCTTTACCAGATGACATTGAAGAATAATTAATTTCACCTTTGGATTCATCAGACCCTGAAAATAATCACCTCAAAGGTTTTTAAGTAAAAATGAAACTACCACCTGAGGTTAATCTCAAAAAAACAGCACACCCATCACAAAAACCTTTCATCGAGTTTTTCAATAAAGTTCAAAAGCGGGGTGCGGCCGAAATCTCGACGAGGAAGCGGAAAAATTCCGTAACTTTCCTAATTAGGAATAGGCAAGGAACCGCAAGGTCCGAACTTAATACGTTCCTCCCTCGGTTTTGCGAGACCGCAACCCAGTTGAAACCTACGTACATCAGCATCAGGAGGTCCAGTGGCCCGCAGCTTTCCAGAGCGGTCGCCATAAATAACGCTTCGAGAGGTTTTCGGCCGAATTTCCGGGGACCTAACCTATCTCCTGGCGATCGGTCGGACGAGAAAGATAAAAAACGGCGGAACTTTGTACCTAATTCCTCTCAGAGAGCGGCGCCCGATTTCTGAAAATGGAGAGAGGTGGTTTCCCATTTCACCAGATAAAAGATGTCTGGCTCGACAAAAAGAAACGAAGACATCACAGAGTGAACTCGGTGAAGTTGAAAATTCATTAGGATAAATTGGCTAGGAAATTTCCCAGACGACAACAGGTGAATTTTTCTCGGTAATTTGAATCCGAGGATTCGGCAAATAGAGTCGCGGAAAGTCGAGTTCATTTCTGGTAAGACTTTTTAGGTCACAAAGCTATTCTTCTTTAAGAATGTTCTGTATCATCAAGAATTCAGAGCAAGAAAACTGTGGATTTCCTTCCTTTGTGCTGATGTACACAGTAAAAAGGAAATAACGAACAAAATGCATTAGAATGTAGAAAAATACGCAACTTTTCCTGGAAATGGCATTACAGTAGTTGAGTTGTAATGGCATCTTTTCATGTTAGAAATGAAAATACTTCAGCTCGCTGAGGATAATGTGATGTGGTTTTAGAGTAGTAATGAAATTCATTGAATACCTACCAATTCCGACAATTTCGTGAATTTTGAAGTCGAAGAAATACAGTTTATGAGATATTGATGTTTCATTGTGTTCAGAAACATAATATTTCGAAGAAGTTGAAGATAAGCACGCTTTCAACAGATGAAAGAGCATGGACCATTTAAATTCTTATCAGAATTCCTGAATAGGTTCACCTTTTAAAATTCTCAATTAGACTCAATTATCCATAGAATTCGTATGTAGTCTATTTCCATGGAAATATGAAACTCATCTGTTGGACTGATTTGAAGCGTATTATTTGTTGAGTCATTTGAGCGCCAAGGTTTATTGTTTATGAAGTATATGCTGAATTTTCAGGCATTGTTATATCTGCAGACCCTAAAGAACTGTTTCAAAATCGATCAATGCTAATTTAGATATACAGGGTGTCCCTGAAAATGTGGGGAATCTCTCGGATTCAGATAGAACATAAAAAAATTAGATGACAAGTTTCCATAATTTTTTTTCCTAGCGGTCCTCTCTACGAAGATGAGACCTCCCAAATGATGCCACGGGAAATTCATTTTAGGGGAATAAATTTCAATTACTTAATTCTTTCATTATTTCTTTCGAAAATGGTTCATTTTATCGACACTGAACAAGAGCACCTTTTCTTTAACTTAATATTCAAGGTATCCAAATTTGTTGTTTTTTTTTAGGACCTCATCGTACAGGGTGTTAAAAATGTAAGCATTGAAATGTATAACCCAGTCCGCCCCTGGTAAACTGAACAAGCTAATTGAAATTTGAGTGCGGTGATTTAAGAGGTCCTTAATTTTATTAATCATATCAAATTTTCATAAAATTATATCGAGTATTTTGAAAATTATTCCACTGAAATGGATTTCCAGTGGCGTCATTTAGTGGGTCGTATCTTCGTAGGGAGGGCCGATAGGAAAAAAAATTATGGAAACTCGTCATCTTCGTTTTTATGTTCTACTGAATCCGAGAGATTTCCCACATTTTCCGGTTTTATGTATCACATATGACCATATATAAAATCAGTTGAACCAATGAAAAAATTGTTATAATTGCACCCACTCCAATTATAAACATTTCGAATTCCAAACAAGCGAAAAGATTATCTCACGAAGACCCGTTAAAGCTGTCAAACTCAAAGCAATTTAATTCCTACCAACCGAAGAATGACCCGGATCAACCTCCAAACGTCCCACCGAATACCACACATCCGCACTGACCCCCAAAACCTCATCAGACGCTGGACGAGGAGGAATCTCCTCTCTCCAAGTCATCCAACCCCATCTACGACAAATGGACCCATCTCGAACGTCACCATCAGGACCGCATTACGCGCCAAACATTCCTGGATGTCCTTTTCCTGCGACCCACTTTGCGACAAACGAAAACATAAATAGATAATGCGCCAACCACTCAGCATGCCAGATTACCCCGGAGACCCACATATCTGGAGTTCCTGTTTCCGGGAGAGAGGAACGCATTATCTGTCGTTACTAGCGTATAACGAACGATGTAGGGGCGGGCTATCTATCTCTGACCCTGTATAGAAACTTATGTGCGGACAAAGAGCGGATTTTCCGCGTGTGAGGATGTGAAACGATTTTGGGAATAGAAGAATTTGGTTGATATAAGGACTTAAGGAGTCTTTTCGGCTTTTGCGCTGGATCAACCGTTCTAATCGAAAGATGATATTTTTGCCATCGAATCAAGATTGACCATGAGATTCAAATACCAGGGGTTCTCTTGAATTCCATTAACTGGAATGTTACAAGGATGGAATGTCTTCACGCTTTTACATAAATCGACGCAAATGTTCTTTGCGTTGGTAGAACTTTTCAATTATCAGGCTCTGCAGTTTTCTACTCTCTATCGCAGAATCTACTTTATCTAGACAATGTTTCTTAAGGAAGTGTAATCTGCACTTGCTAAACTCCCGCAGTAATTGTTATTTTCTAGGTTTAAATTACTTCGGAAACTTTCTAGAATGCTTCAGCCCAAGAATCTGTCTAAGTAAAGACGTACTTCATTGGTATATCCGTTCTGCGTCAACGAAAAGATATTCTTATCGTCTGATGATTACTCCGTTGGTTGGATTAGCTCTTAGACATAGCATTGGAAACACTGCATATTAGAGTTGCTCATTCAAACTTTCTTCAAAAGATCTGCATATTCAACAAAAACCGTCGTCATACCAGGATGATAAAAACAACGAGCAGAAAGAAGAAAAAGAAGGGTAATCTTTAGATAATACTTCCAAGAATCGGAATAGTCAAGTCATTTTTTTGCTGCATTAGGACTCATAAGATGCTTTTTGGAGCTACAGCATCCTTTGAAGAATACTCTTACATTCAGTTATCTCATGCGGGGTCTGTGATTTTTCAGGGTTTATTTTTTATCTCAGCAATAAGGTTGAGAAATTTTTTTGGCTTCCATAACATTATTTCTTTCGGTTAAGAGGAAGGAGGAGGTCGGTGGTCTCACCAGAAAGCAGCTGTCAACTCCTTTTACAGAGTAGGACCCCTCTGTGGCATAGGGAAAGCACTCCAAAAATTTCACTATCTCACTGGGTTTCCAACAAGTCATTGCTGTTTCTAGAAACATCTGATGACACTATCTAGTGGAATGCAAGTTCTGAGGAAAAGTGAAGGAAACTTTGGAACATTTAGAGAAAGAGTGTATGGCCATCGGTTCCTAAGGTGATGCTTTGAACGCTTTGGTCAGGAAATTATCAAAGATGAAGCCATGGCATTCCCGAAACCGATACAGTTTCTGGGGTTCATTAACACACAAGTGCCCATTTGGTCGCAGTGCACAGGCACCCATTTGATTGAATCTTGAATACCTCTCTGGTTTCTCCTCTATGATAATTTTGTGGATAATCTTAGGTTTAATTGATTAGATGGTAGTTTGAATTGACTTTATGGCGCGATATTGTAACCGTTCCATATTATACCATCAAATCTGTTAAGAATCTAAAACAGTGGTGAATCCACCCCTCCCATAACTAAACACAATCAAATCTATATCGGCGACAAAACCAAATTTACATCCCCGATAAATCCGAATCGTCACGTCCGGAACTTTCGCGAACAACCGCGGCAACAGTGGCGGTTATCAAAACGCATAATTCTCGTCGAAAATCGGCATAACACGGCCAAGTTACACACACGGCGGCAGCAGAGTAGAACACACAAACGGACAATGCGGCCGCAGCTCCGGCATTGTGTACGGAACAACTCCTAGGGACCACATATCATGCCTGTTTCCGGTTCTGGTACGTACACCGTTTGCGGAATTTCATATATACGAAGCAATTCATAGTCGGGTAATGCCGCGATAGGGGTAAATACCCCGTTGCATAAATCTCTGCTCTGGTTACGGCGCGCCGTACCCGATGCACTGCGATATACGGCAGGAGGAACCGCAAGAATGTTTACAAATATTACTGGGCGATGCCGGATTGAAATGCCTGGCAATCGAAGCTCACGCTTGAATAGCTGATGGAAGGTGTTGAAATTTGTCACTATTGATTTCCTTTTATTGCTGGAGAACTCCTTACAGAGTAAAGAGAGGTCAGGGTTTAAAAAAATGTGAAAAATATGATGAAGAAGAGATTGTTGAAATATTCGAATAGAAAGAGGAAGTACAAGATTGCAAATGGAACACCAATCGAGGTGTGTTCAGGAGAAAAGATGAATTTTGAGTTTTCCATGATCGAATTTTCGTTGTTATGTAGGTAAACATACCTAAGTATATCCATTATACACTACTGGAAAAAATTAAAGGATCAGAAAAAAATTCCAAATTTTTCGGCAATTTTCAACCCGTAACTTTGAGAGGAATGGCCGTACAAGGAATTTAAAAGAAGGAAATTGTAGCTCCAAGTGTCTTGTTTTTGGAATAGAACTTTTTAAGTTTTAGTGGTTTTCGAGTAATGATAGAAAAATCAGCAACAGAAAAATTCTCAAAATTTTACCACTTTTTTTCTTGTCTACGAGCGTGGAAATTTTATTTTTGCATGATCGTTATAATGATGGGATACTTTGTTAATTCAGCTTTAATTTTTTTTATTGACCTCAATACGTCCACTTCTCGCCGAGATATCGGTCTTCAAATGGAAAATTCTGCAAATCTGCAATTAAAATGTGGAAAAAGCTCGAGAAAATTCTTTTTTGCCTTTTTTGAAGATTATGAGCTTCTCAGAGCAAAAAACGTGATCCTTATTTTTTTCAAAAATTCAATCGAGTCAAACAAAAAAACGGCTCACTGGATTGAGTTGGCTCTTCGTACGGTTTTTATCAACATATTGAACTGTGAAAGTCACACTTAACATTATTGGTTTCCTCAATATTTTCGATCCAGCGGTAGATTTTCCAAAAAACCACCACAAGCCCTTTTTTTGTTAAATTTTTATATTGATGCGACATGAAGAAAAAAAATTCCTATGAATAAGCAGTTAGGGATTTTTTTTTATTTTTGTTTTATGTATTGTATTATGTTGGCTCTTGATTTCAAAAGAATATATATATATATAATATATATAGAGGGCGTAGAATAAAGAGTACTAAACTTTATTTTCTCCAATCCTGAGTCGTTAAACCCTTAAAATTTGAATTTAAATACAATCAAGACTCTTATCCCCAGTATCTATATATAATATATATATATATATAATAACTTTACCAATGTTTGTTTGTGTCATATCTGTGAAAATGTGTAATTGTGTTTTATATTTTTAACTGAAAATGTAATATTTTGACGAAAATAGAATTATTGATGGTTGTACTATCCTTGAAAAAGGCCAAAATAAGGCCGAAACATATGTCGGAATCAATATATTTTATAAAAAGTAAATAACTATTTACTGGTAAAACTTAGTGCTAAAATACCCAAGAAACTTCAATCAACAATTTATAAATTGAATAGCACAAGAGAACTAAACAACGAAAAATATATATATATATATATATTAGTGGGAGTTCATTTAAAGTCTTGAAACCCTCCTTCAATTTTCTGTGCGATCATTGGTTGCTGAGAAATCGATAATCAAAGACAAATGGATCCTTTTCCATTTGAAGACCGATATATCGGCGAGAAGTGGACGTATTGAGGCAAATAAAAAATAAATTAGAGCTGAATTAACAAAGTATCCCATCATTATAACGATTATGCAAAAATAAAATTTCCACGCTCGTAGACAAGAAAAAAAAGTGGCATTTTGAGAATTTTTTTGTGGCTGATTTTTCTATCATTACTCGAAAACCACTGGAACATAAAATTTTTGAAGTTCTAATCCAAAAACTAGACACTTGGAGCTACAATTTCCTTTTTTTACATTCCTTGTACGACCATTCCTCTCGAAGTTACGGCATGTTGAAAATTGCCGAAAAATTTGGAATTTTTTTTTTGATCCTTTAATTTTTTCCAGTAGTGTATGTTAGCATTATCAGCCAATTTGAATTAGTAACTCTTTGTTGCAAAGTTTTGGAGCGTTTTTAGATTTTTGACTTTCGGAAAGAATGGATCAGAGAATCTGTATTAAATTTTGCGTTATAACTGGAATAAAGTACTCCAAGGCACTTTAAATGTTGACTGTGGACATAAGCGTGCCCACTTTGTCTCGAAAGAGCAATCATAAGTGGCACCTGCGCTCTACAGTAGGCCGACAAGATGTTGACAACGATGAGCGTCCTAAAGTTGCAAAAGATCGAAAAAATGACAAAAATTGTTTCGTAAAACCGTCTAATTACTATCGAGGATGTTGGTATATCAGTCTGCTCATGCCGTGCAACTTTATCGAATGTTTTGGGCATAAAACTTATGGCAGCAAAATCATGATAATGCATCAGCTCGTCCAACATTTTTGTGTCTAATGAAAAGAAAGCGTTTTGACACAATTGATGAGAATCGGAGAACGAATTGATCATACCGAAAAGTGAATTTCAGAAGTGCTTTGAGGATTGAAAGAAGCACTGGCATAAGTGCATTATATCTGAAAGGCGATTACTTCATAATTCAAGTTTGACCTCCTCTTTTGAACATATCATAACTTTTCATAAGATTCTAACAACGAATACACTCATGGCTTTACCGGAAAACAAAATTTGGATACAGTTACAGGCAAAGGGTTTCAGAGAAATTTTCCCTTCATGGGTTTCACAGTTTTCATTGCTGGTTTAAAAAATGAAAAAATGTATTCTTATTCATCTTCCAATCGATCTACTTATTATCAACAGATTATTTGAGAAGTATATCATTTCTATTACATTCCTCCTTCATTTAAATTGGAAGCTTGTCCAAAAAAGACGTATAAAACTTGAAATAATTAACCAGAACGATAAATACATACCTTCCAGCTAACATGGTGTACAATATGACTCCCAAAGACCACATATCAGCTGCCTTCCCCGAATAGGTGGCGCCGGCCTTCAGTATTTCCGGACTCACGTACGCTGGACATCCACGCTTATCGTGTAACCAATCGCTTTCTGGTTCTTCTAGGACTACCGCGTCTTCGAGTGATTCCAATTTGAGTTCCGTCCTGAAATGCAAATGGGAAATTGAGTAAATTTGAATACTAAGTTTTCTCGATAAATGGGAGATTACGAAGCTGTCTAGCTAGTGTGAGTGCTGTCAGTTAAATGGAACGTTCTCTTTACGGTGGGATTACCAAATGTACCTTTCTGTAATTCCTTGTCCAACACCACAAGGATTATAGGGGTTGAAGGGGTAGGAATTCGGTTGATCCTCTAGATACAGGGAAATGCGTAACGTGTCAGTAATATTTAAGGGAAATATTCGAATAGAGAATACTGAGGTTATAAGGCAGGTAACACCTTATATCGAATTTCAATAGTAATTTGTCCTTAGCAGAAATTAGAAGTGATGTGATGCCTCCAAAGTAACTTAATAAAAGGAAAACACAACTCTCGAAAATCGAAATCATAACATTTTTCCCAGATGAAATAATAGCTTCCATGTCCTCAAGGAATCGTACCAACCGTATAATTGATTGACCCAACGTCGCAAATAACATTGAACGCAAACAAAGACGACAAAAGGGAAAAAGACCAAAGAAGAACGCAGAAATTTCTTATTCCACTCCCGTATTGTCCGTAAATTACCCAGGCATGCGTACGATTAATGCCAGGGATATGAAAAATCGTCGGGACCGTTCAGTCATTTCGGGTTTCAAAAGAGTCAACGGCAATGAAAATTAAATTCCAAAAGAAGCAATGAGTAGGCATGAGCGATTAGGGCCCTAAACACAAGGAATCAGTGCTTTTGGGAAAACCAATAACAACGCTCCAAATCGAAACTCTGGCTTTATAGAGATGCGCTTGAATTTGTCTCTCGAGACAGAAAAACGGAGCCAGAATTTGCATTGCCTCAGATGGAATTATGGCAACTGATGCCCTTGATTTTAAATCAAGGACCATTTGGTGCTGTAAACAATCCCTCACAACACTGGTGAAGTACAACAAGCTAGTTATAGTTTGGGTTCCTGTCCACCCGAAAAAGGAGGTAAATAAAGATGCTGATGCCCTTGCAAAAAGTAGAGTAAGCATTTCCTTTGCCAATTCAATAGAAGAAAAACACAGCTCTCGAAATTCGCAATCATAACATTTTCCCCAGATGAAATAATAGCTTTCATGTCCTCAAGGAATCGTAATAAACGTATAATTGATTGTCCCAACGTCGCAGATAACATCGAGCTCGAACAAAGAAGGCAAAACGAAAAAGAACCAAAGAAAAACGCTGAAATTTCTTATTCCACTCCCGTATTGTCCGTAAATTACCCAGGCAAGCGTACGATCCATTCCAGGGATATAAAGAAACATCGGGACCGTTCAATCATTTCTGGTTTCAAAAGAGTCAACAGCGATGACAATTGAATCTCAAAAGAAGCAGGCATTAGCGTTTAGGATCCTACACACAAGGAATCAGTGGTTCTGAGAAAACCAATAACAGCTTTCCAACTCGAAACTCTGGTGATGTAGAGATGCACTTGAATTTCTCTCGAGACAGAAAAACGGATCCAGAATTTGCATTGCCTCAGATGGAATTATGGTAACTGATGCCCTTGTAAATCAAGGACCATTTGGTGCTGTAAATAACCCCCACAACACTGATGAAGTATAATAAGCTAGTTATAGTTTGGGTTCCTGTCCACCCGAAAAAGGAGGTAAATAAAGATGCTGATGCCCTTGCAAAAAGTGGAGCAAACATTTCCTTCACCGGATAGAATAGAATTTGACTACATAAAATTTCAATGGTAGCCTGTCAGTAGCAGAACTTACAAGCGGTTTGATGTCTCCAAAGCAAATTAAAAAAGAAAAACACAGCTCTCGAAATTCGCAATCCTAACATTTTCCCCAGATGAAATAATAGCTTTCATGTCCTCAAAGAATCGTAATAACCGTATAATTGATTGTCCCAACGTCGCAGATAACATCGAGCTCGAACAAAGAAGGCAAAACGAAAAAGAACCAAAGAAAAACGCAGAAATTTCTTATTCCACTCCCGTATTGTCCGTAAATTACCCAGGCAAGCGTACGATTCATCCCGGGGATATGAAAAATCGTCGGGACCGTTCAGTCATTTCGGGTATCAAAAGAATCAACAGCAATAACAATTGAATCCCAAAAGAGGCAAGAAGCAGGCATTAGCGTTTAAAGGCAAAACTCAAGGAATCAATGCTTTTGGGAAAACAAACAACAACGCTCCAAATCGAAACTCTGGCCATATAGAGATGCGCTTGAATTTGTCTTTCGAGACAGGAAAACGAAGCCAGAATTTTCACTGCCTCAGATGGAATTATGGAACTGATGCCCTTGACTGGAAATCAAGAACCATTTGGTGCTGTAAACAATCCCTAACAGCACTGGTGAAGTACAACAAGCTAGTGATAGTTTGGGTTCCTATCCGCCCGAAAAAGGAGGTAAATAAAGAAGCTGATACCCTTGCAAAATGTATAGAGCAAACATTTCCTTCACCATATAGAATAGAATATGACTACATACATCAAATTAAAATGGTAACCTGTCAGTAGCAGGGCTTCCAAGCGGTTTGATGTTCCTGAAGCAACTTAATAAAAGAAAAACACAACTCTTGAAATTCGCAATCATATAACATTTGCCCCAAATGAAATAATAGCTTTCATGTCCTCAAAGAATCGTAATAACCGTATAATTGATTGTCCCAACGTCGCAGATAACATCGAGCTCGAACAAAGAAGGCAAAACGAAAAAGAACCAAAGAAAAACGCAGAAATTTCTTATTCCACTCCCGTATTGTCCGTAAATTACCCAGGCAAGCGTACGATTCATCCCGGGGATATGAAGAATCGTCGGGACCGTTCAGTCATTTCGGGTTTCAAAAGAGTCAACGGCAATGAAAATTAAATTCCACCTTGCGCGTCGACTCTAGGATGACGAGGGAAAGAGAGAAAGGAAAAGGAAGGAATAAAAACTTAATTGAAAATCTTGTTCTTTCAAAAGTGAATTAGACACAAGGCCACTTCGGGAGGGCAAATTAGGAACGGGAGAAAGGGACGTAATTGCCACCGGCGGCGCTTAGGTTGGGGCAAATAAGGGGATAATTTATCAACGTTGTTGTTTGTGCATCCTGCATTCAAAACGATCAATCTAGAGAAGAAATATTGGTACTATTATAACCCTCTTCTGATGATGTACAGAGAGTTACAAATATTTATAATGAATCTGTCAGAAAGGTGGGGGTGAATTCGAAACTTAATTGGCTGAATGAGTAAGATACTTATAGAGCATGCCACAAAGGTTACGTGACTCATCAATATTTATTGTACGAAAAAATATTATCAAAAATCCTTGCACCTGTCGGTTTTTTATTTCATAAGGCATTTATCCTATGCTTTATTGAATTTTATTTTTTATTATTATTCCGAAATTGAATTCGATATTTAGGATGAAATACCACTATTTAAATCTATGGGAGATGATTACCCTTCAATATGGTCCTGTAGCGGTCTTAGAAGAACCGGAGATTCGAAAAATCATCACTTGGAATGCCAGACCTGGTTTAAAACACCCTCCTGGCCAAAGAGCATCAATTAAGTATTTTGTATCTAAATATGGAAGATATTTATTTCTATAGTTTTAAGTTTCAATTTTGTAAAAACGGCGTGAGAGGGTTTTTCTACTGAGGTTTTTCCCTGTGCTCTGCTTTTTTATTTCATGTATTGTATTACTTTATTTTTTCAATTGGAACTACATGGGTTGTGATTCATAAAATGAAAGGTAATTTGATTACCTATCTAGTAATGTGGTTCAAAGTTTTCAATAGAAAATTATGAAATAATTCACAATTGGAGATTGATTTGCAATAGGACCATTATTCTTTTACAGATTATTATTAAGAAAAATGCACAATAACTCGGATTTCTTGTTTCAAAAGCAGGTCTCTTTATGCTTTTTTCAATCTGAAATCGCCCTCTCACATCGCTCCACACCCCTTAACATTTTTTTCAAATAGTTATATTTGGATTGTGATACATCGAATGTGTCACTTCTTTCCTCTTAAAAAAAAGTATTGAGGGGTGGGAGAATGAAGAATGAAATTGTCAAGAGAAGATGTGTCCTGATGATAAAATGAGGAATCACATGGTGAAACAACTGGGACACACCACAGGAGGTCAGAGTACCTAAATAAACAGATTTTGGCTCACGCAGTATGAAATGACGTAAGCCAAGTTTTCTTGAAATTCAAATCAAGTGATTGCTTTCGTATAAACTTACCTACGAACGATAAAACTTTCAAAGAAATGGGACTCAAAATAACAAACTTCATCGATTGATTGAGTGGATCGATTATTTTGCCACTGAGCGTATTTTTTCTTATGACTCAAATTCGATTTAATAATACTCGACACGTATAGTGCTTGGTGTGGTACGAGCCGCCACTGCTAATGGGGACGAAAAAATAGAAAAAAAACGAGGGAAGAATAGTTTGCCTAACTTTGGGACGAGGCAAACGAGGTTATTGCCGCGACGGAAGTTGAATTGAAGAATACGAGGAGCGGCTCGGAAATAAGACCGTTAGAGTTCTTTTGATAATTACATCTTCCGAATCAGATGAATTTCATTAGGGTTCCGTTACAGACCTGGTCTCGGGTTCCCCAGGGACCCACGGACTGGATGAGTTTTATTTACATTTCTCTCGGAGTTACATCGTTCCGGGGCATAAATAGAAATTCAGGATTACATTGCTGTAAACGCTTCACTGGCCCGGATCTGGAAGGAACCAAAACAATTTTTCAGTTGAAGGACAAGAGACTTCTATTTCTTATTTTTCTCTGTTTCTTGGTTCGAATTGGCATTTCTATGTTTTTATGGATATTTACAACAGAATACCGCTGTTTAAATCTATGGAAGATGTTTACCCTTCAGTAGGAGCCTGTAGCGGCCTTCGATGAACAGAAGATTCGAAAAATCATCTCTTGGAAGGCCAGATTTGATTCAAAACACTATCCTGGTCAGTGAATTGAGTGTTTTGAATCTGAATATTGAAGGTATTTATTATAATAGTTTTGAGTTTCATTTTGTAGAAATGGCAAGACAAGGTTTTTCCTAATGATCTCTGGTATCCTACGTTGAATAGTGTGGTACCCCGTTCTGCTCTAACCTCAGATAGAATTTTTCGTTACATGATTTATTTCGTAAGCTCTCAATTCAAAAACATATTCAGGTTAAGAAATTCACATTGGAAACATACGATATTCACTGCATTAGAGAGAGTATTTTGCAGTGCAGTTGGACGGTGCTATACTGCACATATTTACACGCTATATTTCGCTTTTGTTGACGCAATGGATGGTCCAATGAACAAATAATGTAGTTGTCTCTCTCAAATCTACTAACACAGGCAGTCCAACGCATTCAGTAAAACTTCATTGGGCGTTGTGCATTTTTGCAGGTAAAAGAGGGACTCGAGCAATGAAGTTCGTATACGCTTTGAAAGATCACTTGTCGAGAATACGGCACCAGGCTGCTCGATGTAAGTTCTGCAGGTTACCTACCAAACTCCTCGATTAAGCAACTCCTAAGAAACCACCGACCCGAATACAGGCCGAAACGTTTAACAGAAGAAGCAAAAGTGATCGAAATTGTCCAAACAATATTTCAATGAAAGTATCGCAAATTCCAGTCTTAGGTTATCAAGTATTCGTGTGGAAGTTAAGACCATCCGATCGAAAATATTTCAAAACGAGCTACCGATCACAATGTCGAAAAGTGATTTCGTAAAACTGAATGATACAAACGCCCGTCCAATTTTCCGATAAAGCGACAGCTGAAACGTTCCATCCGAGGACAGGACATCATTCAATTCCATCACAAATTCGCCAATTTAAAAATCCAATCTACTCTGATCATCTGGATACGTGACCGACCGGTCGTTAATTAACATTGCACCGTGAGCGACAGCGAAATAGTTAACGAAATAGAAGCGACGAGATGGGAAAAAAGCAGTTCCGCAAGCTCTCTTCGAGAAGATTGCTGCGATTGCCGACTAATCGCACACGAGTCGAAAATAGCGTTGGTCCATTCCCTTTCCTCGCGTCAAAAGTTGACTACGTCGCCAGCGATTTTCGTGATGGCGACACCAGGCCAAGAGCCAGGTCAACAGACTTATCTATCGGTTCGCGAACCCATCTGGCCAATTCTTTCGGACGTCACCTAAGCGATTCGTTGATGCGAATTGAATATTTAAACTTGTTTGTTTGATAAGCAGGATCGTATCAGGAAATAGGAACTGATAGATCTTCTCATCTCTACCTTACTCGTTCATGGCAATCCAAGGAAGTTGTCAATGGCTCCATTTCCTTTCGGGTATCCAGGACCAGTTTCCCAATACCTATGATTTATTCTCAGGCCAGCCAGTTCTGAACACCATACCATGACGGATTAAGGTATTTCTGTTTCTGATCCTTAGAACCTGCAAATCTCATCTGTTGACTTTTCCATATGGTGCAAATGATATTTGCACCGACAGTGCCCCGTCAGCATTTCCCCCATCGCCCAAAATTCAGCTCGTGACAGCTTCAGGAGCTTTCTGGTAGAGGTAGGTGAGATGCAGTAAGATTGTGGATGGCTGTGAAGTGTTAACAGCAATTTGGAAAAATAAAATCTGTGTATTGATGTTTAAACCATTTATAACATTGCCAACGTTTCGGACACGAAGGCTCGTTATAATATTAAAAATATATTTTCCTTTATAATAAATCTTGCCTAGCAGTTTCAGTCAAAAGTGAGGTCAACCTCACTTTTGACTAAAACTGCTAGGCAAGATCAACCAATATCAAACTCATACTTCCGATCTAATCTCGTCCTCATTCAAGACAAAATGCAAGGAAGTGGTATCAAACAAAGCACCTATGGATGGCCATTTTGTCCTTATTAGTACTCATCAGCACATGATAGCATTGAATGATACAAGGTTTTTCTTGGAACTTACAGCGAAATGGCATCTTCTTTAAGGTATAAATATACCGAAAACGCTATCTCTAGTTCCATACGAAAACCTTATTCCATAGCATGAATCTTGAAAGAAAGTAGCGAGATGTTTACCATTTGTCGTATTGACCGAAGCGTTCTTGCATTTCGCAAATTTTACGTCTTCAGTCACCGACGCAGTGGGCTCAGGGTTACGTCAGTTGACACCGTACTAAATAATACCTGGTTTAACGCGTAACATCGCCATGAAGACGTAAAATTTGCAAAATGCAAAAACGCTTCGGTCAATGCGACAAATGGAAAACATCTCGCTACTTCGTTTAAGGTTCATGCTATGGAAGGAGGTTTTCGTATGGAACTAGAGATGGCGTCTTCGGTATATTTATACCTTAAAGAAGATGCCATTTCGCTGTAAGTTCCAATAAATACCTTGTATCATTCACAGCTATCCTAATAAGGAAGAAATGGCCATCTATTGGTGCTCTGTTTAATAACACTTCCTTGCATTTTGTCTTGAACGAGGATGAGATTAGCTCCGAAGTATGAGTTCAATATTGATTGATTTGAATCGATTAAGATATTATTCTCTGCTTTCACTTTTCTCTTAATAAGTTTCACGTAAACTCTGAAGGAACCGATAGGGCATCAACCAGTAAATCAATGCAAGGGAAGGATCTGAGTTGATCATAGCTAGAGGCCATCACGTCGGCTACTACTCCGGACCTGCTAAAGATATTTCGATTGTCCCACAGGACATCCGAAAGTTTGATTTGTTCGTGCTCTCCACGGGATGTGCTAAGTGTGATTAAATGATTAAATTTAACCTTGTTGTGGCCACTCTGCCCTCTGGTCCGAATTGAACTTATAACCTCTGATCAGATATTGTATTAGTCCAGGAAATTAGCAGAGTATTCACTACCATTCAGAAGACATTCGAGAAGTTAGTTGCTTGAGGAGGGTAGGTATTGCTCAAGCATGCATAGAATATGATTATGCACTTTCGAGATTGAACTTAAGGGTTTTCCATTAAGAGGTGTTATTTTGAATAGCCCGCTATTACGGTAGATGTCACGTTTGAAGCTGTCATTTTTTAACATTTGACAAATAGAAACTACGCCATTACTAAAGTGTTTCAAGAACGTATTGAAATTATTAAAATTCACTATAAAAATGGTGAAAATTTGGCAGAGACGGTTCGTAAAACTCGAACATTTTTGGATCGTCGTGGAGCAATTTGTCGGACCGCAATAAAGAAATTGGTGGAAAAATTCGAGCTGTAGGCACAAGTTAGTGCTGTGAAGAATAAAACCAGTGCACGTCGCTCAAGAATAGGATATGGTCCTGTGAGCGTGTCGTGGTGGTCATTTGCCTGATGTTATAATGAAATAAACATCGGATTATTGATATTGAAAAATGGCATTTCTTTGAATATCAAAAAACACCTCTTATTGGAAAACCCTTCAGAGTTTCATTATTTATTCAAGAATGCAGAAAGATTATGGTATTTGCTGCTCATGTTGAAACTTGTTATCTTATTTTAACTCATACGCAACCGGCTTTTGTTCCTTGAATAATTATTTTCCGTTGGAAAATTCTGAAGTTTCATTAGACTTCTGAATAATGAACCCGGGGGGGAAGAAACTTGGGATCCCTAAATAGGACTTCTTTCATCTTTTCCGCTTGCTGTTATAGAATATTTAAGAACGCTTAAGTTGGCATCAAGAAACGAGGATTATCCTTCAAACAGCCCCCGTTTCCCCTTTTGAAAAAATTCAATTACTAAAGACTGAAACCCTAATCCTCTCATCTTGCGATGGTTTTGCCATGCTGGGCGTGCACAACGTGAGCTGGCACTTCGGAAATCTTGCGGAACAACGTCTTCTTTGAAGTTTGCGAGGACTTATTTCATACGAGGGTGAAACAGGACAAGTCCGGCATCCTTGACGAGTCGCGAAATGAATAATGAAAAGTTTCGAGCTGAGGTTTTCGTTTTGTAATATTCGCCGTAAAATTGGCTGTGGAACTTTTACTGAGTTACCTGCGGAGAAGATTGGTTTGCGAAGTTTTTTCGTTAGAAGTTTCGTCATGTGTCTCTTGAAGAATTGTTTTTAATTTTCTAACCGAAAGATCGGCAACACTGCAGGAAAGATTGAAAAATTTTATTGACTTCTGAAACGACTAATTTATGATCAGAAAACAATTTAAGAAAAGCCCTGAGCAGGAGCTTTTGAGAGCTCGTTCATTAGTGGAGCAATAAGTCTATCACCTTAAAATTTCATCTCATCACAATTGAAATTATATTCTGAAAATTATTCAGAATATGCAAAAGATGAAAAATTTAAAAAATAATAAATTCTATGATTCTGTGATACGATCCTCTTGAAATTTCGCATGAACAGTCAGTATATCAGTCTTCATTCACAAAATAAATTTCACTTGACTCGGTTATCTTGTTATGGAAATATAAAGATTCTTCTTTTCAATATTACAATTGAATTTCCTATGGTTTTGTGGACACTACACTTGGATATAATTGAATTTTAGAATAAATTCATCATCAGGGAGACAAAACCTATCGTTTGAGAGCATTATCGGCTCAAAATTAAAAAATTACAGACATTAGGGTGAAACGATATAGTACTCGTTTAAGTGAAATGAGCTCCCAAAAGCAAGCTTTCAGAAAATGAGAAAAAATATCCTCAAACTTACAAAGACCACCTCAACATATGAGGCTCGATTAAGGATATTATTAACTATTTCCTTATTTTTTATTGAGCTTTTATCGAAATTATGTATTAATTCGGAAGAGCATCCAATTTTTCCGGAAAAAAAAAAACAACACGTTGCTGGGTAATATTTTAACAAGAAGCATGAGTGCTGGTGATAAAAAATTTTTACTCATAAAACAGGTCACGAGTCCAATTTTCCTGAATAATTTTAAATGAACAAATCGTTTGAAAACACTTTGGTTCGTCATTGAACAATGTATAAAAATAAAGCTTCGAAAATCCCAGAGCAACAAAATCATTTTTCAAGTGGAATTTTCGTGATACGGATTAAGTTAATACGCTATCACTTCATTCCCCATTGCGCACATTGAATCGATCAACGGTTATGAAAACCCTTCATTTTCCATTTCAGTGAAACTGCCCATTTTCCACTATCAAATTTCACAGAGTACCCTTAATTTAAACCATCCGCATAGCCATGAAGCGGTTTGCAGTTGCAAAACAAGAGATATGGAATTTTAGTATTCCAAACACGTCCGAACTATCGCAGATAAAAAGGATAATGCTAGTATCGCTGAAATATCATCGGAATCCGGGGAACATAATTCGGCATCGATAGGGAATATAGGGATATGTATACATACGGACGTCCAATGATCGAGTAGATTAACGAACTATTATTGGCAAACTTTGGGAATAGTGCCATTTGTTTTAGCATCCGTTATTAATATTCTGCGTTCAGTTGCGGAAAACCTTATCGGCCAGAATCACGTAGTCTTTTCAAAAAAAGGTTTCTAATATTTTCGAAAATTCGGTCATTCAAACTTATCCATTTTGCCCATCGAGATATAACAGAGAAGAGACGCTATGACATACAATGGATACAAAGGAGTAAGGAAAAATAGTACCACTGAGCGGGGCTTAGTCGGGGACCAATATGGCGGAAAGTTTAGGGTTGAATTAAGTTGCCAGTTTTTTTTGTTTACAAATTTCATATAAAAAATACGAAGTGTTGAGTCTTTAGTAATCCTGTTCAAATAAGGTCAAATGAATAAACATTGAACAATTTTTCTTCAGCCGATAATTTATACATATAAAAAGATATCAGATTACTAAGAGAGACTAGCAAAAATTTCGAATGCGGATCTGTTCAGTACTCATCCATACCTGTGATATGTTTTTCCTCTAATTTTCTTCTTATCTGTCTCTTCTCTGCTTGAAGAAAGCCTTAGGGGAAAGGCAGGCAAGATGGCATAGTAGGGCCAAATGGCATACCATATTTACTGAAGAATCCACTACGAGTGGAATCCTAGAACTCGGTGCAAATGTTCGAATTAGTTGGCAACAGTGTACGAACGTTGTTTCAAGGGATTTGTTACGGTAGTTGATGACTTAGTCGTGAAAAAGTGGTATGAGCGTGTACAACTTCGACGTAAGCTCTCTCTTCTCGTCTGTATTACTGTAAGTACAGATTATTTCTCTAACTTTTTTATATCCGAGTAGAATTGTACCTTTATTGTGGTCCTTTTCATGTATTTACCTTGACAAAAAGATGTCACAAAAACTTTGATTTAATATTCGTTTTTTTGACACGTGGTTAGGGCAAGTTGACATACATAGAGGCTGGGTAAAATGGCATGGTATTTTTTATTAACAATAAAATATTTTTTCAGATGGTCTTCAATTATCGAAGGAAAACCAACAGAGGAGAGTGGGATGAGAATAATATGTTAAGAGTTTTGGAAGCAGTAAGAAAAAACAAATGGGATAGGCCCTTGCTAGTAAAACATTCAATGTACCTTTTTTTATTTATATAAATATGATTTTTTTGTTTATAGGAATATAAATAAATTTCTATTTCTTGTATGATATGTTATTTATTGGAATTCTGTTTTTATCACTACAAAATATATCATATTATATGATATGCTATCTTGCCCGACACTGTGAGGCAAAATGGTTTTTCGGATGTTACAGATTATCGCGATTTTTTTTTGTCTATAATTTTTTTATTCATATCTTTCTTCAAAAATTGATAGCTAACTTGATTGACTAGAGATTCAACTAACGCTGTGTTCAATTTTTTTTCCTCATAAGAGATATCGATTTTCAAAAGATTGTATGCCATTTTGCCTGCCTCTCCCCTACAGTGCACGATACCATTTTATTGTATATTATTAAGCAGAAAAATTCACAGTTAAACTATAGTAACAGGCGCAAGAATCACAATTCCTCCAGAAAATTTAACGATTGTCAAATTTGACGTTAGGTGGTAGTAATATGGCGGATCTGATACAACGGGTATTTCAATGATGGCAACTGCATACTATCCTATCTCTATGATTTTGCCCCTTTTAGAGTAATCCATATTTCAATGAAGTATCTTAAGCAACACATGAATTGTCATAAGTCTCCAAATAAAGGAAATGCCTCAATAAAGTTCACAGTAAATAAGTAGTTTCGATAGCTCAAATGTCAGACCAACTTTAAGGCTCTCTATTTGGGTTTCGATAACTCTCTAATGCCATTTGTTTTAGCATCCGTCAATATTATGCTTTCAGTTGCGCAAAACATTATCTGCAGGTTTTACATGTTCGGCTATGATGCAAGCCATGGGCATATCGAATGCTGTGAGCTCCTCCGATGAGATGATGTAAGATGTTTCGAAACTGCAGACACGCGAGAATACGCGTATGTCTATGAAAAACTTCATTAATCTTTACTTATCGCAGATGAGTGATGATCTATTTTTGGTCTCACTTATGCGATATAACGGGTGTTTTTTGAGCAGTCTAAGAAAATGTTCTATGGATGGTTATTGTCTATGGTTTGAGAATGTCAATCTGATTTGACCTTTCTGTTCAGTAAGGTTTGGCAAATTCATCATGAAATTCGCCAGAACGACGCTTCTGATTTGAAAAGAAACAACATAGCATAATTAATAGAGTAGTTCGTACGGTCAACACTATCAGACTACTGAGCAAGCAATTCGTGTAGTAATTGATCTTTTTCGCTCTAAATTTGCTCTTCTGGATACTCTGCTGTTCATTCTTGTTCATACGATTTATACCGGTCAAAATTTACTCGATATCAGTTGACATTCAGTGCGATTCTGTTTGCGCATAACCATATTGCTAAGATAAAGATATTGCTATCATATTGTTTATCAATATTTCCATTCGAATTTTCTTGGTTTTCCTATTCCGCAACATTGTTGAAATTCTCATTACAAGTGTTCGAAAACATGGAAATGTCATAACAAAACCTCAAAATAGTAGTTCAAATATCATATATTACAGTGTTGCCAGCTCTTGGATTGCCGATTCTCGAAGCAATATTGCTAAGGCAAAATTTATAACCAACATTGCTATAACAGTCGAGACAGAATACGCAATACCGCAGTCATATTGCTATGAATTTTGGGAGATAGCAATATTGATATTGATTCATAGCAATATGCGAACAGAATCGCACCGAATATGAGAGATTCACTGAAGCCCGGTTGTCGCATAGAACAGAAACAGAAACAGTATTCAGTAAATTTGCGACAGAAACTGTTTCTGTTCTACGGGACAACCGAGCTTTACTTACATTTCAGTTGGACGTCCTATGATTTCAAATCCCAAAAATTGCTTCAAATGTAATCTAATGAATCCAGAGAAGTGAAGACAGAACAAAGTCGATACCATCGAAGAAAGTAAGGAATATGAACATAGAGATAGGATAGTATAGAGTTACCATCATCGAAATAAACGTGGTACGAGATGCGTCATATTACTACCACCTAACGTCAAATTTGACAATCATTAAATTTTCGGGAGGAATTGAGATTATTCAGCCTGTTTCTAGTTAAATTGTGATTTTTCTGCTTAATAATATAAAATAAAATGGTATCGTGCACTGTAAGGCTTTCTTCAAGCAGGAAAGAGACAGATAAGAAGAAAATTAGAGTAAAAACATATCACAGGTAGGAATGAGTACTGAGAAATCCGCATTTCAAATTTGTGCAAGTTTGTCATGGTATTCTGATATCTTTTTATATGTGTATATTATCGCCTGAAGAAAAATTGTTTATTTGATATTCAATTGAAATTTTTTGAACAGGATTCTGGAAGACCCAACACGTCGTGTTTTTGGGTGAAATTTATAAACAGAAAAAACTGGCAAATTGATTCAACCCTCAACTTTCCGCCATATTGGTCTCCGACTTAGCCTCGCCCAGTGGTACTATTTTTCCTTACTCAATTGTATGTCATAGCGTCTCTTCTCTATTATACCTCGATGAATATGAATGAGAATTTCATTCATGATGTAAATTATGAATAGTTTCAACCACGGTATAAATGATTCAGAATATCAATACCAACGCAATGCTCATCTCAATCTCTTTTCTCGAAATTCCGCTCAACAATTCAAAAGGCACTCTCCGAAATGACAACTAACCCCAACAACACCATCCAACTCCTATCGGTTTCAGAATACCCAACAAGTTCATCTCACATTACCGGCGAACAAAAAAAAACCATTAGAGTATCACATTTCCTACTCATCCAGACGTATGGAACCCTCGACCGCAGCATCAGCCAGACCACGTGCCATCAAGTGTGCCCTGAAGAGGACGGGCGGCCGGGGGATTCCCCCGTCAGTAGTAGAAACGTGAGGCTGACACGTTAACGAAGAAAAGCGGCGTAGCTATAACCCGGTTTTCCACTCCGATACATCCTACGGAGACCAAGTATCGCCCGCGGGGCGCACGTCTTTACCACTTAGCTGGAAATAATATCATTCGGCGTTTGAGGAAAAAAACACACACAATCATCGATTATTTCAAGGTTGATGACTTGTTTGCGGGTTGGAAACGTGTTGAATCTTGATACTTTGGGTGCCATGGGGTGGCGATAGTCACGATGTCATAAAGGGTTTTTCAATAAGAGGTATTATTTTGAATAACCCGCTATTTCGGTAGATGTCACGTTTGAAGCTGTCATTTTTTGACATTTGACAAGTATAAAATACGCCATCATTAAAAATGCAACGACACACGCTTCAAGAAAGCATTGAAATTATTAAAATTCACTATAAAAATGGTGAAAATTTGGCAGAGGCATTTCGCAAAACTCGAACATTTTTGGGTCGTCGTGAAGCACCTTGTCGGGCCACAATAAAGAAATTGGTGAAAAAATTCGATATGTTGGGACAAGTTACTTATGTGAAGAATAAAACCCGTGCACGTGGCTCAAGCACAGCCGAGAATAGTGATGCTGTAGCCGAAAGTGTTGAACAAAACCCAGGTCTGTCCACTCTTCGTCGTTTTTTGGAATTATGCTTTCCACAAACGTGATTACCCCGTATTTTGAATAAAGATTTGGGTCTTAAGGCACAATTGGCCATCTTGTGATTTAACATCTTGCGACTTCTTCCTTTGGGGACACGTGCAAGAGAAGGTCTACGTCAATAGCCCAGCGTCGATTCAAGACCTCAAAGATGGAATTCGTGAGAATACCGGGGACATAGGGCAGTCACTTTGCGATTTGGTTATGGATAATTTCATGAAAAGGATAAGGTCCTGTAAACGTGATCGTGGTGGTGATTTTCCTGATGTTATTTTCCACAATTAACGGCATAGCTTCTGCGAATATGAAAATAACACTTCTTATTGGAAAACCTTTTAGGATATTTCGAATTATCGACGCACGAAATTTGGAGCTTTCGGTAGGATGATTCCAATTCCTGATGATCCATTTCATTTCACTACAGAATTCTTTTTAATTTAATTTAGCCTTCAATTGATAAGCTGATGATCAGTATTCGCCAAAGATTTAATCTGGAGAATAGGGTGGATGCGGAAGCATTTCAGTCCATTTTGTGCACTTTTGAAATGCTAACTAATCTTTAGTGACTGGTGAGAAACTACTGAACAGAAAAAAGCCAAAAATATAACTGCTTCACTTCATTCAAGAGATGTCACTGAGAATCATTCGAGTTACCTCATATACAGATGTGGAAGAAACGGATGGAAACAGGGGAGTTTCAGTGTTAAATTCAAGAAGGCTCGGGCTCCAGTGGATCAGTGGAAGAATCGAAACCTCAGAGCATTGCGATATTGAATAAGCGGCTGGTCTGTTGGAATGGCAATCCGAAAGCTCTGATAAGGGTAAGATCGGAGCATTGGTTACAGCAAATGCTACGGTCGACAACGACACAGGCACACGAGTCTTGCGATTGACCACCGAAAAACCAGCGTTTGCTGTAACCAATGCTCCGATCTTACCCTTATCAGAGCTTTCGGATTGCCATTCCAACAGACCAGCCGCTTATTCAATATCGCATCGCTCTGAGGTTTCGATTCTTCCACTGTTCCACTGGAGCCCGAGCCTTCTTGAATTTAACACTGAAACTCCCCTGTTTTCATCCGTTTCTTCCACATCTGTATATTCCATCCCCTAAAATCAGAACCGTTATATTCAGCATTTCGTTGCGACCATTGAACTTTTTTCTTTCGGTCAATATCGGAAGAAAACAAAGAATGTGTTGTGTGAGTCCAATGAAGGATATTTTCGTGCTACCAATACGAGAGCGTATCTGTCTTGTAATAATGTTATTAATGGAACAGTTTCGCCCGATATCTGCCTGACTGCGCCCGGGCGTCGAGGCAGTATCTCTCGTTTGGTATATTGCACCTAGAGGGTGCTGGTCTCTGCCTGATACTAATTATCGCGAAATGACCGCAGGTAGCTGATTAGTTTTTCTTTTTTCGGAACGGTACAGATGAATCGCAGCAGGTCGTTATACTTTACGGCTCACGTCAACCGGAAGTATGGATTCTTTATCTTCGTTGTGACGTTGTATATACGAGTCGCGGTTGTCATGGATTCTTCGAAATTGCTACGAGCTGATACAGCTCCAGGGAGTAACTTCTTCCTGTTTGGGTTGTGTCAACAAGCGCTGTACAAACAGGTGGATATTATTGTGAATAATGTGTTTTTCGTCCGGGATTCTGTTTTATAGGGGAACTTTTGACTTATTCTCTCGCAAATGGAGATCGTTTTGGCCGATTTCTGGAGAAGAATTCGTTTCAGAGCCGAAGGACCGAGTCCACACCACTACTTAGCCAATTGTTTTGATTCAGACTTATGATAATAGACCCAAATCTCATCGATTCACAGTGATGAATCGATTCACAAAATCCACTTTATTCTTTCAAAAACGTTCTACTTAAATGTTGCGCAGAAAGTATCATTAGAATGAGTGTACCATTTTGAGCGCATGCGACACACTTTGAACCTAAAAACTCCAAGTGCCCCATTGGAATGCCTAGGACCGTCTTCATGGCTTCTACGACTACCTTTGGACTCAGCAGCTTTCTTCTGCAACAATTGAAGTCGAAGAATCCTCATACACTTTCGACATAAAACAAACAACAAAAGTAACAATTCAATCACTGAATCCATGTATACGTAATTACCAAATGACTTCTAAACAAAGAAAGAATTAATAGATTAAAATGAAACTTCAAACTTTCACATGTAATGTGTACCAATAAAAAAACTTATCGAACGACCTGATAAGGCGTTTTCGGAAACTTACTCAGGGTGACTAACTCGATCCATTTGGTCACGTGACGGATCTAGTCGGATCACCGACTCGGGTTCTAAGTTTACGAACACATCAGGTTTAGAATTTGACATGACAGTCGTATCAATAACATAACCAAATATTTTATGGATTTATCTTTTCAGTCCCAGTTTATTTTTGGATTGTCTCTAGTTTTGCTTGCATTTATTGGCTTTTGTGAAATATTTCTTATAATTTCTGGTGTGCCCTTCCATGTTTAATTTTATTTTTGAGTACCTATGTTGAAGAAGTAGAACATTCATTTTTTCAGTTCCAGTTTATTTACTGATGGTCTGTTGAAATATAATATATAAGAAAAGAGTAGTAGATTCATTCCCGCCTTTTTCAAATACAAAATTGAACTGCAGTGCGCATGCGGTGACTCTACGACCCTACTCTTTAGGATTATAAATCAACCTGGGTCAGTTATCGAGTTAATAGTAAACGAACGCGAAAGTTAGGGATCGAGTTAACCCGAGTAATTATCCGAAAATCGACATTTACCAAGCTCAAAAGAATATTTTTTCTTGAAGAGCTACACAGTTGATTCTCAACTACCGTTCCAGGAAGACAGACAAGATGACATAAACGGGAGAGGCCCGACATCCGGAATCTTTCGAAACTCGATGATGAAGCTATTGAGAATTTTTCCGAACAGAAAACAGACGGACAAGCAGAGAGAGGTGACCAATCGGATCGCAAACAATGACAGTATTGTGCTTCAGAAGTGGATCCTTGTTATGATGCCATTATTGTTGACTAATGTCCGTTATGAAATTGCGATTGTTTCAATCGAACGGCAATTTGTCCCGCTTGGCGATAAGGAGATCGCTTGAGCAATTGTTTAAATGAATTTGGCAATTGCCGAACAATCGTATGACAAAATAGTAATTGAATTATAGGTAGATGTGTGGTTAATACATTTTAGATCTTTTCAGGAGAGATTTTACATTTGAAAAAATTTCAAATATTTTGATGATCAATATGATTAATGAGAAATTTACAAAAGCACTGAGCAGCAGCATTCGAGCGCTCATTCTTTGGTGGAGCAATAAGACTATTACCTCGAATTTTATATGGTATTTGAGATTCGATACCAAAGATATAAGCAGAATCTCAGCCCAATCAGAATTATATTCTGAAAATTATTCAAAAAATGGAATATGTAAAAAATAAAACATTACAAAAATTTAATTCTATGGTTCTGATGATGCAATCCTATCGATACTTTGCATGAACATTCAGTGTATCAGTCTTAATTCACAAAATGAATTTCACTCGAATCGATTATCCTGTTATGGAAATATAGAGATTCTTCTTTTCAATATTCCATTAGAATTTTTTATGGTACTGTTGACACTATGGCCACAAAATTCTTGCATGAACAGTCACTTTTTCAATCTTCATTTATAAAATAAATTTGATTTGAATCGGATATTTTTTTATGGAAACATTAAGATTCGTCTTTTCAATATTCCAATTGAATTTTCTATGGTTCTGTTCACACTATGGCCACAAAATTTTGCATGGAGCTTATTATGAGCATCTTGCATATGGCCGCAACATTTTACCTCGAAGGGTTCCCCTTTGTCTTAGATATTGAGGAACAAAAATTTTGAATGGCCATATTTTATGGAACACCCTGTACGATTTGTCTAGTTAACGAACACAACCGAGCCATTTCAGAACTGAACTCTTCTCTTCTTTTCTCTAGGATTCGATTTCAAGATGAAAAATGATATACATAAAAGGAAAAAAAGCTTTGTTTCAATGGAAGAAATAACTTTTCAATATGTATATTTCAGCTTATTGTTAAAACAAATCCAAACTTCCAATAGCAGGTTTTATCTGAGATTTTTTCTGCGCGCTTTTGTATCGGGATTGTATGGTACCCTGTCTACATTTTCCTCTGCAAGTACTGGGAAACACACATGCTATTGATTAATATACGAGAAATTGTGTGAAACCATATCTCAAAAAAAAATAAATAGGTACTATATTGCGATCAATCCAAACGTAAAGAACACGTATTGAAATATTTATGTATGTTTTCGACTCGAAAACATTCCCCCTCTCATGCTGTCCGTCAAAGTTAACGTGTTTTTCTTCCTTTCAAAAATTTGATATCACTGAAAGCGAACGATGACGGCATGTACAGTATCTCATTTATTATTCAGCTGTTGAATAAATCATGACTTTTTTCCATATACCAATCGATCTCACTGTGAAACGATTATTGAAAAGGAGGGTTGAAAAAATCGTGGAAAACCCCTCGATATTTTTGTACCGCCAAAAGAAATAAATTCCAGGAAAATAATGGAGCGCCTTGCGGATAGCGGCCACTTCGATACAGATCAAAAGCGTCTTCCTGATGTATTTATTCGGGAAAGCCTCATTAAATCGCAAATGAGCGGAATAATTCATCATTCCGGAGATGTTTTACTGGAAAACACGAAGGTTGTAAGGCATATCCCGATAATTTTAGCATAATAATACATCCGGCTTGAATTTGAAGGTGAGTGAACGATCGATCATATCCGTCGAGGATCTTATGGATATGGTGGATAAGAAGGTATTGTACTGTTCCTGTTGCATTGAAGATTCAGTTCTTCACTACTCATGCCTCGATTTCATTGAAATACTCCACAAGCTGCTACTGAGCGAATTTAGTATCTGATTGCAAATTCGCTCAGTGTAAACGTGTTCACAAGCCAACAATCCGATTTTAAGAAAACTGCGAGTAAAATTGAAAGCTGGGCTACTTTACACGCTAAATCGCTTTCCTTTTGGCTTGTTAGCATGTAAACAAGCCGTGTGTAATCACAGTTGCTACTAAACAATCTGCGAGTTCTCATCTATTCGGTGGTTCCTGGTTCTTAAATTTGACATTAATCTTGGATCCTTGACAACGATACAAACATAAATCTCACGTGGATCGCTAGATTGTTGACTAATCAGCGAGTAGACAATTTTTTGTGTAATCATCACAATCTCACAAGCCGATCCACTCGTTTTTGAATTTGCTCAGTAGAAGCTTGTGAATTATCCAAATTCAATCAAGCCATTCATTAAGTCTTTCGTCAAATATCACTACAAAACCTTTATAATCATCTGATTTCTATTTTTTGCATGTTTTTTCTGAATAAACTGATTCAAATCTCCACTAGCCTTTTGATTAGATAAGATTATGTTTATCTCGACTAAGCTTGAATTGAATTGTGTCTTGCTGGGTTTTCCTCGCAAATAACATGATTCGAACCTTCACTTGTCTGCAAGGTTGGCGTTATTGCTTTGCCATCCTGTAAAGTTTGTCTAGTTTGCGCCAACTCATAGTAAGTGCTTGGTGAGGCTTCTGGCCGATCTTAATAATCTTCAGCTCTTTGAAATTTCCTTACTGATACCGACTTGGTGATATCTCACGATAAAATGGCCTATCAGGAGCCTTGATATCAGTCATTATATGGTAACGATAGAGCTTTTTGAAGCATCTTAAAAATGACAGAATCAGCCTATTCGCTTGTATTTCTTTTGGAGTGCTGATCTAGTGAGAGTGCTTCTATTTTCTACTTTTTCTCCGGCCTCTGCAATCAGTATGGGTGATACTCAACCGGTGGATAACGATCTGATGAAGGTAATTTTTATTCCCCTTCAGGCAAGGATGGTTGCATTTTTTCCTGAACGCATGAATGTATGAATAACCAAAGAAAAACAAGTGAATTACCCTTGCAATGATCAAGTCTCAGATGACCCTTGACCTACACTCAAGGACTCAAAGTAAATTGAGTATCGCCTTCAACTGCCAGATCCTACTGAGGCGTAAAGAGCCACTGACTAAAACACAATAATAATTCAAAACTCCCAAGTAGCTTCGTGGTAATAAATCTTTGAAGATAAAATGAAGAGGATCATAGGAGAAATACTTCCCAAACACACCAAAGAAATAGCTTGCACTCATTTAGAACGTGAAATCGTAAATAAAGAACAAGTTGAGTTAGTTCACTTCAATTGCATCATTTATGCCTCAATTACACTCAGCCCTTCCTTCCATTTTTGCCTATCACATTGACTATATTGGGATAAGCAGTGATTTCAGAATGAAATTTATAACTCGTCTATCCGTTGCTTGACCAGACTTATCTTTAAAAAAAAAATTTTTTCGGCAGTGAAAAACTTTCCGAATATTATCATCAGTGTCGTGCAGAATGGAATCGTTTCCCGAAATAATTTAATTTTGGGTTCGTAAAAACCCTTCGAGCTAGTCGTCTTCAAAGAACAATACAAAACTGTTCCGGTCGAAAAACAGAGAAAATCGAAATTTTCGGCTATTAATCTGGACGCCCCTAAGTGGCGCGTAGTTGACGCAAATTGCCTTATTGTTTCGCAGCCCGAGGCGGTCCCAATTGAAATAACTCGAGCAGTTTCCCGTAAAGACTTTGACTTCTGCCTTGAAACGAAATTAATATTAATTTCGCCCGTTAGAAGCCGGAAAAGAGAAATCCAAGAGCAAAGCGCGAGATTCTGAATTGTGGGGCGCACTCTCGGCCCACCTTCCCCATTAATATGGCAATTTATATTTAAATTATATCCCCGCAAATTTGTTCTTCCACCCCCTTTGTCGCCCCACCCTGATCGCTATCTATAATAAATTTCAAATATTTAAAGTTTGCGCCGCGCAGGGACCTCGGTATCATAACAATAATTTCGCGTACAGCGGGCGAAGGAAGAAAAGCGACTGGTGTTAAGGCGAGAATGGACGAGAGGTTTGGTATAACAGATAATTTCTGTGTAGACGATGAGACAATCAGAAACAGTAGACGTTTTTTGCAAGTGTGAATGTAGTAGGAGGAATGTATGAACCAGTGATCGATGAAAGGAATGCAATATGAAGAAGTTGATGATAAAATTGATGAAAATGACAGCGGGGCACCAAATAACCATTCAAGCTTGATGTTTATGGGTCGATAACATTGAGATACTTTACAAGCTCCTACTGATCGAATTTAGCCCATTGTAATCGTGTTCACAAGCCAACAATCCGATTTTAAGAAAACTGCGAGTAAAATTGAAAGCTGGGCTACTTACACGCTAAATTGCTGGCGTTTTGGCTTGTTGGCATGCAAACAAGCCGTGTGTAATCACAGTTGCTACTGAACAATCTGTGAGTTCTCATCTATTCAGTGGTTCCTGACAACGATACAAACATAAACCTCACGTGGATGCTAGATTGTTGACTACTCAGCGAGTAGACAGTTTTGTGTGTAATCACCACAATCTCACAAGCTAATTCACTCGCTTCTAAATTCGCTCAGTAGCAGCTTGTAAAGTATCTCAATGTAATCGACCCATTAGGGAAAAACAATTGATAAACAATCCACGAGTTGGTCTTTAAGGAACAAGTTAACACAAAATAACAGTATCTGCTGAAGTTTCATATGAATTATCTACTGGAGGGTACTCAGACATCTGCATAATGTTTCATAGTATCCATTCATCAAGATAGTTAGACATCAGAAGTAGACAACCATATGCTGAATTTTCTCTTTTAAGTGAGTTGGAAAAATGTTTCTATCGAGGTCAAACGAAAAAGATCGCAGTTTCCTTAAGGTGTCATAGAGAAAAATGTTAAAAATAATTCTCGAGTAAAAAGAAATCAGAGAGTAATACCTATACACAAAAAATGCCTTGAGAATTCCATTGCTGAGAAAATAACGATCCAGTTGAAGCTCAGCAAAAGTAGGCTGGACATTCTTTAGGGTTCCTCAAGGGACATCTCTGAATGCACCTTGTGAGGCTAGATGTTGCAGACCCTGATTAGTTTAGATTTTGTGAAAAAGAGGAGAAAATTGCGGAACACCTTGTAGTGAAGTGTCCCGAAATTGGTCACCAACATAGAGAGTATTCTGACGGAAAGTCGTAAAGGAATAGAGAAATTCCATCCTCGAAGCCTTCTCAGTTGTTGAGTTTCAAAAACAGTATAACATAGCAGTGAGCTGTAGGACGCTATCCAAATCAGCTGAAAGGAAGACAACAAGGGTTCTTGATTCATGCATTCTAATCAATCTGATCCATATCTTCTCAGTTGAATAATGTGTTCGCGCTATCATTTTGCAACTCGAACCCCACACCTTCAGCGAGCTTTCGTTACATCCGCTCTTCTTATGTTCCAACTTGACATACTCGATATCATCATTTCGGGGAATGTATTCATATCCAGAAAGTGCCTATTGACAGCATGAAGCAACACATTCAAGCGCCGCTTCACGCGTATCACGTTCTCGACACGATTTAGTACGCATCCAACCAATGCCATATTTCTAGCGAATTCCCGACGTCTACCGAGGATATTATATCCTCCGGATTTGCCGTTCCGAAGCGATTACGTTCGCATCGCCGAAAACGAACAAACATCAAACAAAACGCCTCTTCTTCCAGCGTATTTATTATTCGTCCTCTTTCGCGCTATCTAGCCGGCTATGTATAAGTATTAAAGAGTAATTCCCGGGCAGCATGTGAGAAAACCGGGCTAAATTCCGACAGTTCGCGATTATGAACATCTCGTTTCGCCTGGTTGCGCTTCGGCTTTTCTTTCGAGACGGGAACAAAGCGAGCAACTTCATTTTCATATCCGTTCATTCGTAGCTTAACGCCATGGCGAGAGTTCCTGGTTTTTAACTGCTTTAGCAGTCGAATATTCGAGAGTGTTTCAATTAACAGCATTGGAGCTGTGTTCTTGATCTACAGCTATTTGTCCTTCGTAAGAGCTGATACGAATGATATACGATTCGAGGATTAAGGTTGACGCTCACTTGGACGAGACGAAGCGAAGAGTTGTTTTCCGCAGGCACGATTTGCACTGAATCAAATGGGTAGACTAGACGCTCACTTGGGAGGCGCGAAGCGAAGATAAGGATCGTTTGATTCAGTGCAAAACGTGCCTGCGGAAAACAACTCTTCGCTTCGTCTCGTCTCGTCTCGTCCAAGTGAGCGTCAACCTTTAGGCAAGGCGCAAAATGACTCGCAGTTTCGTGAGGTGACGCGGCGTGAGTCACGGCGAGATTTTGTGAATCTAATAAATAAATACGACCGCGCATATACAATCGCAGTGTGACGTGACGCAGGTTTTACTTTACGTGACCCTACGAAACGCAGTGTCGATCCCGCAGCTTCTTGTATGTATTCACGGTGAGTCGTAGTAGAAATGGAAGAAAAATTAATTGAAGCAGTGCGAATTTGTACGATACAAACCGTGTAGACTATATGAGGACAAAACTAAAAACTGAATTGGTTACGTTCTAGCCTAAAATAATGTTCAAATTCTTCGTCGTTAAATTCTCTGATTCAAGCAAATTCTTCGTGATTTTTATTTTTTTTAAGTATAAACTTCTCGATGCCTTTCTTTTAGTCGGTTGAGAGGTAGAAAATATCATTTCGGACACGAACTCATTTTTCGGAATCACATTCAGAATTGAAGTCAAATATAAGAGCAGTAGATATTTCTATTTTGAGCCTGTAACCAACTGCGTTATGGCCATCACCAGCAAGTACTGCGATCGTATTTGCGTGGTTCCCGCGTTCGTAGCTAACCTTCTCAAAATTCCGCCGCGACTCACGCTGCGTCACCCCACGAAACTGCGAGTCGATTTGCGCCTAGCCTTATTGTACTCCTGCTTGTCTACTTGGCTGTTTGCGCTTATGCCACACAGTCAAAATTTAAATATTTGCAACGACTGCCATTCCAGAGATTTGTATCAAAGTCTTTCTGACCAAGCAGTACAAAGGGACTATAATTTGCATTCTCTCTTAGGGTCAGATGTCACGAAGCTACTGACGGCCGATGTTTCTTAATCAAGCACCTTTTAGGAGTGTGAATGATCTTTCTCAACACTGACAAATAGCAACAAGCTACTTTCAGGAGCATCAGGGGTACGAAAAAAAATCAAACAAATAGCCCCCTCTTCCAGCGTATTTATTTAAAGTCCTTTTTCGCGCTATCTAGCAAGCTATGTATGAGTATTAAAGAGTAGTTTCCAGGCAGAATGTGAGAAAACTTGGCTTAATTCCGACAGTTCGCTATTATGAACATCTCGTTTCGCCCGGTTGGGCTTCGGCTTTTCTTTCGCGACGGGAACAAAGCGAGCAACTTCATTTTCATATCCGTTCATTCGTAGTTAAACGCGACCATAATTCCAGGGTTGTATGGAAGGAGCATGACTACGACGGGAGTTCTGGGTTTTTAACCGCTTTAGAAGTCGAACATTCGAGAACATTTCAATTAACAGCATCGGAGCTGTGTTGTTGAACCACAGCCCTTTGTCCTTCGTAAAAGCTGATATAAATGATCCGCGATTCGAGGAGTTGGGAGTATTGTTCTCTTGCTTGTCTACTTGGCTGTTTGTGCTTATGCCGTCGATTACATCAGACGAGAAATTGTTAAGATCAAGAGCTTCTCTTGTTCAAGTCGACTCTAACACGAAATATTCTCTCACTCGTTTTGTTTCAACACTTGAGGTTAATGAAAATTCACTGACGGCCGTTGTTTTTTGATCAAAGATCATTTGTACAATACCGCTAAAGAGTAACAAGCTACTTCAAAGTTGGTTTTCTACTCACCAAAGCATTGAAGGTAATTAGAAATTTGATCCCTTCGCAAAAAAGAGCACACACTTCCTTACCAGACCAGTAGATTAGATTAGATTAGATTAGAGGAGGGGCGACAGATCAAAACCGACCTTGCGAGCACCTTGACCTTGAGATCTATTGAGCATCCCCGCGATATTTACCAGTCAGGCAGCAAAGTCTCAATGAACTTCACCACATTTCTGGGGGTCACATCCATTACTTGTTCAGGCTTTAGGAACCAGGAGTTAAGATGCCGTAACCGTTTCTAGTGAACAGCTTCACACTCACATAGCAGGTGTCTTGCTGTCTCGGTGGCTTTCTGACAGAGGCGACATGTACTATCGGGCGCCTTTCCCATGTTTTTTAAGTGAAACCACACGGGACAGATCCCAGTGAGAGCGCCCGTCAGTTTCCTCAGGTCCAATTTGCTGAGTGAGAGGAGTTTCTTGGTCCAGCTCATCGAGTGAGAGAAAAGTGACTTAGCTTGCCTTTAACACCAGACCAGTACCATCTGTTCATCACCTACACTGATCAGGGAAGATGTCGATGATTGAAAAAAACACTCTCACTGGGTTTACATCAGGTCAGAAACGAGCGGATGATTGCACCCTCTGAAAGGAAGGCTACACAGCTTTATAATAGTCGAAAAACGAGATAGGGCTGTTGCTGTACGCCATTTGGTTCAAAGGGGAGACATTATGCCATTCGACCAATATCTAACGATGAAATCTTTGTGGAAATCAAATATTTTACGTCTACAACATATGCAACTGAAAAGTTTGCGATTTCAGAGACAATATTGGGATTGATGCATTTCTCATACTAAGCCGACGGCACGTAACGGTTTAAAAATGTGTTCCTACATTAAACTGCGCCCTTTAAGAGAGTAACGATGCTTTTCGATGATTTGTAAAGACTGTGTTCGAAATATCAAATGGAAATAGTTCAAAGACATCAACCGATGCTTTACTTGTAGTTTCAATAAAAACCTCCAATCCTTCCAAGTCACAAATCCTCATAACCCAAGTGAACCAAAAAAACTAATCCTCGTCCTTTCGATTGCCTCTCATCATGCATAAACGAATCTGAACCGAGTTCATAAATATTAATCCGTGATACAGGCAATCATTCTCCTCGCTCTTTATTCAGCCATTAGATAAAAGTCCTTAGCGAGGAGTTGTTATTCTTGTTTTTGTTTTCTAGTCCCTTTGTTCGATCGTGTCCCGTTAATACGTACTCTGGCCAGCCTACCGCAATTGCTTTCCAGTTATCGCGGTCTGATAAATGGGACAACTGGTCGACGGCAGATGAGACGAGAAATATACTTAATCTACATGGGTCGACATGTAAACGTAGATGGGATGGACGCGTTATTGAGGGACACGAAGATAAATTCGACCTGTTAGAGAAGATTGAATTTAGAACGGTAACGGTAGCCTTCCATTATGTTCCCAGATGATTGATAACGCGTGGAGTAGATGGTTTTGTTGGGTTGGTGATATGATCAAGTATTTTGACTGGGGGAGATTATACTTTTCAACCTGAAAAGACTGGTTTACTATAAATAGAAAAAAGCCTAACATCCTAACATTATCAAAACTTTAGCATTTAGGATTTCTTTCGGTGTCTATATCAGATACTTTCTTCAGACAAACTTGTGAAATCTTCGGAATTGTGTATTTTTTCGTTTGCAGTCTAATGGACTTTGAAAGTTGTCAACTTATGAGACATATTGATTTATTTACTTTTGAAATATCCTGTTGTTATTCTTTCTTCAATGAATCAATCAGATCAAAAAATTAACCAAATTATCCACTTCCTCCAAAAAAATACATGTGGATTCCTTAATTTTCCTTTATAATTATCAGGTTTTGTCATTAGGATCTTTGTGTTGTTCCAGTTCATCATATGATCTCGGCTACTTGAACATACATTATCAGCGATTTGTGATCTTGTAATGTTTCTATTTTTGATGTTGTTCTTATGTTCGCTTTTTCTTATCTCTGAATGTCTTGATGTCTCTCCTCTATAAGATTTTCCATATATACAAGAAATATCGTGGACACAATTTTTTCATTTTTGTGTCTCATTCATTGGTTTCGTTCTGGTTAGAATGGATCTCGAATCATTTTGTGTTTTCATATCAGTTTTTATGTTGAATTTCGAAACAGTTCTTCTTATTTTTTCTAACGAGTGTAGATTCTGTGGAGAGGAGATGGAAACAGAGAATACTTTTGACAGGAATATCGAAAGAGAAAAGCCTTTTGAAGCCCTCTCAGATAATGGATAATTTTTAGTAAGTATCTGTTTCCATTTTTGAAAACAATGTTGCAACCTCCCAAAATTGCAGAACTAGAGAAAACAATTACGAAATAAAATGCATGATTGGATTCTCGAAAAACTCGAATTTCGAAAATCAATAAAACTTTACAGTCAAAAAAATTTCTTACTCAACTCGTTTCTCACAAATGTTCCACAAAAACGTGACTTTTCTCGGAGAACCTTATCGAAAAAACGGCAAATATCAACAACAATATCGAGGAGTTTTCCACTCATAAGCCGATCCGATACAGCCAGAAGGTTTTTTCCCGGCAAACTTTTGCCCATTGTTTCATCGAATCGCCATTACATCGACTCCATCTCGAACAATAATATCGAACTTTATTGAAGTTTAACCAACGCAAACAACGCTTTATCTGCCAAAGGGAAGAGACAACATGAAAACACATCGTGCAGACGTGACTCTCGCCTGTTGGAACCGGAGAGCTTCGACCGGTAGCTAGACTAACAGATACGGACTTCAAGAAAGCTCTGTGTCGTAATGAAACATATAGCTATACTTCTTCTGGTGGCCTTAGGAACAACCAGAAATATCGACATAAATCTCGCAGTTTTATATTCTTATAAAAGCTGCTTTTTATTCAAAACGCAATTGTGTATTTTCTGAATGCATTTTCTGATCGAGAAACGCTCAATATTAATTTCCATACTTTTTCCTAACTTGTACAGGGTTGCCAGATTTCGAAGATTCAGTCTCACATTTCTTGAACTATTAAATAATATACAGTGGAACTTCCCCATAACGAACGTCTGTATAACAAATTTCTCTGTATAACGAATTTCGTACAAAACATTGCACCTTGAATCCAAATTCCATGTTAAAAACACCCTCTAAAACGAAGTGAATTCTCTCTTAAACGAAATATTCAAAGAACATAACTCTTTGAATGGGTATTTGTAAGATGGTATAATGGTGGGTGTTTTCCGAAAATTTTCCGGACGTACATAATAAATCCCGATCTAAAACTAAATCATTATGACGGGCAGAGAAATCCTTTTGAAACAGTTTTAAATACATCCCTGGCTTTTTGCCTTGGTTTCAGTCTAACGATTACGCTAGTGTGAAAATGTTTGAAAGGAAGTGCTTAAGTTTGAATAATAAACTTGAATTTATCAGTGAAATTGACTGCGACATTGCCGACTATAGAAACAGAGAGGTAATTTGATTGAGTATTCAGAGATGTGGCTAAAAGTAAAATTGGTGGTGCCAAAATTTCAAATTGGAACAAGCATAGGTCGACCTATGAAATATCAAATCCATGAATTTCCTTAGCAATAATGAGAAAAAGGAAAATTTCAGTACAATCCAATCACAAATCGTAGATTATTTCCTAATTTTTTGAGAAAAAAAGATTCAACCAGTTTCATTCTTAGCCACATAGCTGATCATTTGATGTGTCACATTCTATATATTCCCATTCCAAAACATAAATTAGAGGGATCCAGAGCGTAGTGTTTGAGAAATATCAAATTCAAAAAAGCATAGGATAAATTTTTGAAATTAAAATAGTCGAATGCAAGGATACGCCTTAATAATTCTTCGTACAAAAGATAATAACGAGTTACGCTTCCTTTTTAGCACGCTGTTTATGTCGTGTTCTCTTTTTTCAAGAAACATACGTATAGTCCGTTCACGAAAGTTTGAGCCGTCAGTTGGCCATGAAAATTTGACATAATTCCACTGTCTATATTAAAATTTTAGGTTATGTTCTTTATTTTCTTGTCAGATTAATACGCAATGTTTGACTTTATTTTACGTTATTACAGCAAATACTGCCAACTTCAGATAAATAAACAGACGCCTTCTATGCGCTCAAACTTTCGTGAACGGATTAAAGGTGAACACCATAAGTCGCTAGGGCATCAATTTTTTGAGCTACATGGAATGTCAATTAATTTTTTGTATCTCATTGTTTGAAAGACGTAGTACAAAAACATTCAAATCCAAATCACTACCAAATTCCTGTGTCGTGTCATTATTTCTAGTTCCAAAACTGACCACCCTGTCGCTACCACCTTATTTCCAGATTCCAACATCGCCGTCTTCTTGCAGATTATGACCGAAGAAAGCTGATCGCAATGCTGCAATACATGGAGGAGAAATTTGTAAATTGCCTCCTTCGTGTTGAAAGTATCGACGCCGGGTTCACTGACACATCCGATCAAACCCTCGCATTCTATTTGTTCCTATTCTCTTCCTATATCTAGATAACGTTGTCGTCGAGGAACACAAAGACCAGCTCGACCTTGCACAAATAACACTCGGTTGATAAACACAGGATGTTTTGAATTGATGTTCCACATTCTGCGATAACAATATAAACGAGGATATTGGAAGGAGGAACGCCTGAGGAAGGAACGTTCGAGATCCGTCGATACTTCCAAAATACAAATGTTGAAACACTACATATTGGATGAGGACTGTCTCTAAGAATGGAATATTAAATATACAAATACAAACAAAACTCTTGTATAATTATTCAGGCTTTTATAGATATTATTCATTGTCTCTAATTATATGTTTCAAAATATTAATTTTTCTGTTCTTTCTGTCTCCCCTTTGGACGGATTTGTCAAAAACCTGTCGTTTCAGTGATATAGAAAACTACCTACTATTCCAAAAAGTATTTACAGAAAATTTCAATTGATTTCGATAAAATTAAATGAATTAATGAGAATGATCTATAGGCTTTTCCAATAAGAGGTGCTATTTTGAATAGCCCGCTGTTTTGGTAGATGTCACGTTTGAAGCTGTCATTTTTAACATTTGGCAAGTAGAAACTACGCAATTAATGAAAATGGAACGATACATGCTTAAAGAATGCATTGCAATTTTCAAAATTCACTATAAAAATGGTGAAAATCGGGCAGAGACGGTTCGTAAAACTCGAACATTTTGGGGTCGTCGTGAAGCACCTTGTTGGACCACAATGAAGAAATTGGTGGAAAAATTTGAGCCGTTGGGAAAAGTTAGTGATGTGGAGAATAAAACTAGTGCCCGTCGCTCAAGAACAGCCGAGAATATTGCTGCTGAAAATGAGGCTGGAGTAACAGTTAGGGTGAATGGAATGCGCTATCGAGAGATGATTAAGGATTATTTATGGCCGAAATTGGATAGTATTGATCTGGACACAATCAACGAAACCCTTGATCTTTTGCGGCAAAAGTTTACGTACTGTGTTATCTCTCGAAGAAGTGATCACAATTGAGCACCGAGATGTTGTGAATTAACACCTTGCGACTTTTTCATTTAGGGCCACATGAAAGAGAAGGTCTACGCCAATAGCCCAGCGTCGATCCAAGACCTCAAAGATGGAATTCGTGAGGCTATCGAGGGTATAGGGCAGCCACTTTGCGTTGGTTATGGAAAATTTCATTGAAAGGGTATGGAACTGTGAGCGTGGTCGTGATGGTCATTTGCCTTATGTTATTTTCCCCTATTAACGGCATAGCTTCTTCTTTATAATGAAATAAACATCCGACCATTTATATTGAAAAATGGCATATTTCTTTGAATATCAAAATAACACCTCTTATTAGAAAACCCTTTATAATATCTGCACAAAAGGGGCATTTCGGTACAGTAGCTATAGGAAATTCCGGACTATCGGACGGTGCACCTTTCTTTTAGGCTTTGCCGTAAAACAAATCTTTGTACATACACTTTGTTTTTTCATCTATGTAAATAAAACAAAATGACCTTATTGGTCGCAGTGCAGAAGGGTAATCAACGTGCCGATCGACCACTATCTAATCTAAACACAAAAATTGTAACAATTAGGTTTTTTCTTGTATTTGTTGTCTTCGCATCAACGACCACCAACTCAAGTGATAGCCCCAAACTCCAATAGACCAATTATTGACCCCTGCGGAACCCCACCCTAAGTCGACGCACGAAAATGAATCAAGCTAACACAACGAAAGTGGACCATTACTCTTCGACGAACAACGCCTCGAAATTCATGAATAATGAAAATGCACAGACGAGTTGGCAACGTACGACCTGAAAAATGGATCTTAATCGCGCAAACTTTTAGCGGGATCATAACGCGAATATCCCCACTCGACCGACGCGAAACAAAGAAAAACAAAAAATAACTTTATTACGACGTGGAATACCGTTAAAAACACAGCTCTAATTGCAAACTAGCGGACCTGCAGGGAGCGGGAGATTTAATTAAAATTTAGTAAAATATCGCGTCCACAGCAGGTTTCGCTGCTAGAGATGTTCGGAAGTGTTATTTTCCTGAAACAATTTGGTACTTTGTTTTTATATCCTTTTATTATGTTATTATTACTCGAAAAAAATGAATATATTGTTTTTATCTACGACTATTTTATTATCTACCCTTTATACGTCTGTTTTCTCGGTTTTGATAATATCCATAGGTCACTATAATGAATAATGACTAATGAGTCATTATACTGCTGTTAGATGCTTTATGGATCGTGTTTAAAAGTCCCTTAACTAACAAATATGGGAGGGAATAGTTTTCAATCGAGGGCCAAATATAATCAACTTTTATAGCAAAATATATAATGACGAGTTCAACAGAAATTTACTCATATAACACTTGACCTTTTCCACACTAGTGAAAGAAAAGACATATTACGGCCACAAATATTGAAAAATTCCAGAAAAATGTTCAGTAGCCGTGGATTAAGTATAGTATTCTATACTCGCGTACAATAGATATTATTCACTCGGTGAATTAGGACACTTTCCTGCGTAGCCTAAACATCACCCTGTGAATAATAAGAATCATTATACGCTCGTTGAATAATTTAATATTTCACTGTTTTATTTTAATAATTATTTACTACCAACCCAACGCATTGTCTTCAAATCAGCAATGATATAAAGAGCGTTTCCTTCACTTGACAAGGGTGTTTCAATAAGAACACAAGATTTCAGTGTTTAATAAAATAGGGTTATCTATTGCAAAGTATTGAATCATATTATATGATTTACAAATTATGCTCACATTCGGAAATAATGTGTGAAACAAAATACAAATCTCTCAATGGCTTTGCTAACAAATGCGTACTCTTTTGGCGAAATTGGGTACACGTAGTGGAATTTCTTTGATACAGCGTCTAATTTCAGCTTTCAGATAACCTCCCAACCATAAAAAATGGTCATACTCTCCTAATGGAATTTCAGATCAGAGAATTGAAAAATCCTGCTTTCGTTTGATTCCAGTGCTGCATGGGTTGTCAAATATTCAGTAAATAAAATATTTTCTTCATTGCTCGATTCTTAACCGATTTTCATTTTCTGAAGATCAAATACAGCTGAAAAAATCACGTGAAAGGTAAATAATATCGAGGTATATCCAAAAAACTGTATTCAGTTTCATTACGGAAACCTGCGTTCCATTGAATTTTTTATGAACCCACGATTGGAAGAAAGCTCGACATAGTCGAAAATACGGGGAAAGTCTGATAACAATATTCATAATATCGATTCGTCCGAGGATCCGTTTGCCGATCCTGTCGATTTAACTACCTCAAGGGCGCGATTTCCATCTTTATATTCTTCCCGTTCCTCTCGTAGGATCCACTTTATTGAATAATATATTTCGTCCTTTTGGAAGGATTCAGGACGTGCTCCTTCCACCTGTCGGGAGCACCTGCGTCACCCCAGGTGAGATTTAATCAAAATCTGCCTCCTGTGCCCTCCCTCCGATAGCATCGATTGCATTTTCGTATTTTTCCTGATGCTTCTGCCTTCCAAACACCTTTCTATAGATTTATTTTTAATTGGCGTAGAATGAGAAGACCCCGTATAGATAGAGATGCTATATCTGCTGAACCGTTCTGGACATGCAACGCTTCGAAACAAGACAGAGAAGTGCTGAAAATGAAGCAAATTAACAATTCTATACATATTTTTACTAAAACTTTTTTAAAGAATTTTTTTATGGCGTTTTCAAGTTGAATGTTTTATATTTGTTATACTTAAATGAAAGGTGGTAGTATCATCTTTCAAAAAACATTTTTTTCACATCTGTAGGACCTTAATGACCAAAGAAATCGATATCATTTGGAAGGGTCAACGAAAATAAAAAAATAAATTTAAAATGCGGGCAACTCCAAAACTAAGGGGATAAACTTCCAAATTTGGGTTTTTTGTCGATAATATTAGGTATATTTGATGTCCTTAAATTATCGCTCAGTCATGACCAAAAACACTGTATAACGACAAACTTCACACAGTATTTCGAGATCCTAGCTCGCGTAGCTACGTGAGATATATTCAGCAAGAAAATTGATAACACGGATCAAACAAGACTGATGATATTACACATGCAGAACCGCAAAGCAGATGCGTTTTCAATCTAAAAGAGTATCCTGCATAAAACCAACCAAGTTCATCCTTCAGCTATGCCTGCCATATCTGACGTCGTTAAATTCAAAGGCCTCACTCGGAGCTCATATAATCCTTAAATTGACAAGAACACTTCGGAGAGGCTCGTACAAGTGTACATCGCAGTTATTACACCGGTTTATATGCAAGGCGGTATATCTATGAGCTTCGACAGGATCAAGTTTGCCGTTCTCGTAAAAATGGTATTTGATATACGCCGATGTATGGAGAGAGTGGCCTGATGTATAAACCGATATGTGATATTACTCTCAGGTGATCGCCTCTAAGGTTCCAACAACGCCGTTTTATCTTTATGTATCTAGCCGTATTAGTTTTCTGAAAGTCATAACATATAGAAGTTTGCGGCTTGCAAACGGTTATCTTCTTAGTTGGATCTATACTAGAGTAAGTGCTTCAAAAGTCATTTCATTACTGCTTTTCGATATATCGCTTCCAGAATGTTTATTATCTACATAATGTAAAATTGTATATCATTATCACTATTGACTCATTAGGTATTACTGCAAAATACCACTAGCGAACATATAAATATTATATTAGGTGTACAAATAAGTTTCCGCGGTTTGTCAAAAGACGCCCCACCAGAAGGTTATGGAGAAATTGTCAGATGTAAACGTAATATCCCAGTTTAGTCATCTGGCAACACCATAACCTTAAAGTACTAGTGATTCCGTATCAGCATCACGTAATTTTTTTCGTGCAAAAATGTCAAGTTTTATTCCGAATAAGCATCATTTGCGGGAACTTTTGATTTACTTCTTTAATGTGAAAAAATCTGCAGCTGAGGCTGCTTATTTTGATCGCGGAATCATCTCCCAAATTTATCAAAGAAAAAAGGGTTCTTCCTCCAAGACAATGCTGCAGCTCACAAATCAATAAAGACGGTGGCAAAATGGTAGAATTACGCCTCGAATTGCTTCCTCATCCCCCACATACTGCAGATTCAACCCAAGTGATTATTATCTATTTCTAAACTTGAAGAGATAGTTCTAGGGAAAGAAATTCGAGAGGGATGACGAGGTGAAATGAAAAACCGCGGAAACTTATTTGTACACCTAATAATAATATTAGTTATAATAGAATAGGCAAGTTATCTGATCTGCTCATTGCGAAAATTACAGGTTTGGAAATTCATATTGGAAACATAGGAAATCCAATGCATCAGAGAGAGAACTCTCTGAATAAACGGAATTTGGTCTATTAGGAGTTGTTTAATCGAGGAGTGTGGTAAAGTCGCGTCCACATTATGCCGAACAAAGTCGGATAAGTGTGGACGTTGTAGAAGTCGAATCGAATCATGTCGCTTCTAACCCTAATGAGCGCGGTCCAGATCAGAAAGAAGTCGTTTATAATTCGACACGTCCACACCGATGTCGAATCGAACGTGTCGTCCCGAACGTGTCGAATGATGTTGTTCGGCGTAGTGTGGACGCGTCTTAAGGAAGATACGCATCGAATATTACGCGCAGCCTGACGCCCGTGTTAGTCGATTCGAGAGACAACCATATTATTTATTTCTTAGAAACTTTATAGGTTTTCACTCCCAGTCTCTGAAACATAAATAATTAAAAATGTTTGATTAAGGTGAAGTGCTCCTGCGAAAATCTTTGCACTTATTTGTCAGGAGCAAATTGGTCTTGAAAACAATTGTTGCCTAACAGTAAAACTGAAAATGAAACAAATTAAAAGGATATTGTAACGTTTCGGTGGCTATATCAGACACCTTCTTCAGACAAACTCTAAAATTCTTCAGAATTGTGTATTTTCTCATTTGTAATCTGATTGACATTGATAGTTGTCAATCTAAGAAATGCAGAATCCTCCCAGAATAAGTTTCAATCGATATATTATTACTTATTCATTGAACCATCCATCGCGTCAAACGAAAGCGAAACATAGCATGTAAATCTGTCCAGTATAGCACTGTCCAACTGCACGGCAAAATACTCTCTCTAATGCATTGAATATCTTATGTTCCAAATCAGAATTTCCAAACCTGTAGAACTGATGACAAGAATGCTCATCAAGTGTGTCCACAGAGTCGCAAAATTAGACATTTATTATATTTGGAAAGATGACGAAGCGGCAATGCTGATGTTATTCTCCAGGCAATGAAGATTTACAAACTTTACATTAAGATCAGAGTCTGAGGTACAAAAGTGAATATCAAACAGATCTCTGGAAGAAATGTTCGAAAATCTATAGAACTGGCAAAACTGCTGATTTTCATGCCAAACTTGACAAATCGAAATGTCTCGACTGCTCCCTCACAACGAAAGTAGATACTATAGTCCGTTCACAAAAGGTTGAGACATCGGTTGGCCATGGAAATTTGGCATATCCAACGGTGTATATTAAAATTTCAGGTTATGTTGATGATTTTCTTGTCAGATTGATACGCAATGTTGTCAATGTTCCATTGAGTTCTCTGATAACTCGCAAGCTCGTCGGACGAGGCTGGGTACATTTGGCAACGTTGACTTTATTTTACGTTATGACAGCAAATACTGCCAACTTCAGATAAATGAACAAACGCCTACTATGCGCTCAAACTTTCGTGAACGGACTGTAGATGCTATGGCAAGACCAAACACTAAACATACATCAATTTCGGATGGGCAACCTGCTTCAGTTCTGAAATAATTTTATCTTATGTGTACCTTGCGACACGCCATCCAATGGACAGGGCCTATGGCGAAACGGATGGCTATATCGAGAAAGCAAATAGGAACAGAACGGAATTATGTTTATGTTTGCACTGCGGTCGTTGTTTTATAACCAGCCGCCGCTTTTGTGATTGATGGTAAAACGGTATAAAACAACCGTAACTTCTTGAAAACCCATTTCCGCCTTTTCAAACGTGATTTTTTCATTGGAAGAGGTTGGGTAAGATGGTGAAAGTGTCGCCATGCACATGTGAACAGAGCTGTAAGGTGTGTTTTTATGGAGTAAAGCATGTCTCAAAGAACAACAAACGTTTACATGGATACATCTAGGATATAACTCTTCAACGCCGATGATTGAGATCAGTATATTATGCAACGAGCGTATAACGATAGCTCAAATCACCGGGTGAATAACAGCCATTATATGCGAGTAATATACTATACTTCATCCATGACTACTGAATATATTTCTACAAGATTTTAACATTTGGCTACCGTCAAGTCAAGTCAAGCTGACACATTAGAAATTTTCGGAGAACTTGTCATTGTATTTTTGGAACAAAAATTGCTTTAATGGATGTAATAAAAGTGGATTTGACCCTCGATTGACAAGGTATACCCATATTTGTTAGTTGGAGTACTTAAGAATATCAATTTCAAGAATAAATGTTTCTAGACAACTAAAAACGCGGTTGATGAGTTCCAAATGCACGGTTTGAAGATGAGTACCTCAATAAGAGTGACAAGCGTGCTTCGACAATTGGATCGAGCATTTCCATAAGAGTATAGATCTTTTTAAGGAATATTTAGTAAAAAAATGAAGCCATGATTATTGTGTTTGTGCTCTAATTCCAAAGTAAAGAGACCACCCCCTTAACCATGAGATTTTTCAATGAAAACTCCACTTCATGTCGAACACTGAAGTTGCGCTTTATCCCTCAATCGCCTTTTCTTCCTCATTCACGGGCCACTGAACGAATAACGGTCACAGAGAAAGAGTAATGGGCCGCAAAAAATCCACGTTTTCAAGTAACGTTCGCTTATGCTTTCATTTTTTCAATTAACCCGAGATATTACGGCAGAAATTGTTGCGGTTATTTTTACGGCGGCCGCATAAACATGACACATTACGACTTCTACAATTTCCTCGTTGGAAAATGCAGCGTTTGGCTTGAATGAAGAATGTAAATGCGAATTCCTTCGTGGAAAACGGCCTCGGTATGGAAAACCGGTGGATATTCAAAGAGTCGCGCTGTATAAATTGCGGTTGAACATGCACTGGCTGCTACTTGAATAAAACTGATAACTCCATTCGCGACAATTCCCCCTTCTAACAAATTTGAAAAATGCGCATTATTCATAGAAAAAGTCGGGTTTATACGCTGTTCTTATTGAAATTTTGATTTATACCGGCGGTTTGTAGACCGTGCGTGGGTTTCTTTATTGCGCTGCTCTGCTCCATTTCTTTTCTTGATGGGGACTCATTTGGGTAGCTTCAGTTCACGAATGTGCAGCATGTAAAGACAATAAAACACTCTGGTTTCGTGATGTGTTACAGTTATAGTTCTGTTTTAAGTGATAGAGTCCTATGACAATGGAAACATTTACTGCGCATAATGCACTACTTTATTATTGTCGCAAGTACAGAGTTCGTGGTGAGATAATTCTGATTAATTTCATAGCAATTCAGAATACAAATTGCTTTTCTTTACTGATTGCAGAATGCTTCACGACAAGATCTAAGTTAAGAATTCAATAAAAAATATTCGGCTATAAGAACTTGAAAACAACGAAAGTATTGAGGCAATAAGCCTCATTTCTATGAGAACAAGGGTAAACCCAAATTAACATAAACATAATGCACCTCCATTGAAAGTTGCAATATCATTTAGGATAGCCTTTCTGAACAAGAATCGGTAAAGGTTTTCATGTGTTAGCCTATCCTAATTTATTTGTTGATACAACAATTGTTTCGTCAAATTATTGACTTCATCAAGTATCAACGTATGATGAAGATAACAAGAGTATGCATCTGATGAAGTTGTGTAAATGTTCAAAACAAGTTAAAAACTAATTTTTTTACTTTGATCATAATATATTATGATGATCGATTATTTCGGAAGTATTTTTATCAGTTTAGTCTAGGAAGATATTCACATAAATTCATTTGGATTCGTACAGATCTCACAAAGGCTCATTCATTACACCTTCTCATCAAAATTAACAGTTTTCAATCACTCAGAAAGGGGAGTATTACTCGCTTGCTTCATAAATCGGATGAAATTACAGATTTATCGCTTTCATACCATAAAACAAGCCATTATCGACGTTCAATCAAGAGATAACAGGAAAATCGTTGCTTGACATTTTAATAGGTTAATCGATAATAAAAATTCAGCTGAATATGTTTCCCTTTGTGTGACATACTATAGAATGGTAGAATCCTAGAGAAGTAAGAAATATTTAATTCTTAAATTAAATCATACATTTTACTTCACGTGCCCCAATGTAAGGCATCATATAAACTGCTTTAGGCAAAGACAGGAAAGGGGCAGATTGCACCATCAAAATAGAAGGCTCAACAAGAAACAAGTCAAGGCTGCTTACTGGGCTTCTCACAACTCATTGTTTTATGAGATATCACCTACGAGAGATCAGAAAGGAAAAACTCAGATCTCTGTAGGTTATGTGGATCGTTAGCCAATATATGAGCGAATTTTACAAGGGATAATCAACTTTGCGAAGGAGGTTACATTTCAGGGTGAAAAGAAGCAACAGTATTGCACTGCACAAAAAACTTCATTGTGAAGTAGTTACGGTGCCAATCTACCACAATCTGTTTGATCAATCAATACGTTCTACTTCAAATTTGATACTCATGCGAGAATTACAGCAAAAACATCTAGAAAAAGCTGAAACACTTATTCTTAATCGAAAAACCAAAGAGAGCAAATCAGATATTTCTCATGAACCCGTACTCAATTCCGAATTCATTAAACCACTAACGTGCGTATCCGTATCAAGACGACATAAGAACCATTTCCTCAGGGATCAGCCTAGAACAGTGCCCTTATTTCCATAATAAATAGGAGCGAAAATCCCGGCTGAATACCAATATCGTTCCATTTGGGAATATTCATCAAGAAACAGGAAAATCAATTTAATCTTTCCGAGAGAATCTAAATGGGGAGGGAATTAACGCCATCGTTAATGATGCGATGCGATTAAGCCACCCCAATCCCTTGCCTCGCTTCTCAGGAGGCTATTTCATAAAAGCCAGGCAGGAAGCTTAGACTAGGGCTTAAAAAATGAAACATTACGTGGAGGTGAACTGGTACATTAGGCAGCCAAATTCGTTTACTTGCTACTGAATATACCTCGACTTTGAGGGAAACTGGAAACGATGTATACATCGTGGAAAACCTTATAAAAAACGAACAGTTAGTCTGGGTGTACTTAAACAAAAATTCATTTCAAGGTAAGAATATAACCGTAGAACGCTTAAATCTGTGGTGTTCATAACTGATTCTCTAGTTAATAAGAATATTCGTTTGAGCTGTTAAATTGAATTATAATTTATACACATTTCTAATATTCCATCCTTGAGTATACCTCAGTTGCTGAGCATCATAAAAATTAATATTTTGAGAACTGCTTACTCAAGAATTTAACTCAACTATTGGAGCCTTCAGTCTACACATAGTGCGTCAACTCGACAGTTTGGCTACTGTTTTAATCTCATTCACCAACTCAACCAAAATTTTGAGTATATCATTGCATTCAAGTATATCATTATTATCATAGGCCAGCCAGCTGTGGACACTTGAGTACAATGTGTTTAGCTGTCTCTGCTTTTGATCCACATATCCTTCAAATATGATCTGCTGAATAACCATATAGCAGAGATATTGTACCGACATTGCACCTGCAGCATCCTACCATCAACCAAATGACAGGATATTTCTGGTATATTTAAGTGAAATCATTACGAATTTTTTTGGCCTAGGTAATTTCGAAATTTGTTTACCAGATGGTTATTCTTTGGAACTTGGACTTTGGACTCTGTCTTATATTGGTCCTTTGCAATCCTGTAGAAAAATATCGGTCCAGCAGGTATCAACCTTATAGTTTTTACAAGTTCATTATATTTTTCATTTCCTTTAACAATGCCCTGGCACCGTCACTTTACTGCCTCTCATATAGCCATACACTCAGATAGTCAAGCTGCTATGAAAGCACTGAGCTCCAACGTCATCGACTCAAAGATGATCTGAAAGTGCCGGAACAAACTCAATGAGTGTGGCAAGAGAAAAAAGGTCTTTTAATCTGGGTTCCCGACCATTCGGCCAATACACTTGCCAAAGAGGGCACACGAATTTCACTCATTGGTCCAGAACCATTCTGTGGTATAGGTAAATGTATCTATAAGAAGGAGTTTCTGGAGAAGGAAAAATTCTGGCCGAATCTCTCAGGGATGGATCATTTGAAGTTCCGAAGGAACATTTTGAATAAACAGATAATCTTTCTAATCCAATCATCAGAAAATTTCCCTACGACAATAAGCCTACCACCACCCCGAAATTTCCCTTTTTCCCTAGCACCCGCCGCCAGCCCTAATCACCAATTAGAAAAGTGGCCGAAAAAACGGCCGGTCTGGCGGCGCAAAGCGGAGACGGTGGCCGTTACGGCACATAAATTCCAATTATATTAATTGTCCCCACGTCTGGCTCGCGGAAAAGTCTCGCTAAGGGCGCGGGGAGTCCGGGAGAAATTTCCCAAATTGGAAAAATGAAAGCCGCCGCAAGGCGAATTTAATTAAAGTTGATGTTATATACGAGATGTTCCGGCGGACTCGCGCGCGCTTCGCTGCAATAATAATTATTATTGTGCTACGCTCCTGCGGGTTCCCGCTAAGAAAAAAAGGCGTTTTCCGGTCCCGGTTCTGTGCGTTATCGCGACGGATACTTTTTTGATGATTTCTTTGGTTTATTTTCTTTGTGCTGAAATTTACCTTTTGAATGAATTAGTATAACTTCGAAATCTGTGGATTGTTTTTTTTTTCCGTTTGGATTTTAAATTTTTCAACAGTCATATTAGTGGCCAAATTTCTATAGTTGCTACTGTTATCTTAACTTCATATAGGTATTTGAATAAATTAGTATATCTGTGAAATTTTCGGGATTCTGGTTTTTTGAATCAACGTTTGGATTTTGATTATTTTTACGGACAATTTCCGTCCTATTAGTCGCCAAGTTTCTATATTTAGTTGCTACTGTGATCTTAACTTCATCTAGGTATTTTAATGTTTTTCTCAAAATAACTTCACTTCACACCTTATGAGCAATTAATTATATCTTTTCTTTTATTCAGAATCGGAACAACTGATTGAAATAAAATTGTTTTTTGCGGCAACCCTCCGGGAGGTACTCACCTCCCTCCGTGAGTCGAGTTTAAGACAAGAAATTTCCCTCACAACTCTTCGTGTTTCTCTAACTAGTACCACCATCGAAGTCTAAGTCTAGATCTAGTTCTCCCAATATACTGAAAAGTAACGAGACTTTCTTTCGACAAGAAGTCGATTTATACACGTCTCAACAGAACCAGAAAACTCCAGGACTAACACTATCGTTTGAAATTCCATCCACCAATACTAACGAGAGTCAAAACCCGAGTTGAATCGAGCTAATGACTCAAATCTCCACCCACAACCCTTCGTCTCACTTGAGTCAGCTCCAACAAAACGACAAAACATCCCGAATAGAAAATATCTATTGACATGAAGAGGATTTATACGTGTCAGGAGACGTCCCTAGATCCCTAAAGTCCCAGAAGGAACTCGACGAGGAATTTTTTTCAACGAATATCCGAAATCTCCGTAACTGACACTGACCCGAGAACTTTCCTCGAAGTCCTCATGTAAACATGGAGCAACCCCTCATCCTGGAAGTTATACCCTCTCGAGCACTCCGATCCAATATTCTTCTTCTGGGGGAAAGACGCACTTTTCAAAGAGACAAAAAACGTTTAAATAAACGATACATTTCCAATTCTGGCGAACAGGCCGATCTCGAGGAGGGATAAATTATATTAGGAAGCCGGAGTTAAAAGTTTTGAGCAACGGAATCCCCGAATAAATAACATTTCGGATCGTCCGCGAACTCGCTGAAGAAAAAGTTGAAAAGTTTTAATGGGGTTTTAAAAGTTCGGTATGACATCGCAGTGTCCGTGTATAAATCATGCAGTTTAGTGTTGAGTCATCGCTGGAAAACGACGTTACGAGTTTTTCTTCTCGATGCTCGTCGAATACGTGAGTTTGGCGTTCTTAGTCCTCTGCGCAAAATGAAATTTTCTGGAATGAGTAGCTGTAATTTCGAACCGAAAAGGTTAGTTTAATGTCTCTCAAAAAGTTTTGAGGTTCTTATTCAGTTCGATGGTCAAGAAAAACATATCTTTATCAAGATATGTGGACTTGAAATTACTTGAACGCAACTGGCAGTAGTTATAGTTATAGAACCTGGAGATAGCTGTAGGACAAAAACATACTGAATCATTCTGATCTCTCTGAAGGCGCTAGTCCAAATGACTGCTGTATGCATGGTCTATTGCTGAGTAACCACCAAAAGAAATAAAAATCACAAATTTTGACATAGATTGCCCAGTTGTAAATACTTCTTATTTCACATAATGTACTTATTTCAGTTCTCTTTAGATCTTAGAGACCACCAATCCATCTATATCTCTTCAAAGGTCTTTCCAAGTAGCATCGTAGCATATCAGTTAGAAAGTTAATCTGTTTTTTTTCAGTGATCAAGAGCAGTCGCAAATGATCTCACCTTTTAAATCCTCCCATTGACCCAAGATTTCATCTTTGGAGCATTCGCCAATTTGCACCACCCAGTCGCAATTCAGATACCCATCGAATGACAGATAAAACCTCTCTAAAACCCATAACTCAAGATACTCCCAATCTCCTCTAAACTATCCCAACAGTTAGGTAAGAGCCTGAGTCCTCCTTCGTTCCGATACCGTCATTCATTCCCTTTTACGACTACGGCCCATCCCGAAAGACATTACACCACCGTCCCCAGATATCCGGCCCATTCCTCCGCGTCCTCGTGGACTACCACGATCCCCCAAATCCGCCCTTTAAACACGTAGTAAATTACGGTCGAGAGCCGGCCCCGGAGGCCGTAAGACGTCACTGGCGTACAAACGGGGCCCCACACCAAAAAAGGATTCAAATTGCCCAAGAAGTAAAAATGTATTAAAAAAACGTTAATAACTTATCGACTCGAAATGAGAGATGCGGATTCCGAAACGACCATTGAAATGGTGATGGCTGTCCTAGTGAAAAAGTTTCGTAAATCGCTAAAAACAAACACTGGCATTCGGCTAAATGGAATAAAACTGAGAATCTCTAAAGCCTGGAAGGTGAATCTTCTATTTTAACTACAGAGACAATGGCTGTTTACACATACGCTTTAGAGTTTCCTGAAATGAACGTGGACAGTCAGGCTACGTTTATATCCCTGGGATTGCATTGCCGATGGTCTATGCTAACCTGGGAGTGCCATTATACCATGAAGCTACTAGCAAGGGGCAATAAGGTACCTCTACTTCAAGTGCCAAAGCACTGTGGTATCGAAAGAAATGAAAGAGCCGATGAACTTGCATAAATAGCATGTAGGCATGGTTAGTACCTGCTGGTACTGAGCCTTTCTGTTGGCCTGGAAAAGACCAATATGAAGCAGAGGTCTTGCTAAGGAAGCTGAATAACAGAATAAACTACTGGAGAAACCAACCTGGACTCACCCATTCCAAAAAAATCGTGATGATTTCATCTACCTAAGAATATGGCTCTGAAGCTGCCACCAGCTAAGCTCCAGCTGATGGTAGGACCTGACGGGGTACTCTCGGTATAAACATCATTTATACCATATGAGCCTGTCAATATAGAATAGAGTCGGAATGGCTGAAGTCTCAGAATATAGGACACCTGCTGCAAGAATTGGAGTGTTTTATGTCAGAATGTTTCGACCAAATTTTTTTTAAACTAGAAAAAAACTACCATCGTTTAACAATGTATATGAACAGTGTGCTATTGTACTCTGAGAAAATCTTTCAAGATCAAATGACGAAACGATAGTTACTCAGATACATCAGTTCATAGCTACTTTCGATGATTTATGGAAAAAAAATTTGCCAGAACTGAAGAGCCTCAGAAAGAATCTGAAATCATTACAAATACTGAATTGTTTTTAGGCCCACCACTTATGGATACTTCCATATCATATGTTCAGCTGTTTTTGCTTCTGATCCACAAAATCTGCAAATCTGATCTGGTGACATTCCCGTACAGAGTATGTTTGCAACGACAGTGCCCAGTACTCCAACTATAACTCGCAGCTCAGCTCGTGACAGTTTCAGGAGTTTTCTGGTATAGTGTAGTATGTGTCAGTACACACTATGAGTCAGTACATTACAATAGGTAGGTGGAATCAAATTGACTTTTTCGGACTGAGTAAGTCCGAGACTGTTTTTCTAGAGTGTTATTCTGGTCAGCACGCCACTGAATAGCGTGGGCCCGGGCCCGGCTAAGCCACGGCACGAAAAACGCCATAAAGCAGGAAGAAAATTATCCCACGTGATTGTCAGATTTTCCGCATGGGCTGGCGTCGCGACTTGTCCTCAAACAAAGGGCCTTCGTACGTCTCGCAGGATCGAGAGGTAGATTTAACGGTTTGTACGTTCGCGGATAGACCGAAAGATTGCCCCCGACCTCGGCGCTTTTGAGAAATACACGCGTCGTTGCCTTTGGACGTCGTTTCTTTGATGTCGCCGCGTCCGGGTCGTTGGAGGAAAGCAGTTCCGCGCGAAATTCGGAAAGGAGTCGTTATCCTGAGCTTGAGGGGGTCGATTGTGATATGGAGAATGCATATGGTTGATAGAGAATATAGTTCAACCTTGGCGATATAAAGATACTCGAATAGTGTAATCAGACATTTCAGTTTTCATCCAAAGAAAGAGCTGGAAAAACTATGATTTGGGTATAGAAGAAATATTTAAGGTGCGATCGTTTGGCTCAGTGAGACAGCCATTTTGCATTTCAACTATTGAGGTCTTACACTTCATTTCCCTATGACGCTATATCATGTTCAAAATTGGTTATATATCCCTGAAAGATTATGTACTCAAACGAATAGGTGTTAGGTTCATAATAACCAGTGGAGTAAGACAAATTTTCACCAAAAGATTGTATTGGCATAAAGCGTTCAGTGGTTTCTATAGTTGATTCACATCAGAGTGTTACTCCAGTAAGAGTGTTCTCCTCTTTTTTCAATAATCTCTGCTTTTATAAGTGCAGGGGCCTATTGCACCAAAATACTTTGCAACTTTTCACTTTGCATTATGCATTCTGACAAATTTTAAAAGTGAAAATTAAACATTTTCCCCAATATTCAATATCTGCGAAACGATTCTTACTTTGCTCTTGACTTTTCATATTGCACTTTTCAATTATGAATGCGTTTCGTGTAATGTAATTCATTTGAAAAGTGAAAAGTGCAAAGTCAAAAGTTGCAAAGTATTTGGTGCAATAGACCCCTGGTAATAACTGATGGACATGATGGTCTGGTGAAATAAGTCTTCACTCTTTTATTTGTGAGACAATAAATAAGCTTTGCCATTTGCCTCGTTATCTTGAGAAATCTAACTGAAACTAGCCTACTCATTATAAGTGATCAGAAGTATAACTCTAGACAGATCAAAACTTACAGTCAGTGTAATCAGGAAACCTCACTTCTTTTTTAAATATCTAAACTGAACGAAATAGTCAAGGAGAAGAATATTTCTCTTCCAGGTTTCATTTGAAGATAAACAGTCTTACCTTCATTTCTCTTAAGAACAAACGGCTATGTAACTGACCTGAAAAGAAAAAATCGAATTAATATTAAATGAAAATCAATAAAATGAAAAGTGTCCAGTCCGCTAACAGGTCTACCTATACTGATTATCTATATTCACACGAGAAATTCAATAAAATTCAATGAAATATCCTTGATACTATGAAATATGGTATATTCATTTGGATAATAATGATGAAATGGATATTTCAATCGTCTCTGGTAAGATCGACACATACCCTCCCACGCGCGAATCCAGAGGGGGGAACTGGTGGAACATTCCCCCCAAATGCACCTCAACCACCTTAAATTTTGCTAACATATTATGGGTAAAATAATTATACAGACCGGGCAAAAATTTAATTTGACCCAATTTCAGAATGGAGTAGTGATTGGGGGCAACTCAATTTAACATTGCCTAAAATACCAGTACCTTTTGGTTTTTGAATGTAGTTTCCCCCCAAAATCGGGCCTGGATCCGCGCCTGTACCCTTCAAAACCAAAAAAGACCAGAGAGAACTTCCTTTCAATCGGTGATATGCAGTGACTCAGTGAACTCTGAACATTATGAATGCGAATTTCCCACAGAATTACAGAAATAGAACTGAAGCTACTGAATATTTTCACTCTCATTACCCAGAGCTTCCAAATTCCATATTTTAAATTTCGACCGCGACAGCTCTCTTTCCGCAACCATGCAGGAACAAAACGAACCGCAGTTGTGTTCGGGAAATGCAGTCGTCGGCGAACAATTATCCAGACGTCAACTACAACCAATTACCCACAATCAGCTTTCCGTTCGAAGCTTTCTCCGGACGACCGACGGCCAGAATTTCGCGTAACGTGACGCTTCCGCAGTCGCCGAATCCCCGCAATATACCTCGTTACCTAGGACGCGGACGGCATTAAGTCTTGTTCACACTACGCTAGTAGTTTGGTCGAGTAGTGAAAAATTTAGTAGCTACTGTCCATCCAATCGTTCGCACTTCGGTCGAGTAGAGTTCCTAAGTGAGAAGCGCTTTGTCGAATGAACAACTTGCAACGAACAACTTTTACGCGATTTCTTTGAAGCGAAACGAAACCATTCGTAAGATGGATAAATTGAAACGTAATAAAGTAAATAAACTTGTGAATCTAATCGTGATGGCTATTTTAGAAGAGGTGGATGATGAAACTTGTATCCTGGTATGCGTACCTACTGCTTCATTTGCTTGTTTTTTTATGATTGAGATTTAATATTCCACGAACATTAATGTTCGAGGTATTCTGTTACGAATTTAAGGGTGATTTCTTCGCTCCTACGGAAAGACATTTTCGGCATACAACAAGTACTTCACCTATGATTTAAGGTTATCTATGGGACATGTTGGCTGGAAATAAAAATACTAATGCAGTCGACTAAACTGATCGGTTCAGACGGACCTGTCTAGTCCGTGAGCGAGTGAAGAGAATCGCGTGGTGGGGTACTCTACTCGCCCGATGAAATAAAACCAAATAATCTACTCGACTAAATTCTTGGTGTTCACACACGTTTAGTAATTAAATTTTTAGCTAATCGACTAAACTACTAGCGTAGTGCGAACAAGCCTTAACGGGGACGGACGGAGCTGATGCACCGCGAGCCGGCATAAAAGCGAGCTCGGCAGAAATTTCCTTTTCACCTTTCGCCGCAACGATCACGACTGGGTTGCTGCAGCGGCAATTTCCGACTTGTTTCACCGATCATCCGCGTCATTAAACCGCATTGTCTAACCCGGACGACCCGGCAATTTGGCTGATTGACTTCTTTCCGGGGTATTAGATGAGAGGAGTCTGTAAAAACCGTAATGGTCTAGGGGGGGCGCAGCGTCTTCACGATGCTAATATTGCCTCGAAATCGGCGGATAATAATTGACGAAGGGAAAGCTCTTGGATGCGGATCTCGGATAGAAGCCGCTAAGGACCCTCTCCTAATACGCGAGGTCATTTACGAGATAGCAGAGCAGAGTGGATAGAATGAGAGTAGAGGAAGATGTAACATAACCTCGATTCAATTCTTGGATATACATTTTCGCCATAATATTACAGCTTGAATAAGATCTACTGTCGTCTTTCCGTCACCCTTTTCCACTACTTTGAGAGGGCAGTTCTCAATATATGTACTCGTATATCGGGTGTCCCAAGGTGAGTGGCCTATTAGATCAAATTGGCGGGTTGCGAAAATGACTCTAGTTCGCTCAATATTTGAGAAGAAGTGCTGGTATATCAAGATGGGAATGGAAGGACAAATAACGAAATGAAACACATTATGAGGACAGGGAAGGCAGTACTTCAACGAATAGAAAATCGACATCTGAAATGGTTTGGACATTTGCTTCCAATACAGCAGAATAATTTGCCAGAACATATTTTTCCATGGATTCCTATAAGAAGAAGAAAACGGTATATCCACTGTCATAACTATTTGACAATCTTCCATTGCTAAATTCACAGTGGCTACTCCATTTTCTTCTTTATATAAGAGTTCATTTAGCAATATGTTCTGGCAACAAATTCTGCTGTATTGGAAGGACATGTCGAAACCATTTCAGAGGTCTATTTTCTATTCCTTGAAGGCCGTACTGTCTTATCTTTCTTTTCAATGTGTCTTATTTCTTTATTTCTTTTTCATTCCTTCTATTTCATTCCTGATGTGCCAGTGCATCTTCTGAAGTAGTCCATCTCCACTCTCTGAATTTTTCTATTAGTATCCACAGCTCTGATTGGTTTCACTGATCATCTGCATCATTAAACCGCAACGTCAAGTTGATAGTTCTCGAAATCGACGGATAATTGACGAAGGAAAAGTTCTCTGATGGAAGCCGATGTCAAACGTCATTCCCAAAATTGTCTAAGCAACAAACTTTCATATCTCATTCGAGAAATTTTGCCGGCAAAATTCCATCTCTAGTGGTATTAAATATGAGAATACATTAATGTTGCGTGAAATGAACAGTTGAAATATTGTTTCTCCGTGGTGGATGAACAAACAAATGTTTGAGTAAGCCCCGGTAAAATTCAAGTTACGCAAATATCGAAATTTTGTTCAGCCATTAGCGATTTACCATAACAACTCTAAAAAAGCCCCACCTCCACAATATCTTTCCCGATATCGCCGAGATCGTAACATGAATAACAATTAACATAATAGCTTTTCGATTCAGAAAAACTCAGACCGGCAGGGTAAATGGTAAAACAATGTCACACATCCCGCATATCGATGGCGGAAAACGACGCATGGCGTATTTTTTACGGTTCACGCATCCGTGCGGACGTCCGGGTCACGCGCTCCTTTTTTTTTGTTCAGCCGTCGTTATTTTCATTTACGGCAGGATTAAAACATACCGAAATTAATGCGGGCCGATGTTCATTTTCGCGTGATGTTTTCGATTCGAATCACAACGCGAGGCCTCGTCACCCGCTAATGAGAATTTCGGCCGCGGGGCCAATTTCGCCGTCCCACGGCTGACGGCACATGAAAAATCGCCGAATTCGGCGATCTGCGGAAAATGCATTTGTGACGAGGAGCATTGTGATGTGCTGTCGGCCTGTCATGGTTATGTCAGTCGCTTGTTATTGGAGCTTGGATTAATAACATTTTTTGAATATCAAAAACCATAGCATGTGTAGTTGTTTGATTATATCAGAGGGATGGGGTTATAGCGAATGGGAACATGGGATTTGGATGAACTATCTACATATGTACTTCACCGTATAATAGTGAGGTGTGGAAAAAGGGAGAAGAAGACGAAAGGATACCCTAATTCAGATATAGATTTATAATATAACATCGCTCTAGTCTATATCCTCATTTTCTTCACTCCGCAATCTTGTGAACGACTTCTCTCATTATAAGAGGGGCCTCAGCGGCTTCTTTCCGAGAACTTTTCCTTCGTCAATTATCCGCCGATTTCAGGACTACGTCAATTGCACCACGCCGACGTCTCGAAATATTAGCAACGGGAAGACGCTGCGCCTCCTCCGACCGTTACGGTTTTTACAGACTGCTTCCGTCTAATACTCCGGAAAGAAGTCAATCAGCCAAATTGCCGGGTCTTCTGGGTTAGACAATGCGGTTTTATGACGCAGCTGATCAGGGAAACAAAGTAGATCTGTGGATATTAAAAGGAAAACCCAGACATTAACTATTTGGACTATATCAAAGAAGCGTTGGTACATCAAGAATGGAATTAAAAGAAGAAAGAGCAAATAATTGAATGATACCCAATTCAAGGAAGAGATGACAGGACTTCAACTAATAGACAACAAACATCTGAAATGGTTTGGACGTGTGCTTCCAATAAAGCAGAATAAGTTGCCAGAACGTATAGTCATGAGCGAAATTGCCGATGAGCAACTTGAATGTTACAAGAGAAAATTCAACCTGCCTAAATTTCATTTCGAGTGGTATTCGGCATGAATATTTCACGAAAAAATATGTCTAACAGCTATGGTCACATTTGAGAAAATCTGGAATTCTCCAATCTACTTTTTGACAGGTATTGCGCTATTTGACGAATAAGTATTCATTTCCCAAACTATCTATAAATGTGAGAAAAGTCAAAATATTATAGCTGAAATAATACCTCACTGAGTTTTGGCGGCTTGCTTGTTTTATCGCTGTGAAACGATAGTTGCTATGGAATTTTCCTCATTAAAAATGGAATAAATGAAATAGTTAGAGTGAAAAGTAAACCTAGAGATGCCTTTACGCATTTGTTGACACAGCCAAGATGAATATGTTCATGAACAGGAACAATGGCTCCCCTACCATGGTACTAACAGTTATGCCCGATTGCACCGTTCGTCTAAGCAGAGATTAAGCCTTTAAGTGACGTTTATTCCATTGATGAAACGTCATTTCAGGACTTAAACGTTGCTTAGATGAACGGTGCAATCGGGCATTAGAGTCTGATGCTATAATTTTGTTAGTTTGACAGAATTGTTCTGTAATGGGTCGATTAAATTGAAATACTTTACAAGCTGCTACTGAGCGAATTTAGAAGCGAGTGAATTAGCTTGTGAGATTGTGATGATTACACACAAAACTGTCTACTCGCTGAGTAGCCAACAATCCAGCGGACCACCTGAGGTTTATCTTTGTATCGTTGTCAAGAATCTAAGATAAATGTCAAATACGTTTTCAAATTCAAAGAACTAGGAACCACTAAGTAAATGAGAAACCACAGATTGTTTAGTAGCAACTGTGATTACTCACGGCTTGTTCACATGCCAACAAGCCAAACCGCGATTAAGCATGTAAAGTAGCCCCAGAGCTTTCAACTCTGGTAGCAGCTTTTTTACAATCAGACTGTTCGCTTGCGAACACGACTACACTGACCAAATTCACAATCAGCTACTAAATTCGCTCAGTAGCAGCTTGTAAATTATTATTGTAATCGACTCCTTGCAGGTTAGTTATTCGATGCCTCTTCTTTACATTTTCGATTCGATTGTCGTTCATAAACTGCATTATTTTACTGATTTGGTGGCAGTTTTTTGTTGCTTGAGGGTATTCCGGTAAATAAAGCTATGGCAAAATTAGGGGATTGTTGTGTTATATTCAGAAATTGTAGAAATGAAAATCTTATAGATTGTTTACATCACCCCACTGCGGCACTGAAATGCTTTCCATCTCGCAATCATTCGACGCCCCCCCAACCTACTGAACAACCTTGCCATAAATGTAGATGCAAATTCGCGAATGTGCACGTATCTAAACTTGGAAATTTAATTCGTTAAAAACCAAACAATCTTTCAAAGTCTTCACGACCTCCGTGGCATAGCGGACGATCGAAATTTAACCGCACCTATCTAGTCGGACGTATTTTTAGCTCCCCCGTATGACTGGCGGTAATTGATCCTGTAATAGTGTAACACAAAGAAACACGCCCGTGAAAAAACGCGGAGCGGCCTATCGTAATGCAACGTCGTTCCACACCTTAGGAGAACAGTTACATTAAGACATGTTTATTTGCGTAATGGATATTGACTGCATCATCGGTCTGTGAACGCGTTCTCTTACAGGTGGTTTCGCAACGAACAGCAATAGTTGCGAGATGAGGAAGTCCTATCTGAGGAAAATAGACACTCTGGTCCGGTATGGATTCGTCTTTGGTGTTGATCAATTTGCTGAACATACATAATTTCTGGAGGAACTTATTCCAAACTGTTTGATAAAATAGCACTGATTTGGCTCGCTCATGAGTACCTAGTCGCTCAAGTGGTTTTCCTCAAAAAGAGCAAGTTGTTTGATCATACAATGGTCGATTATGACTATATTTTACAGCGTGCAAAAAAAGTAAGGTAACTGGTCGAAATTTCTTGTACGGGGGATTACTAAATGAAACGCTCGCACCTGTCTATTTTTAATTTCGAACGCAATTTATCCAAGCTTTTTCGAAATGGTAATATACTGATGGACAAAATTAGCGCACCACCTAAAATTTCGTTGAATTTTAATAATTGATATCTTCCCAATATTTAGTCGGATTTCAACGTTCTTTTCTTTCAATAGTAGCTCTGTTATTGTCGAATTCTCTCCATTAAGCAGAAGTCCAAAAAATAAAATCTTCATGTTGTACATTTTACATTTTACGTTTAAATAATGTCATGTTTTATAGTTAAATTTTAACGTCTTCTGTGGGCAATACCAGATATATGAGGCTTCTAAAAACTATACAGTAATGTAGCCTGATGTTTCCTGAGTATTTTGTTTCTTTAAGAAGCAATTTAACTTGTATCATTCCAGAGATATTCACATGTTTATACATCTTGCATTCATACAATATATTGACAATGAATATTTTCAGTCAAGTGATACTGGGGTTTACAGTTGTCATAATTTTTTCTAATTATTAAAATTCATATGAAAATAATAATTGTGTTAATTTCTTATTTTCGCCAATAAAAGAGCTACAGCTAAAAAAAACATTCAAATCGGACAAATGGTTGCGAAGATATTCATGGCTAATGCATAGAATACATGAGTTGATAAAAAGTTGAATATCTCTGGACGACTTCAAAATAAATTGGTTTTTGGAAAAACAAAATACTCAAGAGATACTAGGCTACAACGCTTTATTGTTTTCATATAGGTATATGAAAACAATAAACGTTGTAGCCTAGTAGTAGTCAGCAACCTGGCATTGCCCACAGAAGACGTTAAAATTTGATTATAAAACATGACATTATTTAAATGCCCTGTACAACATGAAGATTTTATTTTTTGGACTTCTGCTTAATGGAGAGAATTCGACAATAACAGAGCTACTATTGAAAGAAAAAAACGTTGAAATCCGACTAAAGATTTGGAAGATATCAATTGTTAAAATTTAACGAAATTTTAGGTGGTGCGCTAATTTTGTCCATCAGTATACAGTATATCAGTATGGGTTTTGATACATCAAAAGAAAGCTAATTGGATATCCTTTTCAGCGATGTGGCAGTGTGATTGCAGCAGAGATTAAAGCGTGGATTCGTTGTCCGTTATGATGTTGACATGCACTTCCTTAAGGTTCATTCTGAGCCAGTATCCCAGTCACCGGTCATCAGGGATTTAGAGCATGCACACTTGACTGTGATTAGTTTCTGATCGTTTTTGGAATAAACCTATAGATTTGTTCTCACAACACAACGATCAGTATAATTTCAAGAAGTAGATTCTAGTAGGAATTCTACATAAGAACCTGTAGTTTCCTGTTCCTCCAAAATTTCAATGTTTTCAGATTAAATAAGAATTCGACTCGATATGGAAGAATTCAATAACATATCCACATTTTTCTTTCATTAAACCTTTATTCATGTTATGAACATATAGGTATGGATTTTGAAGGAATAGAACCATAAATATTCTTTCAATTAAATAATTTACATGTCATCATAACCATATACTGCAGCGTTTCCCAACCTGTGGGGCGCGCCCCCCTTGGGGGGCGCGAATGAATTCAAGGGGGGTCGCCAACAACCCGCCCCTGCCCCAAACGGTTCTTGCATGGCTCGAATTATAACCACTTTACTAACTAAAGGGGGGCGCGATGAATTTTTACATCGAAAATTGGGCCGCGAATACTGAAAGGTTGGGAAACGCTGATATACTGAAATGAAAACCTCGCATACGCGATCTCCATGCATAAAACATTCGTAATTACGCGCGAGATTGACCCTGTGTCGAAAAGGTTCGGAACTTTAAAGCTCCAACCGGAACGAGCGGGAAAAATAGAGTAGCCGGACGCGAAAGTCATATCCGGAATTGTCGTGATGCCCGGACTCCCCGGAGTATTTACGGAATTAAATCGGACTCGATTCTGAGGGAAATTAATGCCCGGACATCAACATAAACTGAAAGCTTTCGGTGTAACGCGCTGATGCCGGGGCTGTCGGACGAAAAGCGGAAAAACAAACAGGATATAGGACTTGCGCGTGCGTAGCGCCTGGATTTGAGGATTTTTTATCCTTTGGATAGGGGGCTTCTTAGTAAAGAGGAAAATAAATTCCGTGGATTTCTCGGGGTGGGTTCTTTTTGTGGTTATAAGACAAATAACGTTTGGATCTTAACTTTGTACTTTTATTTATTTATCTATTCGTTCATTTTTACAAAAGTTCACATGAGAAGAAAGGCGAAAAGTTCAGAAAACATTCTCAGTTCACTATGTAATGATATTCAACGAAAAACGAAGTTGTAAGCACTTGTAAATATATTGGAATTACTTGAACCACAATGGAAACGTATTAAGGTTGAATTGTTCCCGAAACTAAAATGATAAGAGATGATGAAATTTCCATTCCTGGTAATCCTCTAGAGTAGTTGAGGCTGCTTTAATAAAAACACAAAAATGCATATTAAAGTTTTTTGTGAAACACTATCAGCTTTGATGAAATATAATTTTCATACGGTAAGGAAAAGTAACTTAGGTAACTGGTCTGCAAAATAGGTTTGTTTGGACCTTCCCTTAAAGTTTTGCCCTGTTCAAAACACCATACTTTCTTAGGATATGGGGCACAATTTTTTTTACATCAATATAGTGTGTTTGTATTTCACAGTATCAGCTGAGCGAAAAGTAAACGGGGTACCTGACATCATTCATAAGTAAGGATGATACAAGAGCATAAAGATATAATATCCACTATACAGTGTGTTTGGTCATGACTTAGCAATAATTTAAGGTCATCAAATATACCTAATATTATCGACAAAAACACCCAAGATTGGAAGTTTACCCCCTTAGTTTTGGAGAAGCCCCCATTTTAAATTTACTTTTTTATTTTCGTTGACCCTTCCAAATAATATCGATTTCTTTGGACATAAAGGTCCTACAGATGTTAAAAAAATGTTTTTGAAAGATGATACTACCACCTTCTATTGAAGTAAAACAATATGAAAACATAAAACTTGAAAACGGCATAAAAATTCTTTGAAAAGTTCATAGTGAAAATATCTACTGATTTTCTCAGTAAATCCGCGATAGTACAAGAACTAGCACATTGAAGTATAATTTTTTTTCAATGATTTAACACGCAAGGACACAAGCTACAGAACAACACTCACTTCTATAAGTTACATAAGTTGAGAGCTGTTCGAACTTATGAAAATGGATGAAATAAAAAAAACCTCAGTACTGTACTTTCGATAATTTTCAATGATCAAACAAATCAATCATAAAAATTGCTCAAAATGGCCGCCTCTGCTCTGTATACAGGCAGTGGCAGAAATGACGACCGGTCTTGTGTCTTCTGCTCGCGTAGTGATCATGTTCGAACAGCAATAATTCTCAAATTATGTAACTTACAGAGATATGATGTGAAGATTGTTTTGTCGCTAATATCCTTGCGTGTCAAATCATTGAAAAAAATTATATTTCAGTGTGCTAGTTCTTGTACTATTGCGGATTTACTAAGAAAATCAATACATATTGTTACTATGATTTTTTTTAAATAATTTTTTTATGGCGTTTTCAAGTTGAATGTTTTTATATTGTTATACTTCAATGAAATGTGGTAGTGTCATCTTTCAAAAAACATTTTTTTCACTTCTGTAGTCCAGAGAAATCGATATTATTCGGAAGGGTCAACGAAAATAAAAAAGTAAATTGAAATTGGGGGCTACTTCAAAACTAAGGGGGTAAACCTCCAAGTTTGGGTGTTTTTGTCGATAATATTAGGTATATTTGATGACCTTAAATTATCGCTAAGTCATGACCAAACACACTGTATAAGAGAGGAGACGTCACTGAAGAGGAGAGAGGTGGGGCCCCCAAGTAACCTCCGCAACGCGATCCAAGAAAGCTATTCCTCGCCGGAAAGATAATCGCGAGTCCAGGGTTCATTATCCTCGCCGAAACTGACCCGGTGCAAGCATATTACCGGTTTCGAAGCGTATTTTCAACCGGAGAGACCTGAGCAGACTCGACTGTTTACTATTTTACGCTTTGCCGGCCGGATCTTTTTCTTCGTTCACCGAAGATGAGACGACTACGGAGCAACGATATCATATTTTATGGATTCGGAGCTGTTTTTCGTCGTTTTCGCAAGACTCGAGATGAAAGAAAGACCGTTTTTAGCTCGTGATGAATCGAATCGGAATGTCCGAGGAATTTTTCATCAAGCGGACCGGCGACAATGAGTTTTTGCAAGGATGAAACGGACGATTGTGATGTTTTAATTGGAGGCGATAGGAAAAATTGCTTTTTCCTTGGATGCGACTACGGCATGGAATTTCATTATGTTTACTGATTATGCTCGAGCAAATATCGGTTTTCTGAAAGTTGATTCGGGTTTTAGAAAACAACCTTTCAAAATTTTTTGAGACACCGAAATAAGTGAAAACTAGTTTTTTTGATTATTTATTTTTGAGTAATTCAATTCGAGTTAATTCACCACGGACTAGATTTAACAGTCCGTATTACCACATTTTCTTTCAATCAACTGCTCAATACTCCTAAGTATCCGACGACTCAAGTCATTAATGAATTTTTCGGGAATATCGTCCATATTTCTAAGGGGGTAAAGCCAGTTGAAAAAATGAAGATGGGTTTAGGCGATTGGATATTGCTATCCCTCAATAATTCCACACGAGCTCAAATGGATCCACGTCTGGTGAGCTTGCTGACCCGATCATTATCTGTATTTTGTTCTCTTGAAGAATATTTTGAATCCTTCGTGAGGTGTTATCATCCTGATAAATGAAATTATCCATAAAAATCGTTGAACAGAGAAACAACGATTGGTTCCGTGATGGTTTCTACGTAGATGACAAGAATGTTGTTACCCAAGTGACTAACTAACCACAATCTATATTTAGTTGTGGTCACAACGCCAGCAAAAATTCACCTTTTCTGGTACTGGGTGGTCAACTAAGGAATTTCGATTTGAAAGCGCTCTAAAATTGTTTTGAATAGGCATAGAGAAGTGGGTTGGTTCTTAAACGAAGGAGAGGTTCATGGAAATTCAGTTGTCATGGTTCGCTGGACGGGTGTGTGTGCGCTTATTATCAAAATCAACATGTTTTCTCTGATGAAGCCCATTTTCATCTCAACGGCTATGTACACCAGCAAAATTGCCGGTTTTCAGAAAACCCCAAAGAGAAACCTGAAACTCAATTGCATAGTCTGAAGGTCGCAGTTTGGTGTGTGCCATACACGCACAAGGCATTATTGGTCAGTACTTTTTCGAAGACGGACGCGGCTTAGCAGTAACAGTGGATTCTGATCGTTATATGGACATGTTGAACAGTTTTTTGAACCAGCCCTTCAAGACTTTGATAGATACAATCGGCACACTTGGTTTCAGCAAGACAGGGCCACTTGTCACACTTCAAATCGGTTTTTACCTGCGTTTTTTCCTGAAAAATTGATTTCTCGGCTTGGAGACCTTCCATGTTCTCCCAGAAGCTCGGACTTGACACTTTTCGACTTTTACTTATGGGATACCTCAAAAGTGTAGTCTACCGCAACAATCTTTGCACTCTAATTGCGTTGAAGGGAAACTTATCCGCCAGGAAATTCAAGCCATTGGTCCAGAAACTTTGCGACGTGTTTTCCTAAATTTGGGGGCGACAGCAGAAAAACGGTGGATATTTGGACAGCGTAGTTTTTAAGAAATGTTTTTTAAAAAATTGAAACTGACTTGAGAGTTGTTGTATTTCTCGTTTAAATCGGAATTGCTTAGTTCACCACCCAGTAGTATTTAGGTAGTGCCCATGCCTGCATTCTTTCTTTTCATCGGAGAAGACGACCGAAGCTCACGATGCCGTGGTTGAAATGAAATGCGGAAGGTTACTTATGCGTGCTAAGGACGCTGCACTCTACCGAGTCCGGTGCAGCAGCTACCGGAATTAGATTGCATGAGCGTCGGATTGATGCTACTGCATTATCATAAATCGGCGAGTGTAACACGCGAGCTTGAAAGTAGTAACATCGTGTGCATGTATTATTCGTCTCTTCGTCTGGCTTTTACGGCGAGAAGGAAAGGTTTCGCGTTTTATTGTTTTATTGAAGTACCAGTGTTTCTATTTTTGTGTGGGCAATCGAGACACCTTTTCGACATATCGTTCATGTTTCGTTGGATTTTTGTCGTTGTTTTCAGTGGGTACAAGCTTGGTAGGCAAATATTCAAAATTTGATTACCTATTCATCGATATGGCTAAAAGTAGGAATGGTTGTGCCTTTCCTTGAATTAAAAAATTGGAAAAAATTTACAAGGAAGAAATATTTCTCAATAAATCGGACAGAATGCCAAAAAACTCAAGTTAATAAAACAAAACAATCAGAAAATAAATCCACACTATATAAAATGAAACAAATATTCAACAACACAAATCACAGCACAGAACATAAAATATCACAGCTAAGACAACGATTTAAGTATAGAATAGCCCATGATATTTATGAAATAACCTAAAACCCAAAAACAATAACAAACTGAAGAAAATCCTTGATTATTCCGGTACCTGAATATTACCGATATTTTTGTAACCGGGTTCCGTAAATAAACCGTTTCGCAGAAATCAACCGAGAATATCATATTTACGGAACAAAAATTACCAACTAAACCAAACAGGTTGATTTACGGAATATAACCGAAATAATTGAAACTTTCAACCCAATCAAAAAGCAATACATAAATGTGAAACCAGAAATGAAAAATGACCTGTAAAATCAAGATTGTGCACCATTTGACATAATACGAACCAGACGAAATCGCAAATTTTCCGATAACAAATGTCACTCTGCCCCTGCAAAATTTAATAGAGACGTTATCGTCACTGAGTGCTTTTATGCAGCGATGTCGGCGTGTTTTCCGAAGTGACAGGTTCGTGTACTTAATTGTCAGGCTGCGTACATTGAGGCCTCAAGAGAACGCAATAACCCTGTAATTACTGTCATCCGTCAACCCCTTATGCGCTTTCAGCTTAGTCGGTCCAAGCTGAACGGCGACTTTTGCACTCTAAAGTTTTTCCATAGAAACTTTTTAATGCATAAATTTTGGTTGAGGTTAAGCGCAGGACATAATAGAAACAGTGGGAGGTGAGGTACCATCCTCATTATGAAAATTCTTCCGTGAAATTTCCATCGAACATCGTTAACGAGTTCAGAGCGTAAATTCATATCTTCAAATATTGATCTGTTTACATTTGTTGATATTAGTATTTGTATTGAGAATACGAACATTACCGGTATATCTTTGAAATATTAAATTTGATACGTTTTATTTCTTGGAACCTCCCTCGATAAAGCAATAACTTAAGAGTTTCATATTATATTTTCATATTTTATCGAATTGTGAATGTCGAGTTTTCTAATGTTCGAATAATCCATTAACAGACGAAGTTGCGCTTTTACGGCGAAAGTAATAGAATTTAAAAACGAAGAGATATATTCTAGCCACTGAGAACAAAATTAACATAATCCCCACTATCACAAACATAAATTGAATAATCATACGAATATGAACTAACCCAAAACAGGCAAGGAGAATACGACGGAGGAACTTATTCACCTCAAAACTTAATATCACAGGAATTCTGAAAATCAAACTAAGAAACCAGTTGACATCCCAGTTAACTCAAGATACGAAGTTCTCCGCGAATTTCAATTGCCGCAGACAACTGCATAGAATTTGATATTCCAAACAGATGAACTTTCCGAAACTTTATTATACGAACTTCAACTCGTATCAAGACGATTCCACATGTTGAAAACCAGCCGAAACGTCGCGTAACTCTGTTTTTGACTTCCCCTTACCCCCTCCAAGGGTGCGGTTTGGTAACGCAAGACGCGAATCTTGGGGGTTGGAGATTATGCCAACCATCTTCCATTTCGTAAGACCCTTTGAAACGGTCATAGTTGAGGGTTTTAGGTCACTATTCTTCGAGTTGTCCTGCTAATAGGCAGCTTCTAGACATTTGCAAAGTAGGTTACTTCTTCGAGATACCAAATGCCTTACTAATCTAAAGATTGTCTCTTAACGGGAAGCTGAGTAGGACATGAGGATATTGATCCAATTTGATTCAAACCTTTTGGCAAAACCTTCGAATGTTATGCCGACCCTTTTTCGATTTCAAAACGCCCTTTGAAACGGTCATAGCTGCAATAAGTTTGGTAAATCTCTGGGATGAAAATTCATCCATATGGATTACTGTCTACTGATGAATCAAAATCAGAAAGTGGCACTGGAATTTGGGTATATGGACCAAAACTGAGGATTTCTAAACCCCTGGGAAGTGAATCCCCTATTTAAAGACAGAGATAATGGCGATCTATATATGCGCTCAGGAGTGTCTTAAAATGAACCTCAAGAGCATATGACTACATCACAAAGGATAGCCAGGCCACGATGAGATTCCTGTGATCACACTTCCAGGAGCCTCTGCTGATCTGGGAGCGAGGATACCGTAGCAATATAAAGCAACTGGCAAGAGGCAAAAAGTGACTCTGCAGATATCTGGCCGATATCTGCTGGTCACCGAAATTCAAATATTTACCGAATATTATCCTGTAAGGAATGCTGAGAGCCATGGTCTCTGTTGACTGCCAGGAATATCTGCTGGCATTCCGTTAGGCCAAAAAGCAACTGACAAGTCAAGTCAATAAAGTGACTCCACATTGTCATTGGCATTGTGATGTTTAATGAAATGAAAATAGCCGATGAACTTGCAAAATATGAATCAAGATTTAAGCCTGCTGGACCTGAGCCTCTTTCTGTTAGCTTGAAAAAGATCAATATAAGGCGGAGGTCCAGCAATGGGAGTTTAATAACAGAATAACACTGGAGAAACAGCTCTGGACTTACTCAGTTCGAAATTTCGTGATGATTTCACCTACCTATAAGAGAAAGCTCCTGAAACTATCACAAAGCTGAGCTTTGGGTGATGGTGGTATTGCTGTTGGGGCAATCTCGATACAAACATCATTAATTTTGTACCAAATGAATAAATCAACAGATGAGATTTACTGGCTCTGTGAATCAGAAGCAGAAACAGCTTAACACATATGACATACAAGTGTCCAGAGCTAGCTAGCCTAAGAAGACTTCATTTGAGGAAACTCGTCACCCAAAAGTTACGGCTAACTGTCAGGGCTGTTTGTCGGTTTTAGCGAACCCATTGGCGATCTCCTTTGGTTTCCATGATTGAGTGGAGATGGGAACAAAACATCTACATGGTCACAGTTCACGGAAGTCTAACATAACCATAACGATGTCAGTTTTTATAATGAATATAATACCTAATAATAATAATAACTCCTAAAGATATGAAGTTCCCCCGAATTTTGAACTCCCCAAAACTTTATTACGAACTTCAATACGAATCAAGATTATTCACATGTTGAAAACCTGCCGAAATGTTGCAATTCTGTTTTCTACCTCCCCTAACCCCCTACAAGGGTGCGGTTCGGTAACGCAAGACACGAATCTTGGGGGTTCATAAAAACAAACACACACACAAAACCGACGGTAATTTCATTCCCCAGATATATCCGGGGGTGGTGAATTCACTCACAAGATTGTTTTCGTTCACCTGATTTACCCCTTAGGGAAACCGAGAGGGGGGGGAGTGAATTTTTCACCGTTCGATGGATCGAGCTTTAGGAAGTAGATATGCGTTTCCGTTCAGCATGTAGACGTTGATACTTTTTTGGAAGTGTGAGTGCATTTCCGCGTCGCGTTTGTTACATGTATAAGTGCTCAGGAACTTCAGGTTATATCCGGCATGTTGAGATTTTATAGATTTTTGCGCCGTGCATGAAACCGTACACCGTACAGGGTATCCCAAATTCGATGATCACTGAGTATTTCGAGAACCATGAGGGTTAGAGAAAATATGCTCAAAGACTTCCGATCTCAGAATAATCAGTTTCCAGCGAACTTGCTTGAACTCACAAGTTGGATCGAAAAACTGATAATTTTTTCCTCATAAGTTGTATTATATTGATCATTGATGGAACAAGAATAGAAATATTGAAAACACACCCCGATTACACTCAGCTCATTTCCACGACTGGGAGCAGAGAAGTGAGCAGCGCGAGAATGTAATCACTACACTTCCCTGCTGCCTCGAATTGCCACTCGTGATGCTCTACGATCCCTGAATTGGTTGCGATAGAAATGTTGCAGCTGAGTGTGAATGCTCACTGCCTTCGATACTGCAGCAGAAGTATTTCGGGAATTGTTGCCGACAACGCGGGTGTCAGTAGGAAGGGCTGGGTGTAATTGAGACTTGAGGGAAATATTCCAATAAAAACTAACAAATCGATTTAGCCTGCTAAAGAACTCCTATAGGATATTCGGGCTCCAAACCTCAACCTATCATGTATATATCACCTATACCAGAAAGCTCCTATAGTTGTCACGAGCTGAACTTCGGGTGATGGTGGGACTGCTGACTTTTCCATACAGTGTTCGTATGTGAAAGTCAGCAGATGAGATTGACACGCTCTGCGTATGAGAAGCAGAAACAGATGAACACAAAATATGCAGATGTACCGGGTTCCCTAAATTCGTTGTCTAGTGAGGGGATCTCAGAAACCCGATGAACTAGAGCATAATGTTTTTTGGGAGACAACGTCAAACCGTTTTCGAGCTATTAGAGAAAATTGGAAAATGTCGTCAAATGAAAAGTTCTCACAACTTCTTTATTACTGAAGTTATAAACATGAAACTAAAACATTATCCAGGCACTTTTTTCAGCAGAATTCATTGAAGTATGTAATCCATTTTTCTTAATTACATTTTGTTCTAGCTCATCGGGTTTCTGAGATACCCTTAATGGACAACGAATTCAGTACAACCGGTACAGAGTTGGCTGGCCAAAGAATTACGCATGTGGGAAAACCGTTCCTGGACATCCAAGATATAACGGCGAAGTTTTCTTAAGAGCCATATACATATACATGGTAGCAGTTCCTGGAAGGCAAACTCCAGTTTTAATAATAATATTACGATCAGTCGGGCATAATAATTTTTTATCTCGGATTACTCATCAGTGAGATCAAGTCGTTCGACCCCATTCCTAGCTCAAAATTCGGAAACAAATTTTTGCAGAATAATCGCGCAAAAAGCGCCCTAAAGCATTCCTAGAACTTTTTCATCTATACCGGCCAAAAACTGCCATCACCTCGTAAATACATCCCAAAACTTCATAATCCACCTGACCACGGAATTTTCAATATTCCCACATTTCTATGGCATCAGTCAAAAAAAAACACTGAAACATAAGTCTCGAAAACCGCAGCGGCGCGTAATCTGAGAAGTTTCAATTATGCCGTAAGCAAAGCCACCACCAGCAGCGCAGTCCCGAAGCCGAAACCGTTAGGCAAATATTCCCGGTGAGATATGGATTCAATTTCGTCGACTGTGTTCGCTCGTAAAAAAAACAGACGGACGGACGGACTTTTGTCAGACGAGGTCACCCCGGCCGTGCCATAGGGATATTTCGTGAGATTGGACTTGCATTTTATGATGGAAATTTGCATACAAAAAACAAACTGGCCGCTATTCCTCATAATTATTTTTAATAAACACATTAGTTTGATAGTTGATGAGAGGAAAATGTGAAAATATGATGAATGATGATTGTCAAGTTCTCAGAAAGCTTGGAAAAGGTACTCTTTTTGAAGTCTGATGTGTAGCCTACAGCGATGATTCTGTGCAGAAGGGAGGAAATCACAATATCCTATAAACACTCCAATTTCTGCGTGTACCCTAGACATCCCAAGATGAAGAATTCATTTTTGATCATTAGTTTTCAGTGCACAAGTACGCCTGGAATTGAATCTCGAATGCCCAAAAATCGACAACGACTCACATAGCTTTGGACTGTGCGTTTGACCACCAATTCATCATCAAACCTCCCCAGTGATTTTCTTATCAGAAAAGTGTGCATCGAGAAGATCTTAAACTAGATACTATGAGAGAAGGGAGAATTAGAAAAGGAATACACTTCCCAAAACCTCAGAGCAATATGTACCGTCAAATTGTATACAGATGGTTCTAAATCCACAGTGCTGCCGGCGCTAGAGTATACTAACCGAAGACTAAGTATACTTTGTCGTTGGGCTTCTATTTGAGTGTTTCCAAGCAAAAATACTTGCAATCGAAAGATGCGTTAACAGAAACCTAGAAAAAAACTATCATGATGTTCCAATCTGATATACAAGCTGCTATTCAAACACTGAACTGTTAAGTCTGGGTTTGTGGTCACTCAAAAACCAAAGGAAAAGAAGAGACTAACACACTAGCGAGAAAAAATGCACAAACACCACTTACTGACCCAGAACCCTGTATAGGCAAATGCAAATCCAAAAAAGAGTTTTAGGAAAAGGAAGAAACTGGAAGGGAAGCACTTTGGCGGAATTTTCAGGGAATAGATAATTCCAAAGAATTTCTTTGAAACTTTAAAACTGAAAGGTCCAGAAAGTATGTACATTAGATTTCGGTTCTCAGTAAAAAAAGTTACACCTCCTCCTGACTGGCTTTCTAACAGGACATTGTCGTCTTAAAAAGCATAATAATATGATGAGAATTGGCTTAACAGAAACTGACGATTGAAACTTATGTGGGGAAGAGGAGGAAACTCCTGTTCAGTAAGATACAGACTGCCTCGTCATTGCTGGTACATGTGAACTGACCACTTGGTCTGCGAAAAGAATGTCTTGAAAATGATAATTATAGGAGAAACGCAGAGCTAGTCCTTTGAAGCCCCCTCAGATGCTGGAGATTGTTAGTGCTCTAGAACTGGAGGCTAGCTGAAGCTCAGCTGAAGCGAAAAAAGCTCTGATGTGTGACACAACAGACCTTTAGGTCGCAGTGGAATGTAACCTTAACAATCTACATCTGCAATCTCTAACATTCAGGGAATAAAAAGACCAATCGGTATTTTTAACCCATAATTTCATCATACGACAGACAAACCTTCGTCTGACGCGATCGCCAGCCATGGCATTCGGATATTTCGAGAGATAGAACATGCATTTTATGATGGAAATCTGCGTATAAAAATTTGAGAAAACCTCTAAGCAGGAGCTTGAAAGCACTTGTTATTTGGTGGAGCAATATGACCATAACCTCGTTCAAGTAGAACGAGCGCTCAAAAACAACCTTGAATTATATTCTGGACAAGTGATCTTTCGAAGCGTATACGAACTTCGTTGCGCGAGTTCCCTTTTTACCTGCGAAAATGCTCACCGCGCAATGAAGTTAGTATTAGCTTCGACAGATCACTTGTCGAGAATACCGGATCTAGCCGAGAATATGAGCTATCCTTCGTAACTGTTCTCAATTAACACAGTCGTTTAATAGTTAATGAAAGAAAAATATGGCAGTGTTAGCGGACGTGAACGCCCGGTTTATGTAGATGGGAAAACTGCCCGTTCGGGGATTTAAAACCAGTCTTTTTCGGGTAAATATTACCATTTACCCGCAGCGCATTGTCCGCATATTTCGTTGGAAAAATCACCCTCTCGTGATTGCACAATGCTGAATGGAACAATCTGTTTTTTTTTTATGAAATATACACATAATCCAAAATTTATTTTGACGCCGGACTGTAAACAGGATCATTTTTGCGAGTAACAACGTCAAAAATTCGACTTTTTAGGGTGAATTCATCATTTGAATTATGTACTTTGTTCACGGTAGGCGGTTAGAAAGTGGAAAGATTACACTACCCAAAACTTCAACATAATTACGCTCAGATTAAAAAGACCTCATTGTTCTTGTCCACCTCATTGAGTTTGTTTCGGCACTCCTAAACCATCTTTGAATCGATGATTTCGGAGCTCTGTGCTTTAATAGTAGCCTGACTATCTGAGTGAATGGTTATATCGCACTTCTGATAGTTTCTTTCTAGATTTATATCTAGATATCTTTCCATAGCTAACATTTCCGCTTGAAAGACGCTCATACAGGAGTCTAGCGACAGTGCACACTTGGTACTTGGCTCGTATATCCCAGCGCCAGCTCCTGTAGAGGTTTTGGAACCATCTGTAATACCATTTTACGGTATTTTCTTGGAGGTTATAGTCGTTGTATTCCCGTTCCCATTTCTCTCTTTTACTTAGCAATGTCCTGTAGATCATTGCGTCACTAGGGAGGCCCGCAGATGCGATGTAGTTGTTATCTTCAAACCAAAAGACACTACCAATTTCACTCATTAACTTCATACGGCCATCGTGCATCAGAGTCCTCTTTGTCGGTGTCATCCTTATCTCAACGTCGCAACCTAAGATCATATACCGAAACTTCGTATAAACTGTACCTGATGGGGGAAAGCCTGGAACCGGAAACGTCGTTCTTGTACGCGAAGGACAGACGGGGATAATTGGGTTGTTTGCTGCAAACTCGACGGCGCGTTTTTCGGCGGCCTGTTAGGCGAGATTACCCCCAATTTAGGGACCCCGAGGACGAAAATTCGCTCTCGGGACGTATTTCCGGGAGACGGCCGTCGCGTATGGGCGTTTTTGCCCGCCTAATAGGGAGAAAACGTCCGGTTTTTCATAACGACCCGAATTGCCAGGACGAGTTCGCGATGTAATGCGACATTAATGAGTGTTGTTTCGACTCATTCAATGGAGAAATGAAGATGGTTTAATTATGAGGATTTCGTTGGATTTATTTAGGAGAAAATGATGATACAATGTTGAGCTTTAAAGTATATCATGAATATCGCCCAAGGTTTAGGCAGTGTTTTTATATAGAGGATGGTTCACAAGTAGCTGTATGTTTTGAAGCCAGAAAACAAACAACAGATATTAGCTAAACCTATATGTTTCAGAGATATGAGATGATTTGGCAGATTTGGCTTTAACTTTAACTCCCAAACCGTTCAACGCATTTACTTCAACTTCCGCAGATTTTTTCATCTCAGACCATCAAACTGATCATACGTATTCATTTGACACAAATATCATACGCTTCGTTTTCTTGTTTCTGAGATAAATTTGATTTTAAGGCCAATATATTTCAGTTTTAGTCGATGACAGATGATGACTCAATATGCAGGACCAAACCTCTGTGGAAATCCCGACAAATCACTTTTTATTTATACGAGGAGACAGACTTTTTTGTTGTTGGGGTTTTTATCTTCACACCTTTGTAACATCAGATGAAGTATATGTTGCCTCAGTCACACTTTCCTCTGACGTTACTGAGAATCACACTCACTTGCAGTATTGTTTCTCTTTCTCAAGAACACCAGAAGATTGAAAAACCTTTTTCAATTTTTCTTCTTTTGCCGAGCGTAAGTGTGATATTACATCTTAATTCTTAACCAGCAATTGAAAATTTTGCAGAAATCCCACCCTTCTTCAGTCACAAATATAAAATTATTTGAATTGATGAGTTCCAGAATCACATAATCGATGATTGAGTGATGATATTCATACTGAAGGACGAAACATGCTTTCAAGTTTTTATATGTTGTTGAAATCCGATAGGAAGATATGGTTTCGAACAGTAGCAAACAGTATTCAGGTGTGATAATTAAAAGAACATGAACTCATAAGTTTCAGTAGCCAAAACAATCCTGATAAACATCTTCTATGGATGCCATAAAACATTCCATTCAACCATTACGGTAGGTAGAAAGCAATAAATCCTGACGCATCGCTAAGAGAATCGAGTGAAAGTTATGAGCAATCATTATGTACAGGGTGATTGACTTATCTTGGTAATTTTTCTCGAAAAGGAATGAATATTTTTTTATTCTGTTGACGGTATTTGGTACAAATCGATGTTGACTTGAGATCTGCAGGCGTCGCGGCGCTATCAAAAATTTTTCTCTAGAAACACACCTTTTTTAGTTCGTCATTCGAAAGATAATTTAAGTTTTGTCTTAATTATATTCCATTTATTTTTTTCTGTATTGTGACAGTATGCCATTATTTAGAGACAAAGATATGATTGTGTTTCAAAAATCAAAGAAACTTTGTAGTTAACTATTTCTCAATCATTATATTCATCAAATTTTATAATTCATAACAATAAAACTAATCAACTCAACATATCAAATCATATGTTCTATATACCGGCCATTAGGATCCATACATACATTATATCTTCTCTTATTTCATTATACCTAACTTGCTTTGGCCAAAATATTAGGGTTTCACTTGGACAAAGTAACTTATAATGAACTAAGAAAAAGATATAATTTATGGATCATAATGGCCGCTATATAAAACATATGACTTGACGTGTTTAGTTTGTTATTAAAAATTATTTATTGTTATAAAATATAATATTTGATGAAAATAATGATTGAGAAATAGTTCGCTATAAATTCTCTTTGATTTAAAGAAAGAAAATTATATCTATAGTCCGTTCACTAAAGGTTGAGCACATAGTAGGCGTTTCTTTATTTATCTGAAGTTGGCAGTATTTACTGTCATAACGTAAAATAAATTCAATGTTGCAGAATGTACCCGGCCTCGTCCGACGAGCTTACGAGTTATCAGACAACTCTATGCAATATTGACAACATTGCGTATCAATCTGACAAGAAAATAAACATCATAACTTAAAATTTTAATATACACAGTGGAATATGTCAAATTATCATAGCCAACCGACGGCTCAACCATTCGTGAACGGACTATTGATAACTCGCAAGTTCGTCAGAAGAGGCCGGGTACATTCGGCAACATTGAATTTATTTTACGTTATGAAAGCAAATACTGCCAACTTCAGATAAATAAAGAAACGCCTACTATGTGCTCAACCTTTCGTGAACGGACTAACGGAGTATATGTCTCTAAATCAAGACATACTGTCACAATACAGAAAAAAATAAATGGAATAGAATTAACATAGAACACGCTGCAGGCCGTTGAAGGTAAGAAATAGAAAAAAATAGTATTCAAGAGAAACATTCAGAATTAAATTATCTTTTGAATGACACAAATAAAAAGATATGTTCCAAAAAAATTGCGATAGTGCAGCGACGCCTGGCGTCTCAATTATTCTCCCCGACTTTTATGAACATCTCAAGTCAACATTGACTTGTACCAAATACCGGCAATAGAATAAAAAAATATTTATTACCTTTCGAGAAAAATTGTTACCAAGATAAGTGAATCACCCTGTACGAAGAAGCATCGTTTAAGCATGACAGAGTTCCCGAGCGAACACTTCTCTAACAATCAAGACGTTTTATTTCAATCAGAAGCGTTCAATTAATTATCTCCCGCAAGAAGATCGGGAGATCTCGGAAAGGGAACCCCGGGCCTCGGATAATCGTCTGTGCTACCACTTTTATGACTTGTTTATGTTTCGCTAAAAAGATCTTCGCTCGACTCGGTTCAGCCTCTCCTCCTCCTCCTCCGACATTAATTATTATTCAGCTCCGGTCTTTGCTCTATCTCTCCTGGCAGCGAACGTTCTGATTAATTATTACGGCGGATAAAATGCAAAGTTGCTACCGTTGCTGCGGATGTTCGGGTAGGAGACGCCGAGCGTCGTCGCGACCGCGATTCTTCGGCGTAGATTTTCCGAGGATGATGCACTTTTGCGGTCGAAAGAGATGACGTTTGCAGCGCGAACTTTGAGTGTTTGTGCTCGGAGGTGGTTTCAGGAAGGATATACGAGAATTTCCAGTAAAGCGATTTACACTTTGACTGCAGCTCATTTTTCCTAACAGCAGCTACTCTATTTCATAGCCCTCTGTAACTTCGGTGATCTCCCAAACACATATAAGTTATCCGATTCTCACCTTCAGATACATTTGGCATGAGATGAGCGTTTAAGATGAAAAGAAATAAAAAAATCGAGAATATTTACTGTCGAAAACGCAACATATAGTACGTTCACGGGCGCATAGTAGGCGTTTGTTTATTTATATGAAGTTGGCAATATTTCTTGTCATGACGTAAAATAAAGTCAACGTTTCTGAATGAACCCGGACTCGTCCGACGAGCTTCCGAGTTATTGGAGAACTCTATGTCATATTGACAAGATTGCGTATCAATCTGACAAGAAAATAAAAAACATAACCTAAAATTTCAATATACACAGTGGCATATAGCCAACCGACGGCTTAAACTTTCGTGAACGGACTATAGATGTTATTTTTTCTTCTCCTAAGGTATATCCGTTCATGTCATACCTCAAACAGCAAAATGAGCTTTAAAACGATTCATACAGATTTCATATTAATTTCATTATTATTTGTTGACAGTCGGAACTATCCTCTCAATAACGTATCTATTTATCCTGTCAATTAAGTGATGCACAAAAACTATACTGTCAATCTACATTTTTGATATCAAAAATCACTCAACGATTTTTTTCAGAAAACGATTAATATCAATAAAGATTTAAGAATGTTAAACAGTGAAAAAAATTATAACAGAATGAAACCCAAATGAAAATACATTATAATACAACTGAACTGAAATGAGAACCATTTAACGAATATCTGAGATCGGGAAGTGATAAAGTAAAGTATTAAATTTTCCCAGAAACTGGATTCAACATTTTGAAAGTTTGCTGTCGAACACATGGTTCAAAATGAACAAATGTCACAGTTCTTGCAAATGTGGAGGAAACACAATTTGAGAATGAATGTGTGGATTTCAAACCACGTTTTCAGTAGCCAACTCTTAAAATGTTACATCCAGTTTCACAGCGCAGCAAAGTTCTTTGCATTTTCTCTTGCTCTTTTTTTCTCTTGTCGTAAAAACCAAATCTCAAAAAATTCAATATTCGATCGCCCCGACAATACGTGCCCACCTTGAAATATGTTTCGTATTATCTGCAATAACATTCAAAACAAAACTCGATGATTCTATTCAATCCAATATATCTCTCCCATCAAAAAAAATATTCAACACACCTCAATAAAATACCGAAAATTTACAAGTCAACGCGATATCAACAGAGGGACGAATCGAATAGAGTTATATAAAATCCCCCTTATTGCGGAAAAAAAACAAACGGTCTGCATCTGTAACTTCCCCATTCATATATGCATGTAAATCGGAAAAAATACCCAGGGATCGCTGGGAAAAACATCCAGATATCGAAATTTTACGACGAGATTTCCAGGCGCGCGAGCGATGGGAATTCGCATTAGGCTGCGGCGGCTACGACGTAGAAAAAGTTCGCCACGAAAGGTGAGTTTCAGGTGATATTTAGGGGTGATTTATATTACGTTCTAGCGGCTCGGTGTGCTACCGAACAAAATTCTCCAGGTTAAAAGTCGATTTTATAGAAATAAAGGTTTGTAGGCACGCAGAGTGTCGTTGGATCGAGCCAATTTTACGGGAACGTTATAATTTGCGACTTATTTTTAGGCGTCTGGTCCAATTTAAAACGAATATTTCAAAGAACGTAACCGGTGGAAGATTGAAAAACCAAAATTGGTTACGCTAATTAGAGGTTGGCTAGGTTAAATTCTGTATGGGGGATTTTGACAAAGCTTTTGAAAATAAGAGGATGCAACCTACTTACCCTTCACGTCCAAAAAAAAAAGGATGAAACTTCTAGTATACTAACCTGGAAAGAGAAAAAAAATTTATATTAGAAAATTCAGTTACAAGTTCGTACAGAAACATTCATCAATCACTTATTTGGGACAGGATACCAGAATATTCATATTGGTGTCAAAAAACGTTTGACAGTCAAGTATCTAAAATTCAGTTCGAATATCCAGACATTATCCTTCAAATAATAGGAATCGTAAAAAAAAATTCACATTAGAAAATTCGAGTATAAGAAATCATCATAACCAAAACATATAGAGTTGCCACAGGGATTTTGATAGGGGTAGTTTAGATAAACTTTCTTCTTTTCTCAGATACAGCCTACAGGCTTTTTTAGAATTGAATGGGGAACTACAAGATAATTTTATTTTTAGGAAATGTATCCCACGAAAACAATTTTTGAAAGTAAATCAAAGGGGGTTGTTATTTTCAAACCCTAATAAAATATGAGATCGAAAAAAATTGTGTGAGCAACATCTACAAAGTGCTTCATATTCTGTATAGTTTTATGACTCAGTGTTTTTAAAAAGCCGTAAAAATAATTAAAAACTGTCAACTCGTCATCGCCTTCCAGAAGCTATCCCTTGGAAGGGGGATTCATTTCGAAAAAATTTTATATGAACTACCCCTGCTCATTTTCGTTTGTTTACAGACATTCCGTATAAAGCCCTCTATTTTCAGAATTCAATAGAAAATTCGAAGATCAAACGCGAAACATGTTTCAACAACTTAGATGGAAATGTTAATTCATGGTGAAGCCAGAAATAATGCCAAATCTGGCACAAATGCTGAAAGAACGCTTCTTGACGTCAAGGCTTTCGTTCAGTGAACAGACTATAGTTTACGAACACTAACAGCAGCTATCCTTTATGTTTGCGAAAGCGATCAGGCTTACTCATTACCCATCAATAGTCCCCAGTGAGGGAACTTTTGCGCTTCCAACGACGCCATACAATGAATCTTGTGGGCTCGTTATTGGTTCCCTGTTTATACGTAAAACGGGCAAAGTTGGCAAACATCTATGGGAACTCGTTGTAGGAACAGCTTGTTTCGAAACCTAATAAATGCAACGCTACACGATCAGCCACGTAATTCCGATGTTCTGCCAGGCCATTCGATGGGAATTTAACTTGGCCGTTCGGCAGAACCGGTGAGATATTGCCGAGCTGGGAACGCGAGCCTTCGGTCCAAGAAAAAAGAGAAAGATGGGGTGTTAGGTCCGTGATTATGGGTGTAGGAGGTGATGTCGTGATCGCGAAAACATGTACAATATGTTCTTGATTGTAGATAAAAGAGATACTTCGGTAGCCATTTCTTGTTGTTCGGTTGTTAGCTTATTGAAGAGACTGAGAATGTGTCAATCTTTGACGTGTTGCTTTCTACATCAATTTGTCGTAGAGGTAACTATGTGATGAACTTTCATTTGATGGCCCAAAGCTTAATCAATAAAGCGGGCAGAAAGCTCTCGACAAATATTGCAAAGATGATCTTGGTTTTCTAAAACAGAAGTATCTCACTCGAACCATTATACAAGTCATTCTGTCCATCTTCGCTAGGACTATTCTTGGAAAGGACTCTTAGGGTCAAGAAGTTGTCATTTAAACCTTACGTACTGCTGTCTACCCAAAGTTATTAGTATATATCTGTTGAGATGTGGCTCCTTATGCATATGGTTAACATCTATGGGAACAGCTTGTTTCGAAACCTAATAAATGCAACGCCTCACGATCCGCCACGTTATTCCGATGTTTTGCACGGCCATTGGATGGAAATTCAACTCGGCCGTTCGGGAGAACCGGAGAGATATGGCCGAGTTGGGAACGCGAGACGTCGGTCGAAGAAAAAAAGAGGAAGATGAGGTGTTACGTCCGAGATTACTGGTACTAGATGTGATGTCGTGATCGGGAAAACCCGTACAATGTTCGTGATTGCAGATAAATCGTTGGAGTAACGTGAGAGACTACGGTAGCAATTTCTTGTTGTTCGGTTTGTTTGATTGTTGAAGAGGCTGAAAATGTGCCATTCAAGTCGTGTTGCTTTCTACGTCAAATTGTCGCTGAAGTAAATATGTGAAGGACTTCCATTTGGTGGCTGAGAGCCAAAAAGTTCTCGACAAATTCCAGAAACCAGCATGTTTGTCTATAAGAAGTCAACAGGAGCATGTCGGTCATATCGCCGCCATGCGATGGCGATGGCCTCTTTAGTCCAGTTTACATGGAGAGGGTGAATGGAAGAGTTTACTAGGATACTTTTTACGAAAATACTCTGCTCAATTCAATAGAGCAACTGTAGTCACATTGCAAAAAATTGGAAAAGATATTTCCAGTCCAGGACTTTTTACATGTCCAAGAAGAATGACTCTTGTGAGTGAGTTAAAATACCAGGAACCCATCGGAAAACGTCAGAATGAGCAAATGATGTGTTACATACTTCAGAGATTTTTATAACATTTTTATTAGAGTTCATGTACGATGTCGCCATAACAAGGCGAAATTATTAAACTTGAATTCTTAAATGAATAATTTTTCATCAATTCACTTATGTAAAACGCAGCGAATTTATGCGCCAAAGCCCTGATTAACTTTTAAATACTGGAAATGAATAGAATGATAATCGCACTCCAAGTCTTGTTTGCACTACGCTAGTAGCTCAGTCAAGTAATGAGAAATTTAGTAGCTACTGTCCATCCAATCGTTCGCACTTTGGTTGAGTAGAGTTCACAAGTGAGAAGCGCTTTGTCGAATGAACAACTCCCAACGCACAAATTTTTACGCGATTTCTTTGAAGCGAAACGAAACCATTCGTAAGATGGACAAATTGCAACGTAATAAAGTAAATAAACTTGTGAATCTAATCGTGATGGCTATTTTAGAAGAGGTGGATGATGAAATTTGTATCCTGGTATGCGGACTGCTTCATTTGCTTGTTTTTGTATGATTGATATTTAATATTCCACAAACATTCATGTTCGAGGTATTCTGTTACAAATTTAAGGGTGATTTCTTCGCTCCAACGGAAAGACATTTTCGGCAGAGAACAAGTATTTTACCAATGATTTTAGGTTATCTATTGGACATGTTGGCGGCAAATAATAATACTAATGCAGTCGACTAAACTGATCGGTTCGGACCTGTCTTTTCCGTGAGCGAGTGAAGAGTATCGCGTGGTGGGGTACTCTACTCGCCCGATAAAATAGAACCAAATGGATCGACTGGACTAAACTACACACTAATCTACTCGACTAAATTCTTGGTGTTCACACACGTTTAGTAACTAAATTTTTAGCTACTCGACTAAACTACTAGCGTAGTGCGAACAAGGCTTTACGTAAAATGAAGTGGGGGTATGCGTCGAGGCCCTGACTAACCTCTCAAAAATGGAAACGAATAGAATGATAATAGCTGTCGATAATTTTTACTTCTATTCATTCGCTTCGACAGGAGCAAACGCACGTCGTCTCGCCACTATTGGCGATCCTGCTCCGATCTGCATGTCATATTTCACGGCGCTTTTTTTCCAATTTCGCACGGTAGTTTGAGCGTGTGCTCCACTAATTTACGGCTGGCGAGCCCTAAAAGGCGACCAACGATGCAGAACGGTCTCGACTCCAGATTAAATCGTATCGTGCATATCCCCATAAAGACGTGCCCGGGGGCCCTTGTGATGTACGCCGATGTTCTCGTAGACCATTTAACAGGCGCCCCCGCGGCCTGGGCCCCGTCTGTGAAGGAGGATGCTAGAGGACGTCATTCGGAAAGGATTACAAAGTGGCAACTCCGGAGTAATTGCGATTTCAATTTTAGATTGCCATGTCGACGACTCTCCAGACTACCAGACTAGTACGATTCCTATCTGCGGCAGATGGATGCGATATAAACTATAAGGTTATGTTATGTCCCGTTTTGTGTTTGTGATAAATCCGGGACTTTGTAGGATTGCTTTTCGGCTTCTACTGAGGCAATATTAAATGTTTATTGCTTTGATTCTACCCACCCTCTGGAGATGGCGTCGTAATTATTGCTCTGGAGCTGAAACTATGACTCGGTTTCGCGTATTTTATGTCTCGGCTTGGGTGAGGTTATGACTGCTATAAAATAACACTGATAAGAGGCTACGGTTATGGGTTGGAGGATTAATAAAGGAAAGTGATTTGTGTGTTCACTGATCGGAAATTATTTCGATACTGGTAGTAAATTTGGTAATATTTGTTTTCTGGACAGCCGTTGCCATTGTATATCAAGAACAGCACAGCAACAATTGAATATATGGTCTCAACTCGTGATAGTTTCAAGGGCGTTTTGGTATAATAGGTACACAAATTTTTTGGCCTGAGTAGGGCCAGGATTGTTTCTCCATAGGGTTGTTCTGTTATTCAACTCCCATCGCTGAACCGCTATCTTAAATTGGTCTGTTCAAAGTCCACAGAAAGGCTCAGGTCTAGCAGGTGTTAACTTTGATGCACTTTCTGCAAGCTGATCAGCTTCTTTTCCTTCAACACCACATTGCCATGGCACCCATTGTGGAATCACTTTATTGCCTCTTGTCAGCTGCTTTATGGCGTAAGGGCAGGCCAGCAGAAACTCCTGGCAGTGATCAGAGACCCATGGCTCTCAGGCCTCAGCATTCCTTACAGGATAATATTGCCTCAGATAGCACCCCGTTAGACTGGGTCCAAAAGGTGCGGGGTAGTATAGATTATGAAGAAGAGAGGAATACTGTAAACTACACGTAGCACCTACTCAAAGAATACCTAACTATTGGTTGAGCACCATAAGAAATCATATTCTTATCGAGAAAACGAAGAAGTGAATACATTGGTTTCGTTCTGCGGGCACAACAGTTGTACAACCGTTGAGTAAATTTGAGCTGAACGCACTTGATCAGTGAACACTAGCTCAACATGTTCACTGAGCGGACGCCATTTCTCTGAGCGACTTCAAAGTATAGCCCGTTCACGGAAGTTTGAGCTGTCGGTTGACGATAAAAATTTGGCATATTCTACTGTGTATATTAAAATTTTAGGTTATGTTGTTTATTTTCTTTCAGATTGAAACACATTGTTGTCAATATTGCATAGATTCCTCTGATAACTCGCAAGCTCGTCAGACAAAGCCGGGTACATTTGGCAACGTTGACTTTATTTCACGTTGTGACAGTAAATACTGCCAACTTCAGAAAAATAAACAAACGCCAACTATGCGCTCAAACTTTCGTGGACGACTATACGCTCACTGATCACTAGCTCGCTGATCGGTTGTCAGTTGTCAGCTGTTTATGTAGTGTGAATTTGACATTTAGGTTATGTGAGCATACTTGACAAGTTTATACCGTTCAAAAACCTTCCAGCTGATCAGTCAACAGTCTGTGAGCGCTCAATGATCAGATTTGCAACGGTTGTTTTCGCTGAACGCAACCATTGAAACCATATCAGTTCCTGGAATCTAAAAATGGAAGTCAAGCTGAAGACAGCATAGCTCAGAGGAGAAATACAGTACAATAGATTTACCGATCCAAGTGCCATTAAATTTCGAAAAATCAAGACCCATAATATTTGAAGTGTAATACTATAATAGAATGCAAACTGAGAATGTCTATAAACCACCTGAGCAGCAATCTACCCAACCATTTCTGTCTTCATTAAACATGCATCGTTACTCGTTCGAAGCACGTGTTTAGTGTTCGATTATTAAATCGTAATAGCTTAACGATCATGCAATACTTGCTGTTAAGTATGAAACATTTCAGCGTTAATGCATCCTTACAAGGTGGATTAAAAAAATACGCGACACAGTCGTTCACGTTGATCTTCGCATTAAATGCCTTACTCTAGTTCGCTTCACGCCTCACATTATGTTTGTAGGTTTATTTTAATTCAATAATGGCGATCTTAATCGCGAGTTTACCAGAGCGGCAAACGATTATACGGACGTAGTACTCCAGTAACCCAAATCGAAAGCGATAAGTTCGGCGATAGGTATAAGTTATGGGTTTTTTGTGGGCGTAGATGAATGAATGATTATCGGGGTATTTCCTTTTTACATTCCTATAAATTCTCCGTATCTCGATGAGAAGTGAATTTCGTTACCTATTTTTGTCGCTATCAAGAGAAGTCCGAGTTTTATTGACGGCATTGAATTTTTCACATGGCGACATGTTATGGGTTTTGTTGATAGCTGGATAGCTATAATAATAATTTTGTTTCATTCAACTTATTGACCATGTGCTCAATTTTATTTACAACAATGGATATTCGTATATGGTCATAGTTGTGAGAATAATCATATTTTATATGATTTGATACAGTTGGAATTCAAACAGAAAATTTAAACTTATCGACTAATTATTTTTTATAATGCATTGTAAAACAATGTATGTACAGTATCTGAAAAACACCGAAAAATTTTAAAGAGTGATACCTCAGATCATTTTATGAAAAGAGATTTTCATAAATAATGTAAGTCAAGAAATGCATTTCTTCCAAGATACAGGGTGTTTAAGTTTCATTTAAAACTGACGTAAAAGTGGAACGCCACTGAGATATTTTGAGCTAACAATTATTTTCAAATGCTTTGATCAATTTGTGACAAAAAAATCTCTTCTGTCTTTGATTGGTGTGGGGCGCTGTTTTTTAATGGAAAAATAATAGTATACTATGCAATGAGCGTATATTTTTTGAAGATTTTAACATTTGACGACCTCGACAAGACCCTCGCCGAGCGTGAAAAATGTCAAGTTGACACACGAGAAATTTTCAGAGAACTCGTCATTGTATATTTTGTAATAAAAAAGCATTTATTGATATAATGAAAGTAGATTTGGCCCTCGATTGACAAGGTATGCCCATATTTGTTAGCTAGAATACTGAACAAATACCAATTTAAAGACTATTAAATCAAAGCTAAATCTATGAAGCATCTGATAGCGGTGGATTATAATCTCATTATTCCCTTGTGATTAATGGTTATAATTGAGGCCGTGCACAGAGACGTACAATGGAGGGACATTAGAATAGTCGTGGATTAAACATTTTTCGTAACGTTCTACTACAAAAACGCTTCAAAATGTAACATTTTCCTACATAAAAAAACAACAACAAAACAACAAAATTTCCCTATTTGCAGCTATTCGTCAAATGGAAATTGCGACATGTCAAATGTACCATATACCTTCAGTCACCGCAAATTAAAAAGTTGTCAACATGACACAGTAATTTAAGCTAGTTTCAAATATTTGAGGTTTGGTATCAGAGACAAATATAGTATTCGTTTTGGACTTTCGTTCTCCTGAGCTGTTCCAGTGCTTGTGCGCAACCAATGGCAACCCGTATTTTGAACTTTTGAGTTACTCAGGAGTACAAACTCTCCAAAACGAATAAGCTAAAATAAGCATAGACAACTACCATCAATCCCTTATCAGAACATGGGGGCTCACAAGAACCTATCGCTCCACTTGTTTAATCAAATACGCGTACGACCGAAGAGTGTCACATCGACGCCGCATTCCCGCAACATCTGCGTGACAATATTTCAGCTCTTCTTGCTCGATTTAAAACTCAATTATCCCAAAGCCGCTTCGTCCATCGACAAATTAATCAGAACACCCTCGAAATTCGTTATTGCGTGACATACGTCACTCCATTCGCGAAATTACGAAATCCGTCACTACGGGACTATTTTCGGCGATATCATTTTCGAAACTGACGGGGCAATAATGGGCAGCCAGGACTGATGGCGTAGAAATAGGGGTCCATCCAGAAGAGCACTCGTAAACGCTCGATAAAATGGAGTGTTGAAATTATCGACGTCGAAATTAATGAATTTGTTGTCGCCGCGCTGCATAATTGATGGCTGAAAATTACACTCATACCGGGTCTACGCATCTGTGTATATACGTCCATAATGAAAATTTTCGTTTCAATTACCAGGGGAATTATTTCGTCGGCGTAATTTGAATAACAAAGCAATATGCGTCGTGTTGGGAGCCGCTAATAGCTACCGCGTCAGGAACAACTTATTACGATGGCAATACCGGAGGATCAATCTTAAATACAGTGGGGGATATCGTCAATCATTTGTATTGCGTCAAGTTGCACTTGGAGCCATGCGTTTCTTTGTTGTGCTTAACGAGGGTAATACCCCCTGTGTGAATTGATTGTGAATTAGGGTATTCGAAGTCATGAAAGGAGGATTAGACCGAAGAATAGATTGACTCAATTTTGTTTATCAATCCTATATAAGTATTATTTGTTGCAGACTTTCAACCTATATGAGTTGTCACAAGCTTCACCGAATTTAATTTTATTATTAGAGGGAAATGTATCATTTTAAATCTATAGAAGATGAAAAATCATCTCTTGAACAACTAGATTCGGTTTGATGAAACCTCTAGGTCTAGATTAGAAAGCAGCTTCATTCGGATATTAAAATGATATTTGAGGACAAGAGTTTTTAGATGACAAATAAAGTAAAACAAATATTCATCAGAGCAGTTACATCGTCATGAAAGGCTGTTATTGTTAATTCTACGAGCTAAACATAGGCGACCCCAGGGGAAGGCAGGTGGGCAGCTACTCCCCTAGGACTTCAGAAGTATCACTTAATACTCGTAACTTATGAAAATAAATTTTAGGTGAATAATTGAATTTTGGTGACCAGCAGATATAGACCAGATTTTGGTGTCATTGTATTATTCATTGGACCCCCAAAGTTCCAAAAATGTTCCATCTTCACGTCACTTTTTTCACTATGAAAACACAAACTCACTGCTCAAATTTAGTCTATAAATCACTTTCGAACACACAAATAACTATTCGGTTAGTTTCATATCAGGTATATTCAATTATCAATGCCAAAACATCGAAATTCTAGAAGTACCACATATCCACAAATTCTAATTAAATCAATAATAACATAAGAGACTTGGTGGTAGCATTTGACACTACTATCTTCTACTACTAGTTCCTTTACGATTACCTTGAACTACCTCATCAATTTTGAGGCAGTTGCTATAAGATTGCCTGTAAGTTAATTCATAAAAAAAATATTTTGAATGAAAATAGTCAAGGCTGAAAAGCTCGATTTTTATATTCTTCCACACTTCGTTAATATATTCTGGATATCTGCATTGGTAGAAAGCCAGGGACCATTTTCATGCAACGATGAACGATACGTCTTCACCAAAAATAACATTCACCGATATCATATGAAGGGTGAAAAATTGCCATAGGTGAGCCAAAACACTCCTCCAAGGGAAAATAAATAAGAAAACGTTGCCAAGGATTCGTTGGATCGATACCAAACCGGCCAAGTCATTGATTTTTCTCTTCTCCACCGATGACAACACAAAACCTCCATCGCAGACCCGTTCCGTTCCGCGATGAATTCTGACGAAGAAATTAACATGGGTTAATTTTATTCAACAACGGTTGAAACGTAATCGATATCCCCGTACCCGGCAATTATGTCGTCAACGTAAATTTTCTGGATACAAAACTCGGCACGGGGGCCATTAAAGACATCATGCTTTCGCCAGAACGTAACACGAGGTGAATTATAACCTCCAATCAACTCCCCACGCGAGAAATTCAATAAGGGAGGAAATATTTCCAGGCGAGTCTAGTGTGTTTTTCTTTCTCATCAACGGTCCTTTCAGCTAGAAGGGTTATTGCAGATCAGTGGTTTCCAACCTTTAAGACTACGTCGAGCTACAGAAATGATTTTGAGAAGGAAATGGACCATCAAATATCAGATATATTTCAGCTGGAAAACTACGAGCTTCAATTTCAATGAGGAATAGGTTTTCTACTTTTTCTTAGTAATTTCATTTATTCGATTCCTAAAAATTATGGAAAGAGAAGAGAATTTGGCACAGTTTTAAATGTGTGATTCCATGATCCGAGAAAATAATGTGAAACATCTTCATAACTTTATATGCAGATCTTTTTGCTGAAGCCTTCTTTACTTTTTTAACATAGGTACTCAAAAAACATTGAACATTAGAGGGAACACCGGAAATTATAAGAAATATTTTACAGAAGCCAATAAATCCAAGCAGAGCTAGAGACAATAAGTAAATAAACTGGAACTGAAGAAATAAATTCTCTACTACTTTAATATAGGTAGTCAAAAATAAAAGTTAACATGGAAGGGCACGCCAGAAATTATAAGAAATATTTCACACAAGCCAACAAATGCAAGCAAAGATAGAGACAATGAGAAAATAGACTGAGGCTGAAAAAATAAATTCACAAAATATTTATGTTATTGATACGACTGTCACTTCAAATCCTAAACCTGATGTTTTGTGAATTCAGAACTCGGGTCCGTGATCTGAGTAGATCCGTCTCGTGAACCAATGGATTGAATTAGTAACCCTGAGTAAGTTTCCAAAAACGCCTATCCACTCGAAGCCAATTTGGATGTGCTGAAGAAAACCCAATAAAGTAGGCAAGAACAACAAGGTATCCTTCGTCCGGGTTTCTGATGGTCACTAAGGAATCGAAGGCTAACATACTAAACATAAAAGGAGCACAAACGCATTTACTGGCCCATAACACTGAAAGAGAAGTACTCTGTAGGGAGCCTTCGGGAAGCAAGGTCCAAAAAGTATTTGGATCTCAGTAAGAAATAGTTATGCTTCGTATCTGGTTTTCTGAAAAAACATTGTCGCCTTAGAAAGCAAATTATAAGAATTGGCTCAAGAGAAACTGATGAGTGTAGATTCTGTGTGGAATAGGAGAAAACTTTTGTTCACTCAGTTGCAGAAAATCCACATCATGGAGTAATTCTATGTGGATTCATGGTCACCTGGTGAACTTCCTATGAGTTGGTTTCGTACCATAAATGACAGTTCCGTTGGTTTATTTTTTATTTATGATAACTACAAATGTGCTTTGTCATTTGAGTGCCGTACAGAAATATTATAAAAATAATTTTATCAATTGCCTATACAAAACTGATTTATGTAATTCCATTTAAAAATCAACACGCACTTATTTAAGACCATTCCATGAAAACAAGTACTAAGCAGTAAAGTAGAGGAAAAACCAGCATAATGAATGACAATTCAGTAAGAACCAACAATTTCTGCTTTAAATATGGACAATAAAGTCATGAAGTTTCTGATTCAATATTGGTGAATGGACTTAGTCATGGACGGGTTGGCGACCACTGTTCTAGATGACGACGAGGGGAACACAGTTATTTCTCACCTCCGTGCAATAACACAATTTCCTCCGTTTCCAGAGGGTTCTTAAGTACCTAAATCAACATTCAACACATGAAAAGCCCCCCCAGGCTTCCTGGAAAACGGCAGGAGGCGAGGGGGGCCCCATCCAAGGCGCTTGATGCTTGAGAGCCTTGCAATTATAGCGAGGATGCTCGAGCACAAGGATCCAATGACGTATGTGTCCTGGGGATATTTTGGAAGATGACCTATGAGCTCTTGACCCTTACTAGGGATAGAGGAGCTCTCATCAAAGGTTGGTATAGGATATGGTCTAACTAACGAGTTATACAGGTATGTTGATTGAACAAATAAACTATAAATGATCTTGTGAAACTACTTTCGTTTCATCGGGGACAAATACTAGAGAAGTATTTAACATGTTGAATTGAATCATCAACATACGAGTACGTAATGAAGCAGGCATGGGCCCACAGGCTATATGCGGCCCGCGAAAAAGAATTTTCTTGGCCCGCCAATAAATTTTTTCACACACGACAAACCTCCAAATTAGCTCTTTGAATATGTAATGAGACCGTAGCAATTGCGAAAGAATATAATTTAAGAAGACATTGCACTACCAAAAATTCGGAAGTTGGACTGGACAACTTAGAAATGAAAGAATAGAGAAGTTGAAAAAGACGTTGGTTGGATAGCAGAATATCTTTGTGAAAAGTAATGAAGAAACTCAAGATATCGTTCGGGCAAGTTATTTCGTTAGTAGGAAAAAAGCAGGATACTCGAAGACATTTTCAGAAGGCGAATTTATGAAAGCGTGCTTGATAGAACTCGTGGATACTTTGTATCCTGTTTGCAGAAGTAAGTCTATCAAGAAGAACAGTCGAAAGACAAACAGTAATAGCTGTTATTATAAAAGTCGCTTTTGGAAAAGTGGGGGAAACATGTGTTGCATTTTCCATAGCATTGGATGAAAGCACTGACCTTATTGATACAGCACAGTTAGCAATCCTCATTTGCGCAGTCGTTCAAAATTACAGAAGACTTGCTTGCACTATTGCCAACCTAATATTGATGCTAAAACTAAGAATTAATCGTTCGATAGTGTAGGCCCTAGGCCCTTGAACCTACGAAACAACATTTTTCCGTTTAAGCATTGAAAATAATTCGAACAATATAATAAATAGTTCAATTCATTTTTCATTTTAAGAACATTTCATTTTAGTTTGGGTCCTTTCGAAATCTAAAGAAAAGATATTATATCCAATATTTTCGATTTGTTAACACCCTGCAAATTCTGACAAAAAAGTTGAGCATCTGCAGAAAATAGATGCATCGTTTCCTGCAAATTCTCCAAATTTAACTCAGCGGTACTGAATCAGCAAAAATGTCTTCAAAAGCAGGTTTCCATCAAGAAGATTTTTCGAATGAAATTTTTAGATGAGGTTGTGAAAAATCATGTTGCTGAATAATCAGCAGAAATGGCTCCTGTTTATCAATTTCAATTGACTTTAGATTTCATCTTTAAACCTGTAATTATTCAATTGGTAATATTTCCACACAACTTAACACATTAATAAAAATAATACGAAACAAAAATTAGGTAAGGTTATTTTGTACGTATTTTGAAGAATTTCATACAACAAGAAGCTAAGAGCTTCAACCCCACTTAGATGCACCAGGCGCTAGGTATATCCCTCGGTATATCCTATATGTACATATTTTATATGTTCTGCAAATTGAAGGATTGATCAAAATGAAGATGTGGGTTAACCTTTTATGATTCAACGAGTAAAATATTTTTTTAGGTTTGGTGGCTTTTTACATGATGTAAAGCAGGTCTTTGATATTGTGGGTTGGTATCTTTCTGCAAAACTCCGTCTAATTGTTCATCTTAATTGAACGATAATACAGTAGAACTTCCCTACAACCAGAACGAACATCTGTATAACGAATTTCGTACGAGACATTGCATCTTTAATCCAAATTCCATGTTAAAAACACCCACTAAAATAAAGTAAATTCTCTCTATAACGAAATATTCGAAGAACATCAATCACTCTTTGAATGTTGTGCGAAAATATCTGAAAGGAAGTGCTTAAGTTTGAATGATAAACTTAAATTTATCAGTGAAGTCGACTGCGACATTGCCGATTATAAAAACAAATTTTTCTCCAACCATCAAAAAATGTTGACATTTTGTACTGTTTTCAGGTGCAAAAGTCATAAATTCCCTTACCGTACAAAATTTGCTCGTTGCTTAGCAAAACTTTTAATCCTAGGATTAAAAACGCTACTTTTAGTCCTTGGATTAAAAGTAAATGCATTTGAAGTCTACTTGACAATCACTGTCATGATTCTGTGTTCAAATTCATAACCAAATTATGAACGATTTTTCACTAAAACCAATTTATTGTAATTTTGACTTGGTTGGAGAAAAATAGTATATATTATTCGGATTAAAAGTGCCTATTTTAACTCGCAATTCTGCATTCGCTCGGCTGCGCCTCGCAACAAATATTGCTCTTAAAAAAAATATGCACTTTTAATCCTTATAATATAATATACTATTTCTGTATAACGAAACTTCTTTATAACGAAGTTTTTTTGCAGATTTAGCGCTTTCGTTATTGGGGAGTTCCACAGTCATTTAAGAACCAATAATGGTAGATTCAGAGGAAACCCACCCCACGACCATAGATCTGAATTATTCCATCATCACAGAATAAACCGAATAAAAACACGGAGAGAATCGGTAAACCTTCTTTCATTCCTTTTCCTCTTCATTTCCGCCGTCTGCGAAAGATCTCATCGTGTCGCAACTTCAACTTGAAAATCTCGACATGGTCCTCAACCTAGTTGCGTGAGAACCAGAATTGTGCATTTCGTATGTTCTTGGCCTTCTTTCCTAACGAAACAAACGTTACTCGGTTTTTTCGGCATCTTTGTTCGCCTTGTCGGTGTGAGATTTGCGCAACTTATGTATGTCATCGGCGGAATTTTCGGCTGTGTTTTGGGGGTCACCACGGTTTGCAATATTCGCAAGTTCAATTATTGATGGCGGATAATCGCCATTACGCACGTGTATCGCATAAGTAATTTTCATAAATGGATTGGTGTCATATTTGAAGACTTTTTCGGGAGCTGTCTTAAGTTCACAGCTTCAAAGAGTTTTCGTTGAAAATTCAAGATAAATTTGTGATAGTTGTTTATAATTTGAGTGCAGAATGCATTGGTATTTTAAGTGAAGCCCCTAGCAGGTGTTTTTCAACGCTCTTTCATGGGTGGAGCAATGTTGCTATTTCTGAAAAACTTATAGGTTTTTACTCTCAGTTTCTGAAACAGAAATAATTAAAAAATGTAATTAAGATGAAGTCCTCCTTCGAAAATCTTTGCACTAATTTATCAGGAGCAAATTGGTTTTAAAGAATTGTTGCCTAACAGTAAAACTAAAAGAGGAAATAAATGAAAAGGATAATGTAACGTTTCAGTGTCTATATCAGACATACTCTTCAGAAAAACTTATAAAATCTTCGGAATTGTGTATTTTTTCATTTGCAGTCTAATTGACATTGAATATTGTCAATATAGAGATGTTGATTCATTTAATTTTGAAATTTCCTGATGTCATTTCTTTCTTCAATAAATCAATTCAAATACGATCTATTCCAACAGAACAATTGGCCAAATTGTCTACTTGATCTAACAAAATAGATGTGGATTTCTAAATTTTCCTTTTATAATTATCAGGTTCCGTCATTAGGATCTTTGTGTTGTTCCAGTTCATCATAATTATGATCTCAGCTATTTGCACATACATGTTCAGATTATATTTCAACGTTACATTATTCTTTTCATTTATTTTCTTTTTTAGTTTTGCTATTAGGCAACAATTTTTTCAGAACCAATTTGATCCTGACAAATTAGTGCAAAGAATTTCGCAGGAGCACTTCATCTCAATAAAAAAATTTTTATTTCTGTTTCAGAAACAGAGAGTGAAAACCTAAAAAGTTTTTTAGTAATGAAGAATCCTCCCAGATTATATTTCAATCGATAATGTTGCTATTACCTACTTGAGATTGATACTAAATATATGAATGCAAAATCTCACGATCAGAATTACGAGTATTTTGCATATATTTTTCAATTCACTGAGTAAAAAAAATGAAATCAATCTAATATTTCTATCAATATCGTCTTATTATTACTACATGGAAAAATGCCGTGTTTTGTATCACCTTATAACCGAAGATCGCACTATTATCTCAATTTGTGACGCAGTCATCCGCCATGTTGGTAGCTCGATTAGAGATACGCGAAACAGCAGATGATTAAGGCATGTAGTGTAGGTGACGTGCGATGAGTATATTAGAATTAAGGTCGATATCCTTGATCTCGATATAGGTCGTTAATTATGATTGAGTCTATGCGTCTAGTTGCGGATTAGGATTTACGACCAAATTGAACTAGTTCGTCTATTCGCGGAGGTGTTCAAACGCGAAGCTTTCAATCTGCCGGTATTTCGTCTGATTTCATCGATATAATCGCAGTAGGCGATGTAGATTAGAGCTGTTTCGCCTTGCGAGACGTTTTTGTTTGAATTGGAGGAACGTATCTTGATGGAATTTGTGCTTTCCGGCTTCGTTTATCCTCTACTTTATTCTTTTGCTATTCGAGATAAGTTCTGAATTATATGCCACTACGGAAGTAGCAGAAAACCAATGTTGATTGCATAGGTTAATATTATTCTATCAAACAAGTCTAAGAACTTAAAATTTTCAAATAAAATAGCTATCCCAAGAAAATGTTAGAAAAGACTTAGGCAATTGAATACAAAAGTATAGAATCAAGAGCTATAACAATCAAACCTGACTAGCAACAACTATAAGCAATATAAAAAAAGGTTGCCTGTAGGATTCTTCTTTTCTTTCAGACAATCCTTTTTATTTGAATTGGTGGAACGTATCTTGATGAAATTTGTGCTTTGTGGCTTCGTTTCCTTTTAGTTTTCTATTTTCCTATTCGCGAATTCGCGAGAAAGCTCTGAATTATATGCCACTACGGAATTAGCAAAAAAGCAATGTTGATTTCATAAATCAACATTATTCTATCAAACAAGTCTTCGAAATTCTCAAATAAAAATTTTTAGAAAAGACTAAGGCAATTGAATACAAAAGTATAGAATCAAGAGCTACAACAAGTCAAACCTAACTAGCACAAACTCTAACCAATATGAAAACAGAGTTTTCTGAAAGATAAAAAGAATGAGAAATAAATAAAATGCGAGAACAGCATTCAAGACTCAAATTGCAATCAGGTCAAATCTAAACAAAGTTGAACCTCATGATGAAAATATATTTACCGAAGATTGCGTTTATGAAGTAACTTGTGGGTGTGGAGGATGAATTGAAAGAACTAAACGTCCTTGAAGTTTTCGAATCAAAGAACATAAAAAATTCGCCCAACAGGGTAATATTGATAAGGCGAAGTTTGTTCAGCATGGTTTGAATGAAGACCACAGGTTTTTATGGAATAAAACTTTCATAAGGTCAAAAGAGGAAAAACTGAAATGTAGGAATTCAAAGTAAGCAGCAAGTTGCAAGTTTTACCTATAGGCTGGACACGATATTTTGAGCGCATAGTAGGCGTTTGTTTATTTATCAGAAGTTGGCAGTATTTGCTGTCATAACGTAAAATAAAGTCAACGTTGCCGAATGTACCCGTCCTCGTCCGATGAGCTTGCGAGTTATCAGAGAACTCTTTGCAATATTGATAACGTTGCGTATCAATCTGACAAGAAAATGAACAACATAACCTAAAATTTTGATATACACTGTGAAATATTACAAATTTCCATGGCCAACCGACGGCTCAACCTTTCGTGAACGGACTAAGTGCTTTTTTTTGGTGGCAGCTGGCTGAAACTTTGAAAACAAGAAGCAAAAATGATGAAAATAGCCCAAATAATATTTCAATAACAAGTTCGAATATCTCCAAAACAAATCGTAGGAAATCTTTAATGTACTAAATTCAGTCTGCATGCAAGAAGGAGTCAAAAATTTTTGCTGAACTTTCTGAGTCGAGTTCCAAGTCTACGCTTCTACTTTCCGAGTTGCAATCATTTCACACATCAACTAATACTGCAACGAAAGTCTTTCTCAATACGGCTTAAACAATGACAAATAACAAACAAACAGGCGAACCCGTTGACATCGCGATGGACAAACAAAACCTGACGAGCGAACCGAAAACAAGAAAAAAACTGTCGAGTTGGACATGTTTCCCGTCACCGCTAACGGAAGAGGACGCGCACCAGCTCAAACCGTGTGTCATCCGGCAAAAAAGGGCATCAGGAATCATCAATCACAAAACGCGGAAGTGTTCTGGGGTCACATTATGGCGAAAAAATCCAATATTAACTTATCGGTCTCGATATTGCCCCTGGGAACGGGGAGCAGAGAGAAGCGATATGCGAGTTGAATGGTAACGACGACATTATGTCGCACCCCTCGATCTCCATTTTGGCGATACAATCTCTACACGCACTTTGATGATGCTCTCGATGTCACCTTATCGGCGCACTTTAGATTTCGATCTCGGCTATTGTCGAGTGAAGAGTTAGCTGAGCCTTTGAACCTTATCGAGCTGAATTTGAGAACAAGTGAACCAAATTTGGAAATGGTTGGAACAGATTCAGAAAGGGTAAAACCAATTTCGTCAAAATTAAACACAATTCCTGGAAACGTCGAAACCAATTCGGGAAAAGTAAATGATATTGAAGAATCGATACCTTTATACCATAAATACAGAATTTCAGAACGAGAACCTTGAAAGTTGACGCTCACTTGGGCGAAGCGTTGTTTTCCGCCAAAGAGGTTTGCACTGAATCGAATGGGTAGACGCCCACCTAGGAGACGCGAAGCGAAGAGCCGAATCATTAGACTCGTGTCATGTTAAACGCGGACTTCGACGATGAGAAGCGCTCGGAAGGAACGCGTAGTTTTCCGCCGGAGAGGTTTGCATTGGAACAAATGGGTAGACGCTCATCTAGGAGGCGCGAAGCGAAGAGCAGCGAGGAGGCGAGTCTTTTGACACGTGAATGATCCTTGGAGTATGTGCGTGACAAATTTCTAGAGGCGGCCCTGAAGTAGGTAGTCGGCGGCCGGAATCGGGTTCGTGACCCAACTTCGGCGCGCTGTATTCCCAACTCCAAGAAAATTTTGCAATTTTTATAAAAATTTTATACTCGAATTTTGCAAATGGAAAAATTCACAGTTATTTTTGTATTTGTGTGATGACTTTGTTTTCATTGGTTCATTAGATTAGAATTTTCTCGAGCCTCTTTCAAAATTTCTTACAGTCGATACTCGATTCTCGGAAAAAATAAAAACTTACAAGCAGTTATGATCACTGTTCATTCTGTCAAAACCAATTTTGAGCATAAATAATATCTTAGAATATTCATTCTATGAAGCATACGATGGAACGGAATGAGCAGTGATCATAACTGCTTGTAATTTTTTATTTATTCCGAGGAAAGTATCGACAGCATAGAAATTTCGCAAGAGGCTTTTTTCCTCAGAATTGAATGAGAATTTTATTTTTCCCACGAAAACAATTTTTGTACGAAAATCATAAAGGGCTGTTATTTTCAACCACTTATAATAAGGTATGGGATCAAAAAACATTGTGTGAGTAACATCTACTTAATGAATCAAATAATTTGAAGTTTTATGACACAATGTTTTTTAGAAAAATATTAAAAACTGACAACTAGTCATTGCCTTCAAAAGGCTGTATCTTGGAAGGAGGGTCGATTTCGAAAAAAATGTATATGAACTACCCCTGCTTATTTTCATGGAGGAATCATCTTCCAAAGTCCTTCGCATTTGTTTACAGACACCTTTTCAATTTATACCTAGAGAAAGTCGAAAAAGGGAACTTTTTGATCCAGACGTTTAGTAAGAATTCTAAAGTTTGAGAAATTCTTTTCTATAGTCTGAAAAATCACTGGAAATTACCATTGCGAAATCTTTCTCGTCGCAGTCCCATAGCTCTAAAAGACAATCCACGTCCGATTCGAACAAAAAATAGTTAGCCCATTACCACAAAAGCGATCGTTTTGGAAACATTCATAAAGCTCAGTTCTGCCCGTGAAACCCCAGCTCGAACAGACAGACCTTCCGGTTTGCCTACGCCGAGATAACTCGCACAAAAGCGGCGAACGCTTTGTCGGCCCGCGATGCATCGAGAAGCGTCATTTGGCACGGGGTACGAGATAAGGAGCAACTGCGTGTTGGCAGACACCTCTTCATCGGAGGAAATTAAACGTGAAGACACCCGGGGGACTGATTTTGGGGTTCCGGCGTCGGAAAATTGCGAATGTGCCGAGAGACGCGCAATGCGACCGAGATCCAATCTAAATAGTGCTGATAAGGTGACATCGGCAGCGCCGCCTTGGCGCGTGTTGCGATTGTAACGACGAGATGAAGGTGTGGGGAAAATGGGATGTAATGGGTTTGTTCCAACGGGGATGGGATCGGATACGTGAGGTGGCATATGCGGATGCGGCGGTGCTGGTTCTTATTTTTCTTTTTCTGATATTGGGCTCTGGGTTTGTTCTTCTTCGATTTCAGTTTTAGGACGACGTGCGGCTGACGTCAAACAGGAACGCTGTCGGCCGTAGTCAACGCGACTGCGGTTGTAGTCAACGCGACTGAACATCGCACGCGACAGTTGAAAGCATAGAGATAGGATAGTATAGAGTGGCCATCATTGAAATAATTGTGGTATAAGATGCGCCATATTACTACCACCTAACGTTAAATTTGACAATCGTTGAAATTTCTGGAGGAATTGTGATTCTTGGACCTGTGTCTAGTTAAATTGTGATTTTTTCTGCTTGATAATATACAATAAAATGGTATCGTGCACTGTGGGGCTTTCCTCAAGCAGAGAAGAGACAGATAAGAAGAAAGCAGTATATCGTGTTACCTTGAAGAATTTTCATCTGAACACATCGGATGTTCCGTCTGGAATTTCTAAGTTTAAGTTTGCGAAATAAATAATATCATTGGCTGAAGCTTGACTTTGAACTGAAATACATTCACTGGCTGCCGCTGAGTAATTTTGGGCTATTAAATTTGGTTGTACCTAAATTTGCTTGGAAGTTAACTTATCGCAGAGAGCTGGAAGCATACCTGAAGTCTTTCGAAACCGACTTGAGAGCATATCCCGTTATCTAGAATATCTGGCACTACAGATGACAAGATAGTGCATTGGAAACGGAGCCACTGTTTCAACCTTTCTTTCAAGATAAGTAGTAATAAGTTTGTGTAATTTGGGAGATTGTGTTTGGAAATGTAAATTTAGATTGTAAATCTTGCTCTTCTTATAATATTCTGTTGAAAACCCGACTAGAAATTCTGTTGCTTGGGTAATCAAGCCTCCCCTGAGAAATTTGTATCAGAATATCTCATTATCGAATACCCATCAGGAAAAGTTAACGTTACAACATGCTGCAACTAGATCATTAATAGCAACACATGAATCATCTGAAAAAACTTAAAATGCACTCCACTCATTACAATAATCTCCTTTATGTCATATCCACGCTTTTGGCTGTCAACCACGCCGATAACTTTATACCGTTTTCGTCGCGTCATCATTATCGACTCCATATGCCGAAAGTTTGATCGATGACGTGATGACGTGCGGATATCTCTTTTGGTCCTTCGCCCGGATCGCCGGAGCGATAATCAATGAGGGTGGAGCGGCGAGATAACCGGCCGTCGCCGGATCGGGACGCCCCGGATCGTCTCGATCGAAAAACGGATAAGGAGCCGCATGTGGGATAATGAGAATTTTCCCTCGAGTGAGTTTTCGTCGCGATAACATTCTTATTATCTTGTACACGTGCCCCGCGGCGGGAGATGCTAACAAGATGAGGGAGAGGGCGCTGCTACTGCTGCAACTAGATGAGGACTTGGCGAGGGCGAGCGCCGCAGATTAGGGCCGTTTTGCGGAGATTTCCGTCGAAATTGGCAATGGGGGAGTGCGAGCATGTGAAGGGTGGAAAACGTTCAAGAGTTCTCATGATTTTTCATTATTTCGATGTTGAATATCCCCCCGTAATGTGTTACACAAGCTTAGGTTGATTGTGCTCCTCATAAAAACAGCTTTCGACTCTATTAGTATCGCAGAGTTGCAGTGTCCTCGATTACAAATAATTTTTGAATATATCCACATCATAATCCTCATCATATCATATGAACTGGAAAGCTAGTTTGAAATATAGTTGGCATAAAGTGGCTGAAGGTACATATTACCTATAGTACCAAGTGAGGGACACAGAAGAATTTGACTATCTTTTTGTGAATTTTTGTACCTGTTACCAGAACATTGAGGGAAATGAGAAAGCCAATGCCCTAGCTGAAAAAGGGAGTAAACATTAATTTTATGCCAGGGTTCACCCATATCGATTAGGGCGGAGGTCGGTGATTATGAAAAAAGAGCAAACAAGCTGCACCTTCAAAACAGAAGACTCAGCAAGCTTTAACGTTGTCAAAAAACAAAACTACTTTCTGTTCTTCTCACAAGTCACTTGTTTGTGGGAAATTACCTGCACCATAGAGATAGGATAGTATAGAGTTGCCATCAATGAAATAAACGTGGTATCAGATGAGCCATATTACTACCACCTAACGTCAAATTCGACAATCTTTGAATTTTCTGGAGGAATTGTTATTCTTGCGCCTGTTTCTAGTTAAATTATGTTTTTTTCTGCTTAATGATATACAATAAAATGTGTTCTGTAAGGCTGTAAGAAGAGACAGATAAGAAGAAAATTAGAGGAAAAACATATCATAGGTAGAAAGAAGTACCGAACAGATCCGCATTCGAAATTTTTGCTGTCTGTCTTGGTAATCCGATATCTTTTTATATGTGTATTTTATCGCCTGAAGAAAAATGGTTTATTTAATATTCAATTGACCTTATTCGAACAGGATTCCTAAAGACCCAACGCGTCATATTTTTTGGGTGTAATTTGTAGACAGAAAGAACTGGCAACTTAATTCAACCCTGATTTTTCCGCCATTTAGCCCTGTCCAGTGGTACTATTTTTCCTGACTCAATTGTACTCGTATGTCATAGCGTCTCTTCTCTATTATACCTCGATGACCTCCACAAGATCAGTAAGGAAAACTTGACATAAGATAAGTCTTATGGAAAATGATCAACTTTTCCGAGGAGGTTACATTCCTGGCAGATTGTAGCACTAGTATGGCTACTGACAAAAGTCTTCTTTGGTCGCATAAGAGTAGTCAAAAGGACCACAATCAAATCGATCCATCAACATCTCACCATTTAGCTTCCTGTAATAATGTAAATGCCAGTAAAAGCACTCGATAAACCTAAATTGAAGGAAAACTTGAAGAGAGCAAGAACCCCTATGATATCTTCAACAGAATATCAACATAATTTCCACTTCTGAAACGTTGCTACTTATTACCAAAGAAGTCGGATCTAACATGAATAGCAAAATTCTGATAGAACTCTGAGAGTTCAGCAATTTCGGAGGGGATGAAATCAAACTGTCGAACAAACTTCGAGGGTCACTTCATTTTCTTATTCATGAATAAGGGTGACTAGTCCCAAGGTGGGGATCCGAAATCGCAGAAACATGAGATCCGAGATTCCCTGACCTTTCTATTAAAATGATTCGCATACGGATACATCAAAGGGAAATTGGATACTTCTTGGAAATTTGAGACGGGGAATTTGACGCTTCATATATCTATGCTCGTAAGGCCAATTTCGATACGACCTCCGTTGATTCGAACCGGGATGTCTTTGTTTTTGCGAGGGGGAATATTGCTTTTTGAGCGCTCGAATGCTATACCGTTTCACCCAAATGTCTATAATTTTGGAATTTTGAGCCGAAAATGGTCCAAAACGATGAGGTTATATTCTGGGATGACGAACTCGTGGTCAAATTCAATTCTGTCCGTGGAGCCGTCTGTCCGGCCGTTAGCACAATAACTTTCGAAGGGATTGTCCCAGACTTGAAATTTTCAGGGTGAGTTCGATTCTCGAATGGCTCGGTTAAGTTCGTGAACCAGCCAAATCGTAAATGGTGTTCCTTAAAATATGGCCATTCGAAATTTTTGTTCCTCAATATCTCAGACAAAACGACACCCATTGGAATGAAATGTTACGGACATATGCAAGATGCTCATAATGAGCTTCATGAAAAATTTGGTGGCCATAGTGTGAACAGAACCATAGAATTGAATTGGAATATAGGAAAGAAGAAACTTCATATTTCCATAAAAAAATATCCGATAAGGATGAAATTTATTTTATGAATGAAGATTGATACACTGAATGTTCATGAAGAATTTTGTGGCCATAGCGATAACAGAACCACAGAAAATTGCATTGGAATATTGAAAAGAAGAATCTTTATGTTTCCATAACAGTATATCCGATTCAAGTGAAATTTTTCATGTGAATGAAGACAATTATACTGAATTTTGTGCCATAGAACATTTAATTGGAATATTGAAAAGAAGCATCTCTATATTTCCATAACAGAATAACAATTATACAGAATTTTGTGCCATAGAACCTTTAATTGGAATATTGAAAAGAAGAATCTCTATATTTCCATAACAGAATAACCGATTCAAGTGAAATTTATTTTGTGAATCGAAACTCATATACTCAATATTCATGCAGAATTTTGAGAGGATCGTATCATTAGAACCACAGAATTTGATTTTTGTAATTATTTATTTTTAACATATTTCATTTTTTGGATAACTTCCAGAATATGATTCCGATTGTGCTGATATTCTGCAGTTATATGTTTGGTATCAATCTCAAATCACATATAAAATTTTGAGGTAATAGTCTTATTGCTCTATGCTCAAAAGCTCCTGCTCAGGTTTTATCTTAATTTTTTTTGTTATTTCAGTGTTTTTGTTATTACGTAGCAAGAACGAGTATGAATAGATCATTATTTATAATTAAGCTTTACAAAATAAAAACCTCTAGGCCTCTGAAGAAAAAAAGAATTGTTATTTGCCGACTTCTTCACGTTGAAATACCTGCCTGAAAATATTGAAAGAATGCTATGACTCAAATGTTGTGCAAAATACTACTTAGGAGTAGAATGATTCATCTAATAAAATAGTTTATTGCCTTTGAATTCTGTGAGGTTACTCCACAACTTTTTTTTCCAACAAAGGAATCGAAAGGCGAGATATTGAAGTTTGAAGCTAACGATGTTTTCCTCAAGGCAGATTCTCATCGATTGACATACAGAAGCTATGATGTCGAGTCTTCTGCACGTCATTCAATGACGTACCTGCTTCAAGAAAAATAAGCATAAGCTAGAATCATCAATCTCTCCTTTCCATTCCTTTGTAAAAATGTAGAATTGAAAAGAAATCTGACATAATTCGAAGGCAATAAAACTATTAGACTATTTTTATCATGCTACTGCTACATAATATCAACCAGCTCTTACTCCTTCATCATATTTCAGTCATGACATTTTTTCTTTAAGTGCAAGCAGATATTTTCTAGAGGAGACATTTACAAAGGTAATTTTTTATTCCTTCAAAGGCATAGAGTTTGATAGTCTGTATAGTAATTATAAATAACGATCAATGCATGCTTGTCCATGCTGTTCTAATCCTAACAAAAAACTGAAATAATTAAAAAGAAAAAACAGAAAAATTCATGTCAAGTCTGATGCCAAAAATAATAAAAAGTAGGTACTCAGAATGGCCTGAATGTCATCTATCAAACATTCATCGTTTCGAGTTGATAATAATGATGACGAGGCAAAAACCAATATCAAGTTATCGGCATCTTTTCAACCAAGCAATAGCTATATTGAGGGGGGCCGAATCGATTCAGAAGCGACAATGGTGCCGTTAAAGTGACTACGAACGAAAATGTAACGCCACTCCCGATATCGTAAATTGGCAATAAAAATTCGCATTCGCAGCGTTCGGTAGTTCATTCAATCATCTCCTTCTGAGTCTTGTTCTCACATATGAAATTTTATTGGATATTAGATATTGTTTTCTATTTTACCCGCTTATGCGCTAACGATATAGACTTGTGAAGTATTTCCTCAGTTTTTCTCAGACGATTCGAAACGTATTCAGTTCTTTTTGAAATGGGGTTATAATCTCATTCAGTTTTGGGTAGGAGTTATCGTATTGTGGATGATAATAGGAATTTTTTCTATAATATGTTCATCGTGTGTATCGATAAACCCGGCTGGAAAAATTATTTTTTCTCCAACCATCAAAAAACGTTGACATTTTTGTACTATTTTCAGGTGCAAAAGTCATAAATTTCCTTACCGTACAAAAATTCACTCGTTACTTAGCAACACTTTTAATCCTAGGATTAAAAACGCTACTTTTAATCCTTGGATTAAAAGTAAATGCATTTGAAGTCTACTTGACAATCACTGTCATGATTCTGTGTTCAAATTCATAACCAAATTATGAACGATTTTTCACTAAAACCAATTTTATTGTAATTTTGACTTGGTTGGAGAAAAAATAGTATATATTATTCGGACTAAAAGTGCCTATTTTAACTCGCAATTTTGCATTCGCTCGGCTACACCTCGCAACTGCAAATATTGCTCGTAAAAAAAAGATGCACTTTTAATCCTTATAATATAATATACTATACTTGCACTATTCTAATAAATATTGGCCCTTATGGGCCAACGGAGGGATTTTTGGGGATATGCAACAACTCTTAATACCATATATCAGTTCTTGTGACCTTACAAGCATTATCATTCATTTACTGCTGGAGAGTTATACTTGAATGATTAATTGATTGATTCCCTTTTTACACTAGACCCAAGAATAACTTTTGTGAGTTCCCATACTAAAGGGTTTTCCAAAAAGAGGTGTTATTTTGAATAGCTCGCTAATTCGGTAGATGTCATGTTTGAAGCTGTCATTTTTTGACATTTGACAAGAAGAAACTACGCCATTAATAAAAATAGAACGATGCAGCTTCAATAATGCACTGAAATTATTAAAATTCACTATAAAAATGGCGAAAATTTGGCAGAGACGGTTCGTAACACTCGAACATTTTTGGGTCGTCGTGAAGCCCCTTGTCGGACCGTTATGAAGGAATTGGTGGAAAAATTTGAGCTGTTGGGACCAGTTAGTGATGTGAAGAATAAAACTCGTGCACATCGCTCAAGAGCAGCCGACAATATTGCTGTTGTAGCCGAAAGTGTTGAAGAAAACCCAGGTTTGTCCATTCCTCATCGTTCTTTGGAATGAGGCATTCCACAAACGTCAATAAATCGTATATTGCATGAAGATTTGGGTCTTAAGACTTATTAAGTTCAGTTAACACAAGAACTCAAGCCGGCAGATCATCAACAACGTCGTGTCTTTGCTCTGGAGGGAAAAGTTTCAGCACCATGTTATCTCTCGAAGAGGTATCACAATTGGCCACCGAGATCTTGTGATTTCACACCGAGCTACTTCTTCCTTCGGGGTCACGTGAAAGAGAAGGTCTACGCCAATAGCCCAGCGTCGATTCAAGACCTCAAAGATGGAATTCGTGAGGCTATCGAGGACATATTGAATGGTTAATTAATTGATTGATTCCTTTTTTGCACTGAGCCAAAGGATAACTATTGTGGCTTCCCATACTAAATATAAGTTAATTCCCAGAAAATTTCCTCCTACGCAATATTGATTATTTCTCAAGGAGACTTTGGTGGTTTCTCTTGCCAATTCAAATAAGTTTTTCATATGAGAGGTTTCCTTATCAATCTGGTATAGGTGATATTTCTAAACTCCTGAGAAGCTCAGTGTACAGCCTTAAGTCGTGTTTCAACAGCCTTGATAACTCTTTCAGCCTGGGCTGTTAACTCAGCTCTTCTCCTTTCAAGCCAACATCTCACCTGCCTTTATCATAGTACGTCTGGGCAAGAGCTTCCCATTTCCCTGAATGTCACGATGAGCATCAACCAGAAGTGAAACTAGCTAGACGATCTTCTCCAGAGTATTGGGGTATTGCAGTTCTGAATCTCCATTTGTTTGCAATAAGCTATCATAAGTAGCATCAGATGCCACCTGGCATCCAGCTTCCATGTACTGCCTGGACAGACAGACTTGGCACAAATCTTTGGATGAGGTACTTATATATTGCATATCCAATGAGCGTTTTCGAGATTCAACGACGACATGAAACGATGCACAGAAAACACCATACATACATAGAAGCAGCAAGACGAGAGATCGTCGAACCTGCCGATATAACCAATAATAATAAGGAATCTGGAATCCTTCCAGATCGCGCCAGATGCGCTTTCGGCACATCTCTTTATTGAGACATGACTCACTGAATATTGAATCGGAGAGATCCGGGCGTTATTTGAACGGCGCGGCGACGGGCGTCGGTGGCGTCTAGGGGGCGCCCTTCCTCCCTATTTATTTTTAAGATGGAATGTGTGGAGGGGTCGATACCCCGGATTCGAGAGACGTCGTTTTCGTCTTCGATATCTCCTCTTTTTTCGGGAAAGGGGAGATAGTGTTTCGTTCCCGGAGACAATCTCACTTTTATAGCTTCTGTCCGCAATAAAGGACGTGGTCCGAGGCTGTATTTTGTCGAGTTGTCACTTTCGAGGCGAATTTGGCCGTAGGAGAATGGGAGTTAGCCTTCTCTCGATGGGGTGGTTCTTCCGGCGAGGACATAGTCCAGGCGATAACTCAGGACTTGATGAGGTCGGAATATGATTTTTTGCTGATAAAAATGAGGAGGTTTATTCGTACAGTCTTTTACGTTTACGAACGGCTTTGAAGTAACGGTATTATATTACTGCTATAAACAGCGAAATTCGTAGAAAATGTAGAGGTTTTCTTCATATTAAAAATGAAATGATTTATTATCTGAGAGTAGATGGACTAAAGAGACCTTGTTGACTTTTCTTCGGCACTTATTCTATATTAGCTTTGAGTCGATGACATAGGAGTTCAGTGCGTTAACAGCCTTGATAGTTTCTTTTCGGGTTTCTTTTTATGCATTTTCCGATTGCAAGTATTTCTGCCTTAGGAACATTTGAATAGAAACCTATCGATTTGTTAACTTATACTTTAGCGCCGTCCCTTATCGTAGATTAGAACCATATGTATACCATTTGAAGGTAGTTTCTTTCCTCATTCTTCCTTTTTTCTTTTGTTTATTTCGGCTGAATATCTTTAGAGTGCACCTTCAAAAAACAAAGATAAAAAAGTATTGAACATCACCCCTGCGTCGTAAACCACAGGTCAGGTTGATTTCTTTTCCTTGAAACCTCTTCGATATTCGGAAAAAATTGTTTGTTATTCAACCAGTAATTTCTATCAAACCAAGTCTGATTTTTCAGATAATCTGGTGTGAAAAAATTTATTATATATTCTTTTGAATTGAGAGCTAACAAACTACATACATGAAACAAAAAAGTCCCAAACTGAGGTTGGTGCAAAACGGGTAACCATACTATTCTGGCGTATGATACCAGAGCATAGAGAAAAACCCCAGTAGAAAAAATCCTGTCTCGCCGTTTTAACAAAATTGAAACTCAAAACTATTCGAATAAATACGTTCAATATTTAGATACAGAATACTTAATTCCTGCTCTTGGGCCAGAAGGGTGTTTCAAACTAGGCCTGGCATTTCAAGTGATGATTTTTCGAATATCCTGTTCTTCTAAGACCGCTTCAGGACCCTATTGAAGGGTAATCATCTCCCATAGATTTAAATAATGGTATTTCATCCTAAGTTTTGAAATAAATTTCGGAATTATGATAAAGAACGTGTGACAAACTTATATCAAAATGACATCCAATGGCATTTCGACCTAAATATCAACTTAAATTTCGGAATACTGATATTAAACACCAAAAATACCTAGAATTAGAAAAGATCCCGATATTCCCCTTCTCCAGTTGGTTCAAGTCCTGGTCTAATTTGACATATTTTCTGACTCCATTGAATTCTAATCAAGATGACCTCATATTCATGTCAGAAAGCATAATGGTGAAAACTGTTCATGCAAGTTCATAATAAGGAACACTCATTGAAGGAAACCTCGTATTAAGATGTATCCACATCATCACTCTCTCCATACTTAACCCCAAACTCTCCAGAACCATCTCCCGAAGGAAAACACCAACCATAATACCTAATAATTCCCCTTCACGACGAAAATAAAACGGAATTTCGAAAATCGAACAACAACGGGCCGCAAGAAATACGCGTGGAGCATCGGAGAACATTATTCCATCATCTTCTCATCCCTTCCCTTGGTCCCCTGAGAGCTCGAGGAAACTGGATCGGTAGGTCACGTGCACGGTCGCGTGGCAGCTGCTGCCCCGCAAAAAAAAGTTGAAAAAGCAGCGGGTGGAATTACGATGCACTTTGTCCCACTTATGGAGAGATTAAACGCACGATACCGGGATGGGATAGATTTAGAGTGCTGGCGGAATCTCCATAAAGGCTGGATAGAAACGAATGGAAAGTATGCTACTTCGAGGGCGAGCACAGTTTAGAATCAGTTTCAAAGATATTACTTTTATTTCATGAAAAATTAGGTACCACTGTTTTGAAATTTTCATGGTATTACTTTGTATTCTTTGGTTGCTGTTCCATGACAAAGGGAAGTCAACGTGTTGTTCTGCAAGTGGAAAACAGTTCAAACAATCCCTGTTGTAGAACAGAGTAGGGATCAACTGTATCATAATAGAATTGAATGCTTATGAAATAGGGCAAAATTCCCATCAACACCTACTGATAAAATGAAATCTAATTGATGTTTGTTATTGCACTTTTTTTGCCTAAACTACTTGGTGAATTGTTATGATTTTTAACATATGTGTGGTTGATAGTTCTAGAAAGAATTCAAGCAAACTTTTTATTTCAATAATGATCATTTTATGATTGAAGGAATCAAGGAACACTGGAAAGTATGCCACTTCGAGGACGAGCACAGTTTACAATTAATTTCAGAGATTTAGGTTTTCTGTTGTGAAAAAATTTCTACCACTATTTTGTTATAGCTTGTGTATCATTCGGTTGTTATTCCATGAAAATGGAAATACATCGTGTTGATATGCAAGTGGAAAAAAAATTCAAACAATAACATCCTCGTTGCTGTCAAACTAATATGGGGTCTACCGTCTACCCTATCAAAAAAGGTTTGAATGAATATAAAATTGGATCGAATTCCCATCCATACTGAAAAATGAGCTCGAACTTGCACATTTTTGTCTAAATTACATTGTAAGAAGAATAAAACTTTTGTACCAATAGAAAAGGAGATAACTATCTTAGTATTATTATGTTGCCTGTGATAGTCAGATGGCACTGAAACAACCGTTGATTCTAAATCAAGGACAATTTTTAGCTGTAAACAATCCCTCACAACGAGCTTATTCTAGTTGGGGCAATAAGAAAGCTGTCACCTATTCGGAAAGAGGAGCAGAAACCCTTTTCGTGAGACTTCCACACAATGATTAGGAGATCGATCTTTGGGAAAAAAGAGAATTACTGGATTAGCATACCAGGTCGAAGGCAAGCAGAAAGACTGATAGCCTCTTCATAAGAGGAGGCCGAAGAAGTTTTATCACTGTGGAAAAACGGGTAAAGGCTTCTCAAAGGCCATAGTTTCGTGAGATATCGCATGCACAAGATCGGAAAGGAAAACTCAGACATCTGTAGGTTATGTGGATCGGTCACAAAAACCACCGGGTACATATACTATGCCCAAGCAATGTGGACAAATACCAGGCTATCCACCAGGTGGCATGACATTAACGCCAGCCGACATAACAGCAAAGTCTTCAACTAGGAAAACAGCCAATTTTGCGAAGGAGTTGACATTCCTTGGCAAAATGTAGCTCTTCTATGGTATCGCACGGTTCATTCAGTTTCATTATGACGAACTCATTTAGGAAGAATTGTACATAAAGCTCAACATTCTTGATATTCATGACACATTTTTGCACTCACTACATAATCATTTCCGATATATTTCCTCAAAAAGCTCTAGTATCTGATTAATCAACTTGAATACATTCAAAAGGTAGCAGTGTCTACGCATCTTGGAAAAAGCAGGTAGAAATTGACAGCTGTTGAAAGATTAACGTTGATTTGTTTTCTCACAGCACAATAAGACGGTTCGTTAAAGACAGGAAACACAAGGATAAGGAGAATGGGTAAAAAGATCATCAGATGCTCCTACATCACCAGATTTAGCCACAAAAAAGACCGTGTTGTAATTTGGGTTCGGTTCGAACAGGAAAAGGACGACAAGATTCAATCGAAGATAACAGAAGTTTCCAGGCCCCATCTGATAAGAAGTTGATCGCTTACCTCTTCCTGCCTTAATTTCGTTCTGAACTTCTGGTGTATACTAACCTGAAAAGAAAAGAAAAAACGTTAGTTATACAATATTACGAGTCGAAGAGAAAAGCATGTTTCACGAAATTATAACTTTGAAGTGTAAGTCTTCAAGGCGTACTCTAACTGTAAGCATAGATTCTTTTCATCATATCGTTGCCATGACTCAGTGGGTCAGAGCATCAGGTTAGTAATAGAAGGGTTGCGAATACGATCTTCGATCAGGAAATGAATTTTCCAGTCGGTATCAGCCACCATTCACTGCTTCGTGAACAAATAGCAGTGCTGCGCTTGAGCTACCGTAAGGACACAGGTGTAAAGCCTGCACATAACACAATATGTGCGTTTGTATATAATAAGGTAGACTTTATTTTTGAATTGATATATTATAATTATACACACCTTTTATATTTACACACCGAGTGATCCACAGAGATTCAATCATGTATGTTTTAATCGGTGAAGCTTATGTATTGGACAAAAACATCCAGATTTTTCATATCCGACGTTTATTCTTACGCACAAAATGATCTACAGAGACTGATTATTTATTTTGACGCTTATATTTAAATATACCGTTGTTTCACCTTGGATACTCGACATATCGTTAGTCCCGTTGAACTGGGACTATAAACACTTCAATAATTTTTGCACACCAAATGTTCCAAAAAGATTCAATCATCCATGTTTTATTTGGTAAAGCCCATATAATGGACCAAATTATCCTGATTTTTCATATCCGTTTATTTTTATGCACAAAATGGTCTACAGAGACTGATTTTATTTATTTCGGCAAAAATTACATGCAAATATCTTTTTTTTACCTTGAATACGCAACATATCGAAGTCCAGTTGAAAGGGGGGAGGGGGACAGGCTGACCAGAGTCCACAACTAATGACAAATAAACAGAATCGAAAAAGAGTGAATGTCACAGAGGTCCCATTCGCCGGCGTCCAATTAGCGAGTATTCGGTACGATCCAATTTAAACAAATATTGAGCGAATCGATGGATGTGGAATAGAATACCATCGACGGTAACTAAACCAATTTGGTGGTTCATGGAATCAGTTACCTTTTCCCATTCTAATACGTTCAATCGGCGATCGAATTTCATTCTTATTTTTTGATTGGAACTGGATTGGGTTAGAATTTCAACTTAAGTTTTCCGTATTCATTATAGAGGTCCTGTTAAGGAGACATGAGATTATTTTGGAAACGCTCAGTAACTTCTTACTCTACCGAGATATTCTATGCTGAGTATGACCTTGATACCAACAACGAGGTTATTATGGGTAATTGCCAAGATAGTCTGGAAAAGTTAGGACGAATTTGCCATTATCATGTCATTTGTTATACAACCAGATTCTTTGGAAAGAAAGAAGCAGGCGTTCCAGAGATCTGATGACATCCAATATCTGTGAAGGCTTCAACGAAGCTAGTTCATCTCTCTTCCAAGTTTCTTGCCCAAGGCATTCTCTCCTTAGGCTGGCAATGCCAAAGCATTTCGTGATTAGGTGAATGAAAGTTTTTTCCTCCTCCCCACAGAAGCTACACTCGTCAATGTCCGATAATCCCATCCACAATAGTTGCTTCCTGGGGCGACAATGTCCTGTAAAAAGCCAGTGAGCAGGTGTAATTGTTTCTTAACAAGATCCAGATATCTTTTGGACTTGCTGTTTCAAAGTTCCGAAGGAACTCAGTGAAATAATCGATCCCTGGGAGATTTTCTCTCGGCTTTCTGCGTCTCCAGAAACTCCTTCTTATAGGTACATTTATCTATACCACAGAAGGGGCTAATGAGTGACATTCGTGCGCCCTGTTTGGCAAGAGTATTGGCCTCTTCGTTTCCTCTGATTCCCAGATTAAAAAGACCTTATTTTTTTTGCCTACCTCAATGAGTTTGTGCCGGCACTCCCAGATCATCTTTGAGTCGATGACGTAGGAGCTCAGTGCTTTTAATAGCAGCTCGACTATCTAAGTGTATGGCTATATCGCATTCCTGGTAGTTTTTTTCTAGATTCATATCTGAACATCTTTCAATAGCTAAGATTTCCGCTTGAAAGACGCTCATACAGGAGCCTAGCGACAGTGTACACTCGATACTTGGCCTGTATATCAGTATATCAGCGCCAGCTCCTTTTTTTATTTAACAATGTCCTGAAGTTTTTCTTAGTGCTTACTTTCTTGATCACTGAGAAAAATTTCAGGGCATTGCTAAGTAAAAGAGAGGAAAAGAAAATACCGTAAAATGGTATACTGAAGTAGATGACCCCCTTGAAAATCCACAATCATTTAAGGTCTAGAAGAGCATCCCTTCTGGAACATTAATGATTCCTTCTGGAGTATTCTTTTACTTGCCTACTTGCCATGAAATCAAAATATTTGTCCCACATATTGAAGATATCCACATTCCACATCCTTCCTCAATATTTAAGTTGCACTTACTGCAACTCATAATGAAGCTCTCTCTCCCCTCTGCATCATGAAGCCCATCGAGTTTGTCTCTCCCAACACGTTTCGCGACAACGTTGCCACGTTTATGGCAGCTTATCGTAAAAAAGTTCGCTCTTGTGATTGAATTCTGACCGACAGACGGACCGACGTATCGAAAATACCCGCTCGTTGTCGGCAGAGATTTCATCGGATTAAGCAATTACGCTGCAGAGTTCAATTGACAGAATGCGAAATTAGTTTTTGCGGCGTCACCATCACCAACGTCCCGGCGGGCGCCGATCGAACTTCCTTTGTTTTCGTTGCGTATTTCCGATTAGCGAACGACCGCGGTTAGTATGACGAGTTTGCTAAAAAAATTCCATTTAGCTGGCATGGTCGTGTCCGAGAGGCTGTGAGGAAAGAAAAAGAGAATTGCGATTTGATCCGATATAATCGTTGCCATCAATTGTCTGATTGATTATATTCAAATAATAACACTGCTTTGAACTGCTATGATTAGGGGAAACGATAAAAGATAAATTGAGTAAGCGAAACCAGACTCTGAAATTTCAAAATGAAGATTCAACGTCTATAGGACTATTTAAATCTATGGGAGATTATTAACCTTCAATAGGGTCCTGTAGCGGTCTTAGACGATCAGGAGATTCGAAAAATCATCACTTGGAAGGCCAGACCTGGTTTTAAACACCCTCTTGGCCCAAAGGCATGAATTAAGTATTTTGAATCTGAATATTGAAGGTATTTATTCGAATTATATAATTATATCGTAGGATTAAGATATCAATTTAATCGATTTAAGGAGAAATATCGAAGTGAAGAAAGAAGATCCACAACAAGAACTGTTCCTGCTGATGAAACTCGAGTGGGACATACTGTTTTGAGTGGAAAGGAAAATTTCAGAGGGGGGGTTTATTTTATTATAATTGACTATCTAACAAGAGATTTGAATGAGCGTAAAAATTACTACAAGGGTTTTGCAGTTTTGCTACGAAATTCTCCTTTTTGTTAAAATTTCAATCGATTAGTTCTGAAGAATTAGGAGTAGCGGTTACTAATCTCATCTCTAGTTTTCCTGACGATTCAGATGAAAAACTTCACGATGAATGTTTGCACTTCAAATCCTACTTAGCTCAGTTAGAACAACATCCAAAAACTCTACACCAGATGAGTTCCTTCAATATAAATGATAAAAGCTTAGTGCAAGTGTTTCCCTATATCGATATTACAATTAGAATGTTTTTATGCACTTTTGCAACGAACTGTTCAGCAGAGATATCGTTTTCAGCATTGAAGCGAATTTTGTCGTATTTGCGATCTAGCATGTCTCAAGAGTTTGTCTTATTTCCAGATAGAAAATTGTCTTCATCAACTCCAGCGAAAATCTCTCAATTAGGAAGTTCGAATTTTTTAAATTCTCTTGACTCAGAGGGCAGCAAATTGTTTTTGGCCTAGAGGAGGCCCTGCTAGGTGGCGCGACCTTGACGCCAGCCAAAATAAAAGCCTCTAAGGTCTCTAAGGAAAATAATTTACTTTGCGAATGAGGTTACATTCCTGAGCAAAATATAGCTTTAGAATGGTAACACACAAAAAACCTCAATCTAATTCTAAAACAATACAAACTGTTTACGCCCTGGCAGAATTTCTTCACAATCTTAATCAGTAATTCTAATCTGGCTGTCCAAGACAACTCCAGCTCGAAATTCGTAACATAGCGAAATGGAGAGATTACTTCCTCTGATCCAAGCCCCAACAAGCAGCTAAATACCGTTTCCCCAATCATCAGAAAATCTGATAAACCCCATTAAGGTAACGAATGGAGCGCGTATCCCACAATTTTTCTATTTGTCGAACCGACCTAAGGCCCTGTATCGCGGTGGATCTCCTTACTTCACAAACCGCCCATTATTACGTTGATCGCTGTTGTTTCAATTAAAAATGACGAATTGAGGTCAAACACGAACAATGGCATCGCACGTATCGTGAGAACGTTGCAGTATCTTTTCGCTGATAAAAAGAGCCAGTTATAGGTTATCTCCCTATATGAGGACTCGTGTAGATGCAGACCTTTACACAGATACATGCATTTCGACTTGCGAAATATTTGCGTTGACTCATATGAAACATGATTCGAGATTTCGAATCTGTAAATTCTTATTTTCGGGTCATTCTCAATTCACCTCAATTAAATCTAAAATTCCTTCAAGTATTTTCTTATCCTCTTATATGCTGATGACCTTAGGATCTTCAAAAGGAGTTCAGGATTCTTTCAGAAAGATTTGCAATTCACTGCTTCCGTTGAAATATGACAAGTGTGCATGCATTTCGCCCACGAAGAAATAAAAATTTGAAAATTTTCAAAACGTTTTAGGTATAGTCCGTTCACGAAAGGTTGAGCACATAGTAGGCGTTTCTTAATTTATCTGAAGTTGGCAGTATTTACTGTCATAAAGTAAAATGAAGTCAACGTTGCCGAATGTACCCGGTCTGGTCCGACGAGCTTGCGAGATATCAGAGAACTCTATGCAATATTGACAACATTGCGTATCAATCTGACAAGAAAATAAAGAACATAACCTAAAATTTCAATATACACAGTGGAATTTGCCAAATTTCCATGGCCAACCGATGGCTCAACCTTTCGTGAACGGACTATATTTATATTCCTTTAAGATATGGCTTTACAAAATGTCTTGTATATCAAAGAGTACAAGTTCGAAATGAATGTGCGTATGATACAAGAGTACAGACTTATTTCTCTCCGTATAAATGTAGTATTGAATTTGTTTCAAGAATAAGCTGAAATATTGATATCAATGGGAACGTTTTTTTTCCTTTCGAGGAAATAGTGTAGTATATAGTATAGTATAGTCCGTACACGAAAGTTTGAGCGCATAGTAAGCGTTTGATTATTTATCTGGAGTTGGTAGTATTTGCTGTCGTAACCAGAGACTTATAAAAGAATGGACAGGACGTGTGAGAGAGAATATAGACTTCAGACAAGGATAGAATAATATTAGTACGAAGCACAGAATATATAATAAAAACATTGGATCGAATCAGATATTTTTTTGTTCTGTCAGTTTTCCAACACTATGAGAGAGATACTGTGAAGGATGGAGTAATATTAGTTTAGTTTTTTCTATGCACCACACTAATATTACTCCATCCTTCACAGTATCTCTCTCTTATGTTGGGAGCAAGAAACTCAGTGCGAAAATCACGTGACGCCCTGTCCATCATTTTATATGTCTATGGTCGTAACGTAAATAAAAGTCAACGTTGCCGAATGTACCCGGCCTCCTCCGACGAGCTTGCGAGTTATCCGCGAACTATATGCAATATTGACAACATTGGGTATCAATCTGACAAAAAAATAAGCAACATAATCTAAAATTTCAATACACACAGTGGAATATGCCTAATTGTCATGGCCAACCGACGCCATTCAATGAACGGACTATATGTAATTTTTAATAGAAACTGGGAGAAAGTGATGAGTACTTAATACGAATATAACCTCTCAAATGTCAGTCATTGTCATACTTTTCCTTCAAATTCCTTCAATACTAGAGACAAGATGCTCCTCATTACGAGGGTTTATCAAACTAGGTCTAGCCCTCCAAGTGATGATTTTCCAGAATATCAGATCTTTAAAGAACTGTCAACAAACCCATAATACTGATTGATCACCTCTCTTGAATTTAAAGAGCGACCATTAGACTTAAAAATCAAATTCATTTTCCGAATAATAATAAGAATTGTAAAGAACTTACATAATATATCAAAATGACATTAACACGAGAACATCATTTCTGAAGAAATTTGAAGGTTTTCATTCCCAGTCTCCGAAACAGAAATAATTGGACAAAATTTTAATCAAGATGAAATGCTTCAGCTAAAATTTTCGCACTAATTTGTCAGGAGCAAATTGGTATTGAAAAAATTGTTGCCTAACAGCGAAAATAAAAAAAGAAATAAATGAAAAGGATAAATTTGTAAAATCTGAAGAAGTGATATAGACACCGAAACGTTACATTATCCTTTTCATTTATTTCCTTTTTTATTTTTGCTGTTAAGCAACAATTTTTTCCACAACAATTTGCTCCTGACAAATTAGTGCAAATATTTTCGCAGGAGCATTTCATCTTAATTGAATTTTTTTTATTATTTCTGTTTCGGAGATTGCGAGTGAAAAAAAGTCACCAGATTATATTTCAATCGATATCTGAGAGAACATCATTGTCAGGTAAGCCAAATTGAGTATCCTGGTATTCACCTTGACACAAAATTGAACTTATTTCATATTGTAGCTAAATTTAAGATTTCCTATTTAAATTGTATATTAAAGATTGCCATGCAGTCTTCATACAACTCCTTTGTTTACACTGAACTAAAAAACGTGTTGTATGGTCTTCATACCAAATTATTCACAAGCTGCGTTGCTCTTTTTGACAGTCAACTTAGCTAGTTTTATAGCGATGAATCTGATATAATCCTCATTTCAAAAATCACAAGCATCATCCAGTATAATCCAAATCTCTTAAGTTTAAACACGTCCGATTTCAAATACGCTTATATAGAAATATTTTATTGCACCATAAAATCTCGACCTAAACCTTATCATCAAGAATTCTATGCGATCTCACCCTACCTACTCAAGACTACAAAAATCAAGCCTATGCTCTCGCAAAGGTAAACACCTCCAACTTGCCAGATGCATAAATAACCACTACGTTGAAAGACAAGGTGGCTGAGAGATCACAGCGGACCTGTTCACTTATGGTCCTCCGATCCGGATAAAAAGGGCCAACGCCAACGATGAGCGACTGATGTCCACAGACATCTGCACCATTACTATAGATCTACAAAGACTCAACTCTCTGATAGGTCCCTTTATGAAACAAAGCTTTTGTAGGTGTATATCGAACACCTGGTATCAGGCAAAAATCGACCTTTATAACGGATATAATGTACGGTGGTAAAAACTTGACGGTCTCTTAGAACAGCGCAAACCGAACGTAACAAAAAGAGATGGAATGACTGTATCTTTTGTTATCTACGGAGGTAGCACAGAAGACGAAGGCTGATATATTGAGATGGAATCTAGGAACCCGTGAGAATAAAACTGGAGTTTTCGTTACAGTTTTGAAACCCACATAAGGGTTTTATGTTGGGACAGAGTAATCAAGTGCCACGGAAAATCCTTGATATTCTGCCAGTGGCGGATCTAGAATTGATTCTGCTATGTTTTATTATGAATAGAGACCGGATTATATGCAACATAAAATACGTTGTTTATGCCTGCGAAGATGCATAAAAAATGCTTGAAATGTGCACGAAAATAGGCATAATATGCACGAAATGCAGAATATGCAATATTGAATAATGAAATTTGGGAAGGAGTTTTTATTTCAAATTCAACATATCAATAACTATTAACAAAATGGTATTAAAATTTAATTCAACTTTTTTTGTAAACGTTTGCAATTAAATATTGTTCCAAATGTTCAATTGTTAAATTTTGTCTTCGATCATTTTGAATATTTTTTTTATGTGGAAAAGGTTCGCTGCACATCTACGGACGTAACTGGGGAGAATATGAATCTGGTGATATGTTCTCCCTTAAAGTTTCAGGTTTAACTTCTGCTGTCCCATTAATAAAACTTTCGATAAGAGACATATCTTCGAAACCCGGATTTCAATATCCTTTCAAACTTCTCTTGATTTCATTTTGCGTATTAAACTCATTATTTGGATACTTTCGTAGCGCGTCTACTAATACTGCGTTCCAGAATGCGATAAAATTGATTCGCAAATCTGACAAAAGTCACAATTATAAATAAGTATTCTTACTCAGAAAGCCTCATATTTGTGGAATTTGGTCGGATTCAGTACTTTAATCGCATTTCGGAATGCAGGAAAGAAAATATATACTGAAAAAATGCATCATAACTGGATCTTAGCTGAAATATGCAAATACTGCTGAAGATGTCTTAATATACAAATGCATATAATCCGGTCTCTAATTATAAATTAAATGGGTATTTTTCAAAGTTCTATGTATCATGAAATTTCTAACTTTCAAAAATAGTCACATTTCCTGAGTTCCAATGCAGAAAAAAATCTGCCATGGCTTCTATAGCACAATAGTGCTATGACACATGACACATGCAACGATAGGTATTTCCCAATGATTTCCAGAACTTATCATTTCAGCAGTACTTGAGCCTCAGAAAATCATTTTCTAATAAGTAGTCAGGTTTTCGAGAAATCATCTTAGATAAGCTAGCGAATTCAAATCTATATTGGCGGATTACTGTGACGTACGCATCAGCATTCACTCCATAAGTTGAATGTTTGATCACAGTTCAAAACAATGCCCAACTGGCCATTCTGTTTGAATCGTCCGTACTAAATATGCTTGCGTAAGAGCAAACTCGATTTTTTCCAATCAGTTCCAAAAGCACCAATAAGTACCAATTAGGCAATAAATATTGATGTATTAATTCCAGAGAAATTTGAAAATATTGGTGCTGAGCGTGGCGTCGGTACCAAAAACTTGAATTGCCTGTTCCTCAAAAACCACAATGATACAAAAAAAGTATTATATGCCACAAATAGGCATTAATTAGTAACTCAATATTGGAACAAGTTTTCGTAATTAGTTCTTTCAAGATTTCCAGATAAATCTGTCAATTGATAGATTGAAAAGTGATAATTGACAGATTAAATCTGTCAATAAGCAGATTTTTATTTTATCGCAGTGATTGATATAATAGTTTGAGCCGTCGGTTGGCCATGACAATTTGGCATATTCCACTGTGTATATTAAAAATTTAGGTTATGTTGTTCATTTTATTGTCAGATTGATAAGTAATGTTGTCAATATTGCATATAGTTCTCTGATAACTCCCAAGCTCGTCGGACTAGGCCGGGTACATTCGGCAACGTTGACTTTATTTTACGTTATGACAGCAAATACTGCCAACTGCAGATAAATAAACAAACGCCTACTATTAGCTCAAACTTTCATGAACAGAAAATACGTGATTATGATTAAAAAAAAAATTGGGAAGACTTTAAATTTTCCGTTGGATAGAAAGAAGTCCGCAGTCCGACTACTACCAGCCCTATTTTCTTCCCAATCCGTTTGCTCAACAAACAATCCATAAAAGTCTCCTATATTCGTTTCGGCGGATCTCTCGGCACGTCGACGTAAGTATTCCATCTTCCAATTTCATAACTTCCGAATTCGAAACCGTGCCATCTTTCGCAAGAGAAAACACGTCGTCGAGACTCTCGTATAAGCGCGTATGATCGAGGTTTTCGAATACAATATAAATATTTTCGCTATTACGCTCTGTGAGGTAATGTTTGGAAAATACTTCAGAAAGCTTTTGTCGTAGTCGACGATTGCGAAACGGCTTTGTCGCTGTAGGTACTCGAGAGTTGAAATGTAACCAGATATCCAGTCATCGCGTTTCTGTTTGCTCGACATTCAGCAAATATAGGGCTTGTTGCACTAGTGGATTGTTACGGCGTTATTCCTGTGATATCAGAAATGAGTTGAGAAATATAAAATTCCTAATTGCATCTGCTGAAGGGAGATTATAAGAAAAAACGAATCAATTCATACATTGAAAAAGATTGAAATAATAGACGTCTGGAAATATCTTTCATTTTTTACGGTTATAGTGTTCGAATATATAATAAAGGCAAAAAGGGCTTTTTCATTTCTTCCCCAAATAAAGAGAACTTTTCAGTTGTCAACAACAAACTGGCTGATATGGATAATGCCAATATAATTATGATAAACATATAGGTGTAGGTACCAACATCTCTGAATATAAAAAGCAATTGCAGTTCGTAAGTCTCGCTAAAACTCGAGAATGGCTGAACCGATTTATCTTATCTTGGCCTTGAAATGTTCGTGGAAGTTTAAGAAAAGTTTTGAAGGCGAAAGAAATCCATTCTCGGCTACAGAAACCACAATATTGGCCATAATAGAGTGCGCTATGAATAATTTTGCATATAGCCCGTTCATGAAAGTTTGAGCGCATAGTAGGACTTTGTTCATTTATCTGAAGTTGGCAGTATTTGCTATCATAACGTAAAATAAAGTCAACGTTGCCGAATGTACCTGGTCTCGTCCGACGAGCTTGCCAGTTATCAGATAACTCTATGCAATATTGACAACATTGCGTATCAATCTGACAAGAAAATAAAGAACATAACCAAAAATTTCAATATACACAGTGAAATATGCCAAATTTCCATGGCCAACGCACGGCTCAAACTTTCGTGAACGGACTATAGATTTATAATACTAACTAGATGCCGAACTTGTCAAAAATTTTGAGGCAAACGGCGGCCATTTGCAGTTTGGGTTGGTACAGATGGCATAGAACGTCAAAATATTCGAGTTTCATCCCAAACTGCAAATGGCGGCCCTTGCCTCACTCTTTTCTACGTTGTAAGATAGGAAGTTCGACGTCCAGTTAGTATTATTTAGTCCGTTCAAGAAAGGTTGAGCCATTGGTTGGCCATGAAAATTTGACATATTTCACTGTGTATATTAAAATGTTAGGTTATGTTCTTGATTTTCTTGTCAGATTGATACGCAATGTTGTCAATATTGCATAGAGTTCTCTGATAACTAGCAAGCTCGTCGGACGGAGCCGGGTACATTCGGCAACGTTGTCTTTATTTCACGATATGATATGCAAATACTGCCAACTTCAGATAAATAAACAAACGCCTACTATGCGCTCAAACTTTCGTGATCGGACTATAGAGCCATGTAATTTTGACGGTTTGAATAACTATTGTCAAATTTAAAATTCAAAATTCTCCTTAATGAAACGTATAGAAGCAATAAAAGATAAGGTTTAGTATTTATTGACTTATTAGTACAGTCAAAATACCATCAAAACGCAGAGGGGCAAATTTTAGTTGTAGAATAAACCATTCTGGACTTTAGAGAGATAGAAGGGCTCAAAAATCGGGCGAACAAATTCAACAGGAAAATGCAGATGTGCGTGTTAACATGAAGCAGTTACGTGCAACATAATCGCAAGAGGCAAGAAATGACATAAATAACGATTTGAACAAAGAGAAGGGCGCAGATTCGTATAGTGGACAGACGCGAATCAGAAAAGTGAAAAAGTATTTTCTACAAATAATGTAGATTAATGGCAAAACAACGTAAACCGGACCAGCTAGTGACGAAATAAAATTTCGATGATCGAATGTACACACTCAGCCAACGAAAATGAAAAATTCATGTTCACTTTTGAACAGACTTCGACATGAAGCACTCGACGAATGAATGTACTGACAGTACGCTACGTGTCGCTATGACGAAATTGAAGCCGGTTTTATCTAAATTTACCGAATGTCCGAACGGACGGATCGTGTAATAATTTATAGACGAATATTGATTTCTGTGTTCGGACATAGAAACGCTCTGACGAACATCCGTGATGCAGTTCGAAATCATCGGTCCCGAGCCGGTTGACGCCGTAAATCACGATGTAAAATGTTATATTGCCCCTGTAATTGCTGAATAAATCATAAATTCGGTTCTCTGGCGTAATGATGTTTTTTGGACAGGATGACTAATCGAGATATCGAAATATGTTTTAGGGCTATTGAATCTTCCGTATTTCAAGAGAATTGTACCCTAATAATTACAAAATTTGACCTAACTTTAAGCTTTGTTTCATGTACAGATATGAAAAAACTTAAGCGCTCGTTCTTTGGTGAAGGAATAAGACTATTACCTAAAATTTTTATATGGGATTTGAGATTGATACCAAATATATCAATGCAGAATCTCAGCACAATCTAAATTATATTCTGGTAATTATCAAACAAAATGAAACATGTGGAAAATAAATGATTACAAAAATTAACTTCTATGGTTCTGATTAAGCGATCCTCTCAAAATTTTGCATAAGCATACAGTATATCAGTTTCGATTCACAAAATGAATTTCACTTGAATCTGATATCGTCTTATGGAAATATATAGATTCTTCTTTTCAATATTCCAGTTGAATATTCTATGATCCTGTTGCCACTATGGCCACAAAATTCTGCATGAACATTCAGTGTATCAATCTTCATTCATAAAATTAATTTCATCCAAATCGGATTTTTTCCATGGAAATATGAAGTTCATGTTTATACTTTTCAATATTCCAATTTGATTTTCTATGGTTCTGTCCACACTATGGCCTCCAAATTTTGCATGGAGCATCTTGCATAAGGCCTCAAAATTTCATTTCGATGGGTTTTGTTATGTCTGAGGTATTGAGGAACAAAAATTTTGAATGGCCATATTTTATGAAACACCGTGTACGACTTGGCTGGTTAATGAACTTAACCGAGCCATTTGGAGCCCGAACTCATCCTGGATATTTCAAGTCTCTAGGGCAATTCCTACGAAAGTTATTGTACAAAATTTAATTTGACCACGAACTTAACAGGGAGTAGATCCCTATAGTTTGAGACCATTCGCGGCTCACAATTCGAAAATTACAGACATTTGGCAAAAACGATAAAGCGCTCGTTTAAGAAAATGAGCGTTAAAAAAAGTTATTTTATAAAATACGAAATCAACTATTTAATTATGTTGAGAATCATTAAAGAAATGGAGAAAATATTTTTGTATTGAACAAACTTTATTTTTTGATTAGGTCTTTTCCTTTTGATCGCGAATACAGCGTGCCAAGAAGTAAATTATGTAACTCGTTAATAATTCTCTAAGAATTCTCAAGGAAAATTCTCGCATCTATGGATTTTTATTTCAAACGATAAGATTTTTTGAATTTTAATATTTTTTTACCCCTCTGACATATCAATTGAAAGGTAATCTGATTACTTACTCATTTCATCAGACATTTGAAAAAAAAGGTGCTGAGTGTAGGGAAGCGAGAGATTTCAAATTCAAACAAGCAAAGGAAAACCTGCGTTTCAAACTGGATTGTGATTTTTCTTCCATAATAATTAACAATAATGGTCTGATTGCAGCACAATCATCACAATTTATGAATCATTTTTTATTTTTCAATGAAAAACAGTAAAAACAATTCTACTTTCAGCCACATCGGTGAAAATATAATCAAATAACCTTCGATATAATGTATTACAAGATAAATATTTCTATTAGAAAAAATTAGGTACAGTGGTGCGTAGGGGGTGCGAAATATCAAATTCAAAAAAGCATAAGATAAATTGCTAATGAACTTAAAAATCGACGAATGCGATTATTTTCCCTTTATAATTCTTGTGGTGCCAGAATTATTGACGAGTTACGTTACTCTTTTGGCACACTGATGTAGATTCAAATTAGCACCCGTAGAATCTCCCGACTAAAAAATCGTGGCAATAAGCCACAATCTCAACGAACATTGATTACCGCGTACTCTCAAAAGCGGGGTGGCGTAAGAACACCATCAATCTCCCGGAACCCGGAGTCGCCCGTTTAAAAAAAAGCTGCAAAAAGGGACTCCCCCAATTCATTTGCCGATTCGCTTTCAATTGTCGGCTTTCGGCGGGGATTCGAATAAGACGGATGGAATCTGAATGTATTCCGGGTCCATTCAGGTTGAAACCGACTGACGGACGGACGGGCGGGCGGGCGTGCCGCGTTGGGCGGAACCACCCGCCGCCCGGAATGAGGAAATGGGAGTCGGTCCTTTGTTCCGCGAAAATTCCGACCGAGATGGATTTTTGTAGCCTTTATTCGGGTTTTCTGAGCGGTATCCTAATTTTGACGCAAGGATTTTTCGATAAGTCTTGTACAGTTTCAATTTTAGGAATGAATTTCCAAATGGTACACCTTGGTTTGAAATGAAATATGTTTCCCTCTCAACTGCTACATAATAAAGATCTCAGAGTAAGAGATGCCCCTACGCTTGAATAGTACTGCATCGTTATTAACCAAGATCTAGAGTGAGATGGAATAAATTTCATTGCCGCACTGGATGAAGTACACAATAGGTTATATTTTGATTTCTACAATTCCTGAATATAATACAATATTTGCCATAGCTAAAATTAGCGGAAAACCCTTAAGAAATAATATACAAAGCAGTAAAATAATTCAGTTTATCAACGCCATATCGAAATGAAAATATAAACACGACGCATCTAGTATCTAACTAAACACTAACAGACGATGTTGCCAAACTGACAGAATTGTCTGCAACAGACGCTAGCCGTTAGTATCAGAGTAGGAGAGCGGTAGATCAAATATACCAATGTAGAATAAATATACGGCACAAGTTCGCAACGCTTAGGGGCATCTCTAGATTTACTTTTTACCCTGAGATATAGATAATCTTTTATCGAATTTGATCACAATATGTAGGAATTTCTGAAAAGTATAATATAGGTACCTACTGAAATAGAAAATGGAAAATAGCTTTTTTTGGACGGATAACGAAATTCTCGGACTCGCACATTGCTTGTCCTGGAAATCTATGAGCCCAAAAAAACTTTTTCGGACGTGTCACGAACAATATTCTTCCGGCAACCGTGCAGAATAACACAATCGTTATTTCTTCTTCTTCTTCTTCTCTGTGCGGTGCCTTTCCGGTCGACTGAGGCCTAGTGGCCCATTGTTCACCCGCATCGTTCTATAGAGACTCAGCTCCTCAGACACGAAGACAGATATGTCGCGAGTCTGCTAGGAGTGGTCCCTCTCACCATAGGGATAGAAGGTGTTGGATTTCCTAGGTGTGTTGACCTTAACTCATTAAGGTTCCCACAGTTGAATAAAATATGCTCAACCGTTTCATCAGTACTCCTGCACCACCTGCATAGGGAGCAGCTCGTCAATCCCATTCTCTTCAAATGCTTGTTAAACAGGTGACCAGTCAATGCACCAGTCACCAGACAGAGCTGTTTCCTCTTCAGCAACAGAAGCCTATTGACCTCAGATCGCGAAGACGGTCTCTCAAGGAGAATCCTCGACCACCTCAGGCCCACCCCTGCGCTCCAATCCGAGGAAAATTCCCTGTTCAGCCAGTTCCTGAAGAAACTTCTGACGGCTCCCTGCCTAGCCAGTTCATCTGCCTTAACGTTACCAGGTATATCCGCGTGAGCCGGACACCAGATTACTTTCAAAAAGTTATCAGAGCCCAGCCCACGCAGAGCTTTCCTGCATTCTTCTACCAAAAGAGAATCAACTCTAACATCGGATAGAGATTTCAGAGTTCCCTGGCTGTCGCAACATATGTAAATGTGCTGGCCAGAGTATCCCCTGCGAATATTTTCTAGTGCGCATGCAAGAACCGCAAATAGCTCAGCCTGCACAATGGAACAGTCCTTCCCCAGAGGGATAGCCTGATTGAAGTGAGGACTCACGATTCCGGCACCAGACCCTGTTGTTGTGACAGAGCCATCAGTGAACCAGGTGGGACCATCTGGACTGTTTGCCTGTTTGATGAAGACCATAGGTCTCTGTCAGGAACAATTACCCTGTAGGGTTCGTCGAAGTAGAACTTAGTGCTGCAACAGCGATTGATTGTCGCTTTTTATATATTATTGCGTATTGCGATAAAAAAACAAGCAAACTTTTGACAAGTAACTCCATATGAACTGTAAGCCGTTATTTCGTTGCTATGACTTCTTGGCCTAGTCCAGCAAGTTCGTACTTTCCGGGCTAGGTGGGATAATGCTCCATTCCGGACTTTAGCCGAAAAAGATCATTATTTCCTACTAATATAAAACCCTAAAAATCTCTTTAGGTTTTCACTCCCAGTCTCTGAAACAGAAATAATTGAAAAAAATTTAATTGAGATGAAATGCTCCTGCGAAAATCTTGGCACTAATTTATCAGGAGCAAATTGGTTTCGATAAAATTGTTGTCTAGCAGTAGAACTAAAAAAGAAAATAAATAAAAGGGATAATGTAACGTTTCGGTGTCTAAATGAGACAAACTTGTAAAATCTTCGGAATTGTGTGTTATTTCGTTTGCAGTCTAATTGACATTGAAATTTGTCAAAACATTGAGATATGTTGATTTATTTAATTTTACAATTTTCTGATGTCATTTTTTTTCAATTAATACAAATACGGTCTATTCGAACAGAAAAATTATCCAAATTATCTACTTCATCTGCAAACAAAAAAACGCACAATTCCGAAGATTTTACCAATTTTTCTGGAAAAGGTGTCTGATGTAGACACCGAAACGTTATATTATCCTTTTCATAAATTTATTTTTTTATTTCTACTGTTAGGCAACAATTTTTTCGAAACCAATTTGCTCCAGACAAATTAGTGCGAAAATTTTCGCAGGAGCATTTCATCCTAATCAAAAATTTTTCAATTATTTCTGTTTCAGAGACTGGGAGTGAGAACCTAAAAAGTTTTTCAGAAATGCAGAATCCTCCCAGTTTATATTTCAATCAATAAATATAAAACCCATCTCGCACAATCGTGAGAAAATTCCCTATCGCTCCATATCGACACCACTGCCACTTTTCACAACAGGGATAAGTTTCACAATACAAGTGTTCTGTAGACAAAACAATCCGATGGGCTAGAATTACACTCAATCGAGACCTTTTACATCGAAAACAACGATTGAAAGAGGAGCCGAGAAAGTGGTCAAAACAAACCTGTCACAATAACAGCGATAAGGGGAACGATTGTAAACAAATAGCTGGAATTATCAAAATTACCGAGGGGGCTTATCCGTATGAAGAAACAAATGGTGGTCGATTACGGTTGTCGTGAAAATATATCGATAAACAAGTCATCAATCATGCATTGAACCGATACAGGATAAGTGGTCCTTTTGAGTATGGAGAATGTTTATTGATTTCTTTCATGGGTCACTTATTCGAAACTCTGAAAGCGTGAGAAAAGTAATTAAATTGTTCATTAGTGGAGCAATGGGACTATTACTCCTATTTTGTATAGGACTTGATATTGATGATAAATACAGTGGAACTTCCTTATAACTTATAACGAACGTCTTTTAAAAAAATTTCTCTGTATAACGAATTTCGTACAAGACATTGCACCTCGAATCCAAATTCCATGTTAAAAACACCCCCTTAAACAAAGTAAATTCTCTCTAAAACGGAATATTCAAAGAACATCAATCTTTGAATGGATATTGGTAAGAAGGTATAAGGGTGGGTTTTTCCCGAAATTTTTTCGGACGTAGGTAAAAAATCCCGACCTTAAACTAAATCATTACGGCAGGCAGAGTGATCCTTCTGAAACAATTTTAAATAAATTCCTGACTGTTTGATTTCAATCTAACCATTACGCTAGTGTGAAAAGTTGTGCGAAAATGTCCAAAAGCAAGTGCTCAAGTTTGAATGATAAAATTGAAGGACCCCGCACATTTCTCCTGGGAATTGGCTCCCGATGGATTTGGCTGAAAATTTGATATGATGTTCTACTAATCCTTCTGACCAAATGTCTCCACAGTCACGAAGCTGAAAAATGCATACTTCTAGGAGTTTTTAGCGATTTTTTGTATCCATTATGGCTTACGTATTAGCGTTCACACAGAAATGTTTGAAAATATTTCGTGACTATTGAAAGCAGATTTTGTCAATTCGAAATATTTTCAAACATTTCTGTGTGAACGGTAATACGTAAGCCATAATGGATACAAAAAATCGCTAAAAAACTCCTAGAAGTATGTATTTTTCAGCTTCGTGACTGTGGAGAGCTGAAAAATGCATGCTTCTAGGAGTTTTTAGCGATTTATCAGTGAAGTCGACCGCGACATGGCCGACTATAGAAACAAATTTTCTGTATAACGAAATTTCTCTATAGCAAATTTTGTTTGCGGATTTAGCGCTTTCGTTATAGGGAAGTTCCACTGTATATGAATGCAAAATCTCAGCACGAAAGGAATTATATTCTGGAAATTACTCGTTAAGTTAAAAATGTACAAAATTTTATAATTCTATGGTTCTGATTTCGTAATCCTTTTAAAAATTTGCATGCTCTTCTCAAGGGAATATCAGAATTTTCTTCGATATTACGATACATTTTTTCATATGGTATTGACGCAACTCCCAAAAATGTTTGCGTACCGTATTTCACAGAAGAATTTCAGTTCGATCGAATTGGCAATTCCTGAGTTATCAGAATAAATAGATAATTAGGAAAAAAACTGCGGGAACATTCAGTATAAAAAGAATAACCCTCGAAATGAATCTCAATCGAATCGCATATTCTGTTGTGGAAATACCTCGAAATGAATTTCACTCGAATTGGATTTTCTGTTGTGGAAATACCAGGATTTTCCTTTTCAATATTCCGATCGAATTTTCTATGGTCCTGTTAACAGTAAGGCCACAAAACTATGTATGTGGCTTCTTATGAATATCTCGCATGTTGCCGCATTTCAATCGGTTTCGTTCTGTCTAAGATATTGAGGAATACAAATTTTGAGTAGCCTTATTTTTTGGAAGACTCTGTACGATTTTGCTGGAAAACGAACTTAACCGAGGCATTTAACAATCCAATCTACCCGGAAAACTTGGAGAACAAGCCTTAAATTCAAAAATGACACGACCAGGATCGTCAATGTTTCACGAAGGATATGACATGTGTGGGTCCATCCTGCTGAAACCACAGCTTTGTTTTCGGAGAAAAACTGCTCAAGACTATAGTACACTTATATTCAGAAAATTGACAGCATTCCCAGACATCCCGGACCTACATATCCACCCTTCATACTTCCACCCCCTCTACGCTCCCCTAACCTCCATGAAATTTCGCATTATATAACCTCGTTTCGAAACCAATTTGTGGAAAAATGTGAACGCATGATGGAACCTCGGAATCAAGAACCTTTTCATCCATCCAGAGGATTATCCAATACGAAGGATTCCGAGCACATTAAGGATATGACAGCCGATCAGATACGGCCCACTTTGATGTCGCAATCGTGCTTCAGGCAAACGAATATGGGGCCCTTCGGTTTCGAAGTTGCGTAAACATTTCGTGACCTTCTCGATCGAAATTCGATACGAGTTTGGGCCATCTTGAAACTATCAGTTGTTTTACTGCTACCTGACTACAAAATCCAATGTTCACGATCTTGGCCCAGTTTACTCCCGATTTGTTTCATTTTTCGATTTGGTAACAGATGAGAAAATCAACTGTAAAGAGACAGTTGTGGGTACCAACAAATGAAAATGAATCTAAATCATCAAAACTGCTCGAATCTGAAATACACTGACCGACAAAATCGATGAAGTTTGCCAATTCACAAAATTTGTTATTTCGAGTCCGATTCTGATTGTTTTTTTTTAAATGGAAGGTATGTTCATCCTTAATCAATCACCAGTATTGAATTTCAAGAAAACCCTGCGTACGTCATTTTATACAGGGTGAAACAAAATCTGTTTTTTCACCCTAACTTTAAAACCACCCCTGGTATGTTCCAGTTGTTCCACCGTGTGATTTCTTATTCTCATCAAGACACATTTTCTCTTGACAATTTAATTCCTTATTTTATAGCAATAGCTTAATTTTTGTTAGAGATACAGGGTTTTCAGTAAAACATTAAATTTCGTTAAGGCTACAACAGTACTTCAACAAATTCAACCTAAAATTCTGGCCTAATGAAAGCAAACTGAAAACTGAGTCAAGAAATAACGTGTTTTTCGCCCAGACGCAGATAACAGATGTAATTCGTCTCGGTATGTCCTCACTAATGTTTTGAATCAATTAGAGCATCACTGAGCTGTTGCAAATTTTCGGGAGTTTGTACGCGAGATCCAAGTTTCCTCCCAAGAGCATCCGAACATGCCCAATTGGGTTCAAATCTGGACTTAGAGCAGGCCAGTTGAATTCTTGGATATAAGCCTCTACTAAATACTCCCTGGCAGTCCTAGCCACATGCGGTTGATGCGGTCGGGCATTATAAAGCAATAGCACGAAATAGTCTCCAATAAACGGTGCATACCGAACAACATGTCTTGCTAAAACTTCTCTTGTTTTTTTGTTTTCACTCAGTTTTCAGTTTATTTCCATAACGTTTGAATTTAAGGTTAAATTTGTGAAAGTACTTTCATAGACATAGCGAAATTGTGGAGTTTAATGTTGCCTTAGAAATCCCTCTATCTTTGACAAAAATTGATCTATTGTTATTAATAAAGAATAAAATTATCAAAAGAAGATGTGTTTTCATGGGGAAATAAGAAATCACACGGTGGAACAACTGGAACACAACAGGGGTGGTTCTAAAGTAAGGTAAAAAAACAGATGTTGTTTCACCCTGTGTAAAATGAGATACACCGAGTTTTCTGGAAATTCAAAACTAGTGATTCATTGAGGATAAACATAACTACAATTGAAAAAACATTCAATCGAATCGTACCTGAAATAACATATTCATGAATTGACAAACTTCATCGATTTTTTGAGTGGATCGATTATTTTGCCGGTGAGTGTATCATCAAATATTTTCTCCAAAAAATGTGGCATTCTGCACTGTTACATCCGAATAAACAGTTTCAGATCCTCTCAAAATCTCCGTGAAACTCTGGCGAAACGCACAGTTAAGAAAGATACCAGATATCTCAGAAAGGTGACATTTATTTCGCTGCAATACGGCGGAACACCTTCAGTGACGAAACGCGTTCTTAAGCTGTTGCGACAAGATGTATAAATACCCCAACTTGCTCAATTTCTGTACTTAACTAGATGCGTATTAGCTCATATTCGACTGCCAGAGTGTGTGTATTTCTGTACGTGTGTGCAGATACATTATACAGGGACTGGTTGGGTTTACAACACAGCCTTCGACAATATAGGTATATAATATTATTTATGATTTATGTTGCTCACGGGATACGTGGTATGCTCAAAACGTACAATCGAACAACTGCATTTTTGGACTCTTAAACCTTCGATTCGATGTGTCATCCGCAGCTTAGTCCTGACTTGGCACCGATTGACTCCTTTTTATTCCTGTACGTAAAAAATGAGGCTCAGATTAGTAAAAAAAATCGAGAGTGGGTTAGTTACATGCTAAAACGAGTATATTCTACTTATCTGACAATTTGAGAGTGACGAAAAGAAGTGGGAGGGCTAGAAAGTTGAAAAAACGTCATCTGTAAGTTTGGCACTGCCGCAGATTCTATCGCGCTAATACAATATGATGCTTTCATGTAATCTCGAGAGCTTTCGATATGTCACACGCCGACAGAAGGAGCAGTGATGCCAAACTCACCATGAAGTAGGGAGCGCTTTCCTTACCCTCTGTCTTTGTCAAAAAATGAGTCAAGGCTGCTTACAGGGTTTCTTGTCGCCCTGTGAGATACCACCTGCACAAGATCGATTAGGAGAACTCCGATATCTGTAGGCTATGTGGATAGGCCGCAGAAACCACCGTGCACATATTATGCCAATGCAATGTATTGGCACAAAACAAGTCTTTATGGAAAAGAATCAACTACGCTGAGGAGATTAAATTCCTGGGCAAAATGTATGTCTAGTTTCTAAACACACAAAAGACCTCAGTACAGTACAGAAAGATAGTCACGGTGCCAATCGACTCAAATCTCATTAATGAGGAATATTTCGAGAAAAAAATCAAACGATTTCTGATTTTATATTCGCTTCTGCTATCTTATCCCAGAAAATAAAAGGCAGCCCTCGTATAGATACTTGTTGAATTTGCAACACAGCTTTCGACAATATCCATATTATTTATACCTTCGGTTGCTCAACGTATAGTAGTAGGTACGCTGTACGCGCAAAACGTAATACCATTTGTCTCCAACTAATAAGATTAAATGCCACTTGAAATCAATTGAAGCTGACGTATGATTGTCATTAATTTCAATGAATCGGCGGCGTGCCGTTCTGCTCCCAGAAAATACGGTTATTTTGAGGGATTGTTGGGCTGCTTTCACAACCGAATTTAAGACTGCAACAACTTGTACCCGTTGAACTGAATGCATTCGTTGTTTAGCTTTCTGATAGTCGTAGTTTGCTGCGGTTTCGAAATTGTCTCATGAATTGGCTGGTTTTTGAATATTATCGCTTGGAAGTTGGGAAACATCATGTATATGGGAAGAAATAGATGAAACAACTTACGGGTCTGAAGTCAATAACTCGCTCATCGTCCCAGTTCCAATATGCACAACAAGGGGACTCACGGACTCACATATAGGTTTTTCAGTTTTAACAGATACTTGCATTCGAGCATGATCTTCAATTTTCCATTTCGTTACGTTCCCTTGACTTTTATATGAAATATCCGACTTATGATTCTTCTACATGCACTTCAACATTTCTCAATAAGTATCATAAGGTATTTGGTTTTTATTTCATTCATCCAGGGGCCTATTGCACCAAAATACTTTGCAACTTTTCACTTTGCACTTTGCATTCTGACAAATTTCATAAGTAAAAATTAATTATCTTGCGCAACAGTTCTCCCAATATTTAATTTCTGCGGAGTGATTCTCACTTTGCACTGGACTTTTCACATTTCACTTTTCAATTATGGATGCGTTTAGTGCAATGTATTTTATTTGAAAAGTAAAAAGTGCAAAGTGAAAAGTTGCAAAGTATTTGATGCAATAGGCCATAATTGACGTAAATTTGTCACGAGATTTTTCATCATTATTTCGAATTTGAAGTCAATTACTAGGGCGGTGAACCGCTGTTCAAATCTTTATGTCTATTTACAACCCTCTATCTAAACACATAAAATCCAGATGTTATTTTTTCCGTTATATTTCCCAATCCTAGTTGCTACTTGAAGATATCACTCTTTCCCTACACAAGTGTTTGTTTATGCTATGGCCGGAATCAAATTCCTTGATTTCGAAAAATTATTCAACTGTTTTCGACGTTCTACTCCAGAAGCTCCCCTTCCAAACGGTTTTAAAATAGAACTATTATTCTTGCGTGTAGGCCTGAATCTCTCACAAGAGGGTTGCTTGGGGGTTATTATTCTTACAGCTTTATTGATGAATATATCCACTTGTTAGGCACAGCTTGAGTCTACTCCCCATCAAAGCCGAGTATTGTTTTCCTAAGACGCTGTGCGGTGAAGCCATGATTTCCTTGGTAAAATTATGGCTGACGACCAACAACTTTAACGTGGAATATTCGATATAAGATGAAAATATTTTTTCTGCTGATTTTCCAAATTTTTTCGATATTCCGGTCGAAAGCGAACATCGAAAAGAAATGTAACTAGATGCTATGGGAGACGGAGAATGTACATGTGAAATCTGATAAAAAATATTATGTGCTTCATATATTTCGAGTGCCACTTTGAAACGTATAAACTACAGCACTGCCATGAGAATTTCAACTTGAAATTATAATGAGAACCTCTTTATCCCGAGATTGATGCTTCATTCTAAATAATGGAAATGCTGCCAACGTTTTCTGTCAAAGCGATCTACCTCACCAAATTGACAAATTTACAAACCCGATCTTCGCATATGTTTATAAAGCTATGATCGATAAAAGTCGACTCAAAAGGCATCCATTTCGTTCGAAAACAGGAAACGAAATGTGTGCGGCGCTTTGTTCGGCGAAAATACGAGCAACAAATGCTGACGACGATGTCTAGTCGAAAATTTATCACCGGTATTTACAGGCCCGTTTTCTCGGTTCCGCAGTTATTAAAACCGAAATTCGCGCGGCCGAGTTATTAATTATGCCGATTATGACGTCTAATTGGCGTTCGGTCGGCCAGTTATTCGGTCACGGTTCCCGCTTTTCCAGATCTGGCCTGGAAGCAATCGGGAGTTTTCCCAGCGATTGCCCTTGTGACCCCGCCGGCGACGAATTTATTCTTGAAATATTTAAGAAAAGCCCAGAAATTCGGCACAATCAGAATTATATTCTGAAAGTCATAAAGAAAATGAAATATGTAAAAAATGAATAATTAAAAAAAATTGAATTCTATAGTTTTGATGATGCGATCCTTTCGAAATTTTGCAGGAACATTCAGTATATCAGTCTTCATTCACAGAATGAATTCCACTCGAATTAGATATCTTGTTATGGAAATATAAAGATTCTTATTGTCAATGTATCAATTAAATTTTCTTTGGTTCTGTTAACACTATAGCCACAAAAGGTTACATGAACATTCAGTATATCACTCTTCATTCACAAAATAAATTTCACTCGAATTGGAATGTTTTTGTGGAAATATGAAGTTTCTTCTTTTCAATATACCAATTGAATTTTCTATGGTTCTATGTACAATATGGCCACAAAAATTTGCATGAGCCTTATTTTGAACATCTTGCATGTGCCCGCAACATTTCATTTTGATTGATTTCGTTTTGTCTGAGATATTAAGGAACAAAAATTTAAATGGCCATAATTTATGAAACACTCTGCACGATTTGTCTACTTAACAAACTTAACCGGAGCATTTGGAGACCGAACTCACCCTGAAAATCTTAAGTCTCTAGGACAATTCTTTCGAAAGCTTTCATGCTAACGGCCGGCCCTACGGACAGAATTGAATTTAACCACGAATTCGTCATTCGTTTGAGTCCATTTCGGCTCAAAATTTGAAAAATTTTAGACATCTGGCAAAACGATATAGCACTCGCTTTAGAAGAACGAGCTATCAATAAGGTTCTTCATCTTCATATGCCACAAAATTTAACAGGACATTCTTGAAAAAAATTCAAGGGATTTATATTTTTCATTTTTGTTAAATGGCCCATTTCGTTTTTACAGACTTCTGAATTCGGCCTCCCAGAATCGTCGATATCTCAAAACATTCTTGCATGGTGCAAAAGTATATATAGAAAACCATCGATTTCCACGAATAAGCCAAAGCAGAAGGAGTGAATCTCTCAATGCACGTAACATTATCCATAATTTTTCAATATAAAATGAATAAAGGTACTACCAAACCAAAATGGTCCTTCTTCTTCCATACCAAGGAAGCCTACAGATCCTTCATACTCCAGAATCATCACCCCATAATTTAAAACTCTTTTATCCGGACATGAGAACTCAATTTATCAATTATTTCAACTGTGCACTTCATTTATTATCACTCCACATGAATAAACTCTCAACGTATCAATATCCGATACCAACAAAAACTTCTCAGGAAAATTCCCGGCCCAAATAGCCCATTCCTTCCGCAGCTATTCAAAATTCCACTGACTCATAAAAAAACGAGTCAAAGGGAATTCATGAGTTTTTCAATTCGATGTAAACTCCCGAACTTCGTGATTCATCATCCGAACCCGAAGATTCCTCCGGATATAATGAATTAAGTTCATCTCGGATCACGGCTTCATTCACGGCCCGGCAATGAAAATCTTCGAGGCGCTTCCGACCCGGTTCAACTTTTCCCTCAAATGCCAGAGATTAGCAAAATACCCCATTCCTGCATTCACTCGCCACCCAGACCCGATCTATTTAAAATGCATGAATCCGAAAGAGTTACTACACCCGTCGTTGACAATGCTATATTTTTAACCACGAAACTCAATTTAACTTGATGCAGTCGACGCTATAGTTGAATGGAAAGTCTGCATAACAGCCCATGAAAATTTAACCAATTTCCTTCTATGCGCTTCTAGCACCGAGCTCGATTTAGAATGACGGTTCTGACGATATCATCACCGTCGTATACGACTTCGCTTTTGTTGAATCCAGCGAGTGGCCATGCAAGTTTGGTACCTTTTACTTATTGTGGAAATTTTTGGGTCAATTTGATTTTTTGTCAGTAAACTGAACAAATTTTGAAATAATCCATTCTAGGAATATCCTTCCAGAGTGCTTCTCTCAGTTTCGTCCATCTCCAAATTTTCTTATAGGTGCAATACCACAAACCACAGAGAGTTCTAGGACACTAAGTGGCGTTCGTGCTTCCTTTCTCTTCATCCTTCTTTGATTCCTCAGCGACGAAGAACCCAGACTGAGAAGATCTTGTTGTTTTTACCTACTTCACTGAGCTTTCTTCGGCACTTCTATTAATTGTCCGTTCATGAAATTTTAAGCCGTCGTTTGACCATGGAAATTTGGCATATTCCACTGTTTATATTAAAATTTTAGGTTATGTTCTTTATTTTCTTGTCAGATTGAGAGGCAATGTTGTCAATATAGATAGATTCTCTGATAACTAGCAAGATCATCGGACGAGGCCGGGTACATTTCGCAACCTTGACTTTATTACGTTATGACAGCAAATACTACCAACTTTAGATAAATAAACAAACGCCTAATATGAGCTCAAACTTCCGTGAACGGACTATATGTCAATCACTGCTCGATGTAATATTATTGACACATGGTTCAACCTTAATATATAAATCATTGAAGGGTTTACTTACATCAATATAAAAATTCTTTGGTACCTTCCAAACAGCATTAAACTTTTAACGAATATAAAACAGAACGAAATCGAAAAATATACACAATTATACGCAGCCGCTATCCTCAAGTAAACTCTAACATATGACATATACACTTATTGACACTACTGCAAAATCTCTCGTCAAATATCCAATGATGGCGTTTTCAGAATGATATCTTGACGAAATTGAACGTGAATGTGGAGACGAATGAAAAAACCCTAGATAGCACCAATAGTTTATTACATGTGCACAGTGTCAATCACTATCAGGGTGTCAAAAACTGAACCTCTCATCCTAAGTATTTGAAATTCGTATTGATTGATAGTGTAAGTTCAAAACATTCGTACATAAATGAACTCAAATGAGCAAGGAAGGTATTCTCCATCATCACCAGAAGAAGTTCACGTTAACAACAGACACACCCGTTATCTTACTGCAGAAAGATGCTAGCAAAAAGGACCTCGACTTTTACTGACATAAACTCTCTAAAATAATCTAAAATCACGTCCAGTACGGCCCTCTAATCAATTCTCCATCAACTACCCCAAAATAGAAATTTCCTACGAAGGGTGTCTTAACCCCATTGACCCACACTTCGTAAAACCACGTCAAGTCATATCGAGCGTCTCGGAAATGATAAAGTTAGGGTTGGATTTCCTGAAGGGGTCAAAGTAAAGAAATGAGAAATATCGAACTTTCCCGTAATGGCCCCTGGGGGGATATATCGGCGCAGAGCTGGTGAATCTGCTCCTCGTCAGTGTCCTGAAGATGACATCCAAGGGAGAGAAAATAATATACTATCTATATCTTTTATCGCTCGTACTCGGTTTCGAACGAAACTGTCTGGATCGGAAGAATAAGTTTGGAACAAATAACATAAACAGTCCCGAACTTCATTGCAGAAGTTATTTCGTTGACGCGTGTGGTAGAAATACCCTATTTTCGATTGCGAATTTATATGTATCATGGAATACAAGTTATTCCAGTTGAATCCTTGATTTATGTTACAAATATCAATCAATAACTGTTTCGTGATCCTTAACCCAGCGAAAAATTTTTTCTAGGTGTCGGATAGATCTTGACTTTTCATTTCATATTTAATAGTAATCCAAGCAATAGAGCTATCGAAAGGTCGATTTCGTGACAAAAATACTACCTGAAATCTGACTGTGCAGTCAAGCAAAAGGTAGTTTCTACATGTTTTTCATGATAAATTCCACTCCTGAATCGTCTTAGGTTTTTTTTGAGAAGCGAGAAATAGCCAAAAAAATCCAAAATTTTGCTTTTTCGCTTATAAAACGTGAAGTATTGATCTGATCGAAAAGTTGTTAAGGCACTTTTTGTAGAGAATTCAAAAACAAAAAAAAATGAGAGGTGACACGTCTCAAGCGGATAATTAGTTTCCGAGAAAAGTCCAAAAAACTGGAAAAAAACATGAATTTTTCGAAAATTCGTAACTTGGTCAATTTCTGAGATGAAGCGTAGTTGCTCTGAATTTGAGTAGTTATCAACATATACTTTAATGATGCACAATTACAAAGCTGTCGGATGAATAGTTTTTGCACAATCGCAGTTTTCCGAATTCGACGTACTTTTTTCAAGAAGGTCGTTATACTCGGCTACTTGTCGGATTTGAATTTTACAAAAAGCATTTTCAAGAAGAAATAAAATTCTTCAAATCGTTTATTCTCTCGATACCGACCGATAATGTTAAGTGGGTGAAAAACGGCGTTAAACAGGAGCAAAAAGGCTCGAATGCATCAAACTAGTCGCGGAGTGGGAGTCGCCCGCTACGCGAGGGGAAAACTGTATACCTTGTATTTTTCGCGCGTCGCGTACCGGGCGACTCCCACTCCGCGACTAGTTTGATGCATTCGAGTCTTTTTGCTCCTATTTGACGCCGTTTTTCACCCACTAAACATTATCGGTCGGTATCGAGAGAATAAACGATTTGAAGAATTTTATTTCTTCTTCAAAATGCTTTTTGTAAAATTCAAATCCGACAAGTAGCCGAGTATCACGACCTTCTTGAAAAAAGTACGTCGAATTCGGAAAACTGCGATTGTGCAAAAACTATTTATCCGACAGCTTTGTAATTGTGCACCAATAAAGTATATGTTAATAACTACTTAAATTCAGAGCAACTACGCTTCATCTCAGAAATTGACCAAGTTATGAATTTTCGAAAAATTGATGTTTTTTTCCAGTTTTTTGGACTTTTCTCGAAAACTAATTATCCGCTTGAGACGTGTCACCTCTCATTTTTTTTTAATTCTCTACAAAAAGTGCCTTAACAGCTTTTCGATCAGATCAATACTTCACGTTTTATACTTAAGCAAAAAAGCAAAATTTTGGATTTTTTGGCTATTATCGCTTCTCAAAAAAAACCTAAGACGATTCAGGAGTGGAATTCATCATGAAAAACATGTAGAAACTACCTTTTGCATGACTGCACAGTCAGATTTCAGGTAGTATTTTTGTCACGTAAAAAACCTCTATTGCTTGGCCTATAGTGTTCTGAACAATTCTACCAATTTGAAGCCAATTGATGTCTCAATTGACCGGACTAAGATGACAGTTTGTCTGCATCGAAATCGAACCTGCTACCGCTGCATTGCAGCGTCTCTATGCTATTTCGATCGAAGCCTTGCTTATCCTATAACGGGCCATGATGTAATCTCGCGGAGGATCCTTGACACTAAATGAATACCACCGAGCGAATGGCCAAACGCCAAATCCGTAATATTGCACAGCCTTTTGAGGTCAAGAGTAAAAGGCCGATAAAAAAAGCTGTACCGCGTCGCATCTCGGCCATCAGCGAGGCGGCTAATTGAAGAGCGGTCCTCTATGCTCCGCGGCTATCAACCACAGAATTAATTGGCAATTAGACGCGAACTCTACGTAATTGATTTGGGGGTACGTTCAGAAAATGTTGCGATTCGTCGCCAAACACGACGTTTGACGTTTTAAGGGCGAAAGCGACCGATTGTCGCTGAGCTTATACATTTTGGAGGAGGTCGGAATTGCGTTTCGGCGGCATGGAGGGCGGAGGGTTGCGCTCTACCCGAATTCATAGAATTCGATCGCGTTCCGTTCGATGATTATTTACCGTGTGTCAATATAAATGGATGGTCGGGCGTTTATATCGAATTAACTGTTGACTCGGCGGGAATTATGTTTGACCATTTTGTTTCTGTTGTGTTTCGGATGTGATAAAGGCCGCTGTGTTGCGGACAAAAGGGCTAACTAACGTTCAGGTTGACATTTCGATTGTGTCACTTGGGGTGAAGCATAATTGACTCGGGTATCTGAAATTAGTGTCTGTTTGCGGCTTATATATAGGGTTTTCCTTTCAAGTTGGCCTATTGGACGTTTTTGGAGAACTTGTGAATATTTCGTTCTGAAATTTGAAGTGGAACCTTGAGGAACTATTTCGCCTAAAAAATTTTCAAATCTATCTCAACGCATATATACTCTCCTATTCAAATAGAACTACAGTGTTTTGAACAACCCAACCAATTTTCAACCAAGTATGTTGCTAAAGAGGAGGCACGAATGTCAATTATTGGCCCAGAACCTTCTGTGGTATAGGTAAATGCACCTATGAGAAGGAGTTTATGGAGAAGGAGAAAGCCGAAAAGGAAAAATTCTGACGGAAACTTACAGGGATGAATCATTCCACTAAGTTCCTTTGGAACTTTGAAACAGCAAGATGCAAAAGATATCTGGATCATGGTAAGAAACAAATTCACCTCCTCACTGGCTTTATTACAGGACACTGTTGCCTCAGGAAGCATCTGTTGAGGATGGGATTATCGGGCACTGACGAGTGTAGGTTCTGAGGGAAGGAGGAAGAAACCCCCATTCAACTAGTCACGGAGTGCTTTGGCATTGCGAGCCTAAGGAGAGAATGCCTTGGGCGAGAAACTTCTAAGAGTGACGAACTAGGCTCGTTAGAGCCGATTTCATCAGATCTCTGGAACTTGAAGGCGAACTGTGAAGGGTGTGGTCAGAACGGCTCTGCAAGGGGGCACAATAGACCTTGAGGTCGCAATGAACTGTTACCCCTTTTCAAAAAATTAACTAAATTAAACTAACCAAGTATGTTTATTTTGAATAGACCGGACTACATAGAGACGCTGCAATGCAGCGGTAGCATGCTCGATTTCAACGCGGCCAAACTCTGATCTATCTCCCAGATGACGGTTCCGATTGATTTGCGATTCCAGGTCGTGAATAATATTTCCTCACTCCCCCGGCTGGGTAATGAAAGACAGGGATCCCCATACGGATGAATAATATCGGGGGTAATAGATAAGGCCATTAGTTATACGAGCTGCACAAACCAGAACTTGGTGACGTGAAACGGATCTGCAGCGATGCGTCAAGTTCTTCAGGAAATGAACTCTGCTATTGAATGGTTGCGCCTGATGTGACCTAGATTTTACTGTGGAATCAGTTATATCGGAAGAGCAGTCGAAGATATATAATCCTGGTTATCCATCAGGATCTGGAAAATATTGGGAATGATTCAGACATCTGGTGAAGCTTTATGAATTTCACTAGCTTTTACCCGCGACTTCGTCCGCATAAGTTTTTTTATTTTCTCCCGGCAACAATGTCCCACTATCGTGTTCCAGTCCTCAACTTCACATCAAAATTTGTTCGAAAGCAACCTAAGCTACATAATGGATAGCTCCGAATGTTTCCTAGGTAAATATAAAAAGTAAATAATGTAAATCGGTTCAAAATACTACTAACTACCTACCTGCCAACCTGCGATGTTAGACAGTGTGACATCCGCAACATCGTCTGCGTAGGAAGTACTAAATTATGGCGCCTACCGACCCTCTAAGTTAGTAAAGTGATCAAATACTAACTTGAAGTCTTAGTAACACTCAGTTAATAAAAACATCAAAATCATTTCAGTAGCTATGGCGTCATGCGCTTCTTGACACGATCACGCTAGATTTCCGCGGGAATGAGGTATTTTCCCGCCTACGTGCCTACGTTCCTATCTTTATATTAACCAAGTCTTATAAAAATCCGTTCAGATGTTAAGGCGTGAATGAGGTAAACTTTTAAAACAAACGATTAAAAATCACTGACTTAATTAGTTTTCTGCCTACGCCTTAAGTACGATAGCATGGATATTAATAGCCCATATCCTTTTCTAGGTTACTATCTATCACCTAACTAAATTCATCAAAATCCGTTCAGCCGTTTAGGCATGATAGACCAAAACTCCCAGCAAAAACCATAAAAAAATCACTAACTTAATTCAGTTTTCTGCCTACTTCCTACCCCCTAAGTACGATGACGTGATCATTTTGATCTTATATCCGTTTTTAGGTAACCATCTATTATCTTACTACATTTTATCAGAATCTGTTCAGCCGTTTAGACGTGAAAGAGCAAAAGTCCCAACAAAAACGACTAAAAATCACTAACTCAATATTGTTATCTGCCTACTGCCCACCGCCTAAGAACGATGGCGTAATTATTTATAGCCTATGACCATTTCTAGGTTATCATCTATCACCATACCAAATTTCATCAAAATCCGTTCAGCCGTTTAGGCGTGAAAGAGTAACAGACAGACAGAGTTACCATCGCATTTATAATATTAGTATGGATTTGAAGATGACTGCATTGCTTGAGTTGGTGATCAAAAGCCAGACTCCCTTTTTCAAAGTGCTCTAGGATGTTATCTTGCTTTTTGAGACGAAAGTGCCTCCTAAGGAATTATACGAAAGAGTGAAGTCTGTTTCATGACTTTCAACAGTACTACAGAATATGAAACGTACGGAAATAAAATTCCATTCATGCTTAGAATACCAACAATTGTCTCAATCTCAAGTCATCTCTAACTTTACGTCCTCAAAATGTTAAAGGAACCTAAAGTAAACACTCAATATCCACAGACACTTCGAGGGAGTATATAACATCCTCTTGCAACGCGGTTCTATTACAATTCAGGGTACGTCATCATAACAATGAATTCATTCGGACAAAAGAGACTATTGGACCATGAACAGAAACGTAAGACACATTGACGTCAGACGGAAGTCTCGAACATACCCTCTGGCGAAGTCATAAGGTCACGATGTCTCACATCGGCGTTAAAGTCATCGTAAAACGCAGAACAAATGGAGATTTTATCTCGTGGTGTTGCCTACGAGTCTACGGCCAGTCGCACGTTTTGTCAGGTCTTTTTTTGGTACAGGAAGCTGCTTCACTTGACTACCGGGCTAGCATTCTGATCGACAGACCATAGAAGAAAACGATTATGATTGAAGAAAGATTTATATTGTACGAATACCAACGAAAGCCATATAAAAGATTACTGTTCATCAGAATAAGATCATATAGTAGCTGTTTACGTAATCATTATTATAACTGCACTGATGTGGTTCACTTTGATACATTGGTATTATCGTAGATGCAAAAACGGTAAACTTGTAATTCTATACAATTAACTATGGAAGCAGGGGAAATGTACTTTTTAGCCTTCCTGGCAATTATCTGATAAATGGAAAGATAAGTCCACTAACAATCCGAAGAGTTGAACTAGACGGAGTGAGTACATTGAGGTGTAGAGCTTGTTTGCCAGACCTCAAAGCATTAGTTGAACCAATTAATCTGCTGAAATTTATTGACTTACTTGTTTGTTACATCCTTCTGGAAACGTGAAGGATAGAAGCAAATTAAACAACGTTGACCTGCAATTATTACATTAGTTTACAGAGCACAGTTTCTTGTTCCCTCAACAACAATTTCGTATCTATCAATGTCTACTCGCAGTGAACTTCAATATTGTTATGTGTCAACAAAAACGGAAAAGGAAGTTTATAAATTTCTTCCCTGCGTCCATGAAGAACCAACTAAGGTGATGAATTCGACAGAGAGCATACAAATGAAAGTGAATTTTTTCATAACAACCAGTTAAGTCGTACTAACTGAACCTATTCCAACAAAAAACCAAGTCTTCATACGTGATCTGAACGCCAAAGCAAGTGTCATTCACGAATACAAAGTATTTGATCACATAAGGATGACAAAGCCAACTACAATGAATCTGTCAGCAGAAAAGGCATTCCGAGTAGTCTTTGAGAGAATATAAATACTCGTTCCGGAGATTGAAAGAATGTACTCCATATGGTCATAAAATCAAGTCAGCTGCCTATGGAAGTTGGACACATTGCATTCTGTCTAATTGAAACATTTGAAATTAGTGTCACTTCTTTGTCGGAAAATTGAGCAGCCTTGTTCTTATATCACAAAATCGATGTATTTCTTGCAATGCCTATTTGCTCCGGAAAATGTTGTGGAATATTTTGTTATCAAGAATCTTCTAGGTCTTAACAAACAGGTTGAAGTTTTTATTTTTATTAATTTATGAGGATACTGTTGTAAGTACATATATTCATTTATGTGTGAACCAATTGTAAGGAGTTTTCATTTATTTCTTCAATCGAAATCTGATTCAACAATCCAATAAGTGAATACTTTCGAAGATCTCTGTATTCAAAAAGATTACTAGAATATCAAACCAAAACACACTGTTTGAATTTGTAGAAATCTCGAAATTTTCATTACTAGATTCAAGTTGATCAATGAAACAATTGATACACTAATGGTTCGATTACATTGAGATACTTTACAAGCTGCTGCTGAGCGAAATTAGAAGCGAGTGGATTAGCTTGTGAGGTTGTGATGATTACACACAAAACTGTCTACTCGCTGAGTAGCCAACAATCTAGCGACCCACGTGAGGTTTATGTTTGTATCCTTGTCAAGGATCTAAGATAAATGTCAAATTCGTTTTCAAATATAAGAACTTGTAACCACCGAGTAGATGAGAACTCACAGATTGTTAAGTAGCAACTGTGATTACACATGGCTTGTTTACATGCCAACAAGCCAAAACGCCAGCGATTTAACGTGTAAAGTAGCCCAACTTTCAACTTCAGTAGCAGCTTGTGAAGTATCTCAATGTAATCGACCCATAACGGGTTCACAAAGCTTGATTGGGAAATCGAATCGTTGATTTTGATTAAAGTCGGGGGTTTACGTCAAAAATGAACTGAAATTTGCATAGAAATGATACGGAAAAGTGAAGGAACAAGACATAAGATAGGGAAGCACTGGATACAGGAAACCTGGAAGACCATTTCTTCAGATACAGCAATTGATCAATTGGTGATCAATGAAGGTTTCGATAAAAGATAAAGAAGACTGTATATGCCGTTCTTGACAAGGATATTATTGAAATAATTCCAAATAATCCGTTAATCTCACCAAACGAATATCCAATATTTCATACACCATCTTATACATCCCAATAAATTGACGTTCAACCAACGATATTTCTCTGCGATTCTAAACGACCTTTCCGAAGCGTTTTGTCGCACTTTTCCCTCGTTTCCTTCGCAGCTTATGGCCCCGGTCTGCCGATGCGATAACGTCAACCGCCCCCGTCCGAGATGAAAGATGATACGGAGTCAAGATACCCTAGGAAGCGTCCGCGACAGAAGCTTTTTCGCTTACGCCGAGCTTCTGAGCCCAACAGGCGTTCCATTCGTCTGTGCGATGACTACCGGAAGTAGGTTTCGTCGACTAAAACGGAACTGATGTATCGTTCTATCGGTAATGAGCGCGATGAAGCTAAACTGATTCGACGGACGCTTATAGAAAACGTGTAATCGATCTTCCTTGAATGCCGAAATTGACGGTGACAACTGACAGTTAGGGTGGCGTTTTATTCACAAAAGGCGTACAGGATCTCTCCCCCTCTGATGCGATAGCGAATCATTTCCTCCAACGAATCGAAGAAAAATAATTGAATATCGAGAATAGCCCCCGAAGTATATGAGCACCCTATTCCAGAAATCGCACAAGTGTTAAGTGCTTCGTAATATACTGTCTTGATAAGAGGAAATTATGACTAAGATGGATGAACAAACTGAACAGTCACACTGTTAACCTCATGTTTCATTCCAATGTTCCATATTCGTTTCTTATTCAATCAACATATCGATGATAGTTAATTGAGGTTTTCCTAATGAATAGTTCAGGTATACATTAACAGCATGGGTCTCCGAATCGTACCCTGCGTAACTCCAAGTCTTGCAGACTTCATTTTACAGTAGGATGTACCTGTTTTAACAGCACATTTCCTTCTACATCGATAATTAAGAGATCCAAACTAGTTCCGGAAATACTTGGTGACGAAAAAACATAATGGATTGCAGAGCATTATTCATACCCTTTAGCAGGAACATCTTCATTCAATATGTAGAATGTGAAAGTCTGCAAAGTTCTGTAAAAAGAAGTGGTTGCACTGAAACTATCGAAAAAGGCCCAAAATCGTATTTACAAACCGTTAAGTCAGGTCTGTCTGCTCACTGGGGACCAAAAAAAATAACAATTAACAACGCTGATAATTCCGAGAGATGTTTGAAGCTGTCTAGTCGTAACGAAAACGATTTTTCTGCGCCCGTATGTTACAGTGTATGAAACGTATTCCAATACTCCAGAGCCTAAATAACAGCTAGCTGAGTGGAACAGGAGGCTGAAAATATGCAACTTTGATCGTCGTCTACACATAAACAGACGAGACCATCAATGGCGAATATAATACATTGTTACTGGTGCGTTTGAAGGGGACAATCTAACAAAATATGGACACAAAGATAGAAGAAACAAAAGTATAACCAAACGTTTGACACTTATGCATGAAAAGGGATTTGAATTGCTTCAGCCAACACACTTTTCTCAGATTCGCAGACAGAAAGAATGCATGCGGAAAAAGAGTTGGACTAATTGAATAGATAATAGCCGAAATTGAAACCTATTTTGAGGTCGTAAAAAACTTGTTCTACAATGAATGTATCCGAATGTGAAAGCGATACTGAACTAATCCTAGAAAGAAAACTCAATGAGGTTGGCAGGAAAAATAGGGTCTTTTTAACCTGGGTTCCCGGCCATTCGGAAATCAAAGGAAACGAAGAGGCCAATACACTTGCCAAAGAGGGCGCACGAATAACACTCATTGGCCATAACCCTTCTGTGGTATAGGTAAATGTACCTATAAGAAGGAGTTTCAGGAGAAGGAGAAAGCCGGAGAAAAAACTCTGGCGGAATATCCCAGGGATGGATCAGTCTACTTAGTTCCTTCGGAACTTTGAAACAGCAAGATCCAAAAGATAAGAAACAATTACACCTCCTCACTGTCTTTTTTACAAGACACTGTCGCCTTAGGAAGCACCTGTTGAGGATGGGATTATCGGACACTGACGAGTGTAGGTTCTGTGGGGAGGAGGAAGAAACCTCCATTCACCAAGTCACGTAGGGCTTTGATATTGCGAGCTTAAAGAGAATGCCTTGGGCGAGAAACTTGTAAGAGTGAGGAACTAGCCTCGTTGAAGCCTTCACAGATATTGGATTTCATCAGATCTCTGGAATTGAAAAGCGATCTGTAAAGGATGTGGTCAGAACAGCTCTGTAAGGGGGCATAATAGACCTTGAGGCCGCGGTGAACTACAACCTGTTTTTTAAACTATCAACTATCAAACCCTAGAAAGAAACCATGTTGAATAGCATTATTTCTATTTGTGCTTTCTTCCTTAGACCTCATAAGCTGATGTGTTAGACAGAACACAAAAATATAATTTGATGAGTAAACGTCCATTTCTTTAGATTTGGAAATAAAAAATAAGAAAATTGGATTGTCTGGTAACTTTTATTCCTCAACTATGCCGACGTTTCGAGGAAGGTTACCTCTTTTTCAAGGCTAAATTTTTTTTCAAATACAATACAGTTAATCAACTAATATAGAATGTTATTAGCACCTACCTAGTTAATTTATCAAAAGTTGTGGTCATAAAATCTTGAAAATTTCAAAAGTAGAGCTGAGGAAGCGTCTATCAACTTTAACCGAAATCTGAGATGTACTGTATGATAGAAGCTTCCTCAGCTCTACTTTTGAAATTTTTAAGATTTATGACCACAACTTTAAATAAATTAACTAGGTAGGTGTTAATAACATTGTATTTTAATTGATTAATTGTATTGTATTTAAAAAAAAAATTAGCTTTGAAAAAGAGGTAGCCTTCCTCTAAGCGTCGGCATAGTTGAGAAATAAAAGTTACCAGACAGTCCAATTTCCCGGTATTTTATTTCCAAAACCAAAAATATAATGGTCCACTGAATAAATACCTTCAAAAGAATTTTCATCATGTGCTCCGCGAATATGAAACTTCATTTTTCATACATAACCTCCGCTCGAGCGAAGCGAAGGCTCGCCCATTCCATGGGACACCAGCCGAAATATCGAATTACCTCGTTCCGGCGAAGTTTGAAAACTCGCATCGGAAGCAGGTATGAAAATATTAATGAAGTAAACATCAAAGGCCGCGCCGACGGGGCATAACAATAACCAATGCCGCTTTGATGTAATCACAAAAATGCGCGCCTGTTGAATAGTTCGTTTCGGACTTTGTTTTATAAACCTTTGAAGTCGCTCGGTCGGAGCGCAGATTGGATTTTGGATTCGGCGAAGAATGTTCCGGGCCGCGTTCTACATGTTAGGATCCCGAGGGACATGGGACGTAACCCCCATGTTGCGGGACGTCGCTACGTGTCGTTTCACCAGGTCGTGAATCATGGCGTTCTTTCCAGTCTGGAGTCTTTATCATCACGATGCTGAGGGTAATATATTACGTTCTCTCATATTCCGCTAAGGATATCAACGGCTCATCTGTTGCTGGAGTTTTCGCGATGTGTATGTGGTGTGAGGAACTCTGGGGAATAGAACAACTTCAACCATTTCTCAGTTACAGACCGGACTGAAAAAGTCTGGAATCGAAAATTTATAGTTTTTCTACCGATAGTATGGAATGAAAGCGCTGAATTCTGTCATTAGATATTTTATTTTCCTCAAACTTCGGCGATAAAACGTAGGATGGGAGGTTCAGTTATTGACACCCTGATAGTGATTGATTTTTGGTTTTTTCATCTGTCTCCACATATTTCAGAATGTTTTATTTTTATTTGGGTCAAATTCAATTTCCTAAAGTTATCATTCTGAAAACGCCATCATTAGATATTTGGCGCGAGATTGTGCAGAAGTGTCAATACGTGTTTATGTTAGAATTCACTCAAGGATAGCGACTGCACATAATTGCGTAGGTATATTTTTCGATTTCGTTCTGTTTCATACTCGTTAGAAGTTTTCTACTGTTCGCAAGATTCCAAGGAAAATTCATTCGATGTAAGTGAACCCTTCAATGTTGAACCATATGTCAACAAATGTGTCAATAATATAAATTCGAACAGTGGTTGACATAGGGTTTAACATTAACGTATAAATTATTGAAGGGTTTACTTTCATCAATTAAATATTCCTTGGAAGCTTTCAAACAGTAGAAAACTTCTAACTCATATGAAACAGAACAAAATCGAAATATATATATATATACCTACGCAATTATATGCAGTCGCTATCCTCAAGTGAATTCTAACATTCAGAACGGCTGACTTTTCCTCGAATGTTTTCGATGTTTTTGCAATCATTATTGAATATATTTTAAATAAAATTAATCAAATCTTCATGTAAAAATGTTCGGAGAGGATATAAACTCAATAAAGCGGTAACTCAGTGCTTTGTGGTGAGAAAAGTGAGTTTCGGACCCATATCTTCTAAACTAATACAGTTTTTTTCACTAATATTGTTCAGGAAGCCAATGTGAATACACCAAAATTTGATGGATATCTGCTGAATCCCATAATTCAAACAGTTTCAATTTTTTTCGAAATGTTCCACCAATTTCGAAAATGTGAGAAAATTCCATGATATAAAGGACCAAAGAAGACATTTTATGTCAAAAAATGGCGGTGGACACTTTTGAAGTACACCGAAAAAGAAATGACTGTAATTTAATTTTTTTTTCTAAAAATCGGTTTTTCAGCTGAAATTCATACAAAAATTATACGTCTATTACTTTGAATGCAAAGAATCAAGAGAAAAATCACAATTCGAAAATTTTGGATTTCACAGGAGGAAAAAAAATAAAATCGAAAAATTTTTTCTGATTTACTTTCATTCAATGCCTAATCGATCCCCTCAATATGAATCGAAAAGGCCGCGGGGGCAGATTTACCATTGAAACCCGGCTCTACCCTTTCCAAACACCTACGTACTGCACAGACAACCCTAATCAAAAAGACTGATGAATAAGAGAAGAAAAAACCTCCAAATCGTCAGCTGTACATTCACGAATCCTGGAGTTCACACGACACCTGAATAGTAGATTCAATATCGAAATTCTTCGTCGTGTACACGACGCACGTGTCCGAAAGGCGCGGTATATATTGAGCAACGTCAGAACGGAACTTCCGAAATCTGTTGCCACATCTCGAGTTCCCCGGCTTCCCATCTAATAAAGGCGGATAGATGCAATGCGCTGAGAAACGCAACACACCAGTTGACGTGAATCTATTTTGACAGCAGTTGCCCAATGGTTTCTCCGCTCGAACAGTAATTGAAAATGGATATTTTGAACCGGAGTGAACTTGGCAGACCATTTCTAGCAGACCGTTTGACGGAAACGCCCGAACGCGCTCCCCAGTGGCGCGCGGTGCGGAAGTATATTTAATGCTGAAATGAGGCAGATTCAGATAAATAATGAATATGTTACTCTCGGCTTTGATTTATAGACCAATAAAAAGAGGTTATGAAGGTGTCGACGGTTGGTTATCAGAATTAATTACGACAGATTCGCTATTTCGAGAAGTAAAACATTCAAAAATCCATATCTCCGAAAATATTCGCCGGCGCATAATAAGATTTGGCACGTAGGTTAACAATATTAATATCATTATTTCCTGAAAATTTCATCAATTGCAAAGGAATCCAGGGGGTTAAAACGCCCCCCAAAACATTGAAAAATTCATATCTCCGAAAATACTCGCCGGCGCATAATAAGATTTGGTACGTAGGTTAAAAGTATTAATACCATTATTCCCTGAAAATTTCATCCACTTGCAAAGGGATCCAAGGGGTTAAAACGCCCCCCTTAACATAGAAAAATTTATATCTCCGAAAATATTCGCCGGCGCATAATAAGATTTGGTACATAGGTTAAAAGTATTAATAACATTATTCCCTGAAAATTTCATTCACTTGCAAAGGGATCCAGGGGGTTAAAACGCCCCCCTTAACATAGAAAAATTCATATCTCCGAAAATATTCGCCGGCGCATAATAAGATTTGGCACGTAGGTTAACAATATTAATATCATTATTCCCTGAGAATTTCATCCACTTGCAAAGGGATCCAGGGGGTTAAAACGCCCCCCAAAACATAGAAAAATTCATATCTCCGAAAATATTCGCCGGCGCATAATAAGATTTGGTACGTACGTTCACAATATTATTATCATTATGCCCTGAAAATTTCATTCACTAGCAAAGGGATCCAGGGGGTTAAAACGCCCCCCAAAACACTGAAAAATTCATATCTCCGAAAATATTCGCCGGCGCATGATAATATTTGGTACGTACGTTCACAATATTAATATCATTATTCCCTGAAAATTTCATCCACTTGCAAAGGGATCCAGGGGGTTAAAACGCCCCCCTTAACATAGAAAAATTTATATCTCCGAAAATATTCGCCAGCGCATAATAAGATTTGGTACGTACGTTCAAAATATTAATATCATTATTCCCTAAAAATTTCATCCACTTGCAAAGGGATCCAGGGGGTTAAAACGCCCCCCTTAACATAGAAAAATTCATATCTCTGAAAATATTCGCCGGCGCATAATAAGATTTGGTACGTACGTTCACAATATTAATATCATTATTCCCTGAAAATTTCATTCACTTGCAAAGGGATCCAGGGGGTTAAAACGCCCCCCAAAACATTAAAAAATTCATATCTCCGAAAATATTCGCCGGCGCATAATAAGATTTGGTACGTACGTTCACAATATTAATATCATTATTCCCTGAAAATTTCATTCACTTGCAAAGGGATCCAGGGGGTTAAAACGCCCCCCTTAACATAGAAAAATTCATATCTCCGAAAATATTCGCCGGCGCATAATAAGATTTGGTACGTACGTTCACAATATTAATATCATTATTCCCTGAAAATTTCATTTACTTGCAAAGGGATCCAGGGGGTTAAAACGCCCCCCAAAACATTAAAAAATTCATATCTCCGAAAATATTCGCCGGCGCATAATAAGATTTGGTACGTACGTTTACAATATTAATATCATCATTCCCTGAAAATTTCATTCACTTGCAAAGGGATCCAGGGGGTTAAAACGCCCCCCAAAACATAGAAAAATTCATATCTCCGAAAATATTCGCCGGCGCATGATAAGATTTGGTACGTACGTTCACAATATTAATATCATTATTCCCTGAAAATGTCATCCACTTGCAAAGGGATCCAGGGGGTTAAAACGCCCCCCAAAACATTGAAAAATTCATATCTCCGAAAATATTCGCCGGCACATAATAAGATTTGGTACGTACGTTCACAATATTAATATCATTATTCCCTGAAAATTTCATCCACTTGCAAAGGGATCCAGGGGGTTAAAACGCCCCCCAAAACATTGAAAAATTCATATCTCCGAAAATATTCGCCGGCGCATAATAAGATTTGGTACGTAGGTTAAAAGTATCAATAACATTATTCCCTGAAAATTTCATTCACTTGCAAAGGGATCCAGGGGGTTAAAACGCCCCCAAAAACATTGAAAAATTCATATCTCCGAAAATACTCGCCGGCGCATAATAAGATTTGGTACGTAGGTTAAAAGTATTAATACCATTATTCCCTGAAAATTTCATCCACTTGCAAAGGGATCCAAGGGGTTAAAACGCCCCCCTTAACATAGAAAAATTTATATCTCCGAAAATATTCGCCGGCGCATAATAAGATTTGGTACATAGGTTAAAAGTATTAATAACATTATTCCCTGAAAATTTCATTCACTTGCAAAGGGATCCAGGGGGTTAAAACGCCCCCCTTAACATAGAAAAATTCATATCTCCGAAAATATTCGCCGGCGCATAATAAGATTTGGCACGTAGGTTAACAATATTAATATCATTATTCCCTGAGAATTTCATCCACTTGCAAAGGGATCCAGGGGGTTAAAACGCCCCCCAAAACATAGAAAAATTCATATCTCCGAAAATATTCGCCGGCGCATAATAAGATTTGGTACGTACGTTCACAATATTATTATCATTATGCCCTGAAAATTTCATTCACTTGCAAAGGGATCCAGGGGGTTAAAACGCCCCCCAAAACACTGAAAAATTCATATCTCCGAAAATATTCGCCGGCGCATGATAATATTTGGTACGTACGTTCACAATATTAATATCATTATTCCCTGAAAATTTCATCCACTTGCAAAGGGATCCAGGGGGTTAAAACGCCCCCCTTAACATAGAAAAATTTATATCTCCGAAAATATTCGCCGGCGCATAATAAGATTTGGTACGTACGTTCAAAATATTAATATCATTATTCCCTAAAAATTTCATCCACTTGCAAAGGGATCCAGGGGGTTAAAACGCCCCCCTTAACATAGAAAAATTCATATCTCTGAAAATATTCGCCGGCGCATGATAAGATTTGGTACGTACGTTCACAATATTAATATCATTATTCCCTGAAAATTTCATTCACTTGCAAAGGGATCCAGGGGGTTAAAACGCCCCCCTTAACATAGAAAAATTCATATCTCCGAAAATATTCGCCGGCGCATAATAAGATTTGGTACGTACGTTCACAATATTAATATCATTATTCCCTAAAAATTTCATTTACTTGCAAAGGGATCCAGGGGGTTAAAACGCCCCCCAAAACATTAAAAAATTCATATCTCCGAAAATATTCGCCGGCGCATAATAAGATTTGGTACGTACGTTTACAATATTAATATCATCATTCCCTGAAAATTTCATTCACTTGCAAAGGGATCCAGGGGGTTAAAACGCCCCCCAAAACATAGAAAAATTCATATCTCCGAAAATATTCGCCGGCGCATGATAAGATTTGGTACGTACGTTCACAATATTAATATCATTATTCCCTGAAAATGTCATCCACTTGCAAAGGGATCCAGGGGGTTAAAACGCCCCCCAAAACATTGAAAAATTCATATCTCCGAAAATATTCGCCGGCGCATAATAAGATTTGGTACGTACGTTCACAATATTAATATCATTATTCCCTGAAAATTTCATCCACTTGCAAAGGGATCCAGGGGGTTAAAACGCCCCCCAAAACATTGAAAAATTCATATCTCCGAAAATATTCGCCGGCGCATAATAAGATTTGGTACGTAGGTTAAAAGTATTAATAACATTATTCCCTGAAAATTTCATTCACTTGCAAAGGGATCCAGGGGGTTAAAACGCCCCCCTTAACATAGAAAAATTCATATCTCCGAAAATATTCGCCGGCGCATAATAAGATTTGGCACGTAGGTTAACAATATTAATATCATTATTCCCTGAAAATTTCATCCACTTGCAAAGGGATCCAGGGGGTTGAAACGCCCCCAAAAACATTGAAAAATTCATATCTCCGAAAATATTCGCCGGCGCATAATTAGATTCGGTACGTAGGTTAACAAAATTAATATCATTATTCCCTGAAAATTTCATTCACTTGCAAAGGGATCCAGGGGGTTAAAACGCCCCCCAAAACACTGAAAAGTTCATATCTCCGATCGTAATCGATAATTATATTTGTCTCATAGACACAGCGGATATTTTCCAAAAATTTCCAGTGCAAATAGCGAGTAGCATATTTTCTGACCATCCTGAGGAGAACAAAACAATTACTATAGAAAAAGATTATGTGGCACTGCCTATAAATGAAAATAACATTCACTTCATTCTAATTATTCTGGATGTGAAAATGAAGAACTTTCTGTTTCTTGATCCTTTGAGGAGATCAAAAATTTTTGCAGAAAGTAAAAAAAAGGAATATTTTCTGAAGTTTTCCGAATTATTAAACCGGAGCGAACGAAAAAATGAAATTTGGAATGTTTTTGATCCACCAATCATTCACCAAGAGGATAGTTTCAATTGTGGAATGTATGTAGGTAATTTATTATTTTCAACAATATATATTGGGAAAACACTTGAATGAGAACGTAAACATAAATAATTTTATTTTTCACTTGTACATTATATGTTTATTTTACCTTAGAAACGGTTGCTATAAATACACTCATTATGCCCGTGGGCATTTTAGCGGGCATTATGGATCATAACGCCCGCTCTGAACCACCTTGACAGATGATTTTTAGTAATAAACGTTATAAAAGGATTGAAAAAGGATATTCATACCTTGTTTCATTTGAATCTGGCCTATTTCGTTCACAATGAACAAATATTCTCAAGCACTTCCCACACGTAAACACACATGACACAGATCTGACAGTTCTCATTAATTTTCCGATGAGAATGACATCGAAAATGATGCAATTTAAGAAATGTCAGAAATTCAACATTTTCTTTCGTTTTTTTCGATCTCTTGATATATTCGTGAAAAATAAAATCTTGTATGCACCACGAGCGTTATTAGATCCTAACGCCCATCGGGCAACATTCATCCCTCGGGCCAAAGGCCCTCGGGCCGAATGTTTCCCTCCGGGCGTTAGGATCCATATAACGCACTTGGTACATAAATAACTATTAGGAATATCTTGAAAGGCTTCTTTCTCGAAAAATCTTCTTCAATGCATGATCGATGTTTATATTGTTCGAAAATTGCCGAATTTAATTTTTATTCATGTTTGTGTTGTAAAAGGAAAGTACATATTTCATGCCTCACGAATAAAACCGAACCCCAACACGAATTTGTGAACAGCATCTGTGATTTGTGCAGGAATTACTGATAATATGCAGGAAACATAGTAATTGAGATGAAAAACATAATGGAATATGCCTATAGGGGAAACCATGTAAAAAAAACGCGCCCTGCATTCTACCTCAGGGGTGGTGCGGAAATGAATGCTAAATTTTATAAACTTTGATTCCTAAGAATGAGAAGTTAATAATAACCTCACTTCATTTCACACAAAAATAAATTTTCTCGATTTGCGAATTCGGTGAGATAGCGACAACTTTGAATTTTAACAAAACGGAATTCTCCAGACCCCCTTGGATCCCTTTGCAAGTGGATGAAATTTTCAGGGAATAATGATATTAATATTGTTAACCTACGTGCCAAATCTTATTATGCGCCGGCGAATATTTTCGGAGATATGAATTTTTCTATGTTAAGGGGGGCGTTTTAACCCCCTGGATCCCTTTGCAAGTGGATGAAATTTTCAGGGAATAATGATATTAATATTGTTAACCTACGTGCCAAATCTTATTATGCGCCGGCGAATATTTTCGGAGATATGAATTTTTCAGTGTTTTGGGGGGCGTTTTAACCCCCTGGATCCCTTTGCAAGTGGATGAAATTTTCAGGGAATAATGATATTAATATTGTTAACCTACGTGCCAAATCTTATTATGCGCCGGCGAATATTTTCGGAGATATGAATTTTTCTATGTTAAGGGGGGCGTTTTAACCGCCTGGATCCCTTTGCAAGTGGATGAAATTTTCAGGGAATAATGATATTAATATTGTAAACGTAAGTACCAAATCTTATTATGCGCCGGCGAATATTTTCGGAGATATGAATTTTTCAATGTTTTGGGGGGCGTTTTAACCCCCTGGATCCCTTTGCAAGTGGATGACATTTTCAGGGAATAATGATATTAATATTGTGAACGTACGTACCAAATCTTATTATGCGCCGGCGAATATTTTCGGAGATATGAATTTTTCTATGTTTTGGGGGGCGTTTTAACCCCCTGGATCCCTTTTCAAGTTAATGAAATTTTCAGGGAATAATGATATTAATATTGTGAACGTACGTACCAAATCTTATTATGCGCCGGCGGATATTTTCGGAGATATGAATTTTTCTATGTTAAGGGGGGCGTTTTAACCCCCTGGATCCCTTTGCAAGTGAATGAAATTTTCAGGGAATAATGATATTAATATTGTGAACGTACGTACCAAATCTTATTATGCGCCGGCGAATATTTTCGGAGATATGAATTTTTTAATGTTTTGGGGGGCGTTTTAACCCCCTGGATCCCTTTGCAAGTGAATGAAATTTTCAGGGAATAATGATATTAATATTGTGAACGTACGTACCAAATCTTATCATGCGCCGGCGAATATTTTCAGAGATATGAATTTTTCTATGTTAAGGGGGGCGTTTTAACCCCTGGATCCCTTTGCAAGTGGATGAAATTTTTAGGGAATAATGATATTAATATTTTGAACGTACGTACCAAATCTTATTATGCGCCGGCGAATATTTTCGGAGATATAAATTTTTCTATGTTAAGGGGGGCGTTTTAACCCCCTGGATCCCTTTGCAAGTGGATGAAATTTTCAGGGAATAATGATATTAATATTGTTAACCTACGTGCCAAATCTTATTATGCGCCGGCGAATATTTTCGGAGATATGAATTTTTCTATGTTAAGGGGGGCGTTTTAATAGCCTGGATCCCTTTGCAAGTGGATGAAATTTTCAGGGAATAATGATATTAATATTGTGAACGTACGTACCAAATCTTATTATGCGCCGGCGAATATTTTCGGAGATATGAATTTTCAATGTTTTGGGGGGCGTTTTAACCCCCTGGATCCCTTTGCAAGTGGATGAAATTTTCAGGGAATAATGATATTAATATTGTGAACGTACGTACCAAATCTTATTATGCGCCGGCGAATATTTTCGGAGATATGAATTTTTCAATGTTTTGGGGGGCGTTTTAACCCCCTGGATCCCTTTGCAAGTGGATGATATTTTCAGGGAATAATGATATTAATATTGTGAACGTACGTACCAAATCTTATTATGCGCCGGCGAATATTTTCGGAGATATGAATTTTTCAGTGTTTTGGGGGGCGTTTTAACCCCCTGGATCCCTTTGCAAGTGGATGAAATTTTCAGGGAATAATGATATTAATATTGTTAACCTACGTGCCAAATCTTATTATGCGCCGGCGAATATTTTCGGAGATATGAATTTTTCTATGTTAAGGGGGGCGTTTTAACCCCTGGATCCCTTTGCAAGTGGATGAAATTTTCAGGGAATAATGATATTAATATTGTGAACGTACGTACCAAATCTTATTATGCGCCGGCGAATATTTTCGGAGATATGAATTTTTCTATGTTAAGGGGGGCGTTTTAACCCCCTGGATCCCTTTGCAAGTGAATGAAATTTTCAGGGAATAATGATATTAATATTGTGAACGTACGTACCAAATCTTATTATGCGCCGGCGAATATTTTCGGAGATATGAATTTTTCAATGTTTTGGGGGGCGTTTTAACCCCCTGGATCCCTTTGCAAGTGGATGAAATTTTCAGGGAATAATGATATTAATATTGTGAACGTACGTACCAAATCTTATTATGCGCCGGCGAATATTTTCGGAGATATGAATTTTTCAATGTTTTGGGGGGCGTTTTAACCCCCTGGATCCCTTTGCAAGTGGATGAAATTTTCAGGGAATAATGTTATTAATACTTTTAACCTACGTATCAAATCTTATTAGGCGCCGGCGAATATTTTCGGAGATATGAATTTTTCTATGTTAAGGGGGGCGTTTTAACCCCCTGGATCCCTTTGCAAGTGGATGAAATTTTCAGGGAATAATGATATTAATATTGTTAACCTACGTGCCAAATCTTATTATGCGCCGGCGAATATTTTCGGAGATATGAATTTTTCTATGTTAAGGGGGGCGTTTTAACCCCCTGGATCCCTTTGCAAGTGGATGAAATTTTCAGGGAATATTGATATTAATATTGTTAACCTACGTGCCAAATCTTATTATGCGCCGGCGAATATTTTCGGAGTTATGAATTTTTCTATGTTAAGGGGGGCGTTTTAACCCCCTGGATCCCTTTGCAAGTAGATGAAATTTTCAGGGAATAATGATATTAATATTGTTAACCTACGTGCCAAATCTTATTATGCGCCGGCGAATATTTTCGGAGATATGGATTTTTGAATGTTTTGCTTCTCGAAATAGCGAATCTGTCATTCTGATAACCAACCGTCGACACCTTCATAACCTCTTTTTATTGGTCTATAAATCAAAGCCGAGAGTAACATATTCATTATTTATCTGAATCTGCCTCATTTCAGCATTAAATATACTTCCGCACCGCGCGCCACTGGGGAGCGCGTTCGGGCGTTTCCGTCAAACGGTCTGCTAGAAATGGTCTGCCAGGTTCACTCCGGTATATTTTGACACGTTTACCGTTAACCCGTTGGTAAAATCGAAATTGTACATTGCTGTTCTTCGAGATTCGAAGTCAGTTATTTAGGGCAAAAGTTTGATGTCGTAGGAGGATAGATGAGGTGTGTTGAGATTGGACTCGACCTCTAAACTGATCGTAAATGGAAAAAATGTATATATCTCTTACCCTTTACTGTATGGTTCCATAGAAACTGTATTCGTTAACTCACCTGAAAAAAAATCAAAATTAATACTAAGAAAATATGAAAAATATTAAATAGTAAGCATATATAATACCCTAGCAGACTATCAAGGAAAGAGTAGTTTAATTATAAAGAGTGTTGCACTTGGACAGCGACATACGAATTGAAACCATTCAACAACAAAATTGTCGATCTAAGGACTTTTCTTCTGAAAAAGGCAGTTCTACCTTCATGAGCTGCTTCCAGAAATTATAATAATACCTTGCAATAATATAATCTCCTCACACGAAATCCTCAAATCGACCTCTGTTTTCACTTGACTTGCTCAACTCTAATCAGCTCTACGTTCTATATTCTCAATTTCACGATACATAAAGTCAATCGTCAGACAAGCTAATAATAAACAAGCAAATGTATCTGAATCCACTCTAAATCTCCCAGGGATGGATCATTCCACTAAGTTCCTTCGGAACTTTGAAACAGCAAAATCCAAGAGATATCTGGATCTTGGTAAGAAACAATCACACCTCCTCGATGGCTTCCTTACAGGACACTGTCGCTTCAGGAAGCACCTGTTGAGGATGGAATTATCGGACACTGACGAGTGTGGGTTCTGTGGGGAGGAAAAAGAAACACCTATTCACCTAGTAACAGAATGCTTTGGCATTGCGAGCCTAAGTAGAGAATGCCTTGGGCGAAAAACTTGTAAGAGTGAGGAACTAGCCTCGTTCTAGCCTTCACAGATATTGAGTTTCATCAGGTCTATGGAACTGCTAGCGAGCTGTGGAGGGTATGATCAGAACAGCTCTATAAAGGGCACAATACACCTTGAGGTCCCAGTGAACTGTATTTCCTTTTTAAACTATAACTATCTGAATCCACATAGTGCATTATTTCCTAAAGAAACTGAAGTAGCTGTTTCATTTTGTCAAAGTGAATATTATCTGTTGAAAATCTCTTTTCTCCTCATTGAATGTTTCATACCACAGGACCTAGACTCGTAATTTCTCTTTCTCATCGTCTCTGTTTACAAACAAACAGCCTGAAACTATTCACCCAACAGGGAAACTAGAAAATGGAAATGAAACTCAGCAAACTAGGACTTGCATAAAATAAGCTCTACTAGGTACGGAATGTGATTACAGAAGAGATTTCTGACGCATAACAAACCCAAAATATTATGATCAAAAATGTTTCAAAGCCAGCCAAGACTAACCGCGGGTTTCACAAAGCTTGATTGGCAATCAAATCGTTGATTTTGAGAAAAGTTCGGTGGTTTACGTCAAAAATGAACTGAAATTTGCACAGAAATAATGACACTTCATCAATCAACGTGATCGGGGTTTTTGTGAAACCCGGCTTTAATCGAACTAAAAGCCCAAGTAATCTCCGCAGAAAGAAAGAAAAGAGTAGATTTTCCACACCGCCGCAAACACACATACAACGGCAAATCCCACTCGGCAAAAAAAACAATTTAATTTCGCAGGAGTCATCAATTATGCGTCATGGGTATTTTTTGCGGTCAGGTTGTTTCGACGTAACGTGCCCAGATGCAAATACGACCGGAAAACGCATGTTCAAGTGACATTTATATTGCTCTAGAAGGGCCGTATTTCTCGTTCTACAAGGCGGCAGGACACATTTCCACGTGGCAGGTTGCTGAAATATACGTCCATTACGTTTATAAGGTGTTCCTGGAGGGAAAAGGGGTGGTAGCTTAAGACTCCGTGGAGGACGTGTATTATGTAAATGGAAAGACGAAGGTCCGCTTGTGCGGAAAACGTTAGGGAATGGCCCATGTGTGCAGCACCACCGGCTATATTAAAGGCGTTCTTGCACGTCTTGCCGCGTTCCTGCGGACCGATGCGGGATAAAAGGGATATTTATCAATGGGGGTATCGGTCTCGAATGATATGAGGGAAGAATTATTCGTGGTGAATGTTTCCTGGACTTTATTGGATTCTTCGGGATTTTGGGGGAATTTTAGTGTCGCTAAGGATTGTTGAGTATTGTACTTGATGTCAGGTAGTTGGTTAGAAGATGTGAATTGAGCAAATTCCATTCTGGATCTCGTCGTATTACCTACACGAGCGTCCCTATCAGCATAGAAAACCAGGCCACGCTGAGATTCCCAGAATCGTACTGTCAGGAATATTTTCTGACCTGGGACTGCCGTTACACCATAAGGCCGGCCACTTACGTACAGTTGAACAGTTGAACCTCACACATACCGTCAGTTCAATTGAAACTTTCAGTTAAGAAAATGAACCATTTCATTTCTCTCAGTTGAATTGTTCAGTTGAAAAATTCGAGTTGAACTGAAACAGAAATACCCACGTTCAGTTTCGACTGACAGTTTTCAACTGACCAGTCGAAACTGTCAGTTTCAACTGTACGAGGCCGGTTTAAAGCAAATGAGACCATGCTGAGATCCCTAACACCATAAAGTAAATGACAAGAGGCAATGAAGTGACTCTACTATGGGTGCCAGGGCATTATAATGTTGAGGAAAATGGAAATAGCGATGAACTTGCAAAAACTGCATTAACATTGCTCGACCTGAGCTTGTAAAAAAAGACCGATATGAGGCAACGATCCAGCAATGGGAGTTGAATAAGAGAATAACTCTCCAGTCCAAAAAATTCGTAATGATTTCACCTCCCTATACCAAAAACCTCACGAAGATGTCATGCGATGGTGGGACTGCTGACATCATTTATGAAAAAGTCAGCAGATGAGACTCAAATAATGATTTATATTTATATGAAAAAGGCGTTGTGGGGTTTTCTCTAGAGAAATGTATTGTCTGACATATGGAACCATTTAAGTGTATATGATAAGTGCTTCAGAACCTCTTCAACTGATACACAAAAATGAAGCAGTGTGCAATGATGATTTTATCCACGACTATTGTAAAATCCGTCCATTGTACGTCTCTGTGCTCGGCCATAAAAATACCCATTAATCACAAGGGAATAATGAGATATTAATCACTGCTGTCAGATGATTCATAGATTAAGCTTTGATATAATATTCCTCAAATTTGTATTTCTTCAGTATTCTAAAGTACTCCAACTAACAAATATGGGTATACCTTGTCAATTGAGGGCCAAATCTACTTTTATTATATCAATTAAAGCATTTTTCATTACAAAATATACAATGACCAGTTCTCCAAAAATTTCTCATGTGTCAACTTGACTTTTTCCACGCTTGTCGCAGTCGCACAATGTTAAATCTTCAAGAAATATATTCAGTAGTCGTGAATAAAGTATAGTATCCTATTTGCATATAATGCACTCAGAAAATTTTCTAAGTATAATTAACAGAAGCACTTCTGTTGAATGTCTAATGTATTAAAATTGTTAATCCTACAAAAAACTCTTTCGACTACTAGAAATTGCTGTACCTACAATAGAAGATTTATGTTACCTTGAATAACGTTTGTTAGTACTACAAAACAAGAACTACCGTGATAACAATATCATTTCTATCGAGGCTACATAATACCATCAAAATCAATGTATTTATTGTCAATACAATGGAAAAATTCTATCAAAAACAGCCTGAACTTTCATTACCCCAAAGTCTCAAATTTTGTAAAGATAACACAAATTATTTATATACAATATCTAATACACTATGATGTCCACAACATGTATTATTATCTTTACAATGATATTGTTATACTACCCTAACAGTATTCTTCGTTCAAATGAAAATCATATACTATAACAGGGATAAAATATTCGTTATGTTAATAGTAAAATATTGTCCGAAAACATTGTTCAACAGGATGACTGCTAGTGTTACAAAATCCGCTGTTGATTTAACAGTCCTTCTGTAAGCGAATGCTACGAACCGATACGGATACACACGAACAACAAAAGAGAATATTCAAATCGCTACTGATTTCGTGCACATGTGGTGTGTTTACCTATATTACCCAGTGTAATCTATCAATCATCTCAAAATGTGAAGAAACTTCAAGATGCAAAAAAACAAATAATGGTTGATGAAATAGTGGAATAATTCATTCAAAACAGTAAAAAAATGACCGTGTCGATTGCAAAGAATTTAACGGACCAAATTTTATGTTTATTTCCTGCAGAAATTAAGGTAATCAACAGCTATCAGTTCTGTGATTAAGTTTCATTTTTTTGCAGGAATACTACTTCGCTCCTCAGAAAAATAAAGCCCCCAAAGGAAAACTATTAGTAAATATTACAATAATTTGAGAAAACTCAAATCAATTGGACTTACAGAGACACAGTCAGCCAAAAGACGACTATCTCCAGATTCACCTTTAGGTACCTATTAGATTCATTTTCATTCCTGTCTTTAAAATATATACTTAAATTTTATGGTTTGACAGTGATTCTTGAAGCTGGAGAAAGTGCCGAAACACTCAAAGAAAAGTTAGAATTTATAAAAGAAGAAGAGAGATGGGAGAACATAAAGGTGTTATGCCGTTATGGGGAAAGTGCCAAATTTTTTAAAGAAAATATTTGGTTGAAGACGACAGCAAAAATTCAGTTACGATTTTCAATGAATGGCCTCTATACAAACAGCCTCTGGGGTACACCTTGGTATGAAATTGTGTTATGTTGAAGATGCTAGATTTCTTGAGAAAATCTTTTTTTAATAGAACTAAACAAAGCTGGAAAATTCTGTTATTCTAAAACCTATTCCCATAACGTCAAATACAATAATAAGTTCATAATAAGTATTAGGTATTTCATAGAGAGAAAATTTCATCACAATAATTTCACTGATAAATGATTGATAATAATTGTTTTCTATAAATTCAATAGAATAATATTCTGAATGGGGCGAGATATATACTAGCGAGGATCAGATTAAGATAATGGTTAAATGTTATATTATCAATATTACATTCTAGCAATATAATGAAACCCTTTATCGGCATAAACAGATTTACTGTTGCCTGAAGAGTGTGAATCGTATATTCAACAGTCACACTATCCATTGTACACAAAGTAGTGTTGCTGAAATCATTATATTTCGATTTGCTTAGCAGTATATTTTTATTAACGTAACAGAATTTATTGTTAATGTTACAAGAAACGATTGTTATGAACATCTATATTTCTGTTATACCTGATAACTGCACTATTAGTGGAAGAACTATTTTATTATAACGGTAACAGAAAATTCTTTATCTATAACAAATTTTCATTCAATAGAGCAGCTGACAAAAGTGCTTCTGTTGATTTTATAGAATTTTAGATTGACCAAATAGGGATCTTAGTATTATTATCATAACATACATTTTTCGTTGTATTTACTAGAATAATTTTCTGAGTGTGGGGCTATTATTCGCTCGCGAATAATAGCAATCATTATACGCATAATATAATATTATCCACGACTTCTGAATATATTTATTGAAGATTTCAACATTTTGCAACCGCGACAAGACCCTTCTATGACAAGCGTGGAAAAAGTCAAGTTGACACATGAGAAGAATTTTTTGGAGAACTGGTCATTGTATATTTTGTAATAAAAAAAGCTTTAATTGATATAAAAAAAGTAGATTTGGCCCTCGATTGACAGGTATGCCCATATTTATTAGTTGGAGTACTTTAAAATACTGAAGAAATACAAATTTAAGAAATATTATAGCGAAGCTTAATCTATGAATCATCTGACAGTAGTAAATTATAATCTAGTATTAATAAATTCCCTTGTGATTTATGGGTATTACTAAAGCCGAGCAGAGAGACGTAAAATGGACGGATTTTACAATAGTCGTGGATAGATGATTTTATTATGAAGTGAATCGCAGATCATGTACCCCAAACTCATAGACCAAGGAAAATATCACCTAAATATCATCAAAAGAGTCGCCAAAGTATCACGTAACCTAAATGTCCACTCAGAACCGACCGAATAGGACTCCAAAGCGGCCATATCCCGTACAGCCGATGGACGCTCCCGGATTAGACATCTGTTGAAAAAGAGGTCGGAGCCTCAAATATTCCACTCTGTTAAACTTCCCTGCGTAATCCGATAATCTCATTAGACCCTCAAGCAGGGCCAAACGGCCGGTAGTTTGAATTACACACAGAAGGGCTGAAACAATCGCGACATAGTGCGCCCGCACGCCGCATTAGGATTAAGATATGATACACTCCGGTGTTTTTCGCCGAGGAATATCTGGAATTTTCCGGGGTACGGTTTAATGCCAGGGAGACTGGACTTAGGACTCGTTAGAGGATGAAGTAGAAGGATTACAGGGTGGATTGGGAGGATCGTGCTATTTTCTGTAATGTGGTATTCGTTTGGTAGTGTTATGGTGGTATTCTGCTTTTCATCTGTAAGTTACGATACTGTAGCGTACGATTGATCTGTAACTGGCTGACTTACAGATTCGCAAAATAATGCAATTCTGGAATGGTTCTTGTAACTTTCTTATTTACAGTGGTACTTTTGAACTACTCATCGAAAAACATAACCTTCAATCGTAAGATTTGATCATGGAACTTTATGTATTATGAGTAAATGGTTTTGATTCGAATTTGAAAATACATTAATTTGAATGTAGTTTGCGTTTGTTTCTTTCATCTGATAAACTGAAAACAGAAAAGAAAAAAAATTCTTGGTTAAAATTGCTGTAGAGCATTTATTAAGTTTATAGTACACTGGTTCTTCAATCTGAACATGTTCACAAACTGGGCATTCGGCATTTCTTTAATCTAAAAATTTTCTGGGCAACCGGCATTTTAAATGGACTCATTTGATCACGCAACCTTTTCCTTCCAATTATCATGAAGTTCCCACTTAAAAAAATAATGATATTCAGGTCATGTATATTATCGAACAATGTGTTTCCTGTTATGACAATCCAATAAACAAAGCCATATTTCTTTTATTTTCTTTAAAGTTATATTCTCAGTTCTCGCATTCTTTCTGCAAACACACCGTTGCAACAAAAAACTCCAAGTAAAATCTTTTAACACCCGTGACTGTTTTTTCGAAAACACCTGCGTCAAAATTGGACACCGTAAACAACCGAAATAATCTGTTTACAACACTTTCACACCTTTCGTGTTTGTACGTTTTACGACCACCACTTGAAACGCAACCAGCGGCCGAAAAAAAAAATCTGGAGGAATTTCCATTCGCTTCACAGTTCGCCGTCCCAAAATTAAACTCTTTGTGTTCGAGGGGTGAAGAATGAATGGCCCCATATTTATTGCACGTCGGTGTCTTCTGGACTGAAATATTACCGCTGCATGTCTTCCATCTACCTGCCCCAGAGGGAGAATTCGAAAACGCATAAATCTGACGCTCCCGAAAATCGACTGGATCTTTATTTGGATGAGGAAGAGAAGTTGGCTTAACTTTTTGCGAAAAACAATTGTGTACAAACGAATAAACCTTTAATAGTATATTATGCAAGGAGCGAATAGTAGCCATTATACGCAAGTAGCATACTATACTTTATTCACGACTACTAAATATATTTCTTGAAGATTTCAACATTTCGCGACCGCGAAAGACCTTCAATGGCAAGGGTGAAAAAAGTCAATTTGACACATGAGAAACTTTTGGAAAACTGGTCATTGTATATTCAGTAATAAAAAATGCTTAATTGATATAATAAAAGTAGATTTGGCCCTCGATTGACAAGGTATACACATATTCGTTAGTTGGAGTACTTCATAATTCTGAAGAAATACCAATTTAAAGAAAATACTAATATCAGAGCTAAATCTATGAAGCATCTGACAGCAGTGAATTATAATCTCATAAATCACTTGTAATTAATGGATATTATTCTGGCCGAGCCACAGTCGTAAAATGGCTAGATTAGTCGTGGATAAGGAATGTGCAAACATTTTTTGATAACTTTATTTCATACTTACAGCGTGAGATTAGCCATTAATAAAATGATGAAGCTCTGATTGATTGTACAATCAGGAAAACGTCTTCAAGAGAAATCACATTTGAGTTTTTTTAAATTTTATTCTCGATATTTCCGGAACCATACATCCGATCATTTCGGTATTTGCTTTTTGAACAATAATAATGAAGCGCAAAGTTCTGCCAAAGTTTGTGAGCAACGTGCCATTTGATATTCGAAAAAATGTATTTGTTTGTTATGTGGGTGGTAAACGGCAAGTGTTATGACCTTGGAATACGGTAGATTTTGGACAACTACAAGTTTGTATGCTCCTATGTATGAACAGGCAATATCGGTTGATTAGATTCGAAGTTATTCTCAACTAAACTTAGTCTCAATTCCTTTAAATTTTTTTATTTTTGGCGTGCTTGTTTTGTTCAATTACACGATGTGTTAAGAGTGTCAAGAGTTTTAGAGCTCATATTATTATTGGAAAAACGATAAATCGAATTTTAATATACCGAAAGGTTTTTTTAACAAACTGAACGAAAAATTTTGAGATGGTTGTTACTTTGAAATATCTCAAACGAAACGAGGCTTTTTTGGAGATAAGTTGAATGGCATAATGTCTTTTTTTACTGCAGAATCACCTCCTGAACTTAGTCTCATTCATTCACTAACAAGTTTTCATTTCCTGCGTTATCTGCGCCTAACCCCAAGCAATCATCGATACCGAGGGCCTACGGGGATGTCCATTATCTGACATTCGAACTAATCGGCCCCTAATTTGACCGAATTCAAGCGAATCCCGCAATCGCGATAGACTGATAAGATCGGGCCCGCAAGCGCCCCGCTCGTTCCCTGCGCTTTTTAGCGGTCTCATTAATTTTCGCGTTTTACCCCGCGGCGAGGGGATACGGGAGCGGAAATTCTCATTTGTTTTTCCTGCGCGGGTTTTTCTCCCTCCCGGGGCGGAGGTTACGTCTTCGGCCCGTTATTTTTCCGGAGAACCGGAGGAGGAACCGTCAGCGGCAGAAGCATTTCGGGCGTGTAAACATTCGAATTTTCGTCGAGATCGGTTTGTTAAACTGCTGCAGATGGATGGCGGTAGGAATGGAGATGGATTACGGGATTTTTCTTTAAGGGAAATACGTTCCGCTCTCCTGGTCTAGTATACGATTTAAAATGAATTCGTAAACCAGAACCTTCTGGATATACCAAGTTTTGGTTAGGTTCTACGGGGACATAATTGAATGCAAAGTTGACAAAGCTCCTGTTTCAATCATATTGAGAATCGATGTTAATATTGGAAAATTGAATGGATACTACAATAGAAGTAAAGTGTAAATACCCTGTTTTACTGCTAAAGATATCAAGATCATTTGAAGTTTCGTATTATGAAACCAGAAAATGTAAATAAGTTTTTGATGATCACAGACCGGATTATAAGCAACATAAAAACGTTCTTATATTGTTATATGCATACAGATATGCATGAAAAATGCACGAAAATAGGCAAAATATGCAAAATATACAATATTTGATGACGGATTTGTGAAATTAAAAATAAGAAATCGTAATTTTTATTTCAAAATCAACATATCGATCACTCCTTAATAATATGGTATTAAAATTTAATTCAATGTTTTTGTGAATGTTTACAATTAAATATTATTCCAAGTGTTCAATTGTTCAATTTTGTCTTCGATCATTTTGCATATTTTTGTATGTGGAAAAAGGTCACTCCACATCCACGGACGAAATTGGTGAACATTGGTGCTATATTCTCCCTTATAGTTGCAGGTAAAACTTCTGCCGTCCAATTAATGAAACTCTCGATAAGAGGGAAATCTTCGAAGTCTGGGTTCCCTTTCAATATCTTTTCAAACTTTTCTTGAATTTTATTTAGAAATTCCAATGGCAACGTGAAGTTCATTTGGCGTATTTTACTCATTATTTGGATACTTTCGTAGCGCGCGGCTACTAATACTGCGTTCCGGAATGCGATAAAAGTGATTCGCAAATCTGACAAAAGTCACAATTATTAGTATTATTACCCAATAGACCTCATATTTTGTGGAATTTGGTCGGATTCAGTACTTTTATCGCATTTCGGAACGCAGGGAAGAAAATATGTACCGAAAATATGCATCATAACTGGATCTTAGCTAAAATATTCAAATACCGCTGAAAATGTCTCCAATATGCAAATGCATATAATCCGGTCTCTAGTGATGATCAATTCCACCGTATTCTCCAAAATTAACCTGCGCTAAGACCATATTACACAGTTTTTGCGTATGATTTTGGTTCACACACATACAAGATCAAGCTGACTCAAGAATTGAACCAGATAGACCATTTGAAGCGACTCACGTTTTCCGATTCGACTTCGAAAAAGATGTGCCAAGGGGATGAATTTCATCAACGTTTCAAAAACATCTTTATTGACGAAGCTCATTTTCGATAATAAGCTCAACATAACTGGTTGGTTCAAAATCCACATTTTTTTTACGAATCACCACTTTATACTCAAAGAATAATTGTTTAGTGCGGTCCATTAGATCATATTCCGACATTTCAAACATCGATTAGCGGGGTGTATAGACAATAATGGATACCATTCAACACATTTCATTTTTGAAACTATTTTAAAATAGTCTTTGAATGTTGTAATTCGATGATGGCAGTTGGTACAGAAACCAAAGTAATATGCCAGGAATATATTGTACGAATGAACTCAAGTTCCAACAGCAACGTCACTAAGGTCTGTTCTCTCCTAATCTTTTTATTTCGCTATTCCAATGCGAATCACGATTGAAGTATAATAATAATAATAATAATAATAATAATTTTTATTAATCCTTTTAGACATTGAACAATGTATAGGACAGGTCACAAAATAGAAAAAAATAAGAGAAACACATTCGAAGTGAACTTATAGATACAAGTACAAAAAAATCATTCTGAAAAGAAAATAATCAACAGTTAAATTAATCTATCAGAAAGGTATTCCTCAACACTGTAATAGCATTTGTTCATTAACAGAGACTTTACATTGATCTTAAATTGAATGTCTTTCATTGATTTGAACATGTTTGGCAGATGATTATATAGTCTTGTCCCTATAAAAGATGGTGTTGATTCATATTTTTTTTGTGTGGTGTCTAGGAATACAAATAACATCCACATGCCTAGTACTGTAATTGTGGAAGTCCGAACATTTCTTCAAAGTATACTTATTTCGATGGATATATAAAAGACAATTTAGAATGAAAATACATGGAAAGGTCAGGATTTTATACCTTTGGAAACATGGACGACAAGATTCACGAGGCTTAATACTAAATATAAGTCTTATAATTTTTTTCTGGCAAATAAATACTCTCGTCGCATCAACAGATGACCCCCACAGTACGACGTTATAGCAGAGGTGACTATACACCATACTATAGTATATCCCGAGGAGTGAATCCATCGGGAGTAGGTCCCTGAGACGTGCTATCGCATAAAAAGAGTTATTCAATTTTTTGCACACGTGATCAACTTGGTAATTCCACCTCAAACTTCGATCCACATATAGCCCAAGGAATTTGACGTATTCTGTTGAAATTAAGTTTCCTTCAGGGTGTTTAACGGAAAAAACTTGGGTTCGATGAAATTTCATAGTTTTACCCAAATTTACTATCAGGGAGTTTCGGCGGCACCAGTCAAGAAAACGTTCGATAATAGACTTAGGCTTTTCAGCTCCTGCAGACTCCGAGCCTTGATTACTATGGATGCATCGTCAGCAAATAGTATCAGAATGCAGGCTAAAATGTATTCCGGCAAGTCGTTAATAAACAACAAGAAAAGGAGTGGTCCCAACACCGATCCTTGGGGGACTCCCAAGTTGTTAACATATTCCCGAGAGTTGTGGCCACCCATGTCCCATTCGGACAAATATCCGGCGATTTGACAGGAAACTGCGAATCCATTCAAGAAAAACTCCTCTGAATCCTACTTGGTACATTTTATTCAGAATGAAAGTATGTTGGAGAGTGTCAAATGCTCGAGATAAATCGAAAAAAATACCGGCCACTTGAGTACCATCATCCAAACAAGTGAACACAAACTCCAGAAACTCACAGCAAGCAGTCTGAGTCGATTTTCCAGATCTAAAGCCGTGTTGACTACCCGATAAAATGGAGAACTTGGATAAATAGTCGTACATTCGGCCGTATATAATTTTCTCGACTATTTTGGATAGTTGGCTTAGAATCGAAATAGGGCGATAATTCGAGATGTCATGAATGTCGTCCTTTTTATGAACCGGTATGACTCTTGCCAATTTGAGGACAGATGGAAAATGACCTACAGAGACTGATTCATTTATTAGACAAGCAATGTGTTCGGATATCAAAGGAGACAATAATTTCAAGATTTTGGCTGATATCATATCCGCACCAGCGGCACTGTCAGTCTTCAAACCGCCAATGACAGACACAATCTCATTTGGTGTAACAGGAAAAAAGAAAAGTTAAAACTCATCATACGATGAGTGGTGCATGCTTTAGAAATACCGCCACCGTAGCAGTCCTCTATGGAAAGTTGAGCAATTTCACTAAAATATTTTCCAAAAGCTTCTGCCACCTTCTGGGGACAAGTAATGTTCTCACCATTGACATGTAGAGATATTTGCTCACCATTCTTCACCTTATTTCCGAGTTCCTGGTTAACGAGTTTCCAAACTGTTTTCGTTGAATTTGTGGATTCAATTAAGATTTTTTTATTGAATTCTTGTTTGGAATATTTCAAAAATTTATAATAATCTGATTTAGCCTTTTTATATTCTTCCTTGATCTCGGGGTGTTCGAGATTCCGAACAAGCCAGTGTAAATTCTTTAAGTTATTACGTTTCTCCACCACAGTAGGTGTGATCCATTTTGGTTTCATACAATTATCAAGGCGAACGAGTTTCTGAGGACAAGATGCATCGATTGAATATCTCAATAGATCAACAAATCTCTGAAATCTATCATCAACTGTAGAAGAAGAATGAACAGTGCTAAAGTCAGTATTTGAGATCAAATTAAAAAGGGAATTCAAATTCTCCTCAGACATAATTCGGATAAGTTGCGTGGTGGGAGCAGCGCCTAAAAAAGAGCAGCAAGGGAAATCTAATACAATCGCTCTATGGTCACCAATGAGTGGATCAAAAACGTCCATACTAACTGAAAGCTTATCGGCGCCATAGAGAATGTAATCCACCTGACTGAAAGACGTTCGACCATTCTTATTGGTGTAGACTCTGGTTGGTTCAACTGAGTTCACTCTTAAATGAAAACTAACGAGGAGATCATCGAGGAATCTCTTTTGGGGGTCATCTGCAGCCAAATAATTCACATTAAGATCACCACACAAAAAAAACTCATCAGATATTGAGGTACAGTAGGTGATAACATATTGAAGGGTTTTAAGGAATATTTGAAAATTACCAGAAGGGGGTCTATATACACTAAGTACACAAAATGTGGCTTTACCAACCTTCACTTTGGTCGCACAAAGTTCGCAGTGCATCTCCACAGAGAATTTGTCCGTGTTCAAATACTGCACAGTATGATCAGACTTCACGTAGATGGCACAACCTCCGTGTTCACGACTCGGTCTGCAGTAGTTCGCAGCCATTTGGTAACCAGATAACGTCATGAACTTGATCTGTTCGGATGAGCACCAATGCTCCGCTATACTCACGCAATCAGGATTTTTGGAATAAAAAAGCACCTCCAAGCTATTTAGTTTGTTGGAAATACATTGGGCGTTCAACTGCATTATCCTGAAGTTCTTGGTTTGTTGTTCGATAACGGTTTCAAATGGAGATTCACTGGATTCAGCATTATTTATGATGTTGGAATTGTTTCCTGGCGGCGCCTCGAAAAAAACTTGTTGATGGTCACTCCCTCAGGCCACAAAGCAGAATCCATCACTTGGTTGAGGAATTGGGAAGGAAGTGTAAGTTTGAAAGAGGAATATATATTTGGTTGCTTAGATTTTAGTTTTTCACAAGTGGTGTTGGTGGTTATATCATTTAGGAACTTCACTATCTCATCTGCTTCAGTATCAGGACTGAGCCTCGAGAGATGAACATATGACAGAGCTTTCTTCGGCGCACTGACAAGAACACTAGATTTAGATGATCCCACAATCAAAGGTGACCTGGGCTTTACTTGCATTGGTTTCGAAACAGTCGAATTTGTTTGTTTCCCATTCTTTTTCTTCCTTTTTTCCACCAAAGTCCACTCATAATTTGAAGATGTTGTTTGTGACGTGATCTCTACAGGTTTTACCAAATTATTTCCTATGGGGCATTCACTTTGTGTACCAGCTGTATTCTGAACAGCTGAAGACACCGCATCCTTATCATTTTCCGGAACGCGTTTCTTTGCGTTATCAGCAGGGGAATTCCGATCAGCTGGAACCGATACATGTGATTTCTTATCTTTATTTATTTTTATTTCTTCCATGAGAGTTTCTATTTGAATTCTTTGTAGATTAATTACATTCTTCAGATCAACGATTTCAGAATGAAAAGGTGCAAGTGCTTCCTCAATAGCTTGTTTGATAGCTCGAGCTAATTTTTCATTATTTGTAGTGTTGTTATCCACATAGCATGTTGGGGAAGAATTCGGTACCCCACAAGAGTCACAAATCCACCCATCGCTGGACACACGTATTTTGTTTAGATCTTCCATTGTTAAATTCACACACTTGGTATGGTAACTTCTTTCGCACATTTTACAATCAATAGGCTCATCGTACCTATCAATTTTGTTTGTACATAGACAGCAACTAATTCCACGTACTCGCGACATGACGGTTCGACAACTATTTCCAAGGGTACGAATCCAGTTCCTCTAGAAAACCCTCAAAATTTGAATACAAATGAACCAATCTTCAGCATCGATCGAACGGGCCAAATCTGCCACTTTTTTCTTCGTCTTGCAGTAATTAAAAATTGTCTGCGGGGTCTCCTGTCTCCACCAGATGTCTCCAGATGATTTAATTGGTCGGAAAGCCGCCGTGAGACAATACTTTTCCTCCGAAAACATGGAAATGCTTCTTTTTCTGAAGAAACTAACTAAAAGAAACCATTGTACGAATAAGCCCAAGTTCCAGCTGCAACGTCAACCGAATCTGTTCTCTCCTAATCCTTTTATTTCGACATTTCATTGCGAATCACGATTGGAGTATGAATATTCTCATATTCATCCAGTTCCTCCAGAAAACCCTCAAAATTTGAATACAAAAGAACCAATCTTCAGCAGCGATCGAACGGCCGAATTCTGCCACTCTTTTTCCTCGTCTAGCAGTAATTAAAAATTGTCTTCGGAGTCTCCTGTCTCCACCAGATGTCTACAGATGATTTAATTGGTCGGAAAGCCGCCGTGAGACAATACTTTTCCTCCGAAAACATGGAAATGCTTCTTTTTCTGAAGAAACTAACTAAAAGAAACCATTGTACGAATAAGCCCAAGTTCCAGCTGCAACGTCAACCGAATCTGTTCTCTCCTAATCCTTTTATTTCGACATTTCATTGCGAATCACGATTGGAGTATGAATATTCTCATATTCATCCAGTTCCTCCAGAAAACCCTCAAAATTTGAATACAAAAGAACCAATCTTCAGCAGCGATCGAAAGGCCGAATTCTGTCACTCTTTTTCCTCGTCTAGCAATAATTAAAAATTGTCTGCGGGGTCTCCTGCCTCCACCAGATGTTTCTGATGATTCAATTGGTTGGAAGACCACCGTGAGACAATACCCTTGCTCCGATAACATGGAAATGCTTCTTTTTCTGAAGAAACTAACTGAGAGAAACCATTGTACGAATAAGCCCAAGTTCCAGCTGCAACGTCAATCAAATCCGTTCTCTCTTAATCCTTTCATTCCACCATTTCAATGCGAATCACGATTGGAGTATGAATATTCCCATATTCATTCAGTTCCTCCAGAAAATCCTCAAAATTTGAATACAAATGAACCAATCTTCAGCATCGATCGAACGGCCCAAATCTTCCACTTTTTTCCTTCGTCTGACAGTAATTAAAAATTGTCTGCGGGGTCTCCTGTCTCCACCAGATGTCTCCAGATGATTTAATTGGTCGGAAAGCCGCCGTGAGACAATACCCTTGCTCCGATAACATGGAAATGCCCCTTTTTCTGAAAAAACTAACTGAGAGAAACCATTGTACGAATAACCCCAAGTTCCATCTGCAACCACAATCGAATCCATTCTCTCCTAATCCTTTCATTTCGACATTTCAATGCGAATCACGATTGCAGTATGAATAATCCCAAGGGTACAAATCCAGTTCCTCCAGAAAACCCTCAAAATTTGAATACAAATGAACCAATCTTCAGCATCGATCGAACGGCCCAAATCTGCCACTCTTTTTCCTCGTCTAGCAGTAGGTAATTAAAAATTGTCTGCGGGGTCTCCTGTCTCCACCAGATGTCTCCAGATGATTTAATTGGTCGGAAAGCCGCCGTGAGACAATACCTTTCCTCCGATAACATGGAAATGCCTCTTTGTGCCCGTCGTCGTTTCCAAAGTCAACAAATAGACGTCTTCCGGCTCTTTTACTTCATTAATCGGCGACCGGAAGGGTGAGGGGAAGGAGGATGGCGGCAGGGGGTCCCGTTTCCTCTCTAATTAAGGTGAATTTTCCCGGAGATAATGCATTCGTCGCAAATTATGAACGTTGTTACCGTGAGAGACTCTATCCTCACCGGTTTCTGACTGTTATCTGGTTGATGGTTATCTCGAAGATGTTCCACATGTTTGGTTCGTAAGATTTGCTCTTTGGTTTGATTTTGCTTGCTCATTGCCATATCCATTCAAGCCAAAAAGGAGCTTCACCACTGAAGATGATTTTGCGATGAAATTCATCATCTACTTCGCTTCAAATGATCTATCGGCTTCAGTTTTTGAGTCAGCTTGATCTTGAACGCCGTAAAACAATGTGTTTTGTGCAAAGGATATATCTTCATTACTTATCGATTCCTTCTGATCATTTCGTCTGTATTTTTGTTCAGATATAGTATAAAAAATGTCATCCAATTAGTTGAAGAGGAAGAAATCGATTCTTTTCAATGGAGAGAAGAATTTAAATAGTTTTTTCACTGAACAAATCCAAAACCACACTAATTAAACGAGAGCTTCGAAGCTAAATGTATTATTAAAGCTGAGGTTACGCTTCATTACTAAATCAATATGGACAGTTCCTTCGAGCAGACAGAATTAAAGCTCAAACAGCTAATGATCAATTCTTCAACTATTCAGCTGATTATTTCGTGGGAGTACAGATTAAAAATTAATAATAATTATCGGATTCTTTCTTCCTCGCAGAGAAGTAATTTGCCAGTCACTAAAAAATAGCGTGAATATTTCCTCGATTTCAATGTTGTTATGTATGTTATGTCAGTCGTGGCAAACTAATCGCGACATGGAGGAAGTATGCACTCCAACGTATGCACCTTGTGAAATCCGTAATGTATATGAATTAATATTTGCCTGCCACGTAATCAGATATGGGTTTTACAAACAGACGCATTGAATTCTCACGGTGTTATTCCGATAAATATTTATTTCATACGACTTTCTATCGATAATATGTAATCTATATCATCGAGGATTATTTTACGCCATGTTTTTATAAGTGCGAATTGGACCGATAGGGTTGGAAACTGAAGGGATTCATTTATTTCGTCTTTTATTTTGTACCTGTTCAACATTCACGGATCTGAATGAAACTTTTTTTGTTCGACAATCACTCCACAGTACGTTATCACAAGTTCTTTATCATGGTAGAATCTCAGGTTGGATAACCATTGTTTATTGAATATTTTATTGAATAGGAAGGTAAATGCAAGTAGAACAAAAAAGGAGTAATGTGAACATCACCTCTGTGCTATCCTTAGAAACCAAAGATGTTCACAGAACTGTTCTTTGACTCATAATACTGGTTTATCATCTCGCATAGATCCAAAAAGAGGTTTATCAATAAGGATGAAAAAAAAATCTGACGAACTTATCTCAAATAAATACAAGGTGCTCTTATAAAACCCGACAGAATTCAATAGGAAGAAATAACAGAAGTAAAAGATGGCAAACCGAACCGCTGAGCCCGAAAACGAAACCAAACATTTTTCTTACAAAGAAACTCTCCAAGTCTAGAGGGTCCTCGACGAAGAAGCGGGCGGGCGTTCGACCCCCTTTTACGGTGATGCCTAACTCGCCCACTCGAAATGTTTTGACGCCCGCTCGTCATACGGGCCTCGAAGCACAAATGGAATATTATTGGGCACTTAAAAATATCACGAGCGGGGTAATAAACGCCGAAGATGTTCCGAAGGGTTCTGTTCTATGCCCTTCCACTTTATCGAGGCCATTGTAGCCGTTTGTTGCGGCCAGAAACCGAAAATAACGCCTGTTCGAACATGTTTATACGAAGTAGTCGGATAGGGCATATTTTAGGTCTGTCTATTGCTGCGGAGGCGAGGCGCCGCGAAATCGAATTATATCGAAGTCGTTGCGGCGTTTTGGATTGTGGTTAGAATAGGAATTGTTTCGGATCCATTTCTCGATTGGATCGTATGGGAGGGAGTAAGAGTGTTGAGGATAAATGGGAGAATTTTCGTAATGGAAATAATTGAATTAAAGGGTTTTCCAATAAGAGGTTCCATTTTTCAATATAAATGTTTATTTCATTATAAAGAACAAGCTATGTCGTTAATAGTGGAAAATAACATTAGGCAAATGACCACCACGACCACGCTTATAGGACCATATCCTTTTAATGAAATTTTCCATTCTCAAATCGCAAAGTGGCTGCCCTATGTCCTCGATAGCCTCACGAATTCCATCTTTGAGGTCTTGAATCGACGCTGGGCTATTGGCGTACACCTTCTCTTTCACGTGGCCCCAAAGGAAGAAGTCGCAAGGTGTTAAATCACAAAATCTCGATAGCCAATTGTGATCACGTCTTCTAGAGATAACACGGTCCGGAAACTTTTCCCGCATAAGATCAACGGTTTCGTTACTTGATGATCGGCCGGCTTGAGTTCTCTGAACTTTATAATTCGTGTGTTAACTGAACTTTATAAGCCTTAAGACCCAAATCTTTATGCAAAATACGATGTAATGACGTTTGTGGAATGTCAAAATACAAAGAACGACGAGGAATGGACAAACCTGGGTTTTCTTCAACACTTTCGGCTACAATAGCAATATTCTTGGCTGTTCTTGAGCGACGTGCATGGGTTTTATTCTCCACATCACTTACTTGTTCCAACAGCTCGAATTTTCTACCATTTGCTTCATTGCGGCCGACAAGGTGCTTCACGACGATCCAAAAATTTTCGAACATTTTTATAGTGAATTTTAATAATTTCAATGTGTTCTTGAAGCGTGTATCGTTCCAGTTTCATTGATGGCGTAGTTTCTACTAGTCCTATGTCAAGAAATGACAGCTTCAAACGTGATATCTACCGAAATAGCGGGCTATTCAAAATAACACCTCTTATTGGAAAACCCTTTATTTCAACTTCAAGTTAAATTAGGATGCAATCTTCTAGCGAGTATTTCCTGTTTCAACCAGAAAAACAATATAGTATTTCAAGAAGTTCGGAAAAATATTTCCTGTAAACACAGATATAAACTTTTATTAGGACACCTTGTATAACTCAATCCGAACCAATGTCGATTAAATATGCGAATGATCTCAGTTTCGGTCGTAAATTAAACATCTCTGAGAGAGTATTGGCACAGTTCTAATTTTATTGAGGTCACATTATCATCGAGTCAATGTAAATATTGCACATTTGTATCGTTGCAAGGACAAGAACCGAATGTGTAATAGAGTATCGTAAATCCTTGGCAAAGAATGATATTTAGTTTAGTTGATTGCTATATTGCTCATTAGAGGAAATTTTTGAAATATTCGATAATGTCGCCATACAAGGAAAAAATGTTCCACTATTTCTGTGTCGTTAACTGGGACAAATATGATCTATGATCGAATCGATCGAAGATTAGAATTAGTCATTTTTGTCGAAAGTTGTCGAGGCCACATAAAATTATTTCCATTCAGAAAGCACCGGTGGTAGATTCACAACATTAAGTTGATTATGAACTGAGTTACTCAGAATCAGAGAGAGTGTCAACCAGATTTAAAAAAATGGTGATATCTGATGCATTTGTTCTCCTTAACTTGATTTAAATTTGAAAAAGCACCCCAATTTTCAACCGAAAATCATCACGCCAAAATATCAGCGTTTTTGTTCGCTGAAATATCTCATTTCTGATTGTATCAATGCGACAATTGATGTGTTATTTTTTTAATTGAAAATGGTTTAAAATGCACCAAGTTTATGCTCAAACTGTCGCACATTCTTCAGAACCTGTTATCTTGAGCGTGAATTTGTTTATTTCAAATTCTGTTTTCGGCTGCCAACTTTCAAAATGTCGATCAAATGTGATCATACACCATCGTAATGTTTATTTTATATACTATGAGAAATAAGAGAGTCTTACGTTGATCTCAAAATAAAAAGAGATTTTAATGTGTACGGAATTGACCATTAATGACCCATTTTAATGCTTAATTTCTTATATTTCAATGTGCAATCATGGCAACCGTTCACGAAGTATTCAGAAACACTACGAGAAATTCTAAACTCTACTGGAACATAGACACATAGAAATTTCATTATGTCAAATGTAAGTCTTGTGCAAAATGAGTATGTATTTAAATCAAGAATCCATACACAATTCAAATTGAGATTGGGAAAATCTTGTAATCAACTCGGTTATTTATCGGGCGACTAATGGTCTCGAACGTATTGAAATATCTTGACCATTAGTCGCTGTCTCCGATAGTTTAGTTAATAGTTGATTAACTATCAGCAAACCAAATTCAACAGACCTTTTCAAAAACGCCGAATTTTTGAAGTGATAAGTTTCGATTGAGGGAGGGCTTTTTTTCGAATTCAAATCATTATAAGATGAAAAAAACTAATATTCTAAATTCTAAAAAATTACAGAACGCTTGAGACATACAAAAGTGAATTCATATTATTCATTCGTGATTTCTTTTCATAGCAGGGCTTAAATACAAAAACATTACTATTTTCTCTATTCTTGTACAAACCTTTCAATCAGATTCGCAGATTTTCACAATCCTTCAGAATATTGTCCTCTGGATATGAAGCTTCGTCCAAATATCGAATAACGCCAACGCGAAAAATTTGCGTCATAAATCGCGAAATAATTTCGTTGTTTATCGTCACATAGATACGCAATAACATAATAAAATAACCCCACGCTGATATCACATCGTACCATTTCTATATCGAATTTATGGATGATGAAAATAAATCATGCGATTATAAAATAATATCGCATCCAGTCCAATAGAGTTATCTTTTATGGTATTTCCAGGTATTTCGGTCAATCTAAACAATCCGATTGACGGATTTGATTTACGATCGACGATTCGCAATCTATCTATCCCAAAATCCATAAAATATTTATATCTTAGTATGTATTCAACATATGAAACGCATTTCTTACACGCAGGTTATGACAATAAATGGGGAAAGCCCACGCGGCTCAAGAGTTATACCCCTATTACACCATGCCTCTTTTGATGTCTATATTCGAGCCTTCTGTTTTTGTTGGGTAAATTTCCCCGAAATGAGTCGCACATTTATACCATGCCTTTTCTAGGGTTGTTTCAAGGGGTTTCAGGTAATATTTAATTCCAAAATTGCAAACATTGAAAAAACTGATATTTTACCTCAAAGTTGTATTTTGTTGGAATATTTTCGAAAAAAGTCATGTTATCTGTTTTGTTATGAAAAATAATGATGCAAATAATAAAAGATGAAATTGAATTTGAAAAATTCACTTATTACTATTATTGCAACTGGAGATAGGAGGTGAAGCCTTTGATGAACTAAAAATCAGGCAATAAAAGCCAAAATTATTCATATATACCTAGGTAAGAAGGCTTTATTTATTTGTTTATTATAATCTGCACATTCATTACATCTCTGAAAAAAGAAAAACAGTATTAAACATATAGTCCGTTCACGAAAGTTTGAGCAGTTGGTTGGCCATGGAAATTTGGCATATTCCACTGTGTTTATTAAAATTTTAGGTTATTTTGTTTATTTTCTTGTCAGATTGATACGCAATGTTGTCAATATTGCATAGAGTTTTCTGATAACTCGCAAGCTCGTCGGACGGAGCCGGGTACAGTCGGCAACGTTGACTTTATTTTACTTTATGACAGCAAATACTGCCAACTTCTGATAAATAAACAAACGCCTACTATGCGCTCAAACTTTCGTGAACAGACTATATTTATTATTGAGCAACTCAAAAGAAGAAATATATTATAGGTTGCGCCAAAATGTCAAATTAGACAAAAATTGTTGTGCTATTGGATCCGACTCGACATTTCTACGAAAAGGCACGAAATCCCCACGTTTCAGGAGTGAAAGATAGAATCGGTACATCTGCAAGCCTGAAATAGGCAAAAAAAATAGTCCCAAATGCACTCGCATTTCGTTGAAATTTTAGGCGGAATCGGTCAGGCCGACAAATAGGCACGAAAAAGGCATAGTGTCATTAGGGTTTTTATTGAGGACGGCTTGACGGCTGCCCTTAAACACGGTAACTTCCGAAAGAAATAACCCTCAGAATTTTTTAAGATTGGCTTTATACGTATTTGATTCAATACTTCTCCAGAAAATGAAAGTTTGAATGATTATTCACTAATTCAAACGGGTGCAAAGCCTTTTTGATTATATCTGGCCGGTCGTCAACACGATAACTCACGAAAGGATGGAATGAGAGCTTCGAAATTTCGAGGATTAAATGATCAGGAGTTTTCTCCTTCTACCTACAGAATATACATCTGTCAGTTCCTGTTAAGCCAAGTCTGATCATATGTTTTTCAAGGCGACAATATCCTGTTGGAAAGCCTGTGAGGAGGCGTACCTTATTCTTGCCGGAAGATTCTTCCAGAGTCGTTCTTTTTCAGTTTTTCCCTTCTCCAAAAACTTTTTCTTATAGATTCATTTGCATATGCCAGAGAAGATTTCTGGACCAGTGAATGGCGTTTCTGCTCTTTTTCTGATAAGAGACTCTTAATTTCCTTTTATCCTTGAGTGACCAAGAATCCAGATGAAAGAAGCCCTATTGCTTTTGCATACTTAGGAACTCAAGATACAGCTTTTTCTTCAATAGCAACTTGAGTATCAGAATGGATGGCTATGTCACACCCTTGATTACAGGTTTCTTTCCATGAATTTTTAGATTGCGAGTATTTCTGCCTGAAAAAACACGAATGAGAGCCCTAAAATAGTTGTACACTTGATCTTTGGCCTGTATACTCAAGCGCCGACACCTGTCGAGGATTCAAAACCATCTGAACACCATTCAACGGTATTCACTTTCAAATTCGGGGGAAAAAATCGAAGTTTCATCCTGACAAGCACACGCAAAGAGTAGCAATCATAACTCGGTTACGTCCTGGAATCAAAACCTGCTAAAGGTGAGACTCTGATCGAACAAATCCGATAATCGTAATCGAGACCATAGAAACGAGGCGGTTGACGCATTGTCGCGTTCTAAAAATAATCGAACATCCTTAACGACGGCAAATTAAGGACATGACGCCAGTCAGGACGTACGTTCGCGTCCGTCTGAACCGGCCCATTCATTATATAGAAATCGGATTCGCGAGGCTTAATAGAAAATTTCCAGGTCCAAATATAGTCAAGCTCGCACGCGACTCGCAGCTGACGTGAAAGCTGAATTAAAGGCCATCTCCTTGCTTGCCGCCGGAAATGACAAAGGGGATTGAGCTTTGGAAGTCGAGACGCAGGCTTCCGTACCTGTGATCTCGTTTACGTCTTGATTTTTTTTATATTCGATGAAGAATTGGGTGAATGAAAGCATTCTAAAACGCATGAAGCGTTCTGGGTTTTTTTTATAAAAATTTATCGTATGTTGAGGTAAAATTCTTGGTGATGGAGAGTACCTTCATTTCAAATCTAATAACCATTCTAATACAAAATTAGGAGTACCCAAAAGTCTATATCATGTGTCATCAGAAATATGCAAAAAGATAAAATAGAAAAATTTTAAAAATCTCTGAAATTCTTAAACAAGATGACTATCAGAAGAAATTGTTAGATGAAGCAAAAAACAATTGGATACAAAAGTATGAACCCAAAAGTTACGAGTCAAACAGAAACTGCACAAAGGAGAACTTTGATGTGGAACCATATGCTAAGGTGTTATCTGAACAGCATAGAAGAATTAAAAATGAGTATTATATGATAACAGCATTCGAGGCTCAAGATACCTTTCTTACCTAACATATATGAAGAAAATCCTGATAATGAAAATCATCTTACCACAGATTGCAGAAAGAATTGGAGAAATACTGTTAAATCAAAAGGCGTTTTCGGAAACTTACACAGGGTTACTAACTCAATCCATTGGGTCACGTGACGGATCTACTCGGATCACGGACCCGGGTTCTAAGTTTACGAACACATCAGGTTTAGGATTTGAAGTGACAGTCGTATCAATAACATAACCAAATATCTTATGGATTTATTTTTTCAGTCCCAGTTTATTTTCGGATAGCTTCTAGCTTTGCTTGCATTTATTGGCTTTTGTGAAATATTTCTTATAATTTCTGGTGTGCCCTTCCATGTTTAATGTTATTTTTGAGTACCTATGTTAAAGAAGTAGAGAATTTATTTTTTTAGTTCCAGTTCATTTACTTTTTTTTTCTAGCTTTGCTTGGATTTATTGGCTTCTATAAAATCTTTCTTATAATTTCTAGTGTGCCCTCGCATGTTCAATGTTATCTTTGAGTACCTATATTGAAGAAATAAAGAAGATTTCAGCTTTAACGCAGAAAGATCTGCATACAAAGTTATGAAGAAGATAATCCACATTATTTTCTCGGCTCAAGAAAAAAACACATTTTACACTGAACCAAATTCTTTTCTCTTTCTACAATTTTTATGAATAGAATATATGAAATTCAAGTCTCTAGGACAACCCCCCCGGACAGAATTGAGTTTAACCACGAATTCGTCATCAGGGAGTAGTTTGAGACCATTTTTGGCTCAAAATTCTTAAACTACAGACATTTGGGCGAATCGATATGGCACACGTTTAAGAGAAGAAGAGAAGGAGCGCTCAAAAACGAAACCACAGAACCGCAGACTTTATCGATAAAACATAAACCCTCCATACGAACACCCATCATCTAAAACCGACATACGCGTCTATCAATAATTCCTCGAATCCTCCACCGACCCCTAAATGCGTGCAGCGACAGACCAAGAAAGGGTATTTATCATCCATAATACAATTTGCTCCCAATTCCCGATAAAATTGACTGATTAAAAAGTCAATTCAGCGTGCAATTCGTGCCCGGCCGTCTCTCCCCTTCGATGGGGGACAAAGTCTGTTCGTGTCTATAGACCTAATAATAGGCCGTATAAATGAATGAATATCAAATGGAATAATGGATGCGACGGGGGGCAGGAGGCAGGAAGGGGTGTTTCGAGCGTGAGGCGACGCTGGCGTCAAAAATGTACAACCGACGTCTTACGTGAAAGCACGGAAGTACAGTGGAACTTCCATATAACGAAAGCGCTAAATCCGCAATGAAAGTTCGTTATAAAGAAATTTCGTTATATAGAAAATTTGTTTCTATATTAAAACTCTTTTTCAGGTATTTGGACAATGTTTATTTATTTTCCTAATTTTCTGTCATAAATCTGAAGTTTCGATCACACATCGGATCTTTATTAAGGTCAAATGATTACACAGGAACAAGGTAAAAAGTAGCAATTGAACATAAACGATCGTACAATAAAATTCTTTTCCTCTCTCACAATTACAGTTTTCTTCTCAAGGAATCTCAGGATAACCCTCGGAATAACCGTTAACAAATCTTAAGATATATAAACGCGGTTTTTCTGAGATTCCTTGAGAAGAAAATAGTAATTGTGAGAGAATTTTATTGTATGTTCGTTTATGTTCAATTGCTATTTTTTGACCTTCTTCCTGTGTAATCATTAAACCTGAATAAAGGTCCGATGTGTGACCGAAACTTCGGTTTTATGACAGAAAATTAGGAATATAAATAAACATTGTCCAAATACCTGAAAAAGAGTTTCAATATTTAAAAAATATGGACGAGAGTGGAAATCGAAATTTGTTTCTATAGTCGAAAATGCCGCGGTCAACTTAAATGATAAATTTGAGTTTATCATTCAGACCATGCAATTTTCTCGTATATTTCGCATTTCGCCTGTATCGGAAATCACTATTAGGCACCAGCTCACACATCAATGCTGGTTTGTAATTTGGGGCCTCAAACAACATCGTAATCATACCTCAACATTCGTATTTACCAGATTTGGCACCCTGCGACTTTTTCCTATTCCCAAAACCAAAAGAAACGCGTCAGAATAGAAGAACGAGCTGCGAAATGCGCATTCCAAAAGTGCTTCGAATATTGGAAAGAGCGCTGGAAAGAGTGCATTAATCGGGAGATTAATTTGGGGAGTAGAAATGAACATTGATGAATATACTTCGCATTCACATTTCACATTTCGTTTCAGTAGAACGAGCCCCCAAAAATATCGAAGAAAATAGTAAATTTGAAACACAATCGGCTATTATAAAGGTATCAAAATGAAATATACTGAATATAAAACGGAAAAACGGACGCTGCGAAGAAAGAGAGGGGAGAACCGTCGCGACGCCGACTTCCAAAAGGTACGCCGGCGACCGATGTAAGGGACGCGGAATGTAGAAAGCAGACGATGATCAGCTTACGAACTTTGTGCATTTCGTAATCGGATACGGTATAAAGATCAGAGCCTCTGGTATGGAATGTTAAAGTTTGTATCAAGATTTGAGCCGAATTAGACGCGTACAACTTTGCTTAGACGAGCAATGGTATTAGGAAATTACCAAGAAAACTCATTTATGAACTCGAGGGCTAGTTACCTGACAACCTGACTGTTTACGAGTTCTTCTCAATATTCTCTAATCTATTCGTTAAGAACTCGCATAGCATGGATGGATGAAGTTTAGAATTCTGGCTCGTGTTTCATTAGGATAACTTGGTTAATTTCGATATTAGTTCGCTAATTATTGTACGTCGAAAATTATTCTATTTCCATCCAAGAGGAACGACCGAAATACTGCATATTTTGTGGAAAATTCGGAATGAAAATCAGATGGAAATGTATTACTAGAACATGGTTATTGTCGTTAAAACTGATTATGAAATTGAAACCAGTTTCATCTGCGAATATCTACATTATTATAAATTATCTCCAGAAAATTATGGAAAATATTATCAGATTTATGCTCAGTTGCAGGAACGTCCATTAAAATTTAAAGGTCCATTAAACTCTTAATCCTCCATTATTACAAGGAACTAATGGAGGATTAAGGATTTAATGGACCTTTAAATTTTAATGGACGTTCCTGCAACTGAGCAATTGTGTGGCATTTCATTGATGAGCGTCTTATTTAGACTTTCAATGCTTTCAATGAAGGTGAAAGTTTAACTTCTATACAGGGTGTCTACTTTTAAAGTGGACAAACTCAAGGGGAGATTATACGAGTGATTTGCAACAAAAAATGTCATATAACATATGGTCGAAATGTTGACGGTTATTCTTCAATTTAACATTTCTTGATTTCCCGAAATATTTCGAGTTTTTTCTCTAAAATGATTATTATTCAGTTTTCCTGGTAGTCTCATCAAATTTGACTACATATTCAGAAAGAGCAATAAATTTGCTACAAGATAAGAGAATCTGTGTGCAAAAAAACTCTTATTGCGGGCGTGGTAAGGAGATGAATATCACGATTCTGAAGTTGACAAAATTAGCCCTAATCTTCCAATGGTTTTTTCGATGAAAACATTAATTATTATGCACACGTTTTCTTTTCAGTAAAAAATACCTCATTTAGTGTACTTTCGAATGACAACTTTTGTTTTAGCTGCTCATCCTCCGCCATAATATCATGGCTAACATGATGACAATGAAAAAGTCCAAAAATTCCGAACCTAACCTAAGCTTGATTGGGCAATCAAATCATTGATTTAGAATTGTGTCGATGGTTCATGTCAAAAATTAACTGAAAATTGCACAGAAATTATGACATTTCAATAATCAAACTGATTGGAGTTTTGTAAAACATGGCTTTACTTTGCTCTATTTTGAAGCTACCTGACGCCTGGTTTTTTATGTCTAGAATACTTTGAAAGAGAAAGTATATTTAAATCACTTTCAGACTCGGAAGGATCTTATCGACAGAAAAGAATTGTGTTGTATTAAAATGCTTCAGAAACGCTATGAACATTGCAGAATTGTAGATTAAGTACGAAAACGATGTGTCAAATGTATTGAAAGAGGAGTTTTTTCGTTATTATTTTGATTCAAGATGAATTGATGATTTTCATAAAATTACATTGAAATTCTATTACGAAGAGCTTCAACATAAAGCAAATTTAGGTTCGAAATTTTTGTATATTAATAATATTAACCATGATATTGTGGCGGAGGATGAGCAGCTAACACAAAAGTTAATATGTCATTTGAAAGTACACTGAATTAGATATTTTTCACTAGAAAGAATACGTGTGTATAATTATTAATATTTAATCGAAAAAAAACCAGTGAAAAAATAGGACTAATTTTCTTAACATCAGAATCGTTATATTCACCTCCTTACCATGCCTGCAATAAGAATTTTTTCTGCACACATACTGCCTTATCTTGTAGCTAAGTCATTGCCCTTTCCGAATATATGGTCAAATTTGATGACACTACAAGGAAAACTGAAACATGATCATTTTTAGAAAAAAAAACTCGAAATATTTCGTGAAATCAAGAAATGTTAAATTGTCGAATAACCGTCAACATTTCTACCATATTGTTATATGACATTTTCTGTTGCAAATCACTCGTATAATCGCCAATTGAAGTTTGTATAGAAGTTAAACTTTCACCTGCATAAGAGGATTCCAGGTTGCCAACCTAACCGAATAAGAAATAATCAGAAAGGCAAACAGTCTGCAATCTTCTCCGGAATCGATGCTAACTATGGAAACGCTTGCAGCCGACGAGATAGGCGAAGTGAAGTGGATCGATTTTCATTAACCTTGAGGAACTTCGGCAATTAATTCATCACTATTTCGATGCATGTCACCTCGGCGCTTTATGGATATTACGTCGGGAGACTGTTGCAGTAACGCCTGGAAACTTCGTGCTCCAAGTTTGTCAAACGAATGCTCTCGAAGGGGTAGAATAGATCTGTTCCTCCGACGAATTTACGTGTTATGAACTGGAGTTTCCTGAAACTATTGAACTGAAATATCGGTTATTTGAACCAAGAACGAAACTTTTATGTCTCTTTTAATATATGATGCCCTGGGTTGAAATATACTGCCTGAAGTACAGTCGACGGTACCCTAGACCCTGTTTGGAAAAAGGGAAGTAGGAAGTTATTGAAATAGTATATCGTTTGCTGAGTAGGAAGAATCTAAAATTCCTGAACGACTGTGAATATTGCTAGGTGGAGAAGAGGATAAACTCTGGCGGAATCTCCCAGGAATGGATAATTCCACTAAGTTCCTCCAGAACTTTGAAACGGCAAGATCCAAAAGATATCTTGATCTAGGTAAGAAACAATTACACCTTCTCACTGGCTTTCTTACATGACACTGTCGCCTCAGGAAGCACCTTGCGGATGGGATTATCGGACACTGACGAGTGTAGGTTCTGTGGGGAGGAGGAAAAACCCCCATTCACCTAGTCACGAAATGGTTTAGCATCTCGAGCCAGAGGAAAGAATGCCTTGGTTGAAAAACTTGTAAGAGTGAGGATCTAGCCTCGTTGAAGCCTTCACAGATATTAGATTTCATCAGATCTCTAGAACTGGATGGCGAACTGTAAAGGTTCTGGTCAGAACAACTCTGTAAGAGTTTAAACTATAACTATAGGTAGTGGATCTGCAAGTCGAGACCAAGAATGTGGCTGCAACCATAGAAGAATTTAAAACCGCAATTAGAAGTTGTATCAATAAAATATCACCACATGTACTCAGTAATGCTATTGACAATTTCGTCAGAAGGGTACGGCCAATTCCAAGATATTATATTTAACACATAATTCTTATATGTATATTTTCTTACCAAATAAATGTTACGATATTTTGCTACAAGAAACCATGTTTTATAGCGTTCTTCTTGAAACCCCCTCTATAAATTCACAAAAATTAGGTTAATTCGATGTTTGAATTATTTTTACAGGAAAGATCTGAGCAAGCCTTTCAACACGAACTTCAATGTGCACTCTTGAATTCCCAAGCAATCAAAACCCCATAAAACGTTGAATCATAAATGCTGCAATCCTGATGCTCTCCCGAAAAATCCAAATGAACTTTCGTAATAATTTCCTCCGAAATCACCTCCGAGAAGCAACCGGATTCAAATGCTCCCTTCTCAAAATGAATTTCATAACTTTTTCAACTCTTAACTGCCCCTAAATCCTTACGCCATACCTCATCGGTATATAGCCCCATTCTCGAACATCTTCGCGCTCTCAGCTCCCTGTAACGACGCTCCTAAACATGTTTATTGAACTAGCAAATCGCGACCTCATCTTCCTACAGCGTGAACGCTGCTTAACGACTCCTTAATGGCCATCAAACTCACCTTTGCGACAGAATACCATGTTTTATTGAACATTGAAATCTTGCGTTCTTATAGAAACACCCTTTATGAATAAAGAAGACATAGGTTAGTGTGAGGTTCGAATCTTTCTCGAATTAATTTTTCAAGGAATCTTAACTCAAATTTCAGTGTGCACTTATCAATTCCCAAAAAATCGAAACCTCATGAAATGTTCAAACATTGCAATCCCGGAACTTAAACTAAAAATGCAAATTAACTTTTCTAATATTTTCCTCCCGGATCACCCCTGAGAATCGCCCGAATTCAAATGCGCCCTCCTCAAAATGAAATTTCATCACCTTTTCAACTCTTAACGACTTGACAATTTCATTCTTAATTTATAACAATAGCTCAATTTTCGTTGAATATACAGGGTTTTCAGAGCAACATTAAGTTTTTCAACTTCGCTATAGCTATAAGTACTTTCACAGATTCAACCTTAAATCCAAACTTAATGAAAAAATTCAAGAAAAGTTCTGATCAAGAGCTTTTGAGCGCTCGTTCTTTGGTGGAGCATTAAGACTATTACCTCAAATATTATTCGAGATTGATGTCAAATATATAATTCAGAATCTCAACACGATCGGAATTATATTCTGGAAATTATTCGAAAATTGAAATAGGTATCTATGTAAAAAATGTTACGGAAATTTTGAATGGTCATGTTCATGTTCAAAATGTTTATTCCTCAATATCTCAGACAAAACGAAACTCATCGAAATAAAATGTTGCGGCCATATGCAAGATGGTCATAATAAGCTTCATGCAAAATTGTGTGACAATAGTAAGAACATAAACATAGAAAATTCAATTTAATATTGAAAAGAAGGATCTTTATATTTCCATAACAAGATATCTGATTCGAGTGAATTTTTTTTGTGAATTCAGACTGATATGCTGAATGTTCATGCAAAATTTGAAGAGGATCCCATCATCGGAACCATAGAATTGAATTTTTTTTCATTTATTGAGTCATAGCAAATATGTACTTCATTTTCAACTCTAATTTGAGCCATAACGGGTTGTCGCAGAACAAGCTGTGGTAGTAGAATTTGTAGGAAATTTTATGTACTTTCACGAAAAGTTGATAGTTTTTGAGTAATAAGCAAAAAACTGACAAAAAATGAGATTTCTCATCTTTCTTTGTATTTTTTTCCGTCACGAAATTTTGTTAGCCAACCTCAAATTCGATTTTAGCACCCCAAAAAACATGAAAAATGAAAGAAACCCCAAATCTTTCCTGCTAAAAGCACAATTCGACTGGATTAATTCAGTCAAACACTAATTACTCAATTAAACTCACCTTTGCGAATCTGCGAAGACAAACTTCCTGAGCTTGAGGTCCCTCAGCACTATGCCGTTCTGATGGCAGACCTGAACGGTCTCTGCTATCTGTTTGAAAAGCTTTTTCGCTTCGGACTCCCTCAATCTCTTCCGGTTTCGGACGTAAGAGTGAAGGTCTCCCTGGAATTTCGGAAATATTAAGTACAGGTATTGATTGCCCACGAGGATCTCGTGCAAAGACGCTATCCGAGGATGCGATTCAAGACGATAGTGGGCGGAGACTAGGGAGTAGTTGTCACGTGACACGATCTGAAACAAAACAGAAGAATTAATTTGGAGATATAAACAGCAAAACAGCTAACTGTTACTTATTGAAAATCATTATAATGTCATCAATATTTTTTCTACGACTGTGAGTTTTTACCCACTTTCCTGCACTCATTTTAGTTGAGAAAGTGTCACTTTCCCACACTAGTGCGGGAAAGTAAGAGAACCCTACCCACTTAGACCTACCTAACCCAGAACGTTACACAGGTCACAGTTTTAGACGATCCTCGGCAACGTTTCTAGCAGATAACCAACATAAAACGTCTTGGAGGCTGCAAGTCAGCTGCTGTTGCCTAGAGTTATTTGGAGGACTCCGTAGAACAGAAGAATAATTTTTAATCATGTACTGGCAACTTGCAACCGATGCCGTCTCCGTCATCTTCATGCACTTTCCAATCTACGAGTGTTACTCTTAACAGCCAGTTACCAACAACTAAATGCTCTGGAACGGCTATTCTGACGCATTTGCAGAATGCAACAAATTGTGTTTTCAACATTAATATTAATAATAAATAGGGGATTTTCATGAAATGTGTTTTGTGTTGAAATAAAATGTATATTTTCAATGTGCTTTTTGAATATTTATGCGGTCGCAGATAAGATAATGTTTCTATTCCTCTGTCAGAAAAAAACCTATGTCTAAGCTGCCGTACGAAGAGTGGTGGCAGTAGCATCTCCTGAAGAACCAGGTGGATTCTGGAGAATATTATTTCATGACTTCAACTCCATGCTTTAGTTTTCCAAACGATCATTGAGATTCTTAGAAGATATCAATTTCACCTGGAGATATTTTGGGAGTAAAAGGATGTTCGAAAACCAGAATATGAATAGTGAATACCACGGAAAGGTACCGGTAATATGGGGTAACTTGGCCACCCCGGGGTAACTTGGTCACCTATGATTTAATTTTTGTTTCGGTTAATACTTTTTCTGCTGTTCTTTTTCAGTTGGATTTTCAGGTGCCCATCTTTTATTCCAGGTAACTAGTAACTAAAAATGGTGAGAAACTATCAGAGAACACCCGGGGCAAAGCCCTACCAAGACTACTCAGAAGAGAACATGCAAAAAGCCGTACAAGCTGTTAAGGAGGGGATGTCGAAAAAATTAGCTGCGCAAACGTATCAGGTACCTCGGACAACTTTGGGTCGTAAGATTCTTGGCAAAAATTCTGGAGCAGTGGGCCGCCCAAGAGTCCTTTCATCCGAGGAAGAACGCAGTATATCTGAGACCCTCGGAGTTGTGGCTGATTGGGGTTTCCCGTTAACCAGGCTGGATGTGAGGACGGTCATCGCAAAATACCTAGACAAACAAGGGAAAACAGTCACGATCTTCAAAAACAACACTCCAGGAGAAGATTTTCTTGATGCATTCATCCAGAGAAACAGGTTGTCCATTCGCCTAGCCTCGAACATAAAAAGGTCCAGATCATCCGTCGACCGTGAAGACATTTTAAATTTTTTCACCAATATCAATGAAGCCCTGAACGATGCAGATGATTTCAATATCTACAATTATGACGAGAGAAATGTCACAGATGATCCTGGAGCAGAAAAAGTGGTGGTCCCCAGAAACACAAAAAGGGTTGAAAGGGTACAGAACCACTCTCGCACCTCTATTAGCATTATGGTGTGCGGAAATGCAAAGGGGGATCTACCACCTCCCATGGTCGTTTATAAATCTGGAAATTTATATGAAAACTGGACAGAAGGCGGCCCTCCTGGAACGAAATATGCCAGTAGCCCCTCCGGTTGGTTTGATATGAACCTGTTCGAGACATGGTTTTTCAAAATCCTCCTCCCGCACATAACGGAAACACGAAAACCTGTTGAATTCGGGGTAACTTGGTCATGCAAACCATTAAAAACGTTAATTTCATTGAAATTAGCAAAAGTGACCAAGTTGCCCCAAACCCGGGGTAACTTGGACACCCCACATATATATTTTTTTTCTTTTATATTAAACAAAAACATTACTTTTTACGAACTTCAGCTCTTTCATTGAGTTGAAGTCGGTTTGGGGAAAATATTTGGTCCACATGCGTCAAAATATAATGAAGATATTTTGAAAAAAGTCTGAAAAGAGTGACCAAGTTGCCCCGTTTTACGGTATCGTAACAGAGAGGACCAACATCTACATACGTTCACGAAGCCAAACTAGTTCGTGACTTGTTACCTTTGAAGGCATCGGACAAATTGGGAGCCATTTATCTATTTCTCAAGATGAAGATGATCTGTTGTAAGACGACGATCCCTGATGTCGTATCGTAATCTAGATAAGGCCCGCGTCACACGTTCGCAACCGTTCTATCGGCAATTACGATCGATAATTGAATTTGTTGCAATAGGTTCTTTGGATGGGACCTTGATGGTACCGTTATGTTACAGGCGTAGAAATGTCAGAAACGTCGTGAGAGAGTGAATTACCGTTTAATATCACCGGTTTAATAACATATAGGCATTTTTCTTAAGTATTCGCTATTTATATATCACGACAAGTTGGGTTTCTGCAACGATTGTGTTGCAGATTGTTGTTGAAAGACGAGAAAGGAATTGATAGGTTGAGGCTGGAGTTGATAGATTAATGGGATAATGGTTCAATTTTTACATTGGTTGTTGGTTGGTACAAGAGTTTCCGCTAGGATCTGTCGGTTTGTTTATTTATTAGGTATTTACTCAGGAGGTCACGTGAAGAAATCTCTTATTTCAATTTGTTAGGTTTTTTTTTCTGCCTGTTTCTTTCTAGAAGAAGATCGTGACATAATGTTGTTCAAATATATACTATTCGAGTGTTTTACAGACAGAAATACTGATAGATGCATAGATAGAAACCTAGTCAAGCTGCTTTCAAAGGACTAAACTCCCATGTCATCGACTCAAAGCTGATATGGGTGTACCGAATAAATCTCAATGAATTTGGCAAAGACATCAAGGTTTCTTTAGTCTGAGTTCTCAGAAATGAAAGGAAACGAAGAGGCCCAGAAATCCCTTTTTGGAGTTTAATGCACCTCTAAGAAAAAGTTTTTGGGGAAGGAACAAAATGGTTGAAAGGTTAAAGTAATCTTCCGAGAAATGATTATTTCAAAAAGTTACTTCGGAACCTCGAATCTGCAAAGTCATTGGCATCATCCAAACCAACATCTTAAGTTAGAACGATATTTTAAATTCAAGTATCCTGAAAACGCATGGTTTCATTATATTAATTCATGAATTCCAATCTTCATGGTTTCATTATATTCTTTATGAATTCAAATTTTAAACCCTATCAAGTTTTCCATAGATTTTTCAACATTTACTGTTAAACAACTAAAAGAAGAAACACTCTGAAAGAACACGTTTTTTGATCCATTCAATTTCGAATAATTCTATAAACCAGTCAAGCTACAATTGAAAAATTGATCGATTAAAAAGATTTGTCATGAACGAAGAATTTATGCAATAACTGCTAAATTCCCTAAACTTTCTCAACACGTAGGAGTAAACAGAACGAAGTGAATTTTTTTCAGAATATAAATTAATTCCCGAAATAGCTCCCTATCGCTTATTATTCAACGAAATATTTCTTTCGAATATTCACAAATATTTATAGAGTTCGTAGTACATTTTCGGTGATATCAACTCGAAAGTGGCTTATCGAAAATCTCGAAATCTATTTACACACATTATGGAGTACACATTGTGCAATTTAAGCGCCTAACGAGTGACAAAAAATACGAGATAGATAAAAGTAATTATTACGATCTTAGAATTTGGAAACATTGAGAAACTGAATTGGGAAATATTTGTCTTTTCAATCTCATTGATCTTTGAATTCGAGTTATGTACTCAACGTAACGATAACGATATTTCGCTGCAGCGCTACGATCGAGTTATCGGTACATTTTTATCGAGGAAATTAATTCATGATGGTCCATGTTTACGTCCTAGGAATTGGAGAATTTTGAATAATTTTAATCGCATTTTTTGACGATAATGATTCAAGGAATTTTAATCAAAATAATCATCTATCAGTCTTTACAGGAAAGAAGGCTATAAAAATATGATGACTTAATCATATTTGTATAGCCTTCTTTCCTTATTCACAGAATAAATTTCACTGAATCGGTTATTCTGTTATGGAAATATAGAGATTCTTCTTTTCAATATTCCAATTGAATTTCCTATGGTTCTGTTAGCAATATGACCACAAAATTCTGCATGAACATTCAGTGTATCAATCTTAATTTTAAAAAAATTCATTCGAATCGGATATTTTTTATGGAAATAAATATGAAGTTTTTTCTTTTCAATATTCCAATTGAATTTCCTATGGTTCTGTTTACACTTTAGCCACAAAATTTTGTATGAAGCTTATAATGAGTATCTTACGTATGGCCGCAACATTTTATTTCGATGGGTTTCGTTTTGTCTGAGATAATGAGGAACAAAAATTTTGAATGACCATATTTTATGGAGCATGCTGTACGGTTTGGCTGATTAACGAACTCAACCGAGCCATTTGGGACTAAAACCACTCTGAAAATCTCAAGTCACTAGGACAATCCCTTCGAAATCTATTGTGCTAACGGCCGGACGGTCGGACCCACGGACAAAATTGAATTTGGCCACGAATTCGTCATCACATCAGGGAGCAGAACCCTATCGTTTGAGACCATTCTCGACTCAAAATTCGTAAATTGCAGACATTTGGACAAAACGATATAGTACTCGTGTAAGGAGCGCTCAAAAACGTTTCAGGAAAGTACTGAAATCAGTCTGTAGCTTTATTGACAAGATGTTAATTAAAGTCTCCTCGAAAATATTTTCGTCGAAGTGTTATTATGCTTTCAATCGAGAAATATGAAAACTTATTAATTGAAGAACTTTCAAACAACCTGCGCTTGACTACTTTCACTCATTGCTCAAGTCATTCGGAGAAAGTGCAATCATCTTCATGAGATGACGTTCATGCAAATTGAAAACGATGTCATTGGAAAATAGACCGTGAATTATCTAGTTGTCGACGGTTTTGAGGATTTCTATTATCCCGTTGAATTTAATAACCAGTAGCCACGTTCTGCACGCAAGATGACAAGGAGGTTTTTGGGACCGACCCGTTTGTCATCGCTGCATATGAAAGTTGATTTATTCTTTGGAGTGTGCTTTCAACACTTGCTACTTGTTCAATACGAATTATCGAAGGTGTGCCCGATGATGTATGGCTACCTCACGAATACATTTCGCAAATATGAGTAAAATAAGAATTTGGTGTTTCCACATCATGACTACAACAAAAATAATAATTCAGATGGAATATTTAAAACTTCTTCTTTTATAGTAGGTATCATAATTTGTCTGCAAAATGCATAAAATATTGTTTGATTCATTATATGACAACTTCTTTTAATCTGCTATATCCTGTAGAGCAGAATCATGCGAGAACTTCTCAGTTCCACACAAAAATTACTAATCTTTTTCTACGTTGGTACATTCATTGAAATATTTGTGCTAGTTCCATCATTTTCGCTTCTGACATGTTCTTAAGTCAGGAAAATATGTGAATATGACATGTTTATATTTTTCTGTCGGATATTTCTGATTAAATTTGCCTGAAGACCACCCCTATGAAGCTTTCTCAATGAAGAATGTTTGGAACAGATACGAAAAATGTCATTTTCAGTATAATTTCTTTCTACTGGAATTATCCTGTTAAAACATGGTCAAATAGTCCTGAACATGAATCCAAAAGCACCGGAGCGAAGATGAAATCTGCAACTTACTTTAGAAATGTGGAAGAAAATTTCCCCTTTCCCAAGAGTTATCGGTAAGGATAAACATAGACAGTTTTCTCATTTATGAGATGAAACCGAAAGTTGCGGATCGCAAACTTCTAAAAATAACAGGACGAAAGTTGCGAACTCGGAGAATCTGTAGGGACGAGAGCTAAGGAATTTATTGTGAAATGTGGAAAATGTGTCTCCCACGAACATTGAACGGATATATATCATCCCTGAATGAGGAATATTTTTAGATTTTCGGTCGAAAATAAATTATGTTGACTGCGTCGAATGGAAATAGAAATCGCTTTCTTTATAATTTTGCTGGCTCGTAAAATTTTGCGAGAATATCGTTTTAAACGGTCGAATTCAAAACATTGGCATACGTCAGAAAAATCTGAAAATGTATCATGTGTCTTTTCACACGAAAACGAAAATATCATGGCATCCTTGAATATTTTTTCTCCAACAATTAAATGGAGAGTTTTGCCGAGATCTTGTTGTAAGTATTCTCATGCAGCACCTCAATCTGATGCTTAGTGCTCGGTGCTACCTACATTTTCTAGAAGCACTTATCGCTTATCAATTGGAAAAAGTGCTCTCAAGCTCATCATGGTACTCGCTTCGTCATTTTTATGGAATTACTAAGCGCTGAGCTGTTTATAAACTTGACGCAATATGAAAACATTGATCGAGCTGTACACAAATTTATTTGATTCATATGTTTGTTGGGTCAGATAGCTCATATAGCGAGAAAATTGGCATGTTTGATACTACACTGCGCAAAACGATAAACGCACATTATGGAAATCTCAAATTTATTCTACAACTGAAGGTGTTCCCAATGATAATTATTTTTATCAGTGTGGTAAACTTACACCACATCAGAATTATGCATGCATGTTATTCACTTTCAACGTTCTTGAAGAGCATGTTGTGCCATTTGCCCCTTACATTGGTGAAAAGACATGCTCAGTGCAATTTCCTGAATACCACTGGTTTCGGGGGAGGATCGATTATTATGGTATGGGGTGGAATATCTTTGACTGCTCGCACAGACCTAGTGGTCGTTGATAATGGGGCTATGAATGCTAGGTATATAAGTAACATTCTTAAAGAGCATGTAGTGCCATTTGACCTATATATTTCATTTGTATGGACGATAATGCCAGACCCCATCGTTCACGCATCGTTCAGGAGTACCTTGAAAAGGTTGAAGTCTCTCGAATGGAATGGCCAGCAAGAAGTCCAGATCTCAATCCGATTGATCAGGTTTGGGACAACCTCAATAGAAGGCTGAGAAGTTCAGAAAATCATCCAGCTACTCTTAATGACTTAGGAATCCAACTCAGAGAAATCTGGGAACGATTGGATCAGAACATTTTAAGATCACTCATTTTGAGTATGAACCGTTGTTACCGAGCTGTGATTAACGCAAGGGGTGGAAATACCAAGTATTAAATCACTTATCAGCATTCCAGTATTTTGAAAATTGTTTATTTCTCTTCTTTCATATAAGATTCGGTGAAATCCTGAATTTTACTTCCATTTAATCTGTCTTGTTTCGTTCAAAACCTTCCCGAAAGAACATAATGAATAAGTTATAAAGTCAATGTGGAGCTAACTTTCATTTAAATTGAGATTTTCAGAATGTGTGTTAATTTTTTGCGCAGTGTAATTCACAAGAAGAACAGTAATTCTACCTGAAGTTCATTCGAATACTTTTGAGTGAATATCACGAAAATAGGAAAAAAAAGTGGCCCGCAACTGAACCTTGCATAACCAACTTTGACTGATGTTAGTGTACGGTTATGAAGCCAATCTTAGATTTTCCTCATAATCCTAAAGATTAGTAATTGCCCATAAGAAATCCATACGGTTCCTAGTTTTGGCAAAGAGATGAGTTCAGGTTGTTATTCCATGAAAAAACACATCTGTTATAATTATTTCATTGGGTTCAGATGATTCAATCAAGTTTGTATCCTCGTCGAAGTTCAAATCCATCAAGCATAAAATAAATCTCCTGCAGAACCAATCGATGCATTATCAGACCACCCCGCCAACACAATGGATAAATACAGTTTCCGCTTGGCTGAGAAAACTAAACTTGGGACGTCGAAGAACGCTTTACTGTCTTGTGCTGGTGCTGGCCTTGACGTCTAGTTACTCCGAGGTTACGAAACAAGAGACCTAACCATCCGTGACTCGGACGTGGTCGGTCTTTAACACGTTAGGCTGACCTTTATTGGTTGACGCGTTGCCTCGATAGTTTTTGTGAATGAAATTCGACCTAGCGATGCTTTGTTCTGGCTTTTAAGTGGGTTATTGGATTGCAGATTTTTTCGGACTTCTATCCGGCGTATTTGATTCGATAAGCGGATTGAGGTAATTGGGATTAAAAGTTTTGCGCCGCCACATGGTAATGTGTTTGGAAATAGTTGCGTTGAAGGATTTTTAGTCGCAAAAAAAGCAATAGGATGGATAGTATTTTTGCACCTGGGATTCATCATTTACAAAATCGAGATTGGCAATCTAAGAGAAAAAATTCTAGGAAACACATTATGTTAATTTATGTATTTTGCACTGTAGGTATATCTCGAGAACTGTCTAACTCATACTGCTCATATACCTACAATATGTGTCTTTATCAATGAAGAAAATTTGGAACAGACACGAAAAATTTAATTTCCATTATCCGGCCTCTAATGAATGTGATCGATGACAGATTGAAGAAACTATCATCATCATACCGTGCAGAGCTGTGCCAAAGTCTTACCAGGCTCTACCATTGCAGGGCTTGATGTTCCTTACATTCACTGAGGAGGCTTATTAATTGGAAAAAATGCTCCCAAGCACTGCAAGCAATCATGAGTTACCTACCAAGCACTAAGCCCTTCATGAACTCTGTCTGAACATGAAAATATCGTACTTCATTTTAAAAATAAAGTTAATTCGCTCATCGGGTATGGTTTTTGTCGATACACAATAAAAATGTAAATATCTGTCTCGGTAAGAGAGGGTCTTGACACATAACGCAAATGAACTTTACTAAAGAGTATGAAAAGTTACCCGACTCAACACATCAAGAATCGACACTTCAATACCGTCAATTGAAAGCTTTTCTCCTCGCTTTTCTCCGACAGTCTCCTTGATGCCGATTCGTGTCAATCTGCGGAAGCTTTTTATCGAAATTTTAACAGCTAAAGCGGATTCCGATTTTATTTCTGCGCCATTTGTTTCTTGCTCGAGGTGGTTCTGAAGGAGTTTAGTGTACTAGAAGACAAAGCAAACTCCATCAAGCAATGGAGCGTGCTCTCGGGCGAGGAGACTCTATTTATGGAAACGGGCGTTGCGAAGTATACATTATGCATGTATACAAGTCGAAAGAACCGAAGCCTTATCAGTCGAGGTGGCAGGTGTCTTTGAAGTGGATGCGCATATTACGATACCTATTACGGAGGTCATAAAAACTATATATCGAATTTTTCAGCTGTAAGTTTTAATGGCAGAAGGAGATGTTATGGTTACGTTTAGCATAAATTGTGAATGTGACCTTTCAAGGGATACCACTTATGTGAATTGGCCATAACTTGTCACAAATTTTATATCGTTTTTGAAGCTGAAAATCCTATTTTGAATTTATAAATTATTATATTTATAAGGAACAGTTTTGAAGAAACTGAAAGAAAAGAACCTTGGGGGAATCTTCTGGGAATGGATCATTCCAAAAAGTATTTGGATCTTAGTAAGAACAAGTTACGCCTCTCACTGGCTTCTCTATAGGACATTGTCGGCTCAAGAATCATATGATGAGAATTAGCTTACCAGAAACTGAAGAGTGTAGATTCTGTGGTGAAGAGGGGGAAACTGATGTTCACTTACTCACAGAAATCTTCGTCATTGCGAGCCTGTAGAGAATGTCTTGGACAGGAGAATTATTCAAGGAACTCGGATCTAGCCTTCTTGAAGCCCCCTCAGGTTCTGGACTGCATAGACTCTAAAGACTGAAGATTTAACGACCTATAGGTAATCTTGATTCTCGTAACTTTGAAGCGGTTTCAACGAAGCCTTGGAGTAATTTTAATCCTACTGGTACTCAGTTGAATTTGTAACTAAACATTTCGAATGCAAAGTTATCTAGCAGAAATGTATATGGACCAACTGATACCAACCAATGTACCACTTAAGTGTGGCGATGCAGCTATGCATATTTTGGCAGAATTCAGGTAAAATATAGTTTTATGCTGATAAAACATAATTGAAGTTCGAATAAGTCACGTTGAGACTAAATTTCGTATTTAAAATGGAACAATCAGGTCGTCGTGAGACCGCTGGGCTAGGCCATTCCATTTAAAGCCACATAGATCTCCAAGTAGTTCGACATTACCACTTAAGCGTTATTAGATCATATTTATTAACGACACACGTACTGAAACCGATCGTGCGTTCGAGTTATTCCCAAGGATCGCGAAAGAGTATCTAAAGGTGCTAAATTCATCCAGCAGCAATGTCGTACACCTAATTCTTTCCACCGTTACCTTGTGAACGGCTGTGCTTGCATCACTCTCTATTGAGTAATTGCTATTTATTACAATCACACATCGAACGAATTCGCTTTTTAAACGATCGCAGGTCGCCGATTCTATGTCACGGCCTCGTCGGGTGCAGATCCCGAGCTATTTAGAGAGAGGTCTCTTGGTGGTTCATGCCAAACTTGTCTACGCGATCTGCGTTAGTCATCGTCCTCTCACTTTTGACCAATTGAGGGGCGAGTCTAGGTGATGTCGAGACTTGCCCAGTTCGTATTCCCGTTGGGATTTTTTTTCTCAACTCGGACGAAGGTGATCTTGTATGTGCGTTCGTGTGCATCTGCGTAAGCGTGTCGATGTCTGAACGGAGTAATGATGGTTATTATTTGAGATTTGATTCGATGTAGCCATTTATTGTCCTATTAATTCGACAGTCGTGTTGGAAGATCACATAATATGATTATCCCACATAACGGGTATGTTTAGAGTTCCTTGCAAATCTGAGGATCTGATAAATCATCACTTAGAGAACCCAACCTAATATCATAAACAATATTGGTCACAAAGCTACTTCTGAAAACTAGAGCACTGTTTATCAAAATTGGCAATAAGTTGTAGTGCCATAATGATATGTATATCACTTATATGTTTCCTTTGGCTTTTCGACTTTCTTCGATTTTTTCATTTGACTTTCAGCCAAGCCAAATGAAAACTGAATAGAATAAGCTTCAAAATGAATATTTCAACTTATTCTTGAAAACATTCAAATGCCACAACAAGTATGCGAAAAGAATTCTTTGATGGAGTTTGCATTTCGTTGTTCTTGTATATCATCCGCAGAAACGTATGGTATTCTGTTTTCATTTTTCTCTGTCAATATTGAAAAAATGGTGTATTTGTAAAGCAGATATCTTTTGATGTGTGGCCGATTACCTAAATACAACTCGCTTAAACTAATACACAATCTTCAGATCGGGTCGAATAGACCTGATGCCAAATTTCATTAGAATAGCAGAAGAAAAGATTGTAGTCGATTGACACGATGACACTATCTTTCTGCTTTGCTCCAATGAGATTTTTTGTGCGTTACCATATTAGAGCTACATTTTGCCTAGAAATGTAACCTCTTTCTCAGAGTTGATTATTTTCCTAGGAGACTTTGGTCTGATTTTGGCTAGCGTCAGGATCTCGCCAACCTGTAGAGTAAGTCTGGTTTGAGCCAATGCAGATTCACATAATCAACAGAAATCGAAGTATTCCTTTCCTCACCAATCTTGTGCAGGTGATATTTCACAAAATAGTGACTTGTGACAAGCCCAGTAAGCAACCTCAACTCTTTTTTTGGCAACGATTGAGCTTGTGAACGTTTTCTCGAATATGCTGATGCAAACTTGCTTAGTGATCGCCATCCTGGAATTTTTCAAGATGATGTTTATAAGACCATTGATTTGTGTTCGGAACCTTCATGTAACTTGCTCGAAGACAAAAACGATGGCATTTCTCTGTTTGGTGTTATCATTCTTTTCTATCCTGATCATCAGAACATAGCAAAGCTAAACAAGAAAAAAACAGTTACGATGAACGTACATCACTTCCCTGAAGTAGGTCCGCCCTTTGACAGGTGGCAGACCATAAATCCGCAACTGCCTAATGGCCTAGCCGCAAAACAATTGTAACGGATGTATATTGTCGCAATTTGGGTTTCAACAGGTAGCAGAAACGCAATAATTCGAATTCGCAGGCTACATCAGCAAATTAGTTGAATAGCGTTTGGTACGTAGGCATTTCGTATGCCGCGCTTGCTTGTTCATCAGGGACCTGCCAAACAGAATTAGTTGCCACGTAATGCTGAGGGAGTTGTTGGTGATTACGCGAATTAGCATAAGGAAAACCCATGTTTCCGCTCGTCGACTTTGAATCGACTCGAAAGCTGTTTCTAGTTCGACCCGTACTGCTGATGTATTTGCATTCGGAGCTGCTTGCTTCGCATCGCAATGAGCGGCCTTCTTTGGCTTTTTTTTTTTATCTAAATGGAACCTGTCTTGAATTTGCGAAGTGTTATTATGGGGGCGCAATTAGAACCCCATTGAAGAGGGATGTACAAGGGCTTACAGGGTTAGTCTTCTGGTTGATTGATTTCGACCATATGTTCCTTTCATCAGAAATCTTAAAATTTCGGCGGAGGTTTTTTGCCGTGGAAGAAAGAATATGCATAGTTGAGAATTCAATTAAGTAATTAGAAGTCTCAAGTCCATAATAACGTAATATTTTGAAAAAAAACCTGTGTGCTGGTCTCAACAAAAAATCGAGTCGAAAAAAAGGGTTTTTACAAATGCACAAACGCTTTCTTCTAAAAAATATTACTTTTCATAGTGTTCTTTCTTGTTTCTTCACAGGAAAAATTATATGCCCGAATGGTATTTCACAAGACTATTTCATAAGTGACAGATTATTCAGCATGTATTATGTATAGGTATTCATTTTGACAACACTGTCAAGTTTTCCCCACATAAACTCGAAAAACCTGCTGACAGCTGCTGCCATGCAGTTTTTCCTTCTGAATTAGTAATTCGAAATTCGCTTGTCTGATTGTAGGAACTTAGGACGAGGGAGATGTGAGTGAAAGGAAAGATATTCTCGTACGACTTAAAGTATGGCAAAATGAACGGATGTGACACAAAATCGCAAATAGTCCGGTCTATTTAGACATTCGAAGTTATATTAAGTCCCATGTCCCAACAAGCTGAATTTCTGTGAAGTTGTTCAAAACATAATTATAAACAATGTCTAAAAGTTCCTCATCATTCCCTGTGAGGAAAAAATTTTATTCGAGGTTAAATGTCAAAAAAAATGAGTTTTTCGCTATTTTCAGCAAAACGGTAAGTTTTATCATAAAAGTACTTCAGTTAAAAATTGTAGATCATAAAATTATCTATAAAAAATGTATCAATACTTTTTTTCTTACGAGCCACCGTTTCTGAGATATAACGATTCAAAAAGTTATAAAAGTCATTATCGTCATAATATGCACACGTTTCCACGCCACCTATGAGGTAGTGTACTTAGCGCGTAGTCATGACTTTTTGAATCGTTATATCTCAGAAACGGTGGCTCGTAAAAAAAAAGTATTGATACATTTTGTATAGATAATTTTATGATCTACAATTTTTGTCTGAGGTACTTTTATCATAAAACTTACTGTTTTGCTGAAAATCGCGAAAAACTCATTTTTTGACCTTTGACCTCGAATAAGATTTTTTTCTCACAGGGGAATGATGAGGAACTTTTAGACATTGTTTATAGTTATGTTTTGAACAACTTCACAGAAATTCAGCTTGTTGGGACTTTATGTAACTTCACTCTCATTTTTTGGTCTAAATAGACCGGACTAAAAACGTTCATTCACTGATATATACTGGATGTTCATGTGAAATTTCGAGAGGATCGCATCATCAGAACCATAAAATTTAATTTTGTAAATATTTATTTTCACATATTTCATTTTTTGCATAATATCTAGAATATAATTCCGATTGTGCTGAGATTCTTCATTTATATATTTGGTATCAATCTCAAATTCCATATAATATTTGAGGTAGGTTGTGGTAAAAAACTTTGTTAAATAACATTTTTTCACGAGTTTTTAGGTACGATTATTATACATCTATCGATCAGATACCTAACTCCTCAATAACTCCAGTGGAACATCACCAACACCCTCTATAGAAAAACGATTGCCACCTGCTCCGTTTGATTGCAAACTATACTTTCCTCGGTTATAGCAATCGACACGTTCGAAGAAAAGAAATGGCCTACCCTACCCTATTAGATAACCTAACGAAACAGTTAATTACACACATATCGTAATCGTTCCGCGAGCTCATTATATTGCGAACCAAACATGTGTTTGCAATATTGCCGGTTGGCTAAACTTAGTGTTCCGCAATTTCAAAGTTCAGACGAGATGCGAACCTACGTAAATAGAAGTGTTTTGCAGTTCGGCTCTCGTAAAACGTTCGTTCTCTCGTCTAGTAGTTTCCTAATAGAAACGGCGTTACGAAAGCTATTTCGAAAATCCTTTTTTTTGCTTTTTCTGGACGGCTGTTTCTAGTTGAACCGTTGATCTTTTGCAAACGGAGAATTATCGTTAGTATTGATTATGTATGCTAGAGTGTATTAAACGTTGTTTATATGATATCAGACGAAGATTTTCGTATAAATAAAAATGTTTTGCAGTTCGGCTCTCGTGAAACGATCGCTCTCCCGTCTAGTTTCGGCTTTTCCTAATATACTCACTGGCCAAATAATCGATCTACTAAACAAATCGATGAAGTTTGTTACTTCATAAATATGCTATTTCGAGTCCGATTCGATTGATTTCCATTCTCAATTGTAGGTATGTTCATAATTAATCAATCGCCAGTTTTGAATTTCAAGAAAACTTGGCGTACGTCATTTTATACAGGGTGAAACAAACTCTGTTTTTTACCTTAACTTTAGAAACACCCCTGGTTTATTCCACGATCTTCTCTTCTCTTCGTACTACATCGTACAAATGCCAGAGAATGTCAGATTCATAGAAAATACATCAACCATAGGAAACTTCAAAATCTGCTTAGCGAACAAGATTGGAGTTCATTATACGCTGATCCAAGTCCTGACTCGGCTGTCAATACTTTTGTTGAAATCTTGCAGGCAGCACTGAATGAGTGTACGCAGGTTAAAACTATTAGGAGAAAGAACACTAAGAAGTGTCCTTGGATGACTGGTGCTTTGTTGAAATCGGTTAATACAAAGAACAAGTTAGCTAAATTAGTACGCCAAAGTCCTCATGATAGTGAGCTGAAAATTCGCTATAAAACCTATCGCAACAAGTTAACAGCACTAATCGAAAAAACAAAGTTTGATTATCATAGGAACAAAATTGAGTCGAATAGGAAGGATTCTAAAGTTCTCTGGAATGTAGTCAGAGAGGTGAGTGGTAATGGGAGAAGGAAAGTGGATGTCAAGGGTATAAAAGACGGGTCGGGTGAATTGTTGACGAATAACGTAGAAATGGCTAACGAATTCAATAGAATATTCAATAATATCGATAAAAGACATAGCGCAAAAACAAATAGAGAACCTAAATTTGAAATAATGAAGGCAAGAGCATCTAACTCCTTTGTTCTGCTTCCCACCGATCCATACGAGGTTAAAAGCATAATAAACGAACTGAAAATAAAAAAATCTGTGGGGGTAGATGATATTAGGGCCAAGACTATAAGGGAAATTGAAACCTTCATTAGCGAGCCCTTGAGTAAAATATTTAATAGATGTTTAGAAGACGGTATATGGCCTACGGCCTTCAAAAAATCCGTTATTGTACCGGTACTCAAAAAGGAGATCCACAGATAGTTGGGAATTACAGACCAATCTCCCTGATTACCCATTTATCGAAGATCTTTGAGAGACTTCTACAGTGTAGGTTACAGAAATATTTAGATAAATACAATATCCTTTCAAAAAAACAATACGGGTTCAGGGAGGGAACATCAACCCAGGATGCTATCTTGGACTTAACTGGGAGAATCTATAGTTCACTGGATGAGGGTAAGTCGTGTCTTGGAGTGTTTGTTGACTTATCGAAAGCCTTCGACACCGTCAGTCACGAACACCTGATACGGTCTCTGGAGAGGGTTGGAGTGAGAGGTACATGTCTCGAGCTATTTCGTAGCTATATATCTGGGAGACACCAAATAGTCAGGGTAAACAACGCTATTAGCGAACCGTTAATGGTGCGCTGCGGAGTGCCTCAGGGAACCGTACTTGGGCCCTTGCTTTTCAATATATATATAAATGATTTATTTTTTCTTAAAAGTAAGGGTGAAATAATGGGCTTCGCTGATGATATTGCGATCTTCTACACGGCGGACACTTGGGAGGAGTTGTTTCGAATGGTCGGGTTGGACTTTGTGGTGATTAAGGGATGGCTTCAGAGTAACATGTTGAAAATGAACCTAGAAAAGACCTGCTACCTACCATTCAGTTGCACAAAAAACAAAATTACCTATCTTCCAGCCGATTCAGGGTTTTTTTGGGGGAAAACAATTCATTGTCATGCCTGCAACTGAAGTGAAATATTTGGGTGTTATAATAGATTCCCACTTAAGATGGGACGTTCACATTAATTATACAGTAGAAAAGCTTAAATGCATTTTATACAAGATGAGATGTCTTAAAAAAATGTTACCCATCCCTCAGCTCCTTACACTTTACTACGCACTGGTGGAAAGCCATCTTCGCTACGGCATTGCTGCGTGGGGCGGAGCACTGAAGACTCATATCATGCCTTTACACATAGTTCAGCGGCGTTTCCTTAAAATTATCCTGGGCAAGAAGTTACGATTTCCAACTGATGAACTCTTCAGAGAATCCGGAGTTCTTGATATCAAGCAACTATATTCCTATAATGTCCTTATGAAATATCATATGTCAGGAAACCCGCGAATCTTGCCCTCACATGAATATGACACCAGACAGAGACGAAACCACATCGTTCCACAATTGAATAGGTCTTTACCAGAACGAGCTTCGCATATAACGCACCAAAGATGTACAATTCATTACCGCAGTATCTCAAGAATTTACGCAACATGACTCGGTTTCGAGGTCAACTGAGACTCTTTTTGAAAACTGAAGGTTGTCTAAGTACATAGTACGTTCTTAATTTTTTTGCTTAACGTGATTTCGTCTGTGGATTTGTTCATGCCTGTTTATACTGGCTTTGTCTAAACGGCTATCCCTTTTTACTTGTTCGTTCTGACTGATCTCCAATTTTATCTGTACAACTTTTTCTTTCAACTAATTTATGATGGTTTTAACTATACAACAATTTAATTTTACTTATTTATTCTGATTAATCTACAATTTTATCTATACAACTTCTTCTTTTAACTTATTTATAGTAATTTTATCTATACAACAATATATTTTTACTTATTTATTCTGATTGATCTTCAATTTTATCTATACAACTTTTATTTTTACTTATTTATACTTATTTTATTTACATGACAATATATTTATACATTTCTACATTTGTTGCGTTTATACTACAATTTTAATTTGTACTTTCGTGTTTTGTTTTTTCACGCATATATGTGTTGGTTGGAGCTCTCCCGTTCTGTTGTTCGGTTTTTTCGATTCTTGTTGTTTCACTTTTTGTCTGTGATGGTAAAGCGTCTTGCGTTTTGTGGTTACCATAAGGAGGTTCAAGCCTCTGGATCATTGCACCGTTGGTTTCTTTGTAGCACCGACATCTGCTTGCGTTATTGTGTTTTTTGTCATTTATATTAACTATAGTGCTCTGTTAACTTTTTATGTGATTTTGTTGTCGAAACAAGTGTTCAATCACTTATCGACCTCATTGTTACTTGCTGTTGTTTTAAATTTAATCCTTCATTTATAACAATAGCTCACTTTTGCTATAAAGATACAGGGTATTCAGAGCAACATTAAACAACACAATTTCGCTATGGCTATGAAAGTTCTTTCACAGATTTAACCTTAAATCTGAACCTTATGAAAATAAACTGAAATTCGAGTGATAACATTGAACAGAGAAGTTTTAGCACGACATGTTTCTCCGTATGCACCGTTTATTGGAGACGATTTCGTGCTTATGCCTTATAATGCCCGAACGCATTAACCGTATGTGGCTAGGATTGCCAGGGGGTTTTTAGCAGAGGTTGATATACAAGAATTCAACTGGCCTATTCTAAGCCCAGATTTGAACCCAATTGGGCATGTTTGGATGCTCTTGGGAGAAAAATTCGATCTCGCGTACCAACTCATTTGCAGCTGTTAAGTGATGCTCTTATTGATTCAAAACTTAAATGAGGACATGCCGAGACGAATTGCACTTGTTATCTGCGTAAAGGCGGAAAAAACGTTATTTTTTTGACTTAGTTTTCAGTTTATTTTTATCAGGACAGAATTTTAGGTTTAATTTAATGAAGTACTGTTGTAGTCTTAACGAAATATAATGTTTTACTGAAAACCCTGTAATGTTCACAAACATTGAGCTATTGTTATAAATGAAAAATTATATTGTCAAGAGAAGATGTGTCTTGATGATGAAATAAGAAACCACAGGGTAGAACAACTGGAAGACAACAGGGGTGGTTCTAAAGGTAGGATAAAAAAAACTGATTTTTGTTCCACTTTATATGAAGTGACGTACCCTGAGTTTTCTGGAAATTCAAAACTGGTGATTGATTAAGGATGAATATACCTGCAATTGAAAAAAAAAAACTCATTGGAATAGGACTTCGAATAACATATTCATGAATTAACAAACTTCATCGATTTTTTGAGAGGATCAATTATTTTGCCGGTGAGTGTAGAAACGGCGTTACGAAAGCTATTGCGAAAACCCTTCTTTTGCTTGTTTGTGCTGTTTGTGGTTGTTTGAAGCGAGCAACAACATTTGACTCAAACATTTGATCCAACGATTTGGCATCTAGGCAGTGCTTAATACTAATTCCTCTCGTAACGATCAAACAAGCCGCACGATTACCAACGAAATAATCCTTTCATCAATGAACCTTCTGAACTTACCTCGTCCCACGCTCAACTTTACGCGACCATTCATACATTCACAGTCTCTAAAACCGGCGATAGAAACCCAAAATCCGTCGTTTCCATGGACCCAAAGCCCCAAATCTCCCAGGCGCAGCTATCATGGTCCTCGGCGAAGAGTACGCATTATCGCGTCTTGCCGCAGCCGCAGGTTTATATCAATTAAATCCTTCTCAGTCATAAATATTAATGTTCGAGTGTAGAGTTCGCCGTGCCAGAGATACATCCGTTTATGCATCCTATTTAACAATTCAGCGCGCTTAAAAGCGCATGAGATACCCGCACCAACATTCGAAACAGAAATGAGCTTAATGGCTTTGCCATAGACACGGCTAAGGGCGGGACGCAGGGAGCGCCGGGACGCTCCATAAATTAGGCGTCTTCTGTCCGGACGGATGCAGGGGGATCTACCCCTTGCCGGAATCCGGATTTGCCGTGAGAGAGTCCTGACAGCCGAATACCTGCAGCTTAACCCTCGGGAACTCCTTCGGTGCACCGTACACGACGCGGATTAAAGGTCGAACTGTAATACCTGAAAAATATCGACTATCCGGCTCGAAGGACCATGAAAATTATCCTAGCTCGAGCTTGAGGGACCCTTGAAATAGAAGATATGTAATTGTCCTATGTTGTAGGACCACAAAAATACACTTATATTTTGCTGTAGACAAAATATAATGTGGATTAGGTGCGTGATTGAAATTACACTTTCCACTTAAAAGCTATTTAATTACCACCTAATGCAATGATCACTAAAACTCACAGCTTTGAGTTAGTGATACCCGTACTTTTGAATGCACTGATTTGAAAGATGATTCTCTGTTTGAGAATGTATTTACGGTTCGACTTTTACCAATGCACTGCCTGACCTGTTACGTTAGGTCGATCAGACCCTTTCAAGTACCACTTGAACCTGTGGCTGTTGCTAGGAAGAGTAAAACACACTAATTTCCCTGTGGAATTCAGGGATATTTCTAAATACACAAGAGATAGAAGTTGAACCTCTGGATGAACTAAAAATCAGGCAATAAAAGCCATGAGTCTAAATTATTATAATATCCCAAATCAAGTATCATTGGTGCTAAACGAAAATCATGGTTATGTGTATACTCCGTTCACATATTTTTGACCGCAAAGAACGCGTTTGTTTATTTATCTGCAATTGGCAGTATTTGCTGTCATAACGATGAACAAAGTCAACGTTGCCGAATGTACCCGGCCTCGTCCGACGAGCGTCTGAGAACTCTATGTTATATTGACAACATTGCGTTTCAATCTGACAGGAAAATAAAAAACAACCTAAAATTTTGATATGCACAGTGGAATATCCCAAATTGTCATGACCAACCGACTGTATTTCACACAAAAATTGACTTAAATAGAGAAAATATCTTCTAATACTCGTTGCAAAAGGCTCATGCTTTCGAAAACTCGCTCTCCGTCGCTCATTTTCGAACTCCGCACACATGTTGTGATGAAAGCCCATTCTGCAACTAGATTTAGAATAAACAGGGTCTCTATAAATGATCTACTATGGACTATCATAAAATATTCATATTCTGATGTAAACTTCAAGTTAACAAACAATACTGTGAGTTTAGGCTGGTCATTCCGAAAGAAATTGAGTAATATGACAGGAAATTAAAAATTTGTAGACTTTGTATAAGGAACAATAAGTAAAAAAAATCCAAAGCAACCTATGATGTTGTACTATTATGTTATGGACCCTCCTATTTCTGTCCGATTTTGTTCAAACTACGCAATACCTCAGAAATGTTCGGTTTTCTGGAAAGAAATACGCCCAACTACCGACTAATTGACAAGGCAGTCTCATTTCCTTGACAACTAATTACCACAAGCTTAACGAGCGTCTAACGCTTAAATGCGAGTCGTCCGAAACGTCACGAGGCATATTAATCGTAAACGTCCATTATTATTATTATGAATTATTAGTATCGAGAGTCCTCAAAGTGTTTTACGATTGACCACACGTGCAGACGTTGGTCGAGGTGACCGCTGGAAACGAATTACACGGAAATTACGAGGAAAATGACTGAAGAATCGATTGCCGTATTATGTAAGGCTATTATTTAGATATTATGGTCTTACTGACTGGCTCCTGTTTCTGCGCTACTTTTTATGCTTCAACTTGGGTTCTTTGAAAGAAAGAATTGGTTGGAATAGGAAAAATAAAATTTCCTGATTGTTACTTCCTTCTTCTATAAGTAATGTATAATTTGAATATACTTTACTTCATTAGATAGAAAAGGAAAAATGACTGCGAAGGTCGAGAACTTCCAAGGAAAATTTGTCAATATAAACAACATTAATATTTCAACACACCAATTCTTAAAGAGTATGATAATTAAATAAAAATCTAACATATAATATTGAAAACAATCAGAAATTATCAGTGCATTTTGGAAAAATTCCTTGACTGTACTGCACTGATGAGCATGTCCATTTTGTTGACATATAGGTAGGGCTTTTTCGTGTGCAGCATGCAGCATTAAGAGTAATAAAAATATAAACATAATGACATAACCTCAACTTGACTATAAAACAAGAAGCGTATGATCATTATGATTGTTTTCCGCCGACCTCGAAATAAAAGGTGATTTTCATGTGTACGAAATTGAGCATTAATGACCCATTTCAATGCTCAATTTTTTAGCCATTTTAATGTACAATCTTCATGGCAACCGCAAACAAAGTATTCAGAAGCACTACGAGAAATATCAAAATTCTACTGGAACATAGAAACATAGAAATTCCATATTGTCAAATGTATGTCTTGTGCGAAATGAGAATGTAGGAATCTAGAATTTATACACAATTCATATTGAAATCGTCGGAAAAATCTGGTAATCAACTCGGTTATTAATCGAGCGACTAATGGTCTCGAACTATTAGCGCGCTCGTTAGCGCGTTCGCTCCGCTCACGCATTAAAATTTCTTGACCGTTAGTCGCTGTTTTTAATAACCTAGTTGATTAAATAACTATTAATGGAAATCACTAGAAATTGTCATTTATCCAGTGTCGCATAAGAGCGAAACTCCAGAAAAATATCAGAGTTACAATATTCCGTTGACATTCACGATTTTTCGTTGTTTCAATATTTATCAAAGCAGCAAATCTGTTGAAACCACCACAGCGGGTGAATTTTTCACAGCGTCATTTTTCAACACAATGCAAAAATCCACTTCGTAATGAAAACCCCTAAATCCGGAATTTTCCAGAGAAAAACCACGCAATTATCGAAGGCAAATTATCCTGAATAATCATGATATTATTTCGCCGAGCCCTGTCCGGTTGAACAATAATAAATGAGTAGAACGAGAGCATTGTTGAAATATGTCACAATTTTGCAATAAACGTGCCCAATGAATAATTTACATCGAATTATTTATGCTGAATGCAAGCGCACGTTGAAAATATGGACTTTTGAGTGGATTCCGATGAATATCGAATATAAAATCGATCATATTAATAGTTCTTCAACTCTATTCTTAGTAATTTCATATTTTCTATTCCTAAAAATTATGGAAAGAGAAGAGAATTTGACTCAATGTATAATGTGCTGTTCTATGAGCCAAGAAAATGATGTGAAACAACTTCTTCATAACTTTGTATAAAAATATTTCTGCACTTAAGCTAAAGTCATCTTTACTTCTTCAACAGAATTACTCAAAGTTAACATCAAACATGGAGGGGCGCTCCAGAAATTATAAGACAGATTTCTCAAGAGCAAATGATTGGAATCAAGGCTATAGAGACAATCCGAAAATAAAATGAGACTGAAAAAACCAAATTCTTTACTTCTTTAATAGGTACTCAAAAATAACATTAAACATGGAAGGGCACACCAGAAATTATAAGAAAGATTTTACAAAAGCCAATTAGTGCAAGCAACACCAGAGGCAATCCGAAAATAGACTGGGACTGAAAAAATAAATCCATAAAATATTTGGTTATGTTATTGATACGTCTGACACTTCAAATCCTAAACCTGATGTGTTCGTAAACATAGAACTCGGGTCCGTGATCCGAGTAGATCCGTCACGTGATCCAATGGATCGAGTTAGTAACTCTGAGTAAGTTTCCGAAAACGCCTAAAGTGAAGCTCACTCTTGCAGGCTTGAGTAAATCAGTGAAAATATTTGAGCACAATGTAGTCCATGGAAATTCGGCATATTCCACTGTGTATATTAAAACTTTCGGTTAGGTTAGGATTATCTGGTTTATAGTTTGCACATTTGGAAATAAAAAATTCAGGTTTTTCATTTCATGTAGAGGAAAAAACCGAAATGTTATCACAGCTTTTTGGATAACATCTGAAATGTCACATTTACAGACGTTCTAATTTTTTTTTACAAGAAAATATCAGCACTTTTCTATATCAATGAATTACCAAATTTAACAAAATGATATTTTCAATAACGTCATTCATATCAACACGAGTATCAGTTTTTCTTACAATCCCAAATTTCACGATTAAATTTCACATGATAGCAACCCTGCATCTACCTGAATGAAAGTATCAAATCGTCTAAAATCAGTACAAACAGAGGCCCTGACTTTGAAGACATCTACACCCAAATTCCATCGAACCAAAAACGACAAATAGGCGGAAAATCGAAAGTAAAAATCCTGAAGAATGAAAAAGATGGCGTAGCTCGATTACAACGTCAACACGGCTGTACTTCCAACGTCCCATAAAGAAATCGGACACGAGCGTATACGGGGATAGAAATCGATACTACTCCTCGGCCTTTTTCCCAGTCGCACTGATAAGAAAAGATTCGGGAAATTCTCATCATTAAATCGGTGATTTATTATCCTTCACCACGCTCCTTTTTATCGTCCCGAAATTGTGCAACGTTGCGAAAACAAACATTGGATCCCGCAGATGTGTGTCCGGTGTGCGTACACGAAAAAGTTCTACGTCCCAAATCCAGGGGAGATCAGCATTTTTTTTTTCGTAGAAAAGAACGAAAATGCTCTACTCTCAACTTTTTTTATTACTAAATCAACACGAATAACTTTCATACTTGCGTTTCTACAAGGCAATTTATTTTGTTAGATCATTTCAAGTACTTTAACTGTTCAAATTGAAGAACATAAAAATTAGCTCAACAGGGATAGGGTAAAAGCTTAAGTGATTGACACCTTAACGGCATGTATACTTTCAGTAGACGAATTCGGTTCTTTTTTTTTATTATTACGGAACTACAGCTGACTGTTGCTATTTTGGAATTACCTTCAAACTTTCAATAAATATCGATTGAATATTCGAGGAGTCACCAATTTAGTAGAAATTACATATTTAAAAGTCATTGCCATACTTTGATAGTAATTGACACTCAGTGTGATAGTCATTGAGATAATTTCATCTCACTTTTGCATCAATTTTGGTTATATCATCCTGCTTTCTCTGACTTACACATTCTCATTATATGGGTCATTGAGACATTCATACTGAAAATAATGGAGAAATAAGAAGGTTTAGACAATTTTATTCCATATAAACAAAAAAATAACAAAAAGTGATCTTCACATGTATACCAATGTAATAAACTATTTTTGCTATCCAGGGTTTTTCATCTGTGTCCCTATATTTCAGAATGTTTTATTTTTATATGAGTGCTCAGGTTATCATTCTGAAAACGGCATCGTTAGATATTTGGCAATAAGTGTATATGTTGACTTAATGATAGCGACTGCACATAATTGCGTATATTTTCCGATTTTGTTGTGTTTCATATTCGTTAGAAGTTTTCTATTGGTTGGAAGGTTCCAAGAAATATTTAATTGATGTAAGTAAACCCTTCAATGATTAATATATTAAGATTAAAGCCTATGTCAATCACTGTTCGATGTAAGATTGACACAGTTATTGACATGGTTCAAACAAACAATATATTAGTCGAACTCTATCGTTTGAGACAATTTTCGGTTCGAAATTCGAAAATTACAGGCATTCGGGCAACTCGTTAAAGTAGAACGAGTGCTCAAAAAGATCGAATGAATTGTTTGACAACTGATTCAATCAGAAAAGGATTAAAGTCGTCGATGATTTTCCCAGAACTGTCAAAAAAGACAAACTTTTTGTAAGAGTGACGAAAGTTGCTTACTGGATGAAAATTCGACTAAAAGCAAACAGGATGGAAATCGCCCAAAAAATATTTCAACTAATATTTGATGTGTATTCTAGTTCGTAGAAACTTTTCAGATTTCTGACGACCTTTCGCTATATATATTAATTAATAAAGTTTGTTTTTCTTCTCTGGGGCATTATAAAATTATGCAAAATTTACAGATAAAACCATTATAAATAGTCTTCTCAATGGAAAACACCTTCACATGTAATAAGGTGACGTTTCAATGTGCTGTGGTCTTAAAAATTTCGCGCAATTTCATTGGTGTTCATCAAAATATTGGTGATATCTACCGACAGGAACAAAGAGGTGAAATGCTGAAAAATTCAGATTACAGTGGAACTTCCTTATAACGAACGTCTGTACAACGAATTCTGTGAAATACATTGCACCTTAAATCCAAATTCCATGTTAAAAACACCCTCTAAAACGAGGTAAATTCTCTCTTTAACGAAATATATTCAAAGACCATCACTCTTTGAATGGGTATTGATGTAAAGGTGGGTTTTTTCCTGAATTCCCTAATAAATCCCGACCTTAAACTAAATCATTACGTCGGGCGACTATAACCTCAAAGAAAATATCGTAAATTGCATACAGATGGTTCCAAAACCTCTACAGGAGCTGGCGCTGGGATATACGGGCCAAGTACCAAGTGTGCACTGTTGATAGGCTCCTGTATGAGCGTCTTTCAAGCGGAAATCGTAGCTATTGAAAGATGATCAGAAGTGCGATACAGCCTTACATTCAGATAGTCAAGCTGTTATTAAAGCACTGAACTCCTACGTCATCGACTCAAAGATGATCTGGGAGTGCCGGAACAAACTCAATGAGGTAGCAAGAAAATAAAGTCTTTTTAATCTGGTTCCCGGCTACTCGGGATTCAAAGGAAACGAAGAGGCCAATACATTTGCCAAAGAGGGCTCATGAATGTCACTCATTGGTCCAGAACCCTTCTGTGGTATAGGTAAATGTACCTATATCCTTCTGAAACAGTTTTAAATACACCCCTGGCTATTTGGTTTCAATCTAACCATTACGCTAGTGCGAAAGTTCTGCGAAAATGTCTTAAAGCAAGTGCTTTAGTTTCAATGATAAATTTATCAGTGAAGTCGACCGCGACATTGCCGACTATAGAAACAAATTTCCTGTATAACGAAATTTCTCTATAACGACTTTTTTTGCGGATCTAGCGCTTTCGTTATAGGGAGGTTCCACTGTATTTCGAAAGAAACATAACTACCCGAAATCCACCAAATGTTTCGCCAGAGCGACTTTTCATGTTTTCACATGTCGTCGCGAGAGGGCCACATTTCATAATACGCACCGTGCACGCGGAAATCTTCAACTCCGGGGGGAATGCTGTTTTTTCGGCGCTTTCGCGTGACAATTATTTCCTCTGTTGATACCATTAGTCAAGCCGACAATGATTAAAAGCCCGCGGGCCCCTCGGAGCCTTCGGGGCGCGTTCATTTTTCATCGCTGCGCCCCCGCCATTAGAAAATCATACATGAGCGGGAATCGATGCTCGATTTTCCCGCGACCGACACGGCAGTTCTTGGAAAATAGGCGGTCTGCGGAAAAACACAAAAACCCCTAGAGACAATGGAAGAGAATACGATGGGTTGAATGACCGAAAGGGAAATTATGCATTAGTATTTTTATTGTCAACCAGTCATTAATTTAAGGGAATTCGGTTAAGGGAATTCAAGTCTTTCATTCAGGCTTTTCTTTTTGAATATCACGAGACAAAAAAATGACCTACTGACTTCATTGAATTATTCGAAAAATTCGAAGTTTACCCTTTTGCACTGAACTAAAGAAATACAATACGGAAAGATTTGGATTTTGTTGTTCCTGTGATTATATAAAAATTTGAAGATATAAAGCAGGCATGGGAAACCTACCCGCAAATAGAATTCTCTTCTCCCGCCAATAAATTATTTCCACACACGACAAACCTCCATATCAGCGGCTTGAATGTGTAATGAGACCGCAGCAATTGCGAAAGAATATAACTTAAGAAGTGATTATACTAACAAATATTTGTGAAAATTCGGAATTTGGACTGGACAACTTAGAAATGAAAGAATAGAGAAGTTCAAATGGAATTTGGTTGGACAGCAAAATGTCCTTGTGAAAAGTAATGAAGAAGCTGAAGATATTGTTTTATTTTTAGTAAGAAAAAAGCAGAACACCCGAAGACATTCTCAGAAGGTTAATTTATGAAAAAGTGCTTGATAGAACTCGCGGTTACTTCGTGTCTAGATGAAAGAAAACGTTTGCAGAAGTAAATCTATCAAGAAGAACAGTCTGAAGACAAATAGATGCAATAGCTGTAATTATAAAGGTCGCTTTTGGAAAAGTGGTGGAAACATCTGCTGCTTTTTCTAAAGCATTGGATGAAAGCACAGACATTATTCATTCAGCAAAGTTAGCAATCTTCATTCGCACATTCGTTTAAATCTCAGAAGACTTGCTTGAGCTAAAGCCAACCTAATATTGATACTCTTGCGAAAAAAACGCAATCTAGATGTCTCATTAGAACTCCAGACTGATGAGTCACAGAGTTTTTTTGTTGAATTATATCAGTTTAAATTTTTTCATTTCTTCCATTGTATTCATTTCATAACTATTGGTATAGCTATTATTACAACTAGGGAAATATGAATACTATATTTCCCGAGGTTGTCCTAGTTACATCCCGAGGGCGAAGCCCGAGGGATGTATGAGGCAACCGTGGGAAATGTATTCATATTTCCCGTGTTGTAATCAATAGTTTTTTTCTGATCGATACAATATCGTTCTTGAAATGGAAAAATTAATATTATATTGTAAATTATTGATTCAATTGGATTTTCAACGTTGCTATGGGCTGTGTTTGTGAGAATCATGGTTGACTGGTTTTATTTTGACGTCTTGTCAGAAATAAAACCATTGAAATAATGTCGAACTACGTCGAAACTCAAGCGGCGAAAGCCCGTGAATTTTTGATTCCGGCCAAATCTAAAGCTGCTCATAGTAAAGAGTATGAAGGCTTTCGAGAGTGGAAAAGAAAAAGTTTGTTGGACGGTGTCAGCGAAAATATTTTGCTAGCATATTTTGAAGATTTGGTATGTTGCTCTGATTCTTGTTCTTTTCAATGTATGATTAATTCATTCGATCTCTTGTTGCAGGAATATTCACCAAACACGTTATGGCCAAAATTATCTATGTTTGCTGCATTTGAAGGAAGAAACGAATGTCAAATTATTCGAAAAAGTGGAAGCATTTGTTAAGAACAAAAATAAAGGATCCGTTCCCAAAAAATCAGCAGTGTTGTCCCAGGAGCAGATCAAGAATTTTTGATAGAAGCACCAAATGACTTTTTTCTGATGTATAAGGTTGCATAATATACTATTTTGAGTAAAATATGACTTGACGTTTCATATTTCCCTTGGGACAATAAGACTTGACGTTTTATATTTCCCTTGGGATATATGAGTGTGTTATGACATATGGTAACTAAGGCGATATTGCTCATTATTGATTCGATCAGGAAAAAAATTTTTTTGGCCCGTGGTCTACGAAAAATTTTTCTGTTTGGCCTCTTACAAAAAAAGGTTGCCCATGCCCATGCCGCAGTTACAAAAATGATATATTTACCGAGTGGAACCAAGTTTGTCGTTCCATGGGCGGAACGAAAGATACCTGAATATTTCAATTGAATATTTATAGAAAATAATATTCTTACTTTGTCATCCATTTTTATTCTGAAGTGTTCTCTGTATGTGAAAGAGAATGAGAAGGGTATTGTTAGGTTGTCAAGCTTTCATGACTATAATACAAGGAGTGATATGACATTACATGTACCCAAACATAAAACAACTAAATTTGAGATGTCTCTTCTGTATCAGTGCATTAAGCTTTTCAATCATCTGCCTCATCGTTTTAGATCTCTTGATTTTGGTAAATTCAAAAAAAGTTTAAAACAGTTTAAAAAACAAAAAACAAAAACAAAACACACTATTATTATTTATTAAAATCTCGCCTAAATAAATACATGTTCTACATTTGTATACTTTCAGCTGGCCTGATGATGGAATAATTTCCGAAATCGATAGCCGAAGATTTTAATAAATAATAATAGTGTGTTTTGTTTTTGTTTTTTGTTTTTTAATCTCGGAAGAACATACTATGGAAGAATTCATTTGTAAAATTTAAAACAGTTATTACTGAGTGAATGTTACTATACAGTGAATGAATTCGTAACTGATGAAATTGTGAGTGGTTAAATTTTGTAGTATTTTGTTTTTTATCTGACTTGTCCCATACATTTATTTGTCTGAAGGATCAATAACCTATTATTATTATTAACATTATTCCTTTTTTAAAGTGTTCGAATAATTCCCATTAATAAAACAGTCTATACCAAACGACGAACGCTCAATATATGACTAATTTTAAAAAGCTACTCCACTTCAAACAAGAAACGTCCCTAACAGCACACTGTACATAAGAAACGTAGAAACCACGAAATCGTATTTTCACGGAGAAACGTTTCAAACGCCAGCTACGAAATTATACCCAGAATGACGGAGGAATTACATTGTATTCCGTTGCCGGCAGCGAAGAATAATTTTCGTGATTCTTATCCGCAATTGCGCCAGGCTATTTGTTTCCAATTTATTTTTATGCTGCACCCGGCGTTACGCGGTCGTGTTCAACGAATGTCGTGTGTAGGATTATGGAAAATTGCTCGAAAAATGCGAAAAGCGTTTTAGAAATATTCCGTCGTTTTCGTGAATGAAAACGGGGAATTGCTCCAGGTCTGGATTGGTTCATGGAAATGAAATGAATTCCAGGATATATCGGTTATTCAATCTCACTCAATCACGTTTTTCGTCGAAGCAAAGTCAAATCTAGAAGCGTCGTTATGTACCTTTATGGTTGGCCTAGAGGAAACGTATTCTGAGAAATGATAGAACTTGAGTTATTCAGGATTATAAGGACCCCATAACCGGCAGAGCTTCCAGTTCCACTGTGGAGATCCGTTTTTCTCCGAATAAAATGTTTACTTTTTAGCTTAGTTCATTAGTTAGATCAGGGTTGAGATCCCACTTTCAATTTGACTGGGTGGGTTTGTGAGCAAATGAGGAAAGAATCTTTTCAAATGTTTCCAATATTTTGACTTCAAAGATGCGATAAAATTGGAAGTAATGCTCTATAACCAATTCCATACATTTTTAGCATTCTATTCTTTCTTCTCATCTCTTTGGAGCCATGATTTTCATCGAAGTAGCAAAGCTTTGATTCAAAAAGCAATCTGATACTCTTCCACTGACTCAGTCTGTAAATTTAGACTATAATTATGATTATTATTAGAACTGGAGCCGTTATGGCTAGGTTAGCATTCTTAGGAGCCTTAGTTGGCTGTCCAGGACTGGTTTCCCCATAAAAATTGTTTTTGAGCTCTGAGCAATCGCTTACAATGTGTTGATTCTCCTTCTAATTCACAGAGCCTGCAATTCTCATCAGCTGACTTTTCCATACAGTATAAATGATGCTTGTACCGACAGTTCCTTGTCAGTAGTGCCCTTATGATCGGAAGCTCAGCTCGTGACCTGATCGTGATCTGTTATAGATAGATGAAATCATCAAGAATTTTTTGGCCTGAGTAAGTCCAGAAGTGTTTATCCAGAGGGTCATTCTGTTATTCAACTCCCATTGTTCATATTGGTGTTCTCCAAGTCCACAGAAAGGCCCAGCAGGTGTTTATTCTGATGCCCCTTTTGCTGGTTCATTTGATTTTCCATCTCCTTCAACACCACAATACCCTGGAACCCATTGTAGAGCCTTTTTATTGCCTCTTGCAAGATGCTGTATGGTTTTACGGTCCCCCAAGGTCAGAAGAGAACTTGCAGCGTGATTCCATGGCTCTCAGCATATCCTGGCTGTTCGTGATGATGCACACATTCAGTTAGACTAAGTTGACCAAGTAATTCTTGTAGGTCATTTAGACCATTATTTTTGAAGCGACGGCAGCTCAGTACATTGACATCTTCTTAGTTGACAGAGAGTATCAGTGAAACCATGAAGTTATTTATATAAAAATAGCTAATGATGTTGTTATAACGAATCTGTCCATCAATTTTGATATCTACTTATCTTCTGATTCCATTAATTTGAGCGTCGCTATTTCATTCTCATAAAATGTTTCATTCGGAAAAATGCTCCATAAAGGGTCTGTTAGGCTATATCAAATGAACTCCTCTAACGCATGCTAAAGATGTCAGCCTAAGCACCAAAGGCTTTTCCTTCAAGGGCTGAACTCCTCATCCCCTGACAAATGCCTCGCCCCACACGAACACCGCGAAATCCCCCAGCGATAAATTTTCCATAAGCACGTAGGCTCTCACTGACGAGGACACGAATGTTTGGAATTCTGGCGTTTTTCTTTCATGTATCATAATCTGGAGCCATTACGAGATCGGGAATCTTGATACTTTTCCTCTTCTTCTTCTGCCTCTTCTTGCTTTGGATGAGGGATGGCCTCACCACGCCGCAAGCCATTAGATAGATAATCTTTCCGATTGCGTTATTCCAACAAATATAAGACGGAAATGACACGTACATGATTCATTGGAAATCGATATTTCTTTGTCGGAAAGGATGTTTTCCACCCGGATATGTCCGGGAAAATTATCTGTATGTGAAGTGTAATTTATCGGTCTTCCTTCGTATCTGCTACCTGCACGCTTTGAAGTTCGGAAATAGTTCTACTGGAAATAAAACACTTAGCTTGGGAGATTTGTGTTGTGGAGAAACGGACGATACAATGCACCAATACTTTTCAACTGATACGATGAAAATGTCGATCGTGGTATTTGATATAGATCGGCACCAAATAAATATCACCTAATCCAAACGATTAGAAATAGTGATAAATAATTACGTCACTCTTTCAACGTTTTCTAATTGAGTAAACATAATCAAAGTGTTTCAATAAGAGTCTAAGATTTCAATGATCAACAAAAGATGTTTTTTTTGTAGTAGAGTATTGAAATTATCATCTATTTAGAAAATATAGGTTCGGAAAAAAATATTTTTTATCCACTCCTATAAACTAATTTCTATGTGTAATAGTAGCTAGAACACAACCATAGACATGTCTATGAACCGAAAAGCGAGTGTTATAATAACACCCGCCCATAACTCCCGCTAATAAAAATACCTAGGAAAATGAAATTGTTCACAAAAAATGAATAAAAAGTAGGATCGATCCGGAAATCTATTTCAGCCATCAAGATAACGTTCTAGCGATTCATTCCAGATTTATTTTTGGAAAACGTAAATTTTTGAAGTGGCGAAAGTACTTGATTTGATTAGTTAGAGACTCTGATTTGATTCCCGACTACAGAGTACAGAGGTTTGACGGTTGGACGAAATGTTGTCAATGCTTTTAACAACTGTTCAAAAATTTTTAAATGCAGATTAATTCGAATTTTACTGAAGAAGTCGTGGATAAAGTATAGTATTCAATTCGCGGTAATGCTCAAAACACACTTGATGAATTACACCACTCGCCTGACGGCTCGTGGTGCAAAATTCATCTGCGTGTGTTTTGACCTGCATTACCGCTCATCGAATAATATACTATTAAATAACTGCCGCATATACCTATTGATAAAATTTCGAGAATTTTCGAATGAATGTTGTTTCATTGAAACAGCCTCTAATTTCGGCTCCAAATGCTTCGATGGTTGCAGATTTATTGGCAGACTGCAGCTCAAGATCAATAGATTCCAAATGAAGTACAAAAAACTTGTGCCTAGAACTTTATGTTTCAATTTATGTTCTTTTAGGAGCAATCCCATATCACCCTCTCATTTTCCAAATGTTCTGAAGACTTCACAATTGCTTCGTTACTTCACTCCGTCGTGGACATTTTCTCGACAGTAATAATAACAATATTTTCGAAAATGTTACAAATTTCGTAAGAGCGTTCGGTGATTCTTTTGTCAGCGCAGCCACAGCAACCTAGCTGAATGTATTCACTCATTCTCGCTCGCGCTGCTGATCCTTCAACTTCCGTCCGAAAAACAGTCAATTGAGGGAGCATAAAGCAGCACGAGAAGCAGCGGAAGGCAGCAGGAAAGTGTAGTGATTACATTCTCGCGCTGCCCACTTCCAACTCAATTCCCTGCTCCCTGCTGTAGAAGTGAACTGAGTGTAATCGGGGTGTATATCCATACTTTTCAACATAAATTCAATTTATTTCTCATATCTATGTTGATATAATTTTTGTTAATGGTCATGTATCATACTAAAAAACCGAAGACCACCCAGGGTTCCCCGGGGAACCCCCGCGGTAACCACAGTTCCATTCGAAGTCGTACCGAAACAGTCGTCTGCATATTCATGAAACGAAATTGGCCTATTTCAGTCGTATCACGAAAAAAAATCACGACCTGATAAGCCGCCGAGTCTCGCCGTCCCAACGGACCGCCGTTCCGCATCCAAACGCTCCGAAAAAATCCCCCGCCCCCGCGCAGGTCGGGACGTTCTCACTTTCGGCGCGAGGGAAGAAAAAAAGGCGCTATATTCAATACGGCCGCTTTGGCGGCGTCCTGAATGATAATACGTAAAAACCGCAGACGCTGTTCTGGCGGCGGAAAACCTCGCTTTTATGATTTCGCTCTTCATTCATCGTCGGTTAGAGCGATTGAGCGAGATTTTCGCCCCTAAAAGGGGTTTATTTAGTCCGGACCAGATCCAGCAGAGAATTGATTAATTTTCACGCGAATTGTAAGCCGAAAAGGCGTTGCTTGTAGTACGAGTATTGTTGTCCGCTGCTTCGCGATTAAAGGATTGTTCGGAAAAGGGTCAAAAACTGGTGACAAACTATACCATTTCCAAGTGTATTTCAGAAAGCGTCAATTGTATTTCAGAAAGCGTCACTGGTATTTCAGAAAGCGTCAATTGTATTTCAGAATAGTCAATTGTATTTCAGAAAGCGTCAATTTTATTTCAGATCAGTCAATTGTATTTCAGAAATCGTCAATTGTATTTCGGAAATGGTCATTCGAAATTCAATTTATAGGTACACACATTTACAAATTGCAGAAATGATTATTTTAAACACGGCTTATCCTTCTCAGTCCCGAGATCACACCTAAATCGAGATAACTGTGATATTTGGAAATTAAAATGATATTCCTACTTTCTGAATTACAAATGACGGTTTCTGAAATACATAGGATATAATCTGAAATACAATTGACGCTTTCTGAAATACAATTGACGCTTTCTGAAATACAATTGACTATTCTGAAATAGAATTGACTCTTTCTGAAATACACTTGGAAATGGTGTAGTAAGCACGCGCTGATGTTCGAACGGGCTAGTTAACTAGTATTTCTGATTAGTTTCAGACCAATAGTAAGGTGTTCTAACTCGGACTTCGGACTGTCATTTCACAGTCAGAGCAGTCTGACTTCAGTTTCAAAGCAAGCTGTCAGCGCTATGCCTACAACTAAATGATGGATTAACGTTTTTTATCATATAACCCTAATTATTGGAACATTAAGAGACATGACCTCTTGGGTATCCAGAAACAGTTATCCCACATGAATTGTTCTTAGGATTGCCAGCTCTTGATAACTGCACACCATGTGTTCTGCTGCCTCTGCTTCTGAACCACAGAACTTTCAAATCTCATCTGCTGACTTTTCCATACGGTTTAAATGATATGTTTACCGACAGTGGCCCGTCAGCAGTCCCATCATCGCCTAAAGCTCAGCTCGAGAAAGCTTCAGTAGCTTTCTGGTATAGGTTAAAACATCAAGCATTTTTTGGCAGGAGTAATCTAGGGGTGCTTCTCCAAAGGGTAATTCTGAACCGCTGCTGTCTTATATGGGTGACAGTAAGGCTCAGGTTCAACAGGTGTTAACCTTGATGCACTTTCTGCCAGATCATTGGCTTCTCCATTTCTTCATTGCCTCTTCTTCTGAGGGCATATACAGACAGCCAGTATCTCCGTCTGTAAAATAGAGCGCTCACTTCCAAGTGCTTCAGAGATCCAACAACCTACAAACAGCAAAGATAAAATTTCTTTGCTTTTAAACTAACTCAAACTAACCGAACTAATAGCAAAGATAAAATGTCTGTGCTTTTAATCACCTCTGCATAAAAATCACACAACCTCCCAATCTTTTCGCACACCTCCCCAAGGGTAAATGCAACATTCACGCCGCGTCTGCGCGTCAAAGATCGCTCCGTAATAACTAATAAGTAGCGTCGAAGTCGACCTGTGATCCCATTAACGAAAATTAACATCGTAATGGAGCGGATTCGGAGCGGCGCGGTCCCCGTACGCGGCGCGACATACGATATCACGATATCGGCCCATAACCTCTATCCGGTCGACTCGTAAATTATCAATTCCCGTGTCGTACGTCGCATCGAATGCACCCGAATTAATATTCATTAATTCCGGCGTCGGTAATGAACGTACACCATTGCCAGACAGGGCCCTTTCATACGACCCAACCGGGCGATTAAACCGAGACTGTAACAACATTGTTCGATGGGCTTATTTCGTTAATACCTAATCACAACCCATGCCGACGCCCTCCGAATTACGCCCAGGGACGGCACAATCTACGACTGAGCGAGCAAGTCGAGTCAGTACATTTTGTTAATTTTTAACGGGTTGGATCTCAGAGTAAACTTAGAGATGCCTTCCATCGACTCAAAAATGATCTGGGAGATCCGAAACAAACTCAATGAGGGAGGCAAGAAAAAAGGGTCTTTTTAATCTAGATTCCCGGCCACTCGGGAATCAACGGAAACGAAGAGGCCAATACACTTGCCAAAGAGGGAGCACGAATGTCACTCATTGGCCCAGAACTTTTATGTGGTATATGTAAATGTACCTATAAGGAGTTTCTGGAGAAGGAGAAAGCCGAGAGGGAAAAACTCTGGCGGAATCTCCCAGGGATGTATCATTTCACTAAGTTCTTTCGGAACTTTGAGAAAGAGGGATTCAAAAGATATCTGGATCTTGGTAAGAAGTAATTACATCTCCTCACTGGCTTTCTCACAGGACACTGCCGCCTCAGGAAGCACCTGTTGAGGATGGAATTATCGGACACTGAAGAGTGTAGGTTCTGTGGGGAGGAGGAAGAAATCCCCATTCACCTAGTCACGGAATGCTTTGGCATTGCGAGCCTAAATAAAGAATGCCTTGGGCGAGAAACTTGTAAGAGTGAGGAACTAGCCTCGTTGAAGCCTTCACATATATTAGATTTCATTTCAAGTGGTATTACACGCATTAGGAAAATACGCTCAGTACAGCCTAAAAAGGGCTTCCGAAAGTGCGACATATCAGTACACATAGACAGCCAAGTAGTCAGCTTACAAAAATAGTGTATAAGTTCCACAGTGAGTCAACGTAACAGACTTGTTTAGTATGGATTCCAACCCATCAAGGAATCAGGGGATCATGGGTCCAGAACCCCTTTGTGGCATGGGCATGGGTCCAGAACCCCTTTGGTAGGAAAACACCTATTGAGAAGAAATTTCCTAAGAAAGAGGAATCAGAAAGGAATTTACTCTGGTATAGCCGAGGGTATAACCTTCGGGGTCTGGAGAACTCCAAAAAATTTCTGGGAAATTAATGCTGATCAATGGAGGATCCTGCTTAAAAAAAACAAGAGCAAACCACACAAAGTCGAGGATTTGAATTGAAAAAATGTTGAGGCTAGGAAGAACTGGACCTTAATGACGCGCTGTAGGAAATATTTCGAATTATCGAAAGGACACAATAGACCTGCAGTGCGCTAAACAACCTAGATCTAATATTAACATTTGAATTGTTTAATTTTATTGCTAGTTTCAGTACCTGTTGTTTGTGACACGACCTCGAGCACGATCTACATCTTTTGTTGGTATATGTAAGAGAGGATCAGATAAAATGGAAAATTCAGATAATAATTATTTTTCATTCAATTCATACGAAATAGTGTGAATTTTTTCATTTTGCAAGGCGGTTGGTATAAGAAGACCCTTTCTTAACCCTTATCTTATCATCTTTCAACGTCGCCTTTGAGGTGAACATTTAAGGTTCTTAGGAAGAATCACCCCACCACAGTTTCTGCTATCACAACCCTCATCGAATAAGATCACAACAACTTGTGAGTCGAATGCGTACAGTTCCGCCACTGCTTTCGCTTCTTGATCTATTTCGAAATGATGTTCGCGCGTATTACCGTTCTCTGGTTCGTGAACGCCGTAATGTGCCCGAATGTAACTAACGCCTTATTAAATCCTGGCTGTCAGTACGCGGATAATCGACCGCAATGACGTTCCGGAGCCATCAAAAGGCTTTGTTGTTGTGATCTCTGGCGATAAGGGTGTGTTATTGACAGAAACTGTGGTGGAGCGATGCTTCGATAATGTGCCTATCCTGTTCACTTCGAGGATCGAACTTCATCGCAACTTCGAAATGAGATTGCGGGTAGAGAAAAGAATTTTCTGCTACAAATTTCAAATTTCGCTAAATTTGAGACGAATTTAACAAAAAATGATCTGAATTTCCAACTTTTAGGTTGATATCAAGATTAGATCTAGGATGTACCTTACACTGCGATCTTCAGGTCTATAGTGCGTCCCTTCTACAGTTCACTTCCAAACCCAATCACTCTTGGTGATGGTGATCGATGGCAAGATCCTCCATCAAAAGGTGCTCGAGAGTTGCCATATCTTTTTTTACAGAATCTGCACTCATCGATTTCTGCAAACCCTAGTCTCACAAAGCGCCCCGTGAAGAACTCCGTAAGCATGTGTACTCTTGCTGAAGTCTCACAGTGCCAAAGATTAGTGAATCAGAAATATATGGTAATCAATTTTCTTTCAACCCTGCCTCAAAGAATTGTTAAGTTGGTGGAGCATTCACGACTCTCAAAACACTTAAAAGCGTTCTTTTAATGAATATCATATTCAATAGGCCGTATTTATAAAGAAGAGCATTTGCTTTTACTTGTAGAAATTAAAGCATTTACTTTACATTCTATTCATAAACAAAAAGAAATAAAAGGTTCGAACTTGATGAAAAAGGTATTGCTCTAAATTAAAAGGTTTTCCTTTTTTGGTATTTATAAACAGGAGCATTTGCTACAGAATTGAAGGATTTGCTTCGCAAAATATGCATCTAGTCCGGGGTGGATTTTTATCATTTACTTCTTTCATTTATTGACATTTAAAGGTGTTTCAGTTGGGGAGTGAGCTTGAGTGAGTGAGCGCATAATTTTTTAATTGGAATTTCCCATGGCGGATTTAGGGCATGTACGGTGTACGCGCTCGAAAAATGTACAAAGAGAGACGTACTCCACGTGAAAGCGATTTTAAAACCCTTTTTCGGTTTGAAGAAATAAACGTGCAGTGGTTGGCCGACTACTTCATTGGCGAGAATCAGGAAATCAGGGGAGGGGCGCTTTCACCTGTACAAAAAATGAAAGTGTTCTTACGGTACATGGTCAATCCGGGTTTCCAGAGCGGTATAGCTGAGGAACTGGGATGTACACAGCCTACAGTTTCCAGAATTGTCGATACAACTCTTCGTCTCATTGTAGATAAGGCGGCTGACTGGATTAAGTGAAATGGGCAGCGAAGAAAAAATTTCCGACTGCAATAGAAGTTATCGACTGCACGCATGTTGAAATTGAAAAGCCGCGTTTATTTGGGGATGAATATGTTAACCGGAAAGATTATGCTAGTATTATTTTTCCAATATTTCCGGGTATTGTTTTACCCTTTCTGCAATAAACTTGCATTCGCCGGTGTCTTGTGACTCTAATTGGGAGTCTGATAGTTCCTCGTTACTTGCCATCTTAACACAGCTCACTTAAAATAATCAAAACTTCGAGTACAACTCAACTTCCAAGTAGCAGCAAACACTATATACTACCAAAAACATAATCGCTATCCTGATGTACCTGCAAGTTGCAACTTGTCGGAAACATATAGGTAAAGTGCGTCGTACCCGTAATTGCGCGTCTCTATACCTTTTCCTCTTTTCGTGAGGATTTGCTTGCAAAGAAAAGGAATAGATTATGAATACCAAGTAAAGCAAAACCTTTTCCTTCTACCTTCTCCTTGGGACATCTACCTTTTACTTCTACCTTTACCTTTGAAGGAAATACTTCATTTTTATAAATACGGCCTAATATCTCTTTTCATGTTATCGCAGAAGCTTGTCATTCAGTCGCTTATGCTCTCTAAATTTTTTACTTTCACTGGAACAAGCAATATTTATATCGATGTGCTATGTTTAAGATCTTCTTGACAAATTTACTATTTCACTACTGATAACTTGTCGAGGGCTTATTTATTACCTCAACTACCCCCAGTCAAAGTCGACAGCATAGAGATAGGATAGTATAGAGTTGCCATCATTAAAATAAACGTGGTATCAGATGTGCCACATTACTACTACCTAACGTCAAATTTGACAATCATTGAATTTTCTGGAGGAATTGTAATTCTTTCGCCTGTTTCTAGTTAAATTTGATTTTTTCTGATTAATAATATACAATAGAATAGTATCGTGAACTGAAAGGCTCTCTTCAAGCAGAGAAGAGACATATAAGAAGAAAATTAGGGGAAAAACATATCACAGGAAGGGATGAGTACTGAACAGCTCCGCATTCGAAATTTTTGCTAGTCTGTCTTGGTAATCCGATATCTTTTTAAATGTGTATATTATCGCCTGAAGAAAAAATGTTTATTTGATATTCATTTGACCTTATTTGAACCGGATTCCTAAAAACCCAACAAGTCATATTTTTTGAATGAAATTAGTAAACAGAAAAAACTGGCAACTTAATTCAACCCTGAACTTTCCGCCATAAAGGTCCCCGACTTAGCCCCGCCCAGTGGTACTATTTTTTCTTACTCAATTGTGTGTCATATCGTATCTTCACTATTATATCTCGATGATCGACAGAATAGGAAAAAATAGGAAAGTATATAAAAAACAAAAAACGTTGTTTCCCCCACATCCAATTATGTCCCGCAACTATCCAAACACCCCTATAATCGGCAAACAAAACACACTCTCCTGATTGTGAAAAGGGGAAATAAATCTCTTCTTTCTGGTGTTTACCCAGCGAGGTCGATATCAGATGAAAAATTCAGGCCGAACGATGCCTTTGTTGTGGAATGGACAGGGACGCAAAGGGAAGGGGATGGAGGGCGAAATATGATACGACCCCGATTGGCCTTCTCTCGAACGAGCGGATAACGCTGGAGCTTGCCAAGATCGCGTACGAATCTTCCCAAACCCTTACTTCGTCATTTTCGTCTCGCATCTGAAAAATAGCCCTCGTTCGTCTTTGCCGGCGTAGGGAGACATTAAGATTTCATCAAGGGCACGTTTTCTGCCGAGACGACTGTAATAAAAAAATTCGCCGATCTCCAGAACGATGCACAAAGATGGAGGGATATGGGGAGCAAACTGGGATCATTGGCTTATGAACGTACTCGGCAAAAGAAGGCGAATATTTTTTTTTATTCAGGTCAACCTTTCAAGAATGTCATCAAAATTCAGTGTTTCTATATCATGTGTTCTCCGTATGAAAGTGTATGGATATTATGTAGTTGTTGATGGAAAATTTATTGTATTTCTGGGTGGGCCATCTAGCGTTTTAAATTTGAAGTATCTATATTTCGACACTGGAAACGTCAAATAGCATTCGGAAAGTGACAGATATTCAGTAAAACGTCTAAAATTTACGAAATGGGTCGCTATTCGCTAGAAGAAAACTGGGAAATATTGAAAACTTTTTTCCAAAGTGGTGAGTCTTCAATGGTGAGCGATATCGCGCAATGTTATCCAAATTTTTCTTCAAGCAAATTGAAGAGGAAGACTTGGACAACATTTGGTTCCAGCAGGACGTGCCATACAGCAAACGCTACACTCAATCTTTTACGCCCTATCTTCGAAAATCGCATAATCAGCAAAAGAGGTGATGTGAATTGGCCTCCCAGAAGCTGCGATTTAACTCCGTTGGACTATTTTCTGTGGGGAGCTGTTAAAGATAAATGTTACGCCAACCATCCAGAAACAATTCAAGATCTAAAGTACGAGATTCAAGCTGCTGTTGCTGCCATAAGGCCTGAAACCATCGAGAAAGTACTCCAAAATTGGGTGGATCGGATAAGCTACTGTAAACTCAGCCGTGGTGGTCATTTGTCCGAAATTGTTTTCCACAAATGAATTTCATAAAACAACCTTTCAAATAAATGTTAGACCTTTGAAAATATCAAGCCGTTTTTTTTTATTGACTTTTTAAGTTTAAAATTTTACATGGCCCACCCTTTATTTGGGCTACTTCCATCACTTCTTCCATTTGGAATTTCTACCAGTGGCGACACGTGAGATTTCAATCAGAGGAGGCCCGAGACCACGCAATCAACAAAATAATTTATTTCAAACTGGGCTTCCTCTCAGCCACTGGCATTATTATACCATTCTACGCAGAACGAACGATTATGCGCAGAATCAATAATTAAATTTGGTATTGCTGGTCGAGGTGTCTTAATTACTTGAGGTACGAGAATTTTATCATCGTAAGGCATTTTACTGAATTTATTATTCAAAATAAAATCTACATGATCTTGCGTTTTCTTGCTGAAATATTAAAATCTTACCATCTTTCCCAAAAAATGTCACAAAACCACAAACCGCACGCTGAGAGGCTTAATAGTTCGTTAATAAAATGAATAGGAATCAAAACAACAGCTGATCTCTACCCACGATCGCCGGGGTTGATTGGGCCCGATCGGACATACAGTTTCCACTGAGCTCGTTCGCCTAAAAGCGAAAATAATGCCACGGAGCCGGGCTTCCGACACGTGATCTACAGCTTGAATTGAAAATTTTCAAGCTTCTGTGTTTTCTATCGATATAAGAAGAGCTTAATCTCTTTTAATGGTATGGTTCATATTCAAAGCATTCCGGATTTATTCTGATTAGGATAGAATCACTGCAATAGGTTTTTCAGTTTGTTTCTGATACCATTTGTTTCCTCTCATACTTTCGTCTTTGACTTTTCACCCACAAGAACAAAACTAACTTGTTCTCCTTCCTGCAAATCTTATTGAACCGATTGAAGTATTAATCAATGATCCTCAATTCTCGTCTACGCGACTTTAATACGCGAAATGTGCCCTCATTCACGTCGGGCAATTTCTCTCAAATGGCAATATAGCGAAGCGCCGCAGGAAATTCATATTTTCGACCCCACATTACCCGGAGGAAGCTGGAAAATTGTTATGCCAAGGCCTAATAGGGTAACGGTTATGTTTTCGTGTCGTTCGTATATGAAGAAGCAAGTGGACTATGAAACGTTTAGGAAAGCGGAGATGGTAAAGCGCCGAGGAAAACTTAATGGTATGTTACGACTTTCGCTCGCTATAGCTCAATTTCAGCGAGTAAGAGAAATAATCAACTCTAAAGTAGCTTAATTTTCAACGTAAATCGAATTAGGATTTTAGAGCAACAAGATTGAAGATGACAGCTTTGAATTGGGCAATCTGAAAATCAATCGATTTGATAAATACAGGGTCTTTATAAATGATTGTAACAGCGCAGTTGTCTTGGATTACTTTGCCCTTACAGAATACCAATCTCGAACATCTCTAACCAATCAGAGTATAGCATGATCACAGAATTTTGTGGTTTGCATAGAAAGCGGCAAAACGATCCAACTGCGCTGTTAAAATCATTTATAGAGACCCTGTATAAGCCTCAATTTTTGAGCGCTCGTTCTACCTAAACGAGTGCTATGTCGTTTTGCCCAGATGTCTGTATTTTCTAATTTTGAGCTGAAAATGGTCTCAAATGGTCTGATAACGAATTCGTGGTCAAAATAAAATCCGTCCGTTAGCGCGAGAACTTTCGAAGAGATTGGAGACTTGAGATTTTCAGGGTGAATTCGTTTGCCAAATGACTCCGTTAAGTTCGTTGACCAGTCAAAAAGTACAGGATGTTCCATAAAATATGGCCATTCAAAATTTTTGTTCCTCAATATATCAGACAAACGAAACCAATCGGAATAAAATTTTGCGGCAACATCCAAGATCCAAGATAATAAGCCGAATGCAAAATTTTGTGACCAAAATATGAACTTAATCTTACAGAATTCAATTGAAATATTGAAAAGAAGAAACTTCATATTTTCATAACAAGATATCCGATTTGAGAGAAATTTATTTTGTGAATGAAGATTGATATACTGCATGTTCATGCAGGATTTCAAGAAGATCGCATTATCTGAACCATAAAAAAATCAATATCCGATTCGAGTGAAACTGTGCATGACGATTGATATACTGAATGTTCGTGCAAAATTTCAATAGGATCGCATCATCAGAACCATAGAATTTGATTTCTTTAATTGTCGAGTTTCAGTTTTTAATAGTTTCCAGAATATTATTCCGGTCGTTTTACATTATACAGGGTGTTTCCTAAACATGCGGCAAAAATTCAGGGGATTGTTCCTTGGACTATTCTAAGAATATTTTGTCCTTTGATGATTTTTGAAAAACCTCTTTGTTTCGAAGATACAGGGGAAACAAAATTTTGGATAATAACATTTTATTATGAAAAATTACATGAAAATTTAACTTAACCTACAAATACTGTTGAAAATGACCACCTCTAGCCAAAAAAAACGAATTCAAATGAAAACCGTGTTTAATCTGTATTCCTTTACCATCTGAACTTATCAATTTTAAGTCAAAAAACTGGCCGTTTTCAGTAATTGGAATGTTGTTAAACAAATTTAAAAATAAATTGTACCTACTTAGTAAACACAGTGCGGTACGCATTTTTATTTAAACTATTATTAATTTTCAAAATATGAAAAATGTTGTTCGCCCTGTATCTTCGAAACAAAGAGGTTTTTCAAAAATCATCAATGGACAAAATATTCTTAGAATAGTCCAAGGAACAATTCCCTGAATTTTTGCCGCGTGTTTAGGAAACACCCTGTATATTCAGTACCAATCTCCTATACAGAAGTGTTCTCTCATCGAATTGAAAACACCCATCCACAGAAATATAAATGTTGCGGCGTTTATATTTCCCTATTATTGTTATTAAGCAATTAGTGCACCCGCTAAATAATTCATATTCGAATCATTCTTTGAAGCTTTTATTGAAAAGAATAATATACATTTTATATACATTTTAAGTTAGCGTGGCACGCACAAGTTCCCTCAAAAATTCCCATAATCCGAGAATTTATCACCGAAGTCACAACACCGCTAAGCGGTCCCAAATGTACAAAAACAGCACCCTAGGGCCCAGCCTCAATAGCACTAAAATAACGTGAATTCGAGAGGAAAAATTACACCCACTTTGTATCTGCGATGTATTCATATATCATAGGGACGAAGCTTTGCCCCGAGGGTGTTTTCTTTCGAATAATAAGGGCAGGTGAGCGTTCTTTTGTTGGCTGAGAAACGCACCGCTCCAGGGTTTATCGCTATGCATCGACATTCTGAAACTCCATGGCTTCTTTCTTATCGAATGTGGTTTTCACCTTGACATTCTTTACGTTCAGGTATATCATCATCGAGACCTTTGAATAATGTATTTGGGACGCGTCTCTATTTGTGTTTTTAAAAGGGAATTGCATAATTTCCATAAACAAATCGTATCAAGGGTAAAGGAGTCTTTCGCAATTGAAACGAGATAACCCACAAAAAGCTTTTGAGCTCGTTCTACGGGCTATACAGGAGGATGATCTGCTTTAAATTGTTATTTCACTTGTAATGGGATAATTCGATTCTGTTTATGACGCAATAGCTCGGGTTGAGATGAATCAATTTATATTTAACTACTTTATGTTTTGTAACTTCTGACTATTTTGGAAGCTGTTCGACATTTTCTCATGGTCATAAGAGAGCATGGAGAATAGTATGTTATGGTAAAAGTGCACGAAAGAGTTTTTGAAGTTGTTAGGACTGGTGTATTATAGACAAGTCTCATATAAGTGTAACCAGTATATTTCTTATTGTATACCTGCACCAGAACAATGCTAAAACTGAATTTAAACCGCTGTGTAAGTCTTTGGGAGTTGATCACCCCATATTCTGGGCCTGAATAGTGAGTTTAGCATCTGAGATTCTGGAAGATCATCGCTTTTAGAGCCTGACCTAGTTTGATGAAGCCTTTGGCTGCTGAGCATCTTTTCTCGAAAATCGAAGACATTTAAATGTGACAGTATTTGGAAGCACAGAAGTGCTTCAAACATCATACGCATTTTTGCATCTATTATTGTGTTTTTGTAGATGCATTTTCAAATTGTTATACCCCACGAAAGGAAAAAAATTGTTCCAAAGGAAAAAGGCCTTGCATATGTATATTTCACCATATTCTTCAAACAAATCCAAGCATCTAAACAACACACTATGGGAGGACAGAGGCTTTGACTGAAGTTTTTCGACTATGTGCTCTTGTATCATACACAGAAATGTAAGCCACATGTTCTACTTATACTGTGAAATACACAAGGTGAATTGGGTGATAAAAAACAAACTTTGTCAAGCCATATCTCAAAAGAATATATACATATAATGCAAAATAATCAGTCATTTCAAGCCTTGTGGTCATGAATGAAGCAGCAATTAAGAACTCTTGTATAATCCAATACAGTTCATTTAAAACTTTAATACAAAATGGTTGCAGATGAAAGTCTTACACCCAAAAGTTCTATTATAGCAGAGAATGATGTGTGTGAAAGAATAACCCTGATCAGGAAGAAGCTTTTGAGCTCTCGTTCTTTGGTGGAGCAATAAGACTATTACGTAAAAATTTTATATGGGATTTGAGATTGATACCAAATATATAAATTCAAAATCTCAGCTCAGTCGGAATTATATTCTGGAAATTATACAAGAAATGAAATATGTAATAAGTGAATAATTACAAAAATTAAATTCTATAGTTCTAATAAAGCGATTCTTTCGCAATTTTGCATGAACATTCAGTATATCAGTCTTGATTCACAGAATAATTTTCACTTCTATGGTTCTGTCGACACTATGGCCTCAAAATTTTGTATGAAAATTCAGTCAACCATTGTTCATTCACAAAAAGAATTTCATTTGAATCGGATATCCTGTTATGGAAATATAGAAATTCTTCTTTCCAATATTCCAAATGAATTTTCTATAGTTCTGTTCACACCATGGCCACACAATTTTGCATGAAGCTTAAAACGAGCATCTTGCATATGGCCGTAACATTTCATTTCGATGGGTTTTGTTTTGAGGAACAAAAATTTTGAACACCCTGTACGATTTGGCTGGTTAACGGACTCAACCGGGCCATTTGAGAACCGAATTCACCCTGAAAACTCCAAGTTTCTTGGACAATCCCCTCGAAAGTTATTGTGCTAACAACCGGCCGGACAGCCCCACGGACAGAATTAAATTTGACCACGGATTTGCCATCAGGGAGTAGAACCCTATCGTTTTAGACCATTTTTGAATCAAAATTATAAAATTACAGACGTTTGGTCAAAAAGATGTAAGACTCGTAGAACGTGCGCTCAAAAAGAATGACATGAATGAAGCTGAACATTTTTCGATTAGCCACTAAGTAAAAATATAAAACCCAAAATAAATCATTCGAATCCCTTTTCACGCCAATTTCCTTCGACTAATCCGATCGAAAACATCGTGGGTGAAAACTTAACATAAACCCGCTCTCTGAAATTTGTCCCGTACAAACGCAAAGCGAGCGAAAAGTGGCAAAAATCAAAGTTCCCTTTTCCGATTCGCCTTCGCCACCGTAGGCAACTTTGATCGAAGCGACTTTTTTCGCTTTCCCTCCGTTCTTCCTGTTCGGAAAGCGATTTAGTCCCCGAATTATGCAAATACGGGATTACTGATTTGCTGCGATGGTCCAGGTCCCAATTCAATCACCAAACGTGATTCGACTCCATTGTCTTACGCGAGCTGAATATCGAATTACTTCCTGTCGTTGTCCCGTTTGCAATTGACCCCAATGCAGGAGAGAAGTTTGCGCCTTCGTTTCGAAATTAGGAAATGTTGCCCAGGAACTAGAGGATATTTTGGGCTTTGAGGCAGATTTAAATCTAGATGGTCAGATGTTATCCAACTCGAAAATAAAATCTGCTCGTTACAGATTTAATATATCGATTAGTGGAGGAAATTTAAGAATGGCAAATTTGATATGTATAGAAATATCAATGGAGAAATCATTTTTTCTATTATTTCAATTGACAGATTTGATGAGTCACTTCTCAGATCTACCAATGAACAGATTTAATTCACTGCAAAAAATTAATATCTACCTGTTGATAAATTCAATATATCAATTTATAGTTTCAAACTGATGATTCACAGATTTGATATGACCGGCAGATGGATTATGTCAAACAAGGAATTCAATCTGTCTGAGGATGATGAATCTAATATTTCAATTCATAAATTCTATTTTAGAATAAAAAAATGTTATATATCAAGGGGCAGGTTTAATTCACTACCCGATGGCAGATTTAATATAACAATTGATAATTTCGATCTCTCAACTGGTAGATGGAATTTGTCACTTGGACAATTCAATCTGACGAAAGATAATTGAAAAAACCTTTCAGCAATAAATTTAATATTGGTATTCACAGATTTAATTTATCGTTAAGCAGATTCAATCCACCGGGATTCGATATGTGAACTGTTAGGCAGTTTCAATTTGGTAATTGAATGATATAATTCAACATTGTAGAATTTCATCTGTCGGTAGTTGAATGATATATTCCACTACACAGATTAAGTATGTCAATGAACAGATTTATTTCCTCTGGAAATATAAAAATCTGCTCGATAGCAGATTGATACATCAATTGATAGTCTCAATCATTCAACAGATAAGATTCAATTGAATTTTACATATTCAGTGAGTCACAAATTGATCAATTTGTTTATTTATTAATTAATTGGCAGGTTCAATCCTTTGTGAAACGTGAAAATCCGCCCGTTTACAGAATTGAATTCACTCTGTTCACCGGAAAACAAAATTCATGAGTTTGCAGATTTAATCTGTCAACACATGAATTTGATAGACTAGTTATAGATCTTATCATCCAATTCACAAATTCTATATAATAATTGACAGATTTAATATGACTTGGCCGGTTTAATGTATCTGCTAGCAGATTAAATCCGCCAGTCGACAAATTTCATGTGCGAGTAAACGTACTAAAACTATCAATCGAGGTATTAAATCTGTCATTTTTCATTAACTTCGCAGTGACTGAAACATCCCTGATCAGAACGAACATCGCTCCCACATCCGACACACCACAGAACCAATCTATCCCGACACATCCTGTCCGAAAAAACACGAAACCCCAGGGGTCCACGAAGACCGTATTTAGCCGCGACAAGTCCCGAAGGAAGGCCCCTATCCCGGAACACATCGAGAGACCATTTAAAGCGGGTGGATTCGGCATGTTTTACCAATTACGTCGAAATTAGATCAACGCCGTCTTGACTCCGAGCGACGCACCCCGTGCACCCCGAGGGCAGGAAACGGCCATAAAACGAAATTATGCAAATGGCAGTTTGCAATTCATTCCGGATAATACGATAGTCCCGAACGATACGACGTATTTTACGAATTGCGAAGACCGCAACAACAACCGGATTAGAGGGAGGAAGTCAGGGGATGAAGCAAGGGATGACCTGGCAGAGGGGATTCCCGAAACTTTCGCACTTTGCCGTTTTCGGGGTAGCAGAATTGGAAGTTCCCGATTCCATGTTTACGTTCGAGTTCGAAAGAGGTAAACACGTGAAATTGGGGTTGTGTTCTGAGAGGGAGTAGGACGTACGTTGAGGTGGATTTTTGGAAAGTTACTGGATGAACTTCGGGACTTATGGTATTAAGAGTTTGGCGGAATGGAAACACTCGCCAGAAGCGAAAAGATCGAAGTTGACTGTTTGTGGGGCTTCACTGCGTTTCTGGGAAGTGACTGGTAAATTTCCTGTTTTTAGAACGTGGATAGTTTGAACGAAATATCGGTAACGAACGAGTACATTGTAAGTCACAAAAAATAGTTACATAAGCTTTGTTTTGGTTCCGTTTCAAAACTGTCCCAGGAGGGTTCGTACATGCGCACATTCCGAATTTGTGTTTAAAATTCGCAACGGCGCATATGAGAACCGTTCTGGAACAGTTCTGAACTCGGAAACAAAACTGAGCTTTATTTATAATTATAATAAGAGCACAGGAGGTGTTGAAATTCAATCAACGAGTTCTGTAATGAAAGAATGTTAGAATTCTACATAAGTATGAATTTGAATCAATTATATATATATATCGACAGAAACCAAGTGTACACTACCGTCAGGCTTCTATTTGAGTGTTTTTCATGCAGAAATCCTTTCAATCTGAAAGTAGGCAAGAACAACAAGGTCTCTTAAGTCTGGGTTTCTAATCACTCAGGAACCAAAGGGGCAAACACACTAGCTAGAAAATGGATCTGAGTAAGAAAGAATAAGTCACGCCTGCTCACTGGGTTTCTAACAGGACATTGTGTCCTGAGGAAGCATATGATCAGAATTTTAGAAAAGCCTTGAGCAGAAACTTTTGAGTGTTCGTTCTTTGGTGGAGCAATAAGAATATTACCTCGAAATTTTATATGGCACTTGAGATTGATACCAAATATATAAATGCAGAATCTCAGTACAATCGGAATAATATTCTGGAAATTATTCAAAAAATAAAATATGTAAAAAATAAATAATCAAAAAAATTAAATTCTATGGTTCTGATGATGCGATCCTCTTGAAATCTTGCATGAACATTCAGTATATTAGTATTAATTCACAAAATAAATTTCACTAGAATCGGTTATCCTGTTATGGAAATATAGATTCTTCTTTTCAATATTCCAATTGAATTTTCTATGGTTCTGTTAACACTATGGCCACAAAATTTTGCATGAACATTCAGTGTATCAATCCATTCATAAAATAAATTTCATTCGAATCGCATATCTTTTTATGGAAATATGAAGTTTCTTCTTTTCAATATTCCAAGTGACTTATCTATGGTTCTGTTAACACTATGGCCCCAACATTTTGCATGAGGCTCATTATGAGCATCTTGCATCTAGCTGCAACATTTCATTTCGATGGGTTTCGTTTTGTCTGAGATGTTGAGGAACACAAATTTTAAATGGACAGAATTGAATTTGAACACGAATTTGTCATCAGTGAATCTAACCCTATCGTTTAAGACCATTTTCGTCTCGAAATTAGAAAATTACAGACATTTGGGAAAAACGATATAGCATTCGTTTCAGTAGAACGAGCGCTCAAAACTGACGATTCAGATTCTGTGTAGAGGAGAAGGAAACTCTTGTTCACTTATAGAATACAATAACCAGCCACTTATTCTATAACAACGAGTATAACAATGAATGCCGAATACTACGATTGTGCCAAGTAAACCAAAAAAAAATTGATCTTCATGAGAGATTCGCAAATTTCCAATGCGGTTATACTTCCTTCACAAAACATATCCGCCTAAAACCGATATCCCAACAATGACCCGAGACAGAATCCAATTTATTAGCCCGTGTCCGATGGAAATCGAATCCACGTATACGCCGCCGACAAAAGGGCCCAAAAAAAAACACCGGACGTACAGTTTCCGTTTCCTTGTCTCTTCTGGGCATTAAACGTTTCGCGAACTGACGGACCACGGTCGGGATACGGAATAATCGATCGGTTTGAAAATGGGGAATGCGGATAATAACGGGAGCCGTTTCCGGTTTACCGGAAGTATAGGAAGAGCCAGGTAGAAAACACACAATTTGCACGGATCCGTCAGATTTATACGCCCGATGTCGACCGGTAGTTCGCAAATTGTCAGACTGTAAAACGAGATAGTAGCGGCATTTTATTGGGAAGTTGAGGTCTTGGGGTGGTGTGAGGCTCTCGAAAAAAGGTGAGGTGATTATCTACGAATTCATTGAAGATGGTTCAGACCTTTTTCCTTTCATAGGTTAGACAGGTAGTCCATTCAACTTGTTACATAACTATACCTACTCAAAATTGAGTTCGAAGTAAGTGAGTCTGAGGTGGAATATTGCACAGGATGAAAACGTATATATTTATGTAGTCTGTTCACGAAAGTTTGAGCGCATAGTAGGCGTTTGTTTATTTATCTGAAGTTGGCAGTGTTTGCTGTCATAATGTAAAAGAAAGTCAACGTTGTCGAATGTACACAGCTTCGTCTGACGAGCTTTCGAGTTATCAGAGAACTTTATGCAATATTGACAACATTGCGTATCAATCTGACAAGAAAATAAACAACATAACCTAAAATTTTGATATACACTGTATAGTCCATTCACGAAAGGTTGAGCACATAGTAGGCGTTTCTTTATTTATCTGAAGTTGGCAGTATTTACTGTCATAAAGTAAAATAAAGTCAACGTTGCCGAATGTACCCGGTCTCGTCCGACGAGCTTGCGAGTTATCAGAGAACTCTATGCAAAATTGACAACATTGCGTACCAATCTGACAAGAAAATAAAGAACATAACTTACAATTTTAATATACACAGTGGAATATACCAAATTTCCATGGCCAACCGACGGCTCAACCTTTCGTGAACGGAGTATAGAAGGTTGGTTGCATGATATTACAACGGCCATGACCTGCTCTTATACGGGTAAGAACAGTCCAAATTTTCCTTGGAAAAAAATCCAGGAACTTTATTGGAGGGATCAGTTATTGAATATATGTTTTGAATATTACATGTGTTCCACTCGGATTGCCAAATTGCTTTATCGCTTTCATTCGAGGTCAGAAAATAATTGGACCAAAAAGGTTTACGTTATTTTAATCGGGGAATCTCATTATCTGGAATATAGGAGAGTATTTGATATGAATTTGAAGAAGAATTAAATTTATTCCAAAATTTCAAAGTTAGGGCCTGCCTGCGATTATGTGAAGGAGCAATATTATGAAACGATAGCGAAAAGAATGAGGAGTATCTTGCGATGGTCTCTCGTTTTTACGTATCTTGTGTCGGAATTCTAATTTCGGCTGAAATCGCTATATCAGACATGTACGAGTTACAACATTATTTATACGGTATTCGCGTAGTTCTACGTTAAAAACGGGAGAGCAGGTTCTCATGGTCACCCTCGCGATCTCATAGTAAACATCTGAAAACGCGTTACTAACAAATTCGAGTAGCAAGTTGAAGACGAAACTCGTTTTACCCCGCAGACGTATGTCGTCGTCCTTCCAAAGACAGGTCCAAGATTCCTAAGAACACGGAACAATCTTGCTGAAGGTTTCGCAACGATATTATATTTGTTAATATAAACGCCCAAACTCTCCCCAAGCAGGATATTGTAGATACAGTATAAACGTTCTTGCAAAAATCCCAATATTCAATTCAATAACTTCCTACAAAATTTCGTCTTCAAATTCGCTAGGAAGTTCGCTTCCGAAAGTTAAATCTCATAGAACTACGAATTGCCGAAAATATACAGCTAGACGTTCGTAGGATATTCAGCAATACAATTGCAAACCTTGAGGATTGTATACCACTCACCATTCTAAATTGAAAGGGTTGCCAGCCTTCATGGGGGGATGATACAAACAAGGGTTTGTAATCCCATGGCGCCCCTTATTTCCGGAAAAACTTATACGGCTACGTCCGGAATGTGATATATAACACCCAATAAATAAATCAGCACGAATAATAAGTCTTCATACATTCCAACCCCCTCATAAACGATGTGGCGGCAGTTGTTATGATGTGTTTCTGTAAAGTTTGATTTTTTTTAAATAAACTGTTGTAGCTGCAATAAATCAATAAATTAGTGAAAAATTATATCGTTTAAAAACTACTGCAAGACGAGCATACTGGCAATAAAGTCGTAGTTAATTTTTCTTGTTTAGCCCCGATAGCCGTTACCATTCCCGAGAAAAACACGAAAGAATTATGAACGTACAACAATGTAACAACAGTTTTCAATGCCAAACCGTAAATTTTTTGAGTTTCAGTTCATTATTCAACATTGTGTATCAAGGTTCCACCCTGTTTGTATCCCGAATTTTCTAAATGAATATAATTTTCAAAAATCGAGCTTACCGTCTTTAGAATACCAAAAACTACTAAGTTCAGTAAAACGTCTGATTTTGCATGTCTTGAACGGACATTTGAAAGATTATCGTACCTATAGTTTCCAACTCCAACCGCATCTGATTCCTGGTGAAACAATTGTAAGGGGAAACCCCCACCAAATGAATCAGCACGCATAATACCCTATCATCCATTTCTACCCCTATAAAAGTTGTATTGACAATTGTAATGAAGTATTCGCACCATGTCGATGAAAATGTGACCCAACAATCCCTTTATTCGGCCCGCGAAAGGGCGCCGCGCCGAAGGGCGGCTGGCGCCGCATATTTTGACAGATATGCGGAGAAATCGGACAAAACGAACAGGTTCACCCCTAGGCGTAGGGGACGCTAGGCGCGGACTACCCCTGGTCGCTCCGATGTCCGCAATGGCAGGCACGAGGGTGCATAACCGCCTCAAATTACTATGCATTCCCCGCAAAAAATTAGTTTAAATACCAACTAAGTTAAACATCCTCTAGAAAAACAAAAACGAATTACAGTGAAACAGAAAATTTTTTTCTACAGTCGGCAATGTCGCGGTCGACGTCACTGATAAATTCAGGTTTATCATTCAAACTTAAGCACTTTTTTCACACTAGCGTAATGGTTAGATTGAAACCAAACAGCCAGAAGTGTATTTATAACTGTTTCAGAAGGATCTCTCTGCCCACCGGAATGTTTTAGTTTAAGGTCGGGATTCACTATGTAGGTAGGTCCAGAAAAATTTGGAAAAAACCCACTCTTATTCCTTCTTACCAATTCCCATTCAAAGAGTGATATTCTTTGAATATTTCGTTATAGAGAGAATTTACTTCGTTTTGGAGGGTGTTTTTAACATGGAATTTGGATTCAAAATGCAATGTCTTGTAGTAAATTCGTTAAACAGAGAAATTCGTTATACAGACGTTCGTTGTAGGGAAGTTCCTACAAGAAACAGGGCGTTGAATGTTTTTCGCATTGATAACTATTTCAGTTAACCCCTACTGTTTAACATTTGCAGGACGGATTACACTATTACTCAGGATGTTGGTATTTTCAATACTTTCCAATTTCAAGAATGTCAACTTGTACGAGTAAACCCCCACCAAATAAATCAGCATTACTACCCCCTAAAACTTGTATCGGTAATGGTAATGAAATCTCGCGACATAGCGATGAATCCTACCGGAAAAATTGACCCAACAACCCCTTTATTCGTAGGAGCAGCAGGCGCCGCGTATTTTGACAGATATGCGGCGAAATCAGTCAGGACGAACAGGTTCACCCCTAGGCGTAGGGGACGCTAGGCGCGGACAACCCCTGGTCGGCCCGATGTCCGCAATGGCAGGCACGAGGGTGCATAACCGCGTCAAATTACTATGCATTCCCCGCAATTCTCGCAGGAAGGCCAATTAATCGCCGTCTGCCGGGGGGAGCAGAAAGCGGGACGGCAGAGGTCACGTGGACGCTGCTGCGGCAACCTCTAGAGGGTAGTCGTCTTCTGCGATGATGGCTAATGCCTTTTGTTTTATGCGTTGGATCATGTTTAACCCCTTGCCGAGGGCTCTGCCAAATTCGAAACGTATCATTCAAACAGAGTGTGTGGATTAAGGGTTTATACAGGGGATTTCTTTATGATATTGCTCATATATAACCAAAAGGTTGCTATTGCGGATTTTTGATCATATACTTGCTGACGTAAAAATAGGAAAAGCCAAAAATCTATATAATTGATTATTGAGAAGCAGAAATTTGCTCATTTCAAGAAGACGAAATTGAAAATATCTCTGAAATTGTTGGAGAAGGCTATAGCAATTAGAAAATAGTGCCGAACCACAACCTACAATAAGGCAAAACGAACCAGTGCAAATGATAACTAATGTTGAAGGGTTATTTGAAAACATCAGAAAAATTGGAAATAAGTACGATGTAAGAACAGCATTCAAGACTCAAGATACTATCAGGACTAATCTAACTGAAGTAGAACCTGATAAAGAAAAAACGATCCAGAAATTGTATATATAACCGTTCACGAAAGTTCGAGCGCATAGTAGGCATTTGTTTGTTCATCTGAAGTTGGCAGAATTTGCTGTCATAACGTAGAATAAAGTCAACGTTGAGGAATGTAGCCGGCCTCGTCCGACGAGCTTGCGAGATACCAGAGAACTCTATGCAATATTGACAACATTGCGTATTAATCTGACAAGAAAATAAACAAGATAACCTGAAATTTCAAGATACACTTCTGAGTGCGGTAGAGCCTACATAGGATAAACTAAAAATACTTCAAATGTTCGAATCGAAAAACATAAAAAAAACTAGCTCAACAGGAAGATACTGATAAGTCAAAGCTTGTACAGCATGCACTGAACGACTGAAGACCAAAAGATGTTATGGGGTGAAGCTTCCTTAATACCAGAAGAAGAACAACTAAAACGTAGAAAATGAAAAAGCTGCTTTCATGTCAATTACCAAACAGTCCAGTGCAATATTTGTTGATCTCAGAACAATTTGGTATTTTTCAAAAGTAACAAGTCTTATGTTTTGAGAAACTTTTATTATATTTCAATCGATAACAGGTCTTAAGTCCTTTCCTAATGACGGCTAGCGAACACTGAATACAAGAAGCAAAAATGATGTAAATAGCCTGAATAATTCACAGAGGGTCATATCCTGAAACTTCTCATTCCAAAAAAGAAGAAAATTTCAATATTCTTTCTCATTTCATTTCAACGAACCGTTCGTACAGACCACTACAACGAATCGACCGACCAAATTACGAAACTTAAAAACGGTAAAAACCGTTCGCATCGAAATCTGCCGAAACTCGTTCGACTCTATCATTCGAACGCCGGGCGCAAGGTTACCCAACACAATGTATTCGTCCCGTGGCACGAATTACAAAAGATAACGATCGGGTGTTTAATTCGAAACTAAACTTGAAATTCGAACAGCCTCGATCGCCAAAGGTCGTATGTTGCAACACCGGCATTAATAATCACAATAAAATTGTGCTGTTTGATGGCCACGGCGGTGCGGCAACGTAGTCCGAGGCGTGTCATTGATGACAAGCGAGCAGAGTCGCTACTCGCGCTATCTCGTACGAAAATAAGTCGGGATAAACCGGTCGAGGTGTCCTTAAGCTCGGGTGAAACAAACAGGTATCGGAGTGGATGAAAAAAAGTAGTATCGAATGGAGGGGCGTGAATACTCCATGTTGGTGTATCGCACGCGTTTTTGTTACAGGTGACATCTTTGAATGGGATCTTTGTGATTTCGTTGGTTGATTAGGTTTCATAAAGTTGGGATCACGTTTATTTAGTAATGTCGTCATTTTAATATCAAATTTCAGGCAACAAAAAGTATTCTGAAGCAATGAGAGTAATGTTACAACTCTTCTGAAACATATGAACTAATATGTCAAATGTATCACTCATGCTAAATTAAAATCACACGTTTATTTATTAATCTATTATAGCAATCCAAACTTGCAATGCAGATGTCAAAAATTTCAATAATGTGTGCAGCATAACTGGGCAACAGTGCATGGCAGAGAAATTTTTTTTAGCAGGTTATACTGGAAATTTGGTATTGAATCAATACCTACGTGAAAATATTGGTAGTTCCATTTGAAATAAGAAAGAAGATATGCGTTTGAGATAGATGTGGCAACACTGTCGACTTGAAAATATTTTAGGCGAAGAGTTCCTTTATCCTCAAGGCTACACCTAAAATTTCAGAACGAAATACTCACTAGTTCTCCAAAAACGTCTAATAGGTCAACCTAAAAGGAAAAACCCTGTTTATTTTCATCATTGAGTATGTGAACAGAATACAGGCTTGCAAAAGTTGCAAGTCAAGATTTTATATTTCTTTTCATCATTGGGCCTCCTCCAGAAGTTACCCATAAACCTTCTAGAGACAGTTAGATTTTCCCTAGTGCCGCAGCAACAATTCACAGATCTCCACATATCGAAAAGACTGCCAAATATCAATTCTCGCCAAGGCGATACTGCCAAAATCCTCTGCTTTCCTCCTCCCGCGAACCCGCAGAGAATTGATATCGCTCCAGCGTCGTCGTCGACGTTGTTGTTCGATTTTTCCATCGTGTTCGAAACGAGGGCATCGGTATCTTCGCGCCCCGTACCCATAAAACAACATTACGACAATCGAAGGGCCGGATGAAGCGGGAAACGGGAAAACGATTCGCGGGGCCAAATTAGAATTCATAACGTCGGAGCAACTGACGTTCGGCAGGTCTGGCCTGAATACGTAAGGACGTTGAGAACGCGAAATACGGATATGGAAGAGATGCAGATATTTTGGAGGACCATGAAATTCGAAATCGGTAGTCGATTCTCGTTTTTACCAGGTGTTGATTTCAATTTGATATGAACGCGTTCGTGGATACTTCTGGCAGTGGCGGCTTTTCAGGTGAAGGGAGTGAAGAGGTTTGTCACGGAACTTGCACCTCGATCGTTCGAGCAGACTGCGTTGCTATGGTAACGGGTGACGTCACCGGGGCTTTCTATTACGTTTTCTCGCTGCAGTGAAGAGCTCCAGTAACCCTCTGCACCTGTTACGTTCGTCGGTGTGTCGTTCCAGTGAGAACGTCTGACCGTTGTTTACTTTAAGTGCTTCGGCTTCGATATTAAAAATGAACCCCATTAATGACATTGTGTGCAGTTTATTAGAAACTCCGTTTCTTCGTTGGAAAGACGAAGACAAAAAGGACATCTTAAATGAAGGTCGGCCTACTGTTAACTTGAAAATTTCTACAAGAAAAGAAATGAAAAATGGCAAATCATATAATATTAATTTCAAATCATCTTGGTGAGTTTACATAAAAAAGATGTTATTCTAGATTTTTCTGCTTGTTTAGCTCTTCAACTCTTTTTTCACCCACGAGCCGCCACTGACTTCTGGTGTCCTTCAGGGTTCACACCTTGGACTTTTATTATTTTCGAGTTACATCAGTGATTAATCGTTGTACTAGCCCTCATATGAGCGTCTTTCATCCCGACAAACTTAAGATTTATTTGAGGATAGCTTCACCAGATGATGAAGATACTGGATGTACAATTCGCCGAGCCAAATTTTGATTTTCATCAATGTTCCATCGTTGTGTCAGCCCTCATGTTTGCCTCTTATTCTCTGACAAAACTCAAGCTTTACTGCTTACCTAAGTTGCAGGAATGCCTGAACAAACTATACTCCGTTCACGAAAGGTTGAGCACATAGTAGGCGTTTCTTTCTTTATCTGAAGTTGGCAGTATTTGCTGTCATAACGTAAAATAAATTCAATGTTGCCGAATGTACCCGGCCTCGTCCGACGAGCTTGCGAGTTATCAGACAACTCTATGCAATATTGACAACATAGCGAATGAATCTGACAAGAAAATAAACATCATAACCTAAAATTTTAATATACACAGTGGAATATGTCAAATTATCATGGCCAACCGACGGCTCAACCTTTCGTGAACGGACTATATATAAACTATGAAAACACAACAGATTCTCTTTGATAAGGATCCAGGAAATTCAGGAATCAAGGAGAACGAAGGAGCTCACACTCTTGCCTGGAAGGAACCAAGAACCATTCTGTGGCATAGAAAATAACACCTAAAAAGAAGAATTTACGTGAAGGGTGGAGACAGATAGAAAGGCACTCTGGCAGAGCCTCTCGGGCCTAGAATACTCCAAAAAATAATTTCTTGCATCGTTCAAAACGATCTCGAACTATCTCTGAATTCAACAAGCTTAGACTGCACCTTTTAACAGGGTGTGCTCAAGTGTCAGATTCTCTGGAGGAGTATCTTGAAGACCTCTTCAAGCTCACGCATTCGTGTTAAACGTTTTTTAAATGCAGTTCTACCTAAGCAAAACTTCTGGGTTCACATAAGACACATCTGTCAAGTTCCTGGAGGAACGTATCATAGTTTTTTAACTTCATGGAAAACAAATGAATGTTTACAATCAATGGCTGAAGCAGCGGTGATCTTCGAAACCGCCCCCCTGCTTGGAATCCCCAATATGGATACCTAAAACGGAAACTTCAGACCTTACGTACCATAGAATCGATACCGCCGGCTTTTCGGGGCTTACAAGATATGCAAGTTTAATGGATTATTCACCTCTGAATAGTCAAATAGACGGGCGCCCCTCAGAAATTCGACCCCCTTGGCCTTGCTCTGGCAGGACCATACAGCGCGGAAAGGGTGCATAATTATGCTCCGGATCTGCGAGTAATGGACAGGGGACCGGAAAATTTCCTGTGTTTGACGTGCACATCGGATCGTGTTAGAACGTCAATCTATCTTCATCCGAAGCGACTTGGTTGTTTTTCACCCTCCCATGGCACGTCCTTCATTCAATCGCAATCACTCCGGAAGGTTTAACGCTGACTCTGTATTCAGTGCTGAATAACTTAAGGGATGATTCAGAATTGAATACTGTTGAAAAATTAGTTCAGCAGCTTCTGCCTTCATTGGAAATCTCTAACATGTGTTCTGATTTTGAGTAGGTAGATTTTAGATTTTTGAGGGGGTTACAGTCCGCTTTAACGTCAAGGTTTATTGTACCCCTATCAGCTATCTCCGCGACTGCGCTACAGCTTGCATATCCCTCAAGAGCTTCAATGAGAGATACTTTACAAGCTGCTACTAAGCGAATTTAGAAGCGAGTGAATTAGCTTGTGAGATTGTGATGATTACACACAAAACTGCCAACAGTCTAGCGATCCAAGTGAGATTTATGTTTGTATCGTTGTCAAGGATCTAAGATAAATATCGAATACGTTTTCAAATTCAAAAACCAGGAACAACCGAATAGATGAGAATTCAGAGATTGTTTAGTGGCAAATGTGATTACACAAGGCTTATTTACATGCCAACAAGCCAAAACGCCAGCGATTCAGCGTGTAAAGTAGACCAGCTTTCAACTTTAGTCGCAGCTTTTTTACAATCAGATTGTTGGCTTGTGAACATGATTACATTGAACGAATTTACAATCAGCAATTAAATTCGCTCAGTAGCAGCTTGTAAAGTATCCCAATGTAATGGACCCATTACGGCAATAATGTCCTGTGAGAAAGCCATTGGGGAGACGTACCTTATTCTTACTGGAACCATTTAGACATTTTCAGTTTAAAAGTTCCAAAGGATTTTTTTCAAGACCTATAACCAGGAAGATTTTTTCAGAGTGCCTCTCTTTCAGTTTCTTTCTTCTCCAGAAACTCCTCATTACCCCAACGAATACCTCCCTGTATAAACCTCATACTGTAAGATCAAATACAGCGATTCAATAATACGGGGCCTCCATTTCATTACCTCCTCTATTTCCATAATGCATAGGTAATTTCTGAGCTTTGTTTGTTCCCTTCAGAACCTGCCGACTCTCTAATACTGTTATTTTCCACCCCGTGTTTACACTGGAAGTTTAGGGACCCTTTCATAGTTTGACCTACGGAATTCTTAGGTTGCAAGCTTTTGAACTCCGGGCCTCGCTCGTCCCCTGGAGCGAAACAGGGTTTGCTTTTCTTCCGCGAACACTCCACACGTGTCCTCTAGCTTGATGATGGCCTGTGTTATGTGCCTTAAGTGCTTGGGAACGATGGCAACAAGTTTACGTTGTTTTTGTTAGCTTGTTTTTATGAGTTCTATCAGCATGAACCTGGTGGATGTTTGTACATTTTGCCCGGTATCGTTAATATTACGTTTTTGATGGGGATGTTAGTCAAGCTGAGTTATGTTATGAACAGATTATAACAACGGACTTACTCGTGAAAAAATAAAAACAAAAGTATTTCCAATAAGACGGTATGTACTTTTATATATGGTTCATTTGGAACCAGAACATGATTAAGAAGTTTTACGTCACTTGATAAAGAAGAAAAAGGTCCCATAACCAAAGATCATTCAGAAGAAACTGAACACTTTCAACTCTCTGATTTTGAGAAGTGCAGAATGTCAAAGATACGAAAAAATGGGTAAAACAAAAACCGTTCTTTACATTTGATGATAGCCTCACTTTTATAACAAACATTTGACACTACATGTATATTGTTAACTATAAATTTTGTTGATTTACTGCAGCCATCCACTTGACAACTGATTACAAAGCTTGCCAGATGCTAATCGTGCAAGATTGTCATCTTGCCAGATGGTAATCTCTATCGAGAAAATAAGGGAGTTAAACAAACATGTGCATGAATACTCGTGAGTGGCAGAAAAATAGCATGGAAGCATTGTAAATAACATTGTAATCTCCATTCGTAGAATAATAGGTTCTGTTTTACCCTTTGATATTAAAGAAGCTGATAGCTATGTAGCAGAAATCATTGGAATGTGTTCATTTGTATTGATTCAAATTGAATCCTTCGAGCTGTTATTTTCTTTCGATATGATTCATTGCAGTGGCGCAGCCAGGATTTTGTTTTGGGGGGGGCTGAACTGAAAAAATTTTTGATGATACAACAAATATGAAAGTTGCAAAAAAAATAAAGAAGAATGGAATAACGAAGAAATCAATTTTGTGGGGGCTGCAGCCCCAAAGCCCCCCCCCTGGCTGCGCCAGTGATTCATTGCATAGAAAATCAAAACCCTGAAAATATTTCGATTTGATAAAAACATATAGTCTGTTCAAGAAAATTTGAGCGTATAGTAGGCGTTTATTTATTAAGTTGGCAGTATTTGCTGTGATAACGTAAAATAACCTCAACGTTGCCGAATGTACGCGGCCTCGTCCGACGAGTTTGCTAGTTATCAGAGAACTCTATGCAATATTGACAACATTGCGTTTCAATCTGACAAGAAAATAAACAACATAACCTAAAATTTTGATATACACAGTGGAATAGGCCAAATTGTTTTTTGATTATTGATTGTTATTCTTTGTGACCATGGGGAATTTGTAATGTATTTTTGTGTATGCACTTTTGTTTGATATTTAGTGAATACCTTTTTGGATGTGAAAATCATCCGTGTGTATTCCATAGTGAATAAATAAATAAATAAATAAATAAATAAATAAATAAATAAATAAATCTCCATGGCCAACCGACGGCACAGCCTTTCGTGAACGGACTATATAGATTTATTTCAACTACTTTTTGTCAGATTGGTATCACTCACTCTATCAGCAAGTACTTAGTGAGTTGGACCTTTAGAATGGGAAGTCAAATTATACTTAACCCGGCGCATGCGCTGTGGAATTTCGTACGCTAATATCTAAAAGTTCAAGGGGATTATCTGTTCCATCCTTGTTTACAGGAATACATTATTGCTATTACGCCACACATTCTGTGTAATTCGCACTACATCACGGATTCAGCCTCCAGGAAATAAACTAACGCACGAAATCTGCTCTATCGCAACCAATCCAGAGAGAGATACGGATTGTGGAATATCAAACTACCTCAGTTGGCCAACTCTCAGATAAACGACTCCGTTTCTCGTAATTTTATCTGCAGACCGCACCGCTGTTTATTATGTATTCATTCGCAAACACCAAGATTAGATACAGGGGTCTGGGAGATACGGTTTTTGTTTTCTCTTTTCGAAGAAATTCCTGGGTAATGACGGGATGGAAATTGCCTTTGGTGCGAACAACAAGTTGCACAATCGGATTATTCAATATTTGTCAGAGCAAACGGGTCATCTGGACGAACAGGGTTCTCTCAGACGAAGTACGTGACCGCAGAACAATGATCTACATTGGAAATTGTAGTTTTGCTGCTAAAACAATTTACGAAGAGAAGGTAAACAATACCGCTTTCAGAATCAAATTGAAGAACTTTGAAGTACACCTGGAGCTTTCATGGAGAAGAAATCATGTTTCCGAGTAAATTTGAGCTTCTAGGAATCGCGGTTTCACTGCATAATTACCTGGAAAACGTTATTCCTTTGAGTTACTTCTTGCGAGAGTTAAATATTTATGACATGGTTATAACATTGATTATATGCGAATTCCTGTAGATTTCGACTAAAATTATTTGACTATGAGATTCATTTTAACCTTTTTTTAGGTATGTAAATTGAATGCTTTCCATTATTTTGGAATTTCACGTAATTTTAGCTGCAGATCGCGCATCTGTTTATTCATTCGCAAACACGAAGATTAGATACAGGGTTCTGGGAGATACGGTTTTTGTTTTCTCTTTTCAAAGAAATTCCTGGGCAATGATGATAGCTATAGAAAATTGCTACTGGATGCGAACAACAAGTTGCAAAATCGGATTATTCAATATTTGTCAGAGCAAACGGTCAGCTAGACGAGCAAGGTTCTCTCGAGGGTTCTCTCTGAAGTTCGAGACCGCAGTGCACTCTGTAGAACAATGATCTGCAATGGAAATTGTAGCTTCTGAAGCAATTTATAAAGGGAAGGCTCTCAGAATCAAATTGAGCAACTTTGAAGTACACCTGGAGCCTTTCATGGTAAAGAAATCATGTTACCGAACAAATATGAGCTTTTAGGTATCAAGGGTTCACAGCATAAACACCAAAAAAAAATTATTGCTTTGAGATACTCCTTGCGAAAGTTGAATATTTAAGACATAGTTAAAGCAGGGATTATATATGCAAATTCTTGACAGTTTATTGCATAATTCGAATATAATTTTCTATAATGGGAATTCTATATCCATATTTTGTCGTTAGGTAAGTTTAACACTTTCTGTTTTTTGTATTTTGAAGAGAATTGGTATTATCATTATTGTCCCAACATTCACGTCCACCTGATTATATGCAGGAAGTGTGAGTGCCGAGGTGATTATCAAAAATTTCAAAGAAATTGTAAGTTTTATCAATAGTATATTGTTTACCGGGTAGGAGAAGCCCAAAATTCTTGGAAGACTGAAGTTTGCTAACATGTGGCTTTTCCAAAAGGTGAATATACTAAATTCCTTTCAATTTTCTGGACAAATTCGGTCCAAGAAAGTAAATTCAGACTAAAACCAAACTGAAACGATTGAGATGAGCATAAACCAATTATTTCTATTTCCTACTTAACTAAATGCTTAAAAAATAATTGACTCTATCCTAATGGAAAATACGACTTTCTTTCAATTGATTTTCTATCGAAAACGTCCATGATTCACACGATAAATCAACAAAAACCCCCTCTAATGGCTACCAATTCTCTTCGGAAAACAAAAGGGCAACGACATCGATAATCGCAAAGTGCACTCCAGACTTGACGGTTGCCATAATTAAAGGAAATCCCCGGAAAACATCCGGAAAAGCCGACCGGGCGATCTCGTATCGAGAGGCGGAACAAGCCACTCCGGAATTGGAAGAAAAACACCTTGATGGGGCTCCTAAATGAGAGCGAAACCGGCGGAAATACCTGAGGAAAAAGGGGAGTAATCGGATGATCATCTAGATGATGCGCGATTTTTCCTAAAGGAAAGCTTGGCGATAATCGAGAAGCATGCAAAGGCTGGTGAAAAAGTTGATGATCCTTCTCATAGAGATAAACGAACATGGTATCTACTCAAATAAAAACGAAATTATACCTATAGAAACGTACTTCGAAGGCCAAAAATTTCAAATTATTTTATTCCGATGTCAATATTTTATGGTCCTAGTTCTATCATCTTTTTGAAAATTTGCATGATCATTCACGTCGCCAGTTTACTTCCTGAAACTCCTTTTTTATCAGTATTCCGAAATTAAGTTCGATAATTAGGATGAAATACCACTATTTAAATCTATGGGGGTGATTACCCTTCAGTAGGGTCCTGTAGCGGTCTTAGAAGAACAGAAGATTCGAAAATCATCACAAGAGCTGGTTTAAAACACCCTTCTGGCCCAAGAGCAAGAATCAGAATTTTGTATCTGAATATTGAAGGTATTTATTCGAATAGTTTTGAGTTTCAATTTTGTAAAAACGGCCAGGCGAGGGTTTTTTCTACTGAGGTTTTTCCCTGTGCTCTGGTATCATACGACAGAATAGTATGGTGCCCCGTTTTGCACCAACCTCAGCTAGGGACTTTTTCGTTTCATGTATTGTATTTTGTTAGCTCTCAATCAAAAGAATATATATATTTCATTTCGACCGCAAATTTTTTCGTGGGAATATTAAAATTTTTTTTCGAGATTACGTTAGAATTTTCTATGGTTGTTGAAGCAAATGTTTGCGTACTGCTTTAAATTGGTATTGAAAATATGCTACTGCTACTGCCAAAATTTCAGCTGGATCGAATTGACAAATTCTGAATTATTCAAAAAAATTGATAATGTAGAAAAAAATTTAATTCTGTGGTTTTGATTATACGATCCTTTTGAAATTTTGCATGAACATTCTGTGTAAAAATCTTCACCCCTAAAAATAAATTTCACTCGAATCGTATATTTTGTTGTGGAAATATAAGGATTTTTCTGTTCAATATTCCGATTAAATTCCTGTTTTTGTTTAAATTATTGCAACAAGATTTTGTACGAGACCCTGATGAATATTTCAAGTCTCTAGGACAATCCTTTCGAGAGTTATCATGTTTACTACCGGCCGGATCTACGGACAGTATTGAATTCGTCACTGATTCATCGTCAGTGAGACCTCATCGTTTGAGACCATTTATTGCTCAAAATTCTCGTTCGAGACCATTTTTGGCTCAGAATTCGAGAATTACCGAAATTTGGGCAAAACAACATAGCACTCGTTTGAGTATAACAACGAGCGCTTGCTTGTAAGCTTCCATTACACACTTGTATCACAATATACCATTTTCACCTTGACAAATTGAAATAACCTCCGAAACGTAACACTTTTCTCAATAAAAATTACCCAATTGACGAATATGCAAACGCCGAAATGAATTGGAGGACAAATTTCGAAATAATTGTACAAATAGTATCAACATGGCGCAACCTTATTCGACATTGAATGTGACACAGCTATTTTATCGACTGCGGTATTCAATTGCGGCATTTTTCACAATTCGGTTTATTATCACGACGTATTTTTCGATCAGTTTCCTCCGATTCTCAACGTTTTCTTGATCGAAACTATTGATCAGCGAGCGCCTTGGCGCCGACCTTGATCGATACCAAAACGCAAATTTTTCGAATAAACAAGTTTAGGTGTTTTTCCGTCTCGCGTAGGAGCACGTGAGAAGAATATTGTACAGGTGAGAAACGTATGCAGGCTATAATCAATTATTGGAACGTAGGTTTGATGCTTATATACTCATTTTGGGCGATGGATACCTGTACACAACGCAAGGACCTGTTTCTATAAAACCTGATTCCGATCTACCCACAGGGCGCTCCATCGTTTATAATGGATTTCAGGTACCCTGAACGTGCTACAGTAGCTACCTACCTACCATAATAAAAGACGAGTGTCACATTAATGGGAATCATTGGGTAGCTCATGACAAACTCCAGGGGGTTTCTAGAAACGTTCTTTCACACTTTCACTATCAAGAATGATGATAGAACTCACCTTGCAGGCGTATTCCTCATTAGAAGTAATATTCACACATTTGTAGAAGGAACTTCCATCAACTAGATCCATCAAAAGGTACTTTTCACCGATAATCATAGGCGAATGTGTATCACCAGAATGAACACCCGAAGTATCCCTACTGTTAGTAACCCTAGGGACTCTGCACTCGCGATCTCGTGAACTAGAAGATACCACGACGTTTTTAACGTCATCACTGGCAGAAGAGACACTTTCAACAGATTTGTCCACTACACGACCACCTTGCATCATCACCTCTTGAACACTTTGCATCTTGACTAATTGAATTATTCGCACTACACACAAGTTTGATACTGCAACGTCCAAAGTTTCTGGATTGTCCTCGGTCTGAACTGAATCTGCAATAGAGATAAGTTTCCGGAATTATACTGAAACTGACATCTATGGGAATCATAGAAATTAACTAATTAATCGAAAATAGTAGGTAAGTGGCGATGGAGCTCTATGCTTCAATCAGTACCATAGAATTCATCAGTCTATGGTTTGGGAATGAAGTTTAAACAGATTATTTGCTCTTGAATTGGGTGGATCTGCAGAAATAATGGATTTGTTTGTTTCTGTCCAACCAACTAACCAAGGTCCATAGTTGCACATTGATTCCGACAATGAGTGTTGGCGTCAACATGTCAAAAACTAATCAGGGATGAACAAAAATCATAGAAGATTTATATACAGCAACAGAGAAAATTAAACGAAAATAGTATTAAATGAGAAGCTCTATGCTTCAATCAGTGCCATAGATGTCATCAACCTGTGGTTTTAAACGAAGAAGTAAGATGTCTTTTTAGACATCTTACGAAGAAGGTTTAAACAGATTATTTGCACTTAAATTCAGTGGATCATCAAAGAAAATGGATTAATTTGTTTCATTTCGACAAGGGTTCATAGATGAACACTGATTTCTACAACAAAAGTTTGCGTCAACATGTTAAAACTAACCACAGATGAACAAACACGGAAAACGGCACAGAACTTTCTGAGATTGACGAAGAAAACTGTAGGAGAATTCTGTTATCACTTTTACCGTATTTTTGGAATACTGACGCGAAAGTTTCGCGCTATGACATCAACTTCGAAGTATCAAACACGCATTAGAAGTTTGAAAATACTCACAGTTGTAAAATAAAATCGCCTAATCCTTGAAAGTTGAAGCTGATGTTTGGTTATCCACAGTTGTCAAATCCAAATTCGAAAAAATCACGAAACGGGCACACGTAGACACGAAAATTACGTATCTAAAGTTGCGGCCGGCGCGATCACTCCATCACAGAACTTGCTTCGGCGACGGAGTCGAGCGGATAGAAGGAGAAAAGAGGATCGTGGTGGAATAGCCGAATAGCGTCGGATAGAAAAGCTCCGTAGTGGGGCTCGCATGCGCGTAGGGCAAATAGGGAAAAAGCTTTACGACAAGTGAATTCTTTGGAGGGTGATTTGAAAAAATATACAAATAGTAAACGAAAGTGTTTCATTGTTTACCTACTCTTTGTATCTTTGACATATTACAGGGTGTCTGTAATCAAATACGAGTGACTTCTTCGATGAAAATGAGTAGGGGTAGTTTATATGAATTTTTTTCGAAATCAACCCCCCTTCCAAGATGTAGCTTTCGGGATGCGATGGCGAGTTGACAATTTTTAATTTTTTTTACGGCTTCTTGAAAACACTGAGTCATAAAACTATACATAATATGAAGCACTAAGTAGATGTTACTCACACAATTTTTTTAGATCTCATAACTTAATTATTAGGGGTTGAAAATAACAAACCCCCTATGATTTTATTGATTTTGTGGGATATATTTTCGAAAAATGAAATTCTCTTATGGTTTCCCATTCAATTCTAGAAAAGAAAAAGTCTCCTGCAAAATTTCGATAATGTCGATACTTTTCTCGGAAGAAATAAAAACTGACTCTTCTGAACCTGAAAATTGTAAATAGAATCATAGAAAATCTTTTTTCTTCGGTCAAAACCTATTTTGAACATAAACAATATCTTAAATATTCTTTCTATGGAAAAAATGATGAAATGGAATGAACAATGATCATAACTGCTTGTAAGTTTTTATTTTAACCGAGAAAAGTATCGACTGTTTCGAAACTTCGCAGGAGACTTTTTTTCTCCAGAATGGAATGGGAAACAAAAGAGTATTTTATTTTCCGAAAATCTATCCCACAAAAACATTTTTTGAAGGAAAATCATAAGGGCTTGTTATTTTCAACCCCTGATAATAAAGTTATGAGATAAAAAAATTGCGTGAGTAACATCTACTTAGGGAATCATATTGAGTATATTTTTATGACTCCTAAAAAAATTAGAAACTGTTAACTCGTCATTAGGGCTCGGAATCATATTCGAATATTCGAATTTTTCCTAATCGCTTCAATTCGAATATTCGAATTATTCGATTTATTCGAAAAGTCCAAGAATTCGAATATTCGTAAATGGAATATTCGAATTATTTGAATAAATTATTTAAAATTATTTGAATTAATATTATCATTGAGACAAAGCGAAATATTCGCGTAAAGCGAATAAATAAATTTATATAACATTTTTAATCCATTTAGAGATCAATTTTCTGACTATTCAAATACTAGGCATTCGAAAATTAATAACCTATTCAAACCATTGCAAAGTAAGTATTTATTCCGAATTAGCATTTCCACTATTGTTTATCTATCCTGTTGTCATAAGCATATCTTCAAATTTTTAGATTCTGGATTCATAGTAATGTTTCATTTGCAAATTCATTTGTTCATGCATTGTTATTTCCTTTTGTAGAATGTTGTATTCATAACCACCCTTCTCTGAGAGGCCTCATTCAAGGTGAACAGCTTGTATAATTGGCGAAAAAGCGGAAGTATTTATTTTACAATAATTCCCACCCACGGTTTTCTAGAAGGTTACACTTCGGTCATTTTTATGACCTTACCCCGTATACTGGGCAATACTGGCATACAACAATATAACGTAACAAGCTATTGTTATTTCTCAGGGTGGTTACTGGTTAGCCATAAACCATTTGTTTTGCATTTTTTCATTCAGAATTTTTCAAGGAAATCCTCATCAAAATAATTTCAGACGGTACAAGAAATTATTCAATTAATGATTAAATGCTTTCAAATCAAATTCGAAAGAATAAAATGCAATAGTTCCAAAGTTCCATGTTCCATCATTCGACTGAATTCAGGTAAATTCTCTCTCTGTTTGCAATGCCACATTGTTTATTACCCCTTGGCCGACGCACATTCGTAATAGTTCGAATTCAGTGAAATGTGCAAACAAGGAGCAATAAATCCATGCAGATTTCAGAACAGACCCAGGATTCGTTTGAAAAAGAAATGCCGAAGAATATAAATACCTTCCATTTTTACAAGTACCTATTACATAAACACTTGGGGCACAATAGACCTCGAGGTAGCAGAGCACTGTATTCCTATTTTGAACTATCAAATTATCACGTACATCTAACAGCTTGAAAAAATATAAAACAAACCCCAAAAATTTAGGTGGTAGATGCTTTTACCTAGTATTCATTTAAAATAGAGAACTCATCCAAGTAACAAATGTAATAGGGTCTATTTTTGTGAAATATATCTTCCTGAGTGTTTCTCTGAAAATGTCTTCAAGAAGCAAAATTTGGCATTTTCTAATAATAATATACTAATATTATCAAATTGTATCAAATTGCGTCTTTTTAAGAATGAATGAAATACCTAATTTGCATTCATTTTCACAAACTCTTCAGAGGAAGTATCAGAGTTATGACGTTTATGTAGGAAAAATAATAACTGTAAATTAGCCCCCCTTGCAGCTCTACAGACGTCCACTATTTCGTAAATTTTCAATGATATTATTTTGACATAATTGAGGCTCTCTTTCACTGATGACAGAAATGATTTCATCTTTTAGTTCAGGTATCGATTGCGAATTATTATTTTTATAGATCTAACTTTTCGAATAACTCCAAAGAAAATAGGCCAACAAGTTTAAAATGCTTCATCGAAATACATGGTGTTTCGAGAAAAATGTGTTAGTTGTTCATAGATTAAGTAGACCAAAGCACGACGTTTTAAATTATCTAATGGCTACAGTTTCCGTGTTATTTGAACCTTATATGCCTTCAGAGCTAAATGCTTGAGTAATGTACGTCATGTTGTTGACTCACTAATTCCAATTTGTTGTGAATATCGTCTAATGGACATTGCAGGTTCTTCAGCAAAATTTTCACGAACCAAATCATTTTTTCTTGTGAATGACCTTCCACCGCACCGAAGATCACTTGAAATTTTTTAATAATTTGACCTTTAGGGCTTTCAGATGGATGATTTTGCAAACCGTAAAATTCGCGTAATTTTCTGAAAATGTTTTCCAAAGAATGCTGTTTTCTTGAAATAATTCAACAACTTGAACGCGTTTTTGTAAACCAAGTAATTTTATTGAGAATTTCAAAGCACCATTTATTTGTTCATCAAATTATTCGAATTTTTTTAGAATTACAGTGGAACATGTTAAAAACACCTTCTGAAATCTGAAACGAAGTAAATTCTCTCTATAACGAAATATTCAAAGAACATCACTCTTTGGATGGATATTGGTTAGAAGGTATAAGGGTGGGGTTTTTCCGAAAATTTTCCGGACGTACGTAATAAATCCCGACCTTAAACTTAATCATTACGGTGGGCAGAAAGATCCTTCTGAAATAGTTTTAAATGCACCTCTGGCTGTTTGGTTTCAATCTAACCATTAAGCTTGTGTGAATGTTGTGCAAAATTGTCTAAAAAGAAGTGCTTAAGTTTGAATGATGAACTTAAATTTATCAGTGAAGTCGACCGCTACATTGCTCACTATAGAAATGAATTTTATGTATAACGAAATTTCTTTATAACGAATTTTTTTTCGGGATTTAGCACTTTCGTAAT